>JAQPZY010001684.1:5177500-7577500 GCA_029931535.1 Margaritifera margaritifera
TGTACAGTAGTGAATCATCTGAGCACCCGACCCTTCCTGACACCCGAATTTTTATGTTGACACAATAACTGTAAATTATATTTGAGAACTTATCTACAGGACAATTTCGTGTTCCAATAGTCAATTCATTTCCTTTTTTTCTTCTTTTTTTTCTGAAAGTAAATTTGCTCACACGAGGTACAAAATGAAACACAAAAAGGACAATCATAGTACAATATAGGTTACGTATTCAAGAAAGCTATTTCAAATCGGAGGTGATGTTGATACTTTAAAGATAAAAAGTGCATTCTTTGATCTATAAAGAAATTTAATGGTGTAAACTATACAAAATGGTGTCGAAAAAAAATCCATTTTTTCTGTATAATTTAAGATCGATATGTTCTTGGCAACTGAACGCAGCCTTCGTTAAAAACAATTACCTTAATTACAAAACATGCTGGAATTAATCTTAATGCACGACAAGAACACATAACTAAATAAAATATTTTAGAATAAGAGTACATTATTTCTCATCTTCATTTATTAGACACATATACAAATATTTAAGTGTACATGCTAAAATACATTACTATATATATATATATATATATATATATATATATATATATATATATATATATATATATGTGTGTGCGTGTGTGCGTGTGTGTGTGTGTGTGTGTGTGTGTGTGTTTCTACTTGCAAATTCTAACTGAAGATATTTACCTAGTTGTCTCAGTTCTTTGGCATAATGTGTATTTAATTGTTGAATTACTTTAAAGGTGTTACTGCTAGTATAATAATACTTTTTAATATACATATTTCTTGGATCTTAGATTGACATTTTAACAGAAGATTAACCCCCCTTTTATGTCATGCAATGAGAAACACCTATGTATCATTACTTGTACTTCAATATTATTATACATATCTGTTGCAACAAGGAGTTTCTGAGAAGACACTATTGATATAGCAATCAGAATACGATGTTTGTTTGGGATGTTTTTACGAAGATAATATTGAATGCTAAAATCATTTGATAAATATCAATCAGTAATACATTCTATACAGAAATCAACATCAACAAATTATCTGATTTTGCAGGAAAATAAATATATACCCCTTCAAGAAATAAAATGTTACGACTCTATGGCCTAAAAATATGTAACAGAAAGAAAGTGAAACCAACAGTGTAAGTAAAATCAACAAGCAATTTACTTTTAGACAATTAAAGCGAAAATTCAAAAGACACTTATAATAACGTAAATTTAAAAAATCGAATAATACTAAGTGTCCTAATCACAAGTCCTAAATGTAGAATGTTCTGAATGATTTCCAGTAGCCTTGAATATCCTGGTGTGCCAACAGTCTTGAATGTCCTGGTGTGTCAGTAGTCTTGAATGTCCTGATATGCCTGAATGATGTAATCCAGAATATCTTTGAATACATTCACAAAAATCCCAAAGTCAAGTAGTAATTCAAAATGAGAATGAGCACTTTTAGTAATTCCAATGAATATTTCAAATAAATAATTCCTCTCTCTGAATTTGCTCTGATTTTGACAACTGTAACATCTGATTACTAAAATAAATTCCTTAATATACGGATTTTTAGGACATGAAGTTTAGTATTGGAATGGAATCTTGTTTACCAAATGCTCTATAAACATAAAGATAAGTCATCTGACCGAATATTCTTGAATATGAGTAACTCTAATGGAAAATTATTGTGCGTACCTGACTTTTCTCACATCAAGACATGGAAAGTTCCAATCTAAGTACTAAATGCTATGTAAACGAGACTAACCTTGAACTCAAATGAAGTCAGTCTGGTGTTTACAAAATGATCACTAAGGTCCAACTTATTTCATGGACACATATAATAAATTCAATACACATCATAGCAAATTTACGTTATCTACCTTTTGGGCAATCCAGATATACCCAAAACCGTTTGAACATAAATATATTTTATTTCCCCAGCCCAGTTTATTATTCTAGTAGTGTTTTCCAATGGCTCAGCTAAGTGATTATTGCAATTTTGTAAAAGACAGTTTTGACTTTTAAAAAAACAGCTTGATCCAATACCTTATCATTCTAATATGGCCTTTAAAATAAAACGTCCCCAACAAACCATGATATTTATAGTATGCCTGTCGACTTTTAATACTTTCTTCAAAAACTCCATATGTACCTTTTCTCTATCTATCCCCCATTAGAAAGCCCCAACTTCACATTAATAATTTACATTGCTTTTATCATATGCATTAAACAGAAAACGGTCAGTTTCAATTTTAATCATCATATCTTTTGATTTATTCTGTATCAAAAACAGAGCTTCGTGGCCTTTGTATGAAAAATCCCTTTGTGCCTAGCTAAAGTTAGAATTGAAAGGAAACAAAAGTACCAAGACAGATAAACTCATCTACAATACTTTTTTCTATTTTTTTATAATACCAGTTTTCACCCTGTCTTACACGCTCTCCTTTTCTAAACACAGTTATCTTTGTTTTGCTTACATTAACTTTTAAATTCGATGTATGACAATAAGCTTCTATTTAACATGGATTGAAGACCTTATATAGTCTCCGAAAATATTACTGTGTCATCAGTATATATGAGGCATATGTGTGAATTATGATAATTACTAGTCCGATGAAATATTGGTATACAAATGTAGGGGATGGCGATATGTGACACAAGTGAGTCCGCATGTCGCGCGATCAATAAATTTAAAGAGTATGCTTCATTGTTCGAACACGTGCTATGCACAGTTGTGACTCACTATAAAGCGCCTTAGCTTAACACGGTCCCGGATATAACACGATCTCATTATACTAATTTTTTATATAATGTACTTCAGTATAAGGCGGCTTTACCTATAACACGGTACACTTTCATAGCTACCCTGAACACATGATAGTGTGGGAGCACTGTGTATTATTTAACGATATGCTGACATAGTAATAATGAATCAACATAAACGATTTGAAGTATCGCCTTTTTTACCAACACAATATTACAACACAGCGTCTACATCGTGTAATTTAAAAGCACCTGACAAGGCAAAGGATTGAAAAGAAAATAAGGTAGCCATCATAAATGTACATGCATATCTGTCTAGCCGTTTGAATATCTAGATAGCTCGATCAAATCCAACTATCCATTCCATTATATCAAACATGTCTTGCCAGACAAAGCATGATATTTCTCACTGTGCAGCTGCGATTATCTCTGTCATACTGTTAATGTACTTATTTTCGCGCTTTTAGTGCTTACCTTTTTGGGAGTTTTATTCATGAAAACGGTGCAGTTTTGTCAATAAATGATACATGGTTACTGGAATAGTCATATATATGTTCATTGCATTAGACATAGAGACCTTCCAAGTAAAGTCTATCAATGCAGAGAAGAGAGGATGAAATAAACAATTTTGCTTGTTGCTCGTTCCTCGATATGTTAGTGTCTCTAAATAATTTTGTGACGATAATTAATGGATATACTTTAAATCAAACGGACAACTGCTATCTTTTGTTCGAATAAATTGTTTCATGTGTGCAAGCGATACTATGTCAGTATCTCCAAGGAGGAGTCTACGCACAGTACTTTTGAAATTAATATATTTTCAAGTGACTTTGAATCATAAGTATCACTTTGTCTACGGTACTTAAATCCTAAACTGTACACATTACTTTTGTGTCGAAATCATTGACCTTGCTGGAGAAGGTAGAAAATGGTTTATGAGTGCCAATTTAATTGTATAAATCTTAGCTGACAACAGTCTCGGTTAAAAAGTGTACACTATTATCCTGGTCTCAAAGTTTAGATTAGCGCTGAAAATAAATTGTTTAATAGTTTCCAAAAAAGAATGCTACTTTATGAAACAAATATTACACCCGACCCTCTCCCAGTTCTTACTATCTTTGGTTTAGCATGTATCGTCTATACTCGCGTATAAGTTGATACTAACTGCAAACTGCATGGACCCAGATCTGGGTCTATGCAGTTTGTAAGGACTAATCAGTAGAACAAACAACATAGACCCTGATCTGCCGGTGCATTATGCGACGGCAGATCAGGGTCTATGTTGTTTGCATTTGGACCCGAGTTATACGCGAGTATAGACGGTAAGACCATGTCAAGTTGACATTGAGGATATTTTTATTTTAGTCTACTAATGTTTAAGATATCGCAGCTAAATTTCAGATATGTAGCAATTTAAATACATTTGGCTGTGTGTGAAATTAAGGCTAATATACTATGCTTGTTAAGGACAAAAGCTCTCTTTCCTCTGGCTCCTCCGACGACGACCACGACGATTGGACATTTATAAAATGGAGGGGGCGGGGGAGGGAGAGATTAGGCCTTGTATGAGATTTATTGGGAAAATATTACACTTGTGTAGACCACAACATGCCGAGATTGCTGGTTTAGCGAGTTTTCGTACACTTTCTGTCATTCTATTAGGTACACCCTTTGATTACGTCATTGGGATTGAGATAATTCACTTTTATAACGAAATAATTCCTATATTTGACAATGCAAGGGTACAAATTTCACAGGTTGTATCTCGAGCAAACCTCATTACGACAACCATATATATGATATTCACCAATGTGTGACCAGTACACAATATAACAATACAATCGCAAGCCTCAAGTTACAATTACGCACATTGACTTTCTTAACATAGTTACTGCTTGGACCATTGTAGAGTTTACAGAAGAAAGCTCCAAATAGAACATGTATACCGGTATTTACAAGAAAGAATGTAAGATACGGTTACAGTATCGTCGCTAGCCATGTGTTGTCGATCTACTTCATTCCAAATCGACCCTTGGCATATGTAGCTGGCTGAAACAGTGTATTGAACAAATGTCCTCTTGCAGTTGCAAGAGTTAATGACCGTGTCAAGCAAAATCAAGTGACCAATGAGAGATTTTGCTACGTGGCCTGTCATTGATATCAACATACCTTAGCTGAAAAGACAAAAACTTGCACGTGAAAGGTTTAAAGTAGACAAACTAGCATGAAATATGTGTCGTTGTATATCGAGGCTGATACAATAATTCCAGAGTATCTTAAGATGTAACTAGCAATCTGATTGTATCCCTTTCTTTCAGATGCATCCAATCAGAGAGCACTCTGGTAGACCACTCTGGTAGACCACTCTGGTAGACCGCTTCTGATAGTTACGTATGCCAAGGGTCGATGTTTAGCTAAGTTTATCGATGACCTTTGGCTAGCGAAAATGGGGTTACAGCTGGAAAAAACAAACAAACAAACAAACACATGCATCTTAATCGTATTAAAGAGGAAGAAAAAATAATGACAACAAGCTGATTATCAATAATCCCAAAACAGGGCGATGTTTTAAGGTAGACAAATTATTTATGTTTATATGAACTAAATATATGAATTATTGACAAAGGGTACAATTTAGTGATAGTCACAAATGGACAGTTGGACATTTCCCAAAACATAACCTATATCACTATGAAATTATAATGTAGACAGAAACACTCGAAAACAATTAGATCAATATACATGTATATATATATATATATATATATATATATATATATATATATATATGTGTGTGTGTGTGTGCGTGTGCGTGTGTAAGACGAAAGTTGGTGACAAAACTTGTACGGTTTCCCAAAATAACGGGGTAGACAAGCCCTTCTTCAGGACTAGACAAACACTTATCACGAAATCGAGAAAAATGGCTTAAATACCTAGCTCATAAGAAAAAGGACGACTACTTTACCTGGCAAGATGAGAAAAATAAACAGAACGACGAGCCGAAAATAAACTCCACAAAGAATCAATTACATTAATAAATATAAATGGGATAAAGAAACTCTAAATAATTATGAAAAACCCTAACAAAACCCTTAGCGTAACGACAATAGGTGTTCAAATCCTGCAGTAATCTCCTGGCAACCTCATAGCAAGATCTAACACTGTATTGTAGAACGCCTTAACTAGGCTTTATAACTGAATAAGGTGTGTTCATCAGTGTCGGTCATTGTGTCATTTAAAGAAAGACAGACACTAAGGTATGATGTAAATGATGTCAATTATTCCTATATAAGAAGACTTCAGAGGGACAAGTGTTCCATTTCACTTGTCTTTGTAACATTAATGATATCAATTATTCCTATATAAGAAGGCTTCAGAGGGACAAGTGTTCCATTTCACTTGTCTTAGTAACATTAATGATCTTCGTTAATTTAAATTTGCGATTTCCTTCATCGTTTTATTTTCTTTTTATCTCTCCTCTGTTGTTTATTATGGATGAATATCCCTTTCTTCTTTAAAGTTAATGATCAATTTGCAAAACTTGACTGCCCAATGCCAGGGGATTCGAGCATTGCATGAAAATACTTGAATGATTCCTAAAGTATCGGAAGATTCAATTGACAGAAAAAACCTATAGACAATTTCTTCCAGGGATACCAGTTGTTGAAATCATCTTGTTGAGACGTTTTGTTGCTACGGTAAATTGGCGAATACTGCGTGATTAAACTTGCCACATTTTACAGAGGGATCCATCGGGGAATGTTCCGATGCAAAGTTATATCTGATGCTGCAACTGTGCTTTTACATAATATCAACGTTGAAATGTCTTTCCTTTAAAGGTTTCTTATTATGTTTTGAAACCGGAATCCCTGTTTAATTAGAGCAGGTATATGTAAGATCTAACAGATATTTAAACACATTTTATCAAGTAGGTATCTAAGCGAACCACAACGTTTACCACCTTGCTTGTCTCACGTATCACTCTAAAAAAGCAAGGGTGCACTTCTACACTGAACCGGGAAGAAGGCCACCACTTGGAGGCCTTGTTATGTTGTTTGCTCAACCTATTTTCCGCAACATTGATCAAACGCTGTTTGCAGTTCATTCATTTATAGGACAATTTATTTATTTTAAATGAATTCTAAGTTTTGATATCCTTTTGTTAAATTACGCGGTGTGTGGTACAATTTTATTTCGAGTTATTCAAAGACTGATTTATTACATAACCTTTTTATTGGGTCTCACCGTGGGGGAATCTTGGTAGTTTCTGTATCAAATTAGATGGGCGGATTAAGTAGAACATGATTAAAAAGCATCGGAATATTTCAATTTGTATCTTGTATCGTGTATAGAAAAAAAAGTCGAAGAAAGAGCAGCCATTAATAAGGTTCCATTCAGATGGAAGAGGGGGAGGGAATAATCTTTATCTACAGATAAGGGCCACCGGCTTAATGTTAATTAGTACATCATACGAGATATAAGTACCATATAGATCATTATACTATTTGTTATATTCTCTTGCGCGTGTCGTTTGATCGTTCTGCACATTTTGAGACTAAACAAACCAGAGAGTAATAGTAGTTACATGCTTCGTTAAAGGTGTATGGGGTTTAATACGGTCTTAATATTCCGTACATCCCGGTAACTAACATGTAACTAACAATTTTAATACCGCATAAACCTTACATAAACTTATTTGTAAAAAAATAACACATACAAATCCTTTACCTGCCATTGTTGGCTTTACAGGCGATTTTTTTTTTTTTACAAACAGCACGATAGTTACTTCCAATGGGCAAAAAAAAAAAGAAAATTCCTATCCGAACGAGCGACGAATCAGCATTGTTTAATTAAAATCTAGACTTCTTTTGGTGGACAACTTCCACAATTAATTTACCATACAGTAACTTATTTCTATATATAATAAAATTAGTTCATATATTTGGATCACAAATGAGATATTTTCATTTTAACTTTTAAAGCGGATGTTATCGGCCATTTTTGTTTATTCAGTTGAGTATTGCCAGTCGTCATGTGACTTGCTGACACTACGCTTGTAAGTCACATGATCTAGTTATGACCTTGTTGGAGTTTTTGCACCCTGCTATACTAACTTTTAACAGAGATAGTTGTTTTATATCTTGAAAATGTATCAGTCATATTCCTTGTATTTTGTTTACGAGGCAATAATATGCTTTTCATCCTTACGCTGTCCATGATGAATGTGAATGCGCTAGGAGAAGAAGAAAAAGGTGAACAGAGAGACAGACGAGACACAAATTCAGACAGACGAAGAAATGGACTCAGATTTAGAGAATATGTGAATTAATGGGTGCAAAAATAGGTTAAACCGGAGCTTCCGAATAATTGTCAAGGTAAATGAAAAGACTGTGTTGTTTCAAACATGTTCACCCATTTTTCTAAAATATTCATGATTTTTTTAAAGAGAGTTCCAATAATAGCAACACTTAGTATCTCAGAAATTCAGGAAATAAATATCCTTTTTGAAAACTTTTTAGTATTCTGTGTGTCTAATTTAATCTGCACGTGAATAAAAAGAGGTAGTAACTTTTGTAGCACACACGCATTTTTTCTCGCTCTCGCTCTCGCTGTCTCTGTTTCTCTCTCTCTCTCTCTCTCTCTCTCTCTCTCTCTCTCTCTCTCTCTCTCTCTCTCTCTCTCTCTCTCTCTCTCTATATATATATATATATATATATATATATATATATATATATATATATATATATAGTGTTATGTATATTGAATTTATAATATGTGTCCATGTGGTAAGTTGTACTTTAGTGGTCATTTTGTAAATAACGTATTTACTGCATTTGAGTTCAAGGTTAGTCTCGTTTACATAGCATTTAGTACTTAGATTGGAACTTTCCATGTCTTGATGTGAGAAAAGTCAGGTACGCACAGTAATTTTCCATCAGAGTTACTCATATTCAAGAATATTCTGTCAGGTGACTTGCCTTTATATTTATAGAACATTTTGTAAACAAGATTCCATTCCTATACTAAACTTCATGTTATAAAAATCAGTATATTAAGGAATTTATTTGAATTGTGAAAATCAGAGCAAATTCAGAGAGAGGAATTATCTATTTGAAATATTCATTGGGATTACTAAAAGTGCTCATTCTCATTTTGGATTAATACTTGACTTGGGATTTTTGTGAACTCATTCAAAGATGCCCTGGATTACATCATTCAGGTATATAAGGACATTCAAGACTACTGTCACATCAGGACATTCAAGACTGTTGGCACATCAGGACATTCAAGGCTACTGGAAATCATTCAGAACATTCTATATTTAGGACCTGTGATTAGGACACTTAGGATTATTGGATTATTTGGATTTTAATTCACAATATTGTAAGTGTCGTTTTTAATTTCATTTTAATTGTTTAGAGGTAAATTGCTTGTTGATTTTACTTACATTGTTGGTTTCACTTTCTTTCTGTTACATATTTTTAGGCCATAGAGTCGTAACAATATATATATATATATATATATATATATATATATATATATATATATATATATATATATATATATATATATATATATATATATATATACCTCGCATTTCTGAATAGAAATCCAGTGGGTTTGGGTATACAATTTAGTGTAAAATTCCACTTGCCAGGCAAGTAAGTTCGCGTACACCTGAGTCTTTCCTTAGACTTTGTTCTGTCCTTTTCACTGAGATGAAGGCATGGCCGAGTGAGTTAGAGCGTTTGTGCACCAGACTATAGGTGCCGCTACTCGCAGTGTGGGTTCGATTTCTGCTTGAAACGAGTTAAAACTCTTTAATCTGTTTGATTATATAGGTTTCATTAGAGAGATAGATAGAAATGTAGAAAAGATACCAACACTGGCTTCGATCATTCGTTACCTAAGACGGTGTGCCTTAAAGCTGCATTTCTCCCTAACACAGATTTGTGACTAATATCACAAGCGTGTTTTTTGCAGCACCTGACAATGAAAAACGATGCACATACCACCAAAATTTTCACCCATATTGGAAACTCGTCATCGGCTTCCTGGCATAGTCATAGGAGTGCGTCAAAAAGTGAACTGGGTAAACCCCCACATTATTGATATGTTAAGATGTATGCCGACGTTTGAAGTTTTCGTTGGATTGCCCATTTTCTTTTTGAATCTTATGTTCCTTTGTTTAAACTGTGTCGCCATTATTCATTGGAAGAGTCACAAAATAATGTCACGTCATTTTCTCAATTTTCTATTCTTTTAAAATGTCTTCTATCAACTTGTTAGACTTTTTCCTCTCTACAAAATACTTCAACATTAGCTATTTCGCCCAGAGAGGTTTGCCTGTTTGACAAATACATCCTGGCGATGTATATTATTGGACATGGTGGTTTGGATGTCTCATAATTAGAGTTACACACACAAACCAATTATGACGAATTTATGTTTGTGTTCTTTACCAAAAAGTGACAGGTAGAAACATTATATAACAATGTAATGGGAAGATTGCAAAACTGACATGTTCTATTTTCTTCAACAGAGATACTATTATGACCAGACGAGGGTTCTCTTTATAAAGGCTTGAACTTTTTTAACCAAAAGTTATTAATTGTGTTGAAAATATAAAATGCGGTCAAGGATACTTGGAGGCAAAAAGGTTTTACATGAGGGACTTATGCTTAACTTAACGAGACCTGAAAGCTTGAATAATCTCTGCAGTTTGAAATGGTGATTCGTTCCTATTTTCTTCTTGTCCTTTTCTTCCCCATTGGTTTTTTTTTTTTTTTTTTGGGGGGGGAGGGGTTGTTTGTTTTTTGTTTGTTTTTTTTTTCTTTTTTTTTTTCTTCTTTTTTTCTATTTGATACATTGCTTTGTCAGTAGCAAAAGAAAGAAATATTTATCACAGACACTCATAAATCCTTTCCTAACTTGTCTGCAAACATGGAGTTACAAAGCAAACCAAAATAAACAAAACCTTAAATAGCACTGAAAGTACTAGAGACTTCATGTGAAGGGAACACTTAATATTTTCCACAGCTTTTCGAGTGACAGAAGATATAATTCAGGTATTATGTAAACTCACGAGGATACTCTCATTAAAATGACACATTTTTCAAAGACCTATTAAAGTACGATCTTAGCTGTGGTACACGTGGCGCTTTAACCTCTAACTTAGATAAAATCAGCGAAAAGATGAATTTGTTCTGATGTCTCTTTTTTAAATAAGAAAAAAAAAACGATTTGCTTGTTTCAAACATCACTATATAACAGCAAATAGTGGCATTGGTTACGCACAACAGCGACGATGTAAGAACCCAAAGATATGGATACGTCATTTGCGCAATTCATTTTCCGTGCCAGCGATCAAATGCTGTTTGCAGCTCATTTATAAAGAAAGCGTTTTATATTCGTCCATTTACTCGTCTCAATTTGTTTCTGTTCAACGATGCGATGTATGGAACTATTTTATGTCGATTCAATCACAGGATAGTGTATTTACATAGCATACGTGTAGAGTGTAGCCGTCGATGTATGCTCGTAGTTATTGCGACCTGTATTAAACAGACAAGGTATGCTTAGTGAAAATAAAACATAAACATAAGGATATTTATATTCATATCTCAGCTGAAATGTGGATGGTTTATACAAGATACATTGATGTAAGAATACTCAATAATAAAGGGTCATTCAAATGTGGAGATATAATTTTAATTCATGAGGTAAAATTGGCTTAATACTGTTTAGTACATGCTACAGATTTAAGCATGATTGATTTAATTATTCTTCGTTCTATATTGCTTCTGAGCAAGCAGTTTGATAATTGTTCGATTTTGCGACTAAACAAACTATACGTAATTTGTTTTACATTTTATTTCTTGCATGGGGATGGGAAAAACAAACAGAGAGACAAACTGGTGGTCCGATTCGGAGATAGACAGGGAATGGTTATTTCATACAAGATTTTAGTAAAACCGTTCTTCCTGTATAGCTTTGTCTTTTTAAATTTGAACTGTTTGTATGTCTGTATTTTGTTCATGTTTTAATCGTAATTTTGGACTTTTTGAAAGTTAGGTTTTTATCGAACATTTGAAATTGTACTTTAAGAATATTACCTGTTTCTGCATTTATCTTTGTTTTGTATACCGTTTTGGAGGATGCCTAAACATGCTCGGCACAATACGCCCAGAATTGTGATATTGTACCATTAAACGCTGTACATACATCCTCTATAGGTCATCATACATATGTAGAGGAGCGTATGTTGATGGTAGTGTCTGTCTGTGTCTGAGTGTATATATATATATATATATATATATATATATATATATATATATATATATATATATATATATATTAATGTCTTGCCCATAGTTTAACTAAGTTTTGGTCACGTTAGCACTCTTTTGAAGAAAATTCCACCGATCATTTCACTTGCATCAAGAAGTGTTACTGACTAACTAATACCTTATTGTAGCTGACAGATTTGTTGTAAGGCAGTTGTGTCACACATAATTAAAATGAGTTGGTCTTGCTGACGTTCACTTTCTTACATAATTACTACATTGACCACAGTAAGGTTATCATTATGTTTACATTTTTAGGTTTCATCAAATTATCTGTCGTTGTAGAGAAAGGTAAAGAAAAAAGGTCAGGGAATCAGAAGCAAAGATGTCAAGCAAAGACCTAATGCCTTCAAAACAAAGAAGTCGATTGCCCATCAGCAAATATATAGGTACACATTTATGTTTGTTACATAAATTGATGGTGGCACATTTGATACATATAATAAAACATATCTATCGCATGTACAAGCATTCAAGTAATACTAAAGATATATACACACATTCCCATGTAAACTCATACATGCATATATACACTTACACATTATATATGCATATACATATAACCATACACATTCACACACATACATAACATGCATACAAATATATATTGCATTGCACATACATACCCACAGACATATACATACATACATCTACACATATATAGACACGCACACGCACATAAACATGCATACCTGGATGCATGTATACATGGAGTATGATTCAAAATAAGTATACAACACGCTAATGTGTGGCTTATAAAATACACCAGAATATGTTTGTTTAATCACATGCGTGAGCTTAAATGCAAGTTCTTTCAGGAGAAGACACAAAAAGTGTCATCAATATGTAAGCAGTATTCAAAATGCTTTTCTTAGTAGTATCATAAGAACATTATACATTCAATATTATAGATATTAATGCATGTATTAAACAATGAAATGGAGATGAGATGTAAGTAACAGCAAACTTAAGAACAAAATAATAATAATTAATAACGAATTAATTAAAACATGTAATTTTAAGTAGCATTCATCATAATATTACATTCAATTAGTGCTCTACGAATATAATTTCCCAGATTTCGAATATCTGTAAATTTCGTGGAATTTAATAATTGAATAAATTTCAGCATAATTGGTCCTTTCCAAACAAAAAGAGTTTATATACTTTTTTCTTAGCGGCAAATGACATTGGCATTCTAATACAAAGTGATATTCATCTTCCAGCATGTTGCAAAAAACAAACCCTTTGATCTAGTGGGATACATTATGGTCAATTCCATCTCCATGATTTAATATATAAAGTATGGGCAGACATCCTTATTTTTGAAAGTGATTTTCTAAATGTTGTCAATGTTTACTATATCCAAATACTCTTTATAGCCAACCAAATTGTGATGATGAATTTTTATATAATCTAGCTCTTGAAGATTCCCTGATTCTAGATTACCAATTTTGGATACACTGGTCAGCTAGCCTTTGCCAATTTTGAATAAACTGGTCAGCTAGCCATTGTTTGTCCAAAGATAAGAAAACCTTTATATTCCCAACAGCTTGATTTTTCCACACTTGTAAAGTATATTCAGCGCGCAGCACCAGTTTGAGCATCATAAATTGTTAGAAGCAGCAAGAGCTCTCTAAGATTAATATTTCTTCTCCATATTTCTTACTCCTCCACATCCTCCATAGGATTTATGGCAAGTACCTCCTGTACATGACTCACGGGTTTGCGGCAGGTAACTCCTCCGCATGTTTCATATAATTTGTGCCAGTAATTCCTCCACATGCTTCATGTTATATCTGGCACGTAACTTCTCCACATGCCTCACGGCCTTTGCTGCAGGTTACTCCTCCGCATGCTTCATGGAATTTGTGCCAGTAATTCCTCCACACGTTTCATGGGATATGTGGCAAGTAACTCCTCCACATGCATCACGGGATTCGAGGCAGATAACTCCTCCGCATGTTTCATGGGATATTTGGCAGTAGCTGCTCCACATGCCTCATGGACTTTGCGGCAGTGACTCCTCCACATGTTTCATGGGATATGTGGCAAGTAACTCCTCCATATGCTTCATTGGATTTGTGGCAGTAACTACTCCATATTCTTCATGGACTTTGTGACAGTAACTTCTCCACATGCTTCATGGACTTTGTGACAGTGACTCCTCCACATGCTTTATGGACTTTATGGCAGTAACTCCTCCGCATACTTAATAGGATCTGCGACAAGTAACTCCTCCACATGCTTTACTGGATTTGTGGGAAGTAACGCCTCACATGCTTCATAGAATTTGTTGCACGTAACTCCTCCACATGCTTCATGGACTTTATGGCCGTAACTCCTCCACATGCTTTATGTGAATTGTGAGAAGTAAATCCACCACATGCTTCATAGGCTTTGTGGCAAGTAACTCAGCCACATGCTTCATGTGATTTGTAGAAAGTAACTCCTCCACAGGCAGCACTAAAAAATATTTAGCAATGTCCTCGTGCCTGCATCATAGTGTCGGATGAAAATCCACCCACTGCAATACATTACAATGCAGACATCAACGTGTATATATATTTTTTATGTTCGCAAGAGGACAAAGAAATTGTGTGCAAAATATTCTCATGAAATTCATTTTCTATGATTGTTTCATTCATTTTTTGCACTCCCACCCACCATCCAACAGTGGTTACAAATCGGTAAAACTCTACATGCTCTACCCTATTACATCAATACCAAATGAAATCGTGTAAACTACTGTAGTAAAGGCTTGTAAAACAAGATCCAGATATGTGAAAAGTCATTAGAATAGTGGACAATGAACAAACCGTTTATCCGCAAAACTACTTACTTTGAGAATTGCTAAACAGGTCTCCGTGTAGATTTAGTCCTAACTGGACAGCCACCAAGAACAACTGTGACCTTACATTTAATTTCAAACACAACTGACAAAAGGTTTGTCTGAACAAAACTGATATTCCACAAGGCCTACCATAGGTGGGGATATTTTCATGACACCTTTGCTAATAATGACTGAAATACTGTAGGATAGCTTATCTATACCTCTAGTATGCGAAATTAACCCCATGGCCAATTATGCGAAACTTTCTAGCGCTATCGCATGATTAATGGGATTTTTGGCAAGTAACTCCTCCACATACTTCATGAGATTTGTGGCAAGTACAAAAGATTTCCCTCAGAATACCATTTTGTTTCTTCACATCAGACTCATTTAATTATTTCAATAAAATAATACGGATTGTATACTTCTTTTTTCATCAAACTAACATGAATAGGACTGGCCTCTGATGGTTTGGGTGGTAATCATGAAATTGTCTGGAGATCATGTCTTCCGACCGTCAGCATCGATTATACGAGCAAACGTGGCAAATTATTTCTGAATAGGAAATCATCATAATCACCTAGTCAAATAGCTTATTAGTATTTTTTCTTTCTCCAGTTTTCCCACTTATGAACATGTTGATGACATTTTTTTTAGTGTCATATGTCTTTCGATGATAAGTGGTTTGCTTAGAGTTAGTGCCAAATAAGCAAGGAAATACATATATTACTAAGGATTTCTTGATTGCAAAGAGACTGGAGTACGCAAGATACATCTATATAAAGTCAGGCATTAAAAAGGTTAAGTTGAAATGCAGTGAGATAACCAAATATTTTACTAATAAAGGATGTGTTATGCACAACACGTCTATGAAGAAAAAGTCCACTTTAAAGGTAGTTGGTATGTAAACAGTCTAAATGAGCCTCTGGTTTTATTTTGAATCGCTGTGATGCATAGGAAAGTCCATTTAGTGATATTGCATAACATGGAGTAACTTAAAAATCATATAATTATAGGTTACTGCATTTGTATGGGAAAATATGAACGAGTTTTCTGAGTTATACTGCACGACGTTCAGGAGTGCAGTATAGCTCAGAAAAAACGAGTTCATATTTTCCAATACAAATGCAGTAACCTGTTTATTATATACTCATTTTGCTTTTCTACCTAAGGCTGAATAAAAAAAGAACACACTACAAGAAACAAAGTAACTGAATTTCTGCTATATTCTAAAGTAAATACACAACCGAAGTTAAACCAATACACAGTAACAGTATTCATGCGCACATGGCACCGCCCAGTGACCTTTGAACTTGGTAGAGTACTACGCGCTCAGTGATTTTTCAAAAAGAAATCTCATTTTGGTCTACTTAAAATTGAAATTTTGAGTCATACTGTGAATGACTGCGCCTTGGAACAACTTTTCCAGTTGATCTGGAATGGATGGATTTTGTTTTTCTGTCGATTCAACTAAATTTTGCTCTTTTAGTTTTTAGCTGGTTCTATTACGTACGATGTACATTAGCTAGAGGGACTGGCCTCGACAGCAAGCTAGCTTACACATGTGTTACTGTCCTGTCATTGATAGTTTGGAATCATAATGTGGACAAAATATTAAATTCTTTTAAGTGAAATTCTCAAGAAGATGCAGGATTAAATATTTTTGTTAGGGAATATCAAATTCATTTCGTTTTGGAGTGCAGTAAATTCTCCTTTGGAATGTGATTTCTGTTGGAAATGTACTCTAGATTGCAGTGAAATTTCGCGCCGTGGATCAGAAAGTACATTTTGAAGAAATTCAAGATGCAGAAAAGTAAGTACATTTATTGCCATTTTTATTACCAGCTATAGATGACATATTTATATGTTCTGTCATAATAAATCCAAAAAATTTCTCAAAAAAAAAAAAGGCAAAATTGCAAAGCGGCTGGGGTGTGAGAGCCCATTTCGTCAACGGAAAATAAGGCTTCTTCGTTATCGTGGCTTCTTGGCTCCGAGGCACTTGCTTTTATACCCAAAACCCGCCTTCTTTAGTTGTATTTTTTTCGAATTTAGTGCTTGGACTGACTTGTAGAATTGACGGTCTCTGAGAGAAACGGAATATCATTTGGTCATAAGATGCCTTTTTATGCTATTTTTTTTATAGACTCTAGAGAGCACGGTTCATAGTCTGAATTTTGCCTAAATAAGTGTTTAAATGATCAGAATGATATTTTCAATACTGCATGCCTCACGTTTGTTGTCATAAAGCAACCGCTGTACATTGTGAATATCACGTTCAGTCACTTGCTTGGTTGAAAGATTCTTTTGTGACTCAATGAATTCATCCACATCGTCAGCTTTATCATCTCTACTCTCAAACAGCTTGTTTAGTTCATCCACATACAAATCTAATAAAGCAAAAGCTGTATTAGTCTGCTACATTTGCGTACATTGTTTGTTTACAATAAAAAGTAGTTCCTAACACGCGATACTATTTTTAGACACACGTGTTGTGCAGTATGAAGCCGTGCAGTATGGAGAAATACTGCACGATTCTGACAATGCAAAGTTAATGGAGAAAAAATTGAGTATATAATAATACATGGTCCTACATTTATATTTTCCTATTCATGATGCTGTACAAAAGATCTCCATCTAATTTTGATTGGCATCAACGGTTTTGCTGCTCTTAGACTAGTTTCAATCAAATGATTTAGATTGCATATTTCTCTTTCCATCGATTTCCCATTGATAGGAAAATAGCTTTTGATGCTTACGTTGTAATGGTGTTCCAACCTAGAAATCCTGCCCGCCCAATATAAGCGCAAAAAAAAAAAAACTGCGGTTAAACTTGACTAAATATTTTTTAATGCGATTTACTTCTTTCTGCTCTGTTCTAAGTCCTGAAACATTGTTACCCCTTTCAATTGTTTCACAATACGAACATGATATTATTTTATTTACGTATAGCTTCAAAATAAGAATTATGGTAAGTTCTCTTAACGGAATAATAAGAAGAGTTTTATATTTTGGATGGACGTCTTGAAAGTTAATGTCTGACTGAGATTTATTGATTGTTACTCGAGACCGCCGATGACTTCAGACTTGTAGGACTTTGGTTGCATTCTCTTTCCTGAAAGTTTACTTCTAAAGAGTGTCCTTTATTTTCTCTTGTAGACATAACTATTTTCTGAAGTTGGCTAGGAAAACAGGCAACCGAGAAGATCACAGCACATACCGAGACCCCGATTAAAGGGCAACCGTATATGGATACTGATCAATTTTGCAAAAGGAACGTACCCGTCAGGACTCAACCCTAGAAATCCGATAGTGTAGGTCCTGATTTTTTTTTTTCTTCACTGGCTTTGATTTTGCTCAAACCCGAATCCCGATTTTGACATAATTTAAATATGTGTATGAAAGATCTTACAAATCATATGTGATTGATTTTCCAGGAACCTGCATGTATAAAACTACAGAATTGCCACCTTGTTTGTCTTAATAATTCCTCTGAGCCACAAAATGGCACTCCGATTGCACAATAGTGGTGAGTCTTGTTTAAAACATTATTGTATTGTATGCCAAACATTCTTTATAATATATTCTGTTGTGAAGCAACTTGATTAATGTGCGATTGTACCAATCAAAAGAACCCAAAGTTTTGTCTTATGCACACACATATTTTTCACTGTTGAGGGTCCTTCTCTAAGAGAAAAATGACAGGGAAGCGAGAGAAAAAAAAAAGAAAAAAAAAACATTCAAGAGGATGGGAGTATGTCTTTCCTTCTTTCCTGGAAATATTGATATTTATTCCTTTGTTCACTACAATGTTCCCCAACATATACCCTAAAATTGGTACTTTTGTTATCTCATCTCCACCCCTCTGGGAGGGGCTTTAAGAAAGGGAATACATGTAAATAAGGAGAAAGAGACGGGAGAGAGGTAAATTCAAGGCTTAAGAGTGCAGTAATCCTGATTCTCGCAAATAATTGCCACTTAAGAAAAATAGAAATAAATATGAGCGTATCATTGACACTTTAATGCCAATGACCAAAAAGGTTTTTTTTTTTAATCATTCTTACAACTTTTATCTCTGCGTGAATGTGTTGGTCTGGCTTTTACTGAGATATCATTTTTTAAAAATGGATCATGCCCATGGAACATAGCAATTTCAAGGTTACGTTTTAATCTTGTGCTCACCTTCTAACTGCCAGCAAGGAACAGACTCTTGTATCTCGCGCCTGGTATCTAAATAAAATTAGTTCAAAAGAATGGTGGAACACACATAGGTGAACAATGATCACCCTGCATTCT
The DNA here is from genome assembly GCA_029931535.1 of Margaritifera margaritifera. Classification (NCBI taxonomy): domain Eukaryota; kingdom Metazoa; phylum Mollusca; class Bivalvia; order Unionida; family Margaritiferidae; genus Margaritifera; species Margaritifera margaritifera. The sequence continues at coordinate 5,196,760 of JAQPZY010001684.1, forward strand.
TATTTTAAGGTTTTAAAGCGCTCGCGGGTCTATGGAGCAGCAAATCCTTCGTCGATATTAAAACGACGGTATCTTTGTATCGCCATTTCTGTGCGATTTGCCACTTAAAAAATTCAGCTCCTAAAAGAGTTTAGATTGGACAGAGAGGATACGCACTGTCCATCGATCAAACCGTGATGATTGTGTCCGCTGATCAGGGTATCTATGTCATAATTGCAAAAATAATGTTCGTGCATTGCGACATAGTCCCTCTCTTTTGATGAAGACATTTTGTTCCATCGATACAAAAAGGAGGTTTGATCTACTCTTGTCAATTAGCGTGATCTGAGGTTTGTCTCCCAGCGTTGGATGAGGTTTGTGTCCCAGTGTGATCGGGGGTTTGTGCCCCAGCCGAGGTTTATCATTAAAGGACCTGATCTTCTAATCGAGAAACTTTGCAAACAAAAGAATAACAAATAAAAATTACTGTTATTTAAAAAAAAGACACAATAAACGGTCAGACTTTTCTGGAATTATATATATATATATATATATATATATATATATATATATATATATATATATATATATATATATATATATATATATAAGAGAGAGAGAGAGAGTGGAAACAAACATAAGAAAGCACCGTGCGGCAAGTCTGGCTAAGCGCTTTCAAGATCAACAAATCCCTTTTTCCAGGCGGACGACAAAAACAACTAACAATTACAAACACAAAAACGTTAACAAAATATCCTTTACATACTGTTTTGTTATTGAAACCAAAATCAAAACAATCTAATACTAATATATCCTTTAAAAAAGTAGAAAACTGTATTCTTTAAACTATTTACATTTTGCAAAGTCAGGTATTTCAATTTGGCAAGAAAACTCTTTGCGTTTAACTTGCCCGCAGGTAACCTATTTAACTAACTGAAACAAAGGAAACGTAACAGGTTACGGCAATAATACCGATGTATCACGAACCCAAATGTTTGTACCTGATAACATCCATTGTACAGTTATAATCCGATGAGTAAAGACAACGTGCTTCCAAAATTAGGAATGAGATGACATGTATGTATGTATGTATGTATGTATGTATGTATGTATGTATGTATGTATGTATGTATGTATGTATGTATGTATGTATGTATGTATGTATGTATGTATGTATGTATTTGCGTTTAACGGCACCTCAGCACAATAATATCTATATGGTTCCAATGAAAAACAAAGTTCCAAAAATGTCAAAACTAAGAATTGCATAAAACCCTAGGGAGGTAGACCCCTCCAAACAAATGTAAACATATAGAGGGAAAGGGGTTTCTAACATTCTTCCAAAATTAAGAATTGATATGTATTATGTATTACCGTTTAACGGCACCTTACCACAATAATGTCTATATGGTGCCAACTAAAAGAAAAGTTTAAAAAATATATAAAAAAAAGAATTGCACAAAACCCTAGGAAGGTGAATCCTCCTAAACAAATGTAAACATGAAGAGAGAAACGGTTTCTCTTCTTCTTGATTCAAGCCACCTAGTCTGAGAGTTCTGAGACGGCGAATCCAGTAAGTTCCCATTGCTCTTCTGGTTTTGAGGTTCCAATTTTGGTTGTTGGTTATTCAAGTTTGGATAATGTCACTGAAGTGATTGCCAGAGAAAGAAAAGTGTTCTGCAACGGGGTTTCTGGCCTATTGTTTGATTTGCCAGTTGGATCTGTGTAGATTCATCTTCCTGTTTAGTTTATCGTTCTTCCCCACATACTGGATTGAACAAATTTTGCATGTTATTAAATATATCTTATTCTGCGTTTTGCATGTGATGGTGCTGCAGTGAATACTGTGTTTCTCGCCCGTTACTGTGCTAGAGAGATCACTAGTCTTGATCCTGTTTTGGTGTGTCTTCCATCTTTTATTCTCACGGTTTGGAAGAGCCATTCGTAGTATGGTTTGTCATTTTAGTTTTGCTCTGACAAGGATGTCTCTCATATGTTTTGGTCTGCGGTTTGCTATGTCTGGTTTATTTAGAGAAAAAATTTTTTTTTAGGGTTTCGGATCACTCATTGGGAGACCAGTGCTGCCCAACGATTTTGCCTACTGAAGTGCAATCTGGATGGAAAGCCAGAACTAATAGTATCTTTTTAATACTTTCCCTTTTGCCTTTTCTATACCATCATCCACAATGTTTCTGTCATATTTCTGCTTGATTGGGTGTTGAGACAATTCTTTAGATCCTTTATCGAATGTCTCTTTGTCGGAGCAGATCCTTTTCACTCTTAATTTCTGGTTAAAGAGGATGTTCTGAATGCAATGTTTTTGGTGGCAACTGGATGGGAGCAAGTATTGATGTTTGTCGGTTGGTTTGGAGTATACATCCGTGTAGAGTTTGTTTTCAGTGATTTGTGTTGTTGTGTCCCAGAAGACATGGTTTGTAGTTGATTGAATGATGGAATTCGTTTGCTTTATTAATAAAATCGTCCAGGTTTTCTTTTCCGTGGTGCCACTTCATTTCAGTGTCCTCGACGAAACGTAACCACTGGGATGGAATGTACGCCACTGAGGCTAAGAGTCTGCCTTCCGGTTTGCCCATGAAAATATTTGCCCGCAAGGGGGCCATCTTTGTGCCAATTGCGGTGCCATTAATTTGCAGGTAGTGTTTTCCATTGAATTCGAAGTTATTTAGTTTTAGTACAAGTTTCAATAATTGTACAGGATAGCAAGTTGGTGGTTTCTTTTCGGGTTTTCTTTTGCCATTATTCCTCACATGCTGTTATTTGCTCATCTTGTGGGATATTGGTGTCCAGGGAAGATACATTCACTGAGAAAAGCAGAGTACTGGGTGGTAAAGGTTCATTGTTTTACTTTTTTACCAGGAAATCAGTGGTGTCTCTCGAAGATAATAGAAGAGTGTTAAAGCATGGGGTCTCATTTGAAAGTCGGGATACTCAGAAAATTTCTCCGCAGGGTGACCATTACCAAAAATTATTGGTCTCCAGGATTTGCTGGTCTATGTATCTTGGGTAGGAGGCACAATCTGCCTGCCCTAGAATTCTCGGGGTTAGGTATTCCTTTGATTTTTCATCTAAGTGTCCCTCTTACAACATTTCAATGATGAGAGTCATGCCACTTTTTGCGTGCTCTGCGGCTTAGTCATAGTCCAATTCTTTGTAAAAAATCTTTCATAACTTAGTCGCCTGTAACCGCCCCCACTATATATATATATATATATATATATATATATATATATATATATATATATATATATATATATATATATATATATATATATATATATAAATATATATATATAGTGGGAGCGGATAGTTTGTGAGTCACAATATGCCGTTTATTGTCTCGCCTGCTTAAAGCCTGGGGAGACATAAATATCACTTAATTTGGAGGCGACGTCTTAGTCAACGTAACGGAATTTTTGTACTGAAGTTTTTGCAATTCAGATACGGCAGGGAGATTCATCAACAAACAGACGCAGACGAGACACCTGTTTCAGCGAAACACTTGTTTTTGATATTTTCTTACTTGTTGTCATTAATATTTGTCAAAACAGAAGCATTAGTTTCAATAAGACTCAGACTCGCCATTGCAATAGAATTTCTTGTATTAAAGTGTCGACAATTACTCGTCATGATGGGCACTCCTGCATTACCTTCATCGTCGGGTGAATATACAGGGACGGATCCAGAAATATCTTTTTGGGCGGGGGGGGGGGGGGGGGAAGGGAGGGGGACTAAACAAGTAGTCAAGGGATCTGTGGGATGGAAACCCTAATTAGTCCCCAGAGGGCCCCGCGGAAGATCCTGCATTTGGAGCGTTTCCACTGCATAATTTTAACTATCTAATTGTAAATAACACTTACTCTAGGAAACGTTCCGGTTGTTTCGCGCTCACGGGCCCCAGATCGGCCCGGTTCATTAAATAGGTTTTACAATTTTGATTTCAAAATGTCGCCCGATTTATTAATTCGGAAAATGATAAATTGCCTTGTTAGACTTTATCCTCAACTCATTATCTGGAGTAACGTTTACCTACCGTAGTCATCTTATATTTCGAAGTGGTAGGTGTATCAATAGTTTCTTAGTGAGACACACGTCATAGAGACGCAGTTATAATTCTTTTTATTTAAATTGTGAGGTTCAAGTAAACAAGGGTAAACAATTTGTACACAATATCACAAATATGTCTTAGACATCAGAGACCCTCTGTTAAAGGTCAAATGAAGTATTAATTAAGATTGACATACTCTCAAGTAACGGTAAATACAATAATTAAAACTCAGAGACGAGTTTTATTTACAATGTTTACTGTTTAATATCAATAAAGAAAGAAACATCCCATTTGTTTGCGCCGTGATAATGACAGATAATTCTAGCTTTGTCGGAATCCTTGTATATACATGATTGGTCTGACAAGAGTGATTGTATACCAGAATGATTCATAACAGTATTAGCTGACTCGATATATTTAAATTTATAGTACCATCTAAAGATTTGTCTTTAATGCCAAAATAATAATAGATTTAGGTTCCATATGCATATATATGCAATACAGATCCATATAGTATCGTACCAAGTATACACGCACACGTGAACAAATACAAATATATATGCGGTATGAATTTATACAGAAATACTTAACTATTGGACTAGACTTCACAATAACTCAACTCTAATCATCAGTCTTATTCGGCTTTTCGGTGATCTGCGTATTCTCGGTCCTATTTCATACGGCAAAGGTACAAACTCTGCTCGAATTAATAGAGTATCTACAAGTTTAACCCCTCAACAAGCATTACAAATTAAACTGATTGTGCGTTGTCCTTTTCATGACATAACACATATATTGTTCTTTTCGAAATTCAGTGGGTTTTTTATTAATATGTAAATAAAATTGACTGCATTTATCATAAAAAAATTGCCGGGACGAGAGCGAACAGAACAGAAATTTCACGCCTCGTGTATGGCGCTTTTTAAGTAAAGTGAACACGGAACAATGAACGCCACGCAGGAACGAGGAAAGTTCAAATATTCAACCATCGATGGACTTCATTTCAATCAAATCTGAAAATTTCCAATCCAAAAGTAAACGCAGCCCTAAAGTTGAAACTGATCTTGTTATCTGGTCTTGATTCTTTCATGGGAACTTGAGAAGCTGCCGTCGCATTACTTCAGTTGATGGAACAGCTTCAAACAATGATTGTTTCATATTCAGTCTGGAGATTCGCGAATTGTTTTAATTCAATCTTATGCACACTATTAGAAGTAACATATGATTAACTTTGTCATCTCCACAGCATAAACAGATTATCTTGCTGGCGTATCTTCAGAAAGCGTATGTTAAGACGCGTATCAAATGCATGTCTGATCTCACTATATTTTGTTGTTGAAATATGTACTGTCTAGATAACGTGGCACGGACTGAAGTAAACGAATGCACACGCTTCACGTTTCAGATATCGGATGTTTAATTACAAAGTGCATACAGTGATAACAAGTTAACGCATGCTTCTCTTTATTGTCGGTGATTGTTGCCTTTTGCCAATGAAAAAGGAACCATCATTTTTGTTCAGACAATAATTTGCAAACATTACAATTTTGCATGGACTCATTCATATATATGCATGGTTTGATAAAATTGATAATGTGCAAAAATAGAATACTAGAAAGTTGTATCAGTCATAACTATTGAAAAATCAGACTTGATTGTCGTCTATAATATCAACTTGTTTTCTTCGTCGCGGGTGGGGGTGGGGTGGAATCCTTTCATATTTTTTTAAATATACATTGAACATATATAAATCTAGATAATATAAATAGATTAAATCATAATGAACAACTTAAAAATAATAGTAATCAAATGATGAAACTTATGTCATTTAATGAGAACCTTCATTTGACAAGTAAAAGAAACTCTATTACAAAATAAACCACATGTACTCTATCTAAAACAAAAAAAAACAAACAAACAAAACAAAAAAAAAAAAAAAACTTTCATAAATGTAGTCAAATGAAGATGTCATAAAGTTAATTTCATCTGATTCAATAATATTGTAAAGATATGAGAATTTAAATTGACGTTCGTATTAATAAGACCCAATTTACCGATATTCACTTTTTAGTTCATGCCAATTTTAATATCGGAACAATCAATGTCTGTGACTTTTCGAGTTTAGATTTCTTTGTCAAAATTGCACACTTCAACTTAATTTACTACGTTAATACACCGATAAGATGGGAATGAAATGAGTCTCGGCTATTGTTCAGACAGAGGAATTTTGGACTGCATAGAAGGATAAAATTGGGCACAACTCAATTTCCCTTTACTACAAAGGACCAATTTTATTTTTCTTGACTAGTGTTTAACTCTTTCTTAGAGCTCTATTGCCCATTTAGAGAGTTCGAGAAATAAATTATTTCTATATAATGAAATGACCTACGCCGTTGCAAAGGGGAAAGGTCACAAGCTAGTTATAAAAATGTGCCCATAGGATGGGGCGGAGTTGGCAGTAGACTAAGGCAGACAGTGATATAGAGGACGATTGACAATGTCAAAAGGTTGGATTGCCATTGGTATTAAATACATCCAGATCCTAGATGAAACTCGATTTTGATAATTATCTAAATAATTAAATTTCATATATACTTTAATTAGCCTAAAAATGGTACATCTATTTTTTTCAAAACTAGGCTTAATAATTTTTCCCTCGGGCTGCTATTACTTCTTGAAATGTTCAAATGATACAATTTAAAGATAAAATATAATCTCAACAAAAATTATAATCGACATTTTCTGTTCCAATACCAACTGTTATCTTTAAAGGAAAGAGAATGTAGCACTAGTACTTAATGTCAGATGGCTGGCGCCAGTCTGGTACCAAACTTTTTTGCTTAAGATGTGTGGTAAAATCTATCATCAATAAACAAAATATTTTCATTATTTTATTCCACTCTGGTCTACCAGAGAGAACACGTGTGCCAATTTACCCGTTGAATCATGTGATGTGATCTCAGAAACAAACCACAAAAGAAACTTTCACAAATTACCCGGACTGTTTTTCAATATGCGGATTTATCACCTACTTTTCGGAAGTGGAGAGGATTTGACAATATTGCAGGATTTATTTGTTCCTATTCATTGTGTAATTTGTAGAATTTCTTTACATTTTATGGTTTTTCGTTAAAGCGCGTTCAGCCAATATATTATAGGTAAATGAATGAGTAATTTTATCAGCTCGTAAAATGTATCCGCTGATCTTAAATTCAGAAATGTTAAATATTTTGGGATCGTTAATACAAACAATAATCTCTTTAGAAAACAATATATTTTACACCTCTTTTGTAATCAACAAACTGATGCGGTATATATGGATAATTATAGATTAAAGTTCCTAGTAAAGAAATAATATAGGCTATTCATTGCCAAATAATAAATAGATTAAAGTGCCTAGTAAAGAAATAATATAGGCTATTCATTGCCAAATAATAAATAGATTAAAGTGCCTAGTAAAGAAATAATATAGGCTATTCATTGCCAAATAATAAAAAGATTTAAGTGCCTAGTAAAGAAATAATATAGGCTATTCATTGCCAAATAATAAATAGATTTAAGTGCCTAGTAAAGAAATAATATAGGCTATTCATTACCAAATAATAAACAGAATAAAGTGCTGCTCATTGACGTTTTCAAAAATGTATTTATTCAGAATTTAGAACAAATTACATCCATGGAAATGCTCCAGATAAAGGTCACAAAATCATTGATAATGAGAATTCAAATATAATATATAATCATCAACGTTGAATCACAAAGAAAGGAGTCAATATGAAGGATGATTCATTACGTTTATCCCCTCTCAGTAAATACACAAACATGACGACCAAAAAGACTCCTTCGTGCACGAAATCCCACAGTCTAAGGACATATGCACGATGCCAGTCACTCTTCTCCTGAAATATTTTATTTTACATGCAACCAAGTATCATATGCATGAATTTGGACATCACAATCTACATGCTATTCATAATCTGACCGTCACTGAGACGTTCTGGACTTCCCACCCTTATCCTTATCTCCTATTTATTTATCAACCTATTAATCAACTTACGTTCTTTATTCGCCAACTTAGTTACTTTTTTCTTCATTAATATCGAATCATGCAAACAAAGTAATCTTTACTACAATGCAATTAGGAAAAAGACGCGAATACTGCACAATGTACTGGGATAATTAATCCATATTGAAAATTAATATGATCATTTTTCCCTAAATTGACATCAACTGTTATTCAAATAAATCAAATCAGAAGCTCTTCCGAATACGTTCTTTTGCGAATATAGTTGGAAATCAGTATATGTCGATTAAAAAAGAGTAATACATTTTATTAGGACTGAAGCAAAATAATTTCCGTACCTGCGACTCGGGGCTAGAATAAATACCAATCTCAGTTAAATCATAATCTCGCCCCTGTAAAATAGATATGTCTCTTTCATCATTAAAACAATATCTTTTGCTTTCTCCATGATCAAAGAGGTTAACATGATGATTGTACACATGTTATATTGAAGTAATTGTGATTTTGTTAGAAAACAATAATACATAAGATAAATTGATTGTTTGATATGTGTATGAACTATTTATACATCATGTTCTACACTGTTTGTCATGCTTAAATCAATTTTGCATCCTCACGGGTGTTAGTGTCCATTGGAAATCTATTTTACATCCTCACAGGTGTTAGTGTCCATTGGAAATCAATTTTGCATCCTCACGGGTGTTAGTGTCCATTGGAAATCAATTTTGCATCCTCACGGGTGTTAGTGTCCATTGGAAATCTATTTTACATCCTCACAGGTGTTAGTGTCCATTGGAAATCAATTTTGCATCCTCACGGGTGTTAGTGTCCATTGGAAATCAATTTTGCATCCTCACGGGTGTTAGTGTCCATTGGAAATCTATTTTACATCCTCACAGGTGTTAGTGTCCATTGGAAATCAATTTTACATCCTCACAGGTGTTAGTGTCCATTGGAAATCTATTTTACATCCTCACTTGTGCTAGTGTCCATTGGAAATCTATTTTACATCCTCACAGGTGTTAGTGTCCATTGGAAATCTATTTTACATCCTCACAGGTGTTAGTGTCCATTGGAAATCTATTTTACATCCTCACAGGTGTTAGTGTCCATTGGAATATGAAATACAACTTAATCTTATAAATTTTCGAAATCTCTGGAAAACCTTGCATCAGCAACTTTGAAATCTTAACTTGGTCCTGATGTGGTTCCTAAGGTACTTGCAAGAACCATATAATAAAGAATGGATAGACAATACGAAAGAGGATGCAGACGAAATTGGAAAAGGGTGCTTTATTAAAGAAAGATTTGTCTGCGTTATGGTGAACAAAGATGCATACATTTAAATGGTTAGCTTGATGAATCCTTTGATCATTATGGCTGGAAAAAATCTGAATTATAAGACCATCGGAACTTGAGTAACTGAAATCTGTAATAAAATAATTTTAATTTTAAAAAAATTTTGGTTATGTCAACCATCATGAATAAACAGCTCGTTTTGTTTTGTTTAGTTTTTCAAAAAAATTTATATTTTGTCTGATGTTTAATCAAATTCACACAATAGCAGAATATTTTCGTTGGAAAACAAAATTAGATTATTGTAATAAATTCTACACAAAATCAATGTTTTTCGCTCAAATTTCAAGTTAACCCTTTTTATCCGAGTTTTACTTTTGTAAATTTTAAATTGTTTCTCTACACTGCCTATAGCTTTGATGCGGTGTCTTGGTGCTATGAGAGATTACAATTCGTCGTTAGTTTTCTACTGCTTTAGATAGCTCCATGCATTGTACATTAGTTGATTAATGTAGCATCCCACGTTCTCTGTTCCGAAGTTAAAGGCGCACATACTTTATTAGTGAGAATATTGGAACAGATACGGAATGAAAACTCATTTTAAAATGTATTGTTGAAGTGTGGATTCATTTTTGAATGAAATATCCAAACAAATTATAAACTTTTTCGTTTTTTATCCCAAAGACGTGCCACTTGAAATAAGATACCACATTTATATCCATTTTATGGAAATAAAATGTTGGTGGGATTTACATGACAAAGTGAATGTTCATCAGAAAGATATGTTTTTCTACTGCCGAGATTGGATGATGGTCATGCGATACTTACATAATAATAAGCGTATGTATGCTTCATTAAACTCCTGAAGAGTAATCTTTGCACTGGACTGAATACAGATTTCTTGAGAGAAAGAGAGAGAGAGAGAACATTGTCACTATTAGACCCTGGTCATTTTGAGTAGTTTTCGGTTAATTTTTCAATATAATTGAATCTTAAAATAAAAACGAAAAGGATCACAATAAAGAAAAATCCTCAAGATTTCTCACGGCTACACATTTAGTACTTTTAAGATGCATACATGAATTTACATGACCTAGTCATTCGTCTCAATAGCTTCTTTCAGAGCAACCTCACCAATTTAAACCTTAGGATTAATCTAGCCACAGGTCAGGACGTGTTTCTGGGGAAACAATTAAGAAAATTCAACTTACTCTGCATCATAAGAAGCATCAGCATAGTTACTAATTACATGTCACGGAAATAGACAATTCAAAAGGTCATCAAATTCGAGGCTGAATTATCTACTTACTGATTTTAGTTAGGCAGGGTTCGATACAAGGTCGCTTAATTATGCTAGCTTCTGAGTAAGGCGACTACCCTATGCCGCAACTGCGTGCTTACGGCGAATTCAATGTTTTCGATAATGGATGCGCTCTGACCTGCAGTCCTAAACATAACTCTCCAAATATCTAACAAGTGGTGAGAAATGGCAGATGAAACTTGAATTACTTTGGCAGATGTCGTTGACATTTTAACTACAACTATTATCGAATTATCAACGATATGATATTATGTGTTAAATACCTTGAAGTTTATCAATCCCCTACAAAACGTTATTGTCTAACAAAGGTTATCTCAAGCATCATGTTCCCAGTTTTTTTTAGATTAATGCATTAAGAAAGGGTTTTAGTCTGTAGGATTACATATGAACCGTGTTGCGTGTGTGGGTTGTATGTGTGAGCGTTATGTTTTAAGCCGTGTAACTATTGTATATACCATTGCTTTGCTTGTTTTCGGAAGATACAATACTTCTCTCTGACACACAGTAAGAAACTTACTGAAAAACTGTCGGTTCAAGGTAAGCTACAATAAAGACGCCATAAATTCAGCTCTTATATATTAGACTAAATTAAATATATTCAGCGAGCAATGATAAATGCAGCCTTCCACAACTTATATTTACTCTCTAAATTCAACTCCTAAAGGATTAATTATAGGGCAAGCTCAACACCTATATAATTATGTAAAAGGCACTCATCTTTTTGAGGGTCATAGATTGATTTAAGAATTAATTTACCGTGAAGTTTGTTGGCACGTATTGATTTTATAAAGCAAATTTATTGACTGAGTTATCAATGCTTCATTTACTACTCAGTTGGTGAGGATGAAATCAAATATTATAAATAGTATTTACTAACTAATGGGCTGGTTAGTAAAGAAATAACACGTGTTTGAATCTTGATAAAACCAAAGGTTATTTTTTCACTTTTCAGAGAATAAGATTGGGACTACGTGATCCAACCTGGATGGGTGCTTGCACGTGATCCAACCTTGATGGGTGCTTGCACGTGATCCAACCTGGATGGGTGCTTGCACGTGATCCAACCTGGATGGGTGCTTGCAAGTGTTTGTAACTTCGTGCAATCACACCGCACTGTTTCAAACATTACAAGAGGGCAGAGAAGGAGATTCAATGCTTGTATATAGAAGATTTCTGATATTAGATTTGAATTCTCGTGAATGGATTCTTTTAATATGGATTATCCGTCGTCATTTATTGCACCTCCATCCAGTTTGATCGGATGTACTTGAAAATGGACATTAATATCCCTCTTTTCGACGAATTAGGATAAAGTTCATCGATTTCATGAGAAAACAGCATTAAAAATAATTTCGAATTAATGCAGCTAAAAATTTAAAACTATGTAGGTTCAGCATAGCTGGCTGTCAGTGGATATCTCAGCTTACCATTTTTAACTCCACCCATTACGAACTCAATTCTCCCTGACCCCCCACCCCCCCACCCTTTTTTTTTAAACCACAGTTGAGAATCGTCGTTTGCACTAGTCATCATCATCAGCATCATCATCATCATCATCATCATCATTCTATCCTTTTGCGCCTAGTGCGTCACATAGAGCAGGACCCATCACACGCCATCTTCCTCTGTCCTGGGCCACAGCAGTCATCTCGTCTAGTGTTTCAAGACCTGCAGTTTTTCCCTCTCTTAAGAGTGTTCTTTTCATGGATTTTTTTGGTCTTCCCCTTTTTCTCATACCAGGTGTGTTCCATTTAATTGCTGTTTTCGATACTTACTCTGATGCCATTCTCAGCACATGGCCCAGGTATGTCCATCTCTTCCTTCTGATGATTGTCGAGATAAATTCCTGTTGGCACTCCTCTCTTATTTCTTGCCACTATTGTGTTCTTTTCAATGTGTTCCTCTTATCTTTCTGAGACATTTGTTCTCAAAAGAGTTCGCACTAGTACGTCGCTTTAATTCGTCATCAAGTGATTCAGATCTCTAAATATAACAAATGTGTAGGACTTAACACGCGCACCCCCACACCAATGGTAGTGCGAATGAACCCACAGGTTATATGTTTCATCCTTCCTTCGCTCTGATTATTTACAACTGTCAACATCTCACGGACTGAACACCTCCGCCAAATAGTTCATTGAATATTTAGTCGTAATAATATTTGAGCCGTTTATGCTTATACTTGAAATGAACAATAACTGCAAATGTACATTTTTTAAAAATAAACTTATTTTGCGTTTTACAAGATTCTTGTAATTTATTGAGAATTTGATAGTGATAAATGAGGCAAAGTGAAATGAACTTTAGAATAGATTGGTTTGCAGGTGAAACTTTGAGGACATCGTAGATTTAACTTAACCCGAAAGAAGAAAAAACGAGCAAATATCTCTTCTTGTTGACACAACCTGTTTTATACTTAATTATTTAATCATTGTTAAAGATGAATTGACATTTGAAACAGTTGTTTTGATAAAGAGAAAAAATAATGTATAACCATATTCACATGTTGACATTGAAATTCAAAATGTATCTTATGTCTCTGCAAATTATCAGTACCAAATCATCTAATCAATGATATTATATTGGCAAGAAAAAAGTAGTGTACTGTAACCAATGAGTAATCTAAAATTTACACTCACAATGAATTAATTATAGGTCAAACTACATATCACTGTAATTATTCAAGGCATCGTATAACATTAAATTAGAGACTACAAGAGAATATTTCAACCATAAGGTTTAGTTGCACGAAGAACACATTACAAAAAGCAATTGGATTCAAAACAGGTTATAATAACGTATGAGTTCCTCTACATTATAATAGTCATCATCATAGATACAATGTGCCAAGGTAATCCACAATAAAATTAACAATCTAGAGATGGGGGGGGGGGTATAGAGCTATAAACAAAATGATATGATTATGTGTGTGTTTGGAGCAGTCTGATTAGAATCGCGATCTACTTATAATAAGGAGATCTGACAGGCACCGATATATAGAACTCTACCTGTAATAATGAGATCTGACAGGCACTTATACATAGAACTCTACTTATAATAAGGAGATCTGACAGGCACTGATATATAGAACTCTACTTATAATAAGGAGATCTGACAGGCACCGATATATAGAACTCTACTTATGATAATGATATATGACATGCACTGATATATAGAACTCTACTTATAATAAGAAGATCTGACCTGCACCGATAAAGGTTCATATTCTAGTGACCTTTGGAATTCCCGCTCCACTTACTTTTAGTAATATATCTGATAAAGCGTTGAATTTCATTACAGGGAGAGTAATAGTTAGGAACTTTATATTCCAAAAGACGTTTTTAATTTTCATAAATCTGAAATCTGTAACATGATTGGTGAATCTAAAGGTCATTGTCATATTATAAACAGAAGGTGACCTTGTATCCTCGTATAGGTGTCCGTATCTCCTTTATATCGGAGATCTCAATTCTTGTCAGATTGGTGTTTCGAAAAAAATAGATACATTTTGTTCAGTTCAGTTGCTAGTGTTTAACGTACGCAGAGCAGAATCTAATTGGATCGCTTCTAGCCATGTAAACCGGGTGCAGATCGGGGGTGGGGGTGGGGTGGGTGGGGATTACATCCCACAGACCCACTGCCTACTTGTTTAGCCCCATCCCCACCCCCACTCCCAAACGATATTCCTAGACCCGCCCTTGTAAACCGCTGTAAATGTTCCAGACTTTGAGAATTATAAAACCAACATTCACAGAAAAAATTGAACTCTGAGAATTATAAAACCAACATTCACAGAAAAAATTGAACTAATTATTGGCGGGACACCTGCACTTACAAGGGGGGTCTTCGACTAAGTTTGCACAATACAAATTGTAATTTAAAGCACAACTTTTGTGTCAAAAACATGCGAGAAAAACGGAGTATTTCCTATCGCCACAAGAGCTGTAGGTTGGTTGGTTGGTTTAAATCCTTGGATTACGAGTCCAACGCTCTTCCAAATAATCTACCGCGGCTCTAAGAAAGGTAATAAAAGGTTTGAATAGGAAGAATTGGATGCATCTTTTATAAAGTTTTCTACAGTTTAATTATTTCTAACTTAAGGAATGAGGTTTTCCCAACGTTTGAGTGTGGAGAGTATGTAGGACTTTTTAAATATAGTTGTATGTACTTGATAGTGTACAAGAATGAAAGCATTTCAACATTTATGGCCACTGACGCTTTTAACATAGGGTGGTAACGAGTGTTTGATTGTGTGTGATTTTACAAAATGTTTAGAGGGTTTGGTTTTTTTGGGGGGTTTTGGGGTTGGTTTTTTTTCCCCTAACAGAAACAGATTTCCATCCAGTTTCATAATATAGAAACCTCTAATAGCATACATAATGTCATCCCTTGTAACATTTGATTGACAGAGTACAAATACATATGGGATTTGCGTGACTTTGTGGACTCTTCCGACACACTTCATCATATACTAATAAGTATTAGACAATTTTCAAATAGGAAAAAGTTGTTCTATAATCTTGAAATTCTTGAATATGTTGATCGATGGATGTGAGGTTCCTTGCTATGTGCCAGGAGCTTTTCCAATGCTATTCTTATAAAAAAAAATGTGTCCTCTCTCTCCTCTCTCTCTCTCTCTCTCTCTCTCTCTGGAGATTACACATCTTTCTCCCATACTTATTTATAGTTATCTATAACTCTTTGGAAATATTTCAATGGTATCCCATGAATAAAAAGAAAACAAGAACTTGGCCTAGTTAGAAAACCGCATATGTCTCTCTGAAATACAAGTATATTTATTTATTGGTGCATACTGATTTGTTTTTCGTCACGGAATACCTTTTAGGCAGGTATGATGTGAAAACGTTATTTTTCCATCTTCTTTTCCATCATGATGTGCCTATCTACATTGAATATTTCAAATAGAAGCATGTAGTGACCGTAACAGTGAAACCTATAGTGACTGTAATAGTGAAAAATGAAAGTATAATTTAAGCACCTTTTTTATTAATGAAGTCTGTGTCAAATTCTTGTGAAATCCGTCGTTAGTGAATTTAGAGTGACTATTGATGTGTATAACTTGTGACAGTGTTTTTTTTTATTTTGTTATATTTTTTTATTTATTGTATACCTATCCATTTTCTACCCAAAATGAGCCGGAATTTTACCCTAAAATCCCAAAAGCAAGAAAACGATAACTTAGAGTGAGTGTATGTATTGTAATTTTGCAATAGTTTTAGCACGTGTCATTTTGATAGCTACAATATTGAAACTGATTAAATAGCATTTTTGGTGATTTTCAATTATTCCATGTACCTCTAACCTTTTATATCATTAGTGTACAGTTTTCTTCACAATTATTCCATGTACATCAGACGCTTAATAACAATAATCTACACTTTTCTTTACAATTATTCCATGTACATCAGACGTTTAATATCAATAGTCTACGGTTTTCTTGACAATTATTCCATGTACATCAGACGCTTACTATCAATAGTCTACAGTTTTCTTGACAATTATTCCATGTACATCAGACGTTATTATCAATGGTCACACTCTGTTTGGTTCAGAGTGGTAAATACTTTTCTCTACCTTTCCATAAAATTTGCAGTGAAATAATTTCATATTTGAGCCTGATATTGATAATGTTAAAGTGTTGGTTCATTTTATTTAGATATTTTGCGGCGAGGTAAATAATGATAGAAACGAATGTAATTATAATAAATGCTTTGACGATAAAGAATATATTCGCATGGTAATGAATATATCTGAATGACGATACAAATATGTTTTCTGTGATAATGAATACATCTGAATGTCGATAACGACTATGTTCACATGATATTGGATATATCTGAATAACGAAAAAAATATGTTTGCATAAGAAAAGCGAATGTGCAAAAAGGATGAGGAATATACTAATGTTTTTATTTTCTTTTATCTCATAGGCTGATATTGCCAACTATATGTTATTAACATATATGATTGACAGAATAAAATGCAATTACCAATAGAAATCTTAGTGGGTTTTGTTTTTCCATCTACTACATGACTTTAAAGCAGAAAATCGTCGTACAAAAATGGTAGGAAAGATACGCATATTGTGTGTGGAGTAAGAATATTATCATACAAGTTAGAGAATTTTTTATTCGTACTCTAAAATTATCTAACCCGTATGATAATACTCTTTCTCCATATTTAAAAATTCATTTCATATTATCACGCATCCTCTTGTAGGATCGAGGGATAGCACTTTCCGTATTTTTGGTGTATATTTGTAATTCTCTATAATAACTAGTATATGCCTCGAATCCGAAGTGACTGTGTACTTAGATTAGAATTAATTACTAGGTCGATATGCGAGTATGTCTGCTAGGCACAAATGCCTACATAAGCGACTTTGATTTATTCTTTTGGGGAAATGTGCGCATAGTCGAGGGGGTATAGATGTTGGTGCGTGCAGGCAAAGCGATGGGTGTCGTAAGCCGCGGACTCGGTTTCGAATCTCAGTGAAGTACGAATAAAACATGATCTAACCTTTTTGATAATATTCGTTCTCCACATTTAAAAATTCCCTTCATACTTCATATTAAAACGCATCCTCCTTTGTTTGCTCTCTCTCTCGCTCTCTCTCTCTCTATATATATATATGTGTGTGTGTGTGTGTGTGTGTGTGTCTGTGTGTGTGTGCGAGTCTGTGTCTCGATCACATTTCAAAATAAATAATCTTATGGAAAGTACATGCTATACTGAAATACTTACCTTAATCCACCCACCCCTATAACTCCTTTGAATGCACAAACAGTGACCCGGTGCACGCCTTGGCAGTTGACAATCAACGTATTAATGCGCTTGACATTATATTAGATACTAATTATGTCAATATAATCAAGATGTGTACTTAATTAAACTTGTAAATGAGAGGTAATTATTTCATGTGATTCTTTCGTGCCGTGTCTCAGTATGGTCTTTATAAAAACGTATTAGTAAAAATGTCCGTAGAATATGTGCCCACAAATACCGACCTATGGAATCTATAACCCTATTAAAATGTTATAATGTATGTACATCGTCCTATAACATACCTATTTCGATTTTGTGTACTGGATTTAAAATGATATTTGCCATTTCGTGTCATCTGACGTTTACTAACATAATCTTAATGAACCATTCGATGACAAGTTTCTCATTGCTATGGCATTCATGCTGCTTTCATTGCGGCCCGTCACATGAAACAATCATGCATGCCAGACCGTATACTACTTCCGCATTTGGGTTTATTATTATAGTGTTGCTGCAACATACTTTGAAATACACCTCCATACTCCATCGCATATACTTATTTATGCAACCACTGATACCCCAAAGCCAATCTGCATTACGTTTATTATGAAATGGAAATTGGATAGTAGTTTTAAGTGTGGGAGTATAGACTGAAAAATTCTACCATACGGCGTATTGCTTGGATTAGTATCCTGTAAGCACATAACAGTTTGGAAACAACCAAAACATATATCTGTGCCAATGGTTTAACATTGTTAGCAAAAAGAAAGAAAACAAAACAATGATCTTGGCATGATGTATGTAAGGATGTGCACATTACCTTAAAATCAGTACAAATTAATGCTGCAAAATCTTTTTTGAAGTAAATGATCTGCAACCTTAACATTTTCTTTTATCTTGCTGAAATCGATATTAAATGGCTGACAAGGTATCAAAGCATACTTACATGTTTGAACTGCTTGTACATAAATTTATTATTCATATTCAGAATTAAAGTTATTATTCTGTGAACGAATATTTAGAAAACACACACGAAAGTTTGCCATCGAGTTTATGCTGTATGCCAGGATATGAGGTAATGCTTGTGATAAAAACCCAGTAAGAGTTATCAAATCATTTGAGATTTTGAAATGCTTGTGATAAAAACCCAGTAAGAGTTATCAAATCATATGAGATTTTGAAATGCTTGTGATAAAAACCCAGTAAGAGTTATCAAATCATATGAGATTTTGAAATGCTTGTGATAAAAACCCAGTAAGAGTTATCAAATCATTTGAGATTTTGAAATGCTTGTGATAAAAAGATAAAAACCCAGTAAGAATTATCAAATCATTTGAGATTTTGAAATGCTTGTGATAAAACCCAGTAAGAATTATCAAATCATTTGAGATTTTGAAATGCTTGTGATAAAAACCCAGTAAGAGTTATCAAATCATTTGAGATTTTGAGAAGATTGATTACAGTACTACAAAATAATATTGAGCAAGAACTGATTAGTGCACTCATCACGCTAGAGCGGATTTCAACCGTACAAAGTATTTCAGGGTACCGTGATATTACGGCACAATGAGAGTTTATGCAATTGAATATGAATAAAAATAAATTTCAGACAGACAGAGAGAGAATTATATTTTTTGGTTGAATATATAATTTGATTTTGATTTATTTTTCTTTCGAAATAGGATCCGTTTTGATTCCCAGAATGACTCTAGAAAATCCTTTGTATTGGAAAGATCTCATATAGGCATATTAATAAGAGCAATCAAGTATGTATCGATCATCGGACGGGCAATGGAAGCTGATGGTAGATCATGAAATTTGAACCTATTCTCAACACTAGCGAATTTGTATATACAGCCAAATCTCGTAACAACAGTCAAGTTCGATTCTAGCCATTTTGCCGTACTAACGAATCTGTCGCTGTAAAGATAATGCCTTTAATTTAAAATAGTTATCGTCCTTGTCTGATCTTTGTCAAGCAAGCATGTATAAATGAGAAGAATAATCCAGAAATATAAATGTATATATTGCTGTGCATCGATAAATCGTTACACCTTTAATCATTAGTGGTATGTAGATTGAAATAAATCTAAATATATTATCAATTAGTGGTATGTAGATTGAAATAAATCTAAATATATTATCCTTTAGTGGTATGTAGATTGAAATAAATATAAATATATTATCCATTAGTGGTATGTAGATTGAAATAAATCTAAATATATTATCCATTAGTGGTATGTAGATTGAAATAAATCTAAATATATTATCATATAACATATTTCTTTATTTACGCTTAATTGGAACTGTTCATCTTCCTAAAGATTTTCACAATGTTTCCTTTTATATTTTTACTTTAGAACTGTATTTTTAATTGGCACTATATAGTCTGGATTGTGTTGACGTGCCGTTAAACCCTATACACACATACTAGCACAAATGGAAATGATGTGTCATTTCCATTTATATAGAAGCAATGTCTTGTCGATGAATTCCTTTGATTTTAAAGCTTACAATATATGTAATAATTTGAATTACACGGCATCAATTTGGATACTCGAAACGTCTTTTTCACAAACACTGCGTATTTTATATAGATAACCATACTTAGAAGCAAAGCTTGTATTAATTGTCGTTGGAAAGGTGAAGTAATTATTTTTTTTGCTACCTTTGGCGAGAAAAACGACTCACGGTTTTTATTAAGGTATTACAAAGTCTGCTTGCTGACAGCAAACTGATAGATTCTATTCTTTTTCTTATCTTCTTTTTTGGTGTAATTTTCTCATCAATAAATTTGTAAATCTGAATAGATCTTGTCATCATATATCTCACCGTACAGAGAGGCTTGCTAGTTATTATTTTCAGTATTTTGACGATTAAGTGTAACATGGTAAAAAACTATGTGTGCACGAACCTAATTTGATGAAAAGAGTTTAATTTGCAGAAATAAGGGCCAACCAAAAGTTGCTATATTGTAACTTAAATGTTTAATCCTGCGCCTCAAATGTCACTGCTTTCCTCAAGCGGACTACGCGATTTGATAACACACTTGTGAAGTATCTCTGCCACACCATGGGTATTTGAAAAGTCGCACCCGTTTGAGTTAATGATACACCTTCTGTTGATAGCACCTTACTGTTGTCACTTTAACCACTAGCAAGATCCTCCACAAAACAATAACAGACCAACTTCCATGGATCGTGACGGCAAATTCCCACGCTTTTTATTATAAATTACTTTGCCTCAACAAATACCCCAACCACTCTCGCCCCTTGGACCGTGACTCAAGGGTCAAAACCCTAAATCCATTATATATAGTGTATGTCTTCCTACTCTGCATCCACAAAGTTTGGTGATAAAATATTTGAAAATGCTACTATAATTGACATTTATTGTAACTTTGACCCCTTCTCGGGGACCCCAGGGATGAAATAGTCAAGAATAATTCCTCCACTTGCGCTTGGTTATCACATGGACAAGGCAACCACCAAGTTTTGCTACCCAATAGCACAGTATGAGATGTAGTAACAGAGAGACGAACGGACAAACGGAGGGTATCACTGTATCCCCGACGTTTAAACGAGGGGATAATGACACCTAATACATCTGGAGTTTTTCTGATGAACAGGAATTATGTGTCCGGAGTCAGGCGCTTGAATAGGCGATATATATTATTTCATACCATGTGGTATTGTCATCATAGTCTTCTAACAACTTGACCTCGTCGGTTTGCGGCCGACCAGTCGCTCAAAACTATGGTCGTGCTCTTCAGAAGAAGAAGCTATTTTTTTTAAAAAGTACTTTGCAAAAAAAATCGTTTGACAAAATCATGAAAATGTGTCAAATGGTGAGTATTGCCTCGTTTTATTTCTAGATTTCCTGCTTTCAGTTAGCAAATAATTTTGAAGCGTCATTTTCGTTAACACAACATTGTTAATAGAGGACACCCATCACTATTGTACTAATTAAGCCTTCTGTAAAAGACCCTTTTTAACTTCAACTCGGTATAAATCCGTTAGACATACATCACAGTTAAAAATCATGAAGTAAAGTCAGGCGATGTTGAAACTTCAATTCACCAAACAGCAGTGATGAAAACAAGTTTGAAGTTTAAACACAGTTGAATGAGATAATTGAAAAGAAAGAAAAAAAATCAAGACAAGGAAGCAATCGGTGGTGGGTCAGTAAAAATTTAAACAATTGAAAGCAAACAAAATATTGATAAAATGCTTGCTGCGAGTGATGAAGGTGAAGAGAAAAACGTTGAACAACTCGGTAACATATTTACCACAGCCTTAGATCCAATGTTTTAGAAACCGAATTTGGAACAAGTTTCGATAACATTTAAGGCAATGTTATGAATATCAGTTAAATGCCTGTAGCTTGAAAGAGTACAACAATGGAGTGAAATAGCTAAATGTGAATTTATATTTAAAAAAATGTGCAGGAAAAAGGGTAGAATCGAGTCTGGTGAATACTTAACTGCTACATATGGAACACAGTTGAAAACATATCCTGTATTGTCATACCAAACTTCGTTCTACAAACAATGATGTGAAGTTTTGGGCGAAGCTTCATTAAATTCATCAGATACTATTGAAATTCTTGAAGATGAATGAGATTTAGCCAAGCAACAGATTGATAGACTCAAATCTATTGGTCAAGCGTTGTAGCGAAAGCAAACGAATCGTACAGTTCGATTGTCAAGCCAAAAAAAAACAATTAATAAGAGACATTGTAAAAATAATTTTGCAATATGCACGAGGATACATAGAAGCAAACAGGTCACTGTTAGAAAAAATGAATATTGCGTGTTCTATCTATGATTTTCCCCTGCTAATTGTTAGCAAACAATACATGAATTTATAGCATTCGATGTCCATTTAAAATTAATATCTGGTCCAACGGATTTGCATAAACAAACACTTCAACAAAGCACAATAAATACACGGCTTTTTTAAGCTGAATTAATTTTGTGTACTATTGTTGATTTTTATACCTCTATCTGAATCTCTGTCCACGAAAGCGTAATAGGGTCATAGTGGAACACTCAACTATCTGCATGTTCAGAAAGTATTTTGTTATGAATTAGTGACCTAAAATGTGCACTCTTAAAATAAATGTTTACAGTTCTACCACATTTGCATTTATAACATTTTTATTGCATATTATTTTCTCTCTATTTTACAAACAAGGTTTAAACATTTATTTCAGTTAAGAACTCACCTTATATCTTGCTTAAAATCAATTTGATATCTTTTATTCATGACAACCTAACATTCTTTTTTCATTTCATACCAAGGTTTCTAAAAATGTATATGAAACATTGTTTTCTTTTCCATTTGATTGTTAAAGATATTATGCAATATTTGTTTCCCATTGTAGTATGAGGAATGAGAGTTTCTGGGACACTTGTGTAGTATGAGTTAAAAATTGATTTTATATTTAACATCTGCGGACAAGTGAGCAGCAAGCCTCAGAGCGGCGGAGCGGCGAGGCTGTGATTAAAATTGAAATAGAAGTCAACTGTGGAATCAGGGACCCAACGGTCTTATTCCTCATACTACTTGCGCCAAACAAAGGTCTTATTAAAAAAAAATTTTTTTTTAATGTTAACGTTTTAATTCCATTAAATCACACTCTCGTGTAGCACTGTGAGATCTCCGCCTTACAAGGGTGTGGCAAAATCCATCATTTATAGCTTTTAATGATGAAGACGCTTAGGGCAAACTTTTGTTTGTTTGAACATGGTCTTGACATGCAGGCATGGCCCTCTTGTCTTTCCTACAAACCGTGTCCAAGTCATTATATTTTATTCTCCTATCAACTTTGTTAAGCTAGTACACTTGACTCATCCGTCTACTTGAACTAGTTTTAATCATATTTCGCCCTCTTTCAAATGTCTGCGTAAACCTGCACAAACAGTATCGTCTTGCTGGTCATTTTCTTTTGGTCAATGACGGTTGTAAGGTGGGTGGGAACAAGCGATTTGAGGAACAGACGAATCTCCCAAAAGTGAAATGAATTATTGACTACACAGGTTTCTGTTTCAATAACTCACACGAAAATGTGCCGTCAGTTATCTAGCAAAGCTCAGTCAATTTAACCAGTCTCGTGAAATCAATAACCTTAACCAAACTCTCCTACACAAGAGCTGGAAACAAAGAAGATACCTTCCAAAACGGATGTCATTCAGAAACAAGCAAAAGGAGTCAAGAGTCAAATGTCCACAAATTCGTCCATTCGCGAGGATCGAATGATCTGTCGGAGGAAAATAAAATATCAACAAGAAAGTACCATTCTTCACAAAGAATGAAACCGTTTAAAGAAACAATATCTAATGAGAGATCCCAAACAATTATTCAAATTGATCTTCAATTCCAAGACTTCACGTTCCATGTTTCTTGGAGTGGTAAAATAAAGAATCAAAGTTATCATGAACTCAAGTTGTTCAAAGTGGGAAAGTAATTAATCAAGATTATTGTAAAGTCAAAGCAGGTAACACAAGGCATCAAAATAACTCATACAATCAAAGCAGACGTCCCTTTTGCTTGTAGTGTTAAAACAAGTAATCACAGTGATCAATGAGGTCAAAGCAGAGACTTCCTCTGTTATTCGTAATGTTAAAACAAGTTCTCACAATGATCATGAAGCCAAAGCAGGGAAAACAATGTATCAAAGTGATCATAAAGTCAAAACAGTTCCTCGTAATGTTAAAACCAGTAATCAGAGTGATTAAAACAAGAGTGATCATGAAGCCAAAGCAGGGAAAACAATGTATCAAAGTGATCATGAAGTCAAAGCAGTTCCACGTAATGTTAAAACCAGTAATCAGAGTAATTAAAACAAGAGTGATCAAGAAGCCAAAGCTGGCAAAACAATGTATCAAAGTGATCATAAAGTCAAAGCGGAGACTTCCCGCGTTCCTGGTAATGTTAAAATAAGTAATTAGAATGATCATGAAGCCGAAGTTCGTAAAGCAAGACATCAAAATGATCACAAAGTCAATGTTGAAACGTTGCCGGTTTTCTGTAGTGGCAGTGATCATGAATTAAAATAAGTGACGTTCCCTGTTTCTTATAGTGGTCAAACAAGTTATCAAAGTGTTTATGAAGTCAAAGCACATACCTCATTTGACCCTTGTGATTATAAAGTCAAATCAGGGACGCTTCCTGTTTGTTGGAGTGGTAAGACAAGTCATCAGAATGATCGTGGCATCACAACACAAATATTACGTGTGTTTTGGAGCAGGACAAAGACGGGCACAGCCACTGATTCTAGAAAGTTAGAGCCGCTATTCAAAGCGCTACAGAATTGTGTGTAGTTCTAAGAAGACCAAATTGCTCCTTATGAGTATCAAAGAAATCATGTTTAATCGGATATGTGCTTTTCTTTAATTAAATGAATCCTGCTGAGTACGAGAAACGTATTGAAAACGTTAAATCATAAACTTATTGCTTGTTACGAGACCTTTTACTACGGGCCAATGGCAGATGGTTGTTAATACAAGAAATGCTGCAAAGAAACGCAAAAAAGAGGTCAGTGCCCAGAGTAGTCAAAGAGCTAACTTCGTAAAATAGCACACGAGACCTGTTGCCACGACACTATACATGCTATATAATGCTTTCTTCCTTCATCCATGACATTACGGTAGATCAAGCATTTTAAACACATAAACTAATAGAGGCTGGTTGTGAAAACAAGTCGTCTATTTTGAATTCATAAAACTGTTTGCATTTCAACTATTGATGCACACTGGGACCTTCTCACAGTCTAACAAAGAGGTACACAGCTATGGGACCTTCTCACAGTCAAACAAAGAGGTACACAGCTATGGGACCTTCTCACAGTCTAACAAAGAGGTACACAGCTATTGCTTGACTTTGTCACTTACCTATAAGCAAACGTTTTTAAAATATGAAACAACTCATGTGCAGAAACAACTCATGCGCAGAAACAACTCATGCGCAGAAACAACTCATGTGCAGAAACAACTCATGCGCAGAAACATAAATCTTTCAAACTCTCAAAGCTAATTGTAAGGTTTTAACGATTTGTTTCAACAGAACGATGAAGGAAAATAGAGTTTTAATTTATTTTTTAAAACATAAAATATCCACTTCATCGGCATTTATTTATGATAATTGAATATTTCAACCAACAGATAAATAATTACTGGCACGTGTACCAGAATTAATACTTTTGTTGACGATTTCCTTGTATAAACTCAATGTATCTGCAGATTCATCGATGGCATTGCTCGTGTAAGATAGTATTGAGAGACCTACGTCTTACTTTTGGAGATTTAGCTAATGAGTTTGTTCAAGAGGTGTTTTGTATATTAACAAGCACTATCACAAAGTAGTTGATGTATTTTATCTTTATTGATACGAGTAAATACCATTCGGATACGTGAAAAACAAGATGGCACTAACGGATGATATAAGGTCATTGATAAGAAGGTTGTTCTGCTTCCAAAAATGCATATAATGAGCTTGTTAATGACCTACCGGAAAATAAGTGTTACCTCGTTCCTATTATATCAATCGCTAGAACAAGCAAAACTGCATTGAACAAAGTAAAAGGACTTGTTGGGGGGGGGGGGGATCTGCCAGTGGTCTGTCGGGTATTTTGCAGGTAAGGACAGCTGATGGACAGATATTGCTTTAAGAGACGATTCATTCACGTGGATCTCATTCACTGGATATAATGCGATTGGTCAGCTTACCGGATATAGCAATAAAACAGTTCCGAATATATTAATTACGAACCTAAATTGCATGCTGGCCTCAGCAGTGGTAAATTAAGTGCAGCGGTTCTGACCAGTCTTGAGAAGCTGGTTGTCAAATTGCATGACCCGTCATCAGACACTCGTGTCTTTGAATTAATCTTGGGTCTCAATGTGTAGAATGGAGCTACCATAGTCTTGCAATCTACAAGGGGTGCCCTCGTGCTGGGTATAAAACGGGCTAACAAGAAGGCGACCATCATGCAAAGTCTGGAAAACCTACTCCAACACTTCCATCTTCCACTGCCTCTGACTGTGCATTTGAATTTACTTGGCAATATATTCCACCATTAAAACACAAGTTCCAAAGACATGTATTTGATTAGTACTGTGTAAGAGTACAACTGAGTATAGGACACGAGTATGCACTATATAGGACACGTGAGTGCTTGCATACACAGTTTGGATTTGTTTGTCTGAGAGAAGTTTAAATTCTTGTTCAGAGCACCTGAATATTTGATGTGGAATTGACATGAATTGATAATAATGTATACTTTTTGTAGAGTTTTAAGACATTTAAATGAGAATAATTCTAGACAGAAAATTATAATCTTTACTTATTTTAGAGGACATGTACATCTCATCCGACACCAAATAAGCTACATAATATGATGTCGTTATTCTAATAATAATGTTATTATTAATTGTTATTGTTATTATTATTATTATTATTATTATTATTATTATTTCTGTACCTAAGGACCTGTATTCATAATTATTGTATCCTAAATGAATTGAATATTCTTGGATACATTTACCACATAATGCAGCTTAAGTGCAGCACAGATTTGAGACACTGTCTTCTGAATTACTTCTGTGTGACATTGACACCTCGAGAAGAACTTACCACCATCATAACCTAAATTTTAACTCTCTAGGATATTCTCGAAGGATACTAATCACGTATTTTGTCTTTTGCTCTATATGAAAGTGAAAAAGAAAAAGGGACACTTGCTCACAATCGCTCAATTTGAAAACACAGGTTTGATCCCGAGTGTACTTGGTGACATCTCTGTGACCTTCACATCTACTAGCAAGGTGAGCACTATAAAAAAATGTATGTATTCTTGGATATAGTTTTAGGATTGTGGTCACTTTTTATCTTCTGTGTCGCAAGAAAATGTTATGCGAAACTTTTGTTGCTGTTCATTGATAATGTTTGTGTCGAATTTGAGCACTGTGTAGTAATTTACCCTTCCTGAGCCTTAGAACGATCACAATCATAAAATCATCCATGCTCCATGGGGAATGACTTTAAGATGTCGGTTACTTTCTCTCTTCTGGGTTGTGCGATCTAAGCATTTTTGTACAGTTTTATTTCCTCACTAATATTAGAAAAGCGATACTAAAGAAACACGTGTGTCATGTATATTTATTATTCATCTCCTCAAAATTCCTTGTGTTATATAACAGCGTAGTATGTTGTGGCGTGGTTCCCACATGCGTGCACAAGGTGCAAATCCATGGTACTTTTGTCCAGCTGTGTTTTCGAACCAGTGTTTATCAATCCCAAGAGCTTAATCTGTAAGAGCAACATATTTCCATCAGCAAAATCTGATAGAATCCAGTTACATTTCCAACCTTAAAATGTTTACAAAATGTAGATATACATATTCTCGCATGGCAAGAATGCTGTTCTCAACTGATCATCTTTGCTTTTGACCTTTCTTGTGACCTATGTATATCTAAGATGACTTTCAAATAGATGAACTCAGGTCCCTTAAACGAAATTTTCATAGCAAATACTTCTTTTTATAATAATAACTTTCATATGACAAAATCTTTTTTTTTTAACAAACAATAAAGATTTCAAATGATGTATGAAGTTAATTAAAATGCAAAAATTCAAATGTAACATCAATGCAAACAAAAATATGCCCAGTTGTATCAATCATCTTGGAACACATGAGCAGAATTACAGTATTGTGTAAGAACGTTAGACTGAATGACAAAACTCATAGAAAAAAAGTAGTTTTTTGTGTATCAATCTTTATCGTCGTGGTCGTGGTCGTTATCATCATCATCATCACCAAGTTGATAATGATGATGGGGATAATAATAATAATAATGATAATAATAATAATAATAGAGTATACCTCCAGCTGTCTCATACCACTACTGGTATGCACCTCAATCTTTTCTTGGTCCGTGAGAGTGAAAATATAACAAGTATGCTGGTTGTGAATGATCATTTGCTTCTGAAATGGAAAATTAGATCAATAAGATCAATAAGTATGCCATATTTGCATCCTACTCCCTTCTTCAAAGGTTCTTCATCTACTCCGCCGTGACTTGAATTGTTGCGTTATCTAGCATCATGTCTATAGATTTCTTTCGGTTCCACTCATATTGACCTCCCCTATGAATAGATGTACGCCATCTTTTGAATCAAACTTCGTGAACCTTTTTAACTGCGCAACGCAGATCTCTGAATAATAAGGCCTGTGCTTCTTCTTATTCTTGTAGATCTTTGAGCTCAATTAATCTTGGGAAGAAAAGAATTTTTATGGAGCGGATTCCAACCCGTGACTAATGTTCTAATGTTAAACCTCTAGACCTATAGGAAAAGAGCGTTAATGCTTTATGGAGTGGAAAAACTAAACTGTGTGCATTTCATATTTGTTACTCACAGAATTAGTTGTTTGCTTTGTTTTTTTGTTGTTTTTCTTTTAGTTTTGTTTTTTTTTTTTTGGGGGGGGGTATGGGGGGTTGTCGGGATTGGGGGTGGAGGGGTTTACATATGGAAAATACTGAGCGATAAATATATAATTATCCTGCGCATACTTTAGGTTACACCCAGACAATACATACACTATTGTCGTTGTCCCCGTGTGTCAGTATGTCCGTCCGTCTTCCCAACCGTGACAAAGCTTGTCATCGATACTCCTCCCACACTGCTTGGACGATATTAATGAAACTTTGTAGATGTGTGGTTGGTGTAAATGGTCGATAAGGTTTTCCTTTTTCTTCCCATGCAATTTGTTAGAGGGCTGGGGGTCAAAAAGGGGATATTTTGGATGTCGAGTTCGTTATCGCTTCTCCTCCCACATCGCTTGGCGAATTTTATTGATATTGTGTCGGCTAGATATATGGTTTGTCTAGATGCCCAATAAGGTTTTACCTCCTCTTCTGCCCATTATTTAAGACATTCCGTGAAAATTTAGTATGATTATTTTTATTTTTTTATTGTTTGCTTTGTTGCTTTATTTGGGGTTTTGTGGGGAGCGGTGGGTGGTGGTAGAGGGGAAAATTCAATTCGTCATCGCTTTTTCTTCTACACTGCTTGAATGATTTCGTTTAATCTTTGTAGGATATTTTAAGGGTTGGTGTAGATGAGCATTAGGTTTCACTTTTTTCCTCGGGCCCATTCTGGGATTTTTTTTTTTTAACAATTGTCGAAAAAGGGGGTAATTTAGGAATTCAGTTTGTCATCGCCGAACTTCCCAGCTTGATATGTGGTTGGTGTAGATGCAAAAAAAACGTTTTACTTTTTCCCCTCGCCCATTTATGGGAATATTTCTTGGAACAATCTTTAAAAAATGGATATTGTTTTGAGAATTCAGGTCGTTATAAGTTCTCCTCCCACGCTTGCTTGTAGGATTTAAATTAAATTCCGAAGGCTAGATATGTGGTTAGTGTACATGCTCAATAAAGTTTTATTTTTGTCCTCAGGCCCATTATTTAGAAATTTCTGTAAAATTTTTTCGAAAAATGGAATTTGGAAAATTCAGCTTGATTATTTAGTATTTATGCAGCCATATGCAACAGTATTGCTGAAAATTCACATATGTGCAGGAAACATTCTGATGATTTATTGTTCAAAAGAGAGGGGGAGTGTATGAATGTTTGCCATGTACGAAAAGAACATGCACGAAGAGCGGGGATATGATTGTCTTTAAATGCATGCATATCTAGTTCAGTTTATCATATCATCAGAGTTTCTTCCAGAATGACCCAAGAGATGACGGACAACGATTTCATGCGAAATAGTTTTGAAACCGTTATGATAAGTTTGATTTGAATTCACTCAGTTTAATGA
Organism: Margaritifera margaritifera; assembly: GCA_029931535.1. Taxonomy (NCBI): domain Eukaryota; kingdom Metazoa; phylum Mollusca; class Bivalvia; order Unionida; family Margaritiferidae; genus Margaritifera; species Margaritifera margaritifera. Next base: position 5,227,059 of record JAQPZY010001684.1, read on the forward strand.
TTTAAGTTTTCAATTACATAATTCAAGGATATGGATCACAGATCACCACGTCCACACACAAATACTTATTGCACTTAATTTGAAGTTTGTTTTATCTTTAAGAAAAAGATTTTGCATCAAATACATGTGAGAAAATTGCATATCGGTAGTTAAAATGTCGTATTCACAAAAATGTAATTCTCATCATGTCTTCTAGACCAAGTTTCCTCTCCCTTGGAAATCTATTTATTATTTGGCTATTGCTAAACATGGAAAGTAACGTAAGTTGCTAAATTTGTCCTCAGTTTTTGGAGGTGAGAGCAGGAACGAGATTTATAAATGTCTGAAAACTCGGAAAATGACTTGGGTAGCTAACTACAAAAGGCGATTTGGCGAAAAATTCACGCTGGAGTAGTTGAGAAGATGGGAGTTCTGGAACACTGGAGTAATGTTTTATTTTTAAATTTTCAAAAATAGACAAATCAGCAACTCTGCGTACACTTTAAAATTGATTTTCAAGCTCAAAGCCCAGTGTGCCAGAAACTCTAACTTTCCTAACTACATACATGACAAGCAAGATTTATAGAAAAAAGGACAGAATGATAAATACATGTAGATCCAAATTTGCATCCATTTAATAATGTAACTGTTATATTCTAATTACCCTTTCACATACCTAAAATATCTTCATGACGTCTATTAGTAGTGGAGTCATTGGGTTCTGCCATTTTGCTACACGATTTGTTTACGTTTTCAAGCATGAGATTTAATGAATTTGTCTTCTAGATTTTAGCATAAAATTTATCGAAAAATGACACGTAAAATAGTGTAATAAAATAGTTTGAAACTCCACAAAATATATTTATAAATGTCCATCATACACTATCAAATTGGAAGAATTTAATTCAATCATAGTCAGTTTGCAGAATGAAATGCAATGCATCATAAACTTATTGCAAGGCATCAAACATTGTCGATATTGTGCCAAAACCTACAAAAACCAAAAAGAGTTATTATTCTCCAGGAAACTATTTCACCGGGTATTAAACCGTGCACTATTAAATTGTTTATAGTTATATCCCATAAAGTGACTTGTATAAGCAAATTTAGAATCTCTTCAATGGACATTTTGTATGGATGAGCTCTCTTGTAATTACTTTTTTTTTCTTCAAGTAACATACTATAGCAAACAATAAGCATTTTCTTTACAGTTGCCCGTTATATAATGTTATGATGTTTGTTTCAGGCGTGTCATTCATTTAACATAAAAGTGGACATAGTTATCTCATATTTATTTGAGATTAGAAATGTCGTTAGGGTATTGCTACGCTTACAGTGTCATTTGTTTTGTTTAGGTCCACCTTCAGGCATGTGATAATAACTTTATGTATGCTCTACCGTTGTTCCGCATATTCCATGTGTTCTTGTCCTTCTGAGACAACTGGCCTCCGGCGACGAAAGCATAGATTTAGACTGTTGTGTTTATGCTTAGACTTCGCTGTTGTACTTTGTCCAACTTGATTTTATATCGCTTAGGTCATGTCTCAGGTTTGTATACAGCTTAGATCACGTCTAAAGTTTTTATACAGCTTAGGCCATGTGTAAAGTTTGTATACAGTCATATCTCAAGTTTGTAAATTATGTAACCGATGTTAATCAGCAAGATAAATTTGAAATGTGAAGTATACCAATCAAAAGCTTTTTCCTTTTCCTCTCGTTTTGAGAAGCAATTCATTCTCAATTTGTTTGTTTTCTTTCCTCATTTGTTCGATGTCCTATTCTAATAACACGTCAGCTGATTCCATATATTCAAGTTTGGAAGGCAGAGCAGCACCATTATCATTATTTATGAGTGGTGTTAAAAGGATACTGTGAAAAATAGCGAAGTAGGGATTAAGAGAAAAAATTGCCAAAGAAAGATGTCCTAGGCCACAAAGCAGGATATCGCGACAAAAATAGCGAAGGCAAGAGTAATTTCAGTGTCGAAGACTATAGAACGTTAACGATCTGAAAAAACACAATTGCAAAATCTTCGTAGGCAACAACATAGGCAACCACTTAAGCAATGTCCTAGACAACAATAGCTTTTATAAAATATTATTACGATTGATAGAAAAGAATCATTTGGTAACAGAATCAAGGAATAAAAATTTTCCTTTGGCGATGACCAAGACTAATACGTGTTCTTGAGTCAGGTAGATCCACACGTGCAGACAATTATTGGAAGAAAGCTCAGTAATTTTGATTCAGTACTCGTTTGGCTGGTACTAGCAGTTAGACTGAGATGGTTGCCTTCCCTGGACGAGGGAATTAAACGAAAACGAGACAAAGACATTTTACTAAGCTACTCATTTCAAAGCCATAATGACAAAACTAGATATCAATGTTATCGTCAACACTCTCTCAAATGAAATACATGCGAAATTTGATGAAAGAATTACTCCTAGTACAAAATGGGTATTTGACAGGATCGAATACTTAATTGTGAACACTGACAAATATAGATCACTCCAGGTAGCTCATATAGATTCATCCGAATGAATAAAAAATAAAAAGCATGTGTTAAAGTAGAAAAAGAAGATGGCAAATGCTTCTTTTACACTATTGTGTCACTTTTAAATAAGGTCGATACAAATCCTCAAAGGTCATCAAAATACAATTTAGATCGATACAGTCATGGGTTCGATAGATGTCCTGTTTACAATTGAGAATATAGTCAAATTTAAAATCAATTTACTATATTCGTGAATGTGTACGAAACAGTAGAAAATGCATACGTTAGGCCTGTTCGCGTAACCGAAAGTGAGAAAGAAATTCGCGTTGAAATGTTGATAGTTTTGTGGCAAGAGGAAGAGAGGTACCATTACATTGGAATAAACATTTCAAGCCAAAACAACAAACGGAACTGAAAAATGTTTAGTTGTAAAATGTGCTTTTAATCTTTCAATACATCAGACAAATTAACACAGCAAAAAAGATTATGTTACAATGTAGGTAACACGAAAGTTATCCTGGCTGAAAGAAGTTCTTATCGTTAAATTCAACAACTATCAACCTGAACTAATGGTTCCATTCGTCATTTACTGCGACTTCCCATGCGTGCTGGCCCAACATACTAAGAATGTATTTGAAAAGAACAAATTGTTTACAGAAGTACTATTTGCATTCAGATATCAGATGTTTTACGATACATTAAGTAAAATCGCAAAACCAGTTTACATTTAATTGAAGCCAAAGAATGCAAATTTATGGTACATAGGAAGGAAAATGAAAAACAGTTTCAGTCAACCAACGTGTGCCATATCTTTGAGAAAGATGTCGTAGCACTCAAAGTGGGTGACCACGATCACTTAACAGGCAAACATAGTGGTCCATCTCATAACGATATGCAATTTAAATCTTAAATATTCAAACTTCATACCAATTGTCATTTGTAACTTGTCCGGTTATGACAGTGATTTATTTTTCAAGGAGGTAGTGAGAAATTATCTTGTTTAAGAGCTGCAAATAGCACCAGACAGCGACGAGAAATATATTGTATTCAACAAAGATTTAATAGTCAATAGATTCGTGAAAGATGACAAAGAAACATATGTTAAAAGAACGATCAGGAGTATTGACAGCTTTATATTCTTGGGACGATCTTTGGAAGAGCCGGCAAGGAATCTGCTCGACGAAACGTTCACAGATACAATTAAACGGTTACAATCTATGCAACCTACATCATATTGACGATGACGAATAAACCTGTATTCGGCAAATAAGTGGAAAATTTCAAGGAAAGAACAACAGAAAAGGTAGTTTCGAACGAAAAATGTTTCGAATGGCAGAAAGATTTTCATTGCCAGAAGAAGTTATTGATGAGGAATTAGTTTTTGCAAGCATGAAAAACAAAAGATCTAAATTCCTAAATCTATTTATGGTGTCTTAACTGTGCTAAAGCTATGGAAGTGTTACTGTACCATGAAGCTGACAACTTCGTACGACAATAGATTGAGACTCCCTATGAATATTACACATTTGTTGTGCATACTCGTTGAAACTGAGAGCTTTTACAACGTCATGAAAGAGAACATCGAGTTCTTTGACACCAGTGATTACTCGAAGGACAACTTTTTTTCAGCATACCACAAGTAAACAAAAAGATATCAGGCGTTTCAAAGATTAGCTAAACTAACACTGATTAAGAAGAGTTTGTGGTTTAAAGTCAAATCTGTTTTCATTTAGGACTAATCACGAAGAAAAGAAAGTTTGTAAAGAAATTTTAAATGTACAGGTATTGTTTATCTTATCATGAATAAAATTACCAGGAAATAAATTTAGTCAGTTTATGCAATCGTGAGATGTATAATATTAAAATATAAAAAAAACAAAGTGGCTTCATCAGCTTATGACTACAAAAGATTTTTGGTTGATAACGTAAACACATTACCTTACGGATATAATAACTCATGTACTTTTACAATTAATTACATTTCAAAGCAATAAATAAAAATGTTACAAGATATAACGTATTTCTATCGTCAAAGACTTATGTTGGAACATGGAAACTTAAATCAAAACCACTTACATACAATCTGTTCTAGAAAAGGATAGGAATATATATATATATATATATATATATATATATATATATATATATATATATATATATATATATATATATATATATATATATATATATATATATATAATGCTGGTATGTCAAGGTGTATGTGTTACAAAATCATGAGGGAGTTTGGTATACTATCTCCCTTTAGCTACCGAAAGAAAGTTAAAAATAAAATCTATGTCAATAGCAGAGGCTCTGCCGATCAAGATAAACAACCAACGCAAAAGAAATGAACTTCAAAACAATTTGAAACATCTAACGAAGCAATAGATGGTGGTGGACATTAAAAATACCAACCGCTGATTATCCACTTCCTTTTTGAAAAACTAAATCTTGAAAAAACTTAAAAACATTGAAGGAAATTATTTGAAAATTTACTAGTAAATGAGAAACATTGTGAAATATTTCTTCGATACTGATTTGTTGCTAATTCTAAAAGGCAAGGCTAGACTTGAATTTGATGTATACGTAATATCTGTACCCGGTACACAGCTTGAATCACATCACTTGATGGCATACCAAATTTCATTTTATGAACACGGATGTAATGTTCAAGGCGAAGCATTGTTAAACTTAATGAATGATGTGGAAGATATCGAGGACAAATTATCGTTAAACTTAATGAATGATGTGGAAAATACCGAGGATAAATTAGAGTTAAACAAACAACAACTGAAAATTAAATCATTGCACTGCAAAATCGTTGAAAAGGCTAACAAATAAACTAACACAGTAGTAAAGTCACAAAGAGTCAACTAGTAAGACACGTGATAAATAAATCAATTTTGAAGCAGAGTTCCTGACATGTGTAATTTTTTGAAAAATTGAAAATAATGCCCCAGTGTGCCAGAATTTTCATCTTTTTAAGTACTCGATTAATTGGAACGATAGCTATCGGGAATCGAAATTAGGCGATCAGGAGAACCATGTATTTAATATGTTGCTTCTGCTCATGAGTCTGTAAAGTAAAATGTATCTTTCTGAACACCTCCATATAAAAGAGAACTACTCATTATGGATATTTAAGGGTCCTTTTTCCAAATGTTGCTTTCTAAATAAACTCGATAAACAAGTCACCTTATCACGACGGACAACATTTTTGGAGTCTCATGCGCGTACTTTATAGATAGTTTCCATGGTATTTTATGGTATATACAAATGAATAAGAAAACTGGTTACGGTATGGAATTCATAGTGAAACTCAAGTCCCTCCGAAATGTGCGGTATATGGGTGGCTTGAGGTGTCGTTGAGTGCTGCAAAGGAGAATGAAATGAAATACAATTTTGGAAAGAACATCCCTATCTTTATTTGATAAAAAATCAAAATATAGAGGATCTTGTATAAGTTTCGGTTGGTTTGAGCACAAATATATCACATCACGAAAAAAAATTCTGATTAAATAGTTTTTCGTTTGTTTGTGTGGGTTTTAACGGCATTTTAAACACATTATTGACTATACCACGCCAACGAAATAGGAGCTAAGTGCCTTTCCCAAAGAGACAATGAGAGAGCTGACCCGGGCTGGCCTGGGCGAGTATCGAACCCGCGACCCTTGGATACGAGCCCGACCCTCCACCAACTGAGCTTCGCGGCTCCTCTGATTCAATAAACGACTAAAAGTAAGTGTCATGAAAAGCGACTTCAAAGTACATTGGCATTCGTCACGCGTTTGACTTATATGCGTATATCACGTCATGAGGTGGTATTTGACACGTATTATCTCGAAAAATATCAGATAGATGTATGAAAGTGATATCAGTGATGTCTGATAGAACATTGTTCTTAATCCTGGTAAAACTGTATTGTGTGAGTTAGAGTTCCATGACCGACAGTTACCGTAAAGAAATGAATGTACATGTGCTAATGAGCATCGGTCGATGTACTTTTTGTGAAAAATAGTGTTAATTATAATCTATAGGTATATTAAGAATTTTCCCCTTCAAAATTATAAACCGACAGAAAAGAACATTTTCTATCCTCATCCATATTTGCATTTATGGTAATGAAGCCAAGTCAACACAGAATACACACTGAATGATAAATTCAAGTTCATTGGCAAGCATGTACCGTATATGCACGCAACAACAAACTGCACAGACCTAGAGCTGTAATTGGACTCGACTTACAAGCGAGTATATACGGTACCAACTGTGAACAAAGTACTAATCGACCCAATTGGATGTCGAGGTTATTAGTCATAGGAAAGTTCCTTATTCAGGTTCCAGACTTGAGATTCTTTTAGATATTTGATTGCATATGTACAAGAAACGTGGGAACGAATCAGACAATAAATTAAGGACCATCAAATTCTATCACACATGAACGCTTGCGGTAGATTTATTTTCTAAAACAATATTAAAAACAACAACAGCAACAACAAAAAGCTCAAAGAGGAAAACAAATTAATATACCTGTGAAAGAGAAATTCCAATTACAGCGGCAATTAGAATCAGACACCGCATGTTGGCTCTCGAGAGATTTGGCTTCTACACTTGCTATGTCACACCTTGTAACAAAAGATGTCTGTGATATGTAATCTCTAGAAATATACATTGGTCTGATGATGATTTCTGAACCGTTGTTATCATGAGACCTATGACCTTTGATTCCAATACTTCGTGCTCCCGACACAGATAAGAATCTTCCACGTGTCTGTTGTAACAACACCATATAGTACATCTATTACTTTTTAAGTCTCATTAGGTACACGCCAACTTTATAAGTGATTGAACAAATCCGAAGTATAACTGGTATTTAGTTCCTGGTCGGCAGAGTCTTTAAACAAATGTCTTTCAAAATTATATAAAGTGGATCAATCAACGCCGAATTCTTTGGTTCAAAACCATTTAGTTTTCTTTTTACGTCCACATATACGGAATGTATATGACACATCTTGACATAAATGGCTCCTACTAACTAAAGTCTCAGCGCAGACATTTTTTAAGGTAGAAGATCCTGTTGTGTATGACGAGCTTTCACAGGCGGATCGGTGTGCATATAAAATGCCGCTATCTACATGCAGATATGAGAAGTTTAAACCTCTATTTTGTTTATTTTGCCCACCACGACAGTGTTACACGTATCCGTCTGTCCGTCCCAGTTTAGTTAAGTTTTGCGTTTAGATCAGTTTTCAGGCCATGGCGTGGGGCATCCGGGTTCCAGGAACACATTTCTAGTTTTATCTGATTTTTATGTAAAAAGAGAAAAATCAGACAAGCCACTCGGACTTTGAACAAAGACAGAAAAGGTATTACAACCACGGGGTCAGTAACCTCTCCTTTACCTCGGCTGTGTCATATAGCATCGCCGTTTGCAATGGCTCATAATTTGAGATTGGTAATTTGCTTCTGTGCCAATTTTAGAGCCATTTCAAATTTTGCTTTACCACATCGATATAACGTTACCTTGACCAGTTTCATATATTTTATATTTATTTGGTGAAACACCACGTACTGATGCAATACAAAGTTACGTGACACCATTTAATTAGTGAAATATTAAGTAACTAAACTCCACAATTAATAATCGTGGAAAGTTTGATGCGACTGATTGAATTTATTTTTAAAACGAATAAATTTTTAAAAGGTTTTATTGCACAAAGAAATGCCTGTTCCGTTATGTGATAGCTAGGTTCTTGCATTTAGGTTTAATTTATATGAAATGTATAAAAAAATTGGCCAAAAATGTGCAATAAGTGTATTCTCCATTTATATTTTATTTCCACTGTGTAAAATGTAAATATAAACACAATATGTACTCTTTATAAAGCGGGTAGTGGTGCTGCATTGCCTTTGAGATGGACACAACCTTATGAAGCTAATCGATCATAGCTTGGCCACTACTAACCATGTCTCGTGTCGACATTGAAAGTGTTCAAGTGACTTTTTTCGTCAGGGCAGACATTTTGTAAGATTTTATGAATTCAATATATTGAACATGCTCATGAAATTCGACTGAAAAAGGTCACCGACTTACGTAAGATTTTCAATCACAAATAACTGCCGAGAATTTGAACTGTGGGCTATGATTGAGACTTTACCTTCCAATCATGACACGCGAATTGAAAATTCTAAACGGACTTTCAATATTATTTAACAAGCACCTTACAGTACCCTCAGTGGTTACGTTTAAAGTACTGTTACGGAATTATGTATCATTTCTTTTAAATAATGGTATAGTTTTATTAGTTTATGACCTCTGTTTAATAGTCTAATAGGTGTCGTTTTGCAGAGTACACATATACGGTAATTTCAATGTGACCCAGTACATTGGTCCTGGGAAAATCAATATTATCGCTTGAAGCATTAGTCATGTCATCTGACCTGACCGGGATTTCGCAATTCAGGAATGATTCATTTTGCTGACCAGAAGTTAGATAGTAAGATCGTAATACTGAGTTGTTATTCTGAGACGGAATAAGAAATGGGTTTTATTTGTATTTCAATGACGCAGTACAGAAACTATAAAATAAGATGTAATCGCAGTGTTCGTCATTCTACACAGTTTCGTCAGCTTGATAGGTCTTTAACGAAATTGGTTCTTTGTATGTGATATTGTGCTTCAGAGATATTATTATACAGTACATTTTGGATTTAGTACTGCTACTTCAGAAATATTTTCCAGACAGTACATTTTTGGGATTAACTACTGATATTTAAGAAGTAAACAGCTCCGTTGGAATTATCGGAAACATCACAAGAACTTGTGTGATATTTTATATTCACAAGGATTACTTGGAATTAATAACACTTGAATATAACTGATTCTTGTTGGCACGCCAGCACTTTGGTGGTTTCATTCGGAATATTCTTCATTCGGAATAATTTGGATTAGCTTCTGGATCAGTGAACATTAGAACAATTTCTGACTTTTAAGGATATTCTATACTGTAAGTTATTTTTAATTCTTTCACTTTGATTGTTTGTTGAAATATTTTTATATTTTAGGAAATTAAATATTTGTGTTTTAAATCTTGAAAGCTTGTTTGAGTCTTTTCTTTTGTTACATTTACCCCGAGTCGTAACAGTACTGGATTTTCTCCTTTCCGAACTTAGAACGCCCTCTATCTCTCTTGATAAGGAGCGCTAACGCGCAATCTTGATACTCCCCCAATGTTGTCTATAGTATCGCTAGAAGGTATAGGACCACTAATTACTTTACAACCAGAGAACTAGTCTACTGGTGGGGAAATGAAAAATAGAGTACTAAATATTTTGAGATGCACCCATTGCTAGTAAATGGATTTAACTTTTTTTTCCATTATACATTTCATAAACTTCAATCTAAGTATTATAGTTGACAACAAAATATTTGCTTTTATTTTGATATCGTGTATTTAATTTCCTACTGACAACATGGCATACGGACTCTTAGTGCGAGGCTGTTATTAGTTGCAGACCAGTGAGTCCCCCTGTATAGGAGCACGAGGCGCAAAACAATGCTGCGAAACACCTGTAATTCAAGGCTGAACATCTTTTCTCTAAGTCTAATGAATGGAAGCATGTGTAGTTTGTATGCTAACCTAATGCCGAAATTATTTTTATTTATTAATATATTAACATTAAGTTATGTGCGAAATGAATTAGTGGTCCTATCCCGGAAAGAGTAGATTTGTCAAAATGAAGTTCGCTTTGATTTTACTGCCTTTCTTCATCGGTCTGACCTACCAGATAATCTTCAATATATACCCACTGTGCGTTTGTTTGTACATTCGAACATCAAGCGATTGTTTTATTTATGTACAATTCAAGGTATGATGTAGTGTAAAACCAAGTGTGTGTGATATCTGTGATGAACAAGGCAACAAGACAGGAATACTGTCTTTGAATCGGCAACTCAGGACTTGCTCTTACCTTCATTACAGTGAGCGATTCAAATACGTTACCCAATGAGTACTTATGGCAGATAATGACTGATCTAAAAGTTGACATATTGTCTATGAAAGAATTACTCGATACAGCTTATGACACAAAATGCTTTCATAAAGAAGAAACCCTTTTAAAAAGCAATTCAAAAGTGCAAACTGAATGCAGGTGTGGACACAACAATTTAGTTAATTATTGGCGATGACTGAGCTTCTAGTGTTCTTAAAAGAAGAATTTGAACAAGAGGTTATCTTTAGAATTATAGATGACAATATAAAATACCACGACCAGCAACCTATCGCACAGATAGATTTTCTGACTGAAATTAAAACCCTTATATCAGTATTTGAGGACTTCGGAAATTCTGTCATGGATGAGTACAGTGATATCATTTCCGTTGTATCAATATTATTGCAAAAGAGTCCGTCATCAAGAGTATTATGATGATCTAAAAATTATTTCCGACTTTTCCATTCTTTTCTTCGAGGAATTTATGTTTTAGCATCCACCCCACCCCCACTGCCCAAAAAGTTATATTTTAGGTCGATTCAAAAGCAAGGTGCAGTCAAAGGGACAATTGCATATTATTTCTTTGAAGAGAAATTGCATACTCTGTTAAAGGCTTTATATTGCCTGTCAATCACGAAGTGGAGTTATTGATGACTTTTTCAGACACAAGAACCAGCAGTATCACCCCTCCTTTGCCAATGGCCCTTTGCAAGAAACCTTCGTTAAGGAACAAAATCTGATCTAATCTCTCTCCTTGAAACGTCAAAAAAAGACCCCTAACTGTCTGCGGAGAAGCCATTGTGCAGTTCTTAAACCTTAAATTGTAATATGTAAAAATATGCAGAGAGGTTAGGTTGTACATTACCTACACAAAAAATTGCTAAAAACTGTTGGTCGCTTGAATGGAACCTTCTTAACAGCCTGAAAGTTTATGTTAGAGGGTCCCGCGGTCGCTGCATCCGTCGTCGAGTGTGTTTCAATGTATTAATGGCAATCAACTGACACGATTTCCTTCGTGTGGCTGATAATAAAAGGAACTGTTCAAGAATTTAGCGGAGTGTAGATGGAAAGAGCTACATGTTAAGATAGCATCACAGGCGTTGTCTTCCACAGAAATGGTACTAAACTCCTGTCTCTTTGCCTCCACGAAGAAGACGAAACATACATCCTCAATTATTTCACTGATGCAGTATTAAGAGACTGCCAAAAGATAACGATTCGAGCGCAGAAGATGCTGATGTGGTTGTTCTTGCAGTTTCTCGAAAATGCATATATGTATGTCACTGAGTTCTGGTTTGCATTTTGGATCAGCAAATCTTTCAGACGCATATTAGTCCTTGAAATTAATGGGCCAGTTTCATTCAAAAAGGCGAGATCGGTACCATTATTATTAGTTTAAGAAGTCACTGGTCATGGTGAAAAGATAGTATCGGATGTGGACAAAATTAAAACATTTGTCAAACTCTCGTTGTCGCCAGATGAGATGACTAACCAACAATATGATGACTTTCAGTTAGTTGTGGTCCATATGCAGGATAAGACCAGCGAATCAGCAAGTGATAAAAACTGTAGAAGAAAAAAAAGTTTAAAAACAAGATGGCAGATAGGCAGAATTAAATTCATGCAAGCTTGCTTGGACCAACATGCTAAACTTGCAACATTTTCAGGGTTGACATATTTGGGGACAGCGCTTATTGCTGCAGCCACCACACTAGAATTCTCCGAGTGATAAGGGTTGGAGTAAAGTTTAAGATGGCATCTGAGTGACAGTACGGACAACCTTTCCAGAAACATGAGTATGAGTTAAATGCTACAGCATTAAAGGCTGTATGCAGCGTTGTATGTGCATCAAATCCAATTATCAATGCACTGCTCTATGCGTAAACGATGGAGTATATTCTAAGAAACCTGTGGTATATGATATGTTTATGTATGTCTCCGTTTATAGCTTTGTTAGATTTTAGTCGATTAATTCTAAAACTACATACAATGAAAATAAATGTCCCTAATTTTACAAGAATTATTACCCAAATCTAACACTTCTCTCTCTCTCTCTCTCTCTCTCTCTCTCTCTCTCTCTCTCTCTCTCTTGTATATGGCTACTTTCTTTCTCAATTAGTCTTTGGAAAGTACGAACTGCTGTGATGGAAAAAACTGTACTATTCTATTTAAAAACGAATACAATTTGGTCATGCCACATTAAAAGAGGGTATCTCTACCGCTTTTAGTCTCCATCCTTTTGTCGTAAACATACTTTGATTTATTGAAGTCTGCATTCTGTACTAAAAAATTTCTTTTCTTTTTTTTTTTTTTTGGGGGGGGGGGCAAATATATTATTATTATTATTATTATTATTATTATTATTACATTTTTGTTATCTTGCTTTTCATATATTGTTTAGAAATTTGTTTTATTTTTCCATTACATTTTTATAGTGCTTAGGATAATTCATCACATAACTCTGGCTTAACCGAACCAGACCTGCCCAATTGGCCAATCCGGTCACTGACTTTAAAATCGATCTTCATTTGCACGCTTTGATCAGAGATTGCACGTGCACCCTGCTTTTAGTCCAATAAAGTCCTCTAAGCATACCTAGCTGTTGAGAATTACTAAAGCATAAGTTACGTTTAGTTTAAAACCGCAGGATAGATGAATAAAGTCCACAAATCCAAGGCTATTCGACTCTAAATGTGATGACGTAATGATATTTATGAACTGACTAAAACGCATTAGCAAACAAAATACGGATTCATTCGTAGCACTTATATACATCCCTGATGTCTTTGAATCGTGGCTTAGGCTATTAAAATCTCTTGTAGATTCAAAGAGGGAGCAGAACTAGTTCTTGGAATTGACCCCAAGAAGCAATATTATGTGGTTTTATGACAAAAGTGTGCGAAACAATTGCAACCTTTCCGTCTCCACATGGAAGAAACGCTAGGAAATTGTTTATAGTCTAAACGGTGACTTATTATGTGTGTCATCAGATTTTGTGTACATAGCTTATGACATATTTTTTTTTACTGGAAAAAATAAACAAAGAATAATTTACTTTTTATCATAAGATGCATCAGCACAGTTACTAATTATATGTTACGGAAATAGACAATTCAAAAGGTCATCGAATGAGAGGCTAAATTATCTATTTACCGATTTCAGGTAGGTAGGGTTCGACAGAAGGTCACTTAGTTATGCTAGCCTCTGTGTAAGACGACCTCCTGTCCCAAACATAACTCTCTACATATCGAAGAAGGAGTGGGCAATGACATGTGAAACTGGAATTCCTTTGGCAGATGTCGTTGGCGTTTTTACTACAACTGTTATCGACTTATTAACAATATAATAGTATATGTTCAATGCCTTGAAGCTTATCAATCCCCTACACAATGTTATATTGTCGGACAAAGTTTATCAATCCCCAATACAATGTTATATTGTCGGACAAGGTTATCAAAAGCATTATCTTCCCAGGTTTGAGATTAATGCATTAAGACAGTTCTTTTGTCTGTCGGATTACATCTGAAACGTGTTGCATGGGTATATATGTGAGTGCGTTGTGTTATTAGTCGTGTGATTATTGTATATACTACGGGGATTTTGTTGGGGTTTTTTTTTTTCGAGCATCAGACTCAAAAGACACAATACTTCACTCTGATACACAATAAGCAACTTACCGTAAATCTGTCCGTTCAAGGTAAGCTACTATAAAGGCGCCATAAATTCAGCTCGTATATATTAGACTAAATTAATTGTATTCAGGAAGCAATGATAAACGCAGCGTTCCACAAACTATACTGACTCTCCAAATTCAACTCCTCCATGATTAATTTTCAGGCAAGTTCAATACCAATATAATTATGAAAGGCACTCATCTTTTTGAGGTTCATAGACTGATTGAAGAATTAATTTACCGTGAAGTTAGTTGACAGGTACTGATTTTATAAAGCAAATTTATTGACTGAGTTATCAAGGCTTCATTTACAACTCGATTGGTGAAGATGAAATACAACATTATAAATTGTATGTACTAGCTAATGGGTTGGTGAGAAAAGAACTGACACGTATTTGAATCTTGATAAAACAACAGGTTATTTGTTTTCTTCACTTTTCAGAGAAAAAGATTGGGACTGTGTGATTCAACCTGGATGGGTGCTTGCAAGTGTTTGTAACTTGGCGCAGTCCCACCGCACTGTTTCAAACATTATAGGAGTGCAGAAAAGTAGAGTCAATCATTGTGAATAACAGATTTCTGATATTAGATTTGAATTCTCTTGAATGCATTCTTTAGTTATGGATTATCCGTCTTCATTTATTGTACCTACATCCAATTTGATCGGATGCACTTGAAAATGGACATTACTATAACTCTTTTTCGACGAATTGAATAAAGTTCATTAAAATCACGAGAAGACAGCACTGAAAATAGTTTCTAATTCATACTGCTAAAAATTTAAAACTATATCGGTTCAGCAAACCCCTCAGTGTATCTCTGCTTATTATTTTTAACTCTACCCATCACGAACTCAATTCTCCCTGCCCCCCCCCCTTTAAAAAAACCACACACACACACTTGAGAATCGTCGTTCACACCAGCACGTCGCTTTTATTCATCCTCACGTAATTGAAATTTCCAAATATATCGAATGTACACCCACACCAGAGCTAGCGCGAATGGACAACAAGATATATTCTTCTTCCGGAGTTCACTGCGCTCCGCTCCATTTACCTCCGTCAACGTCTCACGGATTGTACACCTCCGTCAAATAGTTCATAGAATATTTAGTCATAATAATATTTGAACCGTTTAAACTGATACTTGAAATACAGAGGAGAGTTTGAAATTAATCTACAAGAACAATAAATGCAAATGTACATTTTTTTAAAAAAATATTATTTTGCGTTTTTGCACGATTCTTGTAACGTATCGAAAATTTGATAGAGATAAATGGAGCAAAGTGCAATGAACGAGTAAAAATACTGTATGACCATGTCTTCTGTCTGGGCAAATTATCAGTACCATACATCTAGTCAATGGTATTATAAGGGCAAGTAAAAAGTAGTGTACTGTATAACCAGTGAGTAATCTCAAATTTACACTCACAATAAAATAATTATAGGGCAAACTACATATCACTGTAGTTATTCGAGGCATCGTATAACATTAAATTAGAGACTACAGGAGAATATTTCCACCAAAAGGTTTAGCTTGATTTAAACATATTTTATTGCATGTGGAACATATTACAAAAAGCAATTGGATTGGAAACAAGTTACAATAACGTATGAGTTCCTCTACATTATAATAGTAATCCTGATAGATACAATCCACACAAAATTAGCAATCCGAAATTTTACAAAGTAAGAAACAGCTGGCGGGGGGGGGGGGGGGGCGGGGGGGGGGAGGGATAGAGCTATAAACAAAAGGATATGATTATTTGTGTGTTTCGAGCAATCTGATTAAAATCGCGATCTACTTCTAATAAGCTGATCTGACAGGCACCGATACATCGTACTCTACTTATAATAACTGGATCTGACAGGCACCGACACATCACTCTACTTATAATAAGTGGATCTGACAGGCACCGATGAAGGTTCATATTCTGGTGACATTTGGAATTCCGGCTCCACCTTTTTTTAGTAACATATCAGATAAAGCGTTGGATTTCATTACAGGGAGAGTTATCGTTAGAAACGTTATATTCCAGATGACATTTTTCACTTCATGAATCTGAAAGCTGTAACTTGATTGGCGAATAGAAGGGTCAACAGAAGGTGACCTTGTATAGGTATCCGTATCTCCCTTATCTCAGAGATCTCGATTTTAATCAGATTGGTGTTTCGAATAGAATATAATAATTTTGTTCAGTTGCTAGTGTTTGAAACAAATGTATCGCTTCGAGCAACGTAAACCAAGAGCGGATCGGGGCTCCATCCCTCAGACCCCACGCCTACTTGTTTCCTCCCACCCCCACCCCACCCCCAACGATATTCCTAGATCCGCCACTGTAAACATCTGTATATTGTTCCAGACTTTGAGTATGATAAAATCAATATACATAGAAAAAATGGAAATCATTATCGGTGGGACACCTGAAATGACAATGGGGGTTCTTCGACTAAGTGAGCACAATACAAATCTTAATTTAAAGCACAACTTTTGTCTCGAAAACATGCAAGTTAAATTGAGTATTTCCTATCGCCACAAGAGCTGTAGGTTAGTTGACTGGTTTTATTTTTTGGATTAAGAGCCCGAGGCTCTTCCAAAATGGGCTACCGCGGCTACAAAAGGGCTGAATAGGAAGAATTGGATGCATCTTTTATAAAGCTTTCTACATTTTAATTATTTCTAACTAAAGGGCTGAGGTTGTCCCAATGTTTGAGTGTGAAGAGTATGTAGAGATTTTTTAATATAGCTGTACGTACTGATAGTGTGCAAAAATGAAAGCATTTAAAAAATTATAACCACTGACGCTTTTAACATAGGGTGGTAACGACTAAAATAAATAATAGGGAGTTTGATTGTGTATGATTTTATAAAATGTTTAGAGATTTTATTTTTCCTAATAGAAACAGATTTCCATCGCGTTCCATAATATAGAAACCTCTACTAGCATACATAACGTCATTCCTTGTAACATTTGATTGACAGAGTACAAATACATATGGGATTTCCGTGACTTTGTGGACTCCTTCCAGTTAGGCTACATCTTGTGCTACTAAGAATTAGACAATTTTCAAATAGGAAAAGGTACTACGTAATCTTAAAATTCGTTAATATATTGATTGATGGATGTGATGTTCCTAATTCTGTACCAGAAACTTTTCAAGCTTTTCCAATGCCAATGTTATTGTTATTAAAATACCGTGTCCTCTCTCTCTCTCTCTCTCTCTCTCTCTCTCTCTCTCTCTCATTACGGAGATTATACATCTTTATCCCACAATTATTTATATTTATTTATAGATCTTTGGATATATTTCAATGGTATGTCGTGAAAAGAAAGAAAACAAGAACTTGGCCTAGTTAGAAAACCACATATATCTCCTGAAATACAAGTATATTTATTTATCGGTACATACTGATTTGTTTTTCGTCAGGGAAAACCTATTAGGCAGAAATGATGTGAAAACGGTATTTCCCCATCCTCTTTTCCACCATGATGTACATATCTACGTTGAATATTTCAAATAGAAGCATGTAGTGACTGTAACAGTAAAAAATGTAAGTGTAGTTTAAGCACCTTTTTATTCATGAAGTCTGTGTCAAGTTCTTGTGAAATCCGTCATTTTTGTGTTTAAACTCATTATTGATATGTATAATTTATGGCAGTGGGTTTTTTATGTCTTCACCGGAAAGCCCAAGTGGACATTTTTCAAGATTTTAATGTTTCTTTGGGGGGGTTTTGGGGGGGTTTTTTTTGGTTTTTTTTTTTTTTGTTTTTTTTTTGCACCTTGCATATTCATTAGTCATGAAAAAGAAGATGATAGCATAATTTAAATGTATATCATATACTATAATTCTTCTTGTTATGAGGAATTTTCCAAACTGACCAATCAGAACGCTTCTCACTCTTTTGGGGATAAACACTGTAGAATTTGTTTCTGTGCGTCAGTCAGTTCTAACCGTTATACGCGCCGCATGGGCTCACTTTAAGTACACGTGTTTGATAGCTAGCTGACATTATATACTCTATTACTTATATTTCAGCATTATATGCTAATTATCCTTGTAATATGACAATTTTTCGTGATATTTCTTTTATGCTACTACTGTATTGCCTATCATAATTTTCTTGGTAAATAGGTCAGAGCTAGTGTTCGTGCACTAGTTATGAACAACTTACTTCCGCACTTACTCACTTTACCGACATATAACTTTCTATGATCTAGCACATAAAGTGTTGGATTTACATTCGTAAAGAAAGAGGTTCGAATTTCAAGCGAGTACCTCGTAGATCTTGTCCCTTACTTGGAGTGAGTGTATATATTGCAATTTTGCAATAGTTTTAGCACATGTCATTTTGATAGCTATAATCTATTAAAACTGATTAAATAGCATTTTCGGTACTTTTTAATTATTCCATGTACATCAGACGCTTATTAATTATCAATAGTCTGCACTGTTCTTGACAATTATTCCATGTACATCAGATGCTTACTATCAATAGTCTGCACTGTTCTTGACAATTATTCCATGTATATCAGACGCTTACTATCAATAGTCTACATTTTTCTTGACAATTATTCCATGTACATTAGACGCTTATTAATTATTAATAGTCTGTACTGTTCTTGACAATTATACGATGTACATCAGATGCTTACTATCAATAGTCTACACTTTTCTTGACAATTATTCCATGTATATCAGACGCTTACTATCAACAGTCTACACTTTTCTTGACAATTATTCCATGTATATCAGACGCTTACTATCAATAGTCTACACTTTTCTTGACAATTATTCCATCTACATCAGACGCTTACTATCAATATTCTAGAGTTTCCTTGACAATTATTCAATGTACATCAGACTTTTACTATCAATAGCCAGCTGTTTTCTTGACAATTATTCAATGTACATCAGACTTTTACTATCAATAGCCAGCTGTTTTCTTGACAATTATTCAATGTACATCAGACTTTTACTATCAATAGCCAGCTGTTTTCTTGACAATTATTCAATGTACATCAGACTTTTAATATCAATGGTCTACACTTTGTTTGGCTCAGAGTGGTAAATACCTTTCACTACCGTGCCATAACATTTGTACTCAAATAATGTTATATTTGAACCTGATATTGATAATGTTAAAGTGTTGGTTCATTTTATTTAGATATATTGCTGCGAGGTAAATAATGATAGAAATAAATATTTCTGTACAAATAAATGCTTAGACGATAAAGAATATGTTGCATGATAATGAATAAATCTGAATGACGATAAAGAATATGTTTGCATGATAATGAATAAATCTGAATGACGATAAAGAATATGTTTTCATGATAATGAATAAATCTTAATGACGATAAAGAATATGTTGCATGATAATGTATCTATCTGAATGTCGATAAAGAATAGGTTTGCATGATAATGAATATATCTGAATGACGATAAGAATAGGTTTGCATGATAATGAATATATCTGAATGACGATAAGAATAGGTTTGCATGATAATGAATATATCTGAATGACGATAAGAATAGGTTTGCATGATAATGAATATATCTGAATGACGATAAAGAATATGTTTGCATGATGATGAATATATCTGAATGTCGATAAAGAATAGGTTTGCATGATAATGAATATATCTGAATGACGAAAAGAATATATTTGTATGATAATGAATACATCTGAATGACGATAAGAATATGTTTGAAAAACGTTAATGTGCAGAAATGACGAGACACTGAATAATGTTTTTATTTCATCTTATTTCATAAGTATGTATTGCCAACTCTATGTTATTAACGTATATAACTTACAGAATAAAATGCAATAGATAAGAGAGAAATATTAGTGTTTTTCTCCACCTACTACATGACTTTGAAGCAGAAAATGGTCGTACAAAAACTGAAGGAAAGATATGCATATTGTGTGTCCGTGTGTGCATATATATATATATATATATATATATATATATATATATATATATATATATATATAATATTTCAAAATAAACAATCTTATGGAAAGTGCATGCTATGCTTAAATACTCACCTTAACCAGCCCACCCATCCTGATCAACCCTTTCAATACACAAACAGTGATCCGGTGCATGCCTTGGCAGTTGCCAATCAAGGTATTAATACACCTAATATCCCTTTTGATACTAATCATGTCAATGTAAAGCAAGATGTGTACTTAATTGACCTTGTAAGTGAGAGTTAATCATTTCATGTGATTCCTTTCGTGCCATGTCTCAATATGGTCTTTATAAAGCCTATTAGTAAATAGGTTCGTAGAATATGTGCCCACAAATACATGGCATTCATGCTGCTTTCTTTGTGGCCTGTATTAATACACATGAATAAATCAGGCATGCCAGACCGGATACTTTTTCCGCATTTGGATCTTTTATTAGTGTTGCCGTAACAGACTATTAAATCCGCTCCACACTCTATCGCATATACTTACCTATGCAACCACTGATGCCCCAAACCCAGTCTGCATTAGATTTATTTTGAAATGGAAACTGGATAGTAGTTTTAACTATGGGAATATAGACTGCAAATATGTACCATACGTCATATTGCTTGGACAGATTAGTATCCTGTAAGAACATATATAACACTTTGTAAACAACCAAAGAATATATCTGTGCTGATGGTTTAACATTGTTAGCAAAAAGAAAACGAAAAATCAATGATTTTGGCATGATGTACGTACATATGTGCACATTACCTTAAAATTAATGCAAATTAATGCTGCAAAAGTTGTTTTTTTTAAGTAAATGATCTGCAACCTTAACATTTTCTTTTATCTTACTGAAATCGATATAATAAATGGCTGACAAGGTATCAAAGCATACTTACATGTTTGAACTGCTTGTACATAAATTTATTATTCATATTCAGAATTAAAGTTACTATCATGAAAACCAATATTTTGATAACATGTACGCCGAAGAAGCTCTGTAGAGGCGGCTATAATTACTGCAAAAGTAGAATTCCTTCTGAGAACTTAAATCTGGTTCTTGTTGTTCTCCTTTGAAGCTTGTGAAACATATTGGAAAACATTCAGAACGAGAAGACATTCGACTGGAATGCCGCTGGGACATTCCTGCTGAAGAGATATGTCTCATGTTTCACGATGGAAGTTTTTTTTATCTGTATCTCATATTTTGTCACACAGCAATTGACATATGCATTCTTCTTTCTTTATGAATTCTTCTTGCTTTCATCTGAATACGAGCGTGCCAGGTGAGACTTTCGGACAAGCAAAGCGTAATGTTTTTAATGCAATAAACAATCTCTTCACATCCTGCAAATGACACTATTACTCCATACGATCGGCGGAAAGAAATATCGTCATAACGATGTGCACCGATAAATCGTTACATCATTAATCATAAATAAGTAGCATGTGGATTGAAAGGAATCTAAATATATTATCATATAATGTATTTTTTTATTTACGTTTATTTGGAAGGCTTCATCTTCCTAAAGATCTTAGCAATGTTGCCTCGTATATTTTTATTTTAGAGCTCTTTTTAATCGGCACTATATAGCCTGGATTGTGTTGACGTGCCGTTAAACCCTATACATACATATATAACCAATGTCTTCTCGATGAATTTCTTTCTTTTTAAAGCTGACAATATATGTATTAATTTGTATTCCATTGCATCAATGTGGGTACTCGAAAATGTCTTATTCTCACACTGCGTATTTTATATAGATAACCATCCTTACGAGCCAAGCTTGGAAAGGTGTAGTAATTATTTCGTTTCGCTACCTTTGGCGAGGAAAACGACAAACTGTTTTTATTAAGACATTACAACCGCAACTTGCTTACAACAAACTGAATCTGTATAGGTTTAGTCATCATATATCTTAATGTACAGAGAGGTTTGCTAGTTGTTATTTTCAATCTTTTGACAATTGGGTGTCACTTGGCAAAAAACTGTGTGTACATGAACCTAACTTGATGAAAAGAATTTAATTTGTAGAAATAAGGGCCAACCAAAAATTGGGATATTGTGACTTAATGTTTTATCCGGCGTCTCAAATGTCACTGTTTTCCTAAAGCGGACTTCACGATGTAATAACACACTTATGAAGTATCTCTGCCACACCATGGGTATCTGAAAAGTCGCACCCGTTTGAGTTAATGATACACCTTCTGTTGATAGCACCTTACTGTTGTCACTTTAACCACTATCAAGATCCTCCACAAAACAATAACAGACCAACTTCCATGGATCGTGACGGCAAATTCCCACGCTTTTTATCATAAATTACTTCGCCCCCAAGATACCCGTCCCCGCCCATTGGACCGTGACCCAGGGGTCAAAACTCTAAACCCGTTATATATAATGTATGTCTTCCTACTATGCATGCACAAAACTTTGCGATAAATTATTTGAAAATGTTACTATAATTCACATTTATTGTGACTTTGAGCTTTTCTCGGGGACCCCAGGGATGAAATAGCCAATAATAATATTACACTTGCGCTTGGTTATCATATGGACAAGCCAACTACCAAGTTTCGCTACGCAGTAGCACAGTATGAAGTGTAGTAACAGAGAGACAAACGGACAGACGGAGGGTATCACCCTATCCCGATGTTTAAACGAGGAGATAATGACACCCCATACGTCTGGGATTGCTCAAAAGAACAGGCCTTATGTTATCGGAGTTAGGCGCTTGAATAGGTGATATACGATATTTTGATACCCTGTGGTATTTGGATTAAGGTCTTGAAACAACTAGACCCCATTGGTCTGCGGCCGACCAATCGCTCCAGGCTATGGCCTCACTCTTCAGTAGAAGAAAATAAAAAAGTACTTTGCAAGAAAAATCGTTTGACAAAATCATGAAAATGTGTACAACGGTGGATATTGTCTCGTTTAATTGCTAGATTTCCTGCTTCCAGTTAGCAAATAATATTGAATGTCATTTTTGGAGACACAACGGAAGGTGAAAAAACTTTCCAGCACTGCACGATTAATAGAGTACACCCATCACTATTGTACCGCGTAGGCCTTATGTACAATACCATTTTCAACTTCAACTTCAATACTCGGTATAAATTCGTTAGACAAACATCAACTACAGGGGAAGAACGTTGCCCGTGAGTGCAGGGTGAACACATTAGTAACAGAAAAAAACACATGTATGTACACTGTGCAAATAATTAAATATGGCCTCTGTAAGGGTGCAAATTTCTGTCGATCTATAAAGAGAACATTAACTTGGACAGAGAACAATTAATTAGATTTATGAGGACAGGGTGCGTATTAAATCGCTATGCTGCGGTATGTGTTGTGAGAGGAACCAATTTTTAATTAAGCATTCGTTTATTTAACAGTCAGAGAAACTGGAAGGGAAAAGGTTAACTCAATCTTTGTATCGAAAATGTCAGAATTGAGATTGTCCAGAATCAGTTATTTGGAAATCTAGAGGGTCAGGATGACCGCAAACTTTGGCGCCTATTTATAAAAGGCGGTAGATATATTTAATCCTGATTGGCTACGCTAAATAAGGGGCGTGTTTCCCACACGAAATTTCATAGTTTTAATATGCCACATCGCAAAATTTAGCCAGTCTACGTTTTTTCCGTCAGAGTATAAGGGACTCCGAGATTGAATTTGCAAAATATTATCTCGTAAAACAATTATCCAAGGGACTGGATGTCTGAAAAGTTGACGGACACAATTCTGGCCGTAGAAGCGAGCAAGGCTTGAAAGCACAAGGTATTTGCGTCAATCTCATGTAATTCGTTGATACCACTATAATTATTTGCTTGAATTTATTTACTTATATTTGCATGAATTTATTTGTATAAATTCGTAGATCAATTTTCTTGATATGAGTATAACTGTGTTTGAGTTCATTATCTGAATTCGTACAATGATCTTATATATAAGTTTGACAGATTGTTTGAATTTGTTGTCTTGAGTGTTATAGGAGTCATGTATTTTAAGAATTTCATGCATTACTTTAGTTGATATGACTATGAGAATCCGTGTGAATTCACCGATCTTAGATGATTTCATGTATGATAAAAACTTAAGTGCGTATCGACTGAAATTAACGTTGTTAAGCCATGAAGTGAGATTTCATGGACGCTAAAGACTTGAATGTGTGTATTCGCTGAAATTAACGTGGTTAAGCCATGTAATGAATTTCATTCATTCATTTGTATAATCGAGAACGGAACTGTTATGTCTCGTGTGATGTTAATGTGAGTCAGCGATGAAATAGCCGTTAGGAAATACATTAATCTTATGAAACTAGGTTTGTTTGTTTATGGCCTGCCGTGTTTGGCTTGACCAGATAGCCTTTGGTATCTGTTTGGCTTCCGATAGGATGCTATCTGACATAACGAGAGTGGAGTAATGATCTATTCCCAGTAGGATATCTGACAGAAGATTTAGGTTGCTTCTCTGTTTATTTTGAAAGGGGAAATAGCTCCACTGACGTAATCCACTGACGTATCCACGTACCTACGTATCTACATACCTACGTATCCACCTACCCACACAAAGTTTGAGGGCCGACAGAGGCAAGAAGATAGTCAGAGTGAGAAGAAAGCGAAGGAACCAGTTGAACAGCACGGTGAAGCTGGAGTGAACCGGAGGAAACCAGGTTATGAAGCTGTACAAGGCAATGACTTCGATTGTTCACTCTATGATGAATTAATTCTATCATTTAAACAGATCGGCTATTTATATAAGTATATTTGTGTTTAAAATTCGGTGAATGATTTATTTCAAAAAGAAGTGTATCTTCCTAATGTAATGCATTATCACAGTTGTTTATGTAATTGATTAAATTGTTATATTTCACATACGGGGGCTCGTGTTATTCTGTTCTATGTATCTGCTCAGATCTCTATTCAATTCCATCTATAAGTTTCACAATTTATATTATTATTTACTCGATCCGGGCAATAACTCCGAGGTCGATCATCCTCTAGATAACGATAACCACTACCACCACCACCCCCACGCCACAGCCTCTATATAAGTGGTAAATGGTGGATGGCAGATTTGAAGGCATCCAGCCTGGGCGCTGTAAATAACTTGGTTCCAATGGACAACTGTCCATGAAAGCAAAATCAATGCTGGTAATAACGTTGCCCCATCACTGGTACATCATGCACTTCTATCAGTGTAGATCTTACTGATGTTGTGGTAGGATAGTACATGCATCGTACTGCTACTTCGTTATTAATGGCTTTATATCATAAGGTCACATCTGCATAGATGCGCCGTTGTTGTAATGCTGGAAATTGCAATGTTTTAAGAACAGCTGAAACACTGTCAGAATGGTTCATGTTTTATGGCTTATTTAACGGAAAACGAGCTTATTTTCTACAAAACGAACAGAGCAGCATTCTTCTGAATCTGTTCAACCTGTTTAATCTGTGTCTTGTGCTGAGGGTTCCAGATGGTGGTGTACACTCCAGCTTCGCTCTTACTACGCTGAAACAGGCCCTCTCTATTACTTTTAATGGAAAATTCCTTAAATTATGTTGAAGGAATCCCAGCATACTTCAAGCTTTGTTGTTGATGTTTTTGATATTTAGTTTGTACTTCAAATTGTCATACAGTTCTACTCCAATGTTAAGTATGGTGCTGAACAATATCAAGAACTTCATCCTCCATGGTGTAGGTAAACTTCTGTTTTGATATTCTACTAGAGACCTGCATGATGTCACATTTCTTGATGTTGAACTCCATCTGCCATATACGATTCCATTTATCCAACGTGTCAAGGTCTTTCTGTAGGAACAGGTGATCATTGAAGTTGTTGATCGGTTGGTACACTGAGCAGTCAATAGCGAAGAGGCGAACCGTTGCATGTACGTTGTTGGCAATATCATTTGTGTAAACCAGAATCAGAGTTAGACCAAGTATTGTCCTCTAGGGAACACAGATGTTACTAAAGCGGTTGCTAATGCAGCACTATCCAGAAAGGTATGTTGTTTCGGCCTTGCAGGAATGAATCAATCCACCTCTGTGTGTCTTCTGTGACTCCATAATATGATAGCTTGTGTGGCAATCTCTGGTGTAGGACTTTCTCCAAGTCTTTGGAGAAATCTAGTGTGGCCATGTCGGTTTGAGTGCCTTTGTCCAATATCATCAGTGGTCATGGTAGGCCCTGTTTAGTCTTTAAGTGGTCTATTCATACTGTTCTGCTAGATTACATTGCAGCTGTGTCAATTAGTGTATAGACAACATAGATTGTCAAGCGTGTTGCCAAAGTATTCATCTTCCACCAAGGAGAAAGGGCTGATGCTCAAGGCACATATTTTCGGGGGCAACACCAATGACGATAAAATTATTCAGATGGCGATTCGTTTTATTAAAAAGAACATATTGGGCGACTGAAAATTCAGCGGTTAATGTGGATTTTTCCCTTGAAGTCACTGACATCCGCTGGTGTAATGTATTTTGGAGGTTGTATAAATGACGTAATGGACTAAATTTCCCAACAAAGTACATGCACAAACGCATAAATTAGCAATAAATCAAACTCTGATTAGTTTTAAAATAAAACATTCAGAGAAAGGGAGCAATTATGAAAGACAATATTATGGGTAATGATAAAAGTTTATTTGGAGCCAGATCCGGAACGGAACAATTCATACTGCAACTCTTTTCTGGTACTGTAGATAATCGCAAATGTACCGGTATTTTTCAAGCGAAAATTTGAAATTTGGCGATAATTCGGAAAATTGTTGACCCATGCTAGGTACATACTGCAATATTTCTGTATACATCTTTATGAAATACAAACTGCTTCGTGTACTGAATGTAAATTAATATCATTCTTTTGTGAATATTTATACTTTTTTATTCGAAGCAAATTCGTTCTCGACATTATTGTCCTCAATATTTTTTCTACTTAAAGTTACTGTACACGTGTATATGCTCATGCTAAGATTATTGTTCTGTTCCCATTATTTTTCCCCATTTATTACTGACAATAACTTGCACTTTTTTATGCATACGACGGATATTTCATATTTGTGAGTCTGATCATATACTTTCTACATAAACACTGTTCTTCCATTCCCAATTATCCCCTTATGCATAACTACCGTTTAAATAATCATAGGTAATAAAATATTGATAAAATTGGAACTGAATTAAATTTGTACATTGACAGGCCTCAATAGCCCTTAGATATTATCTCCTTTATACCCAGGTGTATTAAATAGCAACTCGGTCATGTGCATAAACAAAAACACATGTAACATATGCCCATAAGATATATATGTGTGTGCGTGTGTATATAAAAATTCTGTAATAGAGAAGACATTTTAATAAGTTTTGTTTGGGTGGTAGTGGTGGTTGTGTTTATGTTGGTTTTAACGGTACTTTTAACACATTTTTGGTTATAACATGCCAAGGAAATGGTAGCTAACTGCTTCTCCCAAGGACACACCGTGGCAACCGACCCGGGCTGGCCTGGGCGGGTATAGAACCCACAACCCTTGGATCACGTGTCTGACGCTCTTTGAATTGAGCTACCGTGGCTCCCCATCTTGTAATAAGGGTGCCTGATAAGATTGGGTGTTACTTTGTAGTATAAGCAAATCCCTGTTGTTGTGTTCTTGAGATACAGAATTTAATTCAGTTTTGCAACTTTTATAATTAGCATGCCATGTGCAATATGAATAAAATCATTTTATGTTTAAGGTCTAATACTTAACTATAGAGCTACTTCCCTGGCTCGCAATGTCATATCTCCTTACTTTTTATTACATATTCCCCTTTATGGACTCCAATCCCAATTTTTTCCGGACTATGAACATGGGATAAACACAAAATCAGTTACATATAGTATGGATCTTCAGGATACTTCAGCAACACACTTGAAAATTTATGTTGTTTGTGTACTCATTTCAACATAGTGTCACATTCATATTAGGAATATTTTCATCTATTTTAAATTTCTCTTTTTAGTTCTAAGTCATCTTTAATTATGCATGAATCTCTCAAATTTACCAGTACTAGAAATTATGTGTGAGTGTATATTTTATATTTGTAATTCTCTCTCTCTCTCTCTCTCTCTCTCTCTCTCTCTCTCTCTCTCTCTCTCTATATATATATATATATATATATATATATATATATATATATATATATATATATATATATGAATTGAAGTGTATCATAATAATTAAAGAGTAATAAACATAAACTGTGGTATTTGCATTCTACAATGTAAAGTATATCATCTCCTTAAAGAGAGACGAATGAATGTTTTGGATGTGAATTTTGCAGTTTGATCTAAAATGCTAATTGCTTAATGATTCTCAGATCTGTTTTAGATTTGAAAATCATAAATGAAAATATTTTGGTGATTATATTTTTTTTTACATGAACAGTCATGTTTGTAGTTTCCACTCAAATTGACTAAACACTGCATCCTTCTATCTTTTTTTTGAGTAAAACAAAATGACTTCTTAGTAAGGACAAAGTTCCCTGTCTTCAATAGGTTTGCTCATCATGTGATGTCAGGTACTTTGTTTTTCAGGTCATAGATTGTCATACCATAATTCTCCCTGCACTGGAATGAAAAGCGAACATATAATTTTACATGTTAAGAATCTCTGAGTCGAAAGACACAATGATAATTGATTAGTTGAAAGGAGCTGTCAGAAAGACTACATCCATTTTTTTATATCCTGATATAGGGCGGGGATCGCAATGCGATGAAGTCAATCCACATGTTTGTCTGTTCATCCATCCATCGATCAGTTGTTGGTTTCTTAACAATAACTGAATTTTATATCAAGCACCTTGAGCAATCGTTGTAATGCTTACTGTTGTGGCATATAAGAAAATACAGCGATATTGGTGTCAGAGCTCAAGGTCAGAGTGAGACTAAAAATACAAAGGTCAGAGATCAAGATCATATTGAGACAATGAAGAGAAATTGTTTCATGTATCTTGACTAAACCGTGTGCACTGCATAGGTTGTACTTTGGACAATAAGAAACTATTTTGGGGTCAGTAGGTAACAGATCAAAGTTACATTTATACAAACGAGTGAAACACTTTCTGCTCAATAATTTTAATTTTAAGCATGCACCATGAATGGCTTTCTGTAAGGGAAAATTGTAAACCACATATATGGGGATCGAAAGCAAAGGCCACACTGGTCCAAAAGGGAAAATTATTTCTACATGATAACATCTTTTTCAATAGTGTGTACTGGCACCTAACTGCATGAATGAACTTCCCTTTGGTTAAGGAAGGAACGCATTAGGGCCCCGCTGAAAGAAGCAGTATAGAAATCGTTTTGTCTGTCCATCCATCTATCGGAGCTGCGGTGGCTCAGATGTTGGCATGCCGGACTCGCGACCAGAAGGGTGCAAGTTTGAATCCTACCATAAGATGAGCCCAAGTCAGCTACCATTGTTTGTCTCTGGGCAAGGCATAACCTTCATTTGTCACTGTGTCGTAAAACACAAACCAAACCATCTTTTTAATCAGTCTGTCTGTATACCCTGTCTGAAACCTATCCTCAGGAGATGAGTGGACCTCAAGGCATCACATTGTCAGTCACCCTATTCAGAAACAAAATTAACAGCATAGTGAAATGCCTTAATCCAATAAATGACTGCTCGTTATACGTTGACGACTTTTTGATCTGCTGTAGATCAAAGAGTATGTATACTATTGAACGTCAACTACAGATAAGCGTCAGCAGAGTTCAGAAATGGGCAAACGAAAACGGGGTAAACTTTTCGAAATCAATAACCAACTGTATGCATTTCTGCCGATTACATCGTATTCATGATGACCCAAAGCTGCATATTGACGGTTATCTTATTTCTGTTGTGGAGGAGAGTACATGTTTAAGGTTTATTTTCGACCGTAAACTAACTTTTCTTCCACATATTAAAGACCTCAGCGACAAATGTAAAAAATCCCTGGATTTAATATGTGTCGTGGCAAACACAGATTGGGGAGCAGTTTGGAAGATCTTGCTCCGTTTATACAGGTCATTAGTAAGATCTAAACTTGACTATGGCTCGATTGTGTACAGATCAGCTTGTAAATCTTACCTGCAGATGCTTGATCCTATACACAATCAGGGGCTCAGACTCTGTCTGGGTGCATTTAGAACTTCCCATTCAGAAAGCCTCTATGTTGAGGCAAATGAACCATCACTATATCTCAGACGAACGAAACTGGCTCTTCAGTATGCTTCCAAACTATATTCTAATCCATCTAACCCCGCATATGATGTTTGTTTAGGCCCAATTACCAAAACTTGTGCGTTCAGAAACCAAACTTCATTCCGCCATTTTACATACTAATTCGTCCTCACTTAGAAACAGCAAAAAATCACTGTTGGAAATATTGCAAAATTCTGTATTCCCAAATTACCACCGTGGTTATCTAAGCCTGTCAAAATAATATTTGACCTTTGCGAATTCAAAAGGTCCACAACAAATCCTCTCCTTCTCCAGGGTAAATTAAATTAAAACAGAGCCTCCTATCGTAGCCATGCGTCACTGTATAAAGACAGTTCGAAAGATGGAGACAAAGTTGGAGCTGCCATTGCAAAAGCCCATAGCACCATCTCGAGCAGGTTACCGGATAAAGCCTCAACTTTACTGCAGAAATTACAGCCATACTCGAGGCTTTGAACTACGTTGAAATCTCTCAAAAAACAAATTACATTTTTTCGGATTCCCTTTCGACATTGAAAGCCTTGCATAATCTTAAAACTGACAAATCGTTAATATTCCAAATATTACAGAAATATGATGTTCTCATACAATCTGGGAAGAGTATTCTGTACTGTTGGCTGCCTTATCAGACTGACATAAAGGGTAATGAAAATGCAAATAACATAGCCAATGCTGCCCTGCAGTCACCTGTTTCAGAATGGAAGATTCCATATACTGACTTCAAATATTGTATAAATCATACTTGGCAAAATATGTGGAATGAAAACTCCGGAAAGAAACTAAAGAACATTCAACCCACTATTGGAGAGTGGCGTCCCTCGTAAGACACAAATTGGAAAGAAGCGGTGGTATTGTGTCGATCGCGTGTCGGACACAAATACTTGACTCATGCATACCTCCTGAGGGGTGAACCTCGACCGGAGTATGTACCCTACAAGTGTCCACTGACAGGGGAACACATTCTTGTCGAGTGTGTCGAATTCCAGCATACGAGACAAGTATTTTGACGTTAACTGGTTGAAGAAACTGTATAAGGATGTACCACCCGAGAAAATCTTGAACTTTTTAAGTGGAAGCCGTTTATACAAGAAATTGTAAGCATGTTTTAATGATTTTATATGTGTTACCTTTATCTTCTGTTTATATACATTTTACAGAATTTTAGCCTTTTTTACGTTTTTATATTTTGTCTTGTTGTTCTTCACGTTTACATTTATTTGGAAGGGTTTATCTACCCGGGATTTCTGTGCAATTTACTTTTAAAAAATTTTTTAACATCTATCAAAATTTTGTAACATCTATCTTTAGTTGGCACCATACTATTGTGCTGAGGTGCCGTTAAGCGCTACTACAAACAAACTACATTCAACCACAATCGCGCCTGGCTCTGTAAGATCGCCGCCTATTCAGAGAGCTGCTACTAAGGGCCAACGGCGGAAGAACTAATGGATGTTAATATAAGAAATACTGTAAAGAAACGCACGAAAATAGGCCAGTGTCCAGAGTAGTCAAAGGCTAACATCGTAAGATAACACAAGAGACCTGCATTTTTCCTCTTATTCAAACGAGTAATTGTAGCATAAAGAAATGGTAAATCTTCAGTACTTACCTTTCTCTAATGATACTGGTCTCGTTTCTAACTTCGCAGATTTAATCGCGCTGTAGATTCGATTCAAATCAAAGCGGTACAGAGCGGAACAGAACCTAAACAGCATTACATAATTCAGCGTAACGTAATGTGACGTAACAGAACAAAGCATAACAAAGTGTTAACATGGCATAAAACTATGCACTACGGCTCAATCCACACTACGATTCAATCCACACCACATGCATCTAATTCAATATATTAGAATAAAATAGCACTATGTGACTAAACAGTAACACACTGCCTCCTAATGAAAGTATATGCATGTAACGTACCTCTCGTAACAGGTGTACGATTTGGTTGGTTATCATTATCTAGAGGATGATCGACCTCGGTGTTATTGCCGGATCGAGTAAATAGTGAAATAAAATATGAAATTGTATAGATGGGATAAATAGAGATCTGAGCAGATATATAGAACAGAATAACACGAGCTCCCCTACATGAAATATAACAATTTAATCAATTACATAAAACAAATTGAAATAATACATAACATTAGGAAGATAGACTTCTTTTTTAAATCATTTACCAAATATAATTATGCAATTAGCCGATCTGTTTACAACGATAGACTTAATTCATCATGGAATCGAGTGAACAATCGAATCAATCGCCCAGTATCCCTGCATAACCTTGTTATTGCTGGTCACTCCAAATTCAATGTTGCTCTCAGGTCGAAGGTGATGTTCTCCCTTCTCTCTCTCTCTCTCTCTCTCTCTCTCTCTCTCTCTCTCTCTCTCTCTCTCTCTCTCTCTCTCTCTCTCTCTCTTATCCAGCCTATTTCGGTCCTCAAACTTTGTGTGGGATGCCTCTTCTCTCTAGGTATGTGGATAGATAAGTGGGTAGGCAGGTGTATAGGTGGAGCTATTGTCCCCTTGTGTTTTCAACCTCGCTCGCTTCTACCGTCAGAATCGTGTCCCTCAGCTTCCAGACACCTGTTCCTTGAACAATTGTTTATACGAGAGAATTTCGCCTTATTCTGCTCGGCGTCAAGGGCTCTCCAGCCTCTCGCAGGAACTTGGACTGATTACATTTTGCAATGTGGAATATTTAAAACATGTAATTTTCGTCTGGTTACACATCCCTTATTTAGCGTAGCCAATCAGGATTAAATATATCTACCGCCTTTTTTAAATACACGCCCATCGTGGTTAGCATACCATCCTAGATTTCGCGCGATATTTAAATAACCCATTCTGGAAAGTTTCAAAAGATAAAACAACTTCAACTGGCTTTACAAATAGTTTCTGCATCCACTCAACTTTGACATTTAGATACCTAGACCAAATTAACGTTCTGTCCGACCGTTATACAACGAAGGCTTAATTAAGAATCCATCTCGCCCCAAACACGGACATTAAAATCATCGCAGTCTAGCGATTTAATACGGTATCTTTCCTCATAAATCTAATTAATTGTTATCTGCCAACTAATGTGCTCTATCGAAATTCATCGACAGAAATTTGCACCCTTACAATGCATAACCCCATAAAACAGATATCTCAATATTTATAATGGATGATCTTCGTCTTATCACGTGCTATTTTATACCACACATGTTTTCAGTCCCGACAAACTGCCCGAGTTTTCAAATAAATGACGTCTCTCTGTGGTATGTATAGTTAACTCCAACGTGCATTCTAACTCCATGGCACCTACTATTTACTCACCAATCAATTTATTCAATTTCCAGATGGCAAGAATGAAGCATGGATCTTCGATTGATTATCTGTTCAAAAGGATTTGCTTTAAGTGAAACTTCTGAAACAGGGAACCAGGCCACCTACAGTAGTAGAACGACCTCTGCATTATTATTGTATGGGTGAGCTCCATTGCCGCAGATATCATCATATCCCATCATGCACTTTGTCAGTGCATAAGATTGGTCCAGGCTCTTCAAACACTACTACCTAAAGAAAACGCAGTAACGATGTTATTGAATCCAAATGCACAGAAAGACTGCATATTTGCCGAGATGGCTAAGGGGTCTATATCTATCCCATTAGGTCTAAGTTGTTTTCGACCTTCTAATTTGGTAGATTCAGCCCCTCCATGGGACCTTGTGCCACCAAATGACAGCATTCTCTTCATCTTCCACCTCCATCACAGCTCGCTCTGAAACTGCATCTGATGTGAACAATTATGAAGGCAAGAAAGAAAGGATGAAAGAAAGTAAGGAGTCAAACAAACAGGCAGATATGCAGGCATTCAGACGTAGAGGGAGGAACAAAATGTGTGTGTGTTTTCAAAATAAAACATATGGCAGAGGCGCAAACTTCAGATCGTGTCACTCCTAACATCTAGAATAGAACAAGTGAGCACCATGTTACAGGTGTTGTACCATGTATGCTGACTTCGTTCAGGGTGGTGGTCGCTTTTCTTCCTGGCTTAACGGTTATATTGAGGTCAATAATTGCCAGTAGGGTCAAAATTACTTCTTCTCTTGTCTGTTTTAAATACAGATTTCTAGAAACTGTGCTATCTATGCTATCGTAGCCTATAAAAATGACCACGATGATAAATATGCTATATAATATATTGTTATGTATATTGAATCTATTAAGTGCGCGTAACCTTAGTCCATCTAGTAAATCGCATTTTAGGTTTTGGTTAAGCTGTCAGCAGGATGTTGACTTATATTTGTGTTCAAGGCCAGTCCTATAAACAATTATTCACGCCAAGGTTGTGGATTTTCCACAAGAACGGCGCATATTCTACTGCATTGTGGGTCATTAAATGAAGCACGTCCTGTTATGAAATAGGTCATTTGAAAAGTGCACATAAGGACTTTATGAACGCATTATAATCATTCCTATTTTAAATCCTGTTTTCATTCTGAATAATCATTCATTCTGAACATTCAACATTCGGAACATTCGATAATTTCTGACTTGTGTTTAGGACATTTAGGATTATTTGGAATTTAATTCACAAATTGTAAGTGTCTTTTGATTTTCATTTTAATTACAGAGACATAAAATGTTTGTTGATTATACATTGTTTGTTTCACTATCTTTCCGTTACATTACTTTAAGACCTAGAGTCGTAACAGAAATTGGGGGCTCGTCAGGGATATGAATTTCTTTAAATTACAATTTAAATTGACTTTATTTCGGAATTTTCATTGTTTCTGGTAAATATTTTTATTTCACCCATTTTAATATTTTATTTCTATTTGAGAAATCTTTAGTGAAACTAGCAAGCATTCACAATGTCATCTAATGTTCAGAACTTTATTTCAAGTTCTACCCAGGTAGGGTTAGAGTCTATGAGTACTTCCAAATTTCAATACGGCACAACTGTTAGGAATCAGACATCTAATAAATCTTATCAGAAATCCTTATTTCTTCTTACGTGCACTTATTGTAATAAGAAAGGGCACGTCATTTCTGATTGCTTCAGGTTGAAAAATAAACAACAGAATAAAAATAGAGCTATTCCAAATGCTCTTATTTCAAAGAGGTCTAGGTCACGGTCTTGTATTGAAAGCAACACATTTGTTGAGTCAAACAAACCCCAGTCTGATTCTATTTTGGAGACTTATGAATCATTTATGTCAGAAGGTTCTATACAACTTATTGGTGATTCTGCCAAACCTATCCCTATTAAAATATTAAGGGACACAAGAGCTTCTCAGAGTTTTTTATTATCAGGTACTTTGCCTTTGTCTGAGAATTCTTCTTCTAGTAAAAGTGTACTTATTACAGGGAGTATAGTGCGGCTTTGTAAATTTTGATCTCCATTGTGTCAATTTGGCATTAGATTTTTAATTCCCGGACCTGTGACTGTTGGGACAGTGACTTCTCCTTTCGAACGTATCCATATATTGCTAGGCAATGACCTAGCTATAAATAATGTAGTGGTTAATCCACTTGTAACTGACAAGCTTTGTTTAGATCAAAGATTTGATCCTATTGCGATTGAAATCTCTGATTTGTATCCTGCTTGTGCAGTTACCAGAGCTATGGCAAAAAGAGCTATTGAGAATGATGTTAATCAAGACATTATTCCTTAAGCTGATACATTTTTATTGGTCAGTCCTTTGATGAGGTCACTTTCTCTCCTGATATTGGGCAATCAAAAGGTATTGATCTCAGTGATCCTCTTTTACAAACTCATTCTCTCTATTCTAATCAGTGTGACAAAAGACAATCACTCGTTGTCTTACAGGAACAAGATTATGAGATTTCCTGTTTATTTCAGAGGGTTATTAGTGAAACGGAAGCCACACAAGTTCCAAGGTGTTACTTTGTAAATAAAATGGGGTCCTTATGAGAAAATGGAGACCACCTTAGGTACCCGCTGGTGACGATGGGTTAGTGAGCTATCAAATTGTTGTTCCTAAGCCATATCGGCAGGAAATTCTTAGTCTAGCCCACGAAACTACCTTGGCTGGTCATTTAGGAGTCAATAAGACTTATCACAAGAGCTTGAATCATTTTTATTGGCCGAAACTTAAATGTGATGTTTCTAAATACTGTAGATCTTGTCACACTTGTCAAATGGCAGGAAAACCCAATCAGAAGATACCTAAGACTCATCTTCAACCTATTCCTGCTTCTGACTAACCATTTAGCAGAATAATGGTAGCTTGTGTCGGTCCTTTACCTCAGACCAGGTCAGGCAACCATTACTTGTTGACCAAACAGAAACAACTTTGTCACATAAATATGTTAAAGGAGTATTTTGACAGAGATAGCCCAGTTGTTTATTCAGTTAATTTAGTCGTACCTGTCCCACACAGTGAGGATGTAAACGATGGAATACAATCTGATTGTAGTGATTCTAGTTTAACCAACCTTCAGAATTCAGAAATATTGAACAATCTGGACCAGAAATTTTCACATTTACCATAACAGGAGAAAAATGGACTAAAACAGTTATTACACGAGTATGAGCACTTGTTTCCTGATGTTCCTACACGAACAAATAAGATCTAGCATGACGCTGAAATAGTGCATTCTACACCTGTGAAACAAAACCCTTACAGGATGAATCCTCTCAAGAAGGAATATTTGAAAACGGAAATTCAATATTACTGGAGAATGATTTCATAGAACCAAGGAAAAGTAACTGGAGTTCACTATGTAGTCTTGTGCCTAAACCAGATAATACATTCCGCATGTGTACTGACTATAGAAAAGTCAACAGTGTCACCAAAACGAATGCATTTCCAGTGCCAAGAATAGATGATTGCATGGACAAGATTGGAAATGCGAAATGGTCACCAAGTTTAACCTTTTCAAAAGATTCTGGCAAATTCCACTCACGGAAAAAGCAAAAGAAATTTCAGCATTTGCAACTCCAGACGGGCTTTATTACTATAAAGTGATGCCTTTCGGTATACAAATTTTTCGTCAACATTCCATCATTTTATGAACATGATAACATCCGGTCTAGATAATTGTACATCAATGACGTCATCATCTACAACGACACATGGGAAGATCACTTGGAAACCATTCGGAAATTCTTTGATCTACTCAGCGATGCAAGTCTGACGATTAATTTATGCAAAAGTTAGTTTTGCTATGCTTGTGTCACCTTTTCAGGACATATTGTGTGACAAGGTCAAGTTAAACCTATAGAGGGTAAGGTTAAGAATATCTCTGAATTCCCGGTGCCTGGTAGTAAAAAGAACTGGTGCACTCTCAAGTATACAGAAGTACTATATTGTTTTATTTTATGTATATTTTATGTGATTCAGTTGAGTGTTATTCATAAGACATCTTGCTATGTGATTTTGATTATTACAATATTATATGCATATTTGAATATGTAAAAGAAAGCATTTTTGCATAAATCTTTCTTTTCTTTTTGAGGGGAGGTCTTATTTATATTGAATCTATTAGGTGCGCGTAACCATTTGTCCATGTAGTACGTCTGTTAATTATTATAGTTTTTAGTTGTGCTGTAGACATAATTCGAAAGGAATTATTTATTTGAACATTCAATGGAATTACCATAAAGTGTTCATTAGCCTCTCGATTTATATGTATGACTTTTGGATATTTGAATGCATTACATAAGACAATGGGCATGCTTGCATACAAGTCTGTATTTGTTTAAGAGAAGTTTAAACCCTTATTAAGAGTACGTGGATTTTGGATGTGGAGCTGACAGGAATTGATAATAATCTATACTTTTCGCAGCGTATTATGAAATTTCAGTGAGAATTATTTTAGAAGGAAAATTATAATCTTGACTTATTTCAGAGAACATATACACCTCATCTGACACCAAATAAGCTACATAATATGCTGTCGTTGTTGTAATAATAATACTATTTATTATTATTAGTAGTAGTAGTAGTAGTATTTCTGTATCTAAGGAGCAGTGTTCAGAATTATTGTGTCCTAAATAAAGTCAATATTGCTGGATATATTTACCACATAATTCAGCTTACTTAGTACACGTTTTGTGAAGCACAGGCTTGAGTCACTTTCTTCTGAATGACCTCTATGTGACCTTGACACCTCGAGAAGAACTGACCGCCATTATAATATACATTTTAACACTCTAGAATATTCTTCTAGGATAATGAACACACACTGTGTCTTTTGCTCTGTATAAAAGTAAAAAACACAAAGGGAAACTTGCTCACATTTGCTCAATTTGGTAACACAGGATTTGATCCCGAATGTACTTGGACACATCTACTAGGAAGGTATGCACTATAAAAATGAATGTACTCTTGGACATAGTTTTCGGATTGTGGTCATATATTTATCATCTGTTTGGTATGCACAACTTTTGTTTATGTGCATTTATATTGCTTGTGTCGAATTTAAGCACAATTGTTTTAACTGAGCCTTCTTGAGCCTTAATACGACCACCACCATAAAATCAATCAATGTTCCACGGGGAATGGCTTTAAGATTGTGGTCACTTTCTCCCTTCTGGGGTTTACTAGAGTGAAATTGGTAGTACTTTTGTACAATTTTGCTCCATCACTAATATTAAAGAAAACAAAACTAGAGAAATACGTATGTCATGTATATTTTCTATTCATCTCCTCAAAATTACTTGTATTATATAACAGTGTAGTATGTTGTGGCTTGTCTTCCACAGGCAGATACAAGGTGCGCGTCCAGGGTCGTTTTGTCCACCTGTGTTTTCGAACCAGTGTTTATCAATCCCAAGAGCTTAACCTGTAAGAGAAACATACTTCCTTCAGAAAATATCATAGATTTGAATTAAATCTCCAACCATAGAATGTTTAAAGAATTTAAATATACATTATCTCGCATGTATAAAAAACGCTGCCCTCCACTGAGCTTTTGACATGTCCTGTGACCAACGTTATATACATGTACTATAAGGAGAGAAATAGGGATAGTGTGTGTCTAGGATGAAGTTCGTTTAGATGAACTCAGATCTCCTAAACGAAATTTTCCATGCAAAGTCTTCTTTTTATAATAATCATTTTCATATGATAAAATCGTTTATTTTTTTAACAAACATAAAGATTTAAAATAATGTGCCAAGTTAATAGAAATGCGAAAATACAACTGTAATATCTATGCAAACGAAAATCTGTCCAGTTGAATCACTCATATTGTTACACAGGAACAGAATTATGGTATAGTGTAAGATCGTTTAGACTAAATAAAAAAAAACTCATAGAAAAAAGTATTTTTCAAGTGTATCAATTCTCATCGTCGTCGTCACCGTCGTCGTTATCATCGTCACTGGTTGATACTGATGATGATGACGACAACCATAATAATAATAATAATAATAATAATAATAATAATAACACAGTATACCTCCAGATGTCTCATACCACTGACGGTATGCACATCAATCTTGTCTTGGTCCGTGAGGGTGAAAATATAACAATTATGCTGGCTGTGAATGATCATTTGCTTCTGAAATGGAAAATTAAACCAATAAGTATGCCATGTTTTCATCCAACTCTCTTCTTCAACGGATCTTCATTTACTCCGCCGTAACTTAAAATGGTACATCGTCAAGCGTAGCGTCGGTTTGTTTCAGTTTCAGTCACATTTACCTCCCCAAGGATCGATGTCCGCCATCTTTTGAATCAAACTTCTTCTTGAACATTTTTGATTGCAGCAATGCAGGTCTATGAAAAATAAGGGTTTGTGCTTCTTCTTATTCTTGTGGATCTCAGAACTCGATTTTTCGATTAATCTTGAAGAAAAAAAAACAACAATCTGTTTGATGAGGATTCGAACCCGTGGCTTCTGGTTTTTTAGGTCAAACCTGTAGACCTCTCGGGGAAAGAGCTCATTTATTACTTTCTTACATTAATATTTTTTTACGTATTGAAAAGATTGGGCGTTAAATATACCATTTATCTGCACACACTCTGGGCTACACCCAAACAATACATACACCAGGTGTATGTTTATTTTCCAAGACTCAGGCTTCTAGAAGTTATTATCCCCCACTTCAATGAAGAGCAGGAATATTGTCGTTGCCCCCGTGCGTCTGTCTGTCCGTGCGTCGGTCCATCCGTGACATCGCTTCTCCGGTGACAACTCTTGGAGGATGTTAATGAAACTTTGTACACTAGATGTGTGGTTGGTGTAGATGCGCAATGAGGTTTTACTTTTTCTTCTTCAGGTCAGTTTTGGGGGAAAATTTTTCAAAAAGGGATATTTGGGGAATCCAGTTCGTCATTACTTTTCCTCCCACATCGCATGGAGGATTTTATTGAAATTTTGTAGGCTAGATATGTGGTTTGCAATAAGTCATTACCTTTTCATCTGCCCATTTTTATGAGTTTAATTCATCATCGTTTATTCTCCCACACTGCTTGGAAAATTTTATTTAAACTTTGCAGACTAGATTTGGGTTTGGTGCAGTTGCGCATTAAGGTTTTACATTTTTCCCCTGTCCATTTCGTGGGCAATTTCTTGAACAATTTGCCAAAAAGGGTAATTTGGGAATTCAGTTTCTCATCGCTGCTCCTCCCAGCTAGATATACTGTTGGTGTAGATGCAAAATAAAATTTTACTTTTTCTTCTGATTCATTTATGGGAATATTTCTTTGAACAATCTTAGAAAAAGGGTTATTTTGAGAATTCAGATCGTCATCGCTTCTCCTCCCACACTTGCTTGGAGGATTTGAGTGAAATTCTGAAGGCTAGATATGTGGTTAGTGTGGATGCTCAATAAAGTTTTACTTCTTTATTCATGCCCATATTTTGAACATTTCTTAAGAACGTTTCGATAGGAGGTAATTTTGTGAATTCTGCTAGTTTAGTTAGTATCTGTGCAACACTATGCAATAGTATTGCTGAACATTGACAGATGTGCAGGAAACATTATGATATTTCATTCTCCAAAAGGTCTTGAGAGAGGGGGAATGTGCCGTATATACTCGCCTATAAGTCGAGTCCAAATACAAACTGCACAGACCCAGATCTGCCGTCGCATCATGCGCCGGATGATCTTGGTCTATGCAGTTTGCTAGGAGTAATCAGTAGAACAAACAGCATAGACCCTGATCTGCCAACGCATTAACCGACGGCAAATCAGGATCTATTTTGTTTTTAGTTAGACATTATTTATTACCTATAAGCGAGTATAGACGGTATGTATATTTGCCATATAAGAAATATATGTTGAAAAGAACACGCCTGACGAACGAGGGATATCAATGTCTTCAACTGTATGTATATCTAGTTCAATTCATCACAGAATCAATTTCTTTCAGGATGACCCGAGAGATGATGGACAGTGATTTCATTGAAAACGATCATGAAACCCTGTAATTTCATGAAACTATTGATAAGTACGATTTCAATTCACTCAATTTAATGGCGACAGTCTTCAGTTACACAATTCAAGGATATAGATCACAGACGGTCTCTCACCACGCCCCCATACATATAATTCTACACTTAATTTGTAGTTTGCTTTATCTTTACGAAAAAGATTTTGAATAAAATATATGTCAGAAAATTACATATCGGTAATTAAACCTTGGTATTCACAAAAATGTATTAGTCTATTATTTTGGTTCTGTAATTATGCTAAACTTTGTGTTTACCTATTCAACGATGTGATTTAATCGATATGTCTTCTACATTTTAGCCTAAAATGTATTGGAAACTAACATGTAGTAAAATAGTGTAATGAAATAGTTTGAAAGAAAACAAAATATATATGTAAATTTACATAGCAAAAATAATCGATGACATTAAAAGATAGCTTTGGCAACGCAATGCACATTAGTTACAGTGATGTGGATAAAATTGCAACTGTTTTTGGATGTATTATACCTGCATCACACGCTATCAAAACTGAGAGAATTAAATTCAATCATGGTCAGATTGCAGAATGAAATGCAGTACAGCATGAACGTTTTTCAGGGCATTAAACATTGTAAATATTGTGATAGAGTCTACAGAAACAAAAACAAAAGTTATTGTCTAGGGAACTATTCTACTAGGTATTAAACCGTGCACTATTAAATTGTTTATAGTTATATCCCATAAAGTAAGTGGTAAAAGCAAATTTAGAATCTCAAGACTGTATACAGCTTAGGTCATGTCTCAAGTTTGTATACAGCTTAGGCCATGTCTCAAGTTTGTATACAGCTTAGGTCATGTCTCAAGTTTGTATACAGCTTGGGCAATATCTCAAATTTGTAAATTATGTAGCCAATGTTAATTAGCAAGACAAACTTTGAAATATGAAGTGTATCAAACAAAACCTTTTCCTTTTTCTCTCGTTTCGAGACGCAATTCATTCGCAAATTCGTTTGTTGTCTTCCTTCATTTGTTCCATGTCCTCTTCTACATATACCTCAAATCAGTACACGAAAGTTAATAAACAATTTTGTTTACAGAAATACTGTTTGCATTCGGTTGTTTTACGATGCATTAGGTAGTGCACAGTGAATTAAAGCCAAGGAATGCAAACCTATGGTATATAGGAAGGAAGATCAAAAAGACTTTAAGTCAACCAGTGTGTGCCATATCTATTAGCAGGCAAGTATAAGGGTCCAGATCATAACGATTGCACTTTAAATTTTATTTAATCAAAATTCATAAGAATTATCATTCATAAATTGTCCGGTTATGACAGTGATTTATTTTTCAAGGAGTTAGTTGGAAATTATCTCGTTCAAGAGATACAAATACCACCAAATAACGATGAGAACTATATTTGATTCAGCAAGAATTTCATAGTCGATTGGTTTGTGAACGATGACAAAGAAATAGATGTTAAAAGAACGATAAGGATTGTTGATAGCTTTGGATTCTTGATACGATCGTTGGAACATCTGACAACAAATCTAAGAGACGAAAAGGTCACAGATACAATTTAGATGGTTACAATGTATGCAACCTAAACTTTTGAGAAAAGTCATTTACAGGGATAACTTTGAAAGGTTTACCGTAACATCTATTCTTCCGACAGACAAGTTCTACTTGTCACGATTCAGCTAGAACATCTCAAATAACCATCATAAACAAATTTACGATCTACTAGAACACTTCATTCTAAAGATACTATGTGACCGTCATGATTACGGCGTGATTAAAGACACTTTAATTTTGGGCGACATATTTAAAGAGGTCAAGAATGTTTTGTATGAGACACAACAAACTCAACCCCACACACTCTTTAGGTGCACCAGCATTAGTTCATGACCGAAGTTTTAAAATTATTGGCGTTAAAGTCGAACTTTTAACAGACTATGATTTGTTCCTGATGATCGAGAGTAGAATAAAAGGAATGAGTATGATGCCACATCGATACACCGAAGGCAATAACGAATATTACACGGATGATGATGGAATAAATAAAAATTACGGTGAATGCCAAATTGTAACAGCCCTTATATATAGACTATGTGTCAATAAATGAGCAAATTAAATGGATATAACAAAATCTGACACAAATATACCGAATGACAATGAAACTGGTTACATTTTAGAAGTCGATCTAGACATAGCAACTTGCTTGCATGATTATTTCAAGGCCTATTATCTTGCGCCTGGAAATATGCTAAATAAATGTTTGAACTTAAAAAATAACTAATTGAAGATGGGAAGAGAGCAAAATCAACTATACCGTAATTACTGTGTACGTTGTACGACCAAACAATTATGTGATTCACTACAGAAGATTAAAGTTGTACATGCAATTAGGATTAAAACTGAAAAAAGTTAAATGGAGTTGTCCTTTTTGAACTACAAACCTGGCTAAAATCCTGCGTAGAGATCAATACAACTTTGAGACAAAAATCGACTAACAATTTTGAAAATGAAGTTTTCATATTGACGATGACGAATAACTCTGTATTCGGCAAATAAATGGAAAATCTCGAGTAAAGAACAACAGTAAACATATTTTCGCAAGAAAAATGTTTTAAATGGCAGAAAGACTTATCATTGCCAGAAGAACAATTATTGATGTGAAGTTAGTTTTATTAAGCATGAAAAATAAAAGATGTATCTTGCTAAACCTATTTATGGTCG
Organism: Margaritifera margaritifera; assembly: GCA_029931535.1. NCBI lineage: Eukaryota > Metazoa > Mollusca > Bivalvia > Unionida > Margaritiferidae > Margaritifera > Margaritifera margaritifera. The sequence continues at coordinate 5,271,534 of JAQPZY010001684.1, forward strand.
CTTAACTCTCTTAGAGCTATCGAAGTGGCTAATGTGCGAATTCAACTACAAGTTTACAACTTCGTACAACAATAGAATGAGACTCCCTATGAATTATACAGATTCATTGGGCATACTCGTTGAAACTGAGAGCTTTTACATCGTCATGAAAGAGAACATCGAGTTATTTGACACCAGTGATTACTCGAAGGACAACTTTTTTTCAGCATAGCACAAGTAAACAAAAAGATATCAGGCGTTTCAAACTAACACCGGTTAAGAAGAGTTTGTTGTTTAAAGTCAAATCTGTTTTCATTTAGGACTAATCACGAAGAAAAGAAAGTTTGTAAAGAAATTTTAAATGTACAGGGATTGTTTACCTAATTATAAAGAAAATTACAGGAAATAAATTTAGTCAGTTTATACAATCCTGAGATGTATAATATCAAAATATAAAAAAGAAAGTTGCTTTGTCAGTTCATGACTGCAAAATATTTTTGGTTGATAACGTAAATACTTTACCTTCCGGATATAACAATTGATGCAATTTTGCAATTAACATTTCAGAGCAATAAATAAAAATGTTACAAGATATAAATATTTCTGTTGTCAAAGACTTATGTTGGAATATGGAAACTTAAATAAAAACATTTAAGACATCAGGAAAAATTGCAAACTGTTCTAATCTTTAACGTCTTCTCAGAACTAGAAAAGGACAGGGATATACAGAGAGCATGTACAGAGAGCTGGTATTCCAAGGAGTACGTGTTACAAAATAATGCGGGAGTTTGGTATACCATCCCACCACCCCTTTAGGTACCGAAAGAAAGTTAAATATAAAATGTATGTCAATATTCAAAGCAGAGGCTCTGCCGATCAGGAGTGATTACTTACAGAAGGTGAAAAACAACCAACGAAAACGAAATGGACTTAAAGACAAGTTGAAACAACTAATTAAGCAGTAGATAGCGGTCCTGTGGACATTAAAAATATCAACCGCTGATTATCCACTTCCTTTATCGAAAAACCAAATCTTAAAAAATAATTTATAACATTGAAGGAATTGGTTTGAAAACCGACGAGTAAATAAGAGAAATTGTGACATATTTGTTCGACATATATGTGTCGCTAATTTTAAAAGACGGTGCTAGACTTGAATGTGTTGTATACGTAACATGTGCACCTGGTGCACAGCTTAAAGCTTATCTCTTGATGTCATGGCAAGCTTCATTTTATAAACACTGATGTAATGTTCTAGGCGAAGCATTGCTAAACTCAATGAATGATGTGGAAACTACCGAGGATAAATTAGGGCTAAACTTAATGAATGATGTGGAAATACCTAGGATGAATTATATTTAAACAAACAACAACTTGAATTAATTAAATCATTCCACCGCAAAATCGTTGAAAAGGCAAACAAATAATTTAACACAATAGCAAGCCAAAATAAGCAACTAATAAGATACGTGATAAACAAATTGATTGGACACATGAAAGAGTACACAGACCAAAAACAGATCAATATTAAATAAATGAACATTTGTATCGATTTATCGATCTGTCTTTTTTACAACAAAGTTTCAAAAGATCACGTATGTTAAGATCATTCAACTCAGGACTGCTTGTTATTTATGTAGTGTTATTTATGTAATAAAGAAGGTGAGAGTTTCTGGTACACTGGAGTTACAGCTTGAAAATCAGTTTTGAAGCAGAGTTACTGATATGTGTAATGATCAAAAATTTGAAAAAATACCCAGAGTGCCTGAATTCTCATCTTCTTAAGCACGCTCTGAATTGGAACGATAGCTCTCTGGAATTGAAATTAGGAGATCAGGCTAACCATATATTTAGTGAAAATATATCACGCTCTGTCTTGGAAACAGAAAGTAATAGTCAAGTAATAAAACGATTGCCAAAACACAGGAAACTCGGTCTAAAGTACTACGTAATCATTTTTTTTAATTACTCTTTCGTTAACCAAATCTTACCAAAAGTAAAAGAAAAATGGGAATACAATTTTACCAGTAGATGGTTTGCACATACTTAACTACTTAATGAAAGTTCTTCAATGGATCAAAACCTCAAAGTTTTAGTAAGAAGCAGGCCCCGGGTTCACTAGACATCTCAAATTTTCTTCCTCTAATAGAGATTTTTTCAAAACAATATCTTTCTTATTGTTTACTTGGCAACGATGAATGTTTCACTAAACATTTGTTACGCATTAGGGATTCCAATACATGCATAATATCTTAAATTTTCCTACAAAATGGCTTGATTTGTCACTGAGATAAATTCTAAATTTCCTCAAATATGAGTCATTCCTCAGCTCTTTTTTTTCAAGAATACAAATTGCCTACTTGTACAAGTTTTAAAATAAAGAGTTATTTTAATCTTTTCTGCTACCTCTGTCTCTGACAAAAGTCCCAATATTTCAAGAAGTATCGTAAGCAACACGACTTAAGCTTCAATTTGAAGAGAAATATAAATTTTGAGAAATTAAGTAAAACCAGGACCTGACTTTAGACAAAGATTATGAAACGTTGCATATTGTTATGACGACCAATTAAAAGTAGGCCCTATCCTTATTTTTACTTCTTTCCATTGATTGTACTAGACCACAGTTGTATACTCGTTCCTGGTATGTTTCCTATTATTTCATTTTATATGTATACTATACTAAAGGTATTCATCTGTACAGTAAAATTTGTTTTTGTTGACACCTCCATGTATATATAAGAACTACTGATCATGGATGTTTAAAGGTCCATTATCCAAATGTTGCTATTAAAATAAAGTCGATGTATATCACACCTGACCACAAAGGACAACATTTTTGAAGTCTCATGTGTGTCCCTTATGGGCAGTTTTCATCGTGTTTTAGGGAATATACTAATGAATAAGAAAGCTGGTTACTGTATGGAATTCGTAGTAAAACACAAGTCCGTCGGAAATTTGCGGAGCATGGGTGGCGTGAGGTGTCGTTGAGTGCTGTAAAGAAGAATGAAGGGAAATACAATATGGAAATAACTTCTATATCCTTATTTGATTAAAAATTAAAATATAGAGGATCTTATATTAGTGCTCATTTCATATAAAATTTATCAAACTCGTTAAACAATGTCAAGCCTTGGCAAGCATAAGATTGAAATTATTCAACGAGTTTAGTTTATAAATTTAGGCTGGATTGAGCACAACTATATCACATGACCAAAAACGATTCTGATTCAATAAAGCGCTAAAAGTATCATGAAGCTACTCTGACATCGCGCCTTTGTCTTATATGTTGTCATAATGCACTATATGACGTCATCAAGTGGGATTTGACTAGTATTATCTCGCAAAATATGAGATAGATGTATGAAATGTCATATCAATGATGTCGTGTGACAAAATAGTTTTCTTAATCCTGGTAAAACTTTATTGTGTGAGTTATAGTTCCATGACCGACAGTTATTGTATAGAAATGAATGTACATGTGCTAATGAGCACCGGTCGATGTACTTTTTGTGAAAAATAGTGTTAATTATAATCTATAGGTATATTAAGAATTTTCCCCTTCAAAATTATAAACCGACAGAAAAGAACATTCTCTATCCTTATCCATATTTGCATGTATGGTAATGAAGCCAAGTCAACACAAAATACATACTGAATGATAAGCTCACGTGCATTGGCAGGCATGTACCGTGTATACACGCAACTGAAAACTGCACAGACCTAGAGCTGCAGTTGGACTCGACGTACAAGCGAATATATACTATACGAATTATGAGCAAAGTACTATTCCACCGAACTGAATATCGAGGTTATTAGTCATAGGGAAGTTCCTTTTCAGGTTCCGGTCTTGAGATTATATTATTTTATATATTTGCATATGCATATGTACAAGAAACGTGGGAACGAATCAGACAATAAATTCATTGTTTTTTGCGGTGTTGAACTGTTTCATGCTTTTTTTATTTTCTTAAAGTTTTATCTTGTTGTCGTTTCTTGTTTGGGTAGTACAAGTGGTATGCAGTCTGAAACAGTTTAACTTTGCATTAATAATAATAATAATAATAATGACAACAACAACAACTTCGTGTAAGTCTATTGTTTCACTTTCTGAAGCATTGCAAGAACCTTGGTGTGGGAAAGAATTAATTATTCTGCAGGCTGACAACAAACGTCAACAGGAACTGGATAGCGAAGACTTTACATGCTCGCTTAGCCCCTCTTTGGTCCCGGCTACAATTCCTGAGTCCCACAGATGTAAAGGTAAGTTTCGGTGCATTGAAAGTCGGTAGTTTTCTCCAAATTGTCCGCTTTTTTCTACATCAAATTCAACTTTACTCATCATGTCAGAGCATATTACATAAGTTGCAAAAAGTTGTACAATCGACATAAATAAAAAATAGTTTAAGATAAACGTAGTTCAACATCAAGTACCTTGACCGAGTGTTGTTCTGATTATCGATTATAATCGAAAATCTGTTGGTTGGTTGGACAAACCGATACGCTAATCACTTATGAAACCCTATTATCGATTGTCCAGAAAGAGAGACAATTCTGAAGTGTTAATAAATTTAATTTTTTTTGTTTTGTTTGTTTTTTGTTTGATGTTTTGTTTCAGTTTAAATGTAAAATCCTTGGACTGTAGTATTAGTAAATAATGACTAACAAGCAAAGCATGTTCTTCTATACTTTCAATGATAGACAAATCACAAATGAATTATTGGCTTTTGGGGGATTGCAGAAGTTTTTCAGTTGCATAAAACCGATCAGTCATAGAAAGTTGCTTTCATTTAACAAAGTTTTGGAACAAATATAACACTATAAAATACAAAAGAAACGTTTATATATATATATATATATATATATATATATATATATATATATATATATATATATATATATATATATATATATCGATAAAAGAGATTACTCCTGTACATTTATTAACATTTTGAACCTCCTGAGCAAAGATATAACTGTATAACAAATACAAATTTAACTTCGCTCTTAGTAACCGATTATAATCGATTATCAGGTAGTTATGTGCAACTTATGAAATTCTGACCGATTCCCATCACTACCTTGACCGGTGATTACCATACATGATATCGATATTTGTGTACATTTTGAGACAATGTTCCATTAGCCTAAGGCTGTATTTCATCAGTGACGAGTAAGTGAATATTCAACAAGGATACGAGTCTTCAGATCAAAATATCGATGACAAAGGAATTATATGTCGCAACCATAAATGGTCTAGAAATATCTACATTTTCAACTACAAATTCCTTCTTCTACATGACATGATGTAATATGTTTTCATGAACACTTATGAAGATATATGATAGTCTTTATTCACACAAAAGCATGATTAAAAAAAAACAAAAAACCTCAAGAGAGGAAAACACATAATATACCTGTGAAAGAGAAATCCCAATTACGGCTGCAATTAGAATCAGAAACCTCATGTTGGCTCTAGAGAGATTTTGGCTGCTACTCTTGCTATCTCACCCTTGTAACAACAGACATCTCTAAGACGCAATGTGCAGAAATATTCTTTCGTCTGATGATGAGTTCTGAACCGCTGGTATCACAGGACCTATGCGCGAGCGTGAGATACAGATAAGAATCTTCCATGTGTCTATTGTCACAACACGATAATGTGGACCTGTCCAAACACTTATTAAGTCTCACTAGGTACACGCCAACTGTATGTGTGCTTGAACAAAACCGGTATAAAACCGGCAGTGAGTGCCTGGTCTCGTAAAGTCTTCTGACGAAAGATATTTTTTTAATTTTTTTTTTTAAATCAAATCAAAATGACCCAATCAGCGCCAAATTAATTGCTTCAAAATCATTTTACGTCCATATTTACGTAACGTATTTGACACATTACGTAACGTATTTGACACATTACGTCACGTATTTGAAACATTACGTAACGTATTTGACACATTACGTAACGTATTTGACACATTACGTAACGTATTTGACACATTACGTAACGTATTTGACACATTTTGGACATAAATTGCTCATTGCTCCAACTAACTAAAATCGCGGGGCAGAATTTTTTTTTTATAGCCAGACGATGCTATGGAGTACGATTAGCTTTCACAGACGATCGGTGCGCATATGAAATGCCGTTGTCTACATTCAAATACGAAGTTTCAATCTATGTTTTGTTTCTTTTTGTCCACAATGACGGTGTTACACATATCCGTCCGTCCGTCACAGTTTAGTTAAATTTTGCGTTTCGGTCAGTTTTCAGGAAATGGGGTGGGGCATCCATGTTCCAAGAACACATTTCCAGTTTTATTTAACTTTTATGTAAAAAGACAAAAAATCCGAAAAAGCCACTCTGTCTTTGAACAAGGACAGAAAAGGTGCTACGACCGCAGAGTCACATACTCCTCGGTTACCTGAATTTGACCATATAGCATTGCGGTTAGCAGAAGCTCACAATTTGATTTTGTTAATATTCTTTTCTAAAAACTTTAGAGCTAATTTAAATTTTGCTTTATCACATCGATATTACTTTACGTTGACCAGTTTTATGTATTTTATATTTAATTAGTGAAATATCATGTACTGACGTAATGCAAGTTAACTTGACGCCACAATAACGACGCCAGTACAATTTGAAGAGGCCGATTGAATTTAAATTTAAAACGATACAATTTTCAAGCAGTTATGTGGCAAAATTGTCTTGTTCCGTTATATGATAACTAGATTTTTCCATTTGTGTTCAATTTATATGAAATTTATGAGATTTGTCGAAAATGTGCAATAAGTGCTCTCCAAGATTCCCATTCATTTCCTCCCTTCCCATTGAACAGTCGTGTAGTCTCTATTTGTATTTTAATTTCATTGGGTAAAATGTTAAAACACTGTGTATGCCCCTTATGACGCAGGTAGTGGTATTATATTGTCTTTAATATGGAGACAACTTAAGAAGCCAATCTATTACAGCTTGGCTACTAGTAACCATGTCCCGTGTCGATACGAAGGTGTTGAAGTAACTTTTTCCGTCAGGGGAGACATTTTTTGAGACTTTATGAATTGACTAGACTGAACATGCTCACGAAATCTGGTGGTAAAGGTCACAGCCTTGTATAAGATGCCCAATCACAAATAACTGCCGAAAATTTGAACTGTTTGACTATGATCGTGACTTGACCGTCTGATCATAACACGCGAATTGAAAATTCAAATCTCACAAGTACCCAACATAGGACATTCAATATTATATAACAGGTGCCTTACACTGTTCATAGTGCTTACATTTAAAGTACTGGTGACTCTTGTTTCTGAACTTAGAGCGCCCTCTATCTCTCTTGATAAGGAGCTCTAACACGCCATCTTGATACTCCCCCAGTGTCGTCTGTAGTATCGCAGGAACGAGTAGATTTGTCAAAATGAAGTTCGCTTTGATTTTACTGGGTTCCTTCATTGGTCTGACCTACCAGGTAATCTTCAATATCTATCCACTATTCGTTTGTTTGTATATTGAAACATCAAGCGATTGCTTTATTATGTACAATTTACGTTATGATCTTGTGTAAAGTCAAGTGTGTGTGATATCTGTGATGAACAAGACAACTAGACAGGAATACTGTCTTTGAATCAGCAACTCATGACTTGCTCTTGCCGCCATTTACAGCGAGTGATTCAAACACGGTACCTAGTAAGTATTTATGGCAGATAATGGCGGATCAAAATTTAACATATTTTCTACAAAAGAATCATTCGATACAGTTTGTGCGGCAAAATGTGTTCATAAAGAAGAAACCATTTTAAAAGCAATTCAAAAATATAACTTGAATGCAGGTGTGGACACAAAAATTTGGATAATTATTGTATATGACTAAGAAATTCCCTCATTCAGACATTTTCAATCAAAGTATATTGTGGTACTCAGATATACTTGGTAGAATTAAGAAAAACAAACTTGTGATGCATGTAAGTATGTTACTTTTAAACCATAGCTAAATATCCCATATGCTTGATTTTTATGAGGGTATAGAAATACTGTGCCTGCAAATGGCTGCCAAAGATTATAGTGCTTCTTTCAGATTAAAATTAAAACTGTATTTTACAATACTTTCCAAATAAGTATTAGTTATTTAGGACTGAAACAAAAATACTCTTAAATACTTAATGTACATTGTAAGCAATGTTGCTCAATTAATTTGCAGATATTTTGTAAGTTTTGGAGTTTAAAGTCGGAAAAGATAATAGGAAAAAGTATAATAACGAGTATTTTTTGCTTGTATTTGTAATCAAACTATTTAAGTGTTAAAAAGACATTTTTTATAAAACGAAACGTGGGTCCTGAAGTACGAAATAATGATACATGTATGTACCACAATAAGTAATGTTATTTCATTATGTGTCAGGTTTAGATACGATATTCACTGGTCAATGTTCTTTGAGGCCTTATACCCTATTTAAGATTAGACCTTTAAATTATTTCATCAAAGTTAATTTTTTTAATTAAAAATGCCAACGATTCTTCAAAAATGTTATCTAAACCCCAAAGGGGAAAATAATGGTTTCGTTTAGTAAAAAGTGTACATAGCTACAGAAAGAGACGAAAATGATATATTTCCTGTTTTACGATTGTGTCATGGGAATCTGAATGATTCCTGTTTGTTCGCAGTCATAAAGTTTAATAATCAGTTATCGAGTGTGCATTGTTATTATTATTCATCTTCTTCTCCTTCTCATTATTATTATAATTATTTAGGCCACGACGACTCACCCTCATCATCTACCACATGACACTGCTGAACATGAAAGTTTTTCATTTTTCTACGACTCTCATTCGGTAAGTATCAGCATAAGAACAATTTGACGTTAACATTCAGATGAAACTAAGATTTTTAGGTACACGGAACTTCTTTGCTCTATTTCTTTCATAGTCATTCTGAGAAAAAAGATGTTTTCAGGCTGAGTTTTAGTTTTCTACTCATAACCCTATTTGGCGCTAGGCTCCGGTGCAGTGAACGTAAATCATTCGGATTCGATTATACACCTGGATTTTAAACGGAATCCAGAAATTAGCTCGATATTCGTATCAGCGATTATGAAAGCGGCCACCAGCCCCAAATGGTTTGCCTGTTTGATATTTGCAAGTTCACAAGGTGGTTTTTCACCCGAGCTGATTTTCCTCCAGGAAATAAATTGTCTTGGAGTAGAGTCTCCTCTCTGATATATTTTTCCCCCGCGGGAAAAACTACTTACTTTTCCACCAGAGCAGAATCTCAGCCGGGAGTGTTGGGCCAAATCTCTCAGAAGCTGCACGCCCCATATTTTGCTACCTTGGCATAATTGTATCTAATTAAAATGTCATGTATAAGCACAGCTCTAAGGGGAATACTGGTAATATGATTTCGGCACATCAGTACATGAAAAACTATATGTTAACCTGTCTCAAGTAGCCACCAGTGTGAACTGAAAATATTGCCTTTGTCTTTAAATAATTCAACAAATGTAAGTAGATTATTTAAGTATAGTGACTTGAATCATATTTCAAAATTAGTGTGCGCCCAGCGAAGAAGGTGGAATCAATCACTTAATCGAATGAAATGGTTCTAGTAAGGGAGACAATAAACAATGGCTGATCACGTTACGATAGACTCGACTATGGGAGTAAAGTGTCTTGCTGACCCGGGCTGGTCCACACACACATACACACATCAGTCAAAATTAGTGGTAAGTTCGTGAGACACGGCGTCAATAGATGATCGTCTTTCTACTGTATATCGTAAACAAGAGTGTTTGTATATACGTTTGTATGTATTGATTGATAAATTAGTGCAGCAGCATAGCGGGTTATTTAAAAGGAATTGTGCAGAAATTTACTTCAGCGTGAAACTGGCAAACGTGGAGGTTGGTCAAGAGCAACATTTTCAAAAAAAATGTGCCATGTCAAATTCAACCTGTGCGCATGGGCAGAGCTAGTTTACACTTACAATGGTATACGCATGTATATGAAACTTTAATCAAGAATGTTAGTCTCATCTATAATTGAGATTATAAGTCTGGAACAGCTGTACACTCAGGAAATATTTTTATTTTTTTAATCATTAATAGCACCTCAAGGGTCTGATCATATGTATTCGGGTAAATTTAACGCAGCTGACCGCTAAATGCTCCAATATTTTGACCACTTGCTGCATAATATGAGGACATATCCTGGCTATAATTTGGTGAAAAATGTTAATAAGAATAGAATCTGCTTCCCTATAATGGAGCAGACGATAAAGGTTATGCAATAGTTATTAGAGGAGCAAATGCCATTCAGTTTTTGGGGATATTCAGCAGGTGTTAAGCAAAACAATAATTCACACAAACTCAGAATTTTCATTGAAATTTAACATCTACATTGCACTTTTGTTGTTCGTGGCATACACATCAAAATGGCAAAATTAGGGCTTCTCGGAGACTAGTTTGAAGGAAGTGTGTAGGCAGAAGCGCTAATGCAGGCTAATATTGCTGCCTCAGATAGGTTGAAGTAGGAGTCAAAATAGTGTGTTGTAGACATTGACTCTCGAATAAGAATTGTATTGTCTGATGCTTGTCAAATTGATTCGAAATCTCAAATACACAGCTTCCTTGTTCTCTGTTTTGGACTATACGCACAATGCAAGATGGATCTCTGACCTTGTCACAAGTATGATTCTTTTATCTGACAGGCATTAAATCGGAATTCAAGAAACGAAAAATTAATGAGTACAACGCAACGCGATTCTTCTTCGCAGTAACACTTATCATACCTACGAACAGGAGAATGCTAAAATAACATGGCCAGCAATCTATCGCGCAGATAGATTTCCTGACTGAAACTCTAGTCCTTTTATCAGTATGTGAGGACTTCGGGAATTCTGTTATGGATGAGAACAATGATATAATTTCTGTTGGATCAATATTGTTGCAGAAGATTCCGTCATCAAGAGTATTATGATGATCTAGAAATTATTTCCGACGTTTGCACCTATTTCTTCCAGGAGATCTATATTTTAGTATCTGCCACCCTACCCAGCCCACCACCCCAAAAAATTATGTTTTAGGTCGAAGTCAAAGAAACAATTACAGATTGCTTCTTTGAAGCGTAACTGCATACTCTGTTAAAGGCTTTATATTGTCTGTCAATCACGACCCGGAGATATTGATGACATTTACAGACACAAGAACCAACAACAGTACCACCACCTCCTTTGCCATTGACCACTGGCAGAAAACCTTTATCAAGAAACAAAAGCTGATCTAATCTCGCTCCTTGAAATGGCAATGAAACTCCCCTAGCTGTCTTTGTATGTTCTTGAGGGAGAAGTCATTGTTAAGTTGCTTCAAACCTTGAACTTTAAGAATGTTTCAAAAATATGCAGAGAGGTTGTTCATTACCCACATAAAAAAAGTTTACTCAAACGTGTTGGTCGCTTGAATGGAACCTTCTTAACAGCCGTAAAGCTCATCCTAGAGGGTCCTGCGGTAGCGGCATGGGTCGTCGTGTGTGATAAAATGTATTAATGTCAATCAACTGACAAGAGTTCCTTCGTGTGGATGATAACAAAACGAACTGTTCAAGTATTTAGCGGAGTGTAGCTGGAAAGAGCTGCATATTACGATCACATCACAGGTGTTGTCTTCCAATGAAATGGCAATAAACTCCTGTCTCTTTGCCTCCACAAAGAAGACGAAAATTGCATCCTCGTTTATTTCAATGATGTGGTATTAAGAGATTGCCGAAAGATAACGATTCGAGCGAAGAAGACGCTGATGTGCTTGTTTTTGCAGCTTCTCAAAAATGCATATATGTATGTTGATGAGTTCTGGATTGCATTTTGGATCAGAAAATCTGTTAGACACATATTAGCCCATGAAATTACTGAACCAATTTGATTCAAAAAGGAGAGAGCGGTTCCATTGTCCTTTGCATTTACCGGCTTTTATTCAGTTTAAGAAGTTGCTGGTCATGGAGAAAAGATGGTATTGGATGTGTGGACACAATGAAAAAGTTTATCAAACTCTCTGTGTCACCAGATGAGATGACTAACCAACAATTGTGTAACTTTTAGATAGTTGTGGTCATTATATGAGATAAGACCAGCGAATCAGCAAGTGATGAAAGATATAGAAGAAAATGTTTTAAAAGAATGGATGACAGATAGGAAGAATAAGACTCACGCAAGTTTGCTTGAACCAACATTGTAAACTAGCAGCATTTCAGGTTGGTATATTTTGGGACGGCGCTTGCTGCTTTATCCACGCTACCCTTCTCTGAGTGATAAGGGTTGGAATACGGTAAAAGATGGCATCTGGGTGCATATGACGTGGCTTATTTGGTATCAGATCAAGTTTACATGTCCTCTTAAATAAGTAATGATTATAATTGTCTTTCTTAAAATATGATCATTGAAATGTCATAATACTGTTCAAACATTATAGATTGTGATCAATTCATTTCAGCTCCCATATTAGTATCCACGTTTTGTGTACACGGATTTAAATTTTTCTCAGACAACCAAATGCAAACTTTGTATGCAAGAATGATTTGCATCTTACTTAGTTGTAAATTTACACAATAATAATAATAATGTGCATGTCTTTAAAATTGGTCATCGTGTTTTAATTGTGGAATAAATTACCAAGGAAATTCAACTGCACAGCAAAGACGGAAGAGATTGAGTAAGTTGTCCAGGCTTTGCACGATGGTCACCTTCTAGTGTCTAGTAAGCCCGGTTTATACCTTACGCTAAGGGCATCCTTTGTAAGTAGCTTCATTTAAAACAGCGAGATCCACGATCACGATTCATTCAAAGATGGTGATGGATCATGCAATTTGACAACCAGCTTCTCAAGATTGGACAGAACCTCTCCACCTAAATTACAACTGCTGAGGCCAGCAGACAACTTAGGTGTTTAATTAATATGTTATAAACTGTATCGATCAGTCATATTAAATCTTGTAAGTGAGATCTACGTGAATGAATCGCCTTTTTAAGTTCTACTTCATTTCATCTGAATATTCATCACGAGAAAAATCTCTCCCTATCACTAAGCATCAATTTCTTTGTACTTGACATTGCTTATGTGTGAAAAAGACTTTACAGTATCACTGTCTCGAAGAATCTCTCTTGTATCAGCTACATTATTTAAAAAATCAAGAAATGTAAATGTCTGTCCATCAACTTCCTTTACCTGCACAATGTCTTGAGAGATCATTAGCAGAAACAAAAACCTTCTCCTTGTTCAGTGCAATTTTTCAAGCGCGTTCTAACAACAGATGTGATAGTAAATCTAAGAGATAACACTGGTCTACAGCCAATATGCTTCCGCAATAAATGTTGTCAAACTTTACTAATTCTGGGTCAATGAGAACGAAAATGATGCTTAAAATTGTTGATTGGCTCTAGTTTTAAAGATATTATACTGGGTCAGTATATACGACCTTTGACTTGGGAATGGCGGACGATAAGTGAGTTATAAAGGGAAGGGATCTCAATTTAAACCAGAAATGACTAAAATACATCTTTGACTGGATCTATGAATAAATCTATGACTGGGTTTGGACAGTACTTGCTTTTTAGGCAAAACAACGAATGATGGAATCTGAAGCTGGTATTGCGTCATACATGATATGAATTGCATCATGTTATTCCTAGAAGTCATGGATGACGCAATCATAACTAAGCTTACATCACTCTGTGGAAGAAATTGCCCTATATCAGCTCTACAAATCATACAGTGCCGTGCTCTCTTATTTGTCAGTGTTTGATTTTGCAAAGGGACACATTTATGTTTAGCCAAAGTGAGCAGAGATGCCTTGTACTTGTGTGAGCAATGCAGATAACTTCTGCTATGTTTGTGGTGAAGTGACATTTGCATCACAAAAGCGCAGTATAACCACTATAGTTAAGAAAGCTTATCACCTTTATTTTGGCTGCAAAATTTGGAGATCAGGACAAGATGTGGGCCCCACACATATGCTGCAACACTTGTGCAATAAATCTTCGCCAGTGGTTGAACAGGAAAAGGAAATCTATGCTTTTTGCAGTGCCAATGATTTGGAGAGAGCCAACAGATCATACCAGCAATTGTTACTTCTGCATGGTGCCTCCAGTTGGGAAAGGTGTGTCAAAGAAGAAAAAGTGGACTGTGCATTATCCAAACATTCCATCAGCTATACGCCCAGTACCCCACAGAGAAGGACTGCCGGTTCCTGATGCATCAGAATCATTCTCACTTGAGTCAGACGAGGAAGAGGAAGAGGATGAAGCTTCTAGTCCTGAACCATCAATGTCACATGACCCATATTTTCTCCTATCCTCCTCCTCTGAACCACACCTCATAACACAAGGTGAACTGAATGGCCTTGTCAGGGATTTGGAACTACCCAAGAGTAAGGCAGAGCTGTTGAGCTCCAGACTACAGCAGTGGAATCTCCTGGCAGGTGATGTTAGCGTTTCCATGTTCCGGGACCGTCAAAAAAGGATCTTGTCCCATTCTTCTTCATAGAAGGTGATCTTGTAGCCTGCAACAACATCGATGGTGTGATGGCAGCCCTCAACATCGTTCATGATCCAGATGAGTGGAGACTGTTCATTGATTCACCGAAGACGAGTCTTAAAGCTGTTTAGCTACATAATGACAGTGTTGTGCCATCAATTCCAGTTGGTCATGCAGTCCATATGAAGGAAACCTATGTAAACAGGAAACAACTTTTGATGTGCATAAACGATGACCGACATCAGTGGCAGCTTTGTGGCGATTTCAAGGTTCTTGCTCTCTTGCTTGGTCTGCAGACTGGATACACAAAGTACTGCTGTTTTCTCTGCGAATGGGATAGTCGTGCGAGAGATTCCCACTACATCAAGAGAGATTATCCACTCTGACAGTCATTGGAGCTTGGGATGAAAAGTGTTCAGCATCCACCACTTGTTGAATCAAGGAAGATTTTGTTACCACCCTTGCACATCAAGCTGGATCTGATGAAGAATTTTGTCAAGGCCATGGACAAAACAGAAGCAGCTTTCAAGTACCGCTGTGGAAAATTTCCAAGGTTAAGTGAAGCTAAGATAAAGGAAGGTGTCTTTGTTTGTCCTCAGATTCGTGAACTTCTTCGAGATGATGCATTTCACCGTGCACTGCGTGGGAAGGAAAAGACGGCATGGAAAGCCTTCCAGTTAGTGGCAACAAATGTTCTCGGAAGCAACAAGGCAGACAACTACAGGGAGTTGGTGGAAAACCTCCTCAAGGCATACAAAAGCCTTGGTTGCAACATGTCACTAAAGATACATTTTTTGCACTCTCATCTAGATTTTTTTCCACCGAACTACGGAGCAGTGAGCGACTAGCACGGCGAGCGATTTCACCAGGACATTGCAACAATGGAGAAACGTTATCAGGGCAAATGGAGCCCCTCAATACTTACAGACTATTGCTGGACAGTGACAAGAGATGCTCCATTTAATGAATACAAGAGACAAGCCAAGAAGCGCCGAGTAGACACTGAATAAGGACTAAACTATGTACTTATATATACATAATAGCTTTTTGACTTTTGTTTTATTAGATTTTTTATTTATATAACCCTTTTGCTGTTTTTTAAATTGTTACATAAACAGGACAGGTGAAATATTATCATGTAAAGCAACCATAAACAAATGAAAAGATCTAGGTTTACAATATATGATTAAAAGTCTACTATGTACACAATATACATAGATGTAAAATGTAAAAACTTAAATATCTTGGAAAGAGTATCCAATCAGTTATTTTAATTGTTATATTTGAATTCAGCACATCAAAATCCCTAATAAATAGCACATTTTATCTCTGAAGCAGACGACGTCGAAAAAATTGTAGTCCAATGTATAATACGGTCTGTATCAAAGAAACACGAAATTGTTTTGCTGCACTTTGCTCAGGCTAAGTAGAAATAGAATCAATTAATGAAATCATTTAATTTCGTTTTCTGAACCTTTATTTCTAATCTACTCAAGTTAAATTTACACAAATGACGCAACATCTGATCGCTATTTTGTTTTTACGGGCTATTTGCATTTGTTGCTGATCATTTGAAGTTTTAAAAAAGCGTTTCAATAAAACCACAGGAGTCGCATGATTTTACTTTTGCGTTTGTTTTGCCACTCAGTATAAAATACTTCCCAGCATGAATAAATTAAGGACAGTAAAAATGAAAAGACATATATAATTTTTGTATTTATTCTTTACTTGCAAGAAATGATAT
Organism: Margaritifera margaritifera; assembly: GCA_029931535.1. Classification (NCBI taxonomy): domain Eukaryota; kingdom Metazoa; phylum Mollusca; class Bivalvia; order Unionida; family Margaritiferidae; genus Margaritifera; species Margaritifera margaritifera. The sequence continues at coordinate 5,287,768 of JAQPZY010001684.1, forward strand.
TGATATATATATATATATATATATATATATATATATATATATATATATATATGTATGTATATATATATATATATATATATATATATATATATATATATATATATATATATATATATAGAGAGAGAGAGAGAGAGAGAGAGAGAGAGAGAGAGAGAGAGAGAGTGTGAGAGCAGGAAGAGTTTTTTCATGCAAAAAATATGGAGCAAAATAGATTTAACATTTCTGTTTTGAAGCATAAAATAAGCACATCGACATTTGCTCATTATGATTACAAGATTCAACCAACAGATAAATTACTTATGAATATACCATAATGAATGCCTTTGTTGAGAAGTTCCTTGTATAAACTCAATGGATGTGTCGAATCATCAATGGCATAACTCATGCAGAGTATATTGAGAGACCTACATCTTTCATTTTTGGAGATTTAGCTAACGAGTTAGTTCAAGTGGTGTTGTATATTAACAAGCACTATCACAAAGAAGGTGACGTATTTTATCTTTATTGACACGATTCAATACAATTGGAACATGTGAAAAACAAGGTGCCTTTAACAGAAGACAGAAACATTACTACTAAGAGGGTTCTTCCGTTTCCAAAACACATGTACTGAGCTTCTTTAATGACCGACTTGAATACAAGTGTTACACTGGTCTACAATGGTTTAGAAGTCGTCTGCTTCAGAGATAAAATGTGCTATTTATTAGGGATTTTGATGTGCTGAATTCAAATATGACAATTAAAACAACTGATTGGATACTCTTTCCAAGATATTTAAGTTTTTACATTTTACATCTATGTATATTGTGTACATAGTAGGCTTTTAATCATATATTGTAAACCTAGATCTTTTCATTTGTTTATGGTTGCTTTACATGATAATATTTCACCTGTCCTGTTTATGTAACAATTTAAAAAACAGCAAAAGGGTTATATAAATAAAAAATCTAATAAAACAAAAGTCAAAAAGCTATTATGTATATATAAGTACATAGTTTAGTCCTTATTCAGTGTCTACTCGGCGCTTCTTGGCTTGTCTCTTGTATTCATTAAATGGAGCATCTCTTGTCACTGTCCAGCAATAGTCTGTAAGCATTGAGGGGCTCCATTTGCCCTGATAACGTTTCTCCATTGTTGCAATGTCCTGGTGAAATCGCTCGCCGTGCTAGTCGCTCACTGCTCCGTAGTTCGGTGGAAAAAAATCTAGATGAGAGTGCAAAAAATGTATCTTTAGTGACATGTTGCAACCAAGGCTTTTGTATGCCTTGAGGAGGTTTTCCACCAACTCCCTGTAGTTGTCTGCCTTGTTGCTTCCGAGAACATTTGTTGCCACTAACTGGAAGGCTTTCCATGCCGTCTTTTCCTTCCCACGCAGTGCACGGTGAAATGCATCATCTCGAAGAAGTTCACGAATCTGAGGACAAACAAAGACACCTTCCTTTATCTTAGCTTCACTTAACCTTGGAAATTTTCCACAGCGGTACTTGAAAGCTGCTTCTGTTTTGTCCATGGCCTTGACAAAATTCTTCATCAGATCCAGCTTGATGTGCAAGGGTGGTAACAAAATCTTCCTTGATTCAACAAGTGGTGGATGCTGAACACTTTTCATCCCAAGCTCCAATGACTGTCAGAGTGGATAATCTCTCTTGATGTAGTGGGAATCTCTCGCACGACTATCCCATTCGCAGAGAAAACAGCAGTACTTTGTGTATCCAGTCTGCAGACCAAGCAAGAGAGCAAGAACCTTGAAATCGCCACAAAGCTGCCACTGATGTCGGTCATCGTTTATGCACATCAAAAGTTGTTTCCTGTTTACATAGGTTTCCTTCATATGGACTGCATGACCAACTGGAATTGATGGTACAACACTGTCATTATGCAGCTAAACAGCTTTAAGACTCGTCTTCGGTGAATCAATGAACAGTCTCCACTCATCTGGATCATGAACGATGTTGAGGGCTGCCATCACACCATCGATGTTGTTGCAGGCTACAAGATCACCTTCTATGAAGAAGAATGGGACAAGATCCTTTTTTGACGGTCCCGGAACATGGAAACGCTAACATCACCTGCCAGGAGATTCCACTGCTGTAGTCTGGAGCTCAACAGCTCTGCCTTACTCTTGGGTAGTTCCAAATCCCTGACAAGGCCATTCAGTTCACCTTGTGTTATGAGGTGTGGTTCAGAGGAGGAGGATGGGAGAAAATATGGGTCATGTGACATTGATGGTTCAGGACTAGAAGCTTCATCCTCTTCCTCTTCCTCGTCTGACTCAAGTGAGAATGATTCTGATGCATCAGGAACCGGCAGTCCTTCTCCGTGGGGTACTGGGCGTATAGCTGATGGAATGTTTGGATAATGCACAGTCCACTTTTTCTTCTTTGACACACCTTTCCCAACTGGAGGCACCATGCAGAAGTAACAATTGCTGGTATGATCTGTTGGCTCTCTCCAAATCATTGGCACTGCAAAAAGCATAGATTTCCTTTTCCTGTTCAACCACTGGCGAAGATTTATTGCACAAGTGTTGCAGCATATGTGTGGGGCCCACATCTTGTCCTGATCTCCAAATTTTGCAGCCAAAATAAAGGTGATAAGCTTTCTTAACTATAGTGGTTATACTGCGCTTTTGTGATGCAAATGTCACTTCACCACAAACATAGCAGAAGTTATCTGCATTGCTCACACAAGTACAAGGCATCTCTGCTCACTTTGGCTAAACATAAATGTGTCCCTTTGCAAAATCAAACACTGACAAATAAGAGAGCACGGCACTGTATGATTTGTAGAGCTGATATAGGGCAATTTCTTCAGCAGAGTGATGTAAGCTTAGTTATGATTGCGTCATCCATGACTTCTAGGAATAACATGATGCAATTCATATCATGTATGACGCAATACCAGCTTCAGATTCCATCATTCGTTGTTTTGCCTAAAAAGCAAGTACTGTCCAAACCCAGTCATAGATTTATTCATAGATCCAGTCAAAGATGTATTTTAGTCATTTCTGGTTTAAATTGAGATCCCTTCCCTTTATAACTCACTTATCGTCCGCCATTCCCAAGTCAAAGGTCGTATATACTGACCCAGTATAATATCTTTAAAACTAGAGCCAATCAACAATTTTAAGCATCATTTTCGTTCTCAGTGACCCAGAATTAGTAAAGTTTGACAACATTTGTTGTAGAAGCATTTTGGCTGTAGACCTGTGATATCAGTCTTTCACTGCTGTCGATAGTTATATTATAAGACTATTCGCCTGGTGTTGTTAAAAGAGTAAACGGGGCCGATTACATCATATGGGAGTTACCCAATATTGGTGAAGACAATAGTTACACATAAACTACGACCGGATTTAACAACGGATGGCTTTGAGAGTTTTACAAATTTTGTTTTTGCTCATGGACTGTTTCATATTTTTTAAACGCTCACTTCCCATTAACCTGTCAGTGATAAAGTCAAGCAATAGCTATGTACCTCTCTGTTTGGCTGAAAGACGGTCGGTTGTATAGTCGATCCATAGTTGAAATGCTAACAACGTGTTATGATCTCAATCAAATGCTAACAACGTGTTATGATCTCAATCAAACACTCGAAATAACCGACTTTTCAGAACCAAATTCAGTCAGTTTACATGTTTAAAATGTTTTATCTGCCTTCATCCCATGGAAAAGATAATATGGTCTGTTAAACAGTGAAATGCCTCTCTTTAACCCGCCTGAAAAATATTTAGGATAATCTGTCATATTGGTCACATCAGATACTCTAAAAATCCCCAACCATCATTAGTTTACATGCTTAAAAATAGCATACCAAGCAACTGTTAGTATTTTCCAAAAATAACGAAACATTGACTCTCTCTCTCTCTCTCTCTCTCTCTCTCTCTCTCTCTCTCTCTCTCTCTCTCTCCACATTGATTTCAAGGTATTTAAACTTGCGGGATATCCAGATATCCCATCCAAAATGTAAAGGTATTGTTTCCCTTTACAGTTCTCCTACTTGCTGGATAACAAAATTTTTAACCGACAAACTTGAATATATATGTAAAGATACCACAACTTACTCAGACCGTCAATTAAATTTGTAATTGATCCTTTCTCCATCCATACAAAAAAAAGCTTATTGAGTAATCTGATCCCATTTGCACTTTAATAACCTTATATGACCTTTGCATTCACCCTACTGGCAGAAGTAAGTATAGAAGAGACAATATTTTTAGCACGCAGGTGACTTTTCTCGTGCAGGTAATTCATATACGTAACCCTGTACAAATAAAAATAGAAAAAATTAAATACAAGAAAGACGAGAACTTTTTTTTTAATTCCCCGATTTCTAATAATGACCCCTACATGACCTTAGACACCCACCCCCAGCAGAGAGATTATCTACGCCATTGAATACATGTTAGAAATGTCATGCAAAATATTGAAATTCAAATTTTAGTTCATTTGATTAATTTGTACGTAATTACCTCTATACGATCTCAGAACCCCGAAAGAAAATGACCACCCAACTAAATTAAGTAGGAGTACATCATACAGCATTTTGGCAAGATAGTCATTTTTTCTTATCAAGGTACTCCAGTCAAGAAAACTGATATATTTACATGCAATAAACGCGACAAGTCTTAATCATTCCATACCTGCACTTATTGCCCTTGTTATGACCTTTGCACCTTCCGGGATATTATCTTCGCCTTAAAATGTATAATATAATCTTTTATGTATAATAGTTAAAATTTAATTTAATACATTCAACTTGAAAACAAAATTTTATAATTGAAAAAGTACAAAATTAATTGTTCAAGCAAAGGCTATTAATGACCTTTATAGTCAAGAAAGTGACCATCATCCTGGATGAAGTAAGAATTAATTATATAGTATTTATAGCATCGTAGTCGCTAATCTTTGACTAGGATAGCCTATATAGTACAGTTTTAAACAAGATGCATTTAAAATAGACAAGGGAAGTGGTAATCTTTACCCAATTTGCACTTAATGACCTACGTGAAACCATTGCATCCTCAGCAAAAGTGACCACCACACTGGATAAGTCAGAATACATGGTACAGCAATTTTACTATGATTGTTGTTTTTATACTTTTGCGTAGTAAAAAGGGTCCATAATCTGGGGTTTGTATGTCTACTTGAATGTATATCCCGAATAAGAGACTAATATTTTAGTATTACTATTTTATCCAAAAAAAAACAATTTTTAAAAACTTTTAAACGGACTGGTGGAAAATTATTGTTCACGGTTAAAAGATAAAAAGGTTAAAAAGTGAAATTACTGCCGCAAACTATTTGAATGTTTTTGTATGTATTAGTCCCTTGGTCCCTCTTTAACCGCCATGGACTCAGCCCCTGGATCATAATTTGGAAACTAATCAGATCCCCATACAAAAACCACGAATATATAAACTTACAGGGCATGAAAAGATGAATTCAGATATGGTACCTATACTGAGCACTAGGTCAATCCTTAAAACCCCACAACCCCACCCAACCAACCCTTCTAGGGAACTTGAAAACTATCAAGATTCCCGCCGTTTAGGTTTAATTATATATATATATATATATATATATATATATATATATATATATATATATATATATATATATATATATATATATGTATGTATATATATATATATGTGTGTGTGTGTGTGTGTGTGTGTGTGTGTGTGTGTGACAACCAGAACATGTGTGCACAAAAGCTGACCACAAGACATAAACATATTGAAGAGAGTTGGGACCTTTTTCGTGGCCTTACATATGTTCTACCATTCGTTGATTACAGGGACAGATGGTCGTGCATTACAACAACCAGGTCGAGTGCTACATCTTCGGTCTAACGGATGCAGAGAAGGCGCTAGTCCACACTGAAACGGGACTCAGACAACTGGAGGTGAGTGCTTGCTTAATGGGAACAATATGCATGATCGCAATACAGATAGTTCAGTTGCATTCAGATTTACCTCCCATGGAAGTGTCCGCCATCTTTGTAATGTATAGGAATATTAATTTGTCAAGTATTTAAAAACATTGAGCAGTAGAAATACAATTTATATTTTATATATCTTTGGTTTACACAAGTATAATCATTAAGCTATTCTTATAACATATGGGCTTCTAAATATTATTCATTTTCAATGGAATCAGTTCTACATATCATATAAACTGATGACCCATAAGATGGCGGATAATGATTGTAAGAGGAGTTATTATGAAAACTTTTAACTTCGTCTGAAGCTTACAGTAGTGTGCACAGTTAAAGTACCTTTAAACAGCCATTGCAAAGCGAAAAGATTCAAGTGCGAAGAGAAAAAAAGAAATCTCTACATTTTAAATGCCAAATTCAATTCGACTTGAACCGCTTTTGCTCTCGATTCAATTTAGTTCCATTCGTTTAATTACATTCAATTCAGTTAATACAATTCAATTTGACAGCATTCGATTCATTACAATTACAACGGGCTGCATTATGGGAAATTAAAAGCAAAATAGAAATGTGTTCTTCGAACACAAACGCCCCACGGCACTGACCTCAACATCAAATTTAAGCAGACAGACGGTAAGGGTAACACTATATGCCCATATCGCATTCATGGTGACAGCTTTCTGCGATGGTATGTGACCGCTAATCCACGGTTGGTGGATATCACTGTGGTTTCAAGCACCTAATTGACCACACATTCTCGGACAGCCAGGACTGACGGACACTGCTTCTGTACATTCATCACCCCTGGGTTCATTCAAAGACAAACTGTCGGGCTCATGAATAAGTCATGAAGCGATTCGATCGATTTAAATGGATCCTACACAAACTGCATAAGCAATTGTAATTACTCCAGTGGCAGCCTGGTGGCGCTATAAACAGAGCAGACTTTTATTATTTTAGTTTTGTTTGGTCATTAAAGGCACATCAGTGCATGAAAAGCTATGTTGTGCTAAAGCAATTAGAGTAAAATGCCTAGCCTGGGTACACACAATGGTCTTCAACTAGGCCTGGTCTGGGCAGAATTCGAACACGCACCATTCTGGTCATGAGCCCGGCAAACTTCCACTGAGCCACCACTGTTACTGAAGTACAAGTCATATAGGTCATGTAGGCGTTCGGTACCGATTATTTCAGCAATGGGTGTCATTTTTGAGAATCTCATTACACATAGCTTTAAATGGCGATTTTTCAGTTAATTTCGCTCCTCGTCTATCAATTTTCCTTGAAAGATCATAATATAAACGCGCCGATAAGACAAAATCAATGTTACAGTACGTGGACAATTTTGGACGAGGTCAACCAAGAGGTATGTTCCAGTATAAACCGGATTGAATATCGGTTTATGATGTCACAATGAAAGCGCCGCGTGTTGGACAACTTTTGTGCTACCATGCATTGGTAATGATTAGACCCGACGTCGTTTTTTCTTGACATAGTTTAATACCTGGCCGCCATTGTAAAAGTCCATAGCGATCAATAGTATTCGCCTCGGAGTGTTGTGATGAACACTAAGGTGCAAAAAATTCAATAATCAGGAATTAATAGAATTTGGATAAACTATATTATTATTAAATTTTAGAACAACCAATTATTTTACTTAATATAAGTATATGCATCTACATAACAACGCTGACGCACACTTTAGACAAGATCTGGGAAAAGATTATCCAACCAAACTCGTTCTTTAAAAGAGATACTTTGGTCGGGTAACACTGCCGTCTTTGTGTATCTAGTGGCAACAACATTTTCATATCTTTCAATAAAGAGATCCGAGTTGCCTAACTATTGCTATACATCAAGGTTTTACCGGCCATAGTACCCAGGAGTGGAGAGTGTAGAAAAGCAGAATATGTCAATCCTACGCCACAGAGAGTATTATGTGTAATTGGCTTAAGGTTGTTTCTTGTGCTTTTTTGTGTTACCGACGTGAAATGAATAACGATTTTCTATAGGTCATGCATTCTCGAAGTTTTTTCATCTCTTTCAGATTCAAATAATTGGAATGATTGATACTGCAACGAAGAGAGAAGTGCGTAAGGAAGTCCTGGATGCCCGCATTGTCCACGCCTGTGGCCATACAGCGGCACATTATTACGTCATGTCTTAAAATAAATGACATTTATTTGAAAATTGGCACTTATTTATAGCTGATTAGCAAATGCCTAACATATATTAAAACTTCCTTCTTACTTATTTGTTTTCGTTCTTTCCGCCAGTTTTAGAATCTCATGTGAAGGTGTGAATTCTTATGATGTATTCTCTAGTCACCAGTTATAATAAACTCCTGCTGTAATTATTTCTATTGTTTTTCTTCTTCCTGTCCTTTCTTTCTTCAAAGTTTCTGTTTAATTCAGAAAACAATATACTTCTTGCCACCTAGTAATTAAAAAGAATTCTACTGTACGTATATCTCATTTGAAATTCGTTCTTTTATTGTAGTTTTAAATGATTGCCATGATGAATACTGAGATGTATGAATTATATGAAAAACAATTTTAATTAAAATTCTGTCTCAAGGGAGCATGCCTCTGGGTAGCTGAGATTACTTTATCTTTTAAAGTCCTTTAATATTTGACTGAGAATGGGAACTTTAAAAAAGCACTTGCAATGGACTGACAGAACTAATAGCTTCATCTAGCCCCTGGGCTTTATATAGTTACACATCCTTCGACTCCACAGCTCCGCCCCACGAGACTGGGTCTAAATCCCTTGACCACTGTGCAGATCTACGTGCCACTCTTAATCATATCCCAAAGCAGGGAGTCTATATTTCGATCTGTCCAGTATAAGTTACATGATATTAGAAACACGCATGCGCGCATAAAGCATTCGCGCACAAAACAAGCATGCACGCACAAACGTAAATAATGATTTAGTCTCCACGTTTAATGCAAACTCTATGATGGTAATAAATCGGAATAACCGTCCTTTACAAAGAATCCCCTGCAGATGATATGTCCCTCCTGCTCCTGTTTATGTAAGGACATGAAGGTTGGTGAATGTAGTGTTGAAACGAATGAGGGTAAATTGTTATCAGTTGTTCAAACTGTAAAATATTAGAGGATTTAAAGAAACAGCTATTCATTTCAGCTATAAATTTAAAGGTAGACGTATTTCAAACGAGTCACTATAAAAGAAATAGTATGTGGCATTCACGCCTGATAAAGAGTCATTCATTTGTAACAACAGCTTCACAATAACGTCCTTGGTTGTAAAGACGACTCACCATTCTAGATTTGAAGAGAAGTTCAGAAAAATAAGAAAAGTCAGGGTCGTATACTGGAAGTAAGATTTAAACGACACCAATACACCGTCGAAATGTAAAGAAACCAAGAGTTATTACAACACCAGGAAAAGCACCCATCACCCCACCCCCCAAGCTGATATAAAGAAATTCTTTGGCAGAAGATAGGTAAGTAAAGTAAATAAATAAAAGAGCCAAAATTATTTATCAACATCCTGGGCAACAATGTTTATATATAATTCTGCTTAACGCTCATGCAACTTTATTATACATGTAATGATAATCAAAGTGACATGCAGGTGAATGTCTGTATAGAAAGAGACTAATATTGTTCAAGGTTTTTGCCATATACTCTTCGATGTAAAAAGGAGATTCAGCCATCATGCCCGTACAAGTTATGTGTATTGGTTCATTGCTGACTTAACTTATCCCTGTCAATACATAAATTGCCATCAAACCTTGAAATGTGATTGAATATAATTTTCATCTTGAAGTTTATAACTCTCTTTCTGTAAGGAGAATGATAAAAACCACAACGGACCCATCTGTCAAAGCAGGCCCTACATTCATCCATGAATGTTACTTTCATATTTCTTTATCTCTCTCTCTCTCTCTCTCTATCTATCTCTCTCTCTCTCTCTCTCTCTCTCTCTCTCTCTCTCTCTCTCTCTCTCTCTCTATCTATCAATCTATCTATCTATCTATCTATCTATCTATCTATCTATCTATCTATCTATCTATCTATCTATCTATCTATCTGAAAGTGATTGGGTACAATTTAGCCAAGACGTTCTTTTTCATTATTTTAGGTAGCAGTCACTGTGAACAATATAACCTTTAGGAGGGCAGTACGACTTTTGGCCCATTCAAGATACAGAAATGATCTGCAACAACTCTTTAAAGGTAGCAACTCTTCCAAGAAAGCTGTTGTATGTGTCATTCATAACATAGTGAGAAAAAACTCTGCAATTTTGCAAAAGTGGCTGCCAAACGAAGCTATTATGGACTGTTATCCATTCTTGATTTAATCTGGGATAATATGATGCACGATGCCAACAAAGTTTGCCCCTCAAAAAGGATTGGCAGAAAGATTGTCTTCATAGTACCTGCCATTGGCTTTCTCTTATTTATATTCAGCTTTATTAGAACTAGATATAGGACTATCCTTGTCACAGAATTGTGTGTTGTAAATTGTTTATGCATTATATATGAACGAAAATGTAAAAGGGTTTCGTTGCCGTCTACAGAGTTACCCGAGGGTGGTTTATTTTTAGTTGTGGTTATTTTAAAATACCGAGTTCGGTTTACCTACTGCTGCAAGCGCAAAGTGCCTGCAGTGAGAAACCCAATTACCTCCAGTTCTCTGGTCAATAATTTGACTACAACCAGGGTACTCATAGCCCAAGATTATCTCTGTATAATCACAATACAGACGAGTTTTGACAGGAAGATGTCCACTTTACGGATGGCTTCCTGGTGGATGATTCTCGTCTGGAAGTCACTCAGAGTTCTTGATATCTGAGTCCATCTCAGTACGTAGGTTGACTCATGTATTAGGGATTCTGGGGGGAAAAAAACTTCAAAACTTACATTGGGCTCTGCCCAACTAAAACAAGGTTTTTCGACCGTGTATCTGAAAAGATGCACACAAATAACAACTTTACGAAAGCAATCTTCAGCTGTAGAGGTATGTGATATATAAAATTGTATTCTATCTTGCTATCCGTTTTATGTGATAGAATTGTTTTATATATATATATATATATATATATATATATATATATATATATATATATATATATATTTACCGAGAGTCAGACCTATGTCACATAACACCATTTTATCAGATATACTATAGTCTGTTTCAAGTTAACCATTTTTATAACTGAACAGACAAACTGAATTCAAGTATACGTTGCATGCATTAAAGGATGAGTAATGTTCGAGTACTTATAATTCAATGGGATTATTCTTGTGGGACACAGATTCATGTACGAACGTGTTTATTAAAATAAAAATCTCGTACAGAAGTTCTGATGAAACAAGTTGTCAAGAAAAGGTGGAGAGAGAGAGAGATAAAGAGAGAGTGTGTGTGTGTGAGAGAGAGAGAGAGAGAGATGCAGTCTTCGTTGCAAATTACGTTGCTTTCTTTCTTAATTCGTGTAGTTTGTTTATGATGATATTTACATATATTTAATCAACTAACAGTAATTTTACACTGGAACTATCTAAACAACTAACCATTATCTGAATCACTCAAGTTTTTCTAAAGACCCCTGACCCTAATTGCATCACTTTGTCTAAATTTTAAGTCTAGACATAGATTTGACTGGTCAGTTCAGGTCAGACTCTAAATTCAACCAGTCGGATTGTTGGCTTATAAATGAATAACTCAAGTTTTCCTATAGACATCTGGCCCTTATTGCATCGCCTTTACTAACTTTTAAAACTATAGTATTCACCCACCCTTCCAGAAACGTGTACCCCCTAACGATTTAAAAAAAGAAAAGCATCAAGGGTATACAAACGCACAAAACTTTGTCATTTAATTCATCAATTTATAATTTCTAACCTGCTTGTCGCCAGGGGGCCTCTAATACTGTCATCTCCTTTGCGACTGCAATCGCGACGGGAGATTTTTCACTAAGATGGCAGCCATATTTGCATGGGCGAGTTTGTATTTTTCACATAACAGGAGTGATGTAGTTCATCGTCTTCGATATGCTCCGAGTAATTCTGTAAATGTGGGAGTTAGATCCCTTTTAACGCTTGTCATTTTCATTTTCTTCAATTTTGTTGAGAAATATTAAAACTAAACATTGCAAATATTGGATGCAGACGAATATCTTTTATGTATGTGTAATCCAAGGAACCTCACCCTTTCACTGACTGAACATGAACTTTTCCAGGTACCGGAAAAGGACATTGAGTACATTTTGAAGATTTTAAACCAAACTTATGTATCTCAGTGCAAACACTGTCATATCCGTTTCCACTCCAAGTGAACAGCTTTTGCTATTGTTAATCCCGAGCCATGAATTTTGGAACTCAAAATATCTCTTGGCATGAGTAGCTTCATCCAAATGCATGCTGGGATGCTGGATAAGTCTATTTCTGAGAAGGGGTGAACACTATAGAAGCTACCTAATTTGCTAAAGTGTCGCCTAGGGGCCTATTTGAAGCCGGCCGAACAATACAAAATGGCAAACTCATTTCAAGCACAAACCAAAAAATAGAAGCGCGTAATCAACAACGTAATCACTCTGAACTCTGCGTCCTGACCCTTAGCTATGCGTTATAACATGACCTTGTACAAGACCTGTGTTCATGGTAAGTCCTCTGCCCATGTAGTTTTACTTTCATGGGCGGCGAAAGTAATTTCACTGTAATCAACAAACGTCCAAGTTACTCAGGCTAAGCTGTTGCGGGATTAACATAAACCAAGCCGTTCACTTAGAGGAAGCGGATAAAAGTGTTTGCATTGACATACGGCCAAATTGGTTTTAAAATTCAAATATCTGAAAGAATTGTATCATTTTCATGCACATTTTTGCAATGTTTTGCTTTTATTTAGTCAAATATAGATAGGGATACAAGCTGCAGAAGGTCTCGAAAAAAAAATATAGCAGAAATTTACTGCTGTTAGATAAAGTAGTTTTACAGACTCTCAGTGGATTGCGTTATAATCCTTCTCTTCTGAGGCGAGTGGACGAATATCAAAGATTTGGTGACCCGTCAAAATACCCCAAGACAAAACAACCCCGACAAAAAGTCTCGCAAACAAAATAGCCTAAGAGAAACTAAACCCGTAAAATTAGCTGGGTTGTTGAACTTTATACATGTTATTAAATATTATATGAGACTTTTAACTATTTTTAATTTGTTACTCAATTCGTTAATATAGTGTTCAATGAAAATACTGCTACACTGTTAAATGCAAATAATCCGTTAGAATGTGCACTTTGACTTATGTACACTTATTCAGATTGTCAGATTGTCTGCAACTCCACGGAGATAATCCAGAATTTCGGTATCCTCATAAGTTGGTATTAGAGCCTGCATACGTCGACTGAGTTGTGCATACTTTGCCTTTGATGCTTCCGGCTTTCGAATGCCAGCACGAAAACGTTCCATGTTGATCTCAACACGATTTTGCTCCTTCTGGAACTGGTCCATGAGCTTGTATACGAACGAATGATGGCAATCAATCGTCTTTTGGACCGCGGACTTGGATCACTTATTTCCCCTATATAGTCACTACATTTGTTTGTCAGTACTGACATTTCCTGTGTCTTAATCCTAATAAATAATATGTTAGTCTAAAGTAACTGCAAAGATGAACTCACTGTGAAGTTCTTGTCACACGTTAACCGGCATTTTTGTAAGGCTGAACTCTAAATAAAAAGAACACACCATGGATCACAGATTTCACTTCCGGGCACGCATCAATGCCTTATTTCTCACTTTCCACTGTCGCCAAAATGCGCACACACACACACACACCATAATGCTCATTTTCTAAAGAATAAGCAATTATCTTTAAATCAATACAAGAATGCCTAAATCTAACTCAAGTATCACCACCAAAACTCAAGTATCACCACCAAAACTAGAGAGGAAAAGAAACTGCTCTAATCAGGCCACCTCATTTATAGCCAATTTTAGTCAAATTCGTATATATGCATGCCACACCTATTTTAACTTTACTTACGAAGTTTCTTTGATTTTCATGGCAACCAAGGTGTGTGACAACTGTCGGAAAGCGAGTAATGTTGGTCTTCCGCAGGGTGCAGATTTTGGACAAAATGCTTCGAGACCCCAAAACTAAATTTGCTATATCTTCCGTAATTATAACAATTTTTCGATGCAGTTAAAACTTAATTATATAATTTCTATCTGAAAATATGTTCTGAAATATTAAGTATTGATAAATTAAATTTGAAATGAATTTTAAATAAACATTTTAATTAGAAAACTAAATTTCAGCGTAAAATTAATTGTTTTATACAAATTTTACAAATGAAACTGACACATTTCAGAAAGCAAAGTTGACCAATGAAAGGTATTTAAAACAAGTGGTGGTTTGGGTCTGTGCAACTTATAACACTTTGTATATTACGTTATAATCCTTCTCTTTTGGAGGTGAGTGGACGAATATAAAAGATTTGTATGTTTTAATATGTGACTGTCCCTAGAAAATATCATCTTTGGGATTTTTGTTTACTGGCATTGTTTAATTTCCCTTTGCGGCGCAAATTTCTTTACAGCAAAAGGCTCAGCGGCAGAAGCAACAAAAATATTATCAATATAATCATCATTATCACCACCACCATCGTCATCATCATCATTATCACCACCACCATCGTCATCATCATCATCATCATCATCATCGACATATGTCGCCATTAGAGACCTATATTGTCATCATCAATATCATCATCATCATCATCTAGATCAACCAGAAGATCTAGGTCATTTACAAAAGAAATAAAAAAATAATAATAATAAATTCTGGCCGTGGCCACAAGCAGTAATATTATAAAATAATAAAAAATAAAGGAGAATAACTCGTTGGTCTACATCATTATCATCATAAAAAAAACTACAAGAACCACAACAACCACAACCACAACTTGCTAATTCAACGAAAAGGTAGAATTTTAAAATTAAAATCTGCAACGAAACATTTTATTTGATTCGAACCTTGTGGTATCAACCTTTCTCTAGCACACCCATATATCTAACTTCCAGAAGTTCACAGACAATAGTGTGAATATGTGGACATATGTCCTTGGTGACATAAAACATTCATTCACACAATTGCAGGTTAATGTGTGATCTTGCCCTTCCTTAATAATAATAATAATAATAATAATAATAGTATTACTACAACAAATACTACTGCTACTTCTACTATTATTATTATTATTATTATTATTATTATTTACACAGAAGAGTTCCCACTTTCTATACAGTGTCACTTGCATATTGCAAATTCATAGCTCTGCTCTTTACTCTAAGCTTTACCCGCTCTCATTTGCACAGGAAAATATATTCTAACTTCTCAAAAATGTAAATTTTTATGAACTTATTTTTTTTAAATAAAAGTTCTCGAACTTCAAAATTTAAGGTCAACCTCATCAATATTTGTGAGTTTTCAGAGCTCAAAGTGTTTAGTAGCTAGATTGTACTATGCATTGTAGGGTATTGTCAGTTTCAATTTGTTTTTCCTCACGCTAACTTGTGTTATCTTAACACTGTAATCACTCATGCCAGGCAACAGCTTGTGTTCCAGTTACACAGAGGCACAGAAATAAGGAAGTACCAGGTGAGCTGTGCTACCTAACATTGTAGTCTCTTCTGCCAGTTAACAGCTTGTGACCTAGTTATTGCAGAGAAGCCACCTAGCATTGTAATCTCTTCTGCCATGTAACAGCTTGCGACCCTGTTATTGCACAGAGACACAGAGATAAGAAAGTGTTATGTGGGCTTTTGATTGACCTGGGCATTGAGGGAACTATTAATATTATTTTAAGTCTTTAAGAAATTAATATTGTGTATCTTTGTCAAGCTGGTACTGTATTAAGAAACGGCCTAACTGCTGCTGATGAGGGAGGATCAAACCAGTGGTAGATATTTAGGATATCTGTAATTTAAATTACAATCGATATGTGCAGGACATCTATGTTTTTCAGTCAAGTGATCATGATCTCTAACTTTGAAGTTTTCTGTGCTAGCTTCAACTTCGTCTTCCTCTTCTTCATGATCCTTAACTTTGGTGGTAACTTTGTCCTCCTTTTCACAAATAAGATATATGTTGGTGGAATTATAATGATTCTATCTCCATTAGTGGATATCATTTTAGCAGCGTTTCACGGTCTAAGTTTTTCTTAAACAGTTTCTGCAATTAATTGCAAATACTCGTACAATGTATGCATGCAGTCTACTTCTCTATAAACTATAGATTTAAATAGTTTGCTAGCTGCCCTCGCTTTTGCTATCCTTGCTAATCGCTCACAGTCATTGTATTCTGATTTAAGGAAAAGGCAAAATCCTGTTGGTATGTATTTTGCTGTATTGTTTTGCCCTGATGTCTTCCGGTTTCGTTTACAATTGCTTATTGGCTCCATACTACTTTCAAAATCACAAAATATAACAACGTTTACCTGGTGATGGTAGCTTTAAAATTTAGCGACAGAACCATTAGCAGGCATTGCGTCTATTGTGTTATCTATTTTATTTCATAATCTTTTGTGCTCTCGTAATTCTAATTCAGAATCAAATGACAACCCCTTCTTGCAAAAGCATTTTTATCGTATATTTTGCCTACTTGAAATGATACAAATTTTTGACACATCTTTTATTCCACATTAATGACATTTTCGATCATACTAACTGGTTTTATAATTTTGTCTACGGTTACATAGATATTAACATATATCTTAAATTCATTTTAAATTTTTGTCTTGTATATGTATTGGACATTTATGAAACAAATGTTTATATTTGTCAAGGTTATAAGAAAAGAGAAAGTAAAAGGGGATGATTGTACGATCAAAAAGTAATTGGAGAGAAGAAGGAGAAAAACAACAAAATATTTTTGTAACTTGGAAAAAAGATATTATACGAACAAAACAAAAGCAAAAGTGAAAGATGAGTCAGGTCAAATAGTTATTACAAATAGACTAAAAAAGCAATTCATTAAAAGAAAACAAACAAAACACCCACAATACTATAGTATATTCCACTATTTATTCATAGTGTTTCTGGATACGCTTCTTCTCTGACTATCAAGACCGTAGAAGAAGAAAAAACGATCTTGATCAAGAAATAGTAACGATATAAAATAATGATGAAAATATATTTCTTTGAGCAAGGATCTTCTAGTAGATAGATTTGGAAATGACGGTATAAAAACGTTGTTGTAAAAACAACAAATAGATTTCTAGATAGTCATTGGGGTATGGGCCAATCTCTTGAACAACTTGAGAAAATTAAGCAATGACAAATTTACAGAAACCCTTAATAACTTTGAAGGAATGGAACCAAAATATTTGAGAAAATTATTCATCCGTACGAATACATGAATGCTTCTGAAAAGTTTAATGAAACAAAATTGCCACCAATAGAAAAATTTTATTAAAACCTCAGAGGATCAGGGATAACAGACGAAGATTACCAGTATGTTAACGATGTCGTGAAACAGTCCAAATTAAATTCTCTTGGTGTCTTGCATGACTACTACGTAACGTAAGATATTTTAATGTTATGTGACGCTTTTGAACCATTTAGAAACGTCTGCATCCATAAGCAAGACAAGATCCAGCACATTTATTTAGTGTACCTGAACTAGCTAATGATGCTAGTTTGAAAATACGTAAGGTAGAATTAGAACTGATCACATATTATGATATGTTCCTAAAGACTGAATCTGGAATTAGCGGAGGAATCATCATGACACCAAATAAACATGCTAAAGCGAATCATGAGTAACAAAGACAGAGAATACGATAAGTCAAAGTCAATGTCATTCATTATGCACATGAACGCCGACAATTTTTATTCTTAGGCCTAAGACAAACAAACAAACAAACAAACAAACAAAAATAATATAGAATAAAATTGTATGTCTTGGAGTGACGAAAAAGATTTTGGTGGAATGTTAGAAGTAGATTTAGAAGCACCAACACATTTACAGGACTGGTTTAAAGACTACCTTTTTGCACCAGAACAAGTAATTCCTAAAGAATGCGATTTATCTCCATTACAAAAGAAATTAATAGCAGATGAAAAGGATACAAAACCTTCAGTACCCTAATTATTGTGCACGTTGAAAAAAACAAAGATATGTTATCCATTATCATAATTTAAAGTTGTATGTTCAGATATGATTCAAATCAAAAAAAATATGATTTAAACCACACAAAAAAGCATACATAGAGCAGGTATTATTTAATCAAGAGACTTGACTAAAATCATACAAATAACTGAAAACATCCTTGAGACAAAAAGCAACCTATGACTTTAAAAAGTATTTCTTTCAGCTGATGAATAACGCTATGTTTGTTAAACAGACATAATATTTAAGAAAGAGAAAGTATGGAAAACTATGTACTTGCGAAATGAAATATTTTAAACTTCAAATGGATATTCCATTTGCAACGAGGACAATAATAGAAACAGATATGGTATTAGAAAGTTTCAAGAATAAAAAAATTACAACAAAATTAACAAAACCAATTTATGGTGGCTTTACAGTGCTAGAAATAAGTTGCTTATATATGACTTCTACAACAACAAGCTCACAAACCAATATGGCGATAGATTGAAACTTTTAATGACGGACACAGATTCGTTATGTTCGAGAACTAACGAAGATGAAAAGAAAGTATCCAAGGGTATTAAAAATATCAGTAATAAATATAATATGAAATTATAAATGCGCAAAGACTGCATATTTCACCAAACTGTAAATCACAAAGGGATTAATTTATTAGGATCTACCAAAACGAGATATAAAATATTGCTTTAAATAAGATTGCATTAAGTTGTTATGATGACAGGAGATATTTAATGGCTAAAATAAATACACTTCAATTGGTTATGTCCGACCCTAAATTTTGACATGATCTTCCAGAGTTTTGGAGATGTTCCTGTTGACTGTGGCCAGTAGATTGTCAACAAAGCATCATAGAAGTTCTTCGTGTCGTTCATGTCTGCTGAATCTCATCTGCCCTATTGCTCAGCCACGAGTCTTGCAACTCTCTGAGTTTACATTGGACAGTGCTCTTGATGTTGTTGAAGGCTGCCTTCTTAGACAATGAAGTGATGTCTTCTAAATAGGCCTCCTGTAGCCGATGTTTCTCATTCAGAAGTCTCTGTTTGGCAGCATCGTTCTCATCAAAACAATCTTGATGTTTACGTGTGGTGGCACCGAGGGTTTTGGATTCAGTTGAGTTCACAAAGTCTCTGAAGGATGCCCAGTTTCCTCGACATTCTCGGAGTTTGTATTAATTGTATAAAGTTGGTTGCACAGTTTTTCGACAAATGCCTGTTTCACATTCTCCTGTTTCAATTTGGCTCCATTAAGCTGTTTGGGCACTTTTTTGCATTGTGGTCATCTGCTAGGCTTAATCCGGATATTGAGCATGGAGACTATGAGTCTGTTGTCAGTCCATTTATGCACTTCTCATGGCCTTCGTCACACGGACATTCTGCCTGTCTCTTCTCCTGACTATAACGTAGTCAATAAGATGCCAGTGCTTGGAACGTGGGTGCACCCAAGACGTCTTTTTGCGGTTTGGCAGGCAGAATACTTTGTTGGTGATTAGACGGTCATGTTCACCACATTTTCTCAGTAGGAGGAGTCCGTTGATGTTGCATTTTCCAAATCATTTTTGCCAATGACACCTGGCTATGTCTGGTGATCTATGCCAACACTAGCATTGAAGTCACCAAGGATGATGAGCTTGTCTGGTACTCCTGCAATAAGTGACTCCGGGCCTTCCTAAAATTTGTCCTTGATCTAATCTGGGCTGGTCATGGTAGGTGCATACGCGCCTATGATAGCCGCATGTCTTTTTCCGGACAATGGGAGTCTCATTTGCATTAATCTGTCATTCACGCACTTTGGGAGATTTGTGAGCTTGCTAACTAGCTGTGATTTTATGGCGAACCCAACACCAGCTTCACGTCGCTCTTTTTTACTTCGGCCACTCCAGAAAAAGGTGTAGCCGGCTCCTACTTTTTTCTTTGTGTTGTCCTTCCTCAGCTAGGCGAGTTTCACTCAGGCTGCTATCTGGATGTTGAACCTGGCCAGTTCTGTACCAACTAGAGCTGTTCTTCCCTCTGGTCTGCTGATGTACTGTCCATTAATGTGCGTACGTTCCATGTACCGATGGTGAGTTGCGTCACCTTTGTCGTCTTATTAGGTTTTCGACCGCTAAGGTGGGATTCCCGTCAGCCGCGGTGTGCTGACCAGAGTTAAGGTCAAGCAGGCAATGTTTAGGGCACCTGTTCTAGCCCATTGCTCATGCTACGGAGCTGAGCAGTGTGATCTTCAAAAGGGCTGCTCAGTTACCCAGGGAACGGTCGAGTTCCACTGCTGGTCCAGTGAAAAGCGACCCTATGCCCTGAGCCGCCTGTGTGCAGGTCTGCAGCTACAGTTCCCAGTGTATCCACACCTGCTGCTTTGCCTCGCCCATCGCGACACAGGACTTGAAGGTATCTGGTGGGGTGTAGGGGAATAGTATCATCACTTGCGCGTGAGTTGGATTTAAGTGTGGGAAAGTTGCGCAGAGTCGCCCTCACTCTCTCGTCCAAGCCAGCCTGAATCCAGTGGCACGACATATAATTTCCAATATATCTACCTGATTATGTCGAACATACAAACCTATGCAACCTCTAATGTTCCAGACATAAGCTGTATTAATTTTTATTTTAAAATCAATAAAGGTAGGATATTTAGTAGTAATAGTCAGGTAGATAGATGTATGAGCTTGTTAGCAATCAGTATTGTGCAAACTACGAAAAAGCAGTGCCCACGTTTTCCACATTGTAAATATGAAACAAAAACAATGACCTCGGCAAGATCTGGGTGAAAATGTGCTCAAGACCCTAAATTAAAAAGGAAATAATGCTAGAAAATATTCTTTGGGTTATAATATCCCACCATTTTTGTGTATCTTCGTAAGATGTTTGCTACATTAGTGACAAGGTATCAATATCAATTGACATATTTATAATGAAAGTGTTCTGTACCTTAAACGAATATTTCAAAGCACGAAGGAGAGAGAGAGTTGTTCACCGCTGGGTTAGCTCTCTATAGATGTGTGTAAGGTAAAGGCTTACGGTGTACGCAAAGACCCGATAAAATCTATCGGATCATGTGTTATTTTGAAAAGAATGATCACAGAATTACTAATAGTATTGAAAGATAGCTGAATTGTGCACTCAAACATGGTTAGGGACCATATCAAACTTAAAAGCAAATCAAAGTATTCTGGGTCTTAAAACATAGTGAGAGAGTTTATGCATCTAAACATGGGTTTTAAAAACGTTCAGAGAGAGCGAGAGAGTGAGAGAGATAGACAGACAGACAGAACACAACATCATCACCTAGTGGTATAACATTGAGTATCATCAGAAGTTGCATACAATTCTACCATCGTCCCTAAACTGTACTTTTTCTCCTTTCTGTCTTCTATTTTTTATTGGGGAGGGGGGCGGTGAGCCGCTGTGGCTGTTCTAACTCGCGACCAAAAGGATGTGTGTTCGAATTCTACCATCGGGTAAGCAAGGGTCGGTTACTGTGGTATGTTCCCGTGCAAGGCACTTTACTCCAATTGCCTCGGCACGATATAATCCTCATATCCTGCTGTTCTGTAAAACACTAAATCAAACAAAACCAATTGTTTATTTAATTTCTTTTCTTCTTCTTTTTCTTCTTCTTCTTCTTCCTCTTCTTCTTTTTCTTTTTCTTCTTCTTCTTTGTTGAATTGCTTGCTTTTCTTATTTCAATATAATGATGAATAGATGACATTTACTAGTATATAGATTGCTCTTGCTTACTTGCTAAGGGTTGTTTTACGCAGGGCATTAAAAAAAACACCCGCATTATTTAAAAGAGATTACATTTAATGTTTTAGAAGCAATGTGTTACCTACACCTGTACAAGATGAATCTTGCACAGGTGTTGAAAGCGATACTCTGTACGGTAGTAAACCACGATTTGTACATACAAATCGATAAGCCGCAGTGAACTAGCATCGAATGCACACAATGCTATGATTCCTTTCATGTACAAGAGGCAAGGTTCATCGTAAAATTTGACGGATCAACACACGAACATTTTGACTAGTTTTTAGTCACAAGCAAATGTCATCCCCTTTGATCATGTTACCTGACTCTGTATGTCATCATGCCACACTGTGTTTCTGTAGTATGTGACTGTCACGTGAGATCTGAACAAGTGGGATAAATTAACCTCTCAGATACATCCATACTTTCCTCCTATTTTATTCATAACTAATAACTGGACTCTTATCACTAGTCTAAAGAGTATAAAAGCATAGGTCTACTATTTAAAAAAAAGAAATTTTACAAAAAGAAAATAAATGCATACGTATGCATACGCCATGTGCGATTCAGAATTTGATATACCCACAATACTGGTATAAGCTTTATACTATCACTTCAAAGGCGATACTATTTTTAACGCATGTGGTATATATGAGAAAGAATATTATCATACAGGTTAAATGATTTTACATTAGTCCTCTACTGAGATTCGAACTCGGGTCTGCGGATTACTGCACCCATCGCCTTGACTGCCCACCAACCCCCCAACTCACTCGACTGAGCGCACATCTCCCAAATAGGATGTAATACAGTCTGGGATGTAGGCATTCATGCGTAGCAAACACGCTTGCATGGCGACCCAGTAATTAAGTCTTACCTGAGTACACAGTCACCCTGGATACCTCGGACAGAAATCAAGGTAAATAGTTATTAATATAGAAAGTTACAAATATACACCAAACAGAATGGAAAGTGTTGTCCTGGATCCTACAGGAGGCTGCATGATAATATGAAGTGATATTATATATGAAGAAAGAATATTATAATTAAGGTTAGAGAATTTTTCGTCCTCTGCTGCAATTCGACCCCAGATCTGCGGAATACGGCAACCCATCGCCTTGTGCTGCATGCAGCAATCCTCATACCATCTCAACTAAGCGCACATCCCCCAAAAAAGGATTGAATAGAGTAGTGGATATTGGCATTTCTGCGTAGCAGACACACTAATTACCTCTCCCGTATGTACACAGTCACTCCGAATTTCTCTGACAGAAATCAAGAAATATAATATATTATAGACTGTAGAAAGTTACAAATATACGCCAGAGAGAGTGGAATGATGATACATTCTTCGTATCTATCTGGATGTTTGTCCTTCAAAACTTACCAATTTGGGAAGTATCACTACGATTAAATTTGAGTTTCTTTCAGCATCAAAGTTATTCGATTCGTATCGAAAAGAGACGAGGATGTTCTGAATGCTTGTACGCGTTGTTGATTCCTCTTCTGAGCAGAAAATAGAATAATGGTGTATTCTAGTCTGTGAGGTTTTGGTAGACTATAAAATGCATGTTCTTCTTTTTCTCCCTTTAATTCTCATACTGTTTTAGCTAAACCACAAGATAAGTCATATTCGTCGACGTTCTATTCATTTTATCATCTACATTAGCGAAAAATGAGAACGTCTGAGAAATGTCCATGCCTTGTATATCAAATGTGAAACTGGCGCAGTGTGATTGGATACTTTTTTAGGTCAATATGACACGATTTGTATGAAATTATAATATTGCTGTAGGCAATTCATGATGTGTTTAATGTTTATATAGCAACATCATTAAAGTTACAGAACATAGCTAATTCAGACAAAACAACAATCTTCCTTTGATAAACATGTATAAATAACGCCGTCATATTTTCAGAAAATCTCGATTTTGCACTTGTATAAACTTGATGATATTTCTAAATGTAGAAAATATGCAATACAAAAGTTAACACGGTATGGACCATGCTTGGCACTCTTCTTTTATTTCAGTGAATTTTATAGTCTTTTTCCTATTAACATTTTAGACGTTTACTGCTTAACAGATTATTTTTATTATTATTATTATTATCAAAGGGACACGAAATAAACTCTTCCATTTCATAATAAGTATTGAATTGGGTGTGTCAGACCTGAAAAATAAATAATTCTAATCAACCTTGTAAGACTAAATACGACAACAATGTTCCGTGTCGTCGTCGAACATTAGTTTAACTTAGGTAGTTGTATGTCTTGTTTCCCAGATTACTGACAAGTTGATAGATTGTGTAAGGCTACCATTAAAAGGTTATGATAATGTATTGGTTCGATTTGTTCTTTTCTAGACCATGAGAAAAGGCCAATAAAAAGGGAAATCTAAATCGAACACTCCACCAACCCGGATGCAGTATTGCAAAATGGCAACCTCCACTGCCACGGCTTTTTTAATAGATGTGATGATGAAAAACAAAAAAATGCTTTGTGCTTTTGCAATATTGCCCGAATGTTGCCTTTTGGTTTTCAGCTAGTTTTACTGAGTGAAGGCATGGTACGCAGGATGGATTTTTACAACCCTAAACTTCAAGAAAAAGAAGGTCTGTCTTCCAACTGCTAGAATCTGTACATGGACGCCATATTTAATCTGCCCCTTGCATTCTTCTTGCACTGGATATTAGGAACCGCCAGAAGAACTTTGGAGAAGAGAAGATGTCAAATCGAATAACCAAAAGAGGACTCTTGTTTTCTTCTAGAAGAGCAAATCGAAACGGTTAAGTTGCACACAACTTTGCTTTCTTGCACCATTACTATCATGACCATTGCACATTTCTTAGCTTTTGCATTAAATTTGTAAACAAGGTGTCACTGCCTAATATGTCACTGGGGGTCTCCCGTGGTTCAAATACAACTTATGAAAACAAAACAAAAACAGAATGGCGTTTGACATTTCAAGTGGAAACTCTACCTAATTCCTTAAAGTGTGTGTGTGTGGGGGGGGGGGGTATTTTTAGGGGGTTTGGGGGGTGACATATGATTTTAATTCTATTAGTGATATATGCAATGTATCAATATACAAACTGAGCCAGTGAGGTGCTATTGCCTCCTATTGTAGTCACTAAGATAAACATTAATATTTTTTACTTTGATTTTTTCCTGTAGATTTGATAAAAATGAAGAATGTTAGTTGCATTCAACAGAGAACAGCATTAAAGACTAAACAAAAACTAAAATGCTTATTTTTTTCAACCTGTTGGGTTTTGCATAAGATGACCAAGTAAACAGGTGTGGTTTGGTCAGTTCCGGAAAGATCACTTGCACTACAAATTCCAGTCATTTCATTCATGCAGCTATTTCCAGAAAATGCAAATAAAAACTATGTTGATTCTTGTTATATATTGTGACAAGTTTAGTGCCTAACATAAGTACGATAGTCTTGGTGCAACTGAACTTATAACTAATTAACTGAATTTTATTAAAAATGTATAAAAATGAAGTAAATATATAACGAACTAAATTATTACAGTAATATCTTTACCAACAGAGAGGGAAAAAAACATGGCGAACCCATTGTTTTAATAATTAAGCATCTTATATGCATTAATAGCTAATTATTGTATGCATTTAAATGAAAAAGTAAATAAATGGTATATGGTGTGTCAGGGTGCAAATTTCTGTCGATCTATAAAGAGAACATTAACTTGGACAGAGAAAAATTAATTAGATTTATGAGGACAGGGTGCGTATTAAATCGTTATGCTGCGGGGATTGTAAGGTCTGTGTTGTGAGAGGAACCGATTTTTAATTAAGCATTCGTTTATTTAACAGTCAGAGAAACTGGAAGGGAAAAGGTTAACTCAATCTTTGTATCGAAAATGTCAGAGTTGAGATTGTCCAGAATCAGTTATTTGGAAATCTAGAGGGTCAGGATGACCGCAAATTTTGGCGCCTATTTATAAAAGGCGGTAGATATATTTAATCCTGATTGGCTACGCTAAATAAGGGGCGTGTTTCCCACACGAAATTTCATAGTTTTAATATGCCACATCGCGAAATTTAGCCAGTCTACGTTTTTTCCGTGAGAGTATAAGGGACTCCGAGATTGAATTTGCAAAAAATTATCTCGTAAAACAATTATCCAAGGGACCGGATGTCTGGAAAGTTGACGGACACAATTCTGGCCGTAGAAGCGAGCAAGGCTTGAAAGCACAAGGTATTTGCGTCAATCTCATGTAATTCGTTGATACCAATATAATTATTTTCCTGAATTTATTTACTTATATTTGCATGAATTTATTTGTATAAATTCGTAGATCAATTTTCTTGAAATGAAATGAGTATAACTGTGTTTGAGTTCATTATCTGAATTCGTACAATGATCTTCTTATATATAAGTTTGACAGATTGTTTGAATTTGTTGTCTTGAGTGTTATAGGAATCATGTATTCTAAGAATTTCATGCATTACTTTAGTTGATATGAGTATGAGAATCCGTGTGAATTCACCGATCTTAGATGATTTCATGTATGATAAAAACTTAAGTGCGTATCGACTGAAATTAACGTCGTTAAGCCATGAAGTGAGATTTCATGGACGCTAAAGACTTGAATGTGTGTATTCGCTGAAATTAACGTGGTTAAGCCATGTAATGAATTTCATTCATTCATTTGCATAATCGAGAACGGAACTGTTATGTCTCGTGTGATGTTAATGTGAGTCAGCGATGAAATAGCCGTTAGGAAATACATTAATCTTATGAAACTAGGTTTGTTTGTTTATGGCCTGCCGTGTTTGGCTTGACCAGATAGCCGTTGGTATCTGTTTGACTTCCGATACGATAATATCTGACATAATGAGAGTGGAGTAATGATCTATTCCCAGTAGGATATCTGACAGAAGATTTAGGTTGCTTCTCTGTTTATTTTGAAAGGGGAAATAGCTCCACTGACGTAATCCACTGACGTAATCCACTGACGTATCCACGTACCTACGTATCTACATACCTACGTATCCACCTACCCACACAAAGTTTGAGGGCCGACAGAGGCAAGATAGTCAGAGTGAGAAGAAAGCGAAGGAACCAATTGAACAGCACGGTGAAACTGGAGTGAACAGGAGGAAACCAGGTTATGAAGTTGTACAAGGCAATGACTTCGATTGTTCACTCGATTCTATGATGAATTAATTCTATCATTTAAACAGATCGGCTATTTATATAAGTATATTTGTGTTTAAAATTCGGTGAATGATTTATTTCAAAAAGAAGTGTATCTTCCTACTGTAATGCATTATCACAGTTGTTTATGTCATTGATTAAATTGTTATATTTCATATACGGGGGCTCGTTTTAGTCTGTTCTATATATCTGCTCAGATCTCTATTCATTCCATCTATAAGTTTCACAATTTATATTATTATTTACTCGATCCGGGCAATAACACCGAGGTCGATCATCCTCTAGATAACGATAACCACAACCACAACCACCACCACGCCACATGGTGCATACTTGAAGAATGTAATGCTGAAAAATATATCTTTTTACTTTTTAAAGGAGGAAATCATCAGATTTATACAAGATTTCTCTCTCACACACACACACATACACACGCAAGCACGCACCTACTGTCTACTGTACACATTAATTTGTAGCTTTTAATTTATTTGAAACTTCATTTGGATGCAAACAAAACTTGACTACGTAGTTATCATATATACGTGTCCATTTCACCCATGGAAACTGCTAAATAGTGAAAGTGACACATATGGGTGGTTCGATTCTCACAATTTGATGGGACCATAGTAATGTGTCAGGCTCTGACCCCATAACTGGAGTAAAGTTTGGTCTGTCTTAACCAAATTTATGAACACGGACATTGCTTGACCTATTTCTGTAAGAAAATGGTTGATTTGTTCATTCATGATGACCCAGAAAACTATAATAAGGCACAGATTAGAGCTACTGGTCTGATCAATTGTGATGAATATGCAAACTTTTTAGCACTCAAGATATCAGATTCTAAAATTCACCATTCTCAACACACAAAAGAGTTATGACATTTTTTTAATTCCAAAGTGTGTCTGCTAATGTTGAGGCAAGTAATATCTATGTAGTTTTGTATTCTGGGAATGGCCCATAATTTTAAGAACTTCCCATATTTTACCTTAGCTGTACACAAGCGATACACTTTCACCAGAAATATTCATTAGAAGTACCATTTTAAACGCTTTGAAGGCATCTTACTTTAAAGGCAACAACCCGGGTAGAGATTGTGGCTAAAAAAATTTACATTTTTCTTTTTCTGAAACTTTAAATATTAAACAAATAAACGAAAATTTAAAAAATTGTCTGCACAAATTAAATAAATATTTATTTTCAAGAAATGTATTGTATCTAACTCAAACATACCAAGGAAGCTTGATGGTTTCATGGCAAGGGAGTCGTTACCTTACATTTGATATATACGGTCATGATAGTACACTCCATTTAGGCCCCTATCTTGTAGGATCAATTGCACTCGGGAACAAAACACTCTGGAGAAAATGCAATCAAACTTTGCATTTATTCTTCAGTGTTACTACAGATGCAGGAAAATCAAATTTATTAAATATGTACAGCTTTTGGCATCTCCTCGGTCTTGTTCAGCCATTCCCTCTTACTCAACTATCTCATGTAACAATCGCTGAAGAAAGTTGTCGAACATTTTATATCTTTCTTGAGTCGTTTATCGCAGAGGATCTATAATAAGTCGTAAAATGATAAGACATTTTAGATGTTGCATTAATTACAGCAAAAGGAGAACTAGAAAGAAACTGTGATAGTTTATTCATACTGCATCCAACAACATTGCAAAGAATGACAATGTTCTTATTTCAAAGTTTAGTTATAATTTGGTTCGCGTCGTAACTACTAGAATACTTAAAGGTTAGAATAAAATTTCCGACTACTATATTTGGCTTGGTGTACACTATTTTCTCTTAAGGATGACATTGATGCTATATACTGACCTTGGATTCTTAGTCCAAAGGAGTTTTTGAACCAAAGCACCTAACATAGATGAACTTTACCAGACAAGTAACAACAATAAATTGCAAAGATGTGACAAGGACTTAAAACAGTTGCCCTGCTGGTTGGAATGTGACTTCTACCACCATACCGTCCTTTTACATACAAGCATACATATGAAACCTACGGGCAAAAAGATAATAGCCGTGTAGTCGGCTTTAACTTGCTGCTTCTTTTATTATTTTTGGTTTAGAGAAGGGGGGGGGGCTGCTTCTGCTGGTATAATTGTCGTTCGAGTAAGAGATAAGAAGTCGTAAATGTCAGATTGGACAGATTGTATGTTACTGGCAATGTTTCAAATGGTTATCTAATCACAGAATTTACCACCTTGCTTTTCTCAGTTTAATTTTCGCTTTCAAGTCCCAAAATTGCAATTTTTAAAGCTGAACTGAGCGCATTAACACGACGAAGACCTCAAAAGTTTGTTTACTCAACTGATTGCCCATGTCACTGCTCAAACAGTGTTTATGATTTATTCATGCATAATAGTTACATCTTGATTTAGTAATATATTAAGATAGTGTGAGTGTGGTAGTTTTTTCGTGTAATCACGAGTAAACTATTGCATAATTTTTGTGTAGTCTCGCCTAGAGGAAGTCTTTTGAATATCCCGGCCTTCGTTCAAATAGACAGGTATTCCAAAAAGAGGAGTGATCAAAAGGAAATAAAATCAACATTTGTATCTTATTTAAAATGCTGTTGGTGTATTTAAAAAGATGTGTCGATTAAAGAGCTGTTATTATTAGAGTTAAATTGAAAAGAGGAGAGAACTCGTATTAATTCATATACGCTAGGAGTAAAAATGGTTCCACCTGGTGTATCCTACAAGATCTTTTTATCACTGACTGTTATTATCGGATGGTATTTTGCTGCATATGCAGATTTTGATATGTACTTGTTGATAAAATGCGGGCTTAAAGCAACATAAATGTTAAAAATATGTTTGTTCAATGGCGAGCTTTCGCACCTTCGAGTTGGAGACCATCAGGGAAAAGTTTAACAGACGGGCTGAAGAACAAAAAAAATGACTCAGAAATGACGACCGGAATGAATAAACAAAATGGGAGCACTGGAGCATACATGCTTGTTGCTACAAAATTTAGTTGCTAAAAAAAAAAGGCTGACCCTTGCTGGGATTTTTCGACATATGCAGACGAATATACCAAAAGTT
The DNA here is from genome assembly GCA_029931535.1 of Margaritifera margaritifera. NCBI lineage: Eukaryota > Metazoa > Mollusca > Bivalvia > Unionida > Margaritiferidae > Margaritifera > Margaritifera margaritifera. Next base: position 5,317,841 of record JAQPZY010001684.1, read on the forward strand.
AGATTTTGTCGGAATCAAAATTACATCATGAAACTTACTATTTCTTTCGATTTTATTCACCCAGTGCTGATATTTCAAACAAATTCTCCAGTAATTTAAAATATTACAAGTATGAGACGACTATGGCAAAATACAACCAAAAAATGAAAGGTACCTAGATGTTTTCTCTGTCATTACCGCTGTTTTTCTTATTTCTTTTCTTTTAAATGGGGAATTTCTTCCTTAACTGCGGAATACATATAAGGAATCTTCACAAAATATGTGTCGGCACCCTGCCAAAAATCATAAATGATTGAGAAAAGCATACGTGTCTAATTCTCTGGGGAAGTCTCAAAAGATTAATAAAAAAATAATTATATAGATACGCTATTCAATTTTTAGAAAACAGATCTCCTTTGTTCTATATTTCAGTTAATACTGCATGTCTCTGAGGATTTAAAGACTAAGCTGGTAAGAGTTCCCAATGAAAACTCTTCAACTGTTGAACGCACCAACTAAACTGTGCAAGCGCTTGACACATTTGGACCGGGCTTTTATGCGTATGATGTGCAAATCCATTCCCTTAATGAATGCTATATTACCGTACCGTTGAAGGCATCTTATTTTTTAACACAAGCATGTAGACACATGAAAACACTACAGATAGCAAAAACAAGGTTTGTGAAAGAAAGAAAATTGTATATCATCATCCAACAGTACTGTAGTTCAAAATTCAAATGTTTTTTGCTGAAGCTTTAATTTATCTAAGCACCATATTTATTCATACGTTGATGATGATTTAATTATTTTCGACATAATATCACCTATTACGAGGGACGTACATATAAAAACTGTTTTAGTAAGGTACATCTTTATATCAATCATATTCTTGGGAATAAAGAACCTGGGCTTATTAAATGTATCCGGTCATGTTACAGGAAATTCCATCTAAGATTAACAATATGACCGATCATGTCTAATGCATCAACCAACGGATAGAAGGTTTAGATATTAAGGGTGCCTGTGCTGTTATTGTCGTGTGACACTTTCATTGCATACGAAGAACGGTGTCATTTATTACGATATCCGTATGAAGTTTCACCTTATTTTTTTCTAATTAACTGCTAAATGAGGTATATAAATTCTGCAGCATTATGACGGAATATCACAACAGTAAATGGCTTTCGTGCCATGACAAAGTGCATATTTAATTATTGTGTGATAATGTGGTTAGATGGATTTGAAAGGTGTCAAGTGGATAGTGGTACGAACCTGCTCAATGAGAAACATGATTCACAAATAAAATTTATAATTACTCATGAATAAAGGCTTCCTACTTTATTAATATATAAAGCATACCTTTCACAGAAAAAGACAATGTACAACATAACTATCACCACCGCCACCAATCTTTGTGCCAGTCTTCTTAATACAACCATTTTTGTGTAGTCAATATATCAATGCCTTACACTACAGAATATATTTTAAATCAGTTTTTCTAGCTGATAAAATGTGTTTAAATGTCAGTCAATTACAATTTAGATCATTAATATTATTTATGACAGTGGAAATTTTTTATAAACATCTGTTTAACCTTTGAAAGGCTTTCTAAAGTTTATGATCGTTATCTCCAACAACCTCTATCTCGAAGCTATATTTACAGTATCTTATGTTCGAGATCTGAATGTTCACAGGTTCAGTGTACTGTGCTGTGTACTCGTTTATTTGCTCTAAGGATAGATTTGACTTCTCTATTAATAGTGTTAGATAGAAATTCCTAGGTCATGTTGTTTCTTTGTTTTGTTGTTTGTTTGTTTTTTGTCTGTTTTTTTTTTTTTTTTTTTTTTTTTTTTTTTTTCAGCTATGACAACCTTCCTCACAAATGAGTTCGATAAAAGAGGGGTCACAAAGGTTTTGGCAGAAAGTTAATTTAAAAAATCAGATGAATATCATATAACATTCAGTCTCAATATGTATGTTCGTAATGTTCTAAATATGACTTACTGTCGGTTCGCACATGTGTTACAGGCAAAGTCAAAAGGTTGGTCTTACGTTGTTGTATTAGGTTCCTATATACTTACAAAGACTTTCCTGCACTTGGCAAATGTGCAGGAAGAATCAACCCCTTTTTAATAATTTCGAAGATGTTCACTTGAAAAAAGTTATGCCGATGCATAATGTCCCAAAGCTTTGTGGACAACTGCAACGAATATCTGCCATTAGTGTTGACATTTTTTAGTTTGCAATGGACCTAAATATTTTGGACTACTGAAATTTCATTTGGATTGTTTTTTTATAAGAAATTGGACCAAAACCTGTGACTTTTCATATACATTGTGACTAGACGTTTTCATCACTATTCGATAATATGATATATTCGTCCCCTTTTTTTGGTGGGGGGAGGGGGGGTAATTACTAAAAAGTTTTATATTATTCTTATTAAATATATAATTTATGATAAACCTTCGTTCCGTTTTCAGCCCCATTGTCAGACTGGTCACATTGTGGCAGAAGCAGAGCCCATCTTGACGGGTGAAGAAGCTGGAAAAAGGTTGGTGACGCTTCCTCTGATCTGCGACTTTCACACTTTCATCCAACAAGTTCCACTGCTTGAGCTTAGACGTCAAAAGCTCGGCATTGGACTTGGTGAGACCAATATGTCTAATCAAGTCGTTGAGGTCTTTTTGGTTGGGGTAGTATGGGTTTCTCTCCTCAGCTCCAACTCTGAAATTGTCATCTGGATCTGCAACGTCTTCCTCGCTCTCTGACTTGCTGCTCTCTTCTAAAGACGACTGCTCTCTCTCCGGAGGAGTGGGTACGGGGAGCTCATGGTAGTGTGGCACCGGGGCGATGGATGAAGGAAGGTCCGGATACGTGATAGCAGGTGCATTCTTACCAGTCCGACGTTTGGAAGGGTCCACCATGCAGAAGTAGCGGTTGCTTGAGCGGTCAGTGGGTTCCCGACAAATTCTTGGGATAGCGAACTTCATGACTCTCTTTTCCCCTCTGTACCATCCTACAAAAATACATTTATTGCCCCCATGACTAATGTGTAAGAGATTCTCGCAACATTTTTTATATATGATATATTTTTTCAATAACATTGATAATTGTAAAACATTTTATAATTAAAATCTTTTACAATTTTAAAAATTTTAACAAATTTGTATAACATAAAATTCCGAGCAACAATTGTCCATCTTACCTTCCAGAGTTTTTTTGCAGTGCTCGCAGGTAAAATGAGGTGCCCAGGGTTTGTCTTGATCCCCGACAGATATGTCCCGAAATATGCCTTGTAGGCCTCACACATCTTATTAGATGCTTCCACGGAGTACTTTTTCGCTCTTGTCTTGATAAATTGGCTGCAGACATAGCAAAATGCGTCTGCCGGATGCTTGCAGCCTCTTGATGCCATCTCAGAAAAATGCAGATATGTATCCACTTAGGCAGCTGGAACTAAACTGAACTGGTGGGCTTAAGGCCCCTGTATTTATTCTACTATTTATATTACTGGAAAGTTCTAGAAAGTTCTAGAAGTTTACTCAGCACTGAATCTATCTGGAATGTTCTGGAAAATAGGTAAATTTCAAAATATCACTGTCCTGGTCACAAAAGCAAAGTTTGTGGGGAATAATAGCCATTTTCTATACTTTTGAGGCATAAGCAATTAGGAAATAACACTTACTGCCCAGGAACAAAAAAAAAATTTGGTACACGGTGTTATGTATGAATTGTGAACTTCTAGTACCTTATTCCAAGCTATGACCATCCCCAACTTCAGACTAAAAAAGAATACTGAAATATAAAATATGCAAGTGTTCTTATTATTTGTAAAAAAAAAAATTTTAATACCTGATATAAGGAACTTTCGAATTAGTTGGCAAGATGGGGTTAATTCTATGTGCTTAATTTTTCTTGGAGTAAACAATTTTCTGATTTTATTTAGATGACCGTTAGGGTACTATATACATAAATGTGTGTGTGTGTGTCGCCACATAACGAAATTTCTGTATGTTTGATAAATTTCAATAGATCGGTCATTTTGCATCTCTATTTCTTAATGGTCCTTTTACACTGCAGAAACGACCCCTGGCACAAAAGGGAATCTTCTGTACTTCCCCTATAATAGCGTTTTTTTTAACCTTGTGAACTTTAAGCCTGCTAAATAGACCCATATCTATATACTCACTAGCAGATGATTTGAACCCATTAAATATAGTGACCTGAACATAGATTTCATCCGACACATTTTATTTCTTCGAGACGGGACGCCATATTGATTTTTATTTGATTTCGACATATATATATATATATATATATATATATATATATATATATATATATATATATATATATATATATATATATATATATATATATATATATATATATATATATATATATATTGAAAGGCGAGGTTTAAAATCGGTCGGTGTCTGGTAAGGCGTAGGTAGCATATGCTATATGTGAATTATGGTTGGTAAAGTATGTGGAACACCTACTTATCAATGTTGTGGTGCATTGAATAGCAGGCTAATTAGTGTTCTTTTAAACCCAATTAATATTAATAGGCGGTCAATTAAGGGTTAAGCTTCACATCTCAATTACTCTGTCATTTAGTTTAAAATGTCCAATTGTCAATCAGATCAGGAAAGGTGGCAAGTTTTCTCTACGACAGCTAAATTCAGGCTGAATGAAATAGGTAACTCACTCACTTTTGGCAATGAAAATGTCACCATGATCCAAACTCATGTACTAATCGCAGACTATGTGGTGTACTGTATTTCCGTCAAACGAAAACAATCCACGTTTTTTAGTCATGACCTGCTATTGACAGTGACATGAAAAACACATCAGACAGACAATGCCAAATAATCGAGCCAAGCACACGCACTATGTTGAAAATTTAGACTACCCATTTCACGTTCTCTCAGACTGAACAAACCTATTAGGTCTCACTGTTTGCGTGAATTTTCATAAGGCGATGAGAGATTGCAAAAAAATAATAATAATTCTACATTAAAGATACCAATAAAAACTAACCAATGATTTCTGCGGAACCATGCATGTCAGATTTTGATTAAGGTATTCCAGTCAATTCCTTGTACAAATGATAGCTTTTACAAAGAAGCAAAGCTATGCACAACCCCTCTTTTATAGTGTTCGTTTCCGACAGGTAAGGACTATTTCAAATATTGTCTGCTGACAAGGCGGCGAAAGCAAAATATACGGGCTCTATACATGAGTAAAGTTCACTGTTATTATAACAAATGGCATGCTTCTCATTACCCCTCTACCATCTCGATTTTAACATATTTACATCTGTAGCAGACATACATAAACACACAAAACAAGCTAACCGTTCATGTGAAACCCAAGTCTAACTATCAAAGGTAGTCACCAAACAAACCAATCCATTTTTAAGCCTAACTCGAAGTAGATGTGAACCAAATTACATACCTATTTTCTGTGTGAATTTATAAATGCAAGGCTCATGTTTATTAGGCTCGTTCCCTCTACGTTAAAAATTAGGAGGATGTCAAAATACGAAATTATCCAGTGAGATCTTAAGAATTTACATACAAGTGTGATATGGGTGGAAAAGCTTCAGTTCCAAATAATTAAACAATTTTGGATAAAACACCATCCTAAATAATTTAAAATTCTAAATGGTTTGTTTGATATAATTTATCGCGTTCCGCAATGATCCAGACGTTATCACCTTCACACGTCGTCTTTCACCTTTCCCGTTTAGACTTAAAATAACATTTTTCATATGTCAGCTTCATTAAGTTTCATAGTTTATAGACCCTAGGGTGTTAGTACCAAGTGATATTAATTATATAGTGCAAGACAATTAGCAAAATTCTTCGAACAATCTCAAGATGTAGTGACTAAAACATGTAAAACATGTTGAGTTATTTGCAAGTAATTGTGCCAAATCTGCATAATGAAGTGCTCCAACAGTATACATGAAGCACAACATCCATACATTGATCATCAGAATCATTCACTGGATTCATGAACACAATTTAAAAAGGGACAGTCATCATACTTTAATGTCTAAGACTCAACCAAAGTTTATGCTTATACGCCTCTGCCTGTAAATAACGGCTGACTCCTTAAACAAATATATGATGTTGTAGCAGCTAGATGTAACACTTCGGCAGGTATGCGGTCCCATTTCTTGAGGTCTACAAGAAAAAGACGAAGAGAACTTCAAGAAAAAGGCAACCTGACACTACAAAACTGCTGAAAATGATAGTATTATTTTTTCTATAAAATAAACATTAAATTTATTTGTGACTTTTCAACTCCAACTGTGTGACATTCCGAGACCAAGTAGTACTATTCAGAACTAAATGGGACAGTGCACATTTTATTTTGGCAAATATGGGAAACATGTAAACTTTCAGAGATATACATTTTAGGATGGCGCAAGAAACACAGTAGATAATGCGTTATAAGTTTTATTCGTTTTCGTTAGAAATGTATATAAATCATTCCGTACCCTGCTGAAGTTTTGGGTCCAAGCCAAATTGTACATGTGCCCAATTTGAATGTTTTCTTACTTAAAATGCCATGACATTGCTGCTTTTGAGCAAGAGTAAGATTGGTTATAGACCATTATAACTTACATTTCTGTAAATAGGATGAGATCTATGCATTTAAATATCACAGCCTGTGTGGATAAGAATGTAAAACAAAAATTGAAATTGAAATAATAATATCAAATTGTGAAAATGTGGAAAGTATGTACTGTAAATATTGAGAAACTGATTAACCGAGTAAACTAATTCAATTAAAACACCTTGTATGACACTTTTAAAGGTTTAAGTAGTTCATTAGTAGAATGGGTGAGAAGTGACACAACTTAACTAAGACATTGTTGATTTATCTCCCTTCTTCTGCTATGATTTAGTGCAATGAAATCTATAGGAAGTATGTGTTACAATACCTTAATAGGTCAGATTCAAGCTACAGACGTATTGACGAAATGATTTTTGGCACAGTGAATGATATTTTAGGAGACTGAAATTGACACATTTTCTTATGATCTTACTGGACATTTTTTTTTTATTTTTTTTTTTGTGGGATGGGGGGGGGGTTGGGGGGAATGGGGGAATTTTTATCGGATGATTACAGATTGCAGAAAAAAATTATAATAAATCTACATTAAAGATAAAAATGAAAACTAACCAATGATTTTTGCGGGAAGTATGCTTTTAAGATTTTGAATAAGGTACTCAGGTTAATTCCTTGATAGCTTTTACACTGAACCGACACGACCCAGAATCCTCCTTGTTTATAATGTTGAGTTCCAACAGTCAATGGCTATTTCGAATATTTTCCTCTGACAAGGCGGCTCAAAACAAAATATATGGGCCCTATGCATGATTAAAGGTCACTGTTATTATAACAAATTGGCATGCTTATCATTACCCCACAGCCATGTCGATTTTGAGATATTTACATCTGTTGCAGACATGCATAAACACGTAAACCAAGCTGACTGATCATTTTGAAACCAAAGTTACGCATTTTGATCTCTAATACTAGTCTAACTGCCAAAGGTAATAGTCAAGCAAACCAATCCATTTTCAAGCCTTAATCAGAGTAAATCCATACCAAATTACTAATTTAGTTTGTGTGTGAATTTATAATCACAAGGCACGTGCTCATTCGACTCATACCCTCGAACTGAAAAATTAGGGGGATGTCAAAATATGACATTATCCAGTGTGACCTTACGGCCATCCGCCATATTGTATGGAATTCATTATATATCTGCATTCTGGTATCCCGCCTTCTTCACTAAGTTCGTAACTGTGGAGTGTTGTTTATTCAACATTCCAGTGGACCGCTGTTCACTGTCAAGCCGGGTTCTGTTTGATATAATACACAACAACGTCGAAGACGCTAAACTTTCTGACAAAAAGCGGTCTGGTCTGCCAGCTAGACCAATTTTACACTAAAAAACATGTGCAAGTTCAAGCTGTCATAACTTCAATATTTTTCATTAAATTTTTGTGACATTTTTATTAGGAAACCAAAAGTTACTTTATAATTAAGTGGTTAAAGCTTCAGAAGAAACTGGTCGATTTAAAAGAAACTGCTTTACTAATTCATAGGGTTAGTAATCTCTGTTGTGAGGATTCGTAAAAAAAAAAAAAATAAGAAACACAACATTTGGCCTCAGCTTCACCAACGCAAGTTTTAAATTAGGTCAAGACGTAAGATATCTGATTGGTCAGTTTTAAATCAGACTTAAATTTCAGCTAATCAAATTGCTGGATTCAAAACTTAAATTTAAGTGCAGACTTAAGCTCTGTTGGTTAATTTATGGCCTTTTGTAATTAGTATTTCAACACAGGGGAGGATTTTATTCTATCCCGAGGTTAACACACAAGATAATCTTTTAATGAGTATTTTGAGGGAGGCCAATCACGTTAGCTTTTTGTGTGGCAAAGAGGAGGTCAACTAATTGAAGGATTCCCTCCTGTGGATCCTTCCCTTGTGAAGTTTAAGTGGATAATGTATACGAATGATAATGGAACAGCCGACCACATGTGAGTAATATCGATATTCTTCTCGTGGGACATTTGTCCTAAAATAATCATGCTACAATAAGTTTTGGAGAGCTGATACTCAATTCTTTTTAAGAATGTATTTAGGTAATTAATACATAGAGCGATTAATTCCTCAAATAAAAGTATAATTTCTTTCTGATAACCGTCAAAAAATGAAGTATAGTCATTTAATAATGATCTGAAATGAAGTAGAAAATACCAAATCTGTTTGATTTAATTATTTACTTTTTAAAAATCCCGGGTTACCTGCAACAAAAAGGTAGCTAAAATGCGTTTTAGTCCTTAAGTTTAATTATCTAAATTTGTTTAGACCTTCCTTTCATATCTTTCCTACTTAATTATTAAGCACCACATCGACCCACCCACAAACACACACACACACACACACACATATATATATATATATATATATATATATATATATATATATATATATATATATATAGAGAGAGAGAGAGAGATACACTGATTGACTTATTCACTTACTTAATTACTTACGCGATTTTACATGATTGCTTATGATTGCTTACTCACTTGCTTTTTAATTACTTGCTTACTAACATAGTTATAATTACTTACTTACTTGTTAACTTCTTGCTTATTTTCTTAATTTCATTCTTCCTTCTTTCCTTGGGGAGCCTCGGTAGCTCAGTTGGTAGAGAGTCAGACATGTTATCTAAGGGTCGCGGAATCTATACCCGCCCAGGCCATCCCGGGTTGGCTGCCTCGTTTTGCCCTTGGGAAAGGTACTTTGCTCCCATTTCCTTAGCATGATATAGAAATGAATGCTTTAAAAGTGCTGCTAAAAACAGAAAACCAACAAACATACTTCCGTACTTCCTTATCTTCTTAAACCTTTGCATAATTCATCAATTCAATCTACTAAGAGAAAAACCAGAAACATCAGAGAGTACAATTTGGAATATTTATATGATTTTTGTAAATAAGTGTGCCACCAAATGAAAAAATGTTGTAGCAGACATTGAGTGTCTTTCTCAAGTAGAATGTAAAGTACATGTATGACATACACGAAGAACTCTTCCCGCTTTCATTAATGATAATTTTCAAAAAGAAATAAATCATATCTTAGAATCGATGGAAAAAATGCGTCTTATTTTATTACTGCATATGGAGGTTTGATAAATACTATTCTCTGCAACTACAACAGAGAATGTTAAAATTCAAAATAATATGCAGACTCGTTTTTTTAATAGCGAACTTTATAGCGAAGAAAGCATTACCTTGACATGAAAGAAGTAACATAAATAAAGTAGATCAGTCATATACCTGTTTGAAATTTCCGAGTACACCTAGTTGCTTCCACGAAATGTAAATGTGTGAACACTACTGGGCATTCCATGTGTGAACACTACTGGGCATTCCATGTGTGAACGCTACTGCACATTCCACGATTTTTGAATAAGTCTGAATGATGCATTAGATAATTAATGTTGTCTACTTCGAATTTTAGCAAGTGTGTCTAGATATAAAAAAATATATCTAATAAAAGGTGATTTTATAGATTCTTAAGGGAAGGCAAATAAAACGGGTTACCTTGTGAGAACTTTTCTTCTATAAACTTTAACTATTAATGGCTGTAGTTTATTTATTCCTTTCATTATCAATTGTTGTATCCAATGGGTAAAATATAATATTTCATAGCAGGAATGTCAAGTGCGAATGTTGGTGCAGAACTTGATGTGTACATCGGGTTTCCGAACACGGGCAGACGATAGAAGGGTTTACTGTCTACTTTAGTAAAGTTGTTCGGTTGCAATAAAACAAGAACAAAAAACAATTAAAAAATGTTCCATTTGTTTAAGAAAAGTTATAAATTGTTTTTATCAAGATAAACAAAATATTGTGTTGATAAAATTATGTGTCCAGGTAAAATATAGTTACATGTATTGTATCTACACCGTTCGCTTATTTATGTTCTTTCATACTTTAACAGACAACTGAAAATAATTCAAATTATGAACGTCAACTTACCACAAAAACATGTAATTTAATCAAGTTTTCATTTTGTCCAACCTTTGCTAAAGATTATTTGTAAGACACTACATGTCCTACGAGACCAAAAAGTGTAGTTGTATTAGATGCTAAAATAACCTGTATAAAAGGACCACTTGTCTTTAGAGAGTATATTTTTGGATACTTATGAGTGGTCTCTTTATGTGTTTTCCTTTAGTTATGGCTATTTGTGTACAATAGCTATAATATCACTTGTTATCTTGCGGAACTAGTATCCAGACACTGTATAGATAAATTTACTAAAATTAATTCGTTCATTATCGCAACCACATTCAAAATTGATACAGACGAATTTTTTATCAGGTGTACGTTCGATAGCATATCCATAAATTAGGTTCTGATTTCAACAAATCATTTAGATCAGGTGTATCGATGATACGGCGTTCAGTGTTGGCGCCATGGTCTGAGAGGTTTTGTCTGAAGATAGGCTAGAAATATAACAATCCTTTACCATGGAAAACTTTAAGTGATTTCGTTATGATACATGTTGCCTTCTTTGACATGGAAAACTCTAATTGATTTCATTATGATACATGTTACCTTCTTTGACATGGAAAACTTTAACTGATTTCATTATGATACATGTTACCTTCTTTGACATGGAAAACTTTAACTGATTTCATTATGATACATGTTACCTTCTTTAACATGGAAAACTTTAACTGATTTCATTATGATACATGTTACCTTCTTTGACATGGAAAACTTTAATGATTTCATTATGATACATGTTACCTTCAATGACATGGAAAACTTTAACTGATTTCATTATGATACATGTTACCTTCAATGACATGGAAAACTTTAACTGATTTTATTATGACACATGTTGCCTTCTTTGACATGGAAAACTTTAACTGATTTTATTATGATACGTGTTGCCTTCTTTGACATGTAAAACTTTAACTGATTTCATTATGATACATGTTTCTCTCTTTGAAGAACCATAATGAATACACAATAAAGGAACATTTAGTTTTTGCTATCTTTACACATTTCTCTTATCAAGAGAGTCATATTCAGAAATTAGATGGACATTATCATCAGGAATGTCTTAGAGCCAAAACTTGGATGGCTCATCCTTTTTGACATACGATCGACATTGATACGACGTTAAAAGAAAAATTTATTAAAGTTATTTCTTCCATTTTCTTTGCAGTGGTAATTGTTGATTTGTTGATTTGTTTCTTTGTTTGTTTTTTCTTTCTGTCTTTCTTTTTATATACAGGAACAGCTAGCTACATCTCTACATTACTATTTCATACCTCTTTGACTGGCATTTTATAGGCATAAATCTGTGTTTGGCTTTCTTATTCCGAAAATTACATGTAATGTGCTTGCTCAAAGATCAAATGTTACGTCAAATAATCCAGTTACTGAATATAAAGTTATGATGAGGATGCAGAAAAAATGAATTGCTGTCCGCTCTACATACATACATACATACATACATACATACATACATACATACATACATACATACATACATACATACATGCTGACATACATACATACATACATACATACATACATACATACATACATACATACATACATACATACATACATACATACTTTGAAATCACTCAATCATTCGCTTATTTTCTTGTTTACGTACTATCTTCAACTGTATTTACTTACAGAGATATGGAAATGTAGTTTTTGATACATTATAAAGGCTTGCACCTCGTCAAAAGTTTTGCGGATACATTTTATAGTTCGGTAAATATTACTCGAGTTAGGTGACCCAAAATAACAACATGGATGAACATTCAGTTTGAGCAATTACAAAATTATCCAGATTTTATGTTAAAATAAATAAGGTCCTGTTTGTCTTTTATTTGTGTGGACACATCGAGACCTCTAGCTATTGAAAAACTAGCAGCATGTGAGGTGACCTCCCATTGTTCCAAAATTTAGAAGGATTTTATATCTGTTTCTCCACCACCACCACCCGATCTGTACTTGTGGATTTCTTTTTTTTTTTTTTGTTTTTTTTTTTTTTTGTTTAAATCAAAACTAAATTCATGGAAGAGAAAGAAAAAAAAGTATAAATAAACGATCTTTTAAATTATGGTTCCTCTCTTTTTTTAGGGACGCACTTGCTCGGATTTCTTTTGCAAGGTTTCCAGTCGTTCCGTCTCTGGATCTAAAGATTTATTGTTTCAATAACAGGTTTGTACTCCACTCGTCAGGCATTTCACCATGCGGCTGGTTTTTTCCCCTGCTGCGAAACTTATCAGTGATTCTTTGCCTTGGATCAATTTTATTGTCCGTTCCATGTTTTGTATTGTGTACGCTCTTGTTGTAAAAAGGGTGTAGTTAACCCTTTACTATGTATTCGTGTCCGGACTGGCATTTCTAGTTCTTTATTTATTGTACTATCAAAAGAGAACAATAAATGAAAAACATGTATTTATTGTTCTGTATGTTTGAATGCTCTGTATCACTTCGCATTTGTTAGTATTTATGTATGTTTCATTATCTTGATATGTCTGTTGTTTGTCTGTTGCATCTGACTTACCTATATGTTGTTATGCTTAAATTAGTATATGCGAAACTGTATTGTTGATTGTTAATATTAGTTCAAGTCTCTTTTTTTTTCCTTCCATATTTGTATATTGTATGGATGGACTCCTTTACTTTTCGTAGGGGGCGGAACTTTTTTCTGTTTGTCGCTTCCATGTCGCTCTTCGTAACACAAAGTGTTATTCATAGAAACATTTCAAGCTTTTATATTAAGTACTATCAAAACCACTGCAACCCAACTGTACAAGTCCAAGCCAATTACCATAATCTCCAGCTCTTATATTAGCAGTACTAGCAAAACCACTGCTACCCAATTATACAGGGCCAAGCCAATTACCATCATCTCCAGCTCTTATATTAAGTACTATCAAGACCACTGCTACCCAACAATATGCGGCCAAGATAATTACCATCATCTCAAGCTTTTATATTAAGTAATATCAAGACCACTGATACCCAACTGTACGGGCCTGCCCAGATACCATCATCTCAAGCTCTTATATTAAGTAATATCAAGACCATTGTTACCCAACTGTACGGGTCCAAACCAATTACCATCATTTCAAGCTCTTATATTAAGTACTATCAAGACCACTGCAACCCAGCTATATGCGGCCAAGCCAGTTACCATCATCTCAAATTTTTATATTAAGTATTATCACGACCACTGATACCCAACTGTACGGGGCCAAGCCAGATACCATCATCTCTAGCTCTTATATTAAATAATATCAAGACCATTGCTACCCAACTGTACAGGGCCAAGCATCAAGTTTTATTTTGTTTTTTGCAGTTGATAACAATTAAGGTAATATTTTGACTTTGATTAATTGTCATTCCGATTGCTGTTTAACGGCACACCAGCAAATTTAGGCTATGTCATGCCGTTGGTAGATTAAAATAAGTTAGATATAAATTTATCAAAAAGTGTCAAAAGAAAACAATTTCAGTAATGTAAAAGATTAAAATATTCATGACGAAAAATAAATACTGCAATCTGGAAAGTCTTCGGAATGCAGCACATTACTACGCGACATGAAATATATAGTACGGAATAAGAAACGTCTTCTTAGAAAATTATTGAGATCATCATTCTATTCATCTTTCTATTTATTTATTTATTAACTTATTTTGATTTCATTCCATCTTGCACTCATTTCCTAGTGTAATGTGATATTGTATCAACCTTTCTGTTTGTCTATTTAAAACAAAAATGTACGACGCAGAAGTGTGTGCTACTATAACGGGAATTCTTCACTACTTGTAATTTTCCATAAACAAGAAAGATAAGCGAAAAAATACAGAGGCACAATTATATTCCCAGTGACACGTAAAATCTGAAATAGGTATGATTCAATTGCACCTCACACTCTAAGCACTTTAGATAGATAGATAGATGTGGGAAAAGTTATCAAAGCAAGACATTTCATCAATCTCTAAAATTATATAATACAAATATAACTGCAAATATAGGGAGGATGGTTTGTTACAGTGTTCGTGACTTTATTATACATTTTAATTTTGATGCAAGACAAGACAATTTTAAAGAATAAATCAGCGTCTTAACTTCCCCAAAATTGAAAAAATTTGCCTTCACTGCTTCAAGGATTGACATGTTTTAAATCATATCAAATAATGTTTCAATGTTGAAAAGGTGTTCTATTTTGCAAAGTTTTCTACTGAATCGTTGTATTTGCCGAACAAAGGAATACACAATTCTCTATTTGTGAATATTATTTTTCTGATAATTATGCATATAATCAAAATGAATTATTTGACAGAATTCAATACACTTGAATCCAGGCCTTGGCGTTTGTATTGCTTTCTTTGAAGTGTATAACAATGCATAAAACAAGTCTAGAAGTCTTCATAGTCATTATTCTTTAGATTATATTGCAACAGATGAAAGAAATTCTCTTCACACACATGCACAAATACACACACACACACACACACACATACTTACACTTACATATACACCAACTATCTATTCCTACCTACTTACCTAATCGAAATTACAACTGCAATTGTCCAAGACCTAAATCGCCTACTACTTGATGTATTAGCTCAAAATGTTTTCATGTATAATTTGCCAACAATCATTTTAGGAATTGGTTTTCTAGATATATGTAATATTATTAATATAATATTAACAGTATGTACGAAATATCATAGTATTGACATTACAGTACAAATTCACATTTCGCTTCTTAGGACGGATTGTAATACAACCTTTTAAAAACTATTTTAAAACATACTTGTAGATGTGCATGTTTTTATATTATTATTATTATTATTATTGTTGTTGTTGTTGTTGTTGTTGTTGTTAGATAATTTATACCTTCGGCATCATTGTTCACTGCTGGGTTTGGATCTCAGTTCATTTAAGAATGTAGAGTAAATATTACCAGTCAAGGCCAAATAATAGTCCATTTAGTTATTTTGCCGATTGTAGAAAACTGATAACAATAGCCTTACAGTAATGATAGAGTCTGTAGTCGAATAGAATGCATAACCAGGGACCGTATCGAAGTTGAAAAAGGTAAAACGTTTTACAATAGTTCATTAAGGGTGAGAGAATTTACTAGTTTTAGAAGACAAACAAAAATTATACTTATGCAACTCTCGGCGTGTATAAATGTGATAGAGAGCAACACCTGCATTACCTGCAAAAGGCAATTTTCTTAATGGTTTGGGGCAGTTTGTCTTTGTCTTGAAGGCACGTGGTGATTATCGTCATTTGTTTTTTCACAGCATTCTGTTCTTTGATCGTATCTGGTTGTTAAAATTACATTATTTACAAAAGATAAAGTTTAAGTGTGTAAGTCAAGTGTTTTACTTGTACCTGTCTGTGATGATTCATATGCAGGTGTTGAAAAAGTGTGTGCTTTGCGCAAACCGCCACGAATAGTACGTAGATAACAATGGTCACAATTACATAGCTGGAATCGAGTGTGCACAATATTACAGGACATTTCGTTCTCACTTTTCAAGACGTTCAAAGTAATGAATGACCTTTCGGAGGCTCAGGAGCTGTAGCGTACTAACGGGGAGGGAGGGAGCGAACGAGGTGGTTGCCCCGGGCACCAGAAGTCTTGGGGCACCAAAACAGCTGATACAAATTCGGGCCTCGTATTCTGGCCCCGGGCGCCATTTACCCTTAGTACGCCGCTGCTCAGGAGTATGGAAAATGAGTTGAAGTGTTGCCATAGTTTTATCCTCCTGCATGTACGACATATCTTGTTATATTTACACTTTCAAAAACTACAGATATATCAACCATTCAAATAAATATAGCATCGACTTTTGTTGAGCTCCAAATGTTTTTGGGTTTTTTGTTTTGTTTTATTTTAAGAAAAATAAAATAGAGTGTTTCCGCTGCCTTTTGGCCAGTTTGTTTATCCAAACAAACAAATTGGCAAACTAAGGTATAGTCATTTCTAAAAACTACATAATTTTCAAGCATCATTTTCTTCCTTCGGATAACCCAAGTTCTGCACATGTAACTTGTATAAATTGGTATTCGTCACTTTTAACTTTTCTCATAAATTCCATGTGTTAACATGTGTTTTGTTGAGAATGGATTGGGATCATATTTCTGTAACAGTTTTAAAAATGGTACTGCTAAATAACTCTTAAAGGGTGAAGAAAAGTTTGTAGTTTGTCTTATTTTGAATTTATTTTCTTTATTAACAATATGTCTTTTTTGCATGACCTGTGGAATTTTTTAAACTTCACATTTTCATTTACACAAATGCAAAACTAAACACGTCATAAATTTTCAACTGAATTCAAACTGTTGTATATGAGAGATTAGTCAATCAGTTTGTATTTTAAATAATAATCATTTTAGAGCTCATTTTAGCGTTTCACCAATATGTATTTATTGCACCAAAACTGGTTGATCAATCTTTTATCAAAATCATTCCATACGAAACATAGGTATATACGGAAAGCTGAAAGCATCGAATGACCAAAATCTTTAAGTACAGTATATCTAAACTTCGGATAAAATATTCAGCTGATGGATTGCGAGACTTGGAGGTATGCATCTAGTTATGCAGGCATGGACCCTGAATGTTGTTATGATTTCTTTGACACTTCTATTCATTTTAGTACTTTCCGTGCATTAATTAAAAAAATCAGAAAGTATACATACTAAAGGCCCCCCACCCCCCGCATCAGTACTGTATTTTTTTTTAATTAATTATTGACCAAGTGGTCTTTGCCTAAAGGTATCTTCTGCACGACCATTTCATTGTCAGCATCGTCATGTGAGGAGGCTAAAATGAATGTCAGACAGATTCAATTGGCATATAACACTTAAAGGTGTGAATAAGAGAAGAAATTATTATGTTTACTGGCCGAACAATAGGAAATGTGAAACAGCGTACTGAATTGTTCAACCATATGATACATTAATTATCTTCAAGAAGTTAATGATGTAAACCTCGCATACACAATACATATCTGTAATAATGTCTTTCTCATAATAGTACAATATTAAATCGCCTTCATTATGTTACGTAAGGCATACTTTGCACGTCAGCTGTAGGGATTAGAAATATAGGTGAAATCTTACAGCATAAGCCTGTTAAAAATAAATGCAATGTACAGGACAGAAGCCATTGATGCAAAATCAGCGAGTATGAGTAATTTTACTATATTATTTATTTCTATTCTTCTTTACTTTATATATATATATATATATATATATATATATATATATATATATATATATATATATATAATGTGTGAGAGAGAGAGAGAGAGACATACATACATACATACATACATACATACATACTAGGTTCCCACTGAAAATTTCGGGAAGCAGCCAAACTTACATCAATAATCTAATTTTGTTGGTAATCACAACACGTTTCTCCTTTTGTTACAATGGAGGAAGAAATAAAATATATTATTTAATTAGATTCAGTAACCATATGTGAAAATTATTAGCCAGTGGCTATTCTGGCTACCACTAATGAGAAAATAGTGTATACCTATAGTGTGTTTGATTCCTATCATTACACTATTTCTCAAAATCTCCTAAATGTACCAAAGCGTTGACATCACATTGGTTGGCATAATAGGCATATGTAAATACACAAGAATTTGGAATTTGTTCATTAATTGTGTCAAACATGTACATCTAAATTGTCAAAAAGTGCTTCCTGTAAACAAGCGATGGCGGGGGAGGGGGAGTGGAGAGTGGCATTTTAAAACAAATAGTGTGACTCATTTGTTTTAATTCAAAACACACCCGCGTTTTCAGAAGATTGTAAATTTAAATACAACAGAGAATTTAAATTTTTACACTTTTTAAATTAAAGTCTTCGGTTATAGCATGTGAGTGACCACTCTCCAGATAAATTGATTTCACTATGACTTTTCGGATTCTGGGTACCTTTCTCTGTTCGATGATGATTTCAGAGACTGGTATGTTGGAACACTTGTGATCACTTCATAGTTTCGTCTTTCAAAGCTCTCAGGAACTTTTACAGTTTCCATGTCCAATTTCGGAACAGATGTAGTCTGAGATGACCTATTCTTTGAGAGTCTGAACAAAATGTCTGCTTCACACTCTGTGTCATTTGGAGGATGGTTGTTCTCCTTTGTCACTTTACATCCTTCAATCCAAGATGCAAGATGAAAAAGTCTGCCTAAAAGTGTCAACATTTAAATTCTCTGTTGTATTTAAATTTACAATCTTCTTAAAACACGGGTGTGTTTTGAATGATAACCAATGATAAAGACACATAAATTAAACTAGACGTACAAATTTAAGGGCAAGAGATCTAAGGTTTGCAAAGATACTGTTTAGACATGATTCTAAAAGGGGTACAGAGACACCGACGTACAATGCGTAATAACATGGCTTTGCAGCTACAATCCGGACACGATTCTTGCAGACTGGGGGAAGGAATATTTTTAAAAAATACTGACAGATACACAAGACGTACAAAGGGAAGCTGGATACAGATGAATATATTTTTGTTATAAATATAAATCACAAACTTCAAAATGAATGCATGCAATCAAAATAATAGCTATAATGTTAACATACCATCTATACTCGCTTATAAGTTGGGTCCAACTGCAAACAAAAGCGACCCTGATTTATCGTCGCATAAAGCGCTGGTATATCAGGGTCTATGTCGTTTGTTCTACTGATTACTCCCAACAAACAGCGTCAACCCAAATCTGCCGGCGCATTATGCGATGGCAAATCTGGTTCTATGCAGTTTTTAGTTGGACCCTACTTCTAAGCAAGTATAGACAGTAGATGATCTTCATACATACGTGGACAACTTCTATCACCTCCAGAATTTTCTATTTTCACTTTTTCTGTAAAGAGTGTCAAACCACCTAAGATGCGAACATCACCTCCCCTCTGTTTATTTACATATTCCGTGATTTGATGTCCTAGAGTGACAGCAATGCACCGTCTAGCATTTAATACCTCATAGTAGTAGTTCATAAAAAATACATGGGCAGACCTGACAAAAGTTACTTGGAATATATTGCTAAAGAAAGGAAGCGTTTAATAACTGGCTAAAATAAGCAGTTACAAGTATGGCCTTGTACATGTATTTAGAAATAATTGTTTAGTATACGAGTTGGGAGTAAACTAATTGACACAGTATACGAGTTGGGAGTAAATTAATTGACACAATATACGAGTTTTGAGTAGATAACTTGGGAATTGTTGAAATTCACTCCTGTAGTCTCATCATAGGTTAATCCTTCTACCCAATTAATGGATGTATTAGATAGATGTAATGGTAAAGCGTCTTGAGAATATCAAATTTTGTATAGTTACTGCAATCAGGTTGGTGGATAGACAATTATACCTCGAGCAAATAGAAGTAGTTCCTAAAATTTTCGTTCAAATTGGATGGTCGAGAGCAATGAGATCGATGCAACTTTGTGCATCGTGCCTGATATAATTATCTTTGATGTTAATATTCTTGTATCGTGTCCTGCTATGTAAGAAGTTTGATTAATGATGCTATTGCAATTATACTAGCCAGAAGTAATGTATATTTGCATACTTGCGTGTTCAGTGGCCATGGTGTATACACTCGCAGGCAGAAAGACATACAGCAAAAATACATATCGATGAAAATTCGTTTCAAAACACTGCTTTATAATCAAGTGCACATGTTCTGCTCAAACTGGTAAATTCTTATGGAACTGAAATATTAGAAAATGTTGAAAAACCCTGTGTTATTGACAATGTTTTTTTTTTTTTTGGGGGGTGGGGGTGTTTGTTTGTACTCTTCGACCTTGGGGTTATGGGTAGATATTTTCAAAGTCAGTGCTAAGTAGTATGCAACACAGGGTATGCCATGCAGTAAATACATTCCTGGTATTTATTCCATATAAAATACTTTCATTAACAAAATATTGTAGTAAATTTGTACAATGTTGTGTGATTATGTATTTAGATGACATTAAAGGGCCTCCGTACTTTTTTCTTGAAATATGAGGAAAAGGTTACGTATAAGTACCTCCAAAAAGGTGTCACCTATAGATTATAAATATTTAAAACTACAAAAGCGTAAAACAACTGCCACGAACATGTTTCAGTTTACAATATAAATAAAATCAAATTATGGGGAAAAGTTATATATGCAAAATAATTTTAAACCTGATATACATACTGTCAATGTACATAGCTTTGTTTGAATGTATTTACATTATATTTTGTGTATACAATATTAAGGTTGACAAAGAACAAACTATAAACTATGGCGATATGTGCCAAGATTATTCAAGTCTTCATCAACTTCGCGTTATAAGAATAGCCCACATTTTGTCTTGTGATGGCTTACCCTCCGAATAGAAACTGACCCAAGTAATTTACTTGGGATTGTGACACTCGAGAGACTGTCTTAAGATCTAGTTTGTTTCTATGCTTACTTAAATTTAATATAGCGACAATTAATTTGTTTATATATATTTTTACGGCGCCAAAATAGAATACCTTCAACAAGGGATCAAAATGTGTTGCAGAATTACCATAAGCACTACGACGACCCTAACGTTGTATCTATCAGTGTATTATTACTAACCAGTCTCTTTTTTATATTTGGACAATATCAGAATATGTCATTATGAGTATATGCAAAATGTATTTTCTATCAGGAAAGTTTACCGCTTTTGCATATATGCTGTAAGTATGTCGAGGTCTACATGCAAGATTCGAAATAATAAAACATCAATGACTTGGTCAAATGTAATCAATTTAAATGTCTTTGACCTACAAGTGATGATCATTGCATTACCCTTTCGTCAATCATACTATCAAATATTTTAAACTCGCGTTGTGTTGATCAAACAGATAAACCAGCTTCGATCAAAGATCACTGTCACTAATCTCTCAGGAAATTATTAAGATCTGCTAATCAAATTCATCTTCTGTTAATTGTCTGAAATAGTATTTACATAACTAAGTAAACTAAACACTGACAACACTATAGATTATTCTGTCTTCTGCAGAATATATATAAAGCTGTTTTGAGTCCGAGTTATATGACACTCGGGAAAACACAATTTTAAGCGATTTCACGTGTATGCCTCAAACATCAACAGGACCGGCAATTCAAAATTTAATACATTTTTAGTATATATCGGCACGTTTTAATTACAGGTAAATATAATGAGTAAAGGTCTGTAGTATCTGTAAAGTCGATAAGAAAGAAGTCCATCTCGTTCGTACTATGAAATCCCATCTTTTTTGAAAATATATTTCTGCCAGACTTGAAAAAAGCGATTGTTCGCCGATATTGTAGTAACTATGTAGTAAACACAAACACTAAGATTTTATTACCAAATGTATATGTTTATATGAATTACCAAAATATTTAGTCTGACACATTCTTCAAGTATGCGGTTAATCTAGCAGACAGAATTATATTGCGTAAAACCTTAGTATACAAAATTTTGGTTTCTGAGTGAATAAATCACACACTGAGCCGTTTTAGTGCCGTGTAAATATGAAGGGCAAAGGTGAATTATACATGTAATTGTATCTGATAGGTACAAACTCATATTGTTCAAAACATTATATGAAAGAATTCATGACAAAAACCTCTATCATAATTTAAACAAGTGGGGGTATCAATATGACCTCCGCCCTTTTGATGAAAAATACCAAACAAAATTAAACATAAAAGGAAAGAACCACTGTCTACTCTCGAATCTGGGTTGCTCAGCAACATAATTTGAATACCTCTTTCAGACCTCTTATGTCCAACTTTATGATTTAGATAACACAATAATATCAAGATTAAATGTTTTGGCTTGTTCTAGGGACTTTGGCAAGGGACAAATTCAATCACAGGTAGTATTTATTTGTGCCATAAATAGTCCCCATATGCAGCTATGACTAGCACCCAAGGCTATGTTGTCAACGTAGATCTGAACAAACAAATTATCTCCATCATCTACATTGAATCCAAAGTTTAGGGACAATATTTGTGTTAAGGTGAAACTCAAGTATACCTTTGAATAATGAGACAAACAACATGTCTGGTGTCATGAGTCATTCAACACGGGGAAGGAATTATTAGCTTTTATGTTGTCACAGTTTGTAATAATCTGTACATTGATTAGAGAAAGGTCTATTACTTTTACTGTATGTGTGTATCTGAGAGCAGGTTAACTTATTATAGTATTCCCTACTGTCTACACTTCTATTATGACTTTAAAAATATTTTTCTATATTTACTGGCACTCATGAGGTCGACTTCGTGTCAATACGAAATACCACTCTATAATTTCCATTGTACCGCTCTCCAGTTGAAAATAACCTTAAAAGCTCTATCTAGCTACGTGAGGATTTTAAAGCTCCAACTGTCAAGTCATCGAGCTGATTGATCGAGCTAAGTGATGCCTGTTTTTTTCTTTTTTACACGTTCATTGCCGGCAGGGTTTTTTCACTTCTATATAATCTGAGAATAAAAGTCAGCAATGTCGGGGTTGGGGTTGCGGGCTCATTTCTTTACAAATATCAGATATATATATATATATATATATATATATATATATATATATATATATATATATATAATATATATATATATATATATATATATATATATATTATTAATACAATATACCTTTAAAAACAATGCCAAGGAATACAGATATTTTAACTTGTTTGTCCAGTTAGTATTCACAGTATTTTAACTTGTATGTCCGGCTAATATGCAAGGTATTGTAACTTGTATGTCCGGCTAGTATTCACAGATTTTAACTTGTATGTCCGGCTAATATGCAAGGCATTTTAACTTGTATGTCCGGCTGGTATTCAAGGTATTTTAACTTTTATGTTCAGCTAGTATTCAGGGTATTTTAACTTGTATATCCAGATAGTATTCAAGGTATTTTAACTTGTATGACCAGCTAATATTTATATCCAGATATAATACAACTTAAAGCAATGTATACTATATTACATATAAATGTAAATATTAAATACTGGTTCATATCGTGCACCGTAAAAAAATAACTACAGTGTGTATATATCCTGTAAAGTTTAATAATATAATTTGAACAATGTTCTCAGCAAAAATAAATAACTCATGTTGTTGCTTATAAAATATTTCAAAAAAGGATCAATTAAAGTTTTGCTGTGTGTTTGTAGTTTTGCTTCTCTTTTTTTGGGGGGGGGGGGGGTAAATGATCACTTTCTAACAGATTTGCCGGAATCATTGTGCGATTACCCTTTCATGTACAGTTCTGATCATGACCTTTGTTCATGTACAGTCCTGATCATGACCTTTGTTCATATACAGTTTTGATCGTGACCTTTGTTCCTGTACAGTTCTGATCATGACCTTTGTTCTTGCACAGTTCTGATCATGACCTTTGTGCTTGTACAGTTTTGATTATGACCTTTGTTCATGTACAGTTCCAATCATGACCTTGTTCTTGTACAGTTCCGATCATGACCTTTGTTCTTGTACAGTTCTGATCTTGAACTTTGTTCTTGTATAGTTTTGAATATGACCTTTGTTCGTGTACAGTTTGGAAAGCGAATTTTTGTTTTAATTAGAATGTGAATAAGTCGTACTTGATTGACCGCCATACTTACAATTCTTTGAAAAACCTTCAAAAAGCAATATTTCTTGAAATATCTAGGTTCCCGCGTGTATCAATTGAAGGCGCTCATCTTCTGGTTATGTTGCTTGACGTTAACACTTCTCAAAATTTTGGTGGAATCTAGACGCTTTGAAAAGGACATATATGTAGTTTATTACCAATGAAGGAACTACCTAGTATTTGAAATACAGCGTATAAATAGAGTTAAAAATTATTTAATATATAGTTAAATACATTTATAGCTCCATTCATACACTGTATCAAATCCTATAAAATTCCTTCATTGGCAATAATATACATATGTGTCCTTTGAACGCGTCTAGATCCTATAAAACTTTGCGAAGTCTAAGCCCATAGCTGTATCAATCTGTATCAATGAAAGCAATTTAAATTATTGAAATTGTTGTAGCCGTTAACAATCGAGAAGAAAAGGTCAATAATGTCTTCTAAGGTAATATACGTTGTAAGATTTTTTAATACATTTTCTCGAAATATGTAGATTATGATATATATATATATATATATATATATATATATATATATATATATATATATATATATATATATATATATATATATATATATAATTGTCGATTATGTGGTATCGTTATAAGTTTAATTCAAAGCGTTTGTTTCAAGGGCACAACATAATGTGGTATAGTCTTTAATAGACCCATTGCATATTACGTGGTCACTTTCACTGGATGTCGTCTGAAGTCTCACCATGAAAGCTGGAAATAAAATTCGTTGCACAATATGTGTTGAAGCGATTCTTTACATCATAATTTTACTGAAAGGAGTCTTTTTCCAGAGAAAATCGACGCTTTCACAAAATTTGATAATTTATCACTTCTTTCCTTGAAAATAAGCCTTCATATTACGACGTGATATTTATTCCCATTTGTTTTACAACTTTAAATGTGGCAAAAATGCAAGCAGTACCATATGCATGATAATTAAATTTTATAGGACATTTTTGATGGTCTGCGTCATGCAGTCGAAACTGATACTATTATATTTTTCATCTACTTTAACCGCATCCTCCATATCAATTTAATATACTTATATCCTAAAATTTTCTCTTGATCTACATTAGTAGGAACTTATGCTGTGAAAGATACCATCGGATACCCGATTATTACAAACATCCCTGGAATCAAAAGGATTCATTTTTATAGTCTTGTCTTTGAAATTCGTTTGATTACTGACCTTTGTGACGTCAGTTGTAACTCTCCACACTATCATCTAAGTCAAATCACCCTATGATGTACACTTTCATGTTATTGATTCCACTTCTTTTACCGAATTCATGCTATACTGCCACTAGTTTCTTCGATCTCTCTGCCAAATAACACTTTTTCACAAAACAGAAGAGAAAAAGAGGGAAAAGGGGCAGTAAACGTTGGGTTTTATTTATGCAATCCAGACAGGTAGGACTCGGGTTAATAGATAATTTCAGCAGCTACAGAGGTACACACTCATGTTTTAAAAAAAAAAAACGATCATCCATCAACGATGGAAAGGTATAACCCTACTGAAGTGCGCGTGTATATATACATATATATATATATATATATATATATATATATATATATATATATATATATATACATATATATATATATATATATATATATATATATATATATATATATATATATATATATATACATATATATATATATATATATAGCTGATCCCTAGATAGTTGCAGTTGCTTGCAGCATGGGTTCTATTCGTACTTGGAACGAATTATAACACTCTTATCTGGTCTATTATATTGGTGTCATTATATATACATACATATATATATATATATATATATATATATATATATATATATATATATATATATATAACTATATCTCAAAATTTTGAAGCAGTAATGCTATGTAGAAAGGGCTGAAAATAACAGATTGCAATTTCTTTGTACAATGTAGCTAAAATTATTCAGTCAATCGTAAATTCAAGTTCTTTTATCAGTTGGTCTTTGTTTCAGAACATACATAAAGGTACACTGGTCTCCTACACTGTGATTTAAACAAACATAATAAAAACCGATTGATGCTAATAAATCTCGAACGAGAGAAGCCCAAGTCTGTTTGGTTGGAAAATGAGTTGCATCCCTGCAACATATTATATATAGTGTTATATATTTCGTAGCATCGATATTCAAAATCTTAAACAGTACTTAATAATATTTTCATACCTTTTGGTCAACAATGATGTTATTCCATGTTCCCACTGTACAAAATCATTTTGCGTACACAATTTCACGAAGTAAAAATTTTAAAATGTAACACACTCTTGCAATACAATTTCCTTTACCAAAACCCAAAACTTCTGATTCGTATTTCAATATTGGCAAAACTAATTTGTTGAAAAGGTCCAGTATATGGCTTACATGCATATTTGTAAACTATTACAGACTTTTGTTTAATTTAAAAATTCTCTTATGAGCATGGCCTGATAATGTTCAATTTGATTATATAAAAAAAATCCTCCAGTGGTAAATGCAATACCAAGATATGCAAATTTAGAAACAATTTATAAGCTAATATTATCATTTTTAAAATTACAGCAGTCAGACACCCTTCCATCTTTTCTATACAAAAAATTACTTTCGTCTTTTCTGTATTAACTCAATTTCCAACGACAACAATATTCGTATAAGACGGTTAACCCTCTCTGTAAACAATCTGCACTGGGAGAGATTAATACAATATCATGAGCATGAAAGAACAAAAATAAATGTAACATATCTATTTCAACACCCTCAACACATTTTAATCTTACATTTTCTTCCAAAGATTTTATGTATATTGCAAACAAAAAACAAGATAAGCAATCCCCCTGTCTTGCCCCAGGGAAGCGATAAATTTCTTCACCAATATTATTATTATATTTAACTAAAGATTTTACTTCATTGTACATAAATATTATAACATCCAAAATGTTTCCTCTGTTTACACATTGGAACAATTCAAACCATAATATATTTCCTACAACATAGTCAAATGTTTTGAAAAAGTCAATAAAACTACAAAATAGTTTTTTTTACCAATATTAAAAACATGTGATACAAGGCCATGCAAAACGAAAATATTATCTACAGTAAACATGTTTTCTAAAGCAGGCTTGTACCTCGATGTAAACATGATATTCTTCTGTCCACTCTGTAAGCCAATTGTTTGAAATTCTAGTAAATAATTTTACTAATCAAAGTAATACCTCTATAATTTTCAATTTCATTTAATTACTTTTCTTGTGTAAAGACATAACGTAACCTTCAGACCAAATATCAAGAAAACTACCTGTATAAATAGCATTAAATAGTTTGAACATATATAGGATGCAAGCATGTGATCCATACATGAAAAATTCATTGATTAACATATCAGAGTCACTACTTTTTCCGGTTGTTAATTGGGAAATTGCACTACGTATTTCTTTTACCGATATCTCCGAGCTGAATTCCTCAAACATAATCTTTATTTCACCATTTAGGTATCATGAAACGAATTCGATTGTATCATGAAACGAATTCGATTGTATCATCATTTAGGTATCATGAAACGAATTCAATTGTATCATCATTTAGGTATCATGAAACGAATTCTATTGTATCATGAAAAGAATTCAATTGTATCATGAAACGAATTCAATTGTATTGCCATTTAGGTATCATGAAACGAATTCGATTGTATCATGAAACGAATTCGATTGTATCATGAAACGAATTCGATTGTATCATCAGGGGTGAACAACGCATCAATTGGATTATTAACTTCTATGTGAAAGCTCGTAAAAGTTTGATAATGGTATATCTAACGGCAAGAATCCATTGACATACAGTGTACAAAATAAATATAACTGGAAATAAATGGTCGCGACACAGCTAAGTCACAGCAAGCGCTGTCATAACTGCTTAGGTTACTTTGAGGGCTTCCATTCAGATAGCAATAATATGGCGTTATATTTCGTTATAAGGCCATAATATTACTATGGCAAATGAAGCCTGGTGATTAAGCTAAGACTTATGAAAGTTCGTTCTGTAACGTAGCTGTGTTCTGACTTTACACACATAGAGCAAATGGAACCAAAGAAACAGAATAGTTTCCAGAGACATATTTGTGAAGTAAACAAATTACTGGAATGAACCCAGGTGCTGATCTCACCAACATAACTTAAGACTGGACCTTACGTTAAGCCTTCAATCAAGCAATGTCATTCAATAAATTTCTAGACCGATTTAAGTCCAACCGATCAAATGGCTTCAATCTAAGAAAACAATTTTTATCTGTAGGAGAAACTGGGGCATGATTACAGCAGTAACTACTGCTATAAATGCGGATATACAATATTTTTAATGGTAGAACATGTACAAGCTGCTGGTTGTGAAACATGGAGTGTATACATGTTATCTGTTTACAAGCTGGTAGGAATACATTATTTATGTGTTGTAAATGAGCTTACTGTGATACTTAAGAATTAATTTTCATGAAATTTGCTTTGTATATCAATGGTTTAAATTCATTTAAAAAAAGTCTCAAAAAGGATACAACTTTTAAGTAATTTAAGTGAAAACAAAAACATTTGAGAGGCATTATTTATGTCAGTCTCTGATCCAACTCTGGCGGATAACCCTGTCCTGTAAGAACCGAATCATAATTTATGCATTTAGACAATTTGTTCTTTACAAAACAGATCACAATTCTCACTGTAGACTCCCATCATTACAAAATCTGGACATAGTCATTTACGAAGGCCAACTACCCAGAATCAGTCTATAGCTTACTAATCCAAATTCAAATTCAATTCATCATAAGGTTATAAACTTTTGACCGACCAAGCAAAGACAGGAATATATGGTGACTTGCAAAATTTTCATTGTATCATTAACAGTGTAGGTTTTCTTCATGGAGAGATTTAAAATCATATGTTATCCTGATGTGAAATAACCATTTTCTCTGAAGGGCGCTCAATGGTAAATTATTGATCTTTTATATAAAGCCTTTACATTTAATTTTTTGACGTATCCTCCACTCCACTCCACCCCATCCCCCACCCTCGACAAATATTTCTTACATATCTAATCGCATTTTTATTGATAATCAAATGAGTAAACTCATCAATTGGATATGAGAAATAAATAAATTAATGATATTTTGAACTGTTTTGTGCCCTAGATCCTTGAAATATGCAAGTTTAGCGTTTTCAACAAATGGATTAAAGAATCAAAATAAACATTGTAATACAATCATGATAACTAGAAAACTTGTAGAACCCACTGTAATAGGGCACTAGCTCACAAATTCAACCTTTGCACTTTAAAGACATCTCTTCTGCCTGGACCTGAAATTAGACCAGCAGGGTCCAATGAGTATTATGCGAGACACAAGGTAAATGTACATGCATGCAAAATTGTTCCAAAGTGATCCACGGATTATTTTTCTATTTGAGTCATGTATTGTCTCAGTGATCAGAAAGCAGTCTACATGGCATGTCAATAAACGCAGTTTTTATGTATTTCGCCATTTATATTCTCCTCAGATCAACCAATCTGTCTACAACTTGTAGAATAAGAACTTGAGTGACTGGTGATCAAGAAGGAAAAGAAGCATGAGAAGAAATTCAGTTATTCCTACGTCTGAATTTGTAATGTGAATTTTGAAATTTAGAACATGAAAAAAAAGTCAAAATGATGATTATAATGGAATCAAAAAATGCTACAAATATTTTGTAATATTTCTCAAATATGTCACTTCCTATTGTTGTAGATGCGTAAACATTTACAGAGGTATGCGCTTACAAAATAAAACTTTTTTATCTTTGTGAATAACTGATATATCTATCAGCGTACATACATACATACATACATACATAGATACATACATACATACATACATACATCATTACATACATACATACATACATACATACATACATACATACATACATACATACATACATACATACATACATACATACATACATACATACATAAAACAAGACTAAATTTCCTGAGAAGACCACATCTTCAGATTGGTGCGATATTTTAAGAGAATCATACACTTTAACTGGACATGGTTACTCGGTTTGCCGAGATACTTCGCCAGTCCATATTGTCCGCGCTACAAGTCACATATAAAGATACAAACGTACTCAAACTTCATTGCTTTTGACATTGCCAAGTAAATAACATTTAAAGTAAAGTGACGTTTCATAGAAGTAAGAAATCTGTAATATAGTTTGAGGTTCTTTTTTACATCTTTCGCGGGTATTCTGTGCATTTTTTTCACGCTTTCACATCTCATTTCGCGGCTTTCAAATAATAACTGTAAAGAAAACCAAAGAAATACGTAATGTGGCGAGAACTGGTACTGGTGTGAAGAAAAAAAGAAATCATCGCTAAAGCAATGATATCACCGGATGTTCCGCGGAACAAATATCCGGACATTGTTTGAATCCATATCAAAAGTAAATTCTTATTTTATCTTAACCACAGTCAAACTGACAACTGATGAGAAAGAATGTGTTATCGGTAGTTGACATCGATAAACATTCCATACACTAGGATCTGATGTAAAGGAAACATTGATAAAGCCGTGTTGATAGTTAGATATTAAACCTTGGCGCCATAGCAAAAAATATTTCGTCTGAATCCCAACATAGGATATTATTACAAACTTCTCTTGAGAAAACCCCTATTTTATAAAACAATATTATATGACGGCCTATGTGTAAGAACCATTATCAATGTGGAATAAACTTTTTATGACTTAGATTTCTATACAATCTTGGATTGAGTTAGAAAATTATATTTCCATTCCCTGAAGCGATCATAAATAATCAAACTGTGTTAATTCTTATGCATGATTTGCCCTTCATGATATTTGCTTTTAGTCCATTTTTATTTGCAAAACGGCTGCAATTTCTGCACTAAAAAAACTTATCTTATATTATTATTTTAATCAGAAGAAGTTTTGTTCCATATTTGTTTTAAATTGCAAAAAAAAAAGTGTCACGATTAAATTAAATGTAACAATAAGGGATCTGCTATGTGACCATACATAAATACATACATACTCGCTAACTTACTAACTTCCATCAATCCAGAACTGGGAAGATGAATTTTTCATGCACTACTCACATTTGCAAATTGAGATAAATTAGTCCATAAGCCCGTTGATTTAACGGAGAACATTGTAAATATTAGTTTTGGCCATTCGATCAAAACGGCCACGTGCCTTGGATGAAAGGCCAGTACGAGCAATATTAAAATAACAAAATGTTTTAAATTTAGTGTAAAGTAAACACTTTCCGGTATTTCTCCACCACAGGGTTATGTGTGTGTTTGTGTGTGTGTGTGTGTGTGTTTAACCATTAATCTTTCTTTGGTTTCTTCGAGCCCTTATATCATCACTTACATCCTATTTATCAAGTATGTTGTTTCCTCGTCAAGATCGGCCCCAATCTTGAATCAAAATGTATTTTTCAGGTAAATGGTCATTACAGTATTGGTCGGCGATTCACACCTATTGGCACGTGTTAGGGTTTGAGTGACATACGGGTATACGTTAATTACAGACTGCTTCAAAAAATGTTTACCATGATGGTTTATCAAGTTTTCATAGTCATCTCAACTCTACTGGAGAGATCTTCATTACGTCAATCGTAACGGCAAGTCTGACAAGAGGAACGTAGTTTTTTGTTATTAGCTTTTTAAACCAAATAACAAAAACACAGGTCGGATGTACTATAATTATAGCGACTCGCATAATTACAACAATTTATCTCTTTTATCTGAACAATAAGTGATAAGTGAGATAATTACATAAATGTGGAATCTGAAGCTTCAGTTTAAAACATATGCGGTCACCTGTTGTTTTTGTATTGTTTTGTTGTTGTTCTTTGTTTTGTTTTGTTTCGGGGTTTTTTTGTTTTTTTCTTTCTTGTGTAATAAAGGCTTTTTTTTTTTTTTTTTTTCTATGTGTTTCTTTATTCCATACGTCAGAGCACTAAAAACATATAGCCATTCATTTGTATCGAATAATATCAACAAAGTCTGTTGTGAAAAAAACGGCAATGTTTTACCTATATATATATATATATATATATATATATATATATATATATATATATATATATATATATATATATATATATATATATATATTTCAAGCAGGCCCCTCCCTTTCTTTCTATATTTACGTCTTTGCATTCTTAGAACTTAACTTTTAATCAGCGTTGTATAGCCAGCATTGTGCTGACGTGCCGTTAACCCCTTTATATATATATATATATATATATATATATATATATATATATATATATATATATATATATATATATATATATATACACATACACACACACACAAACTCGCTTCTGTTGACGTCTCTCTTAATTTTTTTTTTTTAATCTTTGCCGAAGAAATTATAACAATACATTGTGTCCATATACTGGTCCCTGAACTGCGCTGGATTAAACTGCCTTTGAATCATACAGAGTAAGACTGAAAATGAAAAATATAAAGGAACAATCAAAGATTACCTCTAGAGATTTCCATGACACAGCAGATGTTGGTAATCAGTTTTTTCTTTGTTTTTTTCTGTACATTTTATATCTTTGTAAATGAAGTCCCACAATCTTGCGCAATTGAATATTGTGGCCTATATCTTTTCTTTTTTTCTTTTTTTTTATATCCACATACACCGACCCCTGTAAAACGACAGGACGGGATTGTGACACAAACAGCGCCCCTGTAATCCGGAATCTAATCCTATTTGACGGTACTATAATCGTAAAATAACGCTAATCCTTAGGCTTCTGCTTCTTTTCTAACAAAAATTAAGAGTCGCATGATAGCAAGTAACATAGGTACTCTGGCGTAACACGAAATAGAACAACGTTTGAATGACATTGTTTTTACTGGTTCATTGTTCTGGTAAAATTTTAATCACCTTTTCAATTGAATAAGAACATTACATATATAATTTTATATCAAATGTTTGAGTGACTATTACAATTCTACATGTATGACCCCGCTTGTCTCAACTGTCACTTGAAAACCCCAAGATGGCACCCCAAATTCGAAACTGAATGAATAAGCGAAACTTGGAGAATTTATAAGCTCTTTGCGCAACCCGTTTTCCGTGTCACCTATCAAAGTCGGTTTGCCGTACATCAAAGAATAAGACAATTTATCTCTTCAACAAATGCTATATCTTGACTTTCTTCTGCCTAATCACAATTTGTGTGTGGAACTACTTTACATAAATTGAATCACAGTACGACATATTGCACAATTTGCCTCTCAAGTCTCGTTATGGGGATCTCCTCAAGGTTATCTCCCGCCTTCTGTTGAATAGATGTGTAAATTAGATAGACTGGTTTTGTAAAACATGCTAACATCATTATTTGTATCTTAATTTAAAAAGAAAAATCATGCATGAAGACTAATGAATTCATAGAAGGCACCAGTTTATTTTTCAAGTTTCCCTCACGAAGAGTTAACCTGCAAGACTGAACATTTAATGCAAAGAGTTTAATCGCTGCTCAGTCTAATCGCTGCTCAGTTTAATCGCTGCTCAGTTTAATCGCTGCTCAGTTTTTGGGTTTAATAGACCATTCGACACATTCTCCAATCAAACATTAACTTTTAAGCAACTTGCCAAAAGTTCTTGTTTAGTTTAACTTGTAATCGTCTAAATTGCTTATAACGTAAACTCTTTTACCTCAAATGTCCTCTGATCTTTTGAACTCTTCAGTGTGTAAAAGCAAGATTGGTCGTATTGACGATTGAAGTGTAGATTCATGTATTAATGTGTTGTGATATATTGACATCTTCTGCTGTGCAAGCACTGCGATTACTGTGCAGTCATTCAAATCAAACAAGCTAGAACTAATGACAGAAACAAGCTAGAACTAATGACAGAAACAAGCTAGAACTAATGACAGAAACAAGCTAGAACTAATGACAGATCGATTGCACAATTGTGTCACAGATGTAAAGACTAGAATAAGCTTACAGATATGGCGACTGTTGCCTGACTGAGTCGATGAATCAAACTGACATGTTATAGTCATTATAAAACTAAAAACTATATTAATTATTATGTGAAATACCGAATATTAAATGTTTTATTACAATGATTAAAACTTGTTAAAAACTGTTTTAAATGATCGTGCGTTTCGTCTGCACCTAGTCTGACTTTAATCCGTATTATTTTCAGTGTTATTCTGTTCACTTACTTAAAGTAACTTTAGTATCAATACATGTTCGATATTTTATTTATTTATTTTTAATTAAAGAACATAAGACAAGCTTACCACGGTATTACATCTCAGCGGGAAATATTTTAACAGCCTTTGCAGGAATTACAAAGTCAAACGTTGAATACCATTTTTCGAGGTCTTAAACACGATTATATTTTGTACTGGGATTCCGTCCACATTAAACAAAACACTATTAGACACCCAAAATCAGACTTTAGGCACTAATTTTCATCTTTTTAGCAGTTGTCGTTTAGTGTCCCGACTGAATCATAGTGTTTTAGCTTTCCCACCCACCCACCCTCATAAAAATTCAAGAATGCATCGAGACTTATGGGGTTTGTTTACAGGAGTCTCTCAAAGGAAGTGAGGTCCATTAGCGTGGCTGCTTTTTATTAACATAAATCAGTTATATATTCATTCCTCTCTCTCTCTCTCTCTCTCTCTCTCTCTCTCTCTCTCTCTCTCTCTCTCTCTCTCTCTTGTTATGCATTTTCTTCTCTACATAGTAATTAATTGTCAATGAAAGGGTCGAAAACTTGTGACAGACTAAATTTTCATTAAAATACGGACTTCAGACCCGGAATGAGAAAGAGCCTTGCAATATCCGATTTGTCTTTTATACCGAGAAACAGAAGAATTCGAGTTGTATTCAATCAGAAATAGTCTAGCTTCGGTGAAGGATCTAGTCCATTGTTAATCAATCGCAAAATAAAGAAATCAACATCCAATAAAAGTGACGATTGTCTTGTACCACATAAGCTTCATTCATACCAAGAAATCGTAGAGCATGTTGTAGTGGATTAAAAAGATAGTGCAGCGTCAATAAAAAAAATTCTGGTTTATATTTCTATAAACATAATTAAACCTAGCTAGTCATATTAATCCTCCACTTTATTTTAAGTACTGTTTATCTGACCTATTGATCTGCAAGTCGATATCAATTTATAATATGCTTGCTTCTTCAGAAAACGTATATGGGGAGACACTTATCCAAGTTTGCCTGTGATTCTCTTTCAAATTAAGATGTTGGGTCAAAATTACGTGCCATGAAAAAGTACACAATGTAACATTTACTTCTCAGACATCAAAAGGGCCGACAAGAAAGGTCGAATGCTGTGATAATATAAATTGACATATTTTTATTAAAAGTAAATGCGTTAAAGTCAATCGATTCCAACTGTAATCACTGTACTGTTTGTTGTCTACGTTCATAAAATTAAAACCGTCTGTGTCGTTTGTGCTATTATAATGAAACACAATGGTATGCTTGTTGAAAACCTTTTCTTAAATATTCTTGCTAAGATGAAAAGGGTAATTATTTGCCAATAGAAATTAACAAACAGAATAGTGACTGTTACGAGAAGTTCTACTTGACCATCAGATGTACTGATTCATCTTAGTATATAGTTCAGTATATTTTCCTCAAACGAACAATAAACCTAGAGGAAGACCTATGTTGTGTCGCACCTGAATACATGCTATGCTTACCTTATGATTGTAATAAAGATGTATAAAAACAGCACAACTTTTTATTAGAGTAGGATCGTGATGAAAATTCTACCCCAAACATTCATCTATCCATTTATTCGAAAGAAGAAAGAAGCGGAAAGCAGAAGTTGAGCCCTTGAACCAAAAAGTGTATCATGAAAAAATTATTTAAACTAATTATGACATGTTGAATACGAACCTGCGTGAAAATTACAATTCTCGATTAGAAGATATTAGAAAAAAAAAGATATGACGCATGATTGTAAAATCAAAATGTAAATGGACTGAAGAGGAAGAAAAATGAACAAAATATTTTTGCAGCGTAGAGAAACGTTATGACATTAATAGAACGATAACAAAATAAAAGTTCAAAATAGAGATATAATATCATTACACAATTAATATACAAACGCTATATTTTTGTAAGCAAGATAATAATTTTTAAAAATGAATTTCGATATGTTTAAAAGAAAAAAAACACTAGCTAAACAGTCAGACGGACAATCGAATAAATTGGCAAATGAAATTACTTTTTCTGAAGCCTCTAACTAAATTTAAAAAAATGAAAAATATATATAATGAAAAACAAAATTATGAAACTGACGGTTTTACGCAAAATGTTTTAAAGAGGGGGGTCTTTTTTAAGATACTGCACAACTTTTGATTAATTCAATCAATCAATCAGGGATTTAAAAAAGGATATTTGTCTGCAACTCAGAGGGAGGGACTTGTTACTATACTACCAAAAGGAAATAAACCGTGTGATTTTTTTAAAAAAGAATTGGAGACCAATTGCATTATTGAATATCTCGCATAAAATAGCTTTAGCAGTAATAGAGAACATAATAAACAATAAACATTATTTGTGTTTTGAGCACAAGATTAGCATATGAGCAATAACATCGCTGTATGTAGTATTGCAATGCAATAACATCAGTGTATAGAGTATTGCCATGATGGCAATTATGAAGTATCATATCATCCTGTGGCTAAAAGTTATAGCACTTTAAGTTCTTTGTTTGATCGTGGTATTTGCCTCGAAATGGCGGTTTTTATGCAATGATGTACATTTTAAACCTTGGATAGGATGGATCGTTAAAACACATGCGTTTGAAGTGATTATTCCAGTATTCATTTATGGTGTTCTGTATAATGCGCTTCCATTCTTTCTTAACAGGAAATGTCTTATTTTGTACAAAAATATAAATAAAGTACTTCAAGTCTAATTTGTGGAGATATATTTGACATAGGATAACTGTAGGTATTAATTAAGAAATTAGTATTCACAGTAAATGTTGACAACACCCACCCTGCTTTACCACCAAGAGCTTTACGATTAATGAACTTAATTTAAAATTTAAAAAAATATTTTGAGGCTAGATTTACTCCCCATTACAGTATATATATCTAGCCTCAAAATATTTTTTTAAATTTTAAATGTCAAATGATGGTTGATATGATTCTAGGTTATATTTCATATTCGCATATAAATTGATCATAAATCATCCTTTGAACTCTTTACAATTCATAACGTTATGCCATGAATCGATGTGTAACTCCATCCTTGCTATAGGCCTCGTTTCCAGGTTTGTCACATTTGGAACAATTCCATAGTTACCTCGCTAAATGGTTGCTAACGGTATCATCCATTTTAAAGCTAAACATTTTTTGTATTGCAAATTTTGACCATTTAGACATAACTTCGTTGTATGCACACTTAGCTAATTCACTAAGCGATCTAGACTTTTAATCACAATTATTAATTAAGGTGTGGTTTTGTTGTTATCAGTATTTGCAAGCAAGCGCAAAGTATGGTTGCCCCTGCGAGCATGCGCTTGCAGAATGTTTCCCTGTGGTTGCTACTCTGAGAACGGCAGAATTTTCCCTGCCCGGTGCAGACTTCTGTAGAATTCGGCTGCAAGTACAAAAAGGCTTGTCAGCGTCTGTGCTAGGATCCTCGCACATGACCAGATTGGTCGCACGCGAGTATAATTTAAGTTCATCATCATCTGTGCTAGGACCTGTTTGGGTTTCCAAGGGTCGCGTTAATAGTTCTGTATGTTCAGACAGTGCGTGAGAAAGTCGTTTTATTATTTTACTAAGAAGTCCATATAAAGCAGTGCGCAAAGAAAAGTTAGGATTGCCCACTTCATCGGGGAATCACAGAGACCTAATGGAGTTTAACTGGGCCTTTATTCTAAGGAGAATTTATCGGCCACAAAGAGCACAATGAGTCATTGAGTGGTCACCAAGTTATCGGCCAGCGCTATTCAGTAACAATATATATGGTCATTCCTGCAAAGGAAGGTATAGAATCTCAATAGAAAAATATTCTTTTAGACAATGTATCCTTATGTGTATGACATAATTTGCAAAGGAAATCGAGCTTTCTTGTATCCATTTCAGCCACAATTATGTTCAGTCCAAACATGCTTTCGCTGATTCTAGACTTGGTCTTATGCGAAATTTTTTTAATCTGCTTCACAAACTGATACGTCGCAAACATACAGCGCTGTTGGAACAGCAATATTTTTTTATCGAGGCCCCCAGATGTTGAGGGGTTTAATTAATTTTCCATCTTCCCCATCCGAATAATGGAATATAGTGATTTTCTTCCTTTTGAACATGCCTTTTCTACTTTTGCTGCTCAGCTTTGTGTCAGAGCTCATAAGGATACATACGTGTTCGGTAAATCGTTAAATCGGTATAATGTCTCCACCAATTTTCCACTTGAAATTGCAATCTTGTCTTCTGTCTGTTTCATTTGAAAATAATGATGCAACTCATTCTCTCACTGATTTTAAATTACGAAAGAGTCGATTTTTGACACAGTATTGAGCAATCGTGGAAGTCGTCGCGTGTCACGAGTAAACAAACATTGTCTACTCATTAGACAAATCGTATCATAAACAGACATTAAGTACAAATTTAAATTAGTTTAATGAAAAACAGATGATATAGACGTAGTCGGGTTACCTGTGGCACGCGACAGACACCATAACCACTCAGTCCTGTATCGAAAATGGATTCTTCCATAACTCCAGAACAAACATGGAGGATTATATGTACACACCCCACTATTTTTCAGTATGTATCCAATAAGGGGTGTTGCTCTATATGTCGATACAAATAGTGTTCAAGTCATTCGAGACGCTGACATGAAAGTTCGCTGAACTACAGACGCGGATTTTATTCGCGATGCTGAGCTGAACGAACTGTAAGTGATTGATTCATTATTCAATACAGAAATATTGCGTATTTGTCTAAGTTCGTCAACGCTAACTAAGTTGACCCGAATTTTGTTTCAAAAACAGATACACAGATTTCACAACTTGAACTAGAAAATGAAATAATAAAACAATGGAAAGCATACTTGAATATCAGAAAACTGACAAAAGTATCCTACTGTTTGTATAATCTTCAAAAAGTCAATTGGATTCTGTAAAGGAAAAAATAAGCTTGGCAAGATAATTAGGAAACAAATATGGATCCCATTCAGAGAATACGTCAAATGAACGAATAGCAACAACAACAACAAAAATTTCTATCAGACTTTCATTATATCCCGTCAATCCTGAAATAACCGTTACGAATTATCATCTGCATTTTGTTTACTGAAATAATGCCAAGCAGTTGCATGTTCAGACATACATATACATACATATTTATATACATACATACATACGTACATAATACATACATACATATATATATACATACATACAAACATACATACATACATATATACATATATACATACGTGCATACATATATACATACATACAAATATATATATACATACATACATATATACATATATGTATACATACATACATACATACATACATACATACATACATACATACATACATACGTGCATACATACATACATACATACATACATATATACATACATACACATACATACATACATACATACATACATACATACATACATACATACATACATACATACATACATACATGCATGCATACATACATACATACATGGCCACCTACATATAAATATTCACCATTTCTGAAAGAACTGAACGTCTTGTTATATTTGTTACAAATCCGCCTCACTACACGTGCTTTCACATGCAGATACAAGAAACAAATCTATTTGTTTCTTAAGACCCAGAACTTTTCTTTACAGTGTAGGCGGAGGTGTCAACCCGAATTTTTTCTCGTTGCTACCTCTTACACTGCTGATTTGTTGCTTTATCACGAAGTTTCATCTCGGGTGAAACGACGGTGAGACCCTTGTCAGCTCTTTGACAAGCACTGACACCTCTGTGAATATATTGGCATAGGACGTGCTTTAACTTAAATCATATGCAAGGTGTTTTTAAAAGGAATATATGAAAAGCCATATAAATTAAATAACTTTTTGGTCGGTTGATATTTGTTTCTTTAAGAATATTTTAATTCGAGACGTGATATGGGACCCTTAGTTTCCCTGTCTCTAAGATATCGTAGTGTTATTTTACGTCTGCATGGATTAAATTCAGTCTACAATGTTATTGTCTAGGCCAGTCTTGGTATTAGCCAATCAGCAGCTGCTATTAGTTTATTTGAATAGGTGATAAACACAATAGTTATTGCCAATTGCTCCTTCAACTTTGAAAATCATAGACAAAGTCCTTAAATACTATCGGCATTGCCTCTTACTTTGGGAGAAATGTATGCCGTGAAAGGCAGTTAAACATTCTTGTCCTTGATTTTTTTAGTTTTATTTCAAATATTCCAAAACAATGATATTGAGAATTTCAACTTTTTATTTTGATAGAAATCTGGATAATGTTTGAGTTAAACGAATGATTTCAGCTGGTGCAAACATGATTTTAAAGAGAATTTTGAACTTATGGATTAGACTTTTCATGCATGTGTGGTACTATTCAAAGGACGCTCCTTCATCGTTTAATCGCATGTGAATTAAATAAAGACTATGTGTATTACGTTTAATAAGGGTGATAACGATGCATACAAGTCACAGACCGACTTCTTAATGTGTACTATAGTCGTTTTTCAATTTTTCAAATACATCCCCTTTCGACTTACTGGGGGGGGGGGGTCCCTTCTGTACGTCACCCGTAATGAGAAGTTTGACAATAAGGACGCCTCCATAAATCCTTGTAATGTGTATTTTAGAACAAATGACAAAACATAAAGGGTCGGACATGACAGCTATTAAAGTGACGGAGCTAATTACAACAATTTATCACTTTGGTCTTTACATGTTAAAGACAAGTGGGAAAATTATATAAGAGTGAAATCTGAAGCTTCAATATTTACCAAATACACTCAACTTCTTTCTTCATTCCTTATTAAATTATCGAACGTTTCTTTTACGACTCAAAGCACTGTCCACACAACCAGTCGCTAGTATTATATAACATAAACAAGGTATGTTGTGACCAAAATTCAAAGTTTTCATCCTTTATTTAAAATGTCTTTTAGCAATATTATGCATATTTGAAACAGGAGTTTCCGTTTCTTTCTTTCTTCCTTTCTTTTTTTTTTGTTACTGTTTTGTAATAGGAAATCTTACTTTTAATTTTGCAGGAGAAACGAAAACGGTGCGTTGCAGACATAAACTAGTAATTCAACTTTGCTGATAAAAGCGTCTTTCCCCATTACAAAGTAAGATTTACAACTGCATATACAGATCAATAGACTAACTTGCAATGTACGGGAGAGTCAAAGATTTCCACTGCAGGTTTCCATGACACATCAAATGTTAGTACCCAGTTGTCTCTATGAATTATATACCTTTGTAAACGAAGCCTCTGACGTTGTGAATAATGTGATATATATATATATATATATATATATATATATATATATATATATATATATATATATATATATATATATATATGAACTAGATGGGATTGGGACTCTGACAAGGCACCTGTAATTGAGAATCTAGTCCTATTAGACAGACCATCCTTACAAAAAGTGTTAATACGTCGACGTTGATTCTTCCCTAACAAAATTTATAAGGCGAAGTAAAAGCAACCATGGGTATGAACGGTGGTGAAACCTGACTCTGGTTGAACA
Organism: Margaritifera margaritifera; assembly: GCA_029931535.1. Lineage (NCBI taxonomy): Eukaryota > Metazoa > Mollusca > Bivalvia > Unionida > Margaritiferidae > Margaritifera > Margaritifera margaritifera. Next base: position 5,359,924 of record JAQPZY010001684.1, read on the forward strand.
CAGAATATGGCAGCGTTTGGATGTCATGTTTGTATGGGTTCATTATTCTTTTAAACCCTTAGTCACACTTTTACGTATATATTTTCCCATCGGATTTTTCAGTGGGTATCATAATGCTACATTTGCCACTCCACTTGTCTGAAATGACACTTGAAAACCGCCAGTTGGCCCCCTGAAATCAGAGCTAAGAGCAAACCCACAACTGGAAGAATTTAATAAGTCCTTGTACAACCCGTTATCAGTGCCACCGATCAAAGCGGTTTGCAGTACATCAAATAATAACGATTTATCTCTACGACAAATACTATATCTTGACTTTCTTCCGTCTAATCACAATTTGTGTGTTGAGCTATAGTATATCAATTGAATCACAGTATAATCTATTGCAAACTTCACCTGTCAAGTCTCGTCATGGGGGCATCTTCAAGTTTATCACTGAATTCAATAGAGTAGATATGTACGTTATATAGACCAATTTTGTAAAACATGCAAACATCGATATTTGAATCTTAATTAAAACGAAAGCCGTGCGTCATGACAAATGAATTGCTAAAAAGGCAGTAGTTATTATTCAAGTTTATCTGACAAGCAGTAAACATCAACAATTGATAGTTCAAGGCAAGGAGTTTTGGCGCTGCTCATTTGGAATCTGTAAGATATAATAGACCAAACTACAGATTTTCCTAGGAGACAAGTGAGTTACGTCCCTTTGCAATAAAAAAGAGCCACTCTGAGTGAGTACGTGGTATATTTCGTTTATTGCCTTAAATTACAAAAACAGAAATTGGATTGCAGTACAAGTTTTCACTATTTATTGAGAGTCCCTCTCTCTTTCAAGAATTATAAATACAAGTCAAAGCACATGTGGCAGCACTGGTCATAAAATATAGAACTTGCCATACAGAGTGTGGTGAAAACGTATAAACCTATCAAAAGTACTGAAGAAACATTTTACAAAGAAAATAACAGAAGACGAAAAAAAAGCAAAGAGAGGAAAGGATTCAAAGGGAAAAAAAAACAAAATGAACTAGAGCACGACGTAAACATAAAAGATCAATCAAACTCTGTGAGTTTACTGAATATAAATTTGTTGGTGATTTTTGTGTGCATTTTGCTTAGGACGACTTAATTATCTGTAGGTATTAAATCAGTACTCCCGTGTAGAAGTTTGACGGTAGTGAAAAGAAAGGACCTAATAGATCGAAACGGTTTAATTTTCTGTTGTTGGTGGTTAGGACAATCAAAGAAAGAGTGCATGAAGTTTCCCTAACTCACATAAACAGAGGGATAGTCTGTTAGATTCATTATATATATATATATATATATATATATATATATATATATATATATATATATATATATATATATATATATATATATATATATAAGTTTTTTAACTACTGTAATTGTAGTATATCAGTCTGGTTAATACGATATTTAATATTGTACTGCTTTGGTTGAAGTTATGGGGTACCTTTTCGTTATTATATAGAATTCTGTTTTGTATTTTATTTTTAAATCGAAATCATTCGAAAGAGAGGGAATTCCGTCGTCTTTAGTGGGGAGGAAACGAGTTAAAGCTGGCATGGTATAGTAGTTACTGATACCTTCTCTAAGAGAAGAGGAGAAATGTCAAGCACATATGTCGGACCCACTCTATTTCACAAAAACAAAAATAATATGTACAATATTCTTATTGATTTCAAAGTCACCCTAACCGTTTCACAATAAAGAGCATTTCTATCAGCATAAATATGCAGGCCAGGAAGTATTCTGGCTTATTCAACTTGAACCTTCTCTAGTCTACATTAGACAAATTCAGGCCGATTATCCCAAACTTCGCAATTATATTCAAGCGTCAGTCGAATGTTAAAAAAGTTGGCTATAAGTTTATCTTGATAAGGTTAATTTCAGCTTTTGAAGCATGGTCAGTTGCTTGGTTTGCAGTACTGATCAATAGAGGCTCATTTCCAATTAAAACTGAGGAAATGTGTCCAATAATTATATCTTTTAAGAGCCTTATTGTGTCATCGGTAATTACATAGCTAACATACTCTCTTATTTTGGCATATTCTGCTGTATAAGCAGTGTGGTGAATGTTAATTATTCCAAGCTAGTGGTAATGATAATTAACTCTAATGTTTACTTCTAAAAATAAACAGCACATTTTTTTTTTGTTTTAAATTTTTTTTTCTTTGCTAAAATATAAATTATCAATACAAGGCCAATTTTTATTACAGTAGAGACTTCAGTCCTGGAATAATAAAGGTGCTTTATATATGAAACATTAGAATTTGCTGTTGTATTCATGCATAGATAGTCTTGCTTCGAGAAAAGATTTTTTTCCAAAGATAATCATTCACAAAATAAATAAAGTAAAAGTAGCCATTTTCTTTTATCACATGACTTGAATTCATACCAAGAAATTGTTGAACATGTCATTGTGTTGATTAAATAGATAGTGCAGATTCGATACCAATTTTATTTTGCTGCCATCTATCTCTTTGAACATAATTAAACCCTTCTAATGAAATTTTTCTTAAGCATTTTGTTTGAAGTACTGTTTATTTAACCTACTGATCTGCAAACCGACATCAATTAATAATATGCTCACTTCTTCGGACAAAGTACGTGGTGGAGGGACACTAATCGAGCTTAGTCTGTGATACTCTTTCAAAGAAATATGTTGGTGAAAGTTATTTAGAATGAAGGTGAAGAAGATGTATACAATGTCAAAATTACCTCTTAGACATCAAAACGCCAAGGACCGACAATGAAAGGTTCTTGATAAGCCTGGAACATGCAATTACTTGGCAGTGGAAAATTACAAGAAAGAGTAGTAAATGTGAACACTTGTTTCACTTAACCATCAGATGTACCTATTCATATAAATCAATATATGTTTCAGTATATTTTCTACAGTTGTACAGTAAGCCTAAAGTAAGACATACTAGTATGTTGGGTTGCACCAGAGTATAAACTATGATCTAATTATTGTAATAAAGTTATATAAAGACAGCATTGACGTAAGATTATGATGAAAGTCAGACAATCTTATTATAACCATCAATAACGAGGCCACAACCGAAGACCTTGGCCCGAGGGTATTTTACGAATCGTCCCGGGTAGCCGAAGACCTTTTCCATTCGAGTTGTCCCGGGTAGTCGAAGACCTTTTCCTTTCTTATTCGTCTACGAGCCGCTATGCGTCAACCAACCTCCTTTTTCAGAGCGATCCCAGATGTGGTTCCGACGACCCATAACACAGCCGCTTTTGTAACCACGGGAGCCGCAGCCGCTAACAATGCAGGAATTGCCGCGAGGAATGGAAATATTCCACCGCTCTTTTGCATTTGCACGACCTCCGACTTTAACAAATTCAATGTTACTGGGGTGTTCTTTTGTTTAGTCTCCTGAACATGGTTAAGTTGTGTTTGAGTTAGCCACAAGGGAACATTTCCAGTTAACTTTGCCAGAGAAAGCCTCAATGCAAGCCCGCAATCATTTTTTATTGCACTTTTTATTTTCGCAAGCTATTTGTGCTAATATCAACTTTAACTTCGTGATATGACATTATTTTAATAATGCTGTTCAGGCATATCATTGGGTTGCGGGTCCACGATAGCAGGTTGATGCGAGATATACTGGATATTATCTGCATGTTCTTTGTGTCCTTGTGAAACATCATAGACGGTCCAGCGGATCTCGCATAATCGTCGCTGTATCTAGAGAGTCCGATAATCATCGTGACAATGTCAATGTTGTCCAGACAGGCTTTGACGTCCTTTCCGTCGATGAGATAACGTACTCTGCTGTACAACGCCATGATGCCTTTGTTAACAAATCCAATATTGGCCTTGGCGTCATGATTGTTACCGCTGTCATTACGTACAAGTTTTCCATCGATTTCCAAGAAGGCCTCACACGGGAGAAAATATCGAAAATATCATGCGCTTGTAATTCTATTTCTTGATTATTAAATTTTTTTTTATTTTTTTTTTTTTATTTTTTGATAATTTTTTATTTTTTATTTTTTATTTTTTTTTTAAATTTTTTTATTATGATCCTTAGCCGGGTGCGAATAATACTGAAAATCTCTGACACTTCGATCTACCATCCCAGGCGCGTCCATGTCAAACGCGGTATCGGGTACTTCTTTGAATTTTGCCATGGTGAAACTTTAATCATTATCATTTTCGTCTAATACCTTTTGCGGCCCGTCCACAACCGTAATCCGCTTCCCATAGCCGCATTTGCAATCATCGAGTCAGTGCTGGCTTGTGCCAACTCTGCCAGACGTTGTTGAGCGACTTTGTTGATGATTTCACTGACTGGCGCGGGCATTGTTGCCATGGATGGAAGTGAAACTGAAACCTTTGATTGTCGAGTCACTAATCGTCGTAGTCGATCTCGTAATGATTGAAACACCTGCAATCCAAGATTTTTCAACCGATCCGCAGCACAGCTTTTATGCTGTCAACGACTCGCACTGCAACTTGTTTAGCAATTGGTGCAGCGCGCGAGGTCAGGGCCGCGAGTACCTTTGGGGCTCCTGTGAAGAATCTGCGTACAACATCACCGAGGCCATTTCCGAAATATGCCGCATAAACGGATTTTCCCGAGTTGACAACATGCACAGGTATCACGCGTCCACGTACGACTGTAATTGCATTAAATATCAGATCGATCTATAATTTACAGTTGTATCGTGAAGGTCTCCCAGCGAAGATCCAACGCATAAGCGTCCTGGTCCACAAGGGTGAAACGAAGGTGCGTCAACCAGGGATTGCTGCATGGAAGATACATGGGTGCCGCGGGAGTAATCGATATCATATCACCCTGGGGCGCATTCAGTGAGAACCCGAACAATATGAAACCCTGCGACGCGATACTTGATGAACCTGAAGGTTCTCTCGGGAACTACCACTGATGGCGTCAAAAATCAGATTAACCTGAATCGTTGAATTTGTTGGTTTTGGGAAATTTAATAAATATCTTCAGGCCAACAAAGAAATGTTCTCAGCGACGACTGTGCAATATCAACCGTGTACTCTGCTGATTTAATCGAGATGACTAAGCCAATTACAGGCTCGTGTTCGTGTATGAAAATGTTAGAGTCTTTACCGGTCACCAACGTGATCCTTCGTCGGATCTCTTCGTTGACTGAGTAAATGTCGTACGCGCCCGTGGAGAGTTTTACATCATGCCATGTGACGCCACTGTCAGACGAAACCAGAAGCAAGTTATTCGCGGGGTAGCCCCCAAACGGCTGTGACCAGATATTAGGCCAACTGTAATAAACGCGCAATTACCCTAGTGCGATCTCGAATGTGCGGCATTGTCCCTCACTAATTGGGGTAGAAAAAAAACATGTGGAATTCTGGTTTCGTTGAAGAAATTGTCATCATCGAGGTGGCGCTCGCGGTTGTATTTGCAACAATACGCTGTATCGCGGAATAGATTTCACGAAGAATAGGAAACGCCTCAGGATTCATCATCGGTATTATATACATCATCAAGAATAGGAAACGCCTCAGGATTCATCATCGGTATTATATACATCATCGATGTCTTTATTGAGTTCATACATTAACGAGCGAAACGTTCCCGGGTCCATGATATCGTTGGTGAGCAACCGCTGACAAATTGATGTGGCCTGATTAATGACTTCTGGCGCCTTATTACCGGCGCGAACGGACCCCACGAGTATTTCCAGACGATCCACGAGTTCGTTCACTTGTTGTTTGTCCACAGACACGCATTTGCACACTGCGTGTTTACATTTACTTCCCCGACCAAGACCTTTTCCACGTTAGGGCGCCTGTGGGTCATCCTTGAGAGACGCAGCATCCTCCGGTGGGGAATAATATTCTTCTGAGAAGACTTCGTCGTCCGCTGAAGGCAAATCCTCCTTGGAAGTCAGACACTGCTCCTGAAACCGAGCCCCGTAGATTTTTGCAAGAGTTTTTCATATATACGGAGATAACTATACCAGTGTGGCAGCGTCTTTTCTATACCTATGATTCTATACATGAGAACAATCGTATGAAAATCGTTCCACATATCATTATTACTGTTGAGTCTTTCAAGTCGCATCAACTCAAGAAATACCCATCTAGGCCATTCCCTTCTGATGTAACCCGGATGCGTATCCTTAGGCAGTTCACACTCCAAAATACAGTCTTTAAAGTTCTTGTGTGTGGTTCTTTAATGGCAAACCTTAGGGGATTGTCAAAGATCATCTGCCGTGCCAGTTCATTCAATTTTTGAAGTGGTGTTTGCAACTTTGCCTGGTACTCAGGTGGTTGTTGTTGTGGAACATACACAAGTGCCTCTCCAGCATCCTCTTGCATTTCCTCTGGACCTTTTTGAATTTTTACTAATCGTGCTAGCACACGCCTGGCCGTCCTAGCGGTTTCTTCCGTGGCTTTCTTAATATCTTCAGCGCATAAGGCTATTTCTGTCGTGGCTTTCTTAATATCTTCAGTGACTTCTGCGGTTTCACGTGCGGGCTTGATCAGCGGTGCAAACGTTTCTTCGAAGCCCGCTGTGAGGTCTTCTCGTGCAGGTTGTCGCGACTGAAACATATATTTGACACGTGCGCGTGCATCTATATAATCGCAAAGAAGTTCCCGGTGTTCGCAGACAACTTTGCGGCGGCAGTCAGCAGTCTCTGCTATGGCATCGCTGGCAGGTTTCGTCATTGTATATGTTTATGGTGGTTGTTAAATTGCTTCAATGTTTGCATGATATATATTCGCGTGAGACACGTTCGTGTTTAAACCCGCGCGATACTTGCGCGGCCCATCAATCAAGTCAATCGTGAGAAAACTGTGTGGTTCCCGGGTAACTTCTGCGAACATATTCCGAAACTCATTCCATGAGTGGTCGACGGCACACCAAGTCCAGTCAATGTTTGCAAGACCATGCGTGTCAACCCCATGAAATATCATCAAAATGTTGCAGTTGTCCCGCATCACTTTGAGCACGTGTGCGTATGGTTGTGTCACATCAATGTTTTTATGCCGGCCCCGGGAAAATATTCTCGCGGGATTATCTTGCCGGTCAAGCATCACATCGTCATACACGAAAAGATTATTGTGCTCCGGGTAAAAGTCGTCAATCGCAGGCGTTTCATCGATCGTGGAAAATAAATAAATGGTGTCTTCCAATACGCAAGCGCTTTCGTGAAATCCCTGAATACTTCATAACACGGTTGATCGTCGGGGGGATTGTGCAATCACGTACAGCAGATCCCACGTTAACTATCGCATGATCGGATTTAGCAATAGTTGGGTTTTCCCGGATCCGGCCGGGCCAATGATCAGCGTGCGAACCGAGTTCGGAAACACTTCGCTGTGTTTGGATGGTCTGGGCTTTGCCCACGCAGAAAGGTCAATGACCGAAAAATCTTTTCTCTTTCTGTTGAACGTCAATTGTTGTATAATTTATCATCCAACACCGAGCTTTAGTTATCTGCACCGGTGTTCTCGGTAGCACTCCCACAGACGAATGCAGAATCCTAACTGGGATACCTCCCCTCAACCTAAGAAGGGAAGAATTTATCCTGCTGCATGCGGCTAGGATATCAATTCATGACAAGTCGCACCCTACAAGAGTTATTATAGAGATATGCAACAAGCCCTTCAGACACAAATTGCGCAAGAACCTCCCAGGAGGAAAAGAAATAAATGAACTAAAAAAGTAACTAAACATTCCCAATATACTGGCGGAAATAACAAAATACCCTGATCCCGCCCCATGGACCTGCAATCCACCAAACATTAATCTAAATGCACTAATTTACGGTAATAAACTAGAAAATCCAATGGAAATAAGGGCCAGAATCCTCTGAAATAGAAAGTAGGTATGAGGGGTACATCCAAATCAATACGGATGGGTCTAAATCCCCTGACCCAGGACGCACTGCAGCAGCAGCCGTCATCCCGGAGGATAGCATCACGCTTGGGGCGAGGCTACCAGATAACTGCTCCATTTATACTGTCGAATTCTGGGCTATAATCCAACCAATTAAATGGATACAAGATAGCCAAACCTCAAAAGCAGTTATTATTAGCGAGTCCTTCAGTGTGCGGCGGACTCTGGAGTCCGGTAAATCTGCCAGCAGCGATAACATGACCCGAGAAGTTTACTTTGGACTTAAAAACCTGGAACGAACCCAAAAATCATACTGTAGAATTCATGTGGGTGCCCTCCCATATCAACATCCCTGGAAACGAAAGGGCTGATAAAGAAGCCAAAAACTAACTAAACGATCAAGACATCTACCATCTGGCTTACAGTGTCCAGGAGATCTACAGTATGATTAGGCAAACAATAGATAATAAATGGCAGAGGGAATGGGAAGATACGCAAAAAGGGCGTAAACTCTATAGCTTGCAGAAGCAGGTCTGCAGAAATAGTATCACCCCAAACCTGGGAAACCCCTATGATACCAAAGATATAAATAGTATCAAAACTGGAAAAACACTATTAGCCAGTAGCTTTGGAAGATTTTTGCCAGGTATACAAGAAGCAGGAATAAATTGCCCACACTGTCCCACCTATGAACCATTATGCCACATTTTTAACGAATGCCCCAAATATACCCAAGAATGGGAAAAATTCCAGGAAAAACAGAGGAAACTAAATACCTCAGATAGCTACCCGGATTTCCTTAAAATAGGAAATACTAACATAAACTCGGTGTGCTCAAACATACTGGGATTCATCACCGACATTGGGAAGAGAGGGAAGATATAATCCTTGGTTAGGAATAAAATGACAGGTCCGGAAGAAAAATTGAAAAATTGGAAAATAAAAACCTTATAAGCATTAGGGAAGCCCTAACAGTCTCTCGGGGGAGGAGGGGCTCTGTACGAGGGGAAGGGATAGGCATACCATCTTAAATGGTTCTCAGGGTGAGAGTCTATCTCCGCCCCCACGACGTGAGGTATTGTGTGCGATGCCGCATGAAAACACGTACCACAAATCCAACTCGGGTTCGGACACGTAATGGCAGAGCCGCAATCGCTGGAACTTGTTCTCGATGTGAAGCCAAGAAGTTTACGTTCGTGGAAACTTCCAGTTCCATCGGGAAAAGCCGTGGACGCGCGGGGTCCAAATAAAACTTGACGGTGATATGAATAACGTGCTAACAAAACTACCAGGGGTACCGTGGAGAAAATATTCTAGTGAAAAGCATATTCCTGGATACAATTACTGCGGGCCTGGAACACTGCTAGACATACGACTGCATACTATATCAACCAAAGCGCAGAGAAGAACCTGTAAACCGCGTCGATGCTGCATATTACCGACATGATCTCACGTATTAAGCGATATCCGTGCGCATCAAAAAGCAGACATGGATCTCATTCATGGCTTAAATGCGATCAGTCCTACACTCGAAGAAAGAATCGTCAGATGGATCATCAAAGGAAGTATGAAGGCCAAAATTGTACTTGGAGGAGACAAAGTCCACTCATTGGAGGTAAAATCTCAATATAACAAACATGGACGCGAAACTGTACGCGATATGCAACGGTTATTGCGGTTATTGGAAGGGCGAAGCAACCGTTGAAAAGTTAGCGAGTGCGGCAAAAGTTACTTCGAAAGTTACCAGAACGTTGCTGGCCAAACAAGCTTTGTGGCAGATTTACCTACCCTCACCTAGAAAAATTCCCCGTGGATGGTTTGATGCGAGGACCTCAAACGAAGTTCACCAGACTGATCTTTTGTTTCTCCCACGTGACCTGATACGTCGTCTGCACATATACAAATACGCACTAACCGTCGTAGATGTTGCCAGCACATCCAAAGATTCAACAATTGTCCCAGACGCATTCGATTCAACAAGTGTCGCAGACGCATTCAAACGTATGTACGCACGTTGGCCGTTAACATGGCCGCAGCTTCTAAAGGTGGATCCAGGCAAAATAAATTTCGGAGCCGTTGCTGCGTTGTTGGCGAAACATCATGTGCGGGTCCGTCGTGAACAATATCAGCATACATCGCGATCAGGCCATTGTGGAACGATTTAACCGTACACTTGCGGAACGATAATTCGGGCATCAGAACGTGCAAGAATTATTGATGAATCCTGAAGCGCGGTCTCGCGAATGGGTGACACGGCTTCGGTCGGTCATAGCAGCGTTGAATAATGAAACCACACGTATGATTGGGTAAAAACCCGCTGACGCGATTCGGTAGAAAACTGTCACCTCCAAAGTGGCTTTACCGCCGCAACCACCCGCGTTAGACTCACTCGCAAACAATTTGGTTCTGTATCTGTATGCACCGGGGGAGTTAGAAGGTGGACAACGTGGTGCTACTGACCCGGTATAGTCTGTTGATATGTTTACAATGTCAGACCGAATTGATATTCCAAGGCAGCCAACGCGCTACCATCTGGCGCAAGACCGCTCTGCGGTCCAACCACAGGAGGCAAAGCCTCCTAGTAGAGCATTTGTGCGGGAGGAATTGCAAGTCATTCCTTCGAATACACAATTACCACCAAGATTTATTTTGGGACCTGCGCGTGCTCATCAGGGAAAATACATCGCTTGGTATCTAGCGGGGACAAACTCACCTTTATGCATCGGTATACACCCATGTGATGTTTCCGCGACCTGATAAGGTTTGCTGTGTGCATGAAATCACGTCGTTGTCGAAGACACTCCACATACATGCTGTGCTTGAGATCCTTTTGCACAACAACCCGAGGAACTCCTTTAGCTTTCTTATGTTTTTACCGCTCTGCTGTCCGACCACGATCGAGTACAGGCTTACATGGAGAAATATGAAACTCAACTTCGAAGCATCTAACAACAGTCCATCCTGAAGCTTCGTTGGTGAATTTTACAACCTTCTCGAGAATCTTTGCAAACGTTTGTCGATTTTATCATTAATGGCTTCAGTACCTTCACGGGTTAAGATTACAAAGACATCACTCCAAAACCATGAGCGTAAGTTTTAATGCCATCGCTGTCTAGTGAATCAGAGCATTCTAAAGGGCTAAGCGGCATAATAAACTCCACCCCACGAACAATATACACCTTTAACCCGGCAGTGCCCGCGTGCTGTCATGTTGATATGATTCTCAGACGCATATTCGAGAACAGATTCACAACATCGTAGCCTGGCTCGTATTGGATTAGAATAATTCCCCAAGAATCTTGAAAATCACGAAAGCGCTTGTGTAACGTAAACTCTTCAACTTTGACTTGTCGAGCTAGTGCGGTAGCCTTAGCGGTAATGTCGGCTGTGACACAGCTGCGGCGGTTTTCCACATCTGCAACCACGCGTTCGATTTCGGCCCGCCTGGCCGGTAGAGGAATCTTGATATATAACTGTACTGCTGTTTCACGAAGTTGCCTGACGGTTTCTCGAGGCTCCTCCGGAGGAAGTCCTAATAGCGCATATATACTTGCCTTTGCTGTACCTCTCTGTATTTTTATTCCACATTCTCGCGCGGATTGTTTGAGTTGATTTACAGTTTGCCTCATAACCAGCTATGGTTCATCTAGGGGAAGTTGTCTCACAGCCAGCCGTGGTTCATCTACGAGTCCTAATAATGCAAGTATACCTGTCTTTGTCATACCGCTTGGTATCCTTATTCCACGCTCTCGAGCGAATTGCTTCAGATGATTCACAGTAGGCATGCCCGTATATATTAGGAAAAAACTGTCTAATTGCTTATTTACCAATAAACTTTTTTTATAATATTATTTGTAGTATCAGAATCAGAAACAGCAATCGCTTCGATCTTATACATATTTTTGCGTGACATCATCGTTGGGTTTTTCCTTGACATCATTGGGTTTTTTCACATTCATGCTGGCATGTCTTGTTGCCGCGCACGATAATATTCGGCAACAGATCCAAATGGTCGGCAAAGCTTATTACGCGACTTGACGCCAATACCACATTTAAATTATGGTCTAGAACCAGGGCCAAAACGTAACGCGAGCAAATGTGATTTACAGCATTCACACCTTTATACTGATTGCATCCCAGTACAATTGAACTTCTTATATATACATGAAAACTGTATTCTTTAGTATGAAATACTGTTCATCTATCCTCTCGATTCATTGCATTTATAACCTGAAGCGGCTCTTTATCAGATTATACTACTCTGGATAGTATCCGATGATACTACCACCAACCGTAAAACATGTCGGGCTCATGATGGTAATGTTAAAAGGCAGGGTAGTTTCTCGTAAGCAAGCTATTTTACAAGCGACAGCCTCCGCATCTTAGTATCAAATTGCTCTTCTTGTTTAAATAAAATTTTCTTCAAGCGGGTATTTGGTGAAATCACTGCACTCTTGCTGTTGCGATAATACATCACAACAAATCGAAACTGACCATCTATTGTACCCTTAAACTTGTAACTTTTTAACTTTTTGACATTCTATAAAATCACCGTGCCGTCCCTGAGTATTGATTTTATGGGTTCTCTGTCTTTGCGCTGAAATCACTTTTCACAGAAATACCGCCATTTTTCAGGGCTGCGTATCAGTTCCGAATATTCTTTACTACCGCAAATAATTTCATTGTTGTGTATAAGTGTGAGTGCTATTGATGTTTTATATAATATACAGCAAAGGCACACTCTCTAATTGGTTTACCCCTGATGATGATCACGAAAATCTTAGCTGTCTTCACTCTCTTTTTCGTCTTCACTGTCTTCGTTAAATATTTCACGGCCTTCACTGGGTGTTTCACTATCTTCATGATCGTCAATGGTTAAACTCACTCGCGCCGGTGACTGGATTAACGCTAACGACCTAAAGTTTTCTTGTACAATATCATACAATGCCTTTTCTGGCATTTTATTATATTTTTCACCAAGTTTTCGCCGTACCCGCTCTAACTCAATCCCTAACCAGGTTAATTTATCAAGGTGCTCCGGACATGTCTTTGAAAAAGGATATAGCATCTTGTAGGCCTCAAGCTAAAAAACGATTTAATCTTTTTTGCGAGGTTACAAACGCACCATTGGTCTGGTAATTTAATTCCTGCATTAGCCACAGAAGTGAATTTTTTCACAATGCTATACGTGTCTAACTGTGTGGTTTATAAGGGCATTATATAATAGTCCCTGCAATTCTCTAATAGTGAATCACTTATGCATTGTTAACCTATGTGTTACAGTGAGTAGTATCATAATGGGCGTGTATGAGACCACGCTTAGTCGCTTACCTATCAAAGCTCCCCAATCCATAAACCCCTAACGCGGTTGACAAGCGAAGCTTCTACGCGGATGCACACGTGTGCAAAAATCCTCAGTAGGGAAACGTTATGGGGAATCTGGAAGGGGTTTCGGTCTGGAAAAACAAAAATTGGTCAGACGGTCTCAATTCCCCATTATCACACTGCTATGGGTATATGGATGATATTCGGGATCTACAATTTTATCGTCGACGTCAATCCTGGTATTAACCAATCAAAAGTAGGCATTTTGTTCATTTGAAGAGATGATTTCCATAGTAGTTATCCTCACATATCCTTCAACTTGGAAACTTATAAACACAACCCTAAATTAAAATTGCCTCTGGTTTGGGTACAACTTTTGTCATGAAAGGTATTTAAACATTCATGAACTAATATTGGGAGTTTTATTTCAAATAATTCGGAAGAGTGATAACGGGAATTTCAACATTTAATTGTGATATGAATATGGATAATGTTCGAGTAAACCAAATGATTTCATCTACCGGAAACAGATATCTAAACTGTATGTTGAAGTTATGGGCTGGACTTTTAGGTATGTGTAGAACCAAGAAAAGTACTCTCTTTCGTCGTTTAATCTGATTATGGACTAAGTAAAGACAATACATCTATATTGCAGTTTATAAAATTGGTAATTATGCATATAAATCACAAATTGACTAAATAAATGTGTATCAAGATAGTTTATCAAGATGAAGAAACATCCCCTACCACTCAGTCCAGGTCTGCTACTGTGGTGCGTCCTTGGGCAAGGCACTTTACTCCAATTGTCTCGGCACTAAATAACTTACGTATGTTGCTGTGCAGGAAAATACCAAACCAACCAAACCCTACCACTGTATCTGGGGAACTCTTCATTATGTCAGTCGTAATGAGAAATGTGACTAGGGGGATAGGTTCATAAATCCTTATAATTAGTTTCTTAAAGTAAATGACAAAAACTATAACACGTCGGATAAGACAGCAATTATGCCGACACGCCTAATTATCTCTTTGATCTTATCCAATTACTAACAGGTAGGAAAATTATGTAAGAGTGCAGTCAGAAGAGTAAATTGAAAACAAACACTTTTAATTACTTTCTTAATTAGAAGTTAATTTATGGTAGGGTTTTTCCTTTGATGACACAAAGCACTGTCAACAAAGAACCATCTTTCTGTATGATAAGAAAAATCAGGTCTAGTGTTGAAAGTCATTCTAAGGTATAATGCTTCTTTTAAAATGTGTTTTAGTATGATTTTTTTAAATTTCAAGCATACGCTTCCTTTCTTGTTTTTTCTTTCCTCTTAAAAGAAAATACCCTTTACAGAATGTTATCAAAAATGTATTAAGATATATATATATATATATATATATATATATAAACTAGCAATGCAGTATACAGTCAAATGCTTGTATACAGTTGAAACTGTATACCTTGAAAAGCGCAAACTTACGCAATTGAAGAATATGGTCTTTCTACCTACTTAGACGGTCCCCCGTGAAAAGGACAAGGTTTGGACACAAACCAGTCACCTGTAGCTAGGAATCAAATCATATTAGACAGCTACTTGCTTCTTCCCTAACAAAATATAAAAGGTGGGTATGTGCGGACTTGAAACCTGACTGGCATCACAAAACATACTTGCCTTTGGATGTCATGTATTTTACCTGTTCCTTGTTCTTTTAAAACTTCAATCACCCTTTCAATTGAATAAGACGTACTTTATGCTTTTCGATCAACTTTTCAGTGGCTATCATTATACTACATTTACCACTCCGATTGTCTCAAATGTCACTTCAAAACCGCAAGGTGGTAACCCAAATTCGGAACAAGAGAAAAGCCACAACTTGAAGACTTTAATAAGTCCTTTGGGAAACTCGTTTTCCATGTCACGCATCAAAGGCGACGTATGGTACATCAAAGAATAAGACGATTTATCTTTTCAAAGAAAGCCATGTATTTGACTTTCTTTTATGTCAATTTATTCACAGTATAATCTCTTACAGAATTTACATGCAAGTCTCATCACGTGTATATTCTAAAGGTCTTCTGGCCTTTTAACAAATAGATATGTCAATTTGATAGACCACTGCGAAATTAGTATCCGAAGATCAATTCCTGCACCTTAATTCAAATGGAAATAGTGTATCAAGACAAATAGAACGTTTAAAGGCGGCTTTCATTAATAAAATTCGAGTTAAAAGCTTTAATCTTCAACGGTTTTAGTCTTGAACATGATGCACAAGTGGGAAAAACGTTGGGACTGGTCTTCCAAACGTTCAGCTTGGCTTCTTACTTGAATGTGTATAGCAACATTTTAATTTTTCTAATTTTTTTGGTCTTTTTTTTTCCAAAAGGTAACACATTGTCAGTAAAAGGGTCAGACACTTTTTTATCATAGCCGTGACCAAATGTCTTAACTACGAATGTTCTTGCAACATCCGATGTCATTCGTGCCAAGAAACAACAGAATTTGCTGTGTGTTAATGTTATTAAATGGTCTAGCTTCGACTGAATATTTGAACCATCATTAATCATTCAGAATATAATTTCAGCGCCGCCCAGTGGAAGTAAGGATTCTCCTGTATCACCCGAACTTTAGTCATTCAATGCATAGTGCAGCTTCGATCAAAGATTTGCTATTGTTTCTCTTTCTATGGAACATCGTTAAACTCCTCAAAGAAGATTTATATTCTGCGCTTTGTCTGAAGTATTAATTACCTAACCTAGTGATCCGCAAGTCAACATTAATTTATAAGATGCTCGCTCCTTCAGAAAATGAAGAGAAACACTAATCCCAGTTTGTCATTGATAGTCCTTGAAAGACAGCTGTTATGTCCAAGTTACGTGGAATGAAGTAGATTCAGTGCGCACAATGTTCAAATATACGTGTAAAACATCAAACAGACCTGCAATCAAAGGTCAAAAGAGGTATCAAACATAAATTGACATGTTTTTATTGAAAGTAAATGCTGTTACTGAAAGTCAACCGATTCCAATATTAAATCGCTAGAATGCCTAGTCTACATTTGAGCCATCTATCTCGTTCTTGTAATGATTAAGGTACACAACCCCATCCTTTCTAATGATTTTCACAGGTGACGAACAACGTCTCCTGCACAGCCTGAAATAACGTAAATATCACATTATTCCGCCATTGTTGTGAGTTGGTACTCGAGAACCAGCCTACATCCCTTGTGAGTATTTTCCATTTAATGCCCCTTAATTCTGACCAACCTCTGAATCTTCAACTTGAACCCTATACAAATTAATTACCCAGCGATCCCTGAAGAACAATAACAATTTAAAAATCTTTTTGTAAAGCAAACAAAACTCTTTAATGAATATTATTAAAAAATTACCATATATTATGGAATCTGTTAAATATCATAATTTTCAATTAGGAGAAAGACAAATAGGGATGACTCTCTCTCTCTCTCTCTCTCTCTCTCTCTATATATATATATATATATATATATATATATATATATATATATATATATATATATATATATATATATTTAAAGATGTATACGAGTGGAAAATTAAAGATACAAAATACATACTATAGATATATTTTTTTATATCACATGCAAATACTCATATTTTAATTTCCAATGGAGTTAAGAAGCTGCGAATTGACGGAAGGAGTTAACGCTTCACATCCCTGCCGAGTGTGTCCGCTACAAAATGCATTCCAAATCTTGTTGGAAATTGTTAATTTGCTTTTTTATGAGCTTCTCTTTTCACTCATAATGATTACAAAAATAAAATGGACGCTTGAGATTCAAGCATGAAAGTTGGTTTAAGTGAAAAAAGTACATACAGTTCAAGACCTGCGTCCCAAGCAGGAAAGCGCAGCCACTTGTATCCATCGATCTTTGTCGAGTACGCTGAACCAAATGATTAATACGCTAATCGAAACTTTCAATCCGCGTGCAAAAAAAAAAAAAAAAAAAACACGCAGGCACATTTCCTGAATTGCATGCCGTTGGTTGTCTGCGTAGTTAACGGTAACGACAGAAAATTTCGAATCTTGTGAAATAATTGGTTGGGGAACTAGTCTAAAACTGAAATGAGTCTCAATTAGCCAGACGCTTATATTCAAGGAAAAGTACAATTAGTCGCCTACATTCCTAAGGATGGTATTAAGAGATAGAGTCGGTTTCAAGATCTCGAAGCGAAAGCCAAATGATGTGTTACTTCGATTTCGCAAAGAAAACGAAGCCACATATGAAAATAACATATATAAAGATATAATTCTGATATGGAACAGAAATGGGACTGGGTAAGACGAAGTGGACTGGGTAAGACGAAGTGGACTCGGTAAGACGAAATGACCGTGGACCTACGTTTTCTTTCCGCAATGTGTGTAGCAAGCACTTCAGCATAAGCTATTGCGGACAGGATATTGTTGTACTCACTTCTGTCAACCAAGATCAATCTTACTGGAGAGAGATACTGAGCAGACGTTGCATCTAAACATTTACAAGCTGATAAGAAGGCTACATGGAATTGTGTTCAGGAACGTAGTAGTTCAGCTGAAGCCTTTTGCAAATGAGAAAAATATTGTGAAAAATTATAAAAATATATTTATTTTGTTACAAAAAAATAGTTGTCTCTTATCTATGTTATAATTATTACAAACAATATTATTTTTTTTAATAAAATTAATAGAACTTAGTCAGAAACAAAACATATAATCAGCAAGTTATATAGATGTTGTAATATTTCACATATCGAGATAGCTAATTTGCTCTCAACGCGTTGTGATTTTTCCAAGCTGGCAAACCTCACTAATTTATTTCTCTGGAACTTAACATGTCTGAATCAGTACATTCGACCAACTCTAAATTACAATATACATGTGTTTACATTTATTGTTGATGCACAAATAGTGCTGATGGACTGTACGCTGTAGATGGCAGAAGAAAAAAAGAAAGAAAAATATAGGAACGACACATATCGGTAACGTTCAATTGTACAGACCTTTACCACACTCTCTGTCGGTAACGTTCTATTGTACAGACCTTTACCACACTCTCAGTCGCCGTCGAGCTCTTGGCATCACGCGAGAATCTGGTTGATTGAGACTAAGATATTTACAGGTAATCTAAGTCATTATTATACTTGATTTTACCATTGCTACTGACCATAAGATATGGTTGTCTTTTGTTATTATCTGATTTATCTTTCTATCTGTCTCTGCCACCCCACCCCACCCCACCCCACCCGTCTCTCTCTCTCTCTCTCTCTCTCTCTCTCTCTCTCTCTCTCTCTGGGTCATTTTATCTGTATGTTTAAAACGTTGAGCCAGTATTTACTTATCCGAAACTGTCTTATACATATCAAAGGCATTTTCCAGTAAGTTTTTACAAAGCTGTAATGTGATCTTTCTTTTGCATTCCGTTGTATAAATCCCACACTTTAAAAACAATAATTGAGTCTCACAGGTACAAGCTTGTCACCACGTACACATATTAGAGAAGGTGGTAAATCAACAAATGGAGATACGTATTTATCTAGTTTGAACAAAGATTTTCGAGCCCGTTCTGCTTGTTTGTTTTTTGTTAGGGTTTTTTTTTTTTTTTTTTTTGGGGGGGGGGGGGGGGGGGGGGTTGTGATATAGAGAACGATCCACTATATGGAATAGTTATGCCTTAGTGAGTAAATTTATTTACGATTTCTAAATGTACACGTTCTTACTTAAACTCTGACGTGCGGTAAATATGTTTAAATCCTGTTCATACCAGACCCAAATACAGCAACATTTTGTGTGCCTCAGTTGATAAGTGTTTTCCACCGAAGCATAAAAACTATGGTAAAAGCATACTGCAGGTAAAAAATAGATGATAAAATTACGTACAAACCTTCAATTTTCTCCAATTCTAATAAACACACTCATTTTCTGCTTGACCAGTCCTTTCTTTACCCAATCAATCTTTGGAAGATCCATCGTCATCCACATGTGTATTGAGCTGAAACTCATTTTAAAAAAAATGTAACAATGTGAATAACAGGAATTTGATAGAGGTGACCCCAAATATTTGCAGAACGGTTCTAAATTATATATATATATATATATATATATATATATATATATATATATATACATATATATAACCACGTGCATTCCCAAATAGTTTCATTAAAAGAGCCGTTGCTTTTTGTGTATACAGTGAAATGATGCAAAGCCGCTGACAAATACATGTGTATATTGATTTATATGTACAGACAGACAATAACACATACAGACTGACTGAATGTCTTACCAATTTTCTGACTGACTGGCTTGACAATGATTACGTCCTTACTTATTTACTTACTATTAACATTAGAAATAATAGTGGCTAGATGCTACGCTGCACTTTTTAATATTTCAATATGATATAGTAATAGAGTTTAGACAGTTGGCCGTAAAAAGAATAAGGAGGTAAATGCAAGATTTAGGACAGGTGACGCCAGAGGGCCTAACAATATTCACAAATTATCAGTATGGCCAATACCAAAGCTATTTAATTTTATGCGATGGGAAACACCTTCCGGTACTTTGTCATTGCATGGTTTTTCAGACCATTAAACATGGTTGTTATCCTTCATTTAGGTAATATCTCTATGACATCCTATTTATCAAGTCCGTGGTTTCAAAATTCTAAATAATCCAGTCTGTAATCATAAAATGAAATTTCCTGTGCTACTTCCCCGCTGTCACTACATAAAACTGTGCTACTTAATTATTAGTCTAACCTTTTATCATGCATGGACAATTTAATGTTCGGAGGACTGTGTAGTCATGGATTTATTTTCGTTTTTATTTTTAGCCATGATGCACCATCCCTGACTTCAACAGAAGAGCCATGCCATCTTCCGCAAAAATAAAGAACGTTAGAGAAGGCAGATTTTGCGTGAATACTTCATTAAGAACATATGTTGATAAAATTTGGTCCATCTTTATCACGCAAATAATCAGCATAGTTTGGAGTAATTATGCCAAACCATTTCATTCCAATCATGCAAGTATAAGCACAGCAGCAAAATGTGCCAATGTCATGTGGACGCTTTACGGTAAAAATCTAGTAGCAAAAAATGCCTTCTTCATTCAGACGATGCTTTTTGGAATATATCTGCTCTAATTTTTGGAAATTGAAGAGCGTTTGTGAACTTTTCCTTTTGAAATTCGTGTATTTTATTATATAGCTTTTATTACTGGGTCATTGCTAGTTCTATAGTAATTAAGTTTAAAACAACACATACTAATGGGTTAAACATACTTTGCTGCGAAATATATTTTCTACTCATGACCAACTGTTATATATATATATATACAAACGTGTGTGTGTGTGTTCTCAGTAGGGGACGGGTTATAATGTTCTTACCTGTATAATAATATTTTTTTCTCGAGAATATATACTGGCAATAATCAATTTCTTCGGCCTTAAGATGTAATTATCTATATTATAATATTAAATAAGTCACCATTATCTTACAATGAAAGTAACTTTTGTGGTGTATCTTGTACTGACATATAAAACATCAATACTTGCAGTAAAACAAAAAGATATCAATACTTAACATCAATGACTTAACCTTTCTTCTTTCTTTATTCATTAAAGAGTCTATCATCCCATAAAAAGTTACATTAAATTACAGAAACGTTTTAAGAAGCTTTTCCAAAGATGCAGAAAAGGTATTGAAGGGACATCTTAGTTGGTTTTAATTTAAGTACGGTGTATGCTCACATCAAAATGGGGACTACATTAAGCTGTGTGGAATCAACATCAATAAACAGTCGCAGCACGAAACCAAGAAAATTTCAATTAAAAATTAAAAGGAAGACTTGTTCGGGCCAAGACTCTAAAACCTAAACAAAACGGAGTGATAGTAGTAAGGCATCCCATGAAAATGACTATTACAGAAAAAAAAGTTTGGAATTTTCTTTCTGTACTTGTTTAAAATATCCTTCATGATTGAACGAGAGTAAATAAATGGTAAAATGAAAAGTAAGCATATGCACAATGGCTGAACCATGCTCGTATTTCTAATTCACACAATGGCTGAACCATGCTCGTGTTTCTAACTCACACAATGGCTGAACCATGCTCGTGTTTCTAATTCACACAATGGCTGAACCATGCACGTGTTTCTAATTCACACAATGGCTGAACCATGCTCGTGTTTCTAATTCACACAATGGCTGAACCATGCTCGTGTTTCTAATTCACACAATGGCTGAACCATGCTCGTGTTTCTAATTCACACAATGGCTGAACCATGCTCGTGTTTCTAATTCACACAATGGCTGAACCATGCACGTGTTTCTAATTCACACAATGGCTGAACCATGCTCGTGTTTCTAATTCACACAATGGCTGAACCATGCTCGTATTTCTAATTCACACAATGACTGAACCATGCTCGTCTTTCTAATTCACACAATGGCTGAACCATGCTCGTGTTTCTAATTCACACAATGGCTGAACCATGCTCGTGTTTCTAATTCACACAATGGCTGAACCATGCTCGTGTTTCTAATTCACACAATGGCTGAACCATGCACGTGTTTCTAATTCACACAATGGCTGAACCATGCACGTGTTTCTAATTCACACAATGGCTGAACCATGATCGTATTTCTAATTCACACAATGGCTGAACCATGCTCGTATTTCTAATTCACACAATGGCTGAACCATGCTCGTGTTTCTAATTCACATGATAAATAGTTTTCATTGTTTTTAGTGTGATGCACGCTGAATGGGATAACCCCAAACAAATGAGGTTGCATCAACCCATGAGTGCAATCTATGGTGGAATATTGTGTTCATTACACGTTTTGCGTCCTGTCAGAATACATGGAAATGTGACTATGCAAACTAGCAGTCTTTCTTAAGACCAGTAACCTATTTCCTTGCATTGGTCCTATGTAATAGAAATGCAAAGCTTTAAAAACATTTTAACATTGTTTATGTTAAACGTTACAGTGGTCAATTGCATGTTTTGTGTTTAATACAAATTCCTAATATTCTTGAATCATGCCCTTCTTGTTTAACAAATATGCGATCGCCCAATGCTAGGATGTGACATTTGAACAATGTGTTTCTCAAACCCTTTCCATTTATATCGCCCAAGCTTTTCTTCCATGTTTGAATTTCATAAATCATCCTTAATTTCAAATATCGTTAGGTAGCTAAATTAAACTGATATAGCACTGAATAAATTCCAATCCTTTTATCCAAAGTAAACTCCGGATTATATATCTAACGGTCAATATTGAATTTGGGGCAATCTTATATTGAGCGCATCCTTTGGTGGACTATGTATGCTCAACAAGAAAAGATGTATATCACTTAACAATGTAGATCATTTCAAAATTTGCATTTGTTTCTCAAGCGTTTATTTAATTTACCCCTTGGAATAAGTGTTGAGTAAGTAAACGGTGAAGGCATTATTGGAACAAATCAAGCGTATCGCGCATAAATGTCCCTTTTGCAATTCGAGCATTTTCAAGCGCAACACGCGCATCTTAAAGGAAAACGAACTTTTATTTTCATACGTGCCTTGACTGAATATTCCTAGTGAATGAAAGCATATGCCCAAATTGTATTCAGATCCACTAAGATGTTTTAAAGATGTGGCAGATTAATTTTTCAAACATTCGCGTAGATAGTTTGGGCTACGAAAATCGCCATGATGGATAAAATTATGACGTCACTCTGTCGCATCTAGTCTACCGCCAATAGATTGGTTTACCGATTCTTTGCTGCCATAATGTTCATTTTAGAACCATTGAAAAGAATCACACCGAGCAATGATGTCAAGTCATACAGTAAATAATAACGAACAATTCCTGCTTTCACAAGGGAAGAGCTAACAAATATGATGAGATCTTGTGATTCCAGAAAATCGTCCACTGCTGTAAAGAGATCAATAAGTTATCATTCACAAAAGTACTAAAAAGCAAAATGTCGGTAAATATCGATTTTTCCTCATATTTTACATTTAAAAAAATTGTTTTGTCACAAGCATTTCGTTTTCCTTTGAAAGTCAAAAGACATGAGAACAATCTTTGGGAGAATAATACAACTTATTGGAGTTAACAAGCTAGTCTCTTCTCTTATAGATTCGGGGTAGGGAGAAAACAAACGTTCTTTTGTCTCGTCTAGTTATAATGTGCATGTTGCACCTGAATACGCACGTATTGCACAATTGCCATTACGTGCGATACCCTTGATTGGTTTCAACAATATATCGACCAACTGCCCAGTTGGCATGCGTAGCGGATAGGGTGAAGAAAATAATTTCAACAAGTAGATGGGAAATATGAAATTTTCAATATGGTTTCGTCATGCCTATCTTTTTATGTTGAGTATCTATTTTATAAAGTCACACTCATCACCTACTTTTATCCTAATCTTGCTTTAAGCGTCATTACCACATACAAATTAGTCTTTCTCGAGGATATTTTATTTTCTTTATTAATTTCAGCACCGTGTGTCTACTCTAGTTGTAGAAAGTCTAAATGGAGATTCACTTGTATGACTTTTACGAATAATTTTGCATGTGTATCGTAAATTAATGGAAACACCTACTTGGTATGATCATGGAGTCTTCATAATATAGGGCATAAGAATAAAAGATTATTCGTTAATATCCTTTGATATTATCACCAGCCTGATCAAGAACAAAAGTTGAACCAATGTGGCTTACGTGTTAAAAAGTGCCTAAATCAATGACATTAGAAAGTACAGTGCATGCGCATACCGTTTATGCCACTGAGAACGAATCTATGAAGCGTACTGTAGGATATGCTAGTAGGAACTGTAAGATAGTAAGGCAGGCGAACAGTCATGTATGTTGGTAGATAAGTGCTATGAGAATATTTAAAGTTACAAAAGCTTGAATGACTAGTCTGGGTGTCCAACCAGGACACTTTACAGTTGAAGATATCCATTTTTTTAAGAGACCTAGACTTCAATGAAATAATGGAACAATAAAGGCCCGGTGAGTCAAATAAAAGACAAACTAAGTCAATTATGGCATCGTGAAAGAAGTATAGATGTGAATATGTACTGACAAAGGTGAACTTTTTTGAATCTTACATTTTTTTTCATCTTTTTTTTTTTAAATGAGTACACTAGTTCACGTAATTTGATTTGGAATCAAATATCTTCATTTTCAATGAAGCATTGCATGTACAATGTAACCCACAATTTTTAAGCTATCCTGTTCTTCTTCATGTTTGCGATGTATACAATTTGTAGTTTGTCTTAAGTTCCTGATCAAGTCACTCACCACACAATGCTCGACAAATTTAACAGCAAAGGTCTTGCTGTACTTGTTTTTACTTCACCTTTAGTTAAGGTCTGTGCATGAATACTAAATATGTGCAAATATTTTTAAAGAAATTCAAAAAGGACAGATTAAAATAAATTTTTCAGACACCTTCCTTGCCATCCTCGCTGGGGTGCTATCGGATTACATCATTTATAAGGGGACAAGGGTGAAAGATCTGTAATCTTTCTAATGGACTTTGTCAGAACGTAAAACTAATACACTGCATGTCAGATGAGTATTTTATTATTGTGTGTTTATTCCTGATCTTTACCAATTATTGACAGGCGGGAAAATTATGCAAAAGAACAAATGGATACTACGGTTTCAAACAAATACGCTCACTTTCGGTCATAATTACCAACAAAATCACTGTAGGGGTCTTTTCTTGGCGTCACAAAGCGATTTGTCATCAGTTTGTCTTTCTCTTTGAAATTAGAATACAGGATCTAGTCTCGCTAAACAAAACAAGTGTCATTCGAGGGCTTCATGCTTCATTTAAAATGACTTTTTAACAAGACTTGTATTTATTTTTTAAGCGGCATCGACATCTTGATTTCTGTCGACCTTGAATTTTCCCATTTTACTTTAAAATTAGCACTAGAATTACAAACCAAAGAGTCAATAAACCTGGTGAAAGATATGTTTGTGCTTTACTGAGGTAGAAAACATTTATGTAGATATTAATATTGCATAATGACCCAACTATAAAGCAGATTTTGATACCAATATATCTCTACGAAATTCACAGATACTCAGTCTCGCTAGCTTTTGTCATGGACACACCCAACTATTGTGTAAATGTTGTCATGGAACACACCCAACAGGTTACAAAGAATGACGTCTAAAAATTATACTTCTCGTAATGTTTCCATTTATGAATGTTTATATCTCTATATATGTATATGTATCTATTACATACATACATACATACATACATACATACATACATACATACATACATACATACATACATAGTCAAAGAAACTGATCCAATACAATATAAACTATTTTTTCTTTATTTATTTTCTATTTGTTTATCTATTGTTCAAGTAAATTACATAATTCATTACTTATAAATCATAAGTGTTGGAAGAATATTATTTAAATCAGTTAGAGAAGTTTTTAGCAAAAATTGTAGATCGTCCTATTCTCGTCATAAAAATCCACATCCAAGGCTACTTGTTCCCAGAACTTTGTTTTCAACGTCCAAGGCTACTTGTTCCCATAACTTGGTTTTCAACGTCCAAGGCTACTTGTTCCCAGAACTTTGTTTTCAACATCCAAGGCTACTTGTTCCCAGAACTTTGTTTTCAACGTCCAAGGCTACTTGTTCCCAGAACTTTGTTTTCAACATCCAAGGCTACTTGTTCCCAGAACTTTGTTTTCAACATCCAAGGCTACTTGTTCCCAGAACTTTGTTTTCAACGTCCAAGGCTACTTGTTCCCAGAACTTTGTTTTCAACATCCAAGGTTACTTGTTCCCAGAACTTTGTTTTTCAACAGCCTTTAGCTCTCACCAGGGTCCTACATGCGGCTCTCTGAATCAAAGTCAATTTATTGACTACTGGTCGTCTTGTAACAATGATGAATTAGAAAACTCCAAACTAGTCTGGACAAAGTTTATCTGAACTTGACTGCAGACAGACAATAAAACATACGAATGAATACTTTTTCCATGTTATTGAGTAAGTCTTGCATGGCCGTATGACGTTTCGCCAAAAGATTTCCATGTTATTGAGTAAGTCTTGCATGGCCATATGACGTTTCGTCAAACGATTTCCATGTTATTGAGCAAGTCCTGCATGGCTGTATGACATTTCATCAAAAGATTCCATATTATTGAGCAAGTCTTGCAAAGCCGTATGACGTTTCGTTGAAAGATACTTTGTTCAATGTTTGATCTGTAGACGTGGTTTGATCGAATCACCATTTGCTAAATTCTCTAGGTTCTACATGTAACCCAAAATCCAATTATGTTACAATATTCCTCCATTATTTTTAATAGATTGGAAAACAATATTGAAAGTTCAAGAACTGTCTTGTCTATGATGTGCAGCAGACCTGACTGGAGTTTTGATAATCTAAATCACTAACTGCAGAAAGCGTGTGAATGTAAAAGAAATGATATGGAAACGGACACCACCTTTTGACATTCTAGTCTGGTGAAAACAACTTAGAAATGATCAAGCCTGAAAACAAGGTTCTTTTAGTGACTTTACGACAAGTATTTGCCATAATTTAGAAAATACAACTTCAGCGTAAATAATATCTACTGTTCTCCACTGCGTGTTCAAGCGTTGGTGCAGAATTCTCCAGATGTTAGTAACCTAGTTTTCCAACCTCTCTTTCTACCTAAGCAAATGGATCCGCAAACTGACGATGTTTTTGTTTGTTTGTTTGTTGTTGGGGGGTGGGGGTGAGGGGTTTTTTTTCACGGCAATTTAAACACTTTATTTGACTGTATCATGACGAGAAAATGGGGTACACAGAGGCAGACATTTTGGGCTGCCTGGGCGGATATCGTACGAACGATCCTTTGGTTACGAGTCTGACACTCTACCACGTGAGCTAGCGTGGCTCCCTAATCAAACGGAAGAAAGAGAAGAGGAAAACTGAGAACACATACAATGTGTACAATAAATTCTGCAACAAATGGGTCATTCCCTTTTGATCCAAGGGATAAGGACTCAAAAGGGTACGTTTGTTTTGATCCAACGGGATAAGGACTCAAAAGGGTACGTTTATTTTGATCCAACGGGATAAGGACTCAAAAGAGTACGTTTATTTTGATCCAAGGGATAAGGACTCAAAAGGGTACGTTTATTTTTGTGACTATACCTATATCCAGGGGATAAGGACTCAAAAGGATACGTTTATTTTTGTGACTATACCTATATCCAAGGGATAAGGACTCAAAAGGGTTCGTTTATTTTTGTGACTATACCTATATCTATGGGATAAGGACTCAAAAGGGTACGTTTATTTTTGTGACTATACCTATATCCAAGGGATAAGGACTCAAAAGGGTACGTTTATTTTGATCCAAGGGATAAGGACTCAAAAGGGTACGTTTATTTTTGTGACTATACCTATACCATAACATTATCCCACCCGAAAATGTACATCATTAAAGGTAGCAACTTTCGAGATCCCCCAAAGAAACAATGTTGAAAAGTCATACGGATTCACACCTCTCTTAATACAACTATAGGCATTCACCTAACCTGGGTACAGTCGTCGATATATGTTTGCTTTGCCAATGTATTCTTTTCTTTTTATTCCCCCGCTGATAATCCGTCGAAAATAGATTATCATTAACTAAGGCACTCTACTATCGACGACGCAAGCATGCTGCTGCACGCGCCATTTTATGTAATCGGATTACACCGTTCAATTACACAGAGATAATTTTGCACTTTCGTCGTGTTTCAACTGAATTTATTCTGACATTTTAATAACGAAAATGTTAACACGTTGTTTCTATAGAAAGTGGATATAACACTAAAGTGGTATATCTCGGGGACAACTTGATCAGAGTTATCGAACGTGAAATTACCCCATTTAATCCGAGCCGTAAAGCAGAGGACGCTGCTCTAAAATTTTCGCATGTTCCCAGGCCGTTAATCAAAAACTTTAACAAAATTTACCGGACTCTAACCCACGCTAACATTCACCCAGCCAATACATTAACCTGGGACATGCCAAAATCAAGGTAGCGTGTAGCTGTTGTTGGTTTACTATTTCCTTGTTTAATTGCTCCTCAGACAGAACAAAAATATGTATATAATTTGTATTATGCGATTTAATTTTCGATTGGATGTAAACATTCAGCAATGTACACCCAGTTTGTATTGGGTATCGCTTTTAAACCACGAAGCGGCACCCCCGATACTCCATAGCCCGCAACTTGGAGGTCTTCATATGTCGTCTGCTTAACTCATTTTCTGTGTCATTGATCAAACGCAGTTTGCGGTTTATTCAAGAATAGGACAATTTGTTCCTTTAATAAATACTTAGTTTTTATTTCCATCGGTTTATCAACGAGGTGTGTGGTACTATTTTATTTCGATATTATCACTGAATAATATATTACATAATATACCCATGCAGTCTCGACGTGGGGGAATCCTGGCAGTAATCACCGCCTTCTATCAAATTGATGGGTATATTATGATTACACAAATTAGAACATCATTATTTGTATCTTGATTCGGATGAACATGATGAATAAAAAAGCATATCGATAATATGGCGTTCATTAATGAAGTTCCATTCAAAAGCAGCTGAGAACTCCTAAGTTGATCGGCTATGTCAATAAGGCTGACGATACTCTTTACATCCTTGTGAGCTAGAACTATCATTAATTTTAGGATTCTTTCTTATCATATTCTGCTAACTATACAGGAAGAGTATTGGGCATCTATACAACCAAGAATTAATATATATATATATATATATATATATATATATATATATATATATATATATATATATATATATATATATATATATATATATATAGAGAGAGAGAGAGAGAGAGAGAGAGAGAGAGAGAGAGAGAGAGAGAGAGAGAGAGATTTTTAGAACCACAAACAAAATGCAAGCACAGGAAGGGTCAGCCATATAGACAATGTGTTTAACAAAAAACTAAACAGATACGTGTACCGGCTTGTCCCAAACTAGTATGTTACTTTAGACCAGAAGACTTAGAAAATTCCTATTACAGTATAAGGTATGTGTTGACTGGATTACGGTTTATACTTTTTAAACCTGGAGTTAAAGGTAAAAACTCAATATTTTAAGTCAATGTATTAGACTACTGAATCCTTCTTAGGTTATTTTAGAAATTAAAATTTTGTCTTTCATTATTTCAATTGGACCTATTCAAGGTCGGAAACAGACTTACAAAAATATTTCGGAAAACGTTATATATACATATATATGTATGTGTGTGTGTGTATAGCTTTATTAAATTACCATCAAAATGCATTTTGTGGAAAGCCAATATAGGTATAAGTGGTGAATGAATGTCGCCTTTACGTTGTAGATATGAAATAAACTATCGTCTCGACATTACCGCCACAACATCAATTTCATGGGTTTACACAGCCGCACAAATGAATTTTAATTTTTTTTTTTTTTTTTTTTTTTTTTTTTTTTTTTTTTATAATTATTAATCGTTGATTCGGGAAACTACAGAGACCACCAACTTGCGGGAAAGTGATATATGGATTGAAACGTTTTTACTGAATGAATGATCATGTTATCAATCTATATTAACTGTTTTAGCACCATTATATGTGTAGATCGAAGATATTAACTGTTTTAGCACCATTATATGTGTAGATCGAAGATATTAACTGTTTTAGCACCACTATATGTGTGGATCGAAGATATTAACGGTTTTAGCGCCATTATATGTGTAGATCGAAGATATAAACTGTTTTAGCACCATTATATGTGTGGATCGAAGATATTAACTGTTTTAGCACCATTATATGTGTGGATCGAAGATATTAACTGTTTTAGCACCATTATATGTGTGGATCGAAGATATTAACTGTTTTAGCACCATTATATGTGTGGATCGAAGATATTAACTGTTTTAGCACCATTCTATGTGTAGATCGAAGATATTAACTGTTTTAGCACCATTATATGTGTGGATCGAAGATATTAACTGTTTTAGCACCATTCTATGTGTGGATCGAAGATATTAACTGTTTTAGCACCATTCTATGTGTGGATCGAAGATATTAACTCTTTTAGCACCATTATATGTGTGGATCGAAGATATTAACTGTTTTAGCACCATTATATGTGTAGATCGAAGATATTAACTGTTTTAGCACCATTATATGTGTGGATCGAAGATATTAACTGTTTTAGCACCATTATATGTGTAGATCGAAGACATTAACTGTTTTAGCACCATTCTATGTGTAGATCGAAGATATTAACTGTTTTAGCACCATTATAAGTGTAGATCGAAGATTTTAACTGTTTTAGTCCCATTCTATGTGTAGATCGAAGATATTAACTGTTTTAGCACCATTCTATGTGTAGATCGAAGATATTAACGGAAAGAAAAAAAAAACATTACGTTGTGTTTATGGATACCCAGTCCGACATTCACGCCTAAAAATTCCATATCTGTGTATTATGGCTATCCAGTTTGTCATTCACGCCTAGAAATACCAAATCTGTGTCTTTATGGGTATCCAGTCTGTCATTCACGACTAGAAATACCAAATCTGCGTATTATGAGTATCCAGTCTGTCATTCACGACTAGAAATACCAACTTAGCCGTTGTGTTTATGGATACCCAGTCCGACATTCACGCCAAAAAATTCCAAATCTGTGTATTATGGTTATCCAGTCTGTCATTCACGCCTAGAAATACCAAATATGAGTTTGTATGGGTATCCAATCTGTCATTCACGCCTAGAAATACCAAATCTATGTATTATGGCTATCCAATCTGTCATTCACGACTAGAAATACCAAATCTGAGTATTATGGCTATCCAGTCTGTCATTCACGCCTAAAAATACCAAATCTGTGTATTATGGGTATCCAGTCTGTCATTCACGACAATAGATACCAAATTATCCGTTGTGTTTATGGATATCCAGTCCGACATTCACGTCTAGAAATACCAAATTAGCCGTTGTATTTGTGGATACCCAGTCCGACATTCATGCCTAGAAATACCAAATCTGCGTATCATGTGTATCCAGTCTGTCATTCACGCCTAGAAATAACAAATATGTGTATTATGGGTATCCAGTCTGTCGTTCACGCCTAGAAATACCAAATCTGTGTATTATGGGTAACCAGTCAGTCATTCGCGCCTAGAATTACCAAATCTGTACATTATGGCTATCCAGTCTGTCATTCGCGCCTAGAAATACCAAGTCTGTGTATTATGGATACCCAGTCTGTCATTCACGCCTAGAAATACCAAATCTGTGTAGTTGGATATCCAGTCTGTCATTCATTCCTAGAAAGACTAAATCTGACGTTGTATGTATGTATACATAACATAGGTTTGGTCAAAGACTTTGTCCACATGAGAAAATTAAGTCAACTCTGACCCTTGTAGTGATGTCCCTTGTAGTGATGATCCTTGTAGTGATGTCCCTTGTAGTGATGACCCTTGTAGTGATGTCCCTTGTATTACCTGACATTCATTCATGCATGTTCTATTGATAGAAACGATTGCGTATATTTGATCAAGTATATGTTCGTCATTAACCTGTTAGGAAACATTCATTAACCAGTTAGGAAACAATCAAGCTGTACTAATTCAAGTTATCCTCTGCAAAATACATCGTCTGGTAAACATAGTGTTTACATTGTCTCATCATATGCCAGTAGGTATCCATATACTAGTAGCTTATGTTTCGTCATAGAAACTATGAAGAGATGCAATAAACAAACTTTGTCTACTCTTTTGAATTACACTGTTGATTCAAAGGTACGTGGCCTGAAGGGAGACAAGATAAGTCCAACTGCAAACAACATAGACTCTGACTTGCCGTCGCATAAGATCTATGTTGTTTGTTCTAATGATTACTCCTAACAAACTGCATATACCCAGATCTGCCGGTGCATTATGCGACAGCAGATCTGGGTATGTGTAGTTTGCAGTTGGACTTGACTTATAAGCGAGTATAAATGGTAAGTTATATCGGATCTAGGGGATAGAGTCACTTAACTGGACTCCTATTTCTACATTAGACCAAATTTGGCGAAGTTTCGGGAACTATTCTATACAAGACATAAATTAAAACATTAATTTATCTAAATATCTTAATAGCATTATAAGTGTATTTGCGTGACTAATATAGGCAAAACGTTTCCGTGTAATAAAAAGAGTTTTGTATGGTTTTGTTCTTTACCCAATATTTAATATTTGTATATGTTCATATATCGTGTTTCTTTTGAATGACATTCCTTCTTTATCTAAACTTGTTAAAACGAATAACAAAACCCAAAGACGGCGCTTGTTTTTTATTTTCATTTTTTGTATGCCCATTTTAATGTCTGTTACTTATTATCTTTTTTAAATCGACACAATTTACCATACACATTTGTATTTTGTTTTTTGTTTTTTTGTTTTTTTTTTAAAACTGTATTTCAACCTTTTTCATGAACGACAACAGTGGAATTTTCATTGCATGGTAAAGTTTCTATCTATTGTTTAACACAGAAGTTCTGCAGTTTTACTACTATTTCTTTATGTATTGAATATACTTATCTAAGAATGTCTAGTTTACTTCTTATTTATATGAATAATGTACACTCCAGACAAAGTCAACTCTCCCCCCCCCCCCTCTCTCTCTCTCTCTCTCTCTCTCTCTCTCTCTCTCTCTCTCTCTCTCTCTCTCTCGGACACTGATTGACAGATTTTCATACTGGGTAATTCTGACTTCCTTAATGCGATTACGCTACACCACCTTAAATGCAGCTTGTGTTTTCTCATATGCCATCTGCGTGTGGCTTTAGAAATATCACATGAATAAAGTTTTGGTCTCTTCGCTTCTGTTCGACATCAAAAGAGCTGATAATCAAAGGTACAATGAGCCATTTCTCACACTACGTAACATGTTCACGTGATTCGTCATTCAGATCCGACCCTGGGTGGCAGATTTACATGGGCTCGATTTGGATTTAACAACAACAACAAACACGTAGTCAGTGAATATTAAATGTGTCTCATACAAAAACATATTCTGTATTTTGTATTACTTTTTCACCAACTTACTAACTCACTCACTTGGTCCTCATTTCCTTAGTTCCTGTATTTTGTATTACTGTATTTGTATTCTGTATTTGTATTTGTATTTATATTCTATATTTCGTATCACTCTTTCACCAACTTACTAACTCACTCACTTGGTCCTTACTTCCATAGTTTCTTATTTGTTTACTGTCGTGCTTGCTTGCATGCTTTCGTGCTCTCTGATTGATTTACTGACATTCATACTTACTCTATTTATTTATTGCTTTCTTACTTACCTACTTTCGTAAGAGCAGTGTAAAAATAATCTGAAACGTCATGGAACAAATTAAAATTCAAGTTGTTTTACAAAAGGGGCCCTAAAACAGATCAAGTATTTAGATGGCAAACGTTTCCATGATATTGCAATTATTGTTTAATTGATTTTTTTATTGATGTTATCGCTACCACTAAATTTCAAAACTCTCTCTCTGTCTCTCTCTTGCTCTCTCTCTCTCTCTCTCTCTCTCTCTACGTGTGTGCGTGTGTGTGTGTGCGTGTGTGTGTGTGTGTGTGTGTGTGTGTGTGTGTGTGTGTGTGAACAAGCGATAAGACAGAAATGTAAAACGACAGGAAGACAAATCAACATTTACGGAGCTCGAAATGACTTCATTATTGGGTTATTTCATCATCGATATGACGTCACTTTTATCTCAGTGTGACGTAGCCCTATAAACTCTGCGAGATACAGGACTTAAGATGTCGTGAATGCTACTGCTGTTTCTTATTCAATAACATGAATTAAAATTATAATACAATTTCAATAATAGCAAGAATAGTGCTGTGGACAAAAAGGATGTCAAGGAAAATTATATGAAACCTTAGGAAATTATCAGTGATTTATGACCTGCCGTAAATCGACCTCACGAGCTTTCTGTATTGGAGTTCCGATGTGACCTGAATGACTGAGTTATAGTGGAAAAAAACTGACTCACCAGCACACACGTTTCTCGATATATCTAATAGAAGGAACGCATGACCTTGAACCAGTGCAAACTTGATAAGTTTTCAGTACTCATTAAGCTATTATTTTCGTGAAAGTTGGTGACAAGTAACTGTTTTCTTTACTTTTTTATGTAATGACCCATACATGGGATATATATTTAACTAACTGTTGCGCTTATAAATGCACTTTAACCTATAAATGTTTTCGATGGTTTTAATTGCTTTGATCCCTAACTAGGTAAAAGTAACCATTTTTTTTTCAAAAAAGTTAAATACCCTAATATTCCATGGCGATCATCCTCAAATCGTAAAGTATAAACAGACATCAATATTTGGGCACAACTGGAAACTAAATATATTGATCAGCCCACTTTAAATTAGGGGTTCAGTCACGGCATTCCAAGTACCTGTAGTAACACTTTTTTATGTATAGTCGATTAATATATACTGAACAAAAAACAATCTGATTAAAATCAGATCTCCACAGTCCTAAGTGAAGATCTGATGGACAGCAATAGCAGTCATGTTCTGTTGACCTTGTGTTTCACCAATGAAATTACAGCTTTCAAATTTTTGAAAGTGACCCACGTCATTCGGAACATATCTTTACTAACGATAACTCTCCCTAACACGAATTGGCAATGCTTTATCTGATAGGCTACTAAAAATAAGTGGACTGGGAATTCTGAAGGTCACCAAAACATTAACTTTTATCGGTGTCCGTCAGATCTCCACGTAGGACTGTGGAGATCTGATTTTAATCAGATTTTTAAAAAAATAAATAAACTTAGTATATGACATCAAGTTTGCTAAAAAGTTGTATCTATCAACATGAACCTTTAGTTTGTTCTCCACAACCAACCTGTTTCTCCTATCCTTATTGACATAAACAGATTCTTGTTGATAAACGTGAGTCATCATCAATAGCGCTGTCGACCTATACATTATTCATTTTTCCTGTCAGTACTGTAAGTTACCAATTACAATACAATCCAATTGGATTACAAGCTGAGCTCCATAAAACTTCAAATTTGTATATTCATGGGCACATATAAATTCAATAGATAATTAAGAAATAAATTTCAAGGGTATGATTAGAAAACTGTAATGTTCTCTAAATTTACATAGTGTCTTTTGCGAAACGATTACACTCTAGAACCCTACAGAGTGATTTGAAATTTGTGAACAAGTCTAATGGGTACAACAAACAGTCTATACATCCTATTAGTCGACCCGACACGGAGACAAATTTTCTCCGTGCCTCTGGGCGGTCTTTGAACCATTCTGTATTGCTTAAAAGTGACTCAGTAAACTCTACGGGAATGGCAAATAAAACCAGTTCTAAGAGCGATATGTTTTCATACACAAACTACACTCTCTATACCTGTCGAAGTGATTAATGCTCCAGTTGTTGAAAAAACAACCTGGATACATTGATGTATGTATCTTATACACGGTATTTCAGAAGGAAAAAAATGCTCTGCACTTTTATTTACATATTGGAATAAAAGGAATTCACCAGTCAAAAAAGATTTATCATATCGCCTCGCCGAACGATATGCGTGTAAAATACTTTACAGTATGCCTATCTACTGAACGGATAAGCCAACCTGTAACCTTCTCTGTATGAAATATACAATCCCAAGAAAGCTGGCTCCTGCCTCAGGACCACTGTCAATTCCATTCAAAAGTTTTTTCTCATACATCTACCTGCGCATAGAGTACATACTACAAATATTGTGTTGTTATAAACTGCTGTATCACAGGCGTTTGACGTTTTGTCAATAAAAAAGACGAAAATTTGCGAAAACACGAAATAACCGTATCGATATTACAAATATACAGTTATAATACACAAGGGGTGTAAGCGAGATCCCATCCCTCCTCCTTATTCGACTGTCGTCTCGAGTCTTTTTCCCGCCTTAAAATCGCAAAAAGATTGAAAAACCTACACATGTCCATTCAACAGACACTAACGTACTTACGCATAACTTTCAGACGACCATGAATTAAATCTATTCTGGCGACTCAGCCTTCTTTTCAGCATCATCCATCAAAACGTCTTTCTACATGACACCATCAGGCGGAAGTAGCCAATAGTACCAGATTCTACCCTGCAGTAAATCAAGCGTTTGGGTTCTAATGCTTGTACCAGACACGGTGCAGATTCTGTGTTATCTTTTATTACCCGGAAAATGAATAATGTGAAATCGATTGAGTGATTGATTTTGCTTAGAGTAATGACTGCATCATGGAACTGTTCTTTACAGTATTATACTATTTTCAAAAGATGTCCAAAAAGATACAAATGAAAATGTAATATATATATATATATATATATATATATATATATATATATATATATATATATATATATATATATATATAGCTGCAGGTTCAGATAGCACTAACAAAGCTGTCCTCACATCGTTTAAAGATGAAGTTCGTGTTTATGCGTTTGTAAATGAAATTATGATATTTCAGTCATGATTTTTAGTATTTTTGTGACCTACATCATATCGTGTGTGTGTGTGTGTGTGTGTGTGTGTGTGTAAGTTGACGTAGTTGAGTTGGTACAGCGTCAGATTCGTAATGCAGGGGTCATGTATTCGATACCTCCCAAGCTATCCAGGGTCGACTACCTCTGTGTGTCATTGGGAACGGCACATGACATGATATACCCTATAATGTGCTAAAAGTGACATTAAAACCAACCAAAAGAGAGAGTGAAAAAGTACTTGAAAGAAATAAGATAATGTCGTGGTCTATTGACCTGTATAATTTTGCGTTTCTCCATCATATGTTCATGTTGTTCTCTCTCTCTCTCTCTCTCTCTCTCTCTCTCTCTTCAAGTAGGATGTTTATAAAACCTATGCAGAAATAAGAAGAAGAGAAGGAGAATAAGAATACCTTTTTGACAATTACAAATTAAACTTAGGGACAATTTGAAATCTAATTACTATAACATCTATTGGTAATTGAACTGTACCTCCTTGTGTGGAAAGTAACGAGCACCTTTCTGCTACTGCAATTAGGACCTGCCAAAGAAAAGAATGGACGACTTCAGTATGGAACAGTGCTCTCAGAAGTGCCAAGGATGGACACAATGTTGTATTGATCGGTCAACGTGGATACGTCAAAACATATATTTTACAGTAAGTGATTTATATTATGAGTCAATGATTCATTTTTTAGATCAATAATAATGTGCGGATTGGATCAACTACCTTTACAGAGAAGTGTGATTATCATTGGAGTTCAACGTTTAGTCAATAACTAAATGAGAAAAATAAATTTCGTTTATCATGCTTTTCAACTATCGAACTACCACAGAACGCTTTTCTTTTTAGCACTTGATTATGTTAATTGATGAATTGAAGTCACATTATTTCTTTCTTCATTTTAATTTGTGTGAAGAGAAATACTGTCGTTGAATATGTAAGTAGAGAGAGAGAGTGTTTGTGTATGTCTGTGTGTGTGTGTGTGTACCAGAGCCTCATATACATTTCTTGTTTTATAACTTTTTATTTATATCTTTATGGAAAAATCAGAACCTGAATATATTGAAGAAAACAGGGCCGTCGCAAAAGATACACTGATTATTGTACAGTAAATTAAAAAATATATATTACAAGTCAATAATAATACTGCAACTTTTGAAATTAGTGGCTGTCGTATTCGCATCTTTTTCATATGCGCTGAACGATAGCAAAATTGTCCATGCTAATATTTGCAAAGTTTCCATATTCAACAATATCACCACTTGAATATAACATTTCTTCATTAAAAAAAAACCAGTAAAAGCAATGAAAACAACAACAAACGAAATAGCATGATAAATGTATAAAAACTCTTGTTATTCAAGACATAACAATCTTCATATTAGCTATTTCTGTGTCTTATACTATGTTTTTGGTTCAGCACAGGTATATGCGCATATTTTTTAGTCCAAACTGCAAGAAACACCATGTGCCATTAACATGACATATGGGCTTATAATCCACATTTTAAACTATAGGTTTAAAAGATAACCATGAAATGCTGGACTATGTAACATGCCCATGAATAAACGAAATCTGTGTCCATGTATAGCCACACAAAGCAGGTAAATGGGTGTTGGTGGGGTGCGAGTCTACAAAAACATTGACTTCTAACATTCATTACAGTAATATTATACAACTTCGTACCTACACACAATGAGGTACAAATAATAATACCTCACTCGAGGGAATTATATTTTTTAAAGTCATCTAATTTCCTAGATGGTCTATCGACCAATCCATAAACGAGATTTTTAAAACTAAATTTTACATCCAAATCGCAGATATTTAATTGTACACGAAGTTTAGCTTTTCTGGCTGATTTTGATTTAGCATTCAATGCACATGGTGTTGTGGCGGAGAAAAAGGTTGCCTTCAGACTAGAGTTTGATGTTGAAGACACGACTGTCTATTAAAGACGAATGTCGTTGGCGGACGATCCATATTGTTGAACTGTGGGATTTGATTTTTGTCCATTCTGCACTCCTCTCTGCTGACAGAGGAAGTTCTCTATCAAGCCGGAATTGAAGAATCCATAACTTATGTCCGTACGACTTCCATTTGTCTTTTGTTTTTTTTGTTTGTTTTTTTTTTTTTTTTTTTTTTTTTTTTTTTTTGCAAAGTGATATAAAGCCCATCAGAGAAGAGTTCAGGTCATCTCGTGTTTCTTTGGGTCAGTGACTTCTTTCTCCTAAGTGTTGAAAATTTTTTACACTTCTTGAAGCATTCCAAGTCGTCCAAGTCGAGAATCATTAATGTCAGTAACTGATTGATTTCTGTCGCAAAATACTTCTGTGATATTACTGGTCTATATGTACAGTCCCCCTTACTCTCTCGGGGTGAGATAATGAGATAATGAGGCATGCTAAGATATCATCATGAAAATAATCTCCTTGTTGAGAACGTCAATTGCCAAAGAGTCCGCATTTTTGTGAGAGAAGTCAATTCAAAATGCTCTTTCGAAAGTTTCCTGTCTACTCTGAACCATCCCTCAAGATTAAACTTGAACGCCTGTGTAAAATGGTCCTGAACAATGACCGACGTGTCTGCCAGAGAAAGAAATCTTCTCGATGCATGTTCATGTGCTGATTTGCTCGATTCCTAATTATTTCTTACTGTCTTCAAAACGTGCCTGACATCTTGAATGATACAAATCTGATGACCATCGTCATAAATATTCTTCGTCGTGTATCCTTTCTCCATGGGGTCGCTGATAAACAACATAGATAAAAAGGAATGGTTGGTCGATGCTATATCCATCATTATATAATTTACCATGAAACCTCTGTCATCAAATCCCTGCCCAAACGTTTAGATACATTTGGTGGGCTGTGGCTGTTTCTGAAGCAAAATATGCGATGGGCTTGATCTTTTCTGACGTCAATTCCGTTGCTTGCCTACCCTATGTCCACAGTCCCAACGATCTCCCATTCATCACCATGAATTGTCATTTCAGCAATCAAGATTCTGTCATGGTTTCCAAAGTCACAGATATTCTATCTTTCGGCCTCTCTAACCATCCATGTCAAATTTTCATCTTCAAATCCGAGTTGCTGTTTCACTAAATTTGTGTAGTACTGCAAAAGACGTTTAATGGCAGTGTTAGCAAACCCAACGACTTAAGGTCCTGATAAGCGCTTGGTTATCTGAAATACAGGCTCAGAAGAAAAACTTATAATATCCGATTCCAACGCCTATGTCTTGGATCCTTCTCCTTCTCGTTATTTCTTTGATGAGATTCCAAAAGAGTTTGTAATTACTCTGGTGTGTCACTAACGCAACAACTTTAAGCAGCTTATCCGTTTCGGTGTTGTTATCTGCAGTTAACACGACTTCAGAAGCCTCAGCCACCATCCCAACAGGCTCTACTTCTATAGTTGGTGTTTCTACAGGAACGATCACATTACCTTCAATTGTCTCCATTTCAGGGACAACGCAACCAGCATTTTTATCATCTGCTCTATTTTTATTTTTACATCGAAGATTATTTGTACATGCCGAATATATTTCCTGTTTGGAAGACCATGGTACGACATCTTGCACACCGAAGATCGTATACGTTGATAAAAGTGATTTTCGTCAAATAACCCTGACCAACCTACTTTGACAGCCTTTCTTGATGCATGGTAGGTCTCGTCAGATCTCCTTCCCTAGCAGAGCTTTATATTTTGGCATGAATACTCCAATCCACTGAGGTGTTATCCTTTGATATTATCTCTCTCGCTACAAGACCAGTATAAAAACTGTATCCGCTACCATTTCTATACAGGTCTGTACGTTTGTATTCGTGAAATAAAGATTGGATCACTCTTGAGAATATTTATTTCGAAGGAGAATATCCAAGAGGGGCAAAGAAGTCATTGACCTTGGTGTAAATCTCTCCAAATGTTACCATACCTCCTACTTTTGGCTGGCAATTGGTTGTCAACCTGGAAATACATTAGTATCGTTCAGTGGGTCCTGAATTTCTCAGAGAGAGAGAGAGAGAGAGAGAGAGAGAGAGAGAGAGAGAGAGAGAGAGAGAGAGAGAAAGAGAGAGAGAGAGCAGGCCGATCAAACTATAGGCTTTGTTATGAAGGTTTATTGAAAACGTCTATTGGATGAGTGATCAGCTCTACAACATTGATACAAATCTTTGACCTTTGAACCCAAAGTCAGCAACATGCTTTCTTTGCATAAAACCATTTCATCTTTAAAAATGTACATATTGACTGACCTCTCAAAAATGTATTCAATTATTAAACTAAATCTAGTCTTGTACCTGGTGACTCCAAAATGAATAATAGCCGTTTAACAAAGTATTCGCGGTCATATGATTCAGAAATTCACAAGTGTGGTGGTTGTGGTGGTGGTTAAGAGGATTGAGGCTGTCAAGCACGAATATTAATTTTATTGGCAATCGTTTCAATAACCTTAACCTTTGACCTTTAGACTTCCCAACTCGATACGTTGTTTGCAATAAATAAGGGCAGTCAGAGTACATGCACTGTGTTTCTTTAAATTGCGCGTGTAGAGCTTTTGCTTCCATGCAGGAATATTAATTATGCGCAGAACCACAATGGCAGTTCATGATCACGCAATCATGAAAACCCGACTTGATAGTATAAGATTTATTAATTATATTGATGTATAAAGATGGGTGGGAGGTTCAAAATGAAAGTTAATTAAAAACAAAATGTACTCGTAATGTTTTGATGTTTCTTTTTTCAGTCGCATAATCAAATCATCAAGCGATAAGAAAAATGTGGTAGTTACTTCCTGTATTGGAATGGCCATTCTGAATTTTTCCAACTATGGAGGAAGTACTTTGCATCAAAAGTCTAACTTCCATGTAGGTAGATACGGTTAATGAAAACCCTATTCAGGGCGATAAGTAAGACGCAGCAGAGATAATTCGGAAGACAGATGTACTAGTCATACAAGAAATAGGGATAGTTTCAATGACAACTTTTGAGATGTTAGACTACGTATGCAGGAATATTAGGAAACCATCTGCCGTTTTTGGAGGAATTCGGTCAAGTAATATCACAAACAAAATCATATCCCTTTCATTAACAGCATATTCTTCACAGTGAGGAGAGAAGCGGAGGGGCGAAGGTGTATGGAGCAGTCCCCACGCCCAAAAAAAAAAATGAGCGCGAAACAACCGAAACGGCTCCATGAGTAAATTTTCTTTGAAGTTACTTGGAAAACGCAGGAGCTTCCGGAGGCTTCGCCTCCTGTACATCCCCAGGGGGTTCCGTCCTACAGATCCTACGCATACTTCGCCCTCCCCCTCCCCATAAACAATATTTCTGAATCCGCCCCTGGCATCAGTACCGTTGTGCCCTCAAAAATGTGAGAAAGTTGTGCTTGGTGTAAGGATAGATATGTATTTCAATCAATTAATCACATGGGCTAACAAAATTTCTGCGTTCGGAACAACTGATACGGTTAAAGATAACTGGCATTCGACCAAGTAAAGTCTGTGTTGTTTTGATGACCTCTCTCTCTCTTTCTCTCTCTCTCTTTTCGGATATTACTGGAAATCAACATTTTATATGGAGTTTTCATGTCACACACACACACACACACGCACATATATAAATATATATATATATATATATATATATATATATATATCTATATATATATATATATATATATATATATATATATACAATCGACCACAGAAAGACCTAAACATATCCAGAAATGGGCAGTGACACAGATATGTAAATCTTGTAGTCGTCATCCTGAAGTATGAGACCAATGAGACCATGTAAAAAAAAATATTAAAAAATATAACGCTCAAAATAGACGTAGTACATTTTTGGGGAATATTAAATGTTACCTTTATAAACAAAACAAACGTTTATGAATAAACTCAGTAGTCTCTTTTTCTTTTGAACAGGCTATTTCCGCTGGTGACTTTATACAGCTGCCACTAGTTCCAATTATATGCACGACGATGCTGGCAAATTTTGTTTTGACACAAAGATGTTCCGAATAGTCTTTCCTCATCACATTCGTCGCAACAAGGTCTCTCTCTCTTCCTCTCTCTCTCTCTCTCTCTCTCTCTCTCTCTCTCTCTCTCTCTCTCTCTCTCTCTCTCTCACACACACACACACACACACACACACACACACTAAAACACAGACAAGCACTATAAAACAATGAAACAATCGCAAAGGAAAGGACGCACACAAGCACACACACGCAAGCGCCATTTCCATTTTATGTAGAGTACTTGCCAATTGTTCCTGTGCAAAATTATGTTATTGCTAATATCATTCAAGATCTATTTACTGTGGTTTCAATCTCGATCTTTGACTTTATTTCGTTAACTCCAATAGCCTTTTCCAGTGCCCACATATGATATACAAACCTTGCTAGGTATTAATAGTTAATTGGATAATGAGAGTATTCTTACACCTTTTTCCCTATGAAAGTCACCAAAGACGTAACAGTTCCCATCAGATGAATAATGCACAACCTCTCTGGTTGTGGTTCATGTTTTTACGAAATGTCTGCCCGAAACGTTAATCGTCGCAAAATGACTGACTGTATCCAAATGGCTCTCATGGAGCGCACATGAAACTTAAAATTATTTAAGTAACTGTAACGCACAATATTTCATAACATCAATAGATTGAAATTCATTCTAAAGTTTCTAGGTACCGTATATTAGTGCATTGGTATAATTTTGAACATGGATGACCAGTATCATAATGCTACGATAAGAAGCTGTGTTTCTGCTAAAATGTAATTATTTTTATTGTGTAATATTTTTACGTAATGCGTCAGAAAGAGGACGATCTCAATGAACTTTGCAATGGCAAGCCTTCCCCTAAGACAGAAGCTATTAAAGAAATGGAAGAATCTTTACATGGTGATGAATCTATTGTTAGGTTATTTGGTACAAATTTTGACGTGGACTACTACAATCAACTGATGTTAGATTCCGCAAATGATAGACAACCCACGCATAGAGGCTACAGATGAAGGTAATTTTGTTTCCCTAAGTAGTTTCATTGGTATTATAGTTTACTATTTATTTCCTTATGATCCCTATTTACTCAACAGTATAAACACTGCGATAACTTTTCCGACGACAGATGCTATGTAGGCGGAGGCGGTGTCATCAACAGTGAAATGTGTAATTGTAATAATAATGAAAAATGTAAACAATGATTTTAAAGACACCATATGGAATTTTTTTCGCAAATGTAACACACACACACACACACACACACACACACACACATATATATATATATATATATATATATATATATATATATATATATATATATATATATATATATATATATATTGGTGCTTTACTTGGGTCATGGACTCTTATTAGGTTAAACGAGATGAATAATGAATGCTACATGTTCATAAAATGAAGTAGTAGCATTATGGCACGTAACTCAT
The DNA here is from genome assembly GCA_029931535.1 of Margaritifera margaritifera. NCBI lineage: Eukaryota > Metazoa > Mollusca > Bivalvia > Unionida > Margaritiferidae > Margaritifera > Margaritifera margaritifera. The sequence goes on from JAQPZY010001684.1 coordinate 5,404,169, forward strand.
TCAGTGCTCTCAATAATAAATTTACAGTGATGAGCCAGGTACCACCAGGTCCAAATTTGAAATTCAGATTCCTAATTTGAAGTGTCAAACTTTGGAAATAGTCAATAAACCAACACAAAAGTTAATTACAAAGCATGTGACCATTGAGAAACAACTGTTCAGATTAATCTTGTATCTGACAATTGACATGAAAGTTGACTTTGTGTGCAAAAATAATAGCATAAATAAGAGGGTGTAGCGGGAGGAGGGGGGGGGGGGGTAAGAGATAGGCGGCAGCTCCGTGCAGGCAAACTAAATTCTGTTTGGAATTTTCAGCTTATTCTTATTTTCACCCTTTTGATTAAAGTAAATATTTATGGTTTTCGAATATGTCTTTCTTGAATAAATAACACTAACCATGTTGACTCTGGTGTGGTAAAATAACACTAACCATGTTGACTCTGGTGTGGTAAAATAACACTAACCATGTTGACTCTGGTGTGGTAAAACATGATTTGAGAGTAATGTACTGTATACAGAGTCAACACTGATGCACATCACGAGGCAAGGTGGAGGGAAAATGTCCAAAATATGTGCGTCAGCGGGCTTCTCATATAGGAACGTGCTAAACTCGACTTTCGTGCGTATCTGACCCGAACCCCCACGTTGCTGAGAGTACTCTTGTGGCCTTCCAGTTCATGATGAAATTAATATCCATTTTCAGGGCAGAAGATTTATCTTCAGCGATCAGCAGCACCCAAGTTAATGGTGTTGAAAGAATGATCCCGAACGATAATAATTAGAAACCTATCGAAAGGTTTATCCAATGGCACACAAGGAGTAGTGCATGCGCTTCCAGAAAAAGGTCCACCGCTTAATTTTGTTGGGAAAATTGTAGCATTAACCAACTTTGGAGTATACGATTCGCGATGTAAAAAGGTCGCTGCAACGCCGATCCAGTATCGGACTTTAAGATTCAACCAGGATATGCCAGTAAACTTGTCAACCCAAAAAAACAAAAAGAAAAAAAAACCACCCACTTTATAAACGTTTGACTGGAATGTCAAAGGAGGAGGAAGTATGGTGAATTGTAAATCTTTCTTTGCATCATTATTCCCTTGCAAAACGAGATAACGGCATGACATGATTTGTTGGTTTTTTGAATGAAGAACAAATAATTAAATATATTTTGCAAACATGTTCACCAAAATAAGTGGGGTATGTGTGTGTTGGGGGGGGGGGGGGATAGGAGTAGGACAGACGACATAACATATACATTAAGCCAGGATTATTTACAGTATGTTTATCCTCAACCCCCTGTACCACGATCTTAACCAGCCGGTGAGAGGGTCAGCTTGACACTCACGACTGCACATCAGCCACCCATAATTAATTCTAAGTGCGGAGCCGGTGTTCTCGCTTGTCTAAGTATGTCGGTATCTGACGATTTATGCCTGGCCTAAAACTTGTTCTATCTATAAAAATGTATTTTAAAAAAAGACCCAATCCTAAAAAAAAAAATTTTTTTTAAATCACAGTATATGTTTACATTTTGGGGAAAGAAAGTATGGTTTTAAAGAAACCACGTCACCAAATACTATTTTCAGACCACAACAAAAGGGTTTCCGGAAAATTAAAACAAGCCAAAGTGAGTGTGTTTTAAACATTTATTGAGTTACAAAGAACACGATCGTAATATTAGTCTCAGATTTTTTTTCAAGGGAATGTACCTTTCATTTTGTATATTTTCTTCATATAGGTAGTTAATACATGGTAATTATCCTATATTAAGGACATATTTCAGTGATCGTTTTTCTGCGTGGGGTTCAAGAGATTAATTTCATCGTTGGCTAAAGCTCATAACTTTGTTTGACTTTTCTCTTTTTGAGCTTATCCTCTTTAGACCTCACTTTAACAAAATGTTGTTTGTGTTTGATCTTTGATTTAGAAATGTTATAAGTAAAAGGGAGACGAACACCAGTACAAGGAATGAATTTACTTATCACCACAGTGTTTGTACAGCCGAGCAAGTCCTAGCTCCTCGAAAGAGGTGAGCTTCGCATTTTTCACCAATAGACTGAAAAATCGAGAAAAGCGCTTGTATTCATTATGGGGATTGTGGTTTGGGGGTGGTGGTGGTTGTGGTTATCGTTATCTAGAGGATGATCGACCTCGGTGTTGTTGCCCGGATCGAGTAAACAATAATATAAATTGTGAAACTTATAGATGAAAAGAATAGAGATCTGAGCAGATATATAGAAAAGACTAAAAACGAGCCCCCGTATATGAAATATAACAATTTAATCAATTACATAAATAAACTGTGATAATGCATTACATTAGGAAGATACACTTCTTTTTGAAATAAATCATTCACCGAATTTTAAACACAAATATACTTATATAAATAGCCGATCTGTTTAAATGATAGAATTAATTCATCATAGAATCGAGTGAACAATCGAAGTCATTGCCTTGTACAGCTTCATAACCTGGTTTCCTCCGGTTCACTCCAGCTTCACCGTGCTGTTCAACTGGTTCCCTCGCTTTCTTCTCACTCTGACTATCTTGCCTCTGTCGGCCCTCAAACTTTGTGTGGGTAGGTGGATACGTAGGTATGTAGATACGTAGGTACGTGGATACGTCAGTGGATTACGTCAGTGGAGCTATTTCCCCTTTCAAAATAAACAGAGAAGCAACCTAAATCTTCTGTCAGATATCCTACTGGGAATAGATCATTACTCCACTCTCGTCATGTCAGATATCATCCTATCGGAAGTCAAACGGATACCAACGGCTATCTGGTCAAGCCAAACACGGCAGGCCATAAACAAACAAACCTAGTTTCATAAGATTAATGTATTTCCTAACGGCTATTTCATCGCTGACTCACATTAACATCACACGAGACATAACAGTTCCGTTCTCGATTATACAAATGAATGAATGAAATTCATTACATGGCTTAACTACGTTAATTTCAGTCGATACGCACTTAAGTTTTTATTATACATGAAATCATCTAAGATCGGTGAATTCACACGGATTCTCATACTCATATCAACTAAAGTAATGCATGAAATTCTTAGAATACATGATTCTTATAACACTCAAGACAACAAATTCAAACAATCTGTCAAACTTATATATAAGATCATTGTACGAATTCAGATAATGAACTCAAACACAGTTATACTCATATCAAGAAAATTGATCTACGAATTTATACAAATAAATTCATGCAAATATAAGTAAATAAATTCAGGCAAATAATTATATTGGTATCAACGAATTACATGAGATTGACGCAAATACCTTGTGCTTTCAAGCCTTGCTCGCTTCTACCGCCAGAATTGTGTCCGTCAACTTTCCAGACATCCGGTCCCTTGGATAATTGTTTTACGAGATAATTTTTTGCAAATTCAATCTCGGAGTCCCTTATACTCTCACGGAAAAAACGTAGACTGGCTAAATTTTGCGATGTGGCATATTAAAACTATGAAATTTCGTGTGGGAAACACGCCCCTTATTTAGCGTAGCCAATCAGGATTAAATATATCTACCGCCTTTTATAAATAGGCGCCAAAATTTGCGGTCATCCTGACCCTCTAGATTTCCAAATAACTGATTCTGGACAATCTCAACTCTGACATTTTCGATACAAAGATTGAGTTAACCTTTTCCCTTCCAGTTTCTCTGACTGTTAAATAAACGAATGCTTAATTAAAAATCGTTTTCTCTCACAACACAGACCTTAAAATCCTTGCAGCATAGCGATTCAATACGCACCCTGTCCTCATAAATCTAATTAATTTTTCTCTGTCCAAGTTAATGTTCTCTTTATAGATCGACAGCAATTTGCACCCTTACAGGGATTCTAAAAGCCCAAGACAAGCTACAATAGAGCGTTAGCTGGACCTTTTAGTACTAGTCTGGGTTTGTAAACCGATCGGTTGAACTAACCATGTCAAGCAGGTAGAATTTAGTTACCTACCCGTGTCAAACAAGTTGTGAATAATATCACATCTATTGGTTCATCTTGTTGTGCACTGAGTTTTAGGCTAATTAGTCTTCCTCATCATTCATACGTGTTCATTCAGGTGTTAAACTTCACTTGTCAATCACTGTGTCAGGTAATTTCCTAGACCAACCTGCCAATCAGATCCCACTTAGAAGCAACTTTTCTTTGTTATAATTTAGACCGACTCTTAGGTAAAACTCACTCCTATATATAGCCGGGTATCTGCCTTTAAAGACTTCCCAGTCTCTGACACAAGATAAGTATGGGATATATTGTATTTAGAGAGGACGGAAAACCAGAAACAACCTTTCTGTATGGTAATTTAGACTGACCCTTGGGTAAAAACTCATTCAATTTTATAGTGGGGTATCTGCCTTTAAAGACTTCCAAGTCTCTGACACAATTAAGTATGGGATGTATTGTATTTAGAGAGGACGAAAAACCAGAAGCAAGACATGTGCTTAGAATGGATAGATTAAATTTATCCACTGAAATCACGATAACAGTTTTCGATTCTGAGAGGAAAAATGATCAAAAATGTTTTCTTACAAAAACATGTGCAAAGTTAATACAGCTACAGTTATCCACTCACCAACAAAGAAACCACTCAGCCCATAAGCAACTACCTTGACATTCACAAATTTACCCATCCATCCATCAATACATACATCCATCAATACATACATACATACATACATACATACATACATACATACATACATACATACATACATACATGCATACATGCATCCATGCATGCATACATACATACATACTCACTCCTCACTAAATTTAGAGATTATATCAAGAATACATACATACATATATACATACATACATACATACATACATACATACATACATACATACATACATACATACATACATACATACATACATACATACATACATACATACATACATACATACATACATACATACATACATACATACATACATACATACTTCCTCACTAAATATAGAGATTATATCAAGAATACAAACTATCAAACAAGGATGACGAAATCACCTGTATATAAATGTAGATGTTGGACAGCTGTATTCAACAATTTGATGAATCTATACATGTTTGAATAAGTTCATTTTAGTTGCAACTCGAAAGCATTTATTTCAATCCGAAATGCTGAGAAATAATTTTGAATCTTTTTCCTGAAAATTTATACCTTTAGGTGGAGGTATATTTTACCGCACCTCTTTTCGTTCAACCCATCAATTATGGCAATGTTTCTGCCTGAAGTGATGAATTTCACCCCAGCTGGATGTTAAACCTAATGGTGGACACTTAATACCGGTACAGAAGACTATCATAAAATCACTAACACACCCTGCAATTTCGTTTGCTCCTGCTCGACACCCCAGATTTTCTGCTCGTCGAATCCTTTCTCTGGCTACAGAATCGTTAATCATTCCATTGAAATGTAAATGGGCTTGCACCCAAATTCGATCTCAAACGATTAAAGAAGCATCGTCCAAATATGGGAAAAGGTAGCAACGAATGTAGAAGTTTATAGAAAATCTAGTAAATATTTTGCGAAATTCCTGAAAAATAAATTTTCACTTGGAAAGCAACATTTTTGAAATTATAATTATAAACGTCGTTCGTGGCAATATCAGAAAGAAATAGTTAATATCTCATCACGTCGCTTGAGATCTGTAAGTACGAATGTTATTCTCAAACAGATTTTGGCGTTTTTTAAAATCTTATTGCGCATTAAATTATTTCTATTGGTGTCAGTCGAGCCAAAAGTGATGATGCCAAGTGATTTATTACCCAGTTTGCCTCTAAGATACTGGTTCTCAGTATCAACAAGTGTTGAACAGAAACGATACATTTGACGTCCAACCCCATCTTTTTCTAAATATCAACCTTCCAGATACCTAGCTACACGTTCCTTTTCCTTTCATTGGTAGTGCTTGCCTAGGTAGCGACCATATAATTTTATTGTACAGTTTGCATCTCACCATTTTATATGGCGACCTTTTTCAAGTTTATGGTTGAATTAACCAACGCTGTACTGGATGGGAAGTTAAACGATGGTTATCAGTTTGCTCAAAATCCTTGGATAGTCCGTGAACAATTGTACCATAGACACCGAAAAACTGATGGCTCAACGATAGTGATCGAAGAAACATACAATTAGCATGGTTCATTTACCATTTTGAAATGTAATTTACAATAAAGATGTATAGGTATGTAATGACTGTGTTATCTCAGACCCTAATTTGAGCATTTTAAAACTGCAATATGATTCTTTTTATAAATCAGCCTTTAAAGAGTGCGATGTTGAAAAAAACGCTCCACAACTGAAACTTTTCCTGTCTGAAATGTTGCCTCTATTATTGATCATTTGATTATTTATCTTTTACATTCTCATCTCAGCTATAACTTCCATAAAAGTCAACATAGTCCTGCATACTGATTCGCCAAAACAAGAGCCTGACGTATGCCGAATTTAACTCTGGGTAAATTGGAGAATGGAGCGCCCATACATTTGCATAGATTTTTTTTATTTTTTTTATTTTTTCAAACTGTCGTTTATAGTTTTGAAAATTCTCTATTGATTGAAACAAGACCCAAAAATATATTGTGAAAATGTCATGAAAATTTCATTCCAAATGTCGAATCTATAAAGAGTTAAATTTGAATATGTTACAGATAGAACCGTATACTCGCTTATAAATTTTGTCCAACTACAAACTGCACAAAACCCAGATATGTAGTTGCATAATGCGCTGGCATAGCTAGATTTATGCAGTTTATTAGGAGTAATCAGTAGTACAAACAGTATAGACCCTGATCTGTCGGCGCATGGAGTGACGACATATCAGGGTCTATGTTGTTTGCAGTTGGACTAGACTTATAAGCGAGCATAGACGGCAAATACTTTCTATTTGCCCTACTAGGTTAGATAAGCTCTCGTCCGGTCAAACGATTATACAACAATTCACAGCTAGCTGGTTATCCATTGGGCTATGTTATGCAAAAGCTGATACGCCACCCTTGGCTGAGGGGTCAATATGGGTGTGAATCTCCAAGCTTACCAAAGTGAAGTTTTAGTCTTCACTATCTTAAACTGGCAGCAACTTTTTTTTCTTGCGAGTTCATTTAAATCATACCAAGTCATTTGAATGATGCAAGGTCATTTAAATCATACCAAGTCATTTCAATGCTGCAAGGTCATTTAAATCATACCAAGTCATTTGAATGATGCAAGGTCATTTAAATCATACCGAGTCATTTCAATGCTGCAAGGTCATTTAAATCATACCAAGTCATTTGAATGCTGCAAGGTCATTTAAATCATACCAAGTCATTTGAATGATGCAAGGTCATTTAAATCATACCGAGTCATTTCAATGCTGCAAGGTCATTTAAATCATACCAAGTCATTTCAATGCTGCAAGGTCATTTAAATCATACCAAGTCATTTGAATGATGCAAGGTCATTTAAATCATACCAAGTCATTTGAATGATGCAAGGTCATTTAAATCATACCGAGTCATTTCAATGCTGCAAGGTCATTTAAATCATACCAAGTCATTTCAATGCTGCAAGGTCATTTAAATCATACCAAGTCATTTGAATGCTGCAAGGTCATTTAAATCATACCAAGTCATTTGAATGATGCAAGGTCATTTAAATCATACCGAGTCATTTCAATGCTGCAAGGTCATTTAAATCATACCAAGTCATTTCAATGATGCAAGGTCATTTAAATCATACCGAGTCATTTCAATGATGCAAGCTCATTTAAATCATACCGAGTCATCTGAATGATGCAAGGTCATTTTAAACTTTTTTTCTGCAATTGTTTGTCTTGGCGTCTGAAAAATGATTTGCACTCCATCTTAAATTTGGAAGGTGCAATGTGATGCAAAAATTAATAAGTTAAGACAAATTCTAAGCTTTACAAATCATCCGATTAAGTAGTCTCTTAATCAACTAATTGATCACCAATCAGTTAATTTGAAGGGGGGGGGGTGTTTTATGGGTTAAAGGCCATTTTTCAGCACATGATAGGCTATACGTGGCAGCTAGTATATTTGGTAGAGGAAGAGCCCAGAACATCCCCGGGAAGAATCACCTACCAACGGGTAGCTACTGGCAAGCTTTCTCAGATACCCACGTTGATCGAGCAGAGACTCGAACTCACGCGGACAGAGGTGAGATGTGTAAGTGATCTGTAATCATAGCGCCTTAAATCACTCAGAGCCCCAGATAAATAGATAGATACATGAATGGATGGATGGAATCACCTGTTGACATACATACACATACATACATACATACATACATACATACATACATACATACATACATACATACATACATACATACATACATACATACATACATACATACATACATACATACATAGACAGACAGACACACATACAGACAGACAGACAGACATACATACATATATGCATACATACATTCATACATACATACTTGAAGACATGTGTAATTAGGAAACATGCACAGTATATTTGGTAGAAGAAGAGCCCATAAAGACCCAGAAAGACCCCGTGAAGAACAACCTACCAACGGGTAGCTACTGGCAAGTAGGTCAAGAGTCAATAGGTTACAGAAACAAATTATTACAGTTCTTAACTATTACCAGTCAGGCTAAAGGTGAAGTATAAGATAACTTGCAAATTTGCATCTATGAAATAGCATTATACATCCTCCTTAGATATAGATAAGTCATGTCCAATGTTAAACCGACACAAATAATCACCGTCTCCGTTTGACACCTGAAATTAACTCCACAACGCTCATACATTTCTATCATTTTGTATAAATGTTCTTTTTTTTTTTGCAAATAAATAGCTGCATGAACATATGCCTACTGTATATACTCACTTTTAAGTAGAGTCGAACTGCAAACTGCACAGACCCCGATATGCAGTTGCATACTGTGCCAGCAGATCTGGGTCTATGCAGTTTTTTTATGAATAATCAGTAGAACAAACAACATAGATCCTGATATGCGGCGCATTATGCGACGGTAGATCAGGGTCACTGTTGTTTGCAGTTGGATGCGACTTATAAGCGAGTACAAGCGGTAGTTTTAAAAATGTGATAAGACAGCCGATTTTGTCTTAAAATTTAAATAACCGAAAATAATATGTTATATACCAAAACCCCGTCTTAGAGCCCCTGAAACATAAAACACCTGGTTTATAACTTTTTAACTGTAGACTCGAAAGAAGTGAGGAAATTAAATCCATACTACTTGACGTTTCACAAGATAGTTTGCAAAGGAGCACCTGTTCAATCTTCTTTTATATTTTGAAGATACTTCTGTTTCTAAAATAAATTAAACATTAACCAAAGAGTATACAATTAGTACAGAAAATCAGTGACTAAAAGAATAGTAGGATTGGACTATTATCTTCCAACAGAAATTTCAAATTCAGCAAAAAAGAAAAAAGAATCTCACAATGAACTAACCCAATTATCTTTCTACACAACCAACCCACCTACCACCTTCATATCTATCTACTTACCTACCAACCTTCCTACCTGCCTACCTACTTACCTACTTACCATACATACATACATGTACACTCCTGAGATATCTTTGGACAGAGAACCGTTGGGAAGCTTGGAAAACGACTGTAAGAGATATCTCACTTCTGTGAAGAATTTAAGATTAGTTGCAATATTCGAAAACAAATCTGTCTTCACTGAATGCCGCGATACCCTTTTTTTACGCTTTTCTGAAACTTCATATATTGACAAAGGATGCATAGTTTTGCTGCCTCTATTTATTGAAACCACACATAAGTAGAATTTTTCTGTTTCATGTATTAAAACTATTTTCAGCCGAAACTCCAAAGAAATGATTGTAAAACGACGGGTACAAAAGAAGAATCACTATAAAGTCTGTATTTTTTTTTGCTCGTCTATTGGTAGTTGCAATAAGCTGGCTATAGCTCAGGTCTGGTGCAAGAAACTACGTACATTTATCTAGTATATGTCACCTTGCGGAGAACTACTCCTACAAGATAGACTAAATTTTAGAAAATATGTAGTAAATTTAAGATAAAATAACTCTAAAACTACGAGTATTTATGTCTTTTTAGCTCAAAGTGACAAGCATCTATACTTTTGACCTAAAGAAATCATCTTAAAACTTTCGGAAATTTTTATAGAACATTGGCTGATGCTAATTAGCTTAGATGGGGTTTAAGAAAAATTTCACACTCAATTCAGTCCTTTGCAACACTACTGTGTATCAATCCTAGTTAGAGTCAATAATTATATGGAACAAATTTGGATGAGTATGGCTTCATAATGACAAAAATGACAAAACATTTAATGGCACAAAATAAAACACGTCTTGACAACCATAGTATGCTTTAATTACAAAAATATCATCAGACTATACCTCATTAATTAAAGCTTGAGTTGAATGATAATGAATGGTATTATATCACAGAATGCTGAGTTCTTGTATTTTTCAAATGAAACAATATTTCTTCGAAATGTATTTATACAATCGGCATCATATAGTCAGTATTGTGCTGACGTGCCGTTAACCTACACACACACACACACGCGCGCGTGTGTGTGTGTGTGTGTGTGTGTGCAGTCGACATCCGAATATGTCATTTATTATCAAGTTTGCTTCTCAAATGGGAAGAATAAATGAAAGTCGAAGAAAAGCATTGCATTTGATGTGTAAGATGATCTTCATCTTAACTTGTTCCATCATTATCAACTCCTTTCGAATCCTTAAACACCGATTTTTCCAACAGGCATTTTCTTTTTTCGTTCTGGTGCTACCGTATCATCAAGTCTCTAGTTTGTATCCCAGTCTGGTAATTTTCGGTTTCATGATTGGTCAATAAAATCCTCCACTTTAAGAGGCGGCAAATAATTGCGCTTGCTTCAAAATGATCAAAATAGACCGTGACCATCCTTTCCTAAGACATAAAACCTGTTGGTGTAATGATAGTCATTAAAGAAGTATAAAATTTTCATGGTTCATTTACTATTTTAAAGATTAGTTTACCGTCAGTGAATTGACAGGTACTGATTTTGATAGCAACTCATTGAATTTGTTATCAAAGCCTAAAATGATAGCCTTACATGTGATTGAATGTATTGAATTATATAGCGAAGGCTAGATTTATAGTCTTGCATGTGACTGGATGTATTGAATTATATATCGAAGGCTAAATTTATAGTCTTGCATGTGACTGGATGTATTGAACTGGTTATCCAAGGCTAAATTAATAGCCTTGTTTGTAATTGGATGATTACAAGAGAATCAAAGTATTTTGATTTCGGTTTAGCATTTAATAATAACTTATCCCATACATTTACTTTGCTTATATTTCGACTTCCATATAGACAAGAGACTCTGGGAATTTCTGGGGGAGAGGGGGATTGGTTGATTGGTTTTTAACGGAACTTTCAAGAAATAGGACGTAACAGCTTATCACTAGGAAACTCAGAGGCAGCAGACCTGTGCTGACCCGGGCGGGTACCGAACCCGTTGCCCTACAAGTCCGACGCTCTACCAGCTGAGCTACCCCAGGTCCCTGGGTGTGGGGTGACGAGCGGGGGCTGGGGCTGCCGGATATCCATGTGAGATGCTACTAATTCTAAGGCAATCTGTTTGCTAGTTATCAAAAGGAGCAAATCTCCGCATAATTGTTCGACAACAAACCATATTCGTAGTTATTTATAGAAAAGCCAAAATTGAAATCAGTAATAAAGAATACTGGTAAATTATTCATCTTAAGTAGAGATAAAATATTCCGTAGATAAGAATTTCAGTAAATCTCTCATATCAGACGCATCGATGTTGGATGTCAAATGATGGCGTTATGTAAAAAGATCCAGATTTTATTTTTAGTCTGCACAAGATACAAGATTGCTAACAAACCTTTAAGAGATGGTCCTGATTAAATGTTTATATGGCAGCATATACTCTATGATGAGGGTCCCGGATGGCCGAATGGTCTAAGGCGCTCGTCTTTTCACTCACATCTCACCTTTGTCCGCGTGGGTTCAAGTCTCGGCTCGACAAACGTGAGTATATGAGAAAACTTGCCAGTAGCTTCCCGGGGGTCGGTGGTTCTTCCAAGGCTCCTCCTCCACAAAACTATACTTGCCGCCATGTTGAAACATGGCGTTAAAGCCCACAAAACCAAAAACAAACTCTATGATGAATTATCTTCAATACGCGATACAAGCAAAGTTTGGAGTCGATGGGAACCCATGAAATGGATGAGCTAAGTTCGACAAAAATACTGCCCGACGGAATCTAAAGGAGCCAAACTCGATGACAAAGGTGTATCGCATTGCGTAATCATAGGCACGCTGAAAGCTTGTCGGACATTCAGGTGTAATGCCATAGTGTCCGTCACCTAGCTGACTGTAACTATATTTCATATTCAAATTAAACGACCGTTTGCTCAAAATAATAGTTATTCATATGGGGTAGTTGTCAAAATACAAACTATACATTTTATGTGATTTGCTCTGCTAATGAGTAGACGTGGTTATTTCTACTCTGGCGATAGGTCAGTTATGCAAAGAAGACAAATCTTGAAACTTTATACTTTTCCGCTTCCACCCACACCCCTACCCCCTTTATTTATAAGTTTTTAGAGGGAAAAGAAAAACAGTTTGGTGCAGCTGTCATATGTGTACAAAAATTGCACAAGTCTTCCCTGAAAATTAAATTCTTCCTGCTTTGCGCAACCATGGCAACATATCAGAGGTCAGAACAGAGTGATAGAACTAAGAAGCAAAGGCCTAATTTTGATAAAATCCAGCCTTGGATCAAGATAAAGTTACATTAATGTTCACCCGTCTGTAAATAGTGTATATACAGGAAGAAATCTTCACAAACTTCCTTTAACTGTAATTTTATTTAGATGAGAAATACTGTTCGGCAAGTTCATTTCGAGGTGTAAAGCTACGTTAGATAATAAAGTTTATTGGCATGATATTTAAGCAAACAGGCAGAGATAAATTGACTTAAACACGTGTGACCTGTAATACATGCATATATTACATGCATATATACATACGTAAAGACAGACAGGGTTAACAGACAAACATACTTATTTCCATACTTTCTCATTTACTTACCGACTGACTAAGTTACTTACTTATTGACTTAATAATTTATGAGAGGAAGAAAGATGTTCATGTTGCATTATAGCGTCATATCGCAAGATGAGTTGGCACAGTGTCCAATTACTGTCCCCTATAAAAGATAATAATACTACCCACGCCAGGCGATCCAAACCTCCTCACGTTATTGACAAATTGTCAGTGTCATAAATATCAAGCTTATCAAAAGCGATGTGAAAGGAAACACTTTCCGGTACATCGTCGCCACATCGGTTTCCAGATTATCAAATTTTCGTGGGGCTTTTTTAAGGGTCTAGCCTGTAATCAGAAATAACATTTTGTTTTCCACTTTTATGTGGAGGTGGGGTTGTCACGTAATCGAGCATTACTTAAGCAAATAATACGGTCAATACTTCAAAATAAGGTCGTAAACTTTATGTTTCATGAATGGAAAGTACTGAGTTTTCACCTCGGCCAAACGATAGCTCGACTCAAAATACCCGAATGTAAAAACTGTCCTCTATGCTTTACCGTATGTACCCGCTTATAAGTCGAGTCCAACTGTAAATTGCACAGACCCAGATCTGCAGTCGCATAATGCGCTGGCAGATCTGGGTCTATGCAGTTTGCTCATATCGGCCTTAAAGTCAGTGATGAAAAGCATTCGGAGAATATGATATCCTAGCGCAGCATCAGATGCATCGAGGAATGAAAACGCTTGTTTGACAGATGATCAAAGTAAAACAGCATTTTTAAAAATTCATTATTCTTTTATTATTTCATTTATTCATTAACCCATTCATTATTTCCACGTTAATATTATGTCTTCTCAACCTTATCGTTTGTTTACTTGAAAATAATACTTCTATGCATTAAAGTATTTTAAAAGGGAAAACTTAAGTTATTACAGTTTTCGTTTAAACATGAAAAGTACAAGAATAACTACAGTGTAGACTCTTTCATTAAGTAGGGGTTTTCAATTACCTCCCCTGGATGACGTCATTCGAGGATAACTGGTTAAACAAAATCTACACATATACTAAAACGGTTCACAGTTTCTGTAGATAACGTTGGATGGACAATTTTTTGGTTCTCCATTTTCCTTATCGTTGAATACAAATTTAGTTGATAATGTCTAGTCATTACTATCAGAAGGTGATAACTAAACTTTCCAGACTGTGCCTGCCGTGAGCTTATAGACCAAAAATCAACGAAAGAGTCCAAAATCACACTCTTATTGGCAGGTGTGAGATAATCATTCTTGTGTTTTTCTTTTCAATTAATTAAACTACCATGTCATATGCCGCTTTTGACAAAATAATCTATCAAGCCCATTCCATGTAAATTTAAGAATTTTGATAGATTAAAAGAGTTCTAATATGTCATTAATAGATATGATTTTTATGAACAAACTGACGGGATCAAATGATTATTCTATTAAATGAATGTTACTTTCCGTTTGCAAATTCCAGTACATCGGAAGACCTATGGGTTTATTTTGGTTCTTTTTTTTTTAAAATTATTTTTTTTTATATTTCTTCTTATATATCAAAAATGGCTAATTAAATAAATTACATGTATGTTATAAAGGTAAGGAATGTAACTATGCAAGTCTTTGCCCTCTTTAAATCAAGACTGAAAATCCATGCCAGAAATAAAGGCTGATTAACAATTAGTCTAATATTAAAAACGAATAAACCAGAACAACTATCCTAGCATTTCAGATAATGAATCAATTAAAGGATCTAAAAAAATAATAAACATAACAATGTTGATATTCATTCCCCTATAAGATCAAGCTCTAAAATCGAAGTCATACAACCCAGGTTGATACAAAATATTGTGTTAAATATTCTAACATTAAAAATGTATAAATTAAAGAGTAAAACAAGGAAATGCAACTGTGTACTAGACTGCTATACCTAAATACTTGATCTCCGATATAATAAATCCAGGTTGAATAAAGAAATTATTATAAAAAATACAAATGAATAAATTTTAAAAAATGTACATGCTCTTTAATAGAAATAGGGATACACTTTGTAGCTTTTGAGATAGAGATCGGAAATTAATCACAGAAATACAGATTGACATAAAAAAATTATCCACTATTAATCAATTGATGTATCAAAGAAAGCACTTTAAAAAATAAGCTAAGCATATGTGGTTTTTCAGCAATAGTTCAATCAAAGATATTTTGAGCAGAATCCTCGTATGACGTCACGGCTGATAAGGTAAAGCACTCCAACATACGCTAAGTGCGACTAGTTGAAAATGTCTTGCACAGATGCAATTACATTACATTATCACTCTTTTGAAAGTTTCTCCGTAAAAGATAAAAAAAATTAAATAAAAAACAACAACAATAACAAGCACACCAACGAAACCCGGCACACGGTTTAACTCTATAACTTGGTCGTGTTTCCGAAAATTCTGGATGCTCCTTTTGTATTTTTTTTCCGAGTATTCTTTGACCCACGCACCCAACTTTTTTTTCACCGAGAAACTTTCAGTAGAGTGACAGTGTGATCATAAACCATTTGATATGATAATGATGTGTGTGTGTGTGTGTGTGTGTGTGTGTGTGTGTGTGTGTGTGTGTGTGTGTGTGTGTGTGTTTCTGTGTTATCTAAGGACTCTATAAACAACATCAAATCATACTCATGTGACGATTATAATAAGTATGCTTCTAAATACATGCTAACTTAACCGATCATACTGAGCGCATTATTTTGTATTAAGAATTTTGGTCCTCTTTTTCTAAAACTCATGAGCAATAGTGAAATTGATCTGAAATTCAAAATTTAGTCTCATACAAATGTATTCATTTTCATTTCCAGTTATATTGTAAAATTCAATAAAATTCATTTATTGAACATTCTATTATGTGTACATCCAACATTGCATACTGCTCATTTTTTATGATTTGGTATTTGCATATGTTTGCAAAGTACTAATTGGTCTATATTTATATATGCTTGCGAAGTACCTATTGGTGTATATTTATATATGCTTGCGAAGTACCAATTGGTCTATATTCAATTAAGATTTATTCGAGATCAAAATGTGTTTGACCTAATAAGCTAGTGTTATGATTGTTATTCAAATTATTGCACGCATGGCGTACGTACGTTCTTTTGAAAAATGTACTTAACATTTAATAATGGATAAAGATCATAGCATCCTACAGCTACATAAGTATGACTGCAAAATAAAACTCTGAAAATGCCTTTGTGTTGGTCTATGCCACACATATTTTAACTTGTGTAATGCCTAGCAACACGATAAATATTCCCTATCATAAATAACATTAGCAATTTCATGCAAATTGCTGGATACTAAAATAATTCGTGTTAGCCATATAAAACACTTTTAAACAGGTCATGATTAGTTTCGATACACAGAAAGAAATCAAGAGTTCTAAACCGGAAATTTAGCATATTTAGCATTGCTTCTGGTGGTGTTAGGGCAACAGACCGTTCAATTCACACACACACACACACACTCACACACACACACACACACACACACACACACACACTGACTTAGTACCAACTTGACTATAGGATATGTACATTTTCTGATGTCCAAAACCATATTTATTTATTTATTTAATGCATTTATCTAGTTAATGTGTTTGCACAGAATCCATCGAGCTTTAGTTTTGCAAATTACTGAGAAAGAGTATACATTATTGGAAAGAAACGCAAGATGTCATAATGAGGTGAAAATTCAGTATGTTGTTTTACAAAGCTTACGATCCTGCTATTATGAAATACTTAGGAATCTATTAAAACCTAAAAATGTTGGAAAAGATATATTGTTTATGTACATAAGCGTATGAGACTTTCACATTTAAACGTTGAGATTCGCGTCCAACCGGTAGCACAACAGTTGAACGGTTGACCTTTGTTTTGCCTAATTAGGTGTCATTTTGTTATCATACTAGTAGTTGGTTGGTTTAACGGCAGTTTTAATATTGGCTAGAATATGCGGAGGAAATGGGAGCTAAGTGTCCCTTCCCAAGGACATACAGAGGCAGTGGACCTGGTCGGTCTTTGGCGGTTATCGAACATGCGACCCTGGAGTTACGAGTCCGACTCGGTTTATTGTTTGTTAATCAATCATGTTGTGTTCGGCATTGTATGTTAATAGATAAATCAACTACACTCAATAAATTACTGCTTATCGATTAACAGATGACCAATCATATTGCAAACCACATGTAAATCTCATAGACATTCCTCAAGCTGCTCCCGCCTATCAATATTTCTTGAAACAATAATAGAAATGACACCTCTTTATCATGTATTTGACCAAACCTCAACACATTCTTTCACAACCTTTAATTTTTTCTTGAAATAAACTCAGAATGAACTATTGCCATTTTGTACTTATTTGTATGTTTATTTAAGTGCCAGTTGAACCAAAATAGGTATGAATATTTAGAAACAAAACCAGTTTTCATTGAATTGATATTTAAAGAGCATGGGTGTCGATCATTTCTCAACGATGTTTCTTTTGAATGTGTGCGCTCGATGCCCTCAAGCAAGGTAAATACTACCAGTAGAGAGCTAGAAAAAATTTCATTGCGTCACCTGTACATGATAAGAGAATGATTACGGTTCAACTAAGAGCGCTGATCGCGAGATGATGGGTGCACTTACACGTAACTGGGGACGGTCTCAAACTTGAATAATTCGATAACTGATAATATTTCGCGACAGGTGGGTCACGAGATAAACAAAACAGTATTCAAAAGGTATTTTACTACGTGTGATGTGTGCGTGTGTTTTTGAAAGACAGACAGACAACGGAGTCTGAACAGGATCTGTTTTAAATGGTAATGACAATTAGAGTACATAGTGCCGGTGGTTGGGGGGGGGGGGGGCGTGGGCAGAGCCGGATTAAGACCTTTAGAGGCTCTAAGCACTGAAAAGATTATGGTGCCCCCCCCCCCCATGTAATTCAAAATAAAAACAATACTAAACAGTAATTTCTCATTCCTTTTGGTGCCCCTGCTTTGCTGGTGCCTAAAGCACGTGCTTAGTTTGCCTATTGGGTAATCCAGCACTGGCGTGGGGGACTCACTTAAGGATGTTCCGACAGTCGGGTCTTGCGGTTCTAGGGCTGTCCGAAGCGGGCTTGTATTTTTTCAACCAAAATTCTGGATACGGGATTCTTTTTCAAGGTCTAACACGGGATGAAAATAATTCTGGTAAACTCGGGCCAGATATTTAACAAATGCAATAAAATGAGAAGGAAAAAAAAAAGACGTATGGTAACAATGTTAATTAACCTTGATTACCATTCCCAGGTGTTTGGGTTAGCCCATTTCACACCTTACTGTCAGGTTGTATTCAGTTTCAAAGGGTCTGTCTATAACGGGATGTCAAAATCCTTCTGAAACACAACAGGGGTCCAAAATCCTCCAGCGGAACCTCTCCCGTATACCATTTTTCAAATATAAGTACCCCCCCCCCCCCTTCCTCGGGATCCACTGACGGAACGGATCCAGGTCCCCGTTCTGACATGTCCGGAACGAGGATAAGGCGTGTTTACAGGACATGAAGGGAGGTTAAGTACTTGAAGGTCCTACTATTAAGATAGGCTCGTTCTCTTATGGGGACAGAGTTATATTTGGAAAATTATAGAAACACACCCTTCCTGCATCTGCCCTGGATCCGCCCTTGTATTGGTTTATAGTAGATAATAAAATCACAATTAGTATTAAAGAGTAAGAATTTTGTCAGACTTTCTCTTTTGTACAACAAATGATCAATAAAGGTATTGATTTTGCTACCACCTGCAGCTTATGTTCGACTGTGCCTATGAAAATGGCATTATTTACAAAAGTTTAAGTTAAATGTGTAAGATGCAATATGTTACTTGTGCCTTTATCTGAATTAAAAACAGGTGTTGAAAATTGTGAGCTTTGCGTGGCCGCCACGTGCACTGGTATGCAAAAACTAACACTGTAGCTTTATTAAACTTAAATGGAATATGTGCTGAGATATCTCATTTTGGGTACGAAGCGGCTTTAAAGATGTTCACTATAATATATGAGCATTCAACACGCAAGATATCACTTCAACCGCAATGGTGTAGCCAGAGTTTAATCGTTCGCCTACATCGCACGTGTATGATATCAGAGTAAATTATGTTTTGTCATGTAATTTGGAAAAAAAAAGTTAAAGAGAAATAATTTAGCCTTAAATACCCTTTTGAAACCTTAAATAAATTCATCTTACTTAAATGTCGTACATAATTATCATTTTAGAAACTTTATCCTTGTGCTGTATAAATGATGACTAATGTATTGCGTTATCAATTATCACGTTTTATGCCTTGTTGGTAAAATAGCTGTTGTAAGTTAGTGTTATATTGCTGACATAAAGAAATCGACAGTCAACAAAGTTTAATATGTATTGTGATTAAATGTGATTGTTGGACAAATCAATTCAAGAAGAATTATTCTCAAGTGGTATGGGAGAAGTATGGATAAATCAAGGGGTTTGCGGATGAAACACTGTTTATTTTTATGTTCAAAGAATGATCCATAGATATTTTCTCAAAAGATATTACTGGGGAAACAAAAACGATGGACAGATTAAGATTATAATAGGATAAGAAATTATTTTAGCCGGCAGTAATATATATATATCTATATATATATATATATATATATATATATATATATATATATATATATATATATATATATATATATATATATATATATATATATATATAGTCTTGAAAGTGGTGTGTGTATAGAAGAGGAATTCTCCCTATTATGGCAATTCTAGGTAGATATGTTAGCTTATCGTACCGACAAAAAAACTCTTCATTCCGTGAAGAAGAGGAAGACGAATATAATTTTTTAATACTATGTCCAGTATAGTCATTTTGTAATACTATATCCAGTATAGTCATTTTGTAATACTATATCCAGTATAGTCATTTTTGTAATACTATATCCAGTATAGTCATTTTGTAATACTATGTCCAGTATAGTCATTTTGTAATACTATATCCAGTATAGTCATTTTTGTAATACTATATCAAGAATAGTCATTTTGTAATACTATGTCCAGTACACAGTCATTTTCTAATACTATGTCCAGTACACAGTCATTTTCTAATACTATGTCCATTATACAGTAATTTTGCGAAAATATGTCCAGTATACGGTAATTTTAGAGTTTTAGTTTTTTACTAGAACTGTATTCACACAACCTTTACACTGAAATGTTTTAAAACTATATGAAAAGAACATATAATAATCCCTCCTGCAATGTCTATTTTTTTCCTGATGAAATAGACGAAAGTCACAGAAATAATTTGTAATGCTTTGTGATGTATTTATATTCAATATATGTACCAAATTATTGTATTTTGTAATGTAATTTTGGACCTGTGGCCTATGTTGTAATATAATTTTGGACCTGTGGCCTATGTTGTAATGTAATTTTGGACCTGTGGCCTATGTTGTAATATAATTTTGGACCTGTGGCCTATGTTGTAATGTAATTTTGGACCTGTGGATTATGTTCCAATGTTAATAGACGTTATTATTTATTTATTTATTTATTTATTTATTTATTTATTTATTTATTTATTTATTTATTTATTTATTTATTTATTTATTAACCATTCTGCATTTCATAGGTCAAAAAATATGACGTCTTCTCAAAGCTTGTATTTGTTTACTTTATATTAATGCAGCCATCCTCCACTGACAATGCATTTAAATAGGATTCACATATCATACTTCTCGCTATTTAAATAATACTGAAACCATACGCACAGCCATAATGAAAGACAAGTATCAGAGACTGCTTAATTGATTGTTCCTGCGCTACATCAATTAAAGATATGACACTAATGAGAAACATATCACCCTTAACAACATAAGTATTCAAACACAGTCTTTGTCATAATGATAACAACATGAAACAACGTCTTTTTTGTGAGACAAAGACTTGTCGTTAGTAACAAGAAACAAAAGGACTTTTTACAGTTGTTAGACATAATATTAATTATTTCAAGATTTAAACGGGCACCATAACAATTTGTATGGTAGTCATAAGACCACTTACCTTGTTTACAATTTTCATCAGACACAATAAAGACGGGTTCCGTGTACTTTATTTAGGATATTATTTATTACCTTTTGAAGTAGAGGGGAAAAAAACCCCACTATTTTAGAAAGTTTAAAAAAGGAAAAGCAATTTTAAAAGCCTTATTGAAGTATATAAAATGTTGATGAAATATTTTACTACGTTATAAAGAAGGAATGAGATAAAATATTGTTATAGACTATACAAATTAGTCATTCACAAGAAACATAAATCAGTTATCTTTTTTTGTTAAAAATTAGAACATGTTTTAAGTTTAAAATCCGCGAAGAGCATCAGTCAAAAGAACGACAGATATAGTAACAACTACTTACCTCAAAACCATAACATAGAAAAAGAAATAGATAAAAAAAAGTTTTTTGCTTTTTTTCAGACACGCGCTGCTATCTGTAAATATTGCTGTGGTGTTATTTCTAATGTTTTTTGTGGTGTCGTCCTTTTGTATTATCAATCATTGCTATCTGTAAATATTGCTGTCGTGTTATTTCTAATGTTTTTGTGGTGTCATCCTTTTGTATTATCAATCATTGCTATCTGTAAATATTGCTGTCGTGTTATTTCTAATGTTTTTTTTTGTAGTGTCATCCTTGTGTATTATCAATCATTGCTATCTGTAAATATTGCTGTCGTGTTATTTCTAATGTTTTTTGTGGTGTCGTCCTTTTGTATTATCAATCATTGCTATCTGTAAATATTGCTGTCGTGTTATTTCTAATGTTTTTGTGGTGTCATCCTTTTGTATTATCAATCATTGCTATCTGTAAATATTGCTGTCGTGTTATTTCTAATGTTTTTTTTTGTAGTGTCATCCTTGTGTATTATCAATCATTGCTATCTGTAAATATTGCTGTCGTGTTATTTCTAATGTTTTTTGTGGTGTCGTCCTTTTGTATTATCAATCATTGCTATCTGTAAATATTGATGTGGTGTTATTTCTAATGTTTTTTGTGGTGTCGTCTTTTTGTATTATCAATCATTGCTATCTGTAAATATTGTTGTGGTTTTTATTTCTAATGTTTTTGTCGTGTCGTCCTTTTGTATTATCAATCATTGCTATCTGTAAATATTGTTGTGGTGTTATTTCTAATGTTTTTGTGGTGTCGTCCTTTTGTATTATCAATCATTGCTATTGTAAATATTGCTGTCGTGTTATTTCTAATGTTTTTGTGGTGTCGTCCTTTTGTATTATCAATCATTGCTATCTGTAAATATTGCTGTGGTGTTATTTCTAATGTTTTTTGTGGTGTCGTCCTTTTGTATTATCAATTATTGCTATCTGTAAATATTGCTGTCGTGTTATTTCTAATGTTTTTGTGGTGTCGTCCTTTTGTATTATCAATCATTGCTATCTGTAAATATTGCTGTCGTGTTATTTCTAATGTTTTTGTGGTGTCGTCCTTTTGTATTATCAATCATTGCTATCTGTAAATATTGCTGTGGTGTTATTTTTAATGTTTTTGTGGTGTCGTCCTTTTGTATTATCAATCATTGGCCATTTCGCCAATTATCAGGTACATATTAAGTGATGTAAATCATATCTGCCTATCTTTTGTCGTGTAAGCTCACAAATTGACGTGTTACCGCGTAATTTTGGACACAACTCTGTTGTTACTCGTTTTAGTCAACTTTTCACATATGCACCGGTCTTCTGCCTGTCTTTCCCTACTTGTTTTTAGCGCCGTCTTGGAAAGTCTTTGTTTTCAAATGTTCTGCAAGAAGAAACAAAAATTAAGTACATACCCAGAATTAACAGCGAACGGTTTTCATAATTGGTGTTACATCATATGAAAGTGCACACGTCCACGATACTTGCCGCAAAATGTAAAAGACGTGGCTTTCCCATTTAGAATGAAATGTCAAGACAGCAGTTAGTCTTCATGATTTATAACCAGTTGCAACGGTGAACCCATGCACTACTGCAAGTTATTTGTGGAGATCATACAACCTTTGAACTTGAGTGTGATCCTGAGATTTTGTGTCAGCCAATTACAAAGGGCTTACTTTTGACAGATCTCTTTTGATTGAAAGAGAATTATAACGTAATCGCAAACTCAGGCTCTGAGTTTTCAAATCTTCCGGTCAGATCATTTGCTTCTAATTGATAATAAGCACACATGGACAACATAAAAAAATATCTTTGTCTTTCTCCTTTCAGAAATTCTGAGCGCGGTTCTACCAGAAGATCTCTACAATATATTCTTTGTAAACATAAAGACAAATGTAGTATTAGTAATAGTAGTAGTAGTAGTAGTGATTGTGGCGGTGATGGTGGTTGTGGTGCTATTATTAGTATTGGTTAACAGAGACTTGTCATCAGTATGGGCGGGGGGGGGGGGGGGGAGGGAGAGAGTTTTTAAGTTCCAAGATATAATATTACTTGTTTAAGGAGTTAAACGGGTACAGTATAGATTCATATGGTAGCTGTAAGATACTTTTCTAGTTCACAATTATCATCAGACACCATCAAGACAAGATACGTGTACTTAACATAGGATATTATTACTTTTTGAAGAAGAGAAAACGGAACTTTAGAAGGGTTCAAAAAACAAGTTCAAAACACCTTCTAACATAGAATGCATTGATTACATATCTTACCAAGTTATACATAAGAAATGAGATGAAATATTTTTTACAGAGTAGAGAATACAAATTAGTCGTTCACAAAAGACATGAATGATTTACCTTTGTTCAAAACAAGGACATATTTAGTGATGTCAGTGATATCTGCGTATTTTTTGTCGTATACCATCACCATTTAAGTCGTTACCACGTAATTTTGGACGCGAAAGTTTTTTTCTTCTTGTCACGCAATCTATCATCATCAAATTATGACATGTACACCGGTCTTCTTTCTACTTTTTCATAACTTTTTTTAGCACTGTCTTGGAAAGTCTTTGTTTTTAGATGGCCTGCAAGGAAGATGACGCAAAGGGCTTTTGAGCACAAAACAATTTTGTAGATGCACTGGAAAATTTCAGTAGACACTTATAATTTACAGCAAAAGGTTTTTCATAATTGGCGCTACATCACATTAAAGTGCACACGTCCACTAAATTCGAAGCGAAATATTAAAGACGATTTTATCTGACTGCATAAAAAATGATTGTGGCTTTCCCAATTACGATGAAATATCATGACAGCAGTCATTCTTTATGATTCATATCAAGCTGTAACGTTGAACCATTGCTCTACTACAATTTATGGGTGGAGATCATTAAATCTTTCAACTTGAGCTTGATCCTGTGATTTTGTGTCAGCCAATGACAAAGGATTTACTTTTGAAAGCTCTATTTTGATTGGCTGAGAATTAAAACACAAGCTTAGAGTATTCAGATCTTCGGGGTTCAGATCATTTTCATCTCATTGATAAGCACACATGGACAACATCATAACTAATTTTTTTTTTTTTTTCAGAATTTCTGAACGCGGTTGTACATGAAGATATCTACGGCATATTCGCTGTAGACGTAAAAACAACTGTAGTAGCAGCAGTAGTAGTAGTAGCAGTGATTCCGGTGATGATTATGGTTTTGGTACTATTATCGTTGCTAAAGACATGTCATCAGTAGCAGGAAAACTGGATAGAGTATACAAATTAGTCGTTCACACACGACATGAATGATTTATCTTTGTTCAATACGAGGGCATATTTCAAGTTTAAAATCTGTGAATAGCATCAGACAGAACAATGCCAGATATAGAGTATAAACTACTTACCTCAAAAATATAAAACAAAAAAACAGCAAAGAGAGATTTTTTCTGATACGCGTTACTGTCTGTAAGTAGTATTATTTATAAAGTTGTTGTAATTTTTTTTTCTTCTTCTGATATATCTTGCTATTTGTAAATATTGTTGTATTATTTCTAATGTCTTGTGGTGTTGGTCTTTTGTATCATCGATCATTGGCCATTTCGTCCCCTTATCAGGTCGATATTTAGTGGTGTCAATTCTAATTTTCTGCTAATTGTCACAATTTGACAGGTTACCACGTAATTTTTGGACACCAAAATTTTTCTTGTTGTCAGGCAACTCATTTTAGTTCAAATTTTACATGTGCACCTGTCTTCTGCCTACTTTTTTCTTACTTGTTTTTAGCACTATTGTGGAAAGTCTTTGTTTTTGTATGGTCTTCAACTAGGATGACGCAAAGGGTTTTGAGCACAAAACTATTTTGTAGATGCACCAGAAAATTTAAGTAGACACTTATAATTTACAGCAAAAGGTTTTTCATAACTGTTGTTACGTCACATGAAAGTGCGCACGTCTACTAAATTTGCCGCAAAATGTAAACGACGATTTTATTTGACTGCATAAAAAGAGTGTGGCTTTCTCATTTATGACAAAAAGTCAAGATTGTGGTTATTGATGATAATTTATAACCAGCTGCAATGGCTACACAATATACTGCTACATTGCTGCAATGGCAACACAATATACTGCTAGAAGTTATGTGTGGAGATTATACAACTTCTGAGCTAAAGTCTGAACCTGAGATATTGTGTCAGCCAATTACAACAAATTTACTTTAAATATTAGTGTTTGATTGGCCAAAATTAAAATACAATCTCAAATTCAAGCTCATGATCTTCAGATCTCACGGCCAGGTTTTTTTTTTATCTTATTGATAAACACTCGTGGACAACATAAGATTGTTTGTTTTTGTTTTTTTTTGTTTTTGGTTTTTTTTATCCTTTTTGAAATGCTGAACGCTGTGCTGCCAGAAGATATCTACGACAGATTTGCTGTAGACGTAAAGGCAAATGTAGTTGTAGTGTTGGTGGTAGTGGTGACTGCGGTGGTGGTGATAGTTGTGGAATTAATATTATTATTATTATCATTATTATTATTATTCATAACCCTTAAATTGCATTTGTGTAGTCTTTTCCTTTTTTACTCGAGATCAGTTCGCTACCCGTTTCCCAGATCACAAGGACTTTATACGTTATATTCTTATCGTCCATAGGAGTGCCGTTTTCTGAGGTACGTCTGGATCTGGATCCAGTATACATGCAATTCTAGTTTGTTTGTTTTGTTTGTTTGTTTGTTTCTTGGGGGTTTTTTTCGTTTTTTTTCTGCCTATATTTAAAATGTGGGGCGTTACCCAAGTGCTCCGATTATTATTGGTAAAATCTATTTCCTTCCAGGTATTTTATTTTCTCTGGCCATATCAGCGTACTTTGTAACTTTCTCTTGTTCCTAGCCTTCGACGTGAGATTATCTGGTTCTGCTCTGTCTTCGATATACTTCACGTTCCTTCTTTGTCAATAAGTAGTGTACATATACTACGGAGCACATCCTTCTGATTGGTCTTGACGTCGAAGTCCCAAGCGGTTTTCGACTTGCCGTTTTTAACAATTGTCTGTATAGCCCCACACTTTTGATACTATTTTGTTCTCAGATTGGGCAAGCTTATTGCAATCAGTGATCAGGTGATAACCCGTCTAAGCCTCAATCCTGCATATTCTGCACAAAGGTGAGACGTCTTGGGGTTTATTTTACACTTTCCTTCATATTGCTGATGTTATGAAATTACCCAAAGGCGTACCAAAGTAATTACACACCGGAAGCATAAAAGCTCATATCAATTCAAAGCCATAATGCTCCGTTGTAGCGTATTCGCTTAAGCATCGTTAAGTTCATCGTTAAGTTCTTCCGCTCGCAGATCTTAAGAATTTGATTGAAAATGTTGGAATTTCCGAATCAGAACCAACATGCTAATTTAGTACAAAGCAAACTTTTACGTATTCTTCCTGTAATATGCACGTTGGTTAAATATTATATCCATCTGTATCTGTCTTTCTGTCAATCTGAACAGAAGAAAAACAAAAACTGGTTATAATAACTGACATTATATATATATATATATATATATATATATATACAGATAGAGAGAGAGAAAGAGAGAGAGAGAGAGAGAGAGAGAGAGAGAGAGAGAGAGAGAGGGAGGTCTTAGTCTCACTGTCCAAGTTTTCTGACACCTTATTGTTAGCCTTGTGGGATAACATTTTGTTTACGTCATAAAGATACATATTACACTGATGACAGCTCTATACATTCTTTTCCTTAATTAGCTAGATCAGGAAAAACAGAAAAAGGCACGATGAATTTTACTGTAATTAAAATGTCACACCCCATTACAATGATTCTACATTTTTTATCTTTATTAATATGAAACTAGCAGGAAAATTTTGCCCAAGTGCATTAAAAGCTTTGATTCCCTAATACATATCAGTACATTTTTTTTTAAAATACTGATTTGATTGTGGTAGGGTCCTTTTCTTCATACCTCCAAGACTTTGCACCATAAAATTAGCTTTATTTCTCTTCTTTTTAATTGAGCATGCAACCAGATGACAAGGTTTAATGTTGAAAACATTTCCTAACTGCTTAAACATAATGAGAGTGTTTTATAGTACATCTCTGTCAATTCTATCTTTACTACTTTATATTACATTTCTGGCAATTCTATACTTACGATTTTATATTACATCTCCGTCAATTCTATACTTACTATTTTATAGTACCTCTCTGTCAATTCTATCTTTACTATTTTATATTACATCTCTGTCAATTCTATGCTTACTATTTTATATTACATTGCTGTCAATTCTATGCTTACTATTTTATATTACATCTCTATCAATTCTATGCTTACTAGTTTATAGTACATCTCTGTCAATTCTATCTTTACTATTTTATATTACATCTCTGTCAATTCTATGCTTACTATTTTATATTACATCTCTGTCAATTCTATACTTACTATTTTATATTACATCTCTGTCAGTTCTATCTTTACTATTTTATATTACATCTCTGTCAATTCTATGGTTACTATTCAGAGCTGAGCAAATCCCATAGCCCGACGTCCCGGACTATTAATTTTTGAAGTTGGGCAAGTAAAATTTTCCAAGTCGCTAGTCTGGGACAAGTGCTTTTTAAAATCGGGCAAGTCCTTATTTTCGTGCTTTAATCACTATCTCTACCTTTATTTGGCCAATCAAGCCCTCCGGGCGTACTGAATACTTGATTCTACCCCTCTTCGTGTATACATTTACATTCTGTATAACACATAAATGTGGTCAGTGATAATTTTCGCATATGCGCACGTTCTGTTATCGCTTGACTGCATATTGACCTAAGCGACCAAATTATCGGCAAATCAAAACACGTCAAACAAAAGAAAGCCAGTATGATCAATTAGCAGTGTTTTAAGCGACTTTGTTGCATTGTGTTTACTCAAGCCAGATCCTCACGAGCGGCTCACTATGATTTTAATCCAGCGAGTCAGTGTAATTAAATTAATGAAAGGTACTTTACCGACATCAGTGTTGGTTCCCTTTATGAACTGATTAAATGACAGTAATGATTCTTTAATTTTTAATTGATTATACAGATGATTAACTTCCACGTGCGATATTGCGTTTGAAGCGAAACAATTACGCTAATTAATGAGCTGTCTCTGTTCGTATTTAAAAGAGACAATGTATGTTATGATCAATTTAGAAGTAGTTGTCAAGCAAGCTGATAGTTACTCTGTGGATAAAATGAGTTTGCTAAATTATTTTTTCAAGGAAGGTAATAAGGGCGATTCGGAGAAGGAAATTTTTTGTGAAAGTGGAGGGACAAAACCTAAGACTGCTACTGAATGTGCGGTAGCTATTTCTCCAAAGAGACATAAGCAGAACCTTTGAGATGCTTTAGAGCATTTGACTACAGGCACTTTCTCATGAGAGGGCAGCTCTGTTGAAATATGGGAGGGAAGACTTGCGGGTTCTTCTTAATCATCTTCAGGGCTGAGCAAATCCCATAGCCCGATGTCCCGAACTATTCATTTTTGAAGTCGGGGAAGTAAAATTTTCCAAGTCGCTAGTCCGGGACTAGTGGATCAAAACAAAAAATTTGCTCAGCCCTGCTATTTTATATTACATCTCTGTCAACTCTATACTTACGATTTTATATTACATCTATGTCAATTCTATACTTACTATTTTATATTACATCTCTGTCAACTCTATACTTACGATTTTATATTACATCTCTGTCAATTCTATACTTACGATTTTATATTACATCTCTGTCAATTCTATACTTACGATTTTATATTACAATTCTGTCAATTCTATACTTGTTATTTTATATTACATTTCTGTCAGTTCTATACTTATTTTTATATTACATCTCTGTCAATTCTATACTTAATATTTTATATACGTACTATTTTATATTACATCTCTGTCAATTCTATGCTTACTATTTTATATTACATCTCTGTCAATTCTATACTTACTATTTTATATTAGATCTCTGTCAATTCTATACTTACTATTTTATATTGCATTTCTGTCAATTCTATCTTACTATTTAATATTACATTTCTGTCAATTCTATACTTATTTTTTATATTACATCTCTGTCAATTCTATACTTAATATTTTATATACGTACTATTTTATATTACATCTCTGTCAATTCTATGCTTACTATTTTATATTACATTTCTGTCAATTCTAACTTTACTATTTTATATTACATCTCTGTCAATTCTTTACTTACTATTTTATAAACTTTGTCTTTAGATTTTATCAACAGATGTAATAACAACACCAACAATATAACAAAACATGTTCACTTCATTTTTGAGTTCGTTGTTCTATTGGTACTTGTGTCTTTTATAATTGTTTGCCTCTAATATATGGACCTGCAAGTCACGAAAGCGCTCGAAATAGTTTTTCCTTAGTTCAGCACTGTGTTATGTCAGTGTTCTTCCGATTATATATATATATATATATATATATATATATATATATATATATATATATATATATACATATATCTTCAAAAGTATTTCTCTATTTAAGCAATGTAATAAAACTCAGGTGTTTATCGGAGTATTGACACCGGTTTCTTACCATCTGAATCTCGCGCCGGACTTCGCTCACGAGCGCACGATTTAGCTCTGTAATATTTACATCCTACGCGATAGGGATCACAACCGTGCGAGAGAGAGAGAGAGAGAGAGAGAGAGAGAGAGAGAGAGAGAGAGAGAGAGAGAAGATGAGTGATGAGATGTGTTTTCAAGGTGACAAAATAAAATTGTAACAATATGATGTAGCCTTCGTTTGACCTTGTACGACTTCCAATGCGTTCTGTCTACTTGTTGATGTTTTGTTAACAGTAGATAGCAAACATTTGGATTTGTGGTGTGTTGACGGACAAATATATATATAGATATAATATTGCACAAACAGGCTTTTGATATCTTTTGCTTTCTCTGTGAGAGAGAGAGAGAGAGAGAGAGAGAGAGAGAGAGAGAGAGAGAGAGAGAGAGAGAGAGAGAGAGAGAGGACGATCATGAACGTTTGGCAAATAATCCTCATTTTTATCTTCAGTTAAGAAAAGTGAACCGCATATAATGGAAATCACGTAGGAAATCGGTAGGGTAAAAAAACAGAGGTCGTTATTATTTTCCTGTGTTTTTGTTCGGTAAGTCATCCCTCCAGCTTGCAATATTTTCAAGTACATGTACATTTTGACCAGAAAATCAACCAATAAATAAAGGAATTCGAAAGAAATTGTCAGTACAAATATGTGAATATTGATTATGAACAAATCTACATTTTTGCATTATCTGTCAAAATATCAGCAACTATGACGGGGAAGTTGAAAAACACAGAAAAACTCGTGCATGTGGTCATGAGAGAGAAACCATGGAATTCCACCAACAATCAGATATAACATTTCCACACATTTTAAGGTCCAAAGGTTGTTTATTAAAGTAATCAACAAAATAAACACTTTATAAAATCGTATGAGTAATGACCTAATTTACCAAACTGCATCATCATGATTCTTTTGAACGTTGAAGCCGCAATTTCCTAGCATTCTAAACTGATCTGCCTCACCTGATGACTTAACTAGTTTTTAGACTCCTTCTATACACTTTTCTACTCCTGCAATTCACTATTCAATTCGCAACCAAGTTAAACTACGATACCAAGACAGACTTTTATGTGGAATCTAAAGCATTACTTTGTAGCGTTGCACTTTCAAGTTTGGAAAGCACGCCCAACAATACAATACAATACAATACAATAGAATACAATACAATACAATACAATACAATACAATACAATACAATACAATACAATACAATATCTTTTATTGAAAATTACCTGTTTTACAGTGTTTTCCAAGGGTAACTGTAACAGTTCTGACTTTTTACTTTCATTACAGTATCGCTTGTACTCCTATTGGGAAATGATATGCAGTAAAGTGATCATAAATTAAGAAAATCATCGTCACTTAATTTATTTTGCTATACGTGATAAAATCTCGCTCAAGTATATTAAATATAAATAAATCATACCTAGCAGATGTCAATTGTAGCAGATAAACAGCAGTTTGTGAGATCAAAATGGTATTGTTATTTCCGTCTTGCAAATGCGTTTTGTCTATAGGTATTGTATATGTGTATAGGTATTGTGTATGTGTATATGGATGTACTTTGTCTATAGCTATTGTATATGGATGTATAGGTGTTGTATATGGATGTGTTTTGTGTATAGGTATCGTATATGGATGTATAGGTATTGTATATGGATGTATAGTTATTGTATATGGATGTGTTTTGTGTATAGGTATTGTATATGGATGTGTTTTGTGTATAGGTATTGTATATGGATGTATAGGTATTGTATATGTGTATAGGTATTGTATATGGATGTATAGGTATTGTATATGTGTATAGGTATGTGTTTTGTGTATAGGTACTGTATATGGATGTAAAGATATTCTATTCAGATGTGTTTTGTGTATCGGTATTGTATATGGATGTATAGGTGTTGTATATGGATGTATAGGTACTGTATATGGATGTATAGGTATTGTATATGGATGTGTTTTGTGCATAGGTATTGTATATGGATGTATAGGTATTGTATATGGATGCGTTTTGTGTATAGGTATTGTATATGGATGCGTTTTGTGTATAGGTATTGTATATGTGTATAGGTATTGTGTATGTGTATATGGATGTGTTTTGTCTATAGCTATTGTATATGGATGTATAGGTATTGTATATGGATGTGTTTTGTGTATAGGTATTGTATATTGATGTATAGGTATTGTATATGGATGTATAGTTATTGTATATGGATGCGAAGAAGTTCTTGATATCGCGCACTATCAGTTTAATACTTTAAAAGTACAATGTACCTACCTGAAGAGCATCCATGATGATGATGCGAAAGCACAAGAGAAAACACATAAAGTATGGATACATTACTGATTTCCTATTAAATGAAAATAATTATATATGGACCCATGCATTGATTATGGACAAGATACATGGATATGTTCACTTTCCTCATATCTATCTATCTATCTCTCTATCTATCTATCTATCTATCTATCTATCTATCTATCTATCTATCTATCTGTATACATACATACATACATACATACATACATACATACATACATACATACATACATACATACATACATACATACATACATTCATTCATACATACATACATACATACATACATACATACATACATACATACATACATACATACATACATACATACATACATACATACATACATACATACATACATACATACATACATACATACATACATACATACATACATACATACATACATACATTACACATATTACCATCGAAGTTTTCAAGTGTCTATCAAAAACTGCATCTATACCCCAAAAATCTCAAGTTTTGCTCTTGACCCGCAATGTGGCACTCCTAATGCTGAAAATGGGCACAGGTCGTCTTAATATGTCGTCTGCTCCACTCATTTTCCGTGTCATGGATCAAACATTCTGTGGGGTTCATTCAAGAAAAGGACAATCTAACTCTTTAATATTTGCATAGTCTTCAGTTTCCTCTGTAAAGCAACGACGTGTGTGGTACTGTTTTCATTCATTTTATCACCAGATATTACCTTGCATTAACTCCATGGTCTCGCCATTGTGTCATTGTGTCAGGATTGGAATGAGATGTATCCCCCGTCTTCCATCAAATAGATGAATGTATTTGGTAAATTTGTAATAAAGAGGAGTGATGCCATCAATAATTGTATTTCTGCTGAAATGAGAAAGGATATATTGACAATAGGACAGTCATTAATAAAAGTCCATTCAAAGAGCAAAAGAAGGCGCATTTGATAGCTGAGGTCAGTTAGGTTGATGCAGTTTAGTGCATCTTATGAATTACAATTCACTTTTTGAAGTTATTATACTTTATCATATTCTACTGCGTGAGATATTTGATGAATATGCAATCGCTTCAATCAAAGAAACCAGACTATGTTTTTGTACACATGTCTAGACGTATTACAACAAAAGTCAGTTTAAAATGTCAACATATTGTCATATTTTCGCTAATGCAGTAAGCAGCAGATGTAATACAAATCATAGCAATCAAATATTATCCTGAAAAAAGTTGTTGTCTTGATGATAATGATTCATTTGACATGTTAATTAGTAGTAAATAAGGGGGAGGGGGGTGATAATGATTCATTTGACATGTTAATTAGTAGTAAATAAGGGGGAGGGGGTGTCTTACGGCTCCTGCATGAACATGCACTCTTCAACGAATTAATTATGGGAAAGAATATCTAAACTTTGATTGCAATGGCAAAACGTCACAACATGTACAGAACAGGTTTATGGAAATGTACAGAATAGCATTAAAATGTGTCTTTGCAATGATAATGCGATGTTTTATTTGCAATAATGATGCGATGTTTTATTTGCAATGATGATGCGATGATTTATTTGCAATGATGATGCGATGTTTTATTTATATATTATCTGAAGTTATTAATAATGCGTGTATTTCTCTCTAGTAAACATACGCCAGAAATGTATTGGGATTACCTCTTTATATGAACACTGAAGATGCATAGGGATTACCTCTTTATAAATACGCTGAAGATGCATAGGGATTACCTCTTTATAAGTACGCTGAAGATGCATAGGGATTACCTCTTAATAACAACTCTGAAGATGCATAGGGATTATAATTACGCTGAAGATGCATAGGGATTATAATTACGCTGAAGATGCATAGGAGTTGCCTCTTTATAAGTACGCTGAAGATGCGTAGGGATTAACTCTTTATAAGAAAGCTAAAGATGCATAGGGATTACCTCTTTATAAGGACGCTGAAAATGCATAGGGATTACCTCTTTATAAGTACGCTGAAGATGCATAAGGATTACCTCTTTATAAGAACGCTAAAGTTGCATTGGGATTAACTCTTTATAAGAAAGATTTTTAAAACATACCATTCTCTAAAGTAAGGAGAGCCCTAACTGCATCCAACATAATTTCTGTTGGTTGAATGTCCTTAGCTGAGTAAAAAGAAATTAAAATAAGAATCAGCTTACAACAAAAGATATATCCATTATACATTTTTTCTTGGTACACATACTGACAATGTCAATCAATTTTTATCTTTCTTTTTAATTTTCCGACAAACATATATCCATAGATTGGGTATGTCAATAAAGAGCAAAAGATAAAATTGTGTCAGTTCATATTTTATTTTTCGTATTGGCCCCAACAGCAGCCACTTTTCAAAGAAAACCAAAAAATAAAACACAAGATTTTTCAAGGAATTTATTTTTGTTTCTCTTGGCAACCCTAATTTTGTAATGAATAATTCACTTTCTGCCATTCATAGCTAGAAATGTTTGTTAATGGGCGAATATTATTTGTGCAAATTAATTATCTTGGACCAAAATTCAGCGATTTGGTCCCAGGTAATTCATCAGTTGGTCCGGGTCCCTATATGATATGAATATGTTCATTGTGTCGACATTATTCACATTAATTTGTGTAAGTATATTCTTATTGAAAAAAATACCTCGAATGCTGTTGTACTATGAGAGTTAGGTTGTTATCCATTATATTGTCAGTTAGGTCTTAATCCATTCTATTGTCAGTTAGGTTGTTATCCATTCTATTGTCAATTAGGTCGTTTTCCATCCTATTGTCAATTAGGTCGTTATCCATTCTATTGTCAATTTGGTCGTTTTCCATTCTATTGTCAGTTAGGTCGTTATCCATTATATTGTCAATTAGGTCGTTTTCCATTCTATTGTCAGTTAGTCCGTTTTCCATTCTATTGTCAGTTAGGTCGTTATCCATTCTATTGTCAAATAGGTCGTTTTCCATTCTGTTGTCAATTAGGTCGTTTTAAATTCTATTGTCAGTTAGGTAGTTTTCCATTCTATTGTCATTTAGTTCGTTATCCATTCTTTTGTCAGTAAGGTCGTAATCCATTCTATTGTCAGTTAGGTCGTTTTCCATTCTATTGCCAGTTCTTTATACGATAACATGTATCAAGGATTGGCTAAAAGTTACAAGAACAAAAGAGCTAATTCCGAAATCCAAACACATGCTTTAAGATATAGTCAATTTGTAATACTATGTCCAGTATACAGGCATTTTGTAATACTATGTCCAGTATACAGGCATTTTGTAATACTATATCCAGTATAGTCATTTTGTAATACTATATCCAGTATAGTCATTTTGTAATCCTATGTCCAGTATATAGGCATTTTGTAATACTATGTCCAGTATCGTCATTTTGTAATACCATGTCCAGTACACAGTTATTTTGTAATACTATGTCCAGTATACAGTCATTTTGTAATACTATATCCAGTATAGTCATTTTGTAATACTATGTCCAGTACACAGTCATTTTGTAATACTATGTCTTGTGAATGGTATTTACGAGGTCGAAGATGAAATTTATTTCATAGTCAAATGTCCACTGTAAAATATGTACATGAATTTCAGAAATATTTGCAAACAGTGACGCAACAGTATATCGAATTATTGCAGCTTATTCTTATCATGCCTTTTATGTAAGAACGGACATTGAGAAAAATGTATTGTGTTTAATATTTGTAAATTGTTTGATTTATTTCTGAAAACATTGATACCCTCGTTTAGTATATCACTCATTGACGTACAGTGTACATTAATTTAATTTTCAAGTGATGGATTGATTCATAGACATTTTCATACTTGTTAATATTATCATATTCAATATATTTGCCTCAGCTGTGTATGCATCTCTGAGACTTCTGTAAATAATCTTCATGCTATTATATTAAATGCAATGGTCAAAGGCCTACATTTATTCTGAATAAAGTTCCATACTATATTAAATGTAATGGTGAATGGCCTACATTTATTCGGAATAAAGTTCCATACTATATTAAATGTAATGGTCAAAGGCCTACATTTATTCGGAATAAAGTTCCATACTATATTAAATGTAATGGTGAATGGCCTACATTTATTCGGAATAAAGTTCCATACTATATTAAATGTAATGGTGAATGGCCTACATTTATTCGGAATAAAGTTCCATACTATATTAAATGTAATGGTCAAAGGCCTACATTTATTCTGAATAAAGTTCCATACTATATTAAATATAATGGTGAATGGCCTACATTTATTCGGAATAAAGTTCCATACTATATTAAATGTATAGGCCAAAGACCTACATTTATTCGGAATAAAGTTCCATACTATATTAAATGTAATGGTCAAAGGCCTACATTTATTCTGAATAAATTTCTATACTATATTAAATGTAATGGTGAATGGCCTACATTTATTCCGAATAAAGTTCCATAATATAGTAAATGTAATGGTCAAAGGCCTACATTTATTCGGAATAAAGTTCCATACTATATTAAATGTAATGGTCAAAGGCCTACATTTATTCGGAATAAAGTTCCATACTATATTAAATATAATGGTGAATGGCCTACATTTATTCGGAATAAAGTTCCATACTATATTAAATGTAATGGTGAATGGCCTACATTTATTCGGAATAAAGTTCCATACTATATTAAATGTAATGGTCAAAGGCCTACATTTATTCTGAATAAAGTTCCATACTATATTAAATATAATGGTGAATGGCCTACATTTATTCGGAATAAAGTTCCATACTATATTAAATGTAATGGTGAATGGCCTACATTTATTCGGAATAAAGTTCCATACTATATTAAATGTAATGGTGAATGGCCTACATTTATTCGGAATAAAGTTCCATACTATATTAAATGTAATGGTCAAAGGCCTACATTTATTCGGAATAAAGTTCCATACTATATTAAATGTAATGGTGAATGGCCTACATTTATTCGGAATAAAGTTCCATACTATATTAAATGTAATGGTGAATGGCCTACATTTATTCGGAATAAAGTTCCATACTATATTAAATGTAATGGTCAAAGGCCTACATTTATTCTGAATAAAGTTCCATACTATATTAAATATAATGGTGAATGGCCTACATTTATTCGGAATAAAGTTCCATACTATATTAAATGTATAGGCCAAAGACCTACATTTATTCTGAATAAAGTTCCATACTATATTAAATGTAATGGTCAAAGGCCTACATTTATTCTGAATAAATTTCTATACTATATTAAATGTAATGGTGAATGGCCTACATTTATTCCGAATAAAGTTCCATAATATAGTAAATGTAATGGTCAAAGGCCTACATTTATTCGGAATAAAGTTCCATACTATATTAAATGTAATGGTCAAAGGCCTACATTTATTCGGAATAAAGTTCCATACTATATTAAATATAATGGTGAATGGCCTACATTTATTCGGAATAAAGTTCCATACTATATTAAATGTAATGGTGAATGGCCTACATTTATTCGGAATAAAGTTCCATACTATATTAAATGTAATGGTCAAAGGCCTACATTTATTCGGAATAAAGTTCCATACTATATTAAATATAATGGTGAATGGCCTACATTTATTCGGAATAAAGTTCCATACTATATTAAATGTAATGGTGAATGGCCTACATTTATTCGGAATAAAGTTCCATACTATATTAAATGTAATGGTGAATGGCCTACATTTATTCGGAATAAAGTTC
The DNA here is from genome assembly GCA_029931535.1 of Margaritifera margaritifera. Classification (NCBI taxonomy): domain Eukaryota; kingdom Metazoa; phylum Mollusca; class Bivalvia; order Unionida; family Margaritiferidae; genus Margaritifera; species Margaritifera margaritifera. Next base: position 5,442,423 of record JAQPZY010001684.1, read on the forward strand.
CATACTATATTAAATGTAATGGTCAAAGGCCTACATTTATTCGGAATAAAGTTCCATACTATATTAAATGTAATGGTGAATGGCCTACATTTATTCGGAATAAAGTTCCATACTATATTAAATGTAATGGTGAATGGCCTACATTTATTCTGAATAAAGTTCCATACTATATTAAATGTAATGGTCAAAGGCCTACATTTATTCTGAATAAAGTTCCATACTATATTAAATATAATGGTGAATGGCCTACATTTATTCGGAATAAAGTTCCATACTATATTAAATGTATAGGCCAAAGACCTACATTTATTCTGAATAAAGTTCCATACTATATTAAATGTAATGGTCAAAGGCCTACATTTATTCTAAATAAATTTCTATACTATATTAAATGTAATGGTGAATGGCCTACATTTATTCCGAATAAAGTTCCATAATATAGTAAATGTAATGGTCAAAGGCCTACATTTATTTGGAATAAAGTTCCATACTATATTAAATGTAATGGTCAAAGGCCTACATTTATTCGGAATAAAGTTCCATACTATATTAAATGTATAGGTCAAAGGCCTACATTTATTCGGAATAAAGTTCCATACTATATTAAATGTAATGGTCAAAGGCCTACATTTATACTGAATAAAGTTCCATACTATATTAAATGTAATGGTCAAAGGCCTACATTTATTCTGAATAAAGTTCCATAATATATTAAATGTAATGGTCAAAGGCCTACATTTATTCGGAATAAAGTTCCATACTACATTAAATGTAATGGTCAAAGGCCTACATTTATTCGGAATAAAGTTCCATAATATAGTAAATGTAATGGTCAAAGGCCTACATTTATTCGGAATAAAGTTCCATACTATATTAAATGTAATGGTGAATGGCCTACATTTATTCGGAATAAAGTTCCATACTATATTAAATGTAATGGTGAATGGCCTACATTTATTCGGAATAAAGTTCCATACTATATTAAATGTAATGGTCAAAGGCCTACATTTATTCCGAATAAAGTTCCATACTATAATAAATATATAGGCCAAAGGCCTACATTTAATTCTGGATAAAGTTCTATATTATATTTGACCCTAACACTAAGGTGCGATGATTGTTCTTGGATCATTCCATCTTCATTCATGCAACGACATCTTTGATTCTGCAATTTTGAATACTTTGATCCAAGCTTTGTTCTCGAGTTAATCTCTCAGGAGATAATTAAACCATGCTATTCGAAAGCATTCAAAGGTTGTCTTCTGGGCTTCGTCTTAAGTAATGTTTACATAACTCAGTGATCTGCAAAACAAGTAGAAGTATATATTTTGCATGCTCCTTCCAAAAACTAACATAGAGACATATGTATCAGTCTGTGATACTCTTCAAAAAAGCAGTTTTGGTAAGCGTTTAGTGGCACGAAGGTAAACCGAATATACATTATGTACAATTTTATGTCTTGGGTGTCAATGGAGCCGACAATCAAGGTATAGAATGGCGCTAATATAGAGTGATGTGTATTAATTCAAGGTAAATGCAGTGATTTAAATGTTACCGATGCCCTTTCCAATTGTCTGTTTTTGTGTTTACTATCGATAAGAATTGAGGCATGAATCTCGTTTATATCATGAAAACAGTATGCAATAAAATCTTTATTTTATCTTCTCCAAACATTCTTGTTTGGTATAAAAAGCGATTATTTTCCAAGCAGAAATCACTGAAAAACAGCTATTATAAGTTTTATGGTCAATTTGATTTGGTAAATAACTGTAGAAATTCATGTAAATCACCCATATAGTCTGTACTGTTACTTCTGTGAATCTATAGGAATTTTTTTTTTGTGGCCGATATAATTACGATGTATCGTGCCTAATTATGAACTATTTGTTTATGTTGAATTGCTGAGATCTAGCGCACAAATTGAAGTTCGCACAAGGTCTTTGTAAAAGGTCGAACAATCCTTACAACAATCCTTACAACAATCTCACAAGAAAGACACTTATTTAAACGTATTGCAATTGCACAAAGAAAAGGTCTCAAAATCCACAACGACAATCTCTATCGTATTTTAAAGATTTGATGGCGTTGATATCACTTCAACCTTTAAGATCATTAAAAACGTCGAAGCCAACTCACCCTGTCGGTTTTCTCGGCCGGGACTTGCAAATGGCAACATCATTTAAATGATCACCACTGACGTCACCTGCTGAAAATTCAAGCTCATCAAAATTGAATATCCGAATAAAATAACAAATTGTGCATCGTTCAGTCCCCGGAAATCCGAAGATAGAATAATTATCATGCACATGTTGCATTTTTGTGTCATAAGAAGTCACTCGTGTTGGCAACCAACTGAACGTCAAGCCTAGAGTAAGGCGAACAAATAGGTTATCACCTTCTAAGACATGACTGAGGTTGAGAAAAAAGGTTAAGGACTCAGAACGAGAGTAACATTAAGGCCGTCGGATACAGGTTGGGTTGGTACTATGCTGTGGTATCAATGGCTCATTAAAAGAAAGGAAGAAATCTATGTTTCATCGCCTAATAAGCACATTTCGAGACTAAATGAATTATACATTATCTAATTATCTTAATTTCGAACATTGAAAACATTATTCCATTTATTACTCGAATGCACGTAGTTAATAGTTAGTTAAAATGTGGTTTAAGACATAACAATCGCATTATACAAAAATACTTCTACGTTTTGTGCAGTCATCGATGGTTGTCGCATGAAGAGAGACATGGTTGTTACAGTTGTATGTGTTTGATGTCCGAGAAGTGTCGTGTTTTACCTTTTCTAATGACTGTACTTCCTATTTATACCTATTTTCAGACTTTGTAAACATTTTGATTTAGAGGATTTTAAAGATCACAAGTGACATGTCAGCCGACTAGGTTGTAACTTTGATTACAGATGAAGCTTCAAAATTGTAGACTTTTTCCTTAGTGCAGCTGTAAGAAAATTTTTGAACATTTTCTCAAACAATCCTTTTGGCATTTTATTTAAAGGTGTCTCAAAGTACAGAAAAAGGGAATATCACGTTAAAGTTCCCATCTTATCAGACACGTATGCTAATGAAACTTTAATATTAATACATAAGCTTCATCTATTTTCTCTGTTTTGTAATATTTACATCTATTCATATATACTGACATCTCTTGTGTCAAACGGCAAATCGTCTATTGTTCCGATCATGTTAAATACCAGTTTGTAATTACTAACAAGTGTTCCGTAGAACGTGATGTCTCGTCTGTGAATGGCGTTATGATGCCGTAGCTTCTTGCTTACGTAAACGAGACGGGAACTTCTACCATATCAGGGTACAAACGTCTGCAGACGAGACGGGAACTTCTACTATATCAGGGTACAAACTTTTGCAGGCGAGACAGGAACTTCTAACGTATCAGGGTACAAACTTACGCAGACGAGACAGGAACTTCTACTATATAAGGGTACAAACTTCTGCAGACGAGATAGGAACTTCTCTCATATCAGGGTACAAACTTCTGCAGACGAGACAGGAACTTCTACCATATCAGGGTACAAACTTACGCAGACGAGACTGGAACTTCTACCATATAAGGGTATAAACTTACGCAGATGAGACAGGAACTTCTACCATATCAGGGTACAAACTTCTGTAGGCGAGACAGGAACTTCTACCATATCAGGATACAAACTACTGCAGACGAGACAGGAACTTCTCCCATATCAGGGTAAAAACTGAAAGATATAGTAATATCTTTGGAATGTGAACGGCGTTAACATGGTGTAGTTTTTGGGAACTACTAGCATATCAAAGGTACCGTATATACTCGTTTATAAGTCGAGTCCAATGGCAAACTGCACAGAGATCTGCCGCCGCACAATGCGCTGGCAGATCTGGGTCTATGCAGTTTGTTAGAAGTAATCAATGGAAGAAACAACATATAACTTGATCTGCCGGCGCATAAAGCGCCGGCAGATCAGGGTATATGCTGTTTGCAGTTGGTCTCTATTTATAAGCGAATACATACGGTACAAAGTCAAAGATATAATAATGTATTCATCAAGTTCATCAACTGATGTGGAAAATAATTGCCTTTCAAAACTTTAACACAAGACCCTAACATTGTTGACGACGCCCTCGCTTCCGGAAGATTGATTCCAATGTCATTCGCAGGCGAGACAAAAGTCCAAATTAATGCATTAAGTCAGGACTTATAACACAGTTTTATGTATATACACGTATAAACAAACCGACATATCCAATCGATGAAATTTAGCAAATGGTTTTTCAGTCTGATTAAAATCGAGATCTCCGACATAACGGAGATCGACAGCTATACGATATCGTATTCTATTGATCTCTCGAATCACCAATCAAATTACATCTTTCAACATTTATGAAAGTGCAAAACATCATTCGGAACATATCGTTTCTGACGATTACTCTCCCTAACAAGACGTGTAATGTTTTTTATTAGGCTATTAAAAATAAGTGGATTGGAAATTCCGAAGGTCGGCAGAACAAGAACTTTGATCGGTGACTGTCAGATCTACGTATTATGAGTAGGCCTATATCTCGATTTTAGTCTGGTTGATGGAATTTATCCTTCGACTCGAACTAAGTGGTCAAGAGTCCCTGGTCTCTTATAACAAAAGCCGTCGCCAAATGCGGATCATTTTTTGGGTATGAACATACAAAAATCAGACAGATACAGATAAATAGCACAAGGCTACGCATGTACTCTGTGATTGATTATAGCATCACAAATTCCAAAACCAAACTCAAGTCTTGTTAAGATGACTTGCAGCTGTGCCTTTGAAGTATATGTCAAGCAATGTGTCAGGCCTAATAAGTAGTACAACCCAGGAAAAGAATCCTAATCTCGAAGATTCTCCTAGTTTATAGCCATTTGTGAAAGGTTTTGAAGTAGGTCTGTTAATTGAGATGCTTTTCTGGCAAGGAAGACGTTCATTACTTTAATTATCTTCGTCTATGGACTTTTTCCTTGTGATTTTTCGATTAATTAACCATTTGAACCTCGACCAAGTTGTGATGATGTATATAACCTTTGTCATACGATAATCTAGAAAAAAGGGAATAAATAGCGAGGGGAAAGTCTTGGATAAATAGTCAATTACGTTTTTAGGTGAAATAAAACAAAAAGTTATTTTTTTTTAGGTAACTTTTCAATTGATTGTGTGGACTTTGATGATGCAGTCAACAGGTACTAGCAAACAAGGTAACGATTCTTTAGTAACTATGAACGCTTGTGATATAATCGGCATAACAGAAATATAAACAGAAGTTTAGGCTGATAGAGCGAATTATCTATAAGTCAAACCCTGACCAAGCAAAAAGTATTTATTTGTATAAAACAGTCAAACCCTGACCAAGCAAGAAGTATTTATTTGTATAAAATAGTCAAACCCTGACCAAGCAAGAAGTATTTATTTGTATAAAATAGTCAAACCCTGACCAAGCAAGAAGTATTTATTTGTATGAAATAGTCAATGCCTGACCAAGCAAGAAGTATTTATTTGTATAAAACAGTCAAAGCCTGACCAAGCAAGAAGTATTTATTTGTATAAAACAGTCAAACCCTGACCAAGCAAGAAGTATTTATTTGTATAAAATAGTCAAAACCTGACTAAGCAAGAAGTATTTATTTGTAGAAAATGCTGACTAAACGTTTCTTCTTTTCATAAGTCACTGATCCAATCTCACTAACTCAAACACCAGCTTGCTTGACTGACTGACTAATATTGACCGGACGAGTTACTTACATTAGAGAAATATGGGCACCGTTAATAAAATTGTAGATTGATTTTTGTGTTGAAATCATAGTGTTCTCAGTTTATTAGTTGAAATCATAGTGTTCTCAATTACCATGCTCTCTCTCTCTCTCTCTCTCTCTCTCTCTCTCTCTCTCTCTCTCTCTCTCTCTCTCTCTCTCTCTCTCTCTCTGGTGATGCCTGAATATCAACATGACGTTGTATCGTCATAATTCATACATGATTGATATCCTCGAGAAAGACTGAAAACTGTATCCTCGTCAAGGTATACATCTAATGAACAAGCCTTAAAGTATCCTTTCTTGACTCAAGTAACGAAATCTTCACATTTAAATCAAAGGAGGGTATTATATGAACAATAGGATCTTGGAGAGGAAAAAAGATTCTGTTTCTGTTGCTAATCTTCTGAACCCATATTCTCAAAGCTTTATGAACGCGAAATTGAAGTTCAGGCCTAATATCTCCGAATCAGATATGATACTCAAAGCATAGTTGTCTATTAGCAACTGTTGGTTTAAGTTACTTCCCGTTATAAGCCATTTGTTAAGTGAACTGCGATGAGGATTTAGCAAGACAAAAAATGCCTTTAATGGCTTATTATTCAAATATCAGAGGTAAATTAGGTCCTTTTGTTTTTTTGTTTTTTTTTACAAAAATGCAATTTATATTTATTTATTTATTTATACTAACGTGCCAATCTAAAATTGCAATTTCTGTCAGATTTAAGAAAATTTGTTTTTAAAATTTCTCTGTTGAGCTAGTGCAACTCATCTATATCTAGCTCACTGGAATATAGCAGGCTAATATACGAAGCACATTGAAGAAAAAGGTCTAATGATTCAAGCTGTAGCCAAATTAATATTTTGCCTCTGAACTCAAACCTGAGTTACGTTCAAAAAAAGTACGAGGATACACATCAACAGCTTGGCATTGTGAATGCTAGAAAATGTTCAGCTTCATAAACTTCAATTGGAACAGACGGGAGCTTTATGCATTGACCTCAAAAAATTTGAATGCGAGACCATACCACGTTTGCTAAGCATTGTGAATACTAGAAAAAGTTTCAGCTTCATAAACTTCAAAAGCAACAGACGGGCGCTTTATTTCTGCACGATGCATCAGTCTGGCAAAATTTAATTAGATTTAAAGTAAATAAATCATATCTAGACACAAGGTATTCTTTGAAGTTTTATGAAAATGTAATGTGCTGACTGCGTAGAATAACCAACATCTTGGAACCCTCAAGAGTGTTTCAACATTTGTGAACACGTCTTGTTGATACGGCAAACAATCCACCTAGTCTAATAGTCTGCCCGGCGCTGGGACAAATTGTCCCTGCGCCCCATACGGTGTATTAGTTACTATGCTTTGATAAAACGTTATAAGCCAAACTCTACAGGGAACATCAGATGGAACAGGTTCTAATAGCGGAACTCTTTCACGGACTTATTGAAATCCCTATCCCTATTGGGATGATGAATGCTTTAGTTATTTAAAATAACGACAATACATTGAAAGTATTAATCTTATATATGATAGTTTAAAAATATTATCATAATTTGAACTTGATTGATGTGTCACTAAGTAAAAATTTTATTTATAAAAGATGAGTTAAATTTTAGAACGATTTGTCTGTAAAATATGCAAGATCAATCACAAAAACTGGTATCTTCAAAGGAGGTTGCTTTAAAATTATCATTAATGCAATGCCCACCCCAGAATTTAATATTTTTTTAATCACTTCTTTCATCGTTTCATAAAATATTCACTTTATGAATGCATCTTACAAATTTCAAATTGTAAAGAAATTTAATTTTGTTGTTGTTGTCAAAAGGTCCCATGGTTTTGACTTTAATATTGCACGAGGAACATAATGACAAATGATGTTCAGGTCTTGGCGCCGCTCTCACGAAACTATATGATCACCTGTACTAAACTCATGCTCAAAGTTAACGCGAAACTATATGATCACCTGTACTAAACTCATGCTCAGAGTTCAAATATTTTGATCCTCTGTAATTTTTCAGTTATGGCAGTAAGGTTACATCATGAGATTCATAATAATCCTGTTGTTTGAATCTTTTCATGCATGTCCAATTTTATTGATAGTGGCAGACTGTGCGTACGGTTTTTCACTGTGTAGTTTTGAGTCTAAATTCAAGTTTTATGTTTAGACAGTTTCGTGAAAATGGTGATCGGTTTCCCCAAACATCTGGCATTTTCAGCTTCATGTCGAGATGATTTTGATAATTTCCTAACGTCGTTGTCGGCGATCACGAAATACTTTAACATAATTATGAATTGTAATCAATGGTGCAAATGAGCTAAAGACAGCTTACAATGTTAGTGAAAGATATATTGCATTCCCTACATTTCTTTAAAGAGATTTTCCTCAAATCTGAGGTCTTAGTAACTCTTTTTGAAAATAAAAAACGACATCTCGCTTTACCTTGTGTTAAAACACACAACTTACAATATTTTTTTTCTATCTCTTCTATAGACCCAAGAAGAAGAAGATTAAGGATGAAATAGAAATTGTCATGTAACAATATCATTAAAAACAATTAAAACTGAACCTCGAAAAGGTATGTTACTGTCATTTCTAAATGTGTTGCAAAGCAGACACAGATAAGTTGGGGTAAAGTGCTGTTGAGCATGTGAAAAGATATATCTCTATTACTTTGGTTTTATAGGTACATCGTACTCTTGGTCACTTGATATTCCATTTACAGTGGTCTGATTTAAATGTTCAGTGGATGAGTATCTTTTGTAGCGAGTTAGTAATTAAATACTCAACAATACTGTCACAGTCAAATGTACAGTGGAAACAAAAGATGCAGTTATATCAAGTATATAAAGATTTTTTTAAACATGGCAGAGCAAACAGAATCGAAAAAGTATACATACATACATACATACATACATACATACATATATATATATGTGTGTGTGTGTGTGTGTGTGTGTGTGTGTGTGTGTGTGTGTGTGTAAGTTAAGAAATATATAAATGTAAAATACTGACAAAGAACAGTGCAAAACTAGTTTTCATGTAGCTTAAGCTCTTTCAACTCTCGCTGAGTCTTTGCCAAAGGCAATGAAAAAATAGACAAACAAGACAAGCACTAAACACAAAAGAAAGCATTGAACTTACAATAGTTTACATTATTATGTCTAATGGAAGCATTTTTTTAAAATTTTAGATGTTGCGCCTAATTGGTTTGAATTCAGGTGATAAAATGGCATCCTAGTTGGTCTTGACCTACAAAATGAGGAGCAACAGCGCGATCTATTTTCCTAATGTAAAGTGGTGTAACCGTATATTTTATCCCAGATAATTAATTAATCCCCTAATGGCAGTAATAACCACAACAATAATAATAATAACAACACAAACTACAACATACACAACAACAACAACATAATAATAATAATAATAATAATAATAATAATAATAATAATAATAATAATAATAATAATAATAATAAACAGTAGTAATTATAGGTGTGTGAATAAATAATGAACTAATATTATTTAATTGAAAAATGGTAGCTCTAAACAGATTTTTTTTTGCGTGTTGATGCCTTTTTGGAGTCTTCTTGGTTTAAGCCGCTTGGTTTCAAAGTTTTTAGGCGGCATTCCAGTAATATTCCTTTTCTTTCCTGGTTTCAGAACTCCAGTTGCGGTTGTGGACAATTGTAGTTAGTATTATATAACTGAAAGTATGGCCAGGGAAAGACAAGTGTTCGACAACCGTCCAGCTTCTTGTCATCCAACCAGATCTATGAAGATTGATTCTTTGGTGTTGCTTTTCGGTTTCTCCGACATGTTGAAAGAAACAAATCTTACATGTGATGAGATAAATTATATTTGTTTTGCATGGTCTTTTTTGGACAATGAATATTCAATTTTTTGCTCATCACTGTGCTAGAGAATGTGTTGGTCTCTATCGTATGTCGACAGGTTTTGCATCTTTTATCACTACAGTGACCAAGATGTGCCACTATGGTCTTGGATTGTGATTGGGGTTAGCTTTGCTCTGACCAGGATGTCTTTGAGGTTTCTCGGTCTGCGGTATGCTAATACTGGTTTGTTTCCGGAGGATTAACTTTAGTGTATCACAGGATTCCACGATGGGCCCGTGTTTCTGGATGATTTGACCTATTTTGGGGTTCTTTCGATGGTAGATCAGGACACGGTGTATCAGATCAACCCTTTCTTTTTCTCTATATATCACTAGATCATTACGGTTTGTTTGTTTGTTTAGCCATCTGCTATCAGGTCTTTGTTGTAGCCTAAGTCCATCAAAGGTTCAGAAAACTCTTTTGACGTTTTGTGGAATATTTCATCGTCGGAGCAAATTGTGCGTATCCCCAGGGCCTGGCTATACGGGATGTTCCGATTGCAATGTTTTAGATGACAGCTGAATGGAAAAATATACTGGTGTTTATCAGTTGGTTTTGAGTAGATGTCTGTGTGTTGTTTGTTTTCTACTAGTCTGGGTGTTGTGTCCAGAAAAACGTGATCTGAGTTGGAGACTTCTGCTGTGAATTTTATTGAAGGATGGAAGTTGTTTGCTTTTGATATAAAGTTATCCAGGTTTTCTCTTCCATGTCGCCATTTCATTTCAATGTCATCAAAGAAGAGTACCCAAATATAGTGTAAGTCTGACCGATGCTAAAAGTGGACCCCCTTGTCTTCACATAAAAAATATTAGCATATGAGGAGGGAGCCATCTTTGTACCCATTACGGTTCCATGAATCTGGAGGAAGCTTATTTCATTGAATACAAAGTTTCTGAGTATTAAGACTCAATACGGTAAGAATTTTATATATATATAAACGTATGTGTGTATGTGTGTGTTTGAAGAATTCATTTGTGTGCTTTTGAGCGGACGAAGATAAAGTCTAAACTTTGAAATTATTTCTGAAAAAAAATTCTCTTCGTGTATCAGCTAGTTGTATAAATTAAAATGATTTCGCAAAACTGCAAAAAATGACGCATTTTTCATTCAGATTGAAAGAAACTAAAATGTCATTGAAAGGTTATCCTTTATGTTTGAACCTGGTTATTAACTTATTCCTCGTTAGAACAGTACTATAACTTACACATTAATTTGACATTCTATCTCTGATGAAAAACAATATCATAATGTCCATTGTTGATTACCATCATTAGCAAGCCATTACTGTCATGGATAGGTCTCTAGGTCACTGTAGGTCACAATAACACTGCATGCACCATTCAACGTTGTAATTTGTAGATAAACGATTCTGAGATTGCATTAGACGGTGACTCTCATTTTTTGCCATATGCAACCTAGTTATGAAGATAATTAATACACCTTGTTATGCTGATATGAATAGATGTTTTATACATAAGGCACAAAAATACAAATTGACCAATAGATAATACTCACATATTCCAATGAGTCTCTTTGAAGTGATTGTTTTGTCTTCTTTCGATTGTCTACAACTCCTTGGCTTAATATTGTTCCTTTTATTAAGTAATATAATGAACAAAAAACTGTCTATCAGATATTAAAACAATCAAATAACTTATATTCACAATTATGGTGGAACAAAATCCTGTCCTAGATCCTCGCAAGAGGTAATATTTCATTGTTCTAAAACACTGGACAACGACACTCGAGAGAAGCGAAGAAATTCTATCAGGTTGAGTCGGAGAATCAACATATACATGTACAATGTAGTAAAGCACTTATTTAACCTTTCTTCGTACGAAGGCACACACATATGCATGCATACATACATATAGACAGACAGACATAGATACATACGTACGTAGAGAGAAACATGCAATTATACTTACAAGACAGACAAATAGATGACACACTGGTTGAAAACAATCAGAATTTGATGATAAATTATATGTAGACTGCCAGTTAAGCGGCAGCTTTGTACGTCAGTTTGAGAAATAATGTCACTTTATTAAAATAATTTAAACTTACTACAGATTAAAAAATACATTCGGCTGCACAATGCTGGGATACCACTTGCAAAGGTTTTGCATTGGCACAGGGCAGATATTCTCCTGACCTGAATTCAAGACGCCATGGGGCAATGTTTGTTAGTTGCGCCCCTACCGAGGCGCCCAGGGGTAATGTTCTTTAGTGGCGCCCCAACTTTGCCACAGAGAACAGTTTTTATGTCAGTTGCCAATCTCCCAACCCCGATCTACGCCCCAGTTACAGCTGCAAAAACAGCTCCCGACGGTGCACCCCCCTCGCACGGCGCCTTGGATCAATCCCCCCCCCCGACCGCCCTCGCGACGTCACTGCCTGAATTCATAAAAATACATCTATAACCATACTTTTTCATCTGTTTCAATTTTGCCCGCTTTGGAGCGTACGAATTAAGATGAAAAATGGTGATACAGTCATAACTAAATTTTCAATTACGTCTATTCCTGATCGACATCCTTAATTTTCTGGCCACTCGATATTTGCTCAAATCATTGGCATTTAAATGTGAGATTACCCTCAAGCTTTAGAATGGACAACCATGTTGACATAATTTGCGGCAAAAAGGAAACAAAATAGTGAATACAGAAAATTCGCATAAAGGGTCAATTATTCTTATATTAGTACAAATATTGATATAGTTACCTGAAAAGAAAACAGAGGAATTCATAAAATTGTCAAATGATGAAAACCACCTGCTAATAAACTTACCGTATGCCCTGACGTCTGATATACTGGTAAAAATGAGATGGAGAAACCACCTACAACGAATTTATCGTATGCCCTGACGTCTAAGATTGATAAAAAAGAGATGGAGAAACCACCTACAAAGAAGCTACCGTATGCCCTGGCGTCTGAGATACTTATAAAATGAGATGAATGATAATCCCTAAGTCTTACATTTCGATACACTTTTGCTTCGAACTCTGTTTATATGCATTACATTGATGTTCTGAATCTGTGATTAATTATCATGTTTTCTAATCAAAGAGCACGTACATATGAATGTTAAACAACACTATTGTATGAAATGCTTTTCTCATCATTATCAATCTCCAGCTGGACCCTTGCATATATTTTTGTCCGATTGGCACCATTGTCTGAGAGTGCTGGAATATCATATTATCTTCTAATAGACATCCTTTATTTTTACAGCCACTCTCAGTTGTATGGTCAAGTGACTAAATGCTATGCGTTTGGGATGGAAAACTATTGTATCTAATTAAAGTTTGCACGGGTGATGAAATGCTCTACTGTTTGGAATGGAAAACTATTGTTATCTAATTAAAGTTTGGACAGGAGATTAAATGATCTGCCGTTTGGGACGGAAAACTATTGTATCTAATTAAAGTTTGGACAGGTGATGAAATGCTCTGCTGTTTGGAATGGAAAACTATTGTATCTTATTAAAGTTTGCACAGGTGATGAAATGCTCTGCTGTTTGGAATGGAAAACTATTGTATCTAATTAAAGTTTGGACAGGTGATTAAATGATATGCCGTTTGGGACAGAAAACTATTGTATCTAATTAAAGTTTGGACAGGTGATAAAATGCTCTGCTGTTTGGAAATGAAAACTATTGTATCTAATTAAAGTTTGCACAGGTGATGAAATGCTCTGCTTTTTGGGATGGAAAAGTATTGTATCTCATTAAAGTTTGGACAATATCCTTGGATAAACTGTGAGCAACCTCACCTAAAACACCAGTAAATTTATCGCTCAGTGATAGTCATCGAATAATAATGACAGCATAGTACATTCACTGTTTTGAAAGTTATTCCACCAAATGACCAATAGACAGGTATTTTAGTGCTATACCAATTGATTGTTTGAGTGATTAAAAACCCCTACTATAGTCCAGCTTGTGACAATGAAATCAGGTATTTTAAAATATAATTTTGTGAGAAACATAATGACACTTTCTAATGGACAAGACGCCAAGAACTATTCTCTCGGAATTCATAGATCCATTATCTTTGCACTGGTAAGAATCCATAAATTAAGTAGAATGGCAAAAAAAGTCGTGAGAATATAAAGAAATAATGTAAGAGCTAGTGCAGTCGTCAAAATTAAATACGTATATATATATATATATATATATATATATATATATATATATATAAAGATGGGGAGGATATTGTTTTTCTCTTTTGAGAGGGATTTGATGGATTGATATATCAGGTAGAAGTCTACAAAAGTCTATTCATTAATTTCTGATCAGTTTACGGCAAGTTTTGCAACATCAATCATATGGACAAAAAATACTTTGTAACCTTTAGGTTGACGATAGAAAAAAGGTACATAGAGAAACAAATTAATTTATTGAATATTTACCTCTGTTATAAGTGATTTAAGATCGTTGAGTCATTTTGCTGCATACCGGAAATGGTCTGAGCTGATCGTTGTTTTCAGAATGACATGTCGTTTTTACACAAAAAGTTGTCTCTGATTAATCAGATTAAGACAAGTTGTAAATATATTTATTTTGCTGATTTCTTTTTTTTAAAATGATTCATCGGGTCAAGAAGGAAAATATTCTGACAAATATTCTAACGTCTTGGCACTCCAGTTTCCTTGGGTATACTTGTAGTGACAGTCAGCATACAATATATTGCTGTAGGTTTATTTAAAGCACAGTGACCTAAGAATTACATTTCGTTTGTCAAAAGCGGATATCACTCAAGCTATCTCTGATATACATTTACAAAATTTGGATATAAGCAATAGATAAACAGTTGCAAAAGTGTTTGATAAATGCAAAATCCCGTTGAATTCTAAATAAAACTCAATAAAGTCACATTACAATGATACTCTAAGTACGAAAAATAGTTCCGTCTTCCTCCCTCCCCCTTTTTTTCTTATCTTCATTTTCATGAACATACTATGATGCAACCGTTAAGTTATTTCAGTAGGATCAATTACAGACCTAAATATCACCAACAGAACTTAAGTCTAGACTTAAATTTAACTTTATAATTCAACGATCGGATTGGCTGGAATTTAAGTCAGACTGCAAATTGACCAATCAAATGTCTAAAGTCAAGACCTAGTTTAAGTCTTATGTTTGAGAAAATGAGGCCTAGCTGTAAAATAATTTGAGTAATTGCCATCAGAATTACGAGTTATTAAATTAGTTTTGATCAACACTCGGTGGAGATTATGAAATGAATACAAAATAGCAAAGGATATTTTCCAAAAAAAGGAATGGTATGTCGTTTTAAAATGTACTATACTCAAATCCTATTTGAGGTAACCCTGCCTGAAAGAATAAGATTGAGCACTATACAATAATTTAACAATGTCTTTTATCACAAGAATATCATATTATTAACTGTTGATTCTCATCATCAGTCAACCGGGATATGGGATTTTATGTAGGTCAATAGTCAGATAACAGTTCAAATGTTACTGGAACAAGAGTTCTAGTGAACTCTTTGTCTATTATTCGTGAATATAAATTAAGCTATCACCGAATGCTACTGAGAATCAAGCACGTGCCGATACCCATGAGCCGCTGACCAATACTCGCACTGCAAAAGGTGTTATGAATTACGTAATTAAAAGCGCAATGGTAAGCTTGATAGACATTATGGTCTAATGCATGTCACCTCCTTGATTGGCAATGCATAACATATACAAATTCAAATGGACATAACTTTTTTCAACCACTTTTTATATAACGTTTTTACGATATACTTTGTGTTCATCCTAGTTCATTCTGGTACAATTGCCAAATGAAACAAAAAATTTTGATTTTGTGTGATGTGGTCACTTGTTGGCCGATCAGATAAAAAAAAAAGGAATGCATAAGTTACTTGAATATGTGACACCATATCATAAACATGCAAAAATGATGATATTACAGGTTTAGATCATGAATATATGGTTTATAAACATAGTTTGAATCACAAGTGTACCGAACTGTACAAATCAGGCCTTGGGAATGTCACTCATTTCAAATCAACTTGAGTGCCATGGAGTATGGTCACTTCATTCATAAGATCCCCAACTGTTTTTCTCATTCTGGTCAGTCATCATGCCATTTTGTCCGATGAGTCGCTCCTTCTTTGCGTGCTACCATATAATTTTTGTCTTCTTGTATACTCTCCATGATTTGTCTCGGTTTATGGTTGGGTGATGAAATGCGCCACATTAAGGGAAAAAAGTATTGTATCAGATTAAAGTTGGACGAAAGCCTTCGATGCACGTTTAGAAACCGTAACAAACACACTGAAAAATGTTGAATAAATGATAGTGATCGATAAAATATAAAACCTTTATAGTTTATTGGACGTTTCTAATGTTAATTAACCATTTCTAAATGGATAGGTACTGATTTCTATTTTATTGACAAGGGTTATCAAATACTTAATTATAACTCTACTCTTTAGTAATTTCAAGAAATTTAAAAAATAAAAAGACATGGCACTTTCAAATGAGGACAGTTTGCTTGCCAGACGGCAAACAGAAAAGTATGTTAAAGAAAAGTAATGACTGTGGTATGTTCTATGTTTATTATTTACTCCTCCTTAGGTTCCATCTGTAAATTGACGGGCAGTTGTTTTGTTGGTTTTTTTACGGCACTACCGTACGGTGTTTATTTACCCGACAGCAAGTAAAAAATGAATTTAAAACAAAAGTAGTAGATGGTATGTCCACTGGTTTTCTCGTCATTATCAATATTTCACGATAATGACACGGATTTTGGCATAACAATTTATCCCATGAGCATCTCACCTTTCATAGGTGCTATCATTTAATTTTGCATTCTAATGTACTATCTATCCATTTGATAGTGATATCTTTCAGTGTTATGGCCAGAAGAGTATTTGTGAGAACAAAGACTGACGTATCAGGTTGAAGTTTGATATGATCCACGAATAGACCATGAGTAACCTTCCATAAAACAGTTGAAAACCGATGGCTGAACGATAGCCATGGAATTATCCAAACGCCATCGGTTCGGTCACTACTTTGAAAGTTAATTAAGCATAACATCTATTGACAGGTGTTGATTTTTATAGCGATTTGTTAGGTATCTAATTACAGACCCTTATATATACACACACACACAGAGTTTGATTTGATATATTGTGACCCTTGGATTTATCTTATTCATTTGGGTTTTATTAAAAGAAAACAGTTTCAATTTATGAAAATGGAAAAACAAAATAGCAAACGGTATTTTCTCTAGATCTTCATGATTTAAATTTTATTTAAAACAAATATATATCTAATGTATACGGTAGTCGATCTTGCGAGGATTATACCGAATGTTATACCTGGTTCTGACACTCCGTCTCTTACATAAAGAATATATATATATATATATATATATATATATATATATATATATATATATATATATATATATATATATATATATATAATTTCATTGTTGATTGTCATTCATAGTCGACTGTTATCTGGGTTTTAATATAGGCAACCGTTGAAAACCAGTCTACAGGTTGCTGGAATAATAGTTCTGAATGAACTCTCGAGAGACGGGGTTAAATCATTATTACTCAGGGAATCTCTTGACACGTTGCAAAAAGAACACCTGCTCTGTATTTCTCTGCACTTGAAATGAACCTTCGTCTCTAAAAGCATGTAATATCCAATTAGTAATAGCAATTGGCAGAAAATACAATATAGCAATAGTCTTTTATCATAAAGGTATGCTTATTTTTGGCATTCTTTGTCAATCATACAATCTCCAGTTCTCAGATGGTAAATGAACAGACACGTGTATTTACACACACATACCCCAAAACATGCAACAGCATCCACCAACCAACGAATCAAAGAATCAACTTGTCTTCCTATACGCTTTCCAACCAACATACTTTCGTGCACGCATGCATACAACCTGATGAAACAAACAACACAGCAGAAAACCATCCCAAAGATGGCAAATTAGTCTCAGACAAAAAAAACCGGGGCAGCATTGCAATGCAGTTGGATTAAAATTTCATCTCGGTGACATTAAGTTTGTGATTCGAAAGCAAATCTGCTTTTATTAAACGATGCCACCTATTTCAAAAGCCATTTTACTAAACGTGTAACCCTACTTCAAAAATCCTTTTACTAAACGTCGCAACTTTATAACAAAGTCATTTTACTACACGATGCAACCAGGCGCGCCGAGAAGAGGGGGTGGGGGTGGAATTGCCCAGGGGCCCGGAGATTTCTAGGGGCCCGCCGTCAACTCAGTTATAAAAAATAAATTAATTTTTGCAGTAAATATTACAATTTGTTCCTTGCAAGAGTCTAAGTTATGGTAGATTACTACAGGTTTTATATGCAAAACTGTTCACAGATTTTTATATACAAAAAATTAAACTAGTTTCCATGAGTGCTCTGCCCAGGGGCTCGGAAATTTTGGATGCAACCCTATTTCAAAAGTCCTTTTACAACCCGATGCAACCTTGATTCAAAAGTCCTGTCACTAAACGATGCAACCTATTTTTTAAAAATCCTTTTACTAAACGATGCAACCTTATTTCAAAATTCCTTTTAGGATGTTTATACCTTAACATACATTGAATATTTCACTGCCTGTATTTGATAAACCATCCAGTAGCTAACATTTTTCAGGACAATTCTATAGAAAACTGGATTGAAGGTTCTCAAGAGAAAAGAACTGCAGCCGTCATTCGAGATTTTAAATCTTTGACCGGTACGAATCTCGGAGTATATGATAACTTGCAAATTTAGTATTGTATCCTTAACGTTGTATATTGTCCTTACATGGATTATTTATCTCCCATGTTGTGCGGGTATGAATGAGGATTTTATCCACAATGTGACAAAAAGCAGTAAATTTAAAACTGAAGCTTTTACAGTTTAATTTATATTTGCATCGTGCTTTTTTGATTTCTCAAGACCTTGATCATATTTGTGAATCCTAGTGTTTTATAAATACACACACACACACACACACACACACACACACATATATATATATATATATATATATATATATATATATATATATATATATATATATATATATATATATATATATATATATGAAAATGATCAAGGAGGTATTGGGGATTGTTTATTTTTTAAAAAGGGACTTATCACAATTTCTATTCAACGGACCCTCGTTCTTGATGCTCAGATATTGGCAAGCTCACAATATTTGACCACTAAACTGGAGGTTTTATAGCAGCCATTAAACTCTATTACGATGAATTGAGGGGGAAAAAAAACTTTGCACCACAACACTTGTTTAATATCGCTTTGCTCTTTTTACATCACTCTGTATTTGAAATAAGACAAACATTGCACTATATATACATGGAGAGGACAGATAAATGAAAGACAATTTTTTTTATTATGGGTGCACTAGACCTTTTGTGTTGTTTCCTTGGGTACAAAAATTCTAAATCTAGGAAAGCCAAAACGAGCGTCAATGTCTACATATACATACGCTTGCAAAATTTATTCAACTGCGTTTAATCCACCTATCAACCAAATAACCATTATATCAACCGACCCATCGCAATTTCCTACCAATTGTTACATATATATACACACTGTAACAAAATATGGTATGTTATATTTTTATTTACGTCTCTGTTTATAGCTTTGTTAGATCTTAGTGATTATTTATTTGAATATGGGGAATCGGTTTTCGAAAGATATTTCTCAAGTGAGTAATTAGCCAGTTACTAGAAGCAGTTGGTGTTGTGTTGTTTAACGTCATTTTTCAGCACATGATAGGCTCCACATGGCGGCCAGTATATTTTTGGTGGAGGAAGAACCCGGGAAGACCCCATGAAGAACCACCGACACACGGGAACCCGGGAAGACCACATGAAGAGCCGGGAAGCTGCTGGCAAACTTTCTCACATACCCACGCTGGTCGAGCCGTGACTCGAACTCACACGAATAGAGGTGAGATGTGTGAGTGATTTGTAAAGGCAAGAGCCTTAGACCACTCTGCCACCCGGGGTCCCTACTACTAGAAGCAGGCATTGTAATGTACAGTATTTACGAGGCTTTGTGGTAGCGTGGATTCGTTTCGTAAAATAGCTCCTCCATCATTTCTTATTGCATAAGGAATTATCGGAATATTCTCGGGTATAAGTGTTTCGCAATTTGAGATAGGAACAATCCTATGTGTTAGGTGTTTGGGTCACGTTTTGTAGTACGTGGCATTCAATACCGATCTACGCCTTACAAATGCGTACTGATACATCTTACAAATGTGAAGTAAGAAAATTCATGCAAGTGTGAAATTAGAGTTCATGAATGTGTGGTCCTTAGTTTGATCAGAGGAATATTATTTGTTGTATTAGCGCATTTACGAAACCTTCAATTGACAACTGTTGTCATGAGGTATTTGGAAATAGGAAAATATCAACCTCAAGCCAGCTTCACACAGGTGGTCGACATTGTTTGTTTTGCTCGTTCGTGAGGTGCTGTTAGACCCCTAACGTGTGACAAGACATACATACACACATACATACATACATACATACATACATACATACATACATACATACATACATACATACATACATAGATACATAGATACATACATACATACATACATACATACATACATACATACATACATACATACATACATACATACATACATACATACATACATAGATACATACATACATACATACATACATACATACATACATACATACATACATACATACATACATACAGAGAGACAGACAGACATATGAAAGACGAAGAAGATATGCTAAAGAATCAAGAACAAATTGAAAATTTTGGATCATCTTTGTAAAAAAAAATAGATAAATATTTCACTTCGTCTAAGGTATTTTTATTTGCCAGTACTAACAGAGTATCAGACGTCCATGCTAATGCGATGACTTTTATGAGTTTATACCTTGGCGTAAAGTAAACGTTTCAATACAGCTGCTAGTTCAACCCTTACCTACGCATAATTTGTCTGCTCGACATAATCAATTTTCACCTTTTGAGGTGTAAATCCATAGGGAAAATAGTAATACCAGTACAAAAGAGGATGACACATTGACCATATAACCTTTCGTTTGATCCGTATCAACACATCTTATTTTTATGCCTGTCGATTCCATCTCTGTTAACCTTTCACCTTTTAAAGTATAAAAGCCATGTTACAACCTTAACACCGGTACAAAAGATGATGACACATTGACCCTATAACCTTTCTTTGCTACTTATCAACATTCCTTAACTTTCTGCCTATTGATTCCTTCTCTGTCAAGTTTTAGCCTATGCATTATCATTTTAAGGTGAGCTGAAATGAATTCTAGTTTTCTTTTTGTTTTTTGTTGGTTTCAACGGTGCTTTTAACACATTATTGGCTATATCGTCCTGAGGAAATGGGAGTTAAGTGTCATTTTCAAAGGCACACAGAGAAGTCCGACCCGGGCTGGCTTGGGTGGGTATCAAACCCGCGACCGTTGGATTACGAATCAGACACTCAAAGCAGCTAATCTATCGCGGCTCCCCCCCCCCCAAAATAGATATAAATAAACCAAATACATGTATTAGGATAGCAAAATAATTATAATAATAATAATAATAGTAATAATGATAATAATAATAAGTAACAAGGAATCAGTCATTTATGCAATTGAACACATTTTTATTTACATTTCGAAAGAGAAATCCTGGAAATCATGCAGTATTTAGTAGAGATACTATTAAAATAGAAGTTATCGTCTGTCATTGCGCTTGATATAAAAGACGATGAATGATTTTTTTTTTCTTATATTGTTACGTTTGTATTGTTTTATTTAGGAGCTCTACTGTTTCAAACCGTCCCTACACAACCAATATTTGTGTCCCGAAACTGTCATTTTTTATACCAAACAGGTCCTGACGAAAAATCGGCAGGTTTTGCTAAAGATTGTAATCGACGTAATTATGTTGTATTTAACTATGGAGAAGATAGTGACACTGTTGTAATTGTTAAGTACTGACCATTTCATTATTTTGTGGAAAGCAAAGATGTGATGATTACGATATAAAATATCCTCTATTTGTTCCACATATATATGTGCAACCCGAGTAAACTCTTAAAAACGAAAACGAAGGTTAGCGCTCAATTCTCGAAACGAATGCAGAAATGTGTCCGATAAAATTATTTTCTTAATCAATTTTTGTCTCTTATATGTTACCTCTTCAATTCGTCATTATGTGTCAAATTAAGTACCTTTTAAACGTTTTTAATGTTTTTGCTGAACGCTGCTAAAAAATTAAAAAAAAAAAAAAAAAAAAAAAAAAACGCGCGATTTAGACTTAGCCGCAAACCCACAAATAAGTTGAGGTCTGTCTTTTCCAGCATGTAATGTTCAAGTGCTCAGTCTGTTAAAAAATTGTGCATTAGCCAAAGACAGGATCCAAATCACGAACTCACCATATGCATAAGACTTAACAAAACAGACTGCCCTTCGTAAATAACAATTCATCTGAAGATATTGATGTAATCTTCTGGTAATCAGTCTACAAGGGAAATCACTCTAGTGAATCAAGAAAAAGTAATACTATTTATAATAATAATAATATATATAAAAAAAATAATAATAATAATAATAATAATAACAACTCCTATCCACAATATAAATTAGCCTTCGTGCTGCCAGTAAATGTTTCATATATTCATCTAATATCGTAATACTCATTCTTAACATGGAAAATCTTCAATATTATTTTTGACTGGTACCTTACATACTTGTAGGCAAACAAATACTATTTTATCAATGACCGAATAGCAGACATATAATCTCAATGCGCAGTTTCAAACAGTTCACACATATTGAAATATTTTTTCTTATAAACAGTACAGTTTGAAATAAATACCATTCCCTTTCTTCTTTAGATATAAGTCAAATATTTTCTACAAAATGTTAAAACAAATTACATTGAAAAAATAAAAACTTAACATTATATTAACCAGTTATGAAGCTCTCTGGGGGTTTGAAATAAATTTGCTTCTCCGACCCGAAATATAAATGGGAGATGAACCGAAACTATGCGTGTATTGTTCATACCCATTTTGTTAAAACTATTTTTCTCGTCATTGTTATTTCTGTAACTCGACGGGCAGTTCTTTCTGAGGGTTCGAAGGTGCAATTTTGTCGTCTCCCTCACATTCCACCGTTATAAGGGCATGTGTCCCAGTTTTATGGTTAATGAATGCTCAATGGGGTGGGGAGGCAAATAGTTGCATCGGCATCATATGGACAACAATCTTCAGATACACTGTGAGCTAAATTAAGTAAGACACCGGAACACTGTTGGCTCAATAATAGCCCTCGAAGAAACATATAATTTTCATGGTTCTTTTACAGCTTTGAAACTTAATTTACTACTAGATGACTTGGCAGGTACTGATTTTGATATGAACTCATTGAATGTGTTATTCATGTCTTAATTTACAGCCTTGCTTTGATCAGATAATTTAAGCTATATTCACTTGAAAGAGAAACATATTACTTCGAAGTCGGTTTAGAATACAAGAATAAATTATCGTAACAATTGTTCCTACACAATCCAGCTGGTTGTGGCGAGTGCAATTTATTGATGTCAGCTCTACTCAAATACCAAAATTATACGCGTCATTTGAGCACGGTGTTCCGTTTCCATGAAACTCTATTGTACGTAATTGGTGAATAATTTATGTGTTACAGTGATCGTATATGATTTGTTTAATTCAAATGTTTACCCGACCACAAGCAAACAATTTGAAAACGAATGGGAAGCATGAAGGTGCACTTTTTTGTTTGTTTGTTTTTTCCCCCCAAGTGCTTCATAAATTTTTTTAACTAAAAATATCTCATATTGCTGTTACTAATGGAGGCTTAATTACCAGATTATTTAACAATTATTACATAATGCTGAGTGCTTCATGGCAGTTATAGACCGGCCTGTCATCTTACGAAAACAGGAGTTTGGACCGAAGCGAGGTCCATTGATCATTTTGGGGGTGACTGACCGGTCCATAAACTGCCATGACGACCTTTAGTACCATGCAATATGTATTATATTATACCAAAGAGTATGGATTCTTTTGTGTGGGGAAACAATTTAATAATGTATAACTCTCACATTCAGCGCGTGACTTGTATACGGAAACGAACTGGGCGGTCCATATCGTTTTATGGACCGGTTGAATTACAAGGGATACAGAAGGAACCCGTGCTGCGAGTTACGGCACCTATCGCTTAGCTCACCAGGGCCGTACGCTCATTCGTATAAAAAAATGATGGTACGTACATAGTTAAAGGAAAGGACTCGAGGTTGCTTGAAAACTCACTCTTTAGACAAGCGGAATTTAATATTCAGCTAGAGGCACAAACACACTCGGTTAATGTTTAGAAATGCAAGATATATACATGAAATTATTGTTACAAATTGAAACCAGACAAAGGAAAGTGCTATTCATGGATCCCACATTGTTTGTATGTATAAATGAATATATGAAACAGGTTTATATAGAATGATGCCAATATAATCAAACAAGTTAGAGAATTACATAAACAGTACTTTTTTAATAATAAAAACATAAAAACCTGTGCTTAATCGGCACTTTGAAATTCTATATTGTTAGTATAGCTGACGTCAGAAAATCACACACTGCAAACCAGCTGGAATGAAGCAGGTCCCTCGGTTACAAAACTTTATTCGAACACAAACTTTATTCGAACACAAACTTTATTGAAAATATGTGACAAATATGAATACTGGATTTTGTACATTTTGATAATATTTCCAAGTCTGAAAAAACATTTATTAGTCGAAATGTTGAGTAAAGTTTTAGGACGTAGGAGATATTGAAGAATCGGTTTTATCGTACAACAATCGTCTCTGTTAGCATCATGGCGTCAAGTCATAAAAATAATTCACAACATTGTGATATAACACTTAGCAAGGTCATGTTGTAAAGTCATAGAAAGAATCTTAAACTCTTGCTGATTTTACAGTTAATTTATTTCACTTATTTACACTATGTCACTCGCTGCAACAAGAGAATAACTCATTTAATTGATATTTATATAATATGAACACTCGTGTAAAATCCTCTGTGTACAGCATACACCCTTTGCTATCTGCAAACAGTTACCGGAATACTTTAGAATATCTAAGTCTTTTCCGTTGGGTTCAAAATCTTCTGTTAGATTCCGACAAATTGAACCCTATAATTATTCCATTGCTCTCTCGTATCTCTCCATACAATACGGCTTCTGTAAATTCAAGACGATGCACTTCATTGAAGGAGGGGGGTGATGAAATTACAAGTGTAAAGTCAGCACTCGCAGAACATGCTGTCTCGCACCACAAAAGAATAAATTTTCATATCTGGAACAAAGCAGGTTTCTTGCTTTTTGTCGACTCTTCCACGTCTCTGGTAGCATGTACTACTATCCTAGTTACCTTCTCAGGGAAGGTCTAGAGTTTCTAAACTGTATTCCATATTATATCCAACTTCAGTCCTTTAAAAAATAATTTTGTATCGTAAACATCAAAGTAGTAGTTATATAGCTCAACATTGTCTGATCCAAATGTAAGCATGAAAAACGCTCATACAGGCTGACCGAATGTATTTGAAATTGGAGTTTTGTTTCGAAAGGAAAATGGAAAATCAATGTGAATGAAAACAACTTAATTATAAGACTCTCTCTCTCTCTCTCTCTCTCTCTCTCTCTCTCTCTCTCTCTCGTGACATATATTGTTTCATATGCAGGACTGTGAAACATATATCTCAATCGGGCGAATTAATTCGCATCTGTTTGGTTCATTTTCCTTAATAGGGAATACATCAAATTCAAAATATACTAAAACCAACAACAGCAAAAAACAATGACAAGAATACCCAATGAAACCATATATAGTCATATAATTTATAAAAACACTTCATAGATTTAATGTGAACAACAAGCCAGCAGCAGATAATTCACCTCTTAAACGACTTAATCAATTATTGAAAACAATATTAAAAATGCATTGGCCCATACTAAACAAATATCCTGGAAATTCATCATCGATTAATCACTGAGCAAACTCAATATCAATGTAATTATCAAAACTACTCCATGTCATTCAGTTAGAGACTGCGTGTTAATGTTTCCCTTATGATTTTGATCTCTACACATATTTGTCACAATAGTATGAATGATGTTTCTTTTCGCAGTAATTGTATAACCGTAAACTGGTCCGGCTTTCCGGAAAAGAAACTTTATATGTCGCTTCTTTGTTTCATCTCCAAAGAATTTGCTCTCCTTTTATTTTAAATATACACTCACAAAAAAATCTAAGACTACTCTCTCTCTCTCTCTCTCGCTCGCTCGCTCTCGAACGAACGAATGAACGAAAAAGTACACACACAGTAAAACCTAATTAGTAGCATGGTATTTTTACTGAAACGGTCACTTGTTGGATCACTCTAGTAAATTTACTCTGCTCTAAATCAGGATCACTTAAGATTAATCCATGTACAAATCTCCATTTATCCTTAGATGAAAATACAACTTCGGAGTTTTTTTAGCAATGTCTCAAGATATTCTTTAGTAATGACTGGCTCGACATCTAGACTGTTTGAATCAAAATCAATCATTTACACTGCGTTGTTGCCAGGGTCAGATCCAGGGGTGTTGGGGATGGGGTGGGGGCTGAGCCTGCGCTCCCTTCACCCCCCCCCCCTCCAAGAAAACCAAAACAAAATGAGCGCGAAACAACCGGAACGTTTCCTATAGTACGTTTTCTTTACAGTTACATGATTAAAAGTATGCCCATGAAACGTTTAAAATGCACGAGCTTTTGGAGTCTTCGCCCCCTGGGCTTCCGCTTGAGGTTTCGTCC
Source organism: Margaritifera margaritifera (assembly GCA_029931535.1). Taxonomy (NCBI): domain Eukaryota; kingdom Metazoa; phylum Mollusca; class Bivalvia; order Unionida; family Margaritiferidae; genus Margaritifera; species Margaritifera margaritifera. Next base: position 5,469,030 of record JAQPZY010001684.1, read on the forward strand.
CACCCACTCCACACACACAAAACAAAGATATGTCTGGATTCGCCACTGGTTGCAAGTTCTTCCATTCCAAGAAATAAACAGACTTATTTCCAGAAAGATTTCATCACCTTACATTAAACTGTCGAGAAGCGATAACTGATTGAACTTTAAGATAAATGGGGCTTTACTGTGTCGTACAAAATGCTAAATTGTTATATTCCCCTTCTCTTGGATACCATCAAATCGAGTCAAGAACAAGGGAGCAATAATTTACAAATTTAATTGATTACACTTAAATGCCACGTCTCCAAAAAAAATTTCTACTCAAATAAAACCCTAACAAATTTAACATGAATACTACCTATCCCAAGATAGTATTTGTATTGCTTTGAACAAGAAACATAATGTCGAGGTCAAAATCTTAAAATCGGATATTTCTTGTAGGGAACTTCCCGCGACTATTTTATTTTCGTGGTCATCGGTCCAGCGAGGATTTTTAAAACGATGAGAAAAAAATCACCACTACAGAAGTTTTGTTACACACACCACATGAAAAGCGCACATTTAAAACATGACTCACGTCTGAAAATAAACCAGCGTGAATATGTTCAGCTACACAGCATAACAGATTATATCTTCGTCATTTGGTATTAAACATGCTAGCAGAGTAATTAAAGTTGAGGGGATCCTGAAATTTCTATTTAAACGTTGAGACGTGGTAAGAAGTTCGTACCCGGCTACACTGTGAATCCGACAATTAACGTTAACCCTTGCTGACTACTTAACACACAGCTAAGACTGAGGGGCGTGGGGTGGGGTGGGAATCCCAGAGTATCGTGAAACATTTCTTACTCTGCAATCACAACTCCGTCTAAGAGAAAGCTGTGAATATCACCACAGAACACAAATACTACTCTTTATATTTGTCCCAGGGACAGACTTGTTCAAGAAACTCTCTAGTATTATACCGAACATTTTCCTCATCTCACTTATTGGTGTGTGTCAGAGACATACGCTCAGAAAGTGGTTTGGTTGGGTTGAGCTCGCTTTTAGGTCTTTTGCCTAAAAGGCTTTTGGTCATTTCTATTCCTCAAGAAACAGCGAAATATTTCTTCGTTGTAAAGAGAGATTATAGTTGTGTGTAGCCATTGGACCATGTACGGCTATAGCGTATCAGCAGCTACAGCCGTGTTTCTCATCTCTCTGTGTGCTTACTATAATGGCGAATTTTGCAATAAGAGCTTGATTGATTGATCGTAAATTAACGACGCGTTCGGCTCTTCGATCATGTGCGACGAGTTAAAAATTGTACGCACGGCGTACTAGTTAATTTGCGAACATTGTCTGTTCGAGGCCAAGTTAGGAAAGGCATGACCAGAGGGGCAAAGCGGCAGTGGAATCACGAGCCAGGCTATCCCTATAGGCCAATTATGTGTTAGCCACATATTTTAATTGTAAACAAGCTATCAGTTAGAATTTACCTATTCCATTCCAATTTTAGAATTTAGTGTACATAGTGTGCTTAGAGTTTCGAAAAAAGTAAATCAATACATGGTGTAAGTATGTAAGTAACCCATTATTAGTTTTAGTGATCTTACGCTTTTCGTGTGATGTTATCGAGTAGTTTTTTTAAAACGGTGCGGCGAATGAATCAAATGTGTAAACGGGTTTTCTGTGCTAAAGTGAAAACCCTTAATCAATTTGAATTTTTCTTTTAGCCCTTAGAAGGGCTGTTTTTCGAGAAAGTCGTGACGAAGACTTCTTTTAGGTGTTCTGGAGGCTCGAACTGGCGTCTCACGCGGTCTCTTTGTCACCCCAATCCGGCTAGATCACCCCCCCCCCCCACCCGGTTAGATCAGGTCCGCGACGATGTAGTGAATTTTTTCTTTATTGAAGGAGAGCTCATTCTGACCCTGCAACTTGTGGCATTCGATTAAGCGGTTGCATATTATCGTGGCTAGCGTGAGCGGGCATTCACTGTATCTTTCTCCCCGGTGCCTGATGTTGTTAGTGGCCTTTCTCCAGCATGATTTGGTGGCCTTGTTCCCCTCTGTTTTTTTCTATTACCTTTCAATGGTCTTCTATGTGCTGTTGAGCAGCCTTCCGGTTTTGGTAGAGGTCGACATGCTCCATTGCGCATGCATGGTTGCAGATGAACTCTATGGCCTCTTGGTATAACTTATCGAGCGGCTATTTGTTTGGTGACCTCTACCGCCGCCGTAGGTGTCGTGGTCGACGTAGCAAGAGGTGGGGGTTTCTTTCTCACAGTCGCCTCTTGTTTCTTCTCCAGCTGCCTCTCCGGCTTATTCCTCTCGTCCTCTCTTTCCTGCCTTGCCCCTGTTGTCAAGCATCGTTTGTTGTTTTTGGTTGTGGTGGTTGTGACGTTTCGTCACTTCGGGTTGCTTCCGTCGGGGCGCTCGGTTCGTCTGGGTCTGTTGTGGCTCCATCTGTGCCTGCGGTATCCCTCTCCATCTCCCCTGGGGGGATCTTCTCTATGTCGTTTTCTCCTCCCATGTTAGGAGAAGAGTTGTTCTTTTCTAGTGTTCTCTCAGGATCAGCCCTGTTGCGATGCTCAGGCCTAGTCGCTTGAGGCCATTCAGGGCTTGGGTAGAAATTCTTTCTTCTTGTTGCTTGCTGCTCTGTTCGCTGACGAATAAAAGCTTGCGCAGGTCGCCCGCTAATATGTCCACATGCTCGAATTCTATTGGCATAGAAGACTTAGATTTTGATTGGATGATTAACACCAATGGTGTAAAATTATTGACCAGAATCGCCGTATTCTGATTGGCTAATATTAAAGATCAGTTTCATTCCTTCTCTGGTGATCAGCAAACAATGGACTGAGTCGTAAAACAGTAAACAATGCGATATCATTTTCTCAAAAGTCTTTTCAGTTTTGTACCCCTAAAAAAATTCAGAATTCATGGTCAGGTGTGCTCAAGAACCGATTAAAAGACGCATGCCAAGAGAATAGTATGTGATATTATGCAGTTTCCAGATTTTCAGACTGTTACAGCACTTTTGAAGACACATAGCTGCTCATATTCTAAACCTTACACGAAGTGCACTTGTACACTCAAATCCGATTGTTATGAATTGACTGCATTTTCTGCCATATGATTGGCCGTAAACTGTCTCGTGCAACTGGTCTGGAATTTTGTATACACTGGTAAAATTTGGTGACTACTTCGGTTCCCAATCGATTTTAAATGTACTTTCGGTCAAGCTTTGTCTGTATCAACTCCTAACAGCAACCCCCCCCCCCTCCCCCCGCCTTCATGATGTGCTATATAAAATCAAACGTTTTGTTGATGGAATCCGCTAATTTGACGACAGAAAAGAGGTAAATTGGAATTAAAAGGATTAAATTATCATGGTAGGGTATTTATCGAAGTGTAAATTGTACCTGATTACTCACTCAATTAACATTATGTTAACTCGTGTTTAGATAAATTCATGCGTTTAATACATATACCAAAACTACCTTGCCTACACAACTGTATGTACATAGCTAGTTCAAAGAATATAAAATTTAGTTCGAGTACATCTATAAGTAAAGTCATTTAGTAATGTTAATCTGAAATACGACGTGAAGATAAACGACCACAAACGCAGAACGTGCTGACACCGGAAAGCAGTGCCAGATTGGTAGTGGAACATTGCCTGAAACTCCTTTTGTAGTGAATTCAGATCCGCGGTTCCAGAAAGTGTCTGCTGACCAGAATATAACATCTGCGCTCGAAACAGCCCGTAAAAAGAGGAAAAAGAACAACGTCAACATCGATTTGTTTCATATATTATACAGAGCTGCGACTGCTTCGCTCGAAAACGAACCTCCCTTAGTAATGATGATAGTAACCATACAAATCCACTCGAGTTGCCTGCTATTGTCTGTCCTGCATCGATTCAGATCAGACTGTTGGTCATTATCTTCATTCATTTCTTCTATTTACTTCATTACTTCCTTTTTTTCCATGCAACCATCTCTGTCTTTGTCCCTTCTGTCTTGCTTTTTTTCTTCTTTTTTTTCCCCCCTTTTTCTTTATTTACTTCTCTTAACGTATTTCGCAGTTTCATGTCTGCTTCTTCTTCTTCTTCAATAATTAGATCGAAAAAATGGGAATAATATTTGGTCACATATCAACTATCGCAACTAGCAGGTGTTAAATGAAGAAATAACAACAACTATGTGTATTGTATAATATCTATTCAATTTATATATTCCATGTATGAAATATTAGATTTTATATCTTGTCATAATATATGCTCAATCTACACCTTACATCCAGTTCAAATTGAACGGATGCATTTAGAACAACAGTTGCACAAAAGATATGCTCCAGTTAACAAGAAAGTTTCCTTTCCCCGAGGACAATAGATAAGTATATAGATAACCTGCTATTTATGCTACTTTTTGGAGTATAAAAAATATCTTATTTCGAGGCAAATAGAATGATATTGAAATAAATCTCCATATATAGACACAATCAGATTCATGATAAATACGGCAATATATCATTCAAAGTAGAAAGTTCAACGACAAAAAGGGAGAATTCATATGCAAAGGTAATCATTTCATCTTTCTGTGCTTCTTTTTGTCTGTAACTTCTTTTTCTGAGACAATAATGTTTCTTGAATAGCATTATAGAATGTGTGGAGTCCAAAACTCTTAAATAGCATTATTGAATGCGCGGAGTCCAAAACTCTTGAATAGCATTATTGAATGTGCGGAGTCCAAAACTCTTGAATAGCATTATTAAATGTGCGGAGTCCAAAACTCTTAAATAGCATTATTGAATGTGCTTGGTCCAAAACTCTTTTGCTACCTGTGTAAAACTATGTATAAAGTGCTTTCAAAAGGATTTATTGCTTTGTATAAAAACAGTATATAAGTTCCAAATTTTCGTGAAAAGATAGCCCACCTTCGGTAAGAAACAAAATTTCGAAATGTTGCAATACTGCTCGTCTTACAATTTAGAAAAGGAATAAGTCTTCATATATTGATACATTAATTATTTATAAGATGTATACACGCATACTTACATGCATACATACATACATTGATATATATATATATATATATATATATATATATATATATATATATATATATATATATATATATATATATATATATAAACTTTAGGTGCATTTATGTCTAATGGACGTGTTCTTTTAAAAAATCTAAATATCGCGCCTTTTTGGTTTGAATTCATGCTAAAATGCAACCTAGTTGGTATTGACGTACAAAAATGAGAAGCAAGAACGCCATCGATTTACTAAAAATAGACTGGTGTTGTTTCTGTAAAAACAATAACAGCAAAAATTATAATATCAACAAGAACTCGAAAAAAAGCAGTAGTAAATATAGGTAAGTGAACGAATAATGAACTAGATGAACGCATTATTTAATTGAAAGATATGGACTCTAAACAGATAATGTTTTTATTTGCGTGACGTTGCCCGTTTGAGGTCTTCTTAGTGTAATCCGCTTGGTTTCTTGGGTGGCGTATCCAGTACGATTTCTTTTCTTTCCTGGTTTCGGAATTCTAGTTGCGTGGTTTGTCTCTGTTTTGCAATTGCCTTCTATCAAGACTCAATTAGAGTCGAAAGCGCTTAGGCTAGTTAAAAACTAGGTTTGCACTGTTCGTTGTCAGTTTTCTTACATTTATTTTAAGCAATCCCTGACACACGCGATCTCTTGTTGGATCCAATGCATTTGAAAGGACTGCTATTCGCCATATTATATTATATTATATTATATTATATTATATTATATTATATTATATTATATTATATATATATATATATATATATATATATATATATATATATATATATATATATATATATATATATATATATATATATATATATGTCATTTAGTTATTGGCTTTGTTGCCAACTCCAGTGAAAAGTCACCACAATCCACCCTAAAAGAAAATATTGCTAGTGACCTGAAGCTAACAAGATATTCCTCTTCTGTGGCTCAGGAATGTATTTTAATAGTGTTGAATCGAACCTGGAAAGTATATTACACTGACCCGATATTTGTGTGCGTGACACACTTTCATCTTAAAATGCATCCTAGTGGCAACTTTCGTGGCAAAATGCTCAAATGTAATGCAATTAGAGTCCTAACTAAATGTTTAAGCAACGTTAAACAAACACTTAAATCTAGGTTACAGTTTGCCATTTGGTAAGCGATACACATTCATCAAAAGAATCACCCACACTTCGAGTTTGGTCTGTATTTACAGTCCTGACAGGAAAGGCAGTCGAAAAGACGAATGAGCGGACACAGGGACGCACGGACAAACTGGCTATTACATATTGCACGTTTCTCAAAGCAGAGTATAAAAAAGTATTTTCATTGTTTTATTTCTCATAGTCATTACAACATACGACAGACACCACCTTGAAAATCTAATGGAATGAACAGCATATATATATCCAAAAAACTGGAAACAATAACCTTGATTTTTGTGCATTTCGATTTTCTACTTTCCAGTCCATGGTCGATCCTCTATGGATTCAGCAGGTTATGATCGGATATTCACAAAAGTAACTTGGCAGGAGCGATAGATTCTGATTAAGGTAGCTCTTTGCCCTATCCTTTGGATATAACGTGGATTTCACAGTAACCTCTGGTATTCTTGATGGCTTCTCGTCCATCATATTTCCCTATCTTTACAATCAACTAAGTGCTTCAACAAGTTTACTAAAATGGTCATTGATTGACCAGCAGATTTCAGACGTGATTTTGAGAGCCACCAGCTTCATTATTCTGTTCCTCACGCTTGTAACTCGAGCTGCTCTATTAAAGCTCTAATTGGCCACGATTGTAACTGGCGCCACCTTATCAAATATTCCTCTCGTACCCGTAGATTGTAACTCAAGTTACCAGATCAGCGTTGCATTTCCTGCCCTCTGTTGTAACTCTAGTTATGAGATTATAACTCGAGTTACTAGATTAACGAGTCATCCCATACTCGCGATTGAAACTCGAGTTACCAGATTAAAGACTTATCTCATACCAAAGAACGTAACTCGAGTTACAAGATTAAAGAGTCATTTCGTACCCAAGATTAAAACTCATCTAATGTTTAATAGTTACTCATTGTCATTAAATTTGAGCGCGTGCGATGAAATCTACTTTATCAATACCTTGTACATCCTCATTCAAACTATATAAAGAATGATGAATTATTCCACAAGAATTGTGTGATTCAGCTGATCTATTCCGAGTTTCCTCTGACCTTTTCCACCCCGCGTTAGATATTTCGACGAGTTATAACTCTCCCAGTGTGTCACATGGGCTTCGTAAGGTCAGAAGAAACTCGGACTAAATCCGGATTCAGTGTTTATCTGTGATTTCCCATGAATTGAATTAAATGAGCCATCAAATCTGACAGAAGTTAAGCCAACGGGCGACTCTCGATTGATGCGGGAAAAAAAAAAATAAAAGTGATATATAAGGTGGTGATGAATTAAATCCAATACTAAACATATGGTCAATTTAGTGCAAGTTAACTTGTCTATCGTCACAGTTTCAATGGAACTATTTACAATTATTTAACTTAGTTAAAGTACAATCTAATTTTGTAAATTTCGATAACTTTCAGTACATAATGCTTTGTTCTAAAACTGCGCCTTTTTATTTACCATTAAGGCATATCTTAGAGAGAGACGGGAAAGAGGGGTACTTTCAGGAAAAGGGGTACTATTGTTGAAGGAAGAGGCACTTTTTGTAACAAAGGGCATTTTATCCGATAATAATGCGATGTCAATAATGAAATTTAGAATTTAATCATTTTAGAAGTAGAAACATACGTAAGCGCATTGCTACATTTATCCTACATTAAATAAACATAAAAATAAGTGGCACATAAAGAAAACAATACAGATTTAAGATGGTGTTGTAGTTATTTGTGGAGAGGCAGAAGGGATGGCTCTTGGAGGGCAGATGGGTGAACTAGAAGGGCACTGAAGGCAGAGGGTGGAGGAGGGTGCACAACTATTTCTATCTAGCTAAATCACTGGACTTAAATGTCCCAATATATATATATATATATATATATATATATATATATATATCCTCACACATCTTTAATAGAAAGTGCATGTAATTGTAAATTGCACTTAACCAATATTAAACGTGAAGCTGTTGAGACTTCTTTTCTGAACTGCGGTTAATTCAATCCTTTAATTACATTGACACGTACATTTGGTGTATACCTGTACTCGAATATGAAAGTCATGGTGATGATGCCTAGAGGGGTATCATATACATTGAGGACTAGTTTCGAGTGCACACCAGCACAAATGGGGACATTCTTGACGTGTTTAAAATCATTTTTGTCACTGCGTGGGAACACGGTGACCGGTAAACAAAATTAGACGATACAATAGGGCTACCTGATACTTAAACAGCGCACCTGAATTAGTTAAATTCGGAAAGACCTCGGATATAATGTTAACTCGTAGGTCGCAGAAAGACCCCTTATTATGATCTTTTCATGAGTTACCCATTATGCGTCCACCACTATACTCAATTGGGAATAGTATGTCAAGTGTTGAAGAAAGAATTTGTCGGGTCTATTCACAAATTGAGGATTGTGCTAAAATCAGACCCTAGCATTGTTCAATGTAGAGGAAACTACTGAATATCCGTTGCTGTTGTAATATCAGGTGCACAAATTATTCATTGTATTCACGCCATTTATCTTTATTTTCTCGGTCTAATTTCAACCTTTCCACAAGGAAGGTTTGAAATCATAGGCCGGACTACTTTTGCAAGCCTTCAAATTTATCTTAATGTTCGAGTTTGAGATCCCATAGTTGGATTACTTGCCATGAAACTAGACCAGATATACATTTCTTATAATGAAATCGATTCTAAATTGTTTTATTTCATTTGCAGCTAAATAAATGGAAAAGAGGAACGATAAACAACCAGAGACATTCAAAGAAAACATAAAAATCCTACAAAGGATTGATTTTTCATGTTGCCAGATTTTACGGTATTCAAAAATTGTATAACAATTATAACTACAAAAATCATTTCTTAAAAATACTTTTGTATACACAAAATTAAAAATATCTCATAAGTACACTGTCCATATGCGACGATTGACTGGATCTGTCATCCAGTGTGACCTCCATTACCTAGAAGAAAATCCCTAACCGAATTCTGACAGCGGCTCAAACAATTTTGACAAAATTGCTCAGAATGAAGTCTAGCATCATTCGCTTTACAATGGATGCCAATCTGTTATTTTATATAACGACAATTACTTAAAATAAGAAGCATCTGCTATCCGTGTCTTCTTGACTGCTAGATCAGTTTTGACCAATTGCGGCAGGAGGCGAGAGGGTTATCGAGACCTTTTTGATTTTAAACATATGATGCTGATGCACCATCCTAATACGGCCACGTTGCTAAAAATGTCAGAATATTGGCTTCAACTAAAACGAGGCCTTTGCAATTTGATTATATTTGACAGGACGCATTGTGGTTATCGGTACACCCCAATTTGTGCACACGATGTTGATCCTTCACCCAAAATGACCGCTATTAGAGTTTCAAAAATTAAAACTGTTCCTCCTACAACTCCTTGAGAAATTTCGATGTAATATGATAAGAATAATAACTTTGAAGTATGTGCAAATAATGCTGATCTGACACGTTATGTGGCCATCATTACTTAAATTAGAACAATATAAGCGACTTCCCAGAAGCCGCTCAATCAATTGGGACCAAGTTTTTCATGGTACATCATTACCTTCAATGCCTGTTAACTTTACAAAATTTATGCCGATACGCCATCCATTATGGTACTTATTTTTAAACAGAAAGAAAATAAAACAAAATAAAGAGAAAATTCCAGGCATCAAATCGTGACAAAATTGTTTGACTGAGTCAGATCTGCTGCCCAATAAGGCTTCCATCGTTAATAAAAAGACCCCCCCAAAAAATGTTGCAAAAATATTCCGAAAGTTCTCGACCAGAGTTTAGCAAATTTCACTGGAGTATACTCTTGCGAAGACCCTTTTTTATATTATTATTATTATTATTATTATTATTATTCATAAGTTATCTCAGTATAACGTCCAGTATGGTAACTAGAATAAACCTTTTGTTCAAACCTCAGAGTCACGTGTATTATGTGGGTTTAAGACGAAATTCAAAACAATAATAATCGAATTAGCATAACATTTTGTTTTAAGGAATATGAAAGCTAGGTGAAAGATCTCGGCACACCTTGGCCTCCTGGTTTTCTTAAATCAAATTTTGGCGTCTGACTATAATAAATAATCAAACAAATGTGCCTTTTTTCAACCTCAACCTGACTTAATGGAAATGTTGCCTTGAGAAGTATATAACAGTGTTTGCAACCTCCGACAACTCTGAGTATTTTAAATTAGGTCGTAAAGAATCCATACAGTGCAAGTATCGACATTTGCGATAATAAAAATACGCATTTGTTGCATCAAGTATCCAGTTTCAATTATATCGAAATATAACACAGATGTCAGGGTTAAAAAGCGCTTTTATAAATATACTGTATGTGTCCCGGATTTATTTTTGCATCATTTCAAAGAAAGCTTAGGAAAGACATGTATCTTGTCGCTGACGATTACTTTTATATACTGCACTGTCGTCTGACAGTTGTAAACCGACCTGGGTATTTAGAAAAACAAAATGTGTAGCAATGTGAAGAACGTCACAGCCACTGTAATCTATATCTCTTTAACATACGGGTTATGGCCCAAATTCCTAGACAAAACATATCTCTACACAGGTCTGCCCAGACAACTGGTTTCACTAAACATCTCAAATATTATTCCTCAAATTCGGATTTTTTAATATCTTTCTCACTGCCCGGTTTGGAGTTATGAGTTTTTTTCTTCTGAATATTAAGTAGGGATTAAAATACAGTAAATAAAATCCTGTATTTTCCTGAAATTAATACTGTTTTATCTCTGAAAAAAAAATTGAGGGTATTCTCAAATTTGAGAAATTACCCAAAGCGTTTTTGAAAGAATCAAAGGACTCCCTGTTACAATTTTATTCTTTTTGAATTTATGATTGTTGATATAAAGCTTCGAAAACTACGGAGATAAATGTTTTTATGCTGCTTAATACGACACACCTTTCTCAGGTTGACATTTTCAAAATTTTATTAAAAACTAAAGTTAGAGGAACCATACGGATAAATACTATGTACATTGCCGCTTCAAATGAATTAACAGAGACTGCTGATTGGTTAATACATGGGATGACATCGATGATATAATTATTTATATGCAAACACGTCCAATTAGGTGGTCAGATTTGCCAAAGACATAGTATACAAGAATCATTATACATGTATCTCTGAAGAGAACCTAAATATGCTGTGGGAAGAATGTTTACAGGTTAGTCTAACAGATAATTGTTCACAGCTGGTCGATTTTTATTTCAATACTATTGAAGAATCTTGGTGGTTGGTATTGATTCTGATTGCAATGAAGCCATCGTGCATTGACCCAAAGCAGAAGCATGCTAAAACACATTTAAATGCCGCCTGAAAAGAGAATTAACCCTGAATATACAACAAATAGTTCAAATGGACCTCAAAGACGTGGATGGTGGACACTTTTCTTTATTGATGTCAAAACAGAAATTGACAAAAATTCACCATGAATGGAGAACCACAGCTATCCATCGCACATGGTTGCACAGACGTTCTAACAAGCTTCTACAAAGGTGCAAAATAAATGCTTTTAACACTGCACAACTCAGGCTTCTTCAATGAAGGCACTCTGAGGCTCTGTCATAGGAAAAAAATACAGAGTCACGAAACTACGTTACAACCCAGGTATCAAACAGATACCTTTTTACCCGCTTAGATGTAAGTTTTGGCAATTTCTTAGATTATCTATTGGCATGTTTGAGTTAAGACTTGGTTCAAAGTACCAAGCACATAATAGGGAATCTGTGGGTATTTAAAACGGTATTATAGACGTTCTTGTTTTTTACAAATATTTGCTAACAATTTGTAACTGTGCTCTTACTCAGATTATGGGCATAGTCTCATCCAAACCTTTCCAAAAGTGAAAAAAAAAAAACTTGCGTCGATGGAGGTACAACCCTGAGATAGATTACTTTTTAAATATAATTAAGTCACTTTTTGTAACCATACACTTGTCATGAATGTCAATGCTTGAAGAGTTTAAAAGCGGACTTTGGCACATCCAGAGAATGAATTAATTCATCTACCTTACCTCGTATACCCTTTTCTTATTACCCCGGTATGTCCTATAATTTTCACTACTGACAGGAGACACGTTTTATGGGGGCAGCACGCGAAGGATTAAATGTCCAACTGGTTGAAATCCTACACAAATTAAAGCGGTACAAAGGCGGTTTGATGTCTCACTAGGCTATTTTCTAGGTTTTCCATGTGAAGATTAGTCTATGGAATGTGTTGAACACGCTCTTCATCAAATTCTTTTCTTTTGTTGTTCTGATATAAAAAGAGAATACCAACGAGATGTATAACTTGTTCCCTCAAATACATGACAACTGACATTGCATTCTCTCTTTGTAGTGCACTGAGAGGAAATTACATTAATATTACATTAACTTGAAATTAGGAGACAGTTATCAAGATAGATTTACCATTGTTTCATTAAATTGTAGAGGTCTCTCTAAATATTATTCGATATAGGCAGCTTTTTGTAACGTTTTCCAATCTTTGTAAACTATGAGCCCCGGTTTTCAAGTTCATTGTACTTAACTAATATGCAATTAGCAAGTCGTGAAATATTGAACAATAACGGGACATATTCGTAAAAAATAGATCGCATGCTGGAAAATGCAGAAATTACAGTATACCAAATTAGTATATTTAATTGCCTCAGAGTTTGTGGAAAACAGAAATGTATCTTTATCATATATATATATATATATATATATATATATATATATATATATATATATATATATATATATATATATATATATATATATATATATATATATATATACAAAATTAGAATTAGGTGAGATATTTTTGTAAATCTCATTTTAGGAAAAATAGGCTATATCTTTTTCTGTATGTTTATAACTCAACTCAATTCAACTTTATTTTCCCTCACGTTAGGGTAATATTGACATAAGAGGCATATACAAAATACAAATTAACAATCCAATGCATGTGGAGAAGGTACATCAATTTCATTAACTTCTATAATCATGTAAGTAAACAGTACGAGAGAAATGATATACATCGTCTTTACTTTACTGAGGACGCAAATTTGACAACTATTATTAGTATGAATCTGCTAACATTACTCAACAATGTTGCACCTCTACTTTGAAACAGGTCGCGTAACTTCAGAACATTCGGGTGATTGCAATTATGTGTGTGTTCTAATGTAAGAACAAACAAAAATAATATGAAATTCATCTCCAATATTGTTTGCATCACACACATTACAAATCCTTTTTTCTAAATCTAAATTAGGCAATCTTCCCGTTCTAATTTGAGGTCCTGACTATGTAAAGTTTGCCAATAATTGTCCAAAAATTAAAACTGTTTTGAAAATTTGAAATATTGTTCCTTTAAAAGAACTGTCAATATCAGAGTGCGAATAAATGTGTGACAACCATTTCCTGAATGATTAATGGCTGTGTCCTAACTCGACCATCTAATCCGCACTGGAATGTTGTGCTCACACTATCATTAGCAGCTTTCAAATGATGTCGTAATGCTTCATAACAACTTGTTCAACAGTTGGGATCTGAATTCCACACATGTAGAGCGACGTTTGTTACATATTACGAGACGTAAGGTGAAACAATGAGATTTTATCTGCATTTCTAGCCAAAGGTAAGACATGATACTCATGGGCGGCCAGACTTGCCCTCTGTGTCGTGGGAAGCCTTCCAGGCGTCAGTAGCTTGGACAGAAAAGCTGTGAAATGCAATGTTAAACAAAGAATTCACAGTTTTCTACTGTTCATTAATATAGAAGAGACCCGACAAGGTCACTTAATCTGTATAGGAATGGAGAATAATACATGTCAACGGCATCACTCAAGAAGTGTCGTAATGACCCATAAAAAGCCGTTTGACAGACGGGACCTGAACACAAGGAAAGCTAATTTTGTTATATATATCTGATAAGATTAGGAAGATTATATCTAGCCAATATGCCAACGGATCGAAACTGTAATAAAAAAAGATAAATAAATAATAATAAAGTTGAGATATATTTACCTAGCTCTGCTGGATATTTTAATGTCATTGACCGATGCCAAAGGTCCAACGTTAAGTAAATATGAGAACAAAATAAAGATTGGATTGAAATTTTACAAAAAGGAACTAATTACAATAACATAATGATTCTTTATTTTCAGACTCCTTGGTCCATGGGGGAAAAAAAACAAAAAACTTATGCATGTCTTATCTTAAAACAAAATTTACAAATCTAAGAAACCATACAAAACAATAACCATGCCAATTAATTAAGATGGCCCTTCCTGTCCGTATATGATATAACACGATTCTCTGCACCCATCAAAATTAGCTAACCAGGGTATGTCTCCAAGTTTATTTTTTACGTTAGAATTAATCCCCAATGCACACCAATAACAGAAAACGAGCACAAATTTCGACAGAATACACCATTGCCATGGTAACTGCTATATTTGCATTACTGTTTCATAACAACGATACAATCGCACTACAATAAAATATCGTTTAATAATTACATTTTAAAAATTATATCAGTGGGAAAAAACTTAAAAAAACAAACAAGAAATGCACTTTTATATCATTTTCATGAATACACTATTTTTGTCAGGTCATTATTTGCCGATTTCGATGGGCTGTTGATGAATAAAATAGATTTTATATTTAATATACATAAAATGGATCATGTTTGACGATCGATATCTTTTCATGCACCCGATCATAGCTGATTTCAAATAACATCGAGAATTGCATCCGATGCTGCATCTAAAATATATTAATGCAAACAGTTTGAAAAAAAGATCAAAAGAGTTTTGTTTACATTAGTTTCGTTTATTTCCTACATTTTATTTCTCCTGTAACCCGAACGGTATGCATACGATTCGCTCTCGAAAGTTCAAGGTCATAATAATGTATATTTTTGACACCAGACAAGATACGATGCTACTCACGTCTGTATCATTAATGACAACCATGATTTTCCCTAAATAATTATTAAACTATTCTTTAGGAAAAAGAAACACACCCTCCCCCCGCAATAAAACGTTTCAAACAAATTGCTAAAAGAGTAAATAACCGGAAATAGCTTAGAATTTGGAGCCACCACCCCTGCAAATAGAAACCATGAGACAACATGGCGGCAGTTTCAACATTACGAGCATCTTGACCACTAGAGGATGAGGTGAATGCATATACTGTTGGTGTTAAAGTCGAAATTAACTCTGTGGAATTATTAAAGACCGTGTCAAAAGAACTATCTTAAATCATTTTTTTCAGGTTATTTGCATTAATACATTTTTAGTTGCAGCATATCCGAAATAAGGAATTCATTATTGATAATTAGGTTGGAATTATACGGAGTAGTATAAAGTCATCAACAAGTCATCTAGAGGGGCGGGGGGGGGGGGGGAGTTGGCCTGTTATCGCTCACCTGGCGTACATTGATGTAAAAGGCAAATGTAGTAATAAGGCATTGGGTTAAAGACACCAATTCAGAATAATTTCCAGCTGTTTGGTAGAAATTGGTGGTATTTGTCATGTTGTTTAACTGTGTTTCTACTATGAGTAACTTAAGCTGAATTAGACGGTGCATTGGCATCCTTTGTATAAATGTAAATCAAATGTGGTCTGACATGGTAAGGCAGTGATGATGATGATGATGATGATGATGATGATGATGATGATGATGATGACGACGACGACGACGACGATGATGATGATGATTATTATTATTATTATTATTATTATTATTATACGCCTGTCCTAAGACGGTCATATTATGTTATGCGCTCTCCGTCCGTCCATTCGTCCATCACTCCATCCGTTAACATTTGCTTGAAAGGGTCATAACATTGAAACGGTTGGTGAGGTTTTCATGAAACTTTGCCCAAGTATATATCATTACTATACGGTGTTTTACGTACCCTAGCCAGGCCAGCCCAATACCTCAAGATCAAGGTCACATCAAGAAATGTAATTCTGTGACTTATATCTTCGTCTGGAGTATAACTTTTGAACCATAAAGGATATTTTTAAAAAAACTTTGACCAAGTACATATCAAGGAGCCGCTGTAGCTCAGTGGTCAGCGTGCCTGACTCGCGACCGAAAGGGTGCGGGTTTGAATCTTACCATCGGATCAGCTTGGATCGGTTATCATAGTGTGTCCTTCGGCAAGGAACTTTACTCCAATTGCCTCAGCACTAAATGGCAAACTTGTGTTTCTGTGCCGTAAAAAACCAAACGAAATCAAAACTGAAGCACATATCATAACTCGACGGTGTGTCACGTACCATGGTCACGTCCCCTGGTCTAGGTCACTGCAAAGTATATTATGTGACTTGTGTCCTTGTCCGGAGTATAAACCAATGAAGATATTTGAATGACATCTTAATCAGTTATATATCTTGGCTTGACAGTGTCTCGCATATACAAAGTAGTACCCACTGCCTCAAGTTGAAGGGCACAACAAGGGATAATTTAAGTCCGTGGCCTGTTTCCTTACCTGGCTGTCATTATTTAACGCACACACACACACACACACACACACACACACGCACACACACGCACACACACGCACACACACATATATATATATATATATATATATATATATATATATATATATATATATATATATATTCATGAACCTTTACGCAGGTAATGTGCTGTTTTAAAGGTTACAAGATTGACGTATAAAGTGCTGTTGAAAAGGTTACAAGATGGACGTATAATGTGCTGTTTAAAAGGTTACAAGATGGACGTATAATGTGCTGTTTAAAAGATTACAAGATGTGCGTATAGTGTGCTGTTTAAAAGGTTACAAGATGGACGTATAATGTGCCGTTTAAAAGGTTACAAGATGGACGTATAATGTGCTGTTTAAAAGATTACAAGATGGACGTATAATGTGCTGTTTAAAAGGTTACAAGATGGGCGTATAATGTGCTGTAAGGTAAAGGTTACAAGATGGGAGTATAATGTGATGTAAGGTAAAGGTTACAATATGGACGTATAATGTGCTGTTTAAAAGGTTACAAGATGTGCGTATAGTGTGCTGTTCAAAAGGTTACAAGACGGACGTATAATGTGCTGTTTAAAAAGTTACAAGATGGGCGTATAATGTGCTGTAAGGTAAAGGTTACAAGATGGGAGTATAATGTGATGTAAGGTAAAGGTTACAATATGGACGTATAATGTGCTGTTTAAAAGGTTACAAGATGGGCGTAGTGTGTGCTGTTTAAAAGGTTACAAGATGGGCGTAGTGTGTGCTGTTTAAAAGGTTACAAGATGGGCGTATAATGTGCTGTAAGGTAAAGGTTACAAGATAGACGTATAATGTGCTTTGAGGTAAAGGTTACAAGACGGACATAATGTGCTGTTTGCGGTACTCTTGTTATATATTAGGTTGTTAAAGAAGCCACACCAATGCTGAGGGAGCGATGCTGGACACAACTGTCATGGAGGATATCCAACGAAAGAGTCAAACTTAGTTTGATAAAAAAAAAAAAATGGACCTGCCGTATTAGAGAGGAAGTTGATAAAAGGTTTTTTATCAGGTTGTTAAAGAAGCCACATCATTGCCAAGGGAGCCATTCATGGCACAATTTTTGGTAGAGCATGCCAAAATACAACCAGTAAAATTACCCAAGCAAATTAACCTACGTTTCTCCAAAAAAGTTAAACTTATTGAACATTTTTGTTATTGGAAAAAATTATTATTATTATTATTATTATTATTATTATTATTGTTAGTAGTAGTAGAAGTAGGAGTAATAGTAGTGTTCTATTTGTTGTCATTGTTGTTGCTATTGTTGTCAGTATTATTATTAATATTATTATTATTATTATTATTATTATTCCTCTTTCCTTGATATGTAAACTGTAAGTAAAAATTTAGTCCCAGTGTTTATAAATCTGACAGAAAGGTCTCTTTTAAGAGTCCCTATTAAATTGAATTGCCCAACATTATATGACATTATACTTCTGGAAAGCGAATGATAAAAAAAAAACAATACAGTTTGCTTATCTATTTACTGGAAAATACTTCACTGATATTCCCTAGTTTATTACATACTTTACCTAGTTTATGGCAAGTTAAAATGCATGTCTGGATGGAAGGATGAATGGATGGATGAAAAGATGAAAAATTATGCTGCATGGTTCATTTCACAGTGGCTGAACTGGCCTCATCTGGGCAGGATTCTAATCCGCACCCGTCTGGTTGCAATTTTGTTACTACCCAACTCATGTGCATACCATATTGCATTCAGTGCTCAGGAACACATTTTCTAAGCACTCGTCCCTGAGACGATTTAGTTGCAAGAATTACTCGTCCCTGTCTTCATTATACTCAATACAATGCACTACTTCACTACACTGCTTACGCTTTTACCATAGAACCACAGTTACCTGATTCCAGCATTATGTTCTAATACATGACTACTTATATAAACATATAATAAGAGACAAGGTTCGTAACTCGAGAAATTGTAATTGCACACATAAGCCTTTATTGCTAAATGGTATTCGCGTTTACAATGAAACCTTTGAGTAATCTAGGTGTTATAATTTTTTTTTTCAGCGAGCTATGACACATCTTTAAGTGTTAGATATGGGAGAAGTTAAGAGACAGAGAATGTCAAAATGTTATCATTTTCGTCTGGTCGGACATTGTTACGCTTGACCCAGATCACCCGTATTTTCAAGCTCGTGCAGCTTTATTACTACATTGTCACGCTAAAGTAAAAACGCCTGCATATATTTATATAGGCATGTAATTACTTTTCACAAGAAAAATGTAAGTAGCTTGCATTTAAAAGAAGAATTCCAACAGTCTCAATTTCCACCAACTTTCGTACTAAATGATCCATTTTTGGCCAAGCCTCCATTCTAGATAGCTGCACACGAGTGTCATAAAAGAAGATTGCTGATTGGCCACAATAATTGGAACATTTCTAGGTCATTACCGCAACTAGATTTCGACCAATCAGCTGTTGTCTCGACATTCTCTGCTTGATAATCGATTACAACAGTATGCATTGTGTGAAAGTTAGTGGGAATCGGCAGACACTTGAAATACTCTTTTCGTCTGTAAGTTGACAACATTTTTCTTGTGAAAAGTAATTACATACATATAGAAATATCTGCTGGCATCTCTTCTTTAGCATGCCAATGTATCAATAAAGCTTCAGTCCTGAAAATACCGGTGACCTGGGGCAAATGTAACATTGCATGACCAGATGAAAACATTTTGACATTCTCTTTCTCTTAACATCGCAGAGTTCTGACTCATAAAGATGTGTGATAGTTTATTGAAAGGGAAATTTTCTCCACATCAAAATGACGCCTAAATTACTGAAAAGTGTCACTGTAAATGCAAACACCATTGAGAAATCAAGGGCTAAGTGTGAAACTGCAACATAATATGTTCACAATATTTACCCATGTTAGAATGACGCGTACATCGGGTACCTGTGTATAAAAACGAAGTCGTTTCCTTTGTACATGTTCTAGACTGACAACAAGCAGGCAGATCAGGCCTATGCTATTTATAACTGACGCACTCCAAAACCCAATCCCAGGAAAAGGATCCAACTTCAGAAAAAAATTGATTCAAATTTAAAGTTTAGGAAAATGGACACTTTTGCAAGTTTTCTGATAAATGAACATATTCAGCCTTCAAATGCGAAAAATGAAACACAAATGTAAAAAAAAAAATTCTTTTGGAATACGTACACATTGCTCATTGTCTGGTTATGGATCTTATGCATTACGGAAGTTATATTTTTTTCATAATATCAGCAATAATTTTTATTTATCTTCAAATCCTTTTAAAGAAAATTCATAATGTATTGACGATTTTAGCTTTCTAATATTGACAGCTATGCGAAAATGCCACGAATAGACCGTTTTTATTTGAAAATTGCGTTATGGAAGTTATGTTCTTAAATGTCACAGTTTAACACCAAGTAATATGTTTTGAGCGAAATCCGATCAAAATAATTGTATAGAAGGCGTGATTTTACTTTGTAAGTATTAATATGTAGTCCATAAACATTTTCCGTGTTCTTAATTAGTTCCGGTGAAATTGTTAAGCAACCAATAGAAAAATGTTATGGATGTTATAGGCTATTCAGCAACAAAAGTAAAACTGAAACAAAACATTAAAAAACACACATAGTAAATTTGTAGGGCGTTTATGAGATCCAAGATGGTACTACATCGCAAAAACGTCAAACAGAAATATAATTTATCCAATTTAACTATCCTTTTTTTAAAACTGAAGTGCTGTAGTTGCTGGTGCGACAGTCAGAAAATGTAATATTTGCAACTTTTGATTCATCTGCATATAGAAAAGATTAAAAAAAAGTAAAAATTTTATTGTATTTAAAAATGTTAATGAATACCGTCACTTTCATTCAAAAGGTAATTTATGACAATATATTCTATCCTTTTTTCTGTGCAAACAAAAACCATTAGCGACGGGATAAAACCTAAGTTGGGACATTTTTCTTGGATTGGGTGCCAAATGTTAAGCGATTTTGAACTTCGACACTTGTTAAGAGTAGAACATGCACTCGGATTTATTCTAATGGTGCGAATCTATATCTACTCGGCCCAGGGACGAGTATGTAGTAAAGTTGTACTCGGCCCAGCCAATTTTGACCCGGTCAGGACGAGAGGAGGAGTGGTTTTCCTGAGCCCTTGAATATACCGTCTATACTCGCGTATAAATCGAATCCAACTATAGACTGCACAGACTTAGATCTGGTAGTTTGTTAGGAGTAATCAGTAGAACAAACAACATAGACCCTGATCTGTAGGCGCATTATGCGACGGCAGATCAGGGTCTGTGTTGTTTGCAGTTGGACTCAACCTATACATGCATCTAGACGGTAGGCTATATATGGCGGCCAGTATATTTGGTGGAGGAAGAATACGGAAAGACCCCGGGAAGAACCATCGACCCACTTGAAGATACTGGCAAGCTTTCTGAAGGTGCGATCCCATCAGAAATTACGAATCCAAAATTTCTTCCTTTCTTGTGATGAAAGTCCAAATTATTAACTTACTTCTGGTTCAGTGGATCGTCTTCCTTAAGATTTATATATATTATATTTGTAGATGAAAGCTCGGGATATATCTGGAACGATAAGAATGTTTCTCACGGGTTAGCAAATAGAATCAATCGTGTAGGTCATATTTATACAAGGCTACGAAGGAACTAAATCAACAGATATTACACGGTGTATGTCCGGTTACCAAAGCTCAGAATTTCTTTATATTGCGAGAGGTGTTGTAACTCTCGTAGTTGGTCCTTCTCCGCGTGATTCGGTGAATAAATTATTAGTCATGTGACGTTTCTAATATTATTTTGTATCAAAGGACCTTTTGACAATTTGAAACTAATTACTTTGTATTACATGTTCATCCATAATAATTATTAACAGAGTATAGAATACTTTCCCCGATAAGTTTCAAGGCCGTGTCGTGATCCGACCACTTTATAATAAAAACTGTCGAACTTATCACAAATGAAATCACTGGCCATACAATATATGCCCTAATTGTTCATAAAAGATTTCAATTCTCAAGATTTAAACGGGAAACAAGAACAGCGACTTAGTTGCATTTTTTTATTTCATAATATACACGGTTGGCCGGATGTGACCATACTACAATGTCTTTTCTAGAGGAAATCTCACACAATAAAGGATAATTTGGAAAGATAAGCTAAAGAAAGAGTTAAGCTATAGCCAAAGTTGTCGGCCTTGAAAACCTAGATGTGCTCCATTTGTACAGATATTAAATTCAACTGATCGCTTGGATTCTAATTTCTTCTTTAATACAAGGGAGGAATGAAAGACAAGAAAAAGACTTTGATAACATTAAGAGTATACAATTAACCATCAAAAAGTATACAATTAACCATCAAAAAGTATACAATTAACCATCAAAACCATGAAAACGTTGAAAATTATGTCAATACAGGAATTGGTATATTAACAAGACTATGGTATGGAGAAACTTAGCATATGTTTTAATATGTTTTGACCCCATGACAAGCGTTTACGTGTCAAAAATTCGTAAAATAAAATTTTTAAAAATTACCGCTTCTCTCTGTACTGTTGACACGTATCAAAGTTAATCTTTTCTTATAAAATTAGGCACAATATAATAATCGAAATTAACTTGACACACGTTGAGTTGTAATAAACTTATCATTTGGATGAATGGATTGAAATCATTAAGTTGTATAATCAGTTTATGCCAGAGCCAACTTTGTCCCAATGCAGATTGTTCTAGTCATGCGTAGACATACTTACTGAGAACTCCTAACTAGCTATCTAAAAGAGATATCAACGTTTAGTGTTTGTTTATGAGTATATCTCTATCGTACTATTCTCTTAGTTCTTACCATTTTAGTAACAGATGGACGAAACTGGTAGCAATTGAGACCCAGGTTATACATTTCTTATAAACTTCTAAAAAGCCATTATAAAAAAGACACTTAAGAAAAAAAATTAGACGGTAATGCATAATGATGCTTGGATTATTGTCATATACTCACTTATAATTCGAGTCCAATTGCAAACAATATTGACCCCTATCTGCCGTTACATAATGTGCCTGCATATCAGAGTCTATTTTGTTTGTTCTACTGATTACTCCTAACAAACTGCATAGGCCCAGATCTGCCGGCGCATTATGCGCCGGCAGATCTGGGTCTGTGCAGTTTGCAGTTGGACTTCACTTATAAGCGAGTATAGACGGTAAATGAGTAAAATAAGTCAATGTGTATAATCTGTGTCTTATACAATTATAATGCGTGGTTTTGCCTAAAGACATGAATGTTTAATATAACATGATTTTTACAAGACTGCGGATCGTATGAAAAGCGAATAAAGCATGTCATTTTCGTCATGAAGTTGCTTTAAAAACAAAACCACAAACTTAACATACGGCCACATGGTTCCATACGCAGTTTTGTTTTGAAACTTGTTACGCAATAAAGGGAGGGAAAAGGAACGAGAAAAACGCTGCAGCGAATCGTTTATCTAGAAGATAAGTTAATTTATAATGTAAAACAAGTCAGAGAAAAGACGTCAGATGTGTTTCAGACAATATGAACATATGATACCTAACATGAAAACACTAGGTACAGTAATATGCACACAGTATGTAGCTGCACATGACATATTTAGAGTTCCATGTGTATAATACAGAGTTACCAATACATCTCAACCTACTGGTGTCACCTATATAGTGTCGTAGCCTGTCATAACTTTAGTTATATATTGTCTTTAATGAAATTAATTTGCACAATTCAGTACAGGTGGGTGGGGGACGGTTGTCTCTGATTGTAAAGAAATGGATCAAAATTATGGTAATAGTGATGTCTCTTTCTTTCAGTAAAGTATCCTGCAACATTTAGCTTTGAGTGTGTGAAAGAATAACTTATAATAAAAACAACTCCATGCCTTTTTTGCCCACAGACTTTGATGCAGTGTACAGCAATATGGAGTCTGTATGCAGTGAAAAAGAAATGTCACTGACACTTAAGAATAATCCATTTAGTGGCAAGGAGAAGTGAATTTTGTATAAAACTTGGAGAAATTGAACATGAGCTCTTTTCTGCACATACTGTTTGGAAATAAAATGGATTTTTGTCAGTCCTGAACAACCTTGACAGTAGTTCCTAAAAAAGGGTAGGGAGGCCTGTACTGGCCATATGCAGCATTTTATGTGACACTATTGTACATGTATTTTGGTAATAATAATAATAATGACACAATTTTCAGTCCAAAACATTGCGATGAGCCCGAAAATGAACAGTCTGGAATATTTTTGTATTCTCCGCTCACATGTCTTTCTGTACATACGCGTGGCTTATTCGACAAACCGTATAATCCAGTGTAGAAAAGCACGTGGATATATACATGTATACATGTCATATTCACCGTCACTAAGCATGATGCGCTATACTTAGTTTAACATCCACGATTATTGACAATCGTAACATCCAACAAATTGAACGAAGTACCTTCTTCTAAAGCATCCAAACTGCTCATATATCTTACCTGATCAGTTTATAATTTTGTTAACATTTGTCATTTTCTTAATTTGAACAACATTCTTGCTTTACGGGAAGTGCCTTCTCACACACTAACGGAAACACATACTACAACTACAATAGTTCTCATACTTACAAGCAAATTCAATATATATCCCATTCATGCGTACATACGAGGTTTATTTAAGATAATTATCTAATATCAAGTACTTTTCATTATCTTTAGACGAGTATTAAGAACAAAGGACTGTTAATACCCGAAGATATAAACTTCGGCGGATTAATATTTACATAACTACAAGCGGTGAAAGAATAGAGGAAAAGAAGTAAAATGTAAACAAGTAAAATAAGTCATTTCATAGTATGTATTTAAGGAATGGTTAGGAATTTTCTTCGCTATTAACAGTACCGACCACAACTGTACTTTCAGTATAGAAAATTTGATAGCCAACGGGTTACAGGTATACGTGTAATACGTCAGTCACGGGACTGGGTTAACTGGAAGAAGACCAATACGGCAGCCCCCATTACATGGCATCGTGATGTTTGTCACATGCACTGTACGCAAGGCTCAGTGTATATGAAAAATGTAACGCTCGTTGCATCTTGCTTAGTCTTCATTCAAAACGATAATTACAATGCAATAGCTCAATACTATCTCAATGCCGTGATCTATTGCTCGTAAAATGCAATATCAAAGTGCCTATTTTAGCTCTTATAACTATCTTTTCCGTCAAAGAGATTGTACCTACACATTTAAATTAAAGTTAATAATTTATAACTTTTCACTTATTACGTACTACATTCTGATATATGGCTATACCACACCCACCCAAGCCTATTCGCATTACCAATAGCCCTTAAACAAGAAGGTATTGAATATAAACTAGTACATGTCATGTCCACAGTTGTAAAAGCAAATAAAACTGCACTACACTAAATGAAGTGGTAAATTGAACTCTCCCATCACCCTTTTGTCGCTAGATGGCGCGAATGTTCAATGGGATTTCTATATTAGTTCTCTGTGTTAGTAGGGCTCACAAGAGAATGTTGTAAAACAGGAAACATTGCTCTTATTCACACATCATCTTCAGATTATATAAACTATATTTTATTGTCAAGAATTCAAAAATAAACAGTGCACACGAACTCAATTTTCTCCACGGATAATTTTACATCACAAAGCCTAGTGGTACCACCTTGATTCGTGTTTGCCCCCAAATTGTTAGTGGTTTTTATATATATATATATTTTTTTTTTCATCATTGTCCCAATTGTTCCTACTGTCATTTGCCGTAATGATTAAATTAATCATTCTTTTTGATGATCCCTTAAAGCTACTTAACAAGAG
Organism: Margaritifera margaritifera; assembly: GCA_029931535.1. NCBI lineage: Eukaryota > Metazoa > Mollusca > Bivalvia > Unionida > Margaritiferidae > Margaritifera > Margaritifera margaritifera. The sequence goes on from JAQPZY010001684.1 coordinate 5,494,678, forward strand.
TTTGATCTTATCTTAATTTGTCACATTATTCATTTTCAATCAGATAACATTACATAAAACTCGTATACACAATAAATGCCCATCCCCTAAAATTACCTTTACAAAATAGACTTATTGATAAACATTTGTGCAAGATAATATCAATGGAAATTTAAGTTAAACACCACATTTCAGTCCCTATGGGGTTATCCATATTCTCTTTTAAAAGCTGCCCTAAAGAGGAGAAAATATTATCTGGACTATTGTCGTGTCCTCTGATCGCAGATAAAGTTTCAATCTCAGTGTTCCCTGGGTCAAAGCCCACCCAGGAATTCGTGCATAAGATCACTTGCCTGTCAAGTTACCCTGTAAAAAGTACAACTAAAATGGCATGGACTGCGATCTGTGAAGTTTAGAGAATTCAGACTTTTAAATATTCGTCAAAACTCTGCGAAAGTTATGACAGAGACTCGGATGTCCCAACGCATTTTTATAATGCTTTTAGAAATTTCTCGGTATAAGACAAAAGTGTGGCAACGAATTCAAGGAAAAGAGGACAAGAAAATAGCAAAACTGGGAGACAGAATTCTTAGAAATCACGGGCAAAAGAGACAAAGTCGACACAGGGTCTTAAACTGTATGCAGCATTTTTTTAAATCAAGAATTAAGGGTACTGGCTTTGTCTCTTTACCGAGAGACTTCCAGTAGTATGTCTTTCCCTGTGCAAGTACTACTTGATGACTCTGAATTACCGTATATACTCGCGCGTATAACTTAAGTCAAAATGCAAACAATATAGACCATGATCTGCCATCTCATAATGCGCCGGCAGATCTGGGTCTATGCAGTTTGCAGTTGGTATCGAGCTATACAGGAGTATATACGGTACACATAAATACGGTTAACGCAAGTTGATACATTTAATCTCAGTTGCTTGTAGGGTAATGAGAGCTATCTCATGAAAGTCATCGCCTTTTTCTGCCCAATTAAGAGACACCACAGAATTATGTGGACACTCTGTACTCGTTCAAGCTAGACAAACCAAGTGTGCCTGGGTCGGTGGTTCGTAGAGTATTTGGTTAAGGACTTTGTTTTATATAAGAAAGCTTGCCCATGCTAGCTGTAGTTTGTGTCGGTGCCATATCAAATGATTGAGTTGAAAAACAATGACAACTTAACGATATGATTAAGTATATACAGAAGAGTCTTTATTCATTCCAATAGCCCAAACGGACTGTGAGGATACATCTTTTTCAATAAATTGAATGGCAGATATTACAATAAACAACAAGGTATCATCATCTGTAGTCTATAATATACAAAGAAATCATAGTAAGAAACGAAATTACATATGCATGCAGATGCAGATCCATGCAAATGAAATAAGCAGATTCATTCACAAAATTTCTCCGTAGAGAGAAAAAAATATTTACATTATTAAAGGTAATAATATGAAGATAAAATCAGAAGATATGTAATTCTAATTCATATAAAGATATTAATTCATGAAATAGATACGTTGATCTGGTCATAATTTTAATTTGCAGATTATGCAATTAATTATGCAAATGAAAGGTTTTCAAATAATCACGTTCAGGTTCAAGTTCTTCTATTATTTGGGATTTGTCATGAAATAAGTGGACATAAAAGCTGAAGTTTTATGAACTTCATGCCACGCTTTCATAAACTTTCTAAATCTGATACGTACCTAATTCAAACTTTTATCTCATCATTAAATATTTTTTTTTAAATATTCAAAATAATATTTAAGGGCGACTTCACCGTTTCAAGACCTATTATTACTAAAAAAATTAATTTTTTTTTTAATTTTTTTTTTTAACATTTTCAGTTTAACATCTTTTTCACATCCAAATACCGGGTTTCGAAAATGAAACCGATAACGTTCTCAGTGTTGAGACGTTTTAAGCATGCAATGTCAGCCTAGGTTCTTATTCCTAAATTACTTAAATTTAATCAATAAATCTTACAAGATCCACGTGAAAGGTATGAAAAAGAAGTGTCCAAACTTCGGCTATCTACAATAAGAAAAGAAATCCGAATTAATGTCCCTGATATACGATACTTCTTGCAACTTAAATCCTGACCTTTGAAGACCCATGTTACCTGCTGGTAGTGATTGTTAACGTGACATTTATCTACGAAGACTTGGCGGCAACCGACCTATATGATTGACCGAGCGTAGTTTGATTTTATTTCCAAATAATATTGGAAAAAACTACCTCAATATTTCAGCAACTGAAAATCAATGTCGATGGCTAATCATTTTATATTGATACTGAATTCCTTTCATGCGATCTTCGTCCTGATGTCAGACCGGTGACTCACACGACCAAACATAAAGGGATCTCTTAGCCCCACCCCAACCCCAACCCTTATCAATTCACCGGCATTTCGTTTTCTTCCCGTTTTTAAAAAACAATTTTATCCAAATTTAATTTGAACAACTCTATATTTAATACTCTTTTTCTCCTTCTGTCTGAAACTTGCTTAACAATATGTGACCGAGTTGTTAAAAACAAGAACAATAACTGACCGTATCAGGAGTTCATCCTGATTTTCACCCATTATTCATTTTCTAAACAAGTGTGTGCAACTCGTTCGTTCGTTCGTTAGTTCAATTAACGACGTGTGCGGCCATTCGGCCATTTACGTCGATGTGCAACTCGTATTGCATACCAAGATCTTTCAACCTACACCAGAAAGTCCGGGGCGATAGGCTCATTACAAAAGGTTGAGGTCGGTTATCGCCACACCATCATCTAACATCAACATGCAAAATTCCGTGCGAAGAAAGGGTTCATTACCATGCTAATGGGAATACTGGCTACTGGCTTTTCTTTGAGTTTATATTGAGGATCTCTCTCAGTGGTGTGTTAAATTTGGATATATTATATGGGGTGCGTAGAATGGCTTCATGATTGTTAACTAAACAAAAAAAATATTCTCACTGGATTTTATTGAGTAGCATATATGATATAATCTTCACCTTTTAAATACGTATATTGTGTGAGAGATTTTTCTCGGATTGAGAAAAGTAGAAAAGTAGCCGATGGCTTCAGAGAGAGAGAGAGAGAGAGAGAGAGAGAGAGAGAGAGAGAGAGAGAGAGAGACACACACACACACACACATTGCTAAGAAGCAGGATAGCAAGAGAATAGTGGATTTAACATTTAAAAGGGGAATTTAAAATGTTTTTTAGTTAAATGATTCTATGAAATAAAAATTTGACACTAATTCTTCCTCCAACAAACCATTCTTTGGGTGGAAAATACTAAAAGTGTTCAGTAAACCAGCACAGATGATGTAGTGTGATAACGGCGTGGTGTTTACTACCGAAATAGCAATGCAAATTATGTCAGAGTAAGGAACAGAACGACACAGGGGGTTCATGAAGTTTACATAACATGTTGTTCTCGGGGAAGAACGCGTTCGCTTGGACCATTTTGCTGCATTCATATTTGACATACATGTATTCATAAATGGGGTGGGAGGTGGGGGGGGGGGAGAATATTATGCAATAAAAATAAGTAAAAAGAAAAACTCGTGTCTTTTAACGCCATTTGTTGAAAACTTAGTTCTTGTATATGTTAAGCTATAGACGTAGTCTGACATTGTTTTACAATTATACAGTAGTCTCATTTAGGTATCACGGTACCAATTGTTTTTCCATAGACCTTAATGTTAACATTTGGTGAAATAAATATACCTTCTCTCCTACTTTAGCATGCATGTCACACACTGTCATAGAGAGCAATGTTAGATTGTCAATTTGACAGTGATAGAACCAGGTACTCCATTGCATTTAAGAGAGATAACTCTGCTGGAACTAGACAGGGGTAAGAGTTGTCCAGTCACAACAGACACATTTTCAGTGATGTGTATCACATTTTTAAAAAATCATAAAAAATGCAAAACATGATCTACATATGAATTAACATAATCTCACATGTTGCTAAGAGACTCAACTTTTTTTTTAAGCCAGACAGAAACTGCAACTCTTACATAATACACCAATCACAGCTAGTTTTGTTGTTTATTTCTGAATACAATGTTCCCTACACCTTAAGCTCCACCCCTTGGGCGCATTATGCGACGGCAGATCAGGGTCTATGTTGTTTCCATTTGGACCCGTTTATAAGCGAGTAGAACATTTCTCTATCTCATTGCAATAAATGATATGATCAGTTTTTAAAACATAAGATATTACTTCATTTTTACGTCTACCGTATACTCGCGTATTATCCGCGTCCAAATGCAAACAACATAGACCCTGATCTGCCGTCGCATAATGCGCCGGCAGATCAGAGTCATAGTTGTTTGTTCTACTGATTAGTCCTTACAAACTGCATAGACCCAGATCTGCTGGCGCATTATGCTACGGCAGATCTGGGTCTATACAGTTTGCAGTTGGTATTAGAATATATGCGAGTAAAGACGGTAATTATCAACCAACCATGACCTTCCAAAGCCGTATATCCTGTTTCTATGTTCACCCTTTCCAAGACTGGTTATGATCTTAGTACCACGATTCCTTTAAATGTGGAGAAGCCTTAGCCTCTATACCATACACGTCATGCTTGCTACCAGCCATGCAGCGAGGACGAATCCTTAGTTAAAATATAACGACTTTAACATTTACGTTTACCCGGAAGGCTGTAGTAAATACAGATTTCTACAGTAGTTGTCATTCGAACCCTGCATTTATTAGCGTATTTTATCATTTTAATGAATATAACACGGTAAATTAAGAAATAAACATAAATGACCTTTGAGGGGTGTTTTCTCCTGCATGATCCCTGGGTATTTAAAATAGAGTTGTTCAAATTTCCTATGCATTTTTTTTTTTTTTTTTTTCAGTGGATGTTGTTGTGTTGAATCGGCACTGAAACTGGAAAGGTATAAATATAGCCAGATTTATAGTTATTTACAAGTGTTGACATTGATTTAGAGAAATTTAACCTTAAACCAGTCCTAAATTCCGGCCTTACTACAGTGGCAATTCAGAACAAAAACTTCTGCTCAAAACAATAAAGTATGCCTGACAAAAAAATAATGACATCACACCAAATAACAATGGATCATAGAGGGTACAAGATTTTATGATCTGTCATCTTTACTTGTGTTATATTTGTTCAAATGCTAAAATACACTCCGAGTTTAGAATGACACCAGAGTGCGCTACATTCTAGTTCATAACGAATGCGCTACATTGAAATTCGAGACGAGTATAATAGATCTGAGACATTCATTTACCGGTTGAGTTGTAGACTTCGATTTAGGTCGACTGTTATTTATGACGCACTGTATTCGCTCGTCTTAAATTCGTTGAGAGCTGATTCCAACAACTAATGGTGGAAAGTTAGATGGATTCTTGGCAAAGTTTCCTTCTGACCTTTAACATTAGGTACTTACACATTATTACGTAGATTATACATTTCACGAGACTCGTTTCATAAGGAACACAATTAGACAACAATTCATAAGGAACACAATTAGACAAAAATTCATAAGGAACACAATTAGACAACAATTCAGCGACCAAATTGTGCGTCTATTTGTAAAATAATGCTAACTTATGTTTGCGTCTTCGGTCTTCAAGAACTTCCCAACCATTTTCATTGGCTTTCTGTTACACTTATCAATTTGTTGCACCTATAACACTTTGTGCTGCCTCAATATTTACTTATTCTAACTTATTCTTATATTCCCTAGTACAATTATACGAAACAGTATCGGCATATTCCAATAGATGTGTCATGTTGTGAGTAAACATAAATGCTCAAGAAACATTAGATCAGTGGTAAATTTCAAATTACGTCGGACATTCATCTTCTTCCAAGCAATCTCAAGTATATATTTGATCTGATTAGTCCAGTTATCATTATTATAAAAAAACAATAAGCCTAGATAGTTATGTGAAGTTACTTTACAAAGCTGAGTGTTATACATAAATAGTGGAAAATGTTGAGGTTTTAAACTTTTCTTTGAAATTATAACTGTTTCTGTCTTGATAGGATTTTTACTTATAAACTAATTGTTCCATCAGATACTTATATTTTGAAGGTTACTATTAAGTCTAGCTGCAGCAGTATCAGGACTGACAATAATTATGTAGAAACTGATATCTTCTGAAAATACTGTCAGTATCGATTTCATTCACAATGTCACATATATATATATATATATACCAAAAAGAGTAAGACGCCCAGAATACTTCTTTGAGGAACCCCAATCCTGATGCGCTTCCAATCTGAGTGTTGTCCGTTAAGGGCTACGAGTTGCTTCCAATGAGAAGGATGCTCCTGAAATTAATATACAATCTGGACAGTTATATTTATACAATTTAAAAATAAACCATCAGTGCCACAATCGGTAAGTAGCCTTGCTTATGTCAAAGAAAATTACTCGACTTGCTATACCTTCGTCAAGTGCATGTCAGTAATTATCGTAACGACGTGTAAGTTGATCGACGGTAAAATCTCCATGTATGACTCCAGACTGAAGTTTGACTATCAATTTGGTACTAATCAAGAAGTTAAAAATGTGTTTAAACATCTCTCATTCATCATTTTTCCTAAGGCACTTAGTAATAAAATTGGTCAATAATTTCGTATATCACTCTTGCTGCCTTTCTTGTGTACTGGTAAATTTCTGTCCATTTTCCAGTTTTTGTCAGGAAACTTACACATGTAAAGAGGTTTTTAAAAATAAATTTGGAGAACAGACGAGCCATTTCAAATGCTCCCTCCTTGAGTAGTATCGAACTGATTAAATCAGGGCCTGACGATTTACTAATATCTAAAAAAACATAAGCGCATCCTGCACGTTTTCGGTTGAAATAATAACATGACTCAAAGTAGGGGCGTTGTCATCAAGAGTGAGTGGCTGGTAGAGCAACACCATCATTGATAATTGTTAGACGAAATATCTATTTGAACTATGGCTCGTGAATGAGTCAGTTTAGAAGGAGATGACTAAAGTTATTGATGTGTAATATATGCAGTACAATAATCCGCTATGTGTACATGGAATAGAGTTATGTCTGTAAGAGTCAAAAATGCAATTCAACCGCATAACAGCGTACATGCATTCGGAATTACCTCGGCTATTTCTGCAGGACAAAATTATGCCTCGGATGTATGTCGGCGCAGTAATTTACAGAAAAATCATACATTTTGTTCGCCGGAAATTTCTCTGCAAAAAAGAAAGCCCAATCTATCAGGACCAACTTTGCTATTTCTGCGCTTGGTCTGACTGTAGGATTGACTGAGATGTTACGAATGAAACAAATAGTTCTATCAGTGGTAACTTCACGGCCAATCCTTATTTCGTAAATAGCCAAAGTGGTCCAGATGGGAACTCTCCACATACATTCGAGGTATGATCCGTAGGACTGACCTCGAAGTTGCGAATGAGCATATATGGTCACTCAACAAAATGGTCAAGGTTGAAGGTGTTGAAATGTATTTCATGAAATGCAATTAAGTTTGGAATTATAGTAATTAGGGAGTTGCCAGAATTTGTCACTTAGAAAACATCATATTATGCTTAATTCATCTAACTCAGAAATTTGTCACCCAAATTAATGCGAGGAAAAAATGTGGACATTTCAGACATGATAATGGGGCAGATATGACAATGTTTAGAGTTGGGTATACAATTATGATTCGGACCAAGGAGTTACTTTGCGAAGATCTGCATGCAGATAATGGTTAGGTTAGTTTTTTTTATACAAATTTGCAGACAAACTAATTCGCTTTTTGCGTGTGACGGACTGGGATGTTAACTTGTTGAGACAGACAGATATATACTATATATACTCGCGTATAAGTGGAGTTCAACTGCAATCAACATAGACCCTGATCTGCCGTCGCATAATGCGCCGGCAGATCGGTGTCTATGCTGTTTGTTCTACTGATTACTCTTTTTTTTTTTTTTTTAACAAACAAAAAACTGCATAGACCCAGATATGCCGATGCATTATATGGATTTGACTTATAAGTGAGTATATACGGTATCCATCTGGGGAAAAATAGTAATTAATAAATTGTACGTTTTGTACCTGTACGCTCTTCCCACGCCTTTTGTGGTATTTTATTACTCAACATCTTCATGCAAGAAAAGGGGAAAGGGATGGAGTGTCAAGTGAGATAAACAACCTAGAATGGGGCGTGAGGTGTGTTAGTCAAGGTTCCTAATCCATTCCCCAATCTTTGTAAATTATACATTGGAGACAACACTAGATTACTTGTATTTGGAAGAGACTTTTTAAACTGCTGACTTTACAGTTTGTATGTGGTCTGATGATTGTTCCCGACAATACACAGCTTTGCAATGATACGAGATATCAGAAACCTTTATTTCACGTCGATTGTCTGGACAACAGAAAATATTAGCTATTTGCAAGCCATTTCACCGAAACGATATAAAACGAGTTCGACGTATTAAAAGCGGACAGGCACACATTTTTACAATAAATAAATACATATCAGAGACTATAAAATGCCAACAGTAACAACAGCTTCAAAGACAAAGAACAATATACACAACATGCAGATGGACATTTTAAATAAATAGAACCAGTGTACATATATGATACAATGCGTATGACAGTTTTGTGTTGTTGTTGTTGTTCATCCTTCGAGTTCGAAGATGACCATGACGTCACTAACTGGTTTGGTTTCTGTGAGTAACTGATTGGCTGATCAGGTAAATGTGTGCTCTGAACTGTCTGTGGCACACTTGACAGGATATGCCTCTTTTGTCTGCTTGATCAATAGAGGATGTACTGCAGTTCTGAGATTTACGTTGCTCAGGCTTCTGCACTGCCTCTCCAGTTCTCCTCCCTTCAAAGTCTGAAACGTTGCATCATGGGTAAATTAGGGGAATTAATAAGTCAATGGAAATAACAACCGTTATCGAACAGGCCTTTAGATGAGACTCCGCCAGATGGAGCGATCCTGTGTGAGATCTTCCCAAAACTCAGGGTAAATGTTGAAGTGTTTCAAAGATGGCAGTTTTGTAAGTAGAAATGCACCCACAAAGGCCATATTAATAATTACGATATCAATAAATAATAGTGCTAAAAATACAAAATTTAAAAAAATAAATAAGTAAAATAAATACTAAAAGAAGCAGTAAGGAAGCAGGATTTCAGCCAAAAGAAACTCAGGAAAATTGGAGAAACGCAAAGCTAATTGACGTTGACCGCTAAATTAAACGACACAAAGCATATTTACACTGAAGACCTGATCAGGTTTGAATCAGACTATTGGATTCTTTGAAATCTGAGACTGATCTTAATTCGATCGGCAGGCTATTCCGGATTCTATCGGCCACGAATATAAAATATAGCTTTTCCAAACTTGTAGTCATTAACGTTGGTATTACGGCAACATGTTTGGTGTCTGAAATTATAGATGCATTCTTTGAATGTGACCAGATTATTTAAGTAATTAGGTGGGGTTTTATTAAGTATATTTCATAGTTCGTTTGCCATGTACCTTAATCTACTAATATATAAGGTAGGAAGATTTTCTTTTATTAATAGAGAATTATATGACCTATTAATAAAACTTTAAAACAGTGTTAATGCCATATACTGTGATTTTTCCATTTTATTTTTTTTTCAGAAATGTGTTTGCTACAAAAATGTCAAATTAAGAAGACAATAATTAAATTTGGCCTAATAAAGCATTTGTAGATCATTAACATAATAGTAGTGAACAAGCAGCAGTTAAAGCGTTGTAAACCATTTAATTGTCTTGCTACATTCTGACAGATCTTACATATGTGGTTGTTAAAATTTAGTTGAGAGTTCGAGTATATACACTCAAGAAGTTCGCATGGTCCTCACATGGTATTTCGTGGTTTTCTATGGTGAAATTAGACATACTGCTAGTATATTTGCCAAGGAAAATGAATATCTTGTTCCCATTTTGTGAAACAGATTTAAAATTATTTCGATCTTTATTGGTGTAAACGATAATGCTGTCAACAGCGTAATTATACAGTTTTATTGTTTGGTGAAGTAGAAAAGATCATTTATAAAGATATTAAATATGAGATGTTCCAATATTGAGCCTTGCAGCACCCCTGTGTAGATTTTGTCACAGTCACTAAGTGAAGATCCCAATTTAATACATTATTTTCTATTAGACAGATTCAGATTTCGATTCATTAAATACTCTTAAGCATTACATTCTTATTAAGTACAATACAAGCATTACATACTTATTGAGTACAATACAAGCATTACATACTTATTGAGTACAATACAAGCATTACATAGTTACTGAGTACAATACAAGCATTACATACTTATTGAGTACAATACAAGCATTACATACTTATTGAGCACGATACAAGCATTACATACTTAGTGAGTACAATACAAGCATTACATACTTAGTGAGTACAATACAAGCATTACATACGTATTGAGTACAATACAAACATTACATACTTATTGAGTATAATACAAGCATTACATACTTATTGAGTACAATACAAGCATTACATACTTATTGAGTACAATACAAGCATTACATACTTAGTGAGTACAATACAAGCATTACATACTTAGTGAGTACAATACAAGCATTACATACTTATTGAGTACAATACAAGCATTACATACTTATTGAGTACAATACAAGCATTACATACTTAGTGAGTACAATACAAGCATTACATACTTATTGAGTACAATATATACATTATATACTTATTGAGTACAATACAAGTATTAGATACTTATTGAATACAATACAAGCATTACGTACTTATTGAGTACAATACATACATTATATACTTATTGAGTACAATACATACATTACATACTTATTGAGTACAATACAAACATTACGTACTTATTGAGTACAATACATACATTACATATTTATTGAGTACAATACAAGGATTACAAATTTATTGAGTACAATACAAAATTTCTTTTGAATATAGAAAACAAAATAAATTACTATTCAATAATGAAACAAAATTTCACATTAATTACTATTAAGACTTCTAGTTGAGGATGGGATCAGACAACATAACTTGCTTTCTCGTTTGAAATACAATTTTTGTACAAGTAAAATTAATCAGATATACACATTTTATCACAGAGGGCTGTTTTCAATATCTTGCAATCACAAGTAATTTCAATTAGTTTGCCGAGTTTTTGATTAATGTTATAAGCTTTCATTTTTTCAACGATGAAGCTGTGTCGAAGGCCTTGGACAGGTCCATTAGGATTGTCCCTAAGTTGGAGTCATTGTCCAGGGCGCCCCTCCAGTTCTCCACAAGTCTCTGTAATATGGTTTGACATCCAAATTCTTTAATAAAAGCAGATACCATTTTTTTTTTACAAAAATTATGAAATATAGTATCAAAATGTATTTGGAGCTGATTACATAGAAGCTTTTAAAAATTTGGAAGAACATGGAAAAATACATAATTCTGTATTGTTAACCTTTCCAAAGGATCAGATTTGATGCATGTGTATTGCGCTTTGTATTCGGAATGTGTTTATAAGTTTTCTTAAAAATCTAATTTAGCATAAATGTTTTTATGGAGAATTTTATATTTTACATTGTGTGATTTGTCATAACTCGCTTGTCTCCTACGATACATTGTATACTTTTTAAAGGTTCGAAATATCAAAACGGTCTAAAGCCCTCTATAAAATAGCTTCTTTGTTTTAATTCAAAACCAAAGAATTCGTGATTTGAATACATTTTATTCTCAGGCATGTGTCTGGTATCGATATTATCACTACAAGGATCCAAGTGTAACTTAGTTGGCACCATATTGTCACTAATGTGCTGAAGTGCCGTAAAAAGCTACAGCGTTTACACATACATATATGCATACTAAATTGTTGTTTTCGCTGGCTATTGAGGTCGTTAATTGCAGATTACCCCGGATGTGGCTAAGTGCCTGGATGATAATATCATTTTGTTGTATGATTCTTCTTAATTTTTTCATGGTAAAAATCAGTTCCTTTCCGGAACATTTCATTATGAAAAGCACAGCCAAAAAAGGACCTTCTAATTTAATTATGAACTACTTAGCTGGGCGCTGACACGAAAAGCATTTTATCCTGGTCTGAACCCCAGAATTGAGGCCGTCAACCGTCGTCTGCTGTCATATTGGAGAGGGGTCATATCACAGACATTTAGAAGCTTTCGCAACTTCGAGGTCAATCATACGGATCATACCTTGAATGAATATCGATAGCTGCCTTTCGGACTACTTCGGCTATTTAGGAAACAAGGATTGAGCGAGATGTTACGAATGATAGAACTATTTCTTCATTCGTAACCTCTTGATTAATCCTACGGTCAATCCAATCATAGAAATAGCCGAGGTCATCCGAACAGATTGTGTATTTTTTTTTTTCTTTTGGGACAAATTTCCGGCGAATAAAATGTTTAATTTTTCAATAAATTACTGCGTCGACTTACATTTGAGGCATAATTTGTCTCGCAGAAATAGCCTAGGTAGTTCCTAAGGATTTAGAAGTGGATGTATGATCTCTTAGATCCTCTTAGAGATGTAGATTTCTCACATTCCTACCCGTGTATGATCGTGCTTTCCACAGCAGAAGAGCAATTGGGACTATCTCTTTCTTACGGCTGTCTGGAAACATGGAGTGTCGGGATAGTCAGTGTTTGCAGTTAAAAAGATATAACCTTGTTTGCGCTAAAATGGTGGAGATAAAGCACGCCAACCTAGATACACTTAGTTGCCTTTGAGGGCAATTTATCATGCCTTTGAGGGCAATTTATCATTCTTTATGCCGGAAAATCGGTATGCAGATCATAAATCAAAATACCTGTACATACTTTGACCATGATTGGCACTAAATGATAAATCTTGAGAGTACCCACAAAACGGACCATTTTTTTCATGTATTTAGGAGAAGCTTTCTTGGAGCATGAATCAAATTTAATCCCAGACCTCCTGTCTCTTATCTGAGAATGGCTTAAAGTTCTTCATGACCGGGACCCTTAAGGCCAGCCAAGAAGCATGGTTAACCTGTCTGAAATTATTTAAAGTGAACCAAACGTATCAATTGACACCTGAAGAAAGAACATTTCATATGGTACACGAGTTGGTTGTTTTCTTGTTTCATGTTTAACGACACATAAGCATATGAAAGATTGTATCGTGCCAAGACGATTGGAGTAAAGTGACTTGGCCTAGGACACACCACGATCTTCAACTCGGCCTGTTTTGAGCAAAATTCGAACCAGCACCCTTCCGGTTGAGAGTCGGTAACGCTAACGACTGACCTACCGGCTCTGTTAAATAGTGTAGTAGAAAGAGGTATACCGTTTGTATCAAACTTTAATCCGTGCAGCAGTATATGTTTTTGAACATCTGCAGTTTGAACTTGACTTATCTTAAGTTTATTTCAAACATATATCTGGAACATAATCTATATAATAGTTTCGTGTTGGCAAATTTGGTATTTCAAACTTAGAATGTCGAGTTTGTAATGTTATGCGAAGTTTGATTCATTTTTTATATGACAGTTCGAAGAAGGAAACCTAATGTTTTCTGACAATATACCATTTTCACATAGAAAAGAGGGTGTCATCTCCCCTTTTCCGTCATGCTGGAGGACAACAGTTTATTTCTCACCAGAAATTCAGTGTAGTTTGAAAACTCCTGGCAAAAATATACCGGAACATTGTCTTCTTTCCCGTTTAATTTATAATTTCAAATTTATTGATTAGTCAAACATATTTTGCGACACTGAGAATTTATATTAAAACAAAACATGTTTACAACTTTTACGAGACTTCATTAAAGTTATGTAGGAACACATAACTTTTGTCTTCCTTCATAGCAAACAAGGGGTAAACAACTCTAACTGTATTACAAGTTTTTAAAGTGTGTATTCATATCATCTTTAAGTGAGGGTTTCGATGGAGTGCAAGACGATTTGAAGGACCGTGTAAAGCCATTAGAATGTACAAAATTTACAAATATGACACAAAAAGCTGCGCTGATATGTATTATATTCAGATATTCTAATATTTTCGTTCCCGCTGAACGGTGCCTTTCTTAAATCAAGCAATGTGTTGTTACTTGACCCAGGGTGGCCGAGTGGTCTAAGGCGCTCGCCTTTACAGATCTACGAAATCTCACCTCTGTCCTCGTGGGTTCGAGTCTCGGGCTCGGCTAAAATGGGTATGTGAGAAAGCTTGCCAGTAGTTTCACGTGGGTCGGTGGTTCTTCCCGGGGTTTTTTCTCGGGTTCTTCCTCCACCAAACGTACTGGCCGCAATGTATAGCCTATCATGTGCTGAAAAATGGCGTTAAAACCATAACAACCAACCAACTTGACGACTTACATATGCGAGATTACATTCACTTTTATCCCTAAATATAGGTCCTTCAAGTCAAAAGAGACCAATCCGATTCTTGGATCCTCTTCCTTGTTACAAATATTCATTTGAAACTGAACTCAAGAATCGGCACCAGAAAAAGCAAAAATTTCTAAAGGGAAGGTACAGACTGAGTTTTTTAAATTTTGCTAGAATCCAGAAAATAAATGTGAATAATTAATTGAAAAAATTAATTATCTGGGCAAAAAAGTGATTTACCTCGAGATGTATGGAATCACACATCAGCATGTTGTACTTGATACAAAGCTCAACGGTATCCAACTCACTTAAAAGTAAAATCTTCATGTCTTTATTATTTAAGGATGTAGAAAAACAATCTGTTATCTAGAGTCGAGAAGAGACTGTGCTAGGTGACACATGATTAAGTTTTCTTGAGTCGAGAAAAGACTGGGCTAGGTGACTCGTGATTCAGTTTTCTAGAATCGTGAAGAGACTGGGCTAGGTGACACATGATTCAGTTTTCTAGAATCGTGAAGAGACTGGGCTAGGTGACACATGATTCGGTTTTCTGGAGTCGAGAAGAGACGGGGCTAGGTGACATATGATTCAGTTTTCTGGAGTCGATAAGAGACTGGACAAGGTGACACATGATTGTACCTGTTTTATGGATATTTTTCGACAATCAATACAGCTGCAAAATATCGAGCTTATCTACAAAACTTATGCAAAACTTTATATTTGCTAATTTATTCAAGACATGCTGTCATTTTTATGGTTATACCTCACAAATGACTTATTGTTATTCGTCCCGTAAAAGTTCAAACCCTTGTAAATCACAAATTGGCTCACCAAATAAATGTACGATTAGGGTAATGTAAATCAGAACATTTTAGCGTCTTTGCATTTTTTTGGGAATCATTAATATTAGCATGTTAGTGACGTAAAATTGTAGCTAATTATTGAATAACTAAAGAAAAATGTTTGATGGTTAGTTTTACCATATCTAATGAATAAAGTATGGTGGTTTTATTCCAACACGAGGTATTATCAAACTGCATGCAATATGAATTGCTGCCAAAAATGAGAGATGTTAAATAAAATTACAGACAAAATGTCATTTCCATTTCCTTAAAGTCGTATCTACAAGTTCACATGTTTATATCCATATTATAGACCAGTGGTCCCCAACGCGACGTCCGCCAAGGTTTTTTGTGTGCCCGCGGAAGAGGTTATAATGAATAATAATAATTTTAAAAAATGGGTCAAGTTAATTGGTTGGTGCCCACCACTCTCTCATAAACTCACAAATGTGCTCGTAGGCACAAAAAGGTTGGGGACCCCTGTTATAGACCTTTCCAGTATAAAGTTCTTCCATATTTACCTCCCCCAAACCAGTAAGTGTTGCTACAAACGTCCGCCATTAATGTACGGATTACGGGTACTGCATCTATATGTGCCTGACCCGAGAAACCCTGAATAAAAACACTTCCATAGTTAGGTATTACTATGAATCAACTTAATGGCAGAATGTCACGTGTTGCTTTGAATTACCAACTGATTACCTACAGCACGCGTGGAGTGCGATGCCTTCAATCAGGGCCGTCAGTTTGCGCTGGAAGAAACGGCGATCCGGGCGAGCGTCGCCTTGGGTGCCCCCCCCCCCCCCCAAGCTTGGCGCCCCGGGCGATCGCCCGTTTCGCCCGCCGCGTACGACGGCCCTGCCTTCAATAGATCTTTATGAATGGAAACTACCTAATTCTTCACTTTATTTGAATATATAGTATGTGTAATATACATAACGTTTAAAGCTTTGATAATAGGGAAAGAAACGACAACATAAAGTTTGATGCACTTTTTTACCTACGCAATCAGGGCTTTAAAAATCACTTTTCCGGCAGCCCAGGACAAGTTACAAAATTTGCAGGGCCAGTAAGATTTTATTTGCATAAAATATGAAGGGGGGGGGGGGGAATAGTTATGCAATTTCCCCAAAATCTATTTTCAGAGCAAGTATAAAATTTTAGAATTTTCCAGTTCTTTCTATATTTATGCACTCCTTTATGTCCATCATTCTCTATATAGTTTCAAATTTGCGCTGTTTCGAGCTAATGAGGAATAGAAGTAGGACATAACTTGCACCAGCCTTATTTCCGTACAGAGATTACATAATCTTTTATGAAAATATGACTTAGGTGAAATATAACTAATGCAGATTATAGTGATCCTGATATGAACGTCACTTTTAATGTCAGTGTTGATTGTATATGGAAAGTAACATTTATTTTTGGGATTAGCGTTTCTTTGCTATCAAAGGTATCTTATCCACACCTGTAATTTGATTTTGTACAATTTACATGATTTAATAATTTAAAATGAACTAAACCCAAAATTCGCTAATCTCAGAAATAGGATTGGGAACATCGAAAGATATACAATATTTCTTTCACAAACAGTTACATTTAGAAACCTTCATAAAACACGTTTTCAAAGACACCAGTATATCTTTCGGTGGGTGGGATTTTAAATCATTTTTTTTTTTTTTTGCCGGGGGTAGGGGTGGTGGGTGGAACATCGCCCTTGTACTTTGAGATGGAAAATCGCTCGTCCAAAACACTACCCATTACATTTTCACACCATAATTATTGATATCCGATAAAGAAATGCAAGCTGACGCGTGATGAAACGGCTCAGTTCAGAAAGCGTTTTTTTTTTTTTTTAAAAGGACAAAAAAGAACATAAATATGTGACCGGTCGCATATGGTCTGGTGACCACCATATGTCACCCGTCAATGCGATCAGTCCCGTGTGGAATTCACTCCCATGAGGATGTATTTTAAAAGAAAGAATAATCTCACGAGATTTATCGATTTCCATTTAAATGGAAATAAAATGGTAATTGTTACAAATGATCAAGTACTCGATGTTGCTCTCTGTGACTCATCCGCTTAAGAGTATGCGATTTAAAGTGTCAAATCCGGATGTATTCCACGAGAAGACTGGAACCAAACAATGACAGACAGAAGTAAATTTTAAATCCTCGTCTAAAAGAAACGAATAGATTTTACCAGCATTTTATGGAGCATAGATTTAAGATCGAACTTATTTATGACATTGTCAAACATGTGTGCACGGTTCGAACCCCAATTCAGCTACTTATTTCATATGACCATTGCATGAATCGCCTGCCACAGAACTACCATAAAATTCATTTTGGGCGCAGCATTGCAGTCCTAAAAAGAAATGTCTATGGAAACGTATGTGTGAGATGTCAAACGACAATTGCATGTGTCTCTCAAAACATTGTCCAAAAGAATGTATTGGAACATGCTTTCATGACGTGATGAATAATAACACATTGCACTCCAAGATGGCGTTTGTGTACTATGAAACTTTAGGTCTCCTTTCCCTGTTTTTTTTTTTGTTTTTTTTTTTGCGGGGGAGGGGGTAAAGTTTGCTTACGAGGAAACTCTTCTGAAATTCTGAAACAGAGAAATAGTCTAGAAATTCCATGTTTAGCTAGCTTCATCTAACGATTTCCGTTGAGATGTTACTTCGTAGACAATATTATGCCCATGTTTGGATAGAATTTTGTCCGCGTGCTATCTGCATCTACTTACTTTCAACCTTTTCTTGTAGTTAATTCAAAGCTTACAAAACTGTTAATGGATATTCACACTTTAGAAAGTAATGATGTTGTGTTCCAAAGAACGCATCTGTAAATTATTATTATTATTATTATTATTATTATTGCCAAGGCCATCGATGCCAGAGTCTCGGTAAAAACGGGCTCTTCTAAAATAAATTAACCATGAGTTGGCGTAGGATGGACGGATAGGAGAATGGACAGAAGAAAACATGGCTGTTACTATGTCCCAACAGATGACTAGACGTACAAAGAAAAATTCAGGCGTTGCCACATCTGTGTTTCGCTTTTACGACGTTCAATGCCCATGAGACAATAAGAAAGAAGATTTTTTTTCTACATAAGTTTTAGTTTGAAAACTGCAGCGTGGTTACCACTAGCAAGAAGAACAAGTATAGAATGGTAGATACGGTAAAATCTTAATTCAGAGAATACCGATATTTGACTACTACGGCATCTGACTAGCACTTGAATCAGAAGAGCCACTCAACTCGATGTCCGATTCCTCTCAGCAAGTATCAAGCCCTCTTAAGAGGTTTAAAATCGGAATCATTTTTTTTTCTATGCTGTGTTTTGTTTGTTCCGCAGAATTGCCACTCAACCCGATGTCCGAGTCATCTGAGCAGATATATAGCTCCTTGAGGGGATCAGAATCTGAATCAGCTCTGCTTCAATTTGTTGCGTCGATTGCTTCTGCATTGTTCCGTTGTACTAGATAGATGATTCCTTCGATACAAATCTTGTATAACAATTATATCATTACACATTTTCCAGGAATGAATTTGAACATGCGCCTAAAATTTTTATACAATGGCTATGTTTTTTTTTATGTTTTACCGAAGTATCTTTTTCAACAAAAATTCATTTCTTATACTTCAACGGTTTTTATTCACACACACACACACACACACACACACACACACACACACACACACGTAAGTACTCCTCAAGACAATAGACTAGTCTAACATTTACTCCAAAATCACAACGGTAAGGAAGGGAGTACAATAATCATCACGAGTCCGTGTCTTATAATTGATCTGGTGGGACCCGTGATAGAATCTGTAGCCCAAGAAATAGCTTTCTTTTCTTTTTCTTCTTCTTTCCGAAAGCTAGTCTCATCTTCTTTGGCCAAGGGTGGTCGATCCACTTCGTTCTGTATGAACTCATGGCAGATTTAGCTACTGCTCCGCTATCTGATTGGATGCAGCTGAAAGAAACTGATCCAGTCAGATCCCTTGTTACATTTAAATGGGGACATAGTTAGGAATCATCAAAGCGGCTTCTGTACACAATGACACATGCCGCACGTAAGTTCCTCAGATTTAAACATTTCAAGCAACTTTTAATTTCGAATCATTACATGTGGACATCGTGGAAATCGCCGTATTGAATACCTAACATCTCACGTAACGAGCTTTCTCATGTGTTACTTGATTTGGCTTGGTATGGGCAGGGACTCTTTCATCCGCAAGAGGGCACTCGTTCAAAACACTGTTTCCGCTAGCTAAATCTGTCAAGTTGATGTGGAACGAAGTGGATTGACGACCCTTGTCTAGGGAAGATATAAGCTAGTCATGCTCTGCTATGACATACGGAAATTTGGACAGAAAACATGGAATAAAAAAAGTGTTCCACCTGTTATAAATCGGAAATAAAAAAAGTCAATACCTTGACATGTTTTTTATTAGAAAAAGCATACCTCGTTGACGTTATATATGGAAGGCCAACATAATGTACCAAAAACCATAAACTTAGTAATATATTCACTTACCTTCAAGAGCATGTGTATATGGATAGTTTAAAGTTCTAGTGAGATTTACTTTCCTTTGTAAGGTCGCCTGCCATCTTTTAGCCAAGCTTCCATAAGTGTGGTATGGGAATGGTATAATAAAATTATCTACAGAAATACAATGAATCTTACATATACCTGTACCATTCAAATCACTATTTTATTACTACAAGCGTCTACAAACCATTTTTTCAAGAAATAAGTATCTGACAACATTTTCTTATGGGTGGGTGATCTAAAAGAGATGGCAGTTTTTTTCTGGGAAAGCAATTGCGAAAGCCTATGACGTTACACAGAAACAGAACGTGGCGAAGATTGTTAAATAAGCGGTATCGTCGAACATAAGTATATATATATATATATATATATATATATATATATATATATATATATATATATATATATATATATATATATAAAAGTATGGGAATAATCAAGTCATGTGAAAGAGTTCAAAAAATACCACAGGGTACTTTGGGAAGTTACGAAATTATTTATATAATGATATAAATGATTAACGACTTAACAAATTAATTAACTGCCATGCGTTAGAAAATAATCATTAAGCGAATCCGGTGGATCGTTTACTTCATTTAGTTACATGAGTAATTAGATTAACAAGAATATACAATTTAATAAAGTAATTAACCGTCAGGCATTAGAACATGATTGTGAATACATTTGTTGAGACAACATTCACCCGCAACTGTCGAGGTCTATTTTGATAACATTCAAGGTGTAGCGCAGTGGTTCCCCAATCAGGGTCAAGGGCGGTCCTCAGTAGGGTATCGAAGGGTCATCAGAAGAAATATTTTAAATCATATCATAAGCCTGAGGGTCCGGAGGTCCTGTTGGTGGCCAATTTAGGGTCACAGCAAAGACAGGTTGGGAACCACTGGTGTAGAGGAAAGTGACGATATTTTCCGAATAATACCGGTATATCACATGTACCGCTACCTCATCAGTTTCAGTTGGAACTGGTGCCTAAGCCGTTGTCGGTGGTCAGTTCCGGGTTTTCAATCGTTTGTATCCAAGCCGTTGTGAGTACTCTGATTAGGTTGTTCAAAAAAAAAGTGTACATTAGGCGTCAATGATGTGTGAACTTCCAAACGCTGCCTCTCCTATCCGTTATTATAGGTTCTATTGACAATCTGATTTTTATTCCGACACCTGCGACTTTAAAACTTTTACAAATGCACAATGACATGGCAGGGAATACATACAACTTTTCAAGTAAAATAAAAAAAAGAACAAAAAGACTTGGAAATTGTATTCAACACTTCATCATTAGGAATCATCATTTCACAGGTGCAACAATCCAATTAAAATTCAGTTGTACTTCTCACTAAGTAGATCTGACAGGCACCGATAAAAGTTCATTTTTCTGATGACCGTTGTAATTCCCCGTCCACTACTTTAGTAGCCTATCAGGTAAAGCGTTGCATTTTGTGTCAGGGAGAGTTATCGTTAGCAAGGATATGTTCCGAATGGCATTTTTCGCTTTCATCAGTATAAAAGCTGTAATCTAATTGATGAATCAAACGGGTCAACATAAGATTATTTGTGCTTTTCAGACCTCCTTACTGATAAGTAGAGTTTGATTGTAATCAGATTGACTCAAACAAACCCTTTCGAAATTTGCAGAGATATTTTAATTTACATTTGAAAAGTGGCCAGTTGAAAATGTAATGCAATTATAATCTTCAGTTTTGGAGATGTTTCATCAAATATTAGTTTTAAAATGGTTTATAAATAAATTTACGAGTTTAATGAGCTGCATCCAATGCTCTGGTTTAAATAAGTTTCTCAAAGTTTCTGTTCTGAGAAAGGAACAAACAATGCGTCTATAATATATAGGTAAACACTACCGTTAATAATCGCGTATAAATTGCATCCAAATGCAAACAACATAGTCCCTGCTCTGCAGTCGCATAATGCGCCGGCAGATCAGGGTCTATGTTGTTTGTTCTACTAATTAGTCCTTACAAACTGCATAGATCCAGATCTGTCGGCTCATTATGCGACGGCAGATCTGGGTCTATGCAGTTTGCAGTTGGTATCGACTTATACGCGAGTAGAGACGGTAAGTAATATTTCGTGAGGTAGTTTGGGGATAGTCGGTCATTCGCATATTTAATAAAAAGGAGCCTGCTTAGCAAAGTTCACTGCCTCCTTTTGATGACGTCAACTGCACGCGCTTGGCCGCTCTGAAACCGAAGAAACCCCAACAAGCATCATAAATGTTTGATTTCTATACATCAGCCCTAAGGAAATTCATTATTTCCGTGTGGAAATCATTATTAGAACCATTCGGCATCTGTCGAGTTTCCGAAGCTATGGCTAGCGGTCAACGCACTTGAGAACTGAAAGAGAAGATGGCTTTTGCTTACCCACTTACTCTGCACGTAATTAACAACCAGAATGCCTGCCTACCTTACTTACTTACTGGCAGGTTGGCTTGCTTGCTTGCTTTCTTACTTGCTTACGTACATGACTTGAAATTCATCCAAGTTTTCTAGTTAATGACTCATATGTTGTACTCAAAACTCAGTCATCAGAAATCAGAAGTTCATTTAATAAAAAGCTTTCAAAAGTTGCAGAAATATTTTATAGAAGATACAAAGGTCAGAGTTGCAATTTTATACATCATAATTAATATCTTTAAAGTTCCCACGTAGGTGTCTCACACTCGCCTTATCAAAAGCTTTGCCATCGTTAACAAACTAGAACCCGAGAACTTTGAATTTTTGCACCGCAGTTGTTTATTGTCTGTGTCGCTCATGAAAATGACTAATAACAGCATCTGCAAAGATCCGGTGTACTGCAAAAGGTTATTGTTTGTAATATATTTCTCAAAATATATTTTGCATTACCTATGTGACAGTGGCTTCTGCCGGAGTCCAATTTCTTTGCGTGTGTTGTGCTTGAAGTGCATTTATGTGTTTCTCTTTTTGTTTCGACAAGTCGTTTTTGATCACTGAGTCTGATCCGACTGTCATTGTTGTATCTTGTATGGCTGGCATCCTATTTTTTTTTCTCTCTCTCTCTCTCCCTCTCTCTCTCCCTCTCTCTCTCTCTCTCTCGCTCTCTCTCTCTCTCTCTCTCAGAATTGAATAAATATTGTTTATCACTAACCATCCATTGCCTATTTTGACTCATCCAGTTTCGATAATGACATTGCCAGGGCTTTTGTAGGGTAATTTCCTGTCTTTTCCTTGTTTGAATCTCGCAAATCAAAGCTGCGAGATGGTGACTGAAATTGTCGTAGCTTCAAAACCCATAGATATACAGAACTAGATTTTGGAACACAAATAGAAAATTAAATTTTGCTTTAACTTCGATATGATGCATGGCCTGGTTGTTTTTGGAACACAAATAGAAAATTAAATGTTCTATAACTTCGATATGATACATGGCCTGGTTGTTTTTGGAACACAAATAGAAAATTAAATGTTCTATAACTTCGATATGATGCATGGCCTGGTTGTTTTTGGAACACAAATAGAAAATTAAATGTTCTATAACTTCGATATGATGCAAGGCCTTGTTGTTTTTTGAACACAAATAGAAAATTAAATGTTCTATAACTTCGATATGATGCAAGGCCTGGTTGTTCTTGGAACACAAATAAAAAATTAAATGTTCTATAACTTCGATATGATGCATGGCCTGGTTGTTTTTACTCCTTATACTAGATTTTTTAGCTGGTTGTTGACCAATGAATTTTCACAAAGTCGTATTTACTGGAACAAATTAGAATGTGAACTTTCTTTTTTTGTAATATAACTAAATGCTTTTGTAATATAAGAAAGTAAATTTCTAATATTAGCAAATCATTATGTTAAATTTCTCATATTAGCAAATCATTATGTTATCTGTTATAATCGGTACATTTTTTCAAATATTAGAAAACCATTTTCTTATCTTAGACAAATATTGTATAATAGTAGAAATCATTTTCTATTGTATGAAATCATTTCTAATATTAGAACATGCGTCTTTTTCTAGTATTAGAAAATTAGAGACACTTGTAGGTAAATAAGCAGTACAGTCTACTATATTGGAACCTATAAACGGCTCCTGTTAAGGGGTAGGCGTGACTTACACGCCCTGTCAATCAACGCATTTAGCACTAGCATGAATTTGTCAATTTATGTGCTTTAAAAATGATGCAAACTTTTATCTTATTCATCCACTGAGACCAAGTGAAGAAGAAGAAGAAGAAGAAAAAAAAGAAGAAGAAGAAATCTTAATAAAACTGGAAACATGCGAAATTGTAGCTTTGTTATGTTACATAATACATAAATTAATTAACAACGAACATCTTTTATCTGACATTTGTCATGTAAAAAAAAATAAAGAAGAGAAGGGAAGCACTGTGTCGTAAGAAAATAAATAAACCGTAAAAATTGCAAGAATTTCACCTTAGATTAATAAGCAAATAAATCGAGTAATTTATGGATAGAATTATCCGCTTTAAATATACCCCGAGTGCACCAGTAAACTACTTCAAATTATCATTTTCATCATCATCGTCACTATCACAACAGGCACAACCATATATATATATATATATATATATATATATATATATATATATATATATATATATATATATATATATATATATATATATATATATATATATATATATATATATAGTTCAGCACTGCAACCGGTTCCATCATCAGGTTTCGGCGCTGACTCACAACACTACTCTCTACCAGGGGTGTGCCGACTAAGTTGATTAGACTCAGCACGGAACCGATTAGCTTTTCCATCACTCCTCTCTCTTCCGCCAAATCCAATGTGAGGCTCCATCGGCCTGTTTGCCAACTTTGGTGACTTAATTCCTGCGGCTAGGTCCTGTAATTCCGATGACCCCTAAGGCACGCCAAAAGGTCTGTGCTCCAAAGCCACGACATCCTATTTCCACCGGTAGATTCCATGCCTTCCATCCAATCTGCTGAAGTATATCCGTGTGAAATATTGAAGGCTGTTTCAGTGGCGTGTTGATGGGTAACGCCAGAGGAAGACTAATGGTGTAACGTTTATTTGAATAAAAGAATTACAGCATAACAAGTCATAAATCGAACGACGGTTATTGGCAAATTAACAAACACCCACCATTAGAAATGTGCTGTAATACAAGCAATCGCTATACAATACAATGACCAGCTAAAAATTCATCGTAAGCTTTTGTTTCATTCTTAAAGAGATGCTCATCACACGTTGAAGAAAAACTTATCTTCATTTACCCTCTTTCTGCATAAATAATGAAACATTAAAACAATCCTAAGGAAAAAACTCTGCTTTGAAAAGGAATATTCTAGTATGCAATAAATATGTCAATCATTGTCCAATAAATCCAGGAAATCAGACGCATTTTCTTATATTAAAACATGCATATTCTAATATTAGAAAATACCAATATGTGTCCACAACGACTTGCCATATAGCCTTTGGGTCTCCCATACACGAAAGAAAATAAAAGTGTCCTAATAGTTATTAAATGCTGAATCCTGGGAGATAACTTTACGAAAGAGAAAGCACCCTTGCAGAATGCCAACAAATGTTTCTCACACTTTGCTATATACGGAATTGTAAAGTTTTCCTCCAATTTTAAAAAATATAATTATAACACAACATTGAAACTTTAGACTGAAACATCACGTTACAAGTAAGAGATCAATCTACCAGTGCCGCCACCTTCTGAGACGAGAATATGTCGATCCTTTTTTTTTCTCCTTTTTTGGGGGGTGGTTGGGGTGGATGGGTGGTTGGGGGGATAAACGGCAGTTTTAGGACTTGTGCAAACTTCCCATAATTACTACGTCAACGAAGTCGCATTTATTTCTTAAATGTAACGCGTGATATATATATATGTATACACACACACGCACACACACGCACTGAGTACATAAACTGGTTCCATTAATAATTAAGAGCAGCCTCATTTTTATGGTCAGTCTTTACTGGAAGTGCGTAATACGGAGAGTCAACAACTATCATCAGGATCAGGCAAATGACACTTAGACTTAGGGTCAATTGTACTTGCCTCCCATTCTCCAACGAACTTGTTTACCTGTATATATCGATGCGTTTTCATTTCTTGTCATATGATCGCCCCCAAGGTCCGTTTTTTTCGGGAAAACGTATGTGTAACCCAATATTTATCAAACAGTGGATACTTTTAAATGACTTACTGATGTAGGAAGCATCCCTGCGACACGAAAAAAAATTAGTCTTTCGACATTTTCATATTCTGTACTGAACTCAAACAAAGTTTTCCTCCAGTATTTAAAGGCCCTCTATGCCAGCTTCAACGCTTTTGAGATTATACACAAATTTAATGTAAGAGTTCAATCTACCAATGCCGTCAAGTTGCAGGATTGAAACGTTGCCAGTTCGTACCTGAATATTTATTTAATTGCAGTCAGGGTTCAAAACCCGCTCTGCGCCATCGAGTCAAAAAAGAGCTTTACTTGATGAGATTCGAAGACATTTCGTGGAAAACAAAGTTTTATTGGGACTCCACTCATCATCGTTGTCCATTTTTTACTGCAAAGGCGTAATATACATATTTTCATTTCTGTTCTTTGTTTGATAAAAGAAAAAGAAGGAGAAAAAAAGCCAGAAACAGGTTAATGATGGTATCTTTATCAAATTTGCAGGTGGCTGATACAACTTGTTTATCTCTCTCCATGTTTTGATTTATTGTCTTCGATGATAATCTTAGGTCCCCTTTATACGTCCAGACATTAGTGTCATCCATTATTCATCAAATGCAGGAAACAGGAGAATAAATTATTTGACCGCGTAAGCACCCTAGAGGGATATAAAAATGAGTATTTATACACCTTTTATAAGTACTTAAGTATCGAGTTTTCCTACTCCATCAACAAAAGTACTCTGAGTATGAAAAGATACGTCTTTTCTCACCTTTTGCTTATTTGGAACATAATTAGAGTCTACGCTTTAGTTATAGCTTTGAGGGTATTAACACCTGTATAGCAAGAGTGAGGTCTACCAGCGCCCTCACTGTGTAAAGTTAAGAAGTCCATCTGTAGGGTTCATCCGTAGTCGGAGACTTTCTCTCGGATTCTTCGATTTCAATGACAGTTCTGTGCTATAAATATCTCTAAAATCAGAGCTTTAAAAAAGTTTTGCTCCATTTATTCAAGGAATCTTTGTGGCAAAGGCTCTTGTTCTCTGTAGGATTGCCTTTTTCTCCGTCAGTTATGTACCGAAAATACGTAATATAGAAATTTTTTTAACGCGGTTATCAGATTAATAACTTACAATTGGTTGTCAACGGCGACGCAGGTGATTGCTGCTATTGATTTAGATCTCAGCAGGCTTTCATCCTCTGACCATCTGAAAACCCTAATGTGCTATAAATCAATATAAATGTGTTCATATAATTATCAAAAACAGAAAAACCTGATGTCTTGATTACCGCGGAAGCATTTTAGGCATGAAAAATGGCGTCTTTCCTTATCTTTGGCACTATTAAAATAGCGGGTTTTCCTCCTGTTTATTTTTTTTTTTTAAAATAAATAAATAAAGAACAAAGTACCAAAAACGAATACTCTATGCAACAAGTATATCTTCGGAAAGTATTACCACTTGTGTGTGGTACGAGTTAGATCTACCAGTGCCGTCAACTTGCAAAGTTGAAACGTTGTCCATCCTTATCAGTGATTCTTCCGACTTGAAAGACCAGCTAGTTCGCTAGTTCGTACTAGTTCGCGGCGCAACACATGTCTCACCCAAGTTTATCAAAACTTGGAGACTGAAAGATGACTTGATGGCCGATTAAGCATCCTTGAGGCATGAAACGATGCCTCTTTTCACACCTGATAGTTATTAAAGTGTCAAGTTTTACTCCATACTTTTAAAAAGAGACGCCCTACCACCATTATACTTTTGAAACGAATTACCATCTTGGCGGTAACAGTTCGATCTACTAATGCAGTCTCTTTACAAAGTTGAAAACTTGTCAACCTGGAGATTCTTCACTGGACTGTCTGATTTCATAAACCGCTGTACTCTAAAAGACTCCAAATTCTGAGGAAAGAAATCAAGTTTTACTCAATATATAAAGTAAAGCTCTATGGCAGATATTTTGTTACCTTTTGTTACCTGTAGTTAACTTATTTTCGCGTTGAGTCGTTAATAAAGGTGCGTGCATGGACATCCTTATTTCATCAGAATCAGGTAGCTGTCACCATTAATTGCAATGATATCTATTTTAAATTTACAGGTGAGTGAAACAAACAGTTTAGATCTCAGCAGGTTTAACTGATGGCTCTAAAGTTCGATTACACTGGCAAAATAAATGAAACCCAATGTTCATCAGATACTGGAAACTGAAGATGACTTGCTAACTGTGTAAACATCCCCTCGGCAGGAAAAGATGTGTCTTTTCACGCCTTTGTTATGTATGAAGACGCTAGGTTTTCCTGTATGCATAAGTATGACGTCAATGCATATAAAGACGACATCCTGGCTGTAAATGACAAGGTTATAACATACTTGTTAAATATAAAGTTTCGAATTGGAATCTTAATGTTTCCTAAAACCATATAATGGCCATTCTCGTGCCATCTGGGGTCAGACCACCATTAATTTCCTACATATCACATACATATATTTCAACAAGCTGAATTCAGAGTTACGTTCTAATCACACTAGGATTTCTAGGGGTTTCAGTGCCATTATAGACTATTAAACACAGCAAGACTTGACAACACTTGTCCAACATATTTACGTTTAACAGCTGATAAAAAGCTACTTGGTGAAAGGATCTGTTTCCGCGTCAATCAAAACATAGGCCGTGGCCATATTACATACTGACTTTGCATGTGCACTTCCGCCACACTTATTTTACAACCATAATGAAATGCATACAGTAATATCTAATGATTCTTTCCCAAATATTCTATGGAAAAAATCAATTACTTTCAGGAATATTTCACAATTAAAAAGCATAGCCAAAACAAACCTCTAAAATTAGATATGAACTACTTAGTTGGGTACTGACCTGGAAGCATTGTATCCTAGTATGACCCCACCTATGGCTGGAACCAACGATATGTATACAATAATGTTGACATAAATTAGTCCCAAGAATTAAAATAAAAAAAATAATAATAAAAAAAAAACAGAAACCGAGTTCACACTAAATCATAAGCAAAGTATAACACATGGTCTCAGAGCTTTCTGTTGGACTTCGAAAATGGAAGGCCAGGATCTCCTTTGTCCATGTCCAGGAACTGAGAGCTCAGCACATGGAAAGCTACAAAGCACATTTTTAAAACTGACAGTTCAGAAACAGAAACTGGAGGTCCTGTAATCATGGATTCTCAGTACAGAGATCTCTGAGTTACAGTATATATCGGAAATAAATTCTCGTATGAAGTGAATTATTAATTACTCTAATGAAGGAGTTTGACATGTACTCTAATACAATCTTTGTCAAGTTGTGCAATTCAAAAACGGCCGAGTCGTATACGACTTGATTCATTCCTTTCTTCAATCCATCTTCTTTGGTATGAAATCTATTTTCCAGATTATCGCAATCGATAAGTTACTAAACAATTTGTAAAGGCTGCAAGTCCCTAAAATAGAAAGAAATTACATCAAACGGCCATTGTGGCCTGAATTATTGCATCAACAAGGCAATTTAGTACCAATCTTTAAAGTAAAGGTCGAGAACCTTTATAAGTAAGTAGCTGGTAATATAAAATACTGGACACTGTAAAATGACTTCCTGACCAGGTGAGAATGTTTCAGATAGATAATAAATTTGTATTGAAAGAGGTGTCAAATTTTCGTTGGACAATGTGTAACAAAGGCGAATGAATAGTCTGGTGATACTCTGTAACAGGCACTGAAATCTAATACATACTTGATCAGTACAAATAAAAATATTGCCCGCATGAATTTAAATTGGGACTAAGCCCTAAACAAATCTCGTATTATTTTGTATTCAGAATATAGTGCGAAAGTATGAAAGTATCGGCAGTGATCATGTGGGGCTTTATATACCAACTGGACCCTGAGTGAATCCTGTATTGTCACCATATCACAAATTATATGTCCCCTATTCATAATTGTCAAAAATTCAATCAATAGACATCGTACAGGGTTTATTTCAGCCGATTCTTTTTCAAGATACTAACGATAAAGACAAAATAATATGCACGATACATTTTACCTTCTATCAGATCATGTTCCATAACATGCGATCAATTATCCTTATGATGTAACCAAATTTTCACAAATTAAAAAATGTATGAAACGAAAACTTCCTTTGAGTTAATGCAGTAAAAAGGGATTTGTTTTAACGATAATTACGACCTAAATATAGATAAGGGCATCTGACATAAAATATAGATATAAATATACAATAGGGTTTACAATATGGATATACATATACAATAGGGCATACAATATAGATATACATATACAATAGGGCATAAAATATAGATATACATATACAATAGGGGATATAAATACTGGACACTAAATCTAAGCCGACTGAAGCAATTGGTCGAAGTATTTAAAAAAAATCAGTGCCGTTCAGACAAGAAAATCAGTTATGATAAATAGTTGCTACTTCAGTGTCTTTGATGCGCTACATACTTTTCATAAAATATTCGTTATAGAAAACACTAGAGGCATAGACTTACCTTGAATCTAGCGATTGTTCAAAATGGCGATGATCGGTTCAAAACAAGTTTTAATTTTACTATAAGCAAAGTTTCGCAAAAACGAAGTAGTAGCTATTAATAACGGCTGATTTCCTAGTCTGAAAGGCTATAATTTATTCAGACACTTCGACCAATTGTTGCGATTGGCTGACACATAAAGCCACTGCCCAAAAGACCACAAAGTATTCCGCATCCTCGTGATACTGGATACTGAAATTGAAAACTAAACAATTCGATAATTTTTCACATGAACCTATACCATGCAAAGGTCTATGTAGGACATTCTTGTTTATTCTCAGTTTAACTCTCTTACCTGAAGCGGGGTTATTCCCTGCTACAGGAACGCAGTACATTAAAAAATTCTGATATGATAACTAAATATAATAAACATTAAATTCTTACTGTTCAAAATATTGGTAAATATTGCGTAAATTTGGGAATCTGAAACGAGTTTTGGCTGTATACAAGTCCTTTCGCAATTGATTTAAAAATATATACCACCAAATAAAACTTGCAGGTATATTTGTCCTCTGTTCAGTCATTCCACAATATTCTCTGATCCATTTTATTTGCAGTTGTGACGAAATTAACAAAATATATTATGAAACGACCACATTTTTGCATATAAGCCTTTCCAATATGACAATCACCTTACTAGCAGCAGCTCTTTTTCTCATTACATATTGCCTACAGACGGGCTAGCAACTGAGACCTTGTGCGCGTAGTTACATATTGCAAGTTGGACAATAGTATAGAAGAAACAAAATAACTTTGAGTTGACATAAGTCAGAAAATACTACTTTTATGTCGTCAATTTGAAAGGTTTCTTTCTTTGAGCTTAAGTGAGTTTGTGAAATTTCATAAGAAAATGGTTTTCTTTTATGATGATTCGTTTTGATTTGTACAACATATCAAAATATTGTCAAACAAATCTAGGAACCCGATCCGTAAGATTCCCCTTTTCTTTGCTTATTTATTCGGTTTTTTTTTTGTTTTTTTTTTTGTTTTTTTTTCTTCGATATGGGATATGTTTTAAAAAACGGGATTGTGTTCTTGGTTTCACTTTATTAAAATCCGTAACAGGGCTCAGGAACACCACTCGTCCACTCGTCCTGACCGGGTACAAATTGTCTGGGCCGAGTAAACTTTACTACGTGCGCGTCCCTGGGCCGAGTAAATGCATATTTGCATCTCGAAAGTAAATCTGAGTTCATTTTATACTCTTAACATGCACTAAATATTCAACACCACTTAACATTTAGCGCGCGTTAATTATAGATTACTTTTATCTAATTTGCCTGCTTGTTATCAGTCCATAACATGGCGCAAAGGAAGCTGGCTTTCTTTTTTTTACACAGGTACCAGATGTAAGCTTGAAACTAAAATGGGTAAAAAATCATGAACATATTATGTTGCAGTTTTATACCTTGCCTTCAAGTTTCTCAATGGTATTCGCATTTACAGTGACACTTTTCAGTAATTTAGACATCATTGGGGTGTGGAGAAAGTTTCCATTTCAACGAGCGTTCACACATCTTATGAGTCAAGCCTCCAAGGAGTTACGAGACAGAGAATGTCATTATTTTGTGACTTTTCGCCTGGTCAGATAATGTTACACTTGCCAAAGGTTACAAGTATTTTCAAGACTGAAGCTTTATTGATACATTGTCACGCCAAAGAGAAGATGCCATCAGATAGTTCTATAAGAATGTAATTACTTTACACAAGAAAAAAGTTGCCAGCTTACATTGGGATTAAGTATTTTAAGTCTCTCAGCCGATTTCCACCAATTTCACACAATGCATGCTGCATGCCTTTTCAATCTATTTAGAAAGCGCATAATGTCGAAACAGCAGCCGATTGGTCGAAATTTAATTGGCATGATGATCTAGAGACGTTCGAATTCTTTTGGACTATCAGCAATCTTCCTCTTTTTTTTTTTTTTTGGTATCCTTGAGTAGTTATCTAGAATGGAGATCTGACTAAAATGTACCATTTAGTACAAAAGTTAGAAGAAATTGAGACTGATGGAATTCTTCATTCAAGTGCAAGTTACCAACATTTTTCTTGTGAAAAGCAATTACATGCTTGTATAAATATCTGCTGGCATCTTTTCTTTGGCTTGACAATGTATTAATAAAACTGCACTGTCTTGAAAATACCGGTGATCTGGGGCAAGCGTAACACTGTCTGACCAGACAAGAATCATAACAATTCGACATTCTGTCTCTTAACTTCTCCCATATCAAATTCAAGATGTGTGATAGCTCGCTGAAAAAGAAAATTCCTTTACATTAAAATCACGCCTACATTACTGAAAGGTGTCGCTGTAAACATGAATAACATTAAGAAAGCAAGAGCTATGTGTGAAAGCGCAACTTCACAAGTTTACAAATCTGGTCTATTAAAAAAAGTTGATTTAATGGGACATGTATCACAACAGTATGTTCATATTTTTGACCCATTTTATTATCAAGCTTCCATCAGGTACCTGCAGTTCGTTAGTAAAAGTGTGAGCAGTGTCGTGAAGAATTGTACCTACTGTGTTGAGTATAATGAGGACAAAGACGAGTAATTGTTGACGAGTGCTTGGAAAACAAATTCCTGATCCCTGCGTAAGTTTGTGTATGTGTGCATTAGACGGACGGACTCAACAAAAAGCTACACTATTTTTTTACGGTTTGGTTTGGTTTTATGGGCTTAACGCCCTTTTTCAGCACTTGATAGGCTATAAATGACGGCCAGTATATCTGGTGGAGGAAGAACCCGGGAAAATCCCGGAAAGAACCACCAACCCACGGAAAGCTACTGGCAAGCTTTCTCACATAACCACATTGGCCGAACCCAAGACTCGAACCCACGCGGACAGAGTTAAGATGGCAGTGATCGGTAAAGGCGTGCGCCTTAGACCACTCGGCCACCCGGGGCCCCCTACTATTTGGTTACAAGCATGAAGACATGTATATACAAATATAGAAGCGAATGACAGTCTTTATCAAATGTTTTGACGATAATACTAATAAATACAAAAACTCTATAGGTACTGGTCTCAAAATAATACGCCTCTTCGCAGTAAA
The DNA here is from genome assembly GCA_029931535.1 of Margaritifera margaritifera. Taxonomy (NCBI): domain Eukaryota; kingdom Metazoa; phylum Mollusca; class Bivalvia; order Unionida; family Margaritiferidae; genus Margaritifera; species Margaritifera margaritifera. Next base: position 5,528,267 of record JAQPZY010001684.1, read on the forward strand.
TCTTTCAAATGGTCATATCATATACTGACAAGCCACGCACGGTCCCTTACCCGCGACCATGCATTATTGTTGTAGGAAATATGAAGCTACGTGGTGTGTGTCAAAACATTGTAAAAGCACCTTATGGACATGAAATCCATCCTCCGTAAAATCATAAAAATTTAATTTGCTATATTGATCTGTTTAAGTGTGAGTAACGTGATGTGACAATCGTTGGGAATTAATTGGAAGATGGAAGACCCTTTTTAATATCTGGAAATGGTATGCGAAGATATATTCTGAGTTGGAGGCGCATTTGTATAACGTTTGAAAATAATAAGCTTATATTGTACAGTGAACATTTTATACGCTGAGTGTGAGCTTTACGTTTCTTTAGTATTGATTTGAATTCACACTTGCATGCAATTTAAAAAAGCAAACGCGTCCTGCTTGATCTGTAATAAGTACAAAAGCATGATGACAAAATAGCAGAGAACTACGCAGTCTCGAGGTTATTACAGTCTTAGGTTTTGCTTATTCCAAAGTTTTCTTTATGAGAATTGAGACTATATTTTTTACTATATATAGCACCTCACCTGTTTATAATATTTTATTAGGCAGATAATACAATTTTGTATTTTTCAAATGTTTTAGTAAGTATATAAATGCTAGGAAAATTAGTACCTCCAAAATTCATTTCTCGCGTTTTTGTCCAAACTGTCCACATCAGACATAGGACTTTGCTTTTTGTTGTTTTTTATTGTTGTTTGTTTTATAGTTATTATTATTGTTTTTGTTAAATTATTAAATTGTATTATGCGGCACATTTTCATATGTTGAAACAAAGAATGTTGTCTCTTTTGTTTTTAGTGACATCAGACCCTATGTTCCATTTATACCAATTTGTATATTAGCGCCCCTCTGCGACTGGGCAAGGAAATATAATAAGAGCGTACGTCCGTGCATGACTTGGTCCATCCATCCATGCAAGCTTCTGTCCACGATAATATAATATCCGATGTTTAATACAATTCAGTTTCAACTCTGTACCATAAAAAATGGGAATAGTTATGATGATATTGTCGATGATATAAGTTTTCTCATCTGTCTCTTTGTAGATGATTCATCTCTGCATTATTCATCCCCTTATTGTGCTGAAATAGAATTACTCATGAACAATGATCCAATAAACTGCATAAATAGACCAATCAATGGCTTTTAAAGTTTAATTAAAAAACAGGGACTATGTTTTTATGAACAAGAAAGTAGTAAATATCGCTCAACACGATTTTTGAAAATGCTGATGTGGATATCATCGCCATCTTGGAGTACTACTTTCATAAAATATAAAATGGACTTGTCATATTGATAGCAGCCTGAAAAAAAGCATGATCTCGAAGATCCAATCTTCGAAAAGTATAAAAAAAAAAAAGCAAAATTGATCTAAACTGTATATAACTTATATCAGTCCCATTTTGGAGTATGTATGTGAAGTTTGGGACAAATGCTCGTTTATAGATTCAGAAAAACTTGAAAAACTACAGCTAGAAGCTGCAATAATAGTTACATGACTTCCAATATATGCGAGTAGGCAATGTCTTTATTTTGAAACTGAGTGGGAAAGTCTGCATTCTAAACGAAAGAGACATACATTATTAACAGTCTATAAAAAATAAAACGTGGCAAACTCCGGACTATTTTACTGAATTACTACCTCCAACTGTGTCCGAACAAATAAATTATAACCTTCGACGTTCAAATAATTTAGAAAAGCAATTGGGATAGGTAAGGATGAGTATGATGATGCTACTTTTTCTAATTTGAGCAAAGTTATATTCATGGGTCGGCCAGTAAGAGGCATCCTAATAGCATAAACACTTTATTTCATGAATGAAAACAAAATCTTATTTTTAGGGTTAACTTTGATAAGTATGACAGTCAGCATAGTGTATATATTCATCTGCGGAGAGTTATTACCCTTGATAAACTTCACCTTATAAAAGCTCATAGTCAGTGTAACATCAACATTTTTGTTTTCCATTTCAGCCCAAAAAGTATTTGAAGCTTTTACCTATTAAAAATCAAGATGAATTACATGGTGAGCAAATTATGCTAATTTTTATCTTGGCAATAACCCGTTGTCATTATTTAATATATCTATCTGAGATTTTAAGCCAATCTTTCAGCAATGAAAAAGACTAAAACCATATGGAGTTCAGGCACACATTAATCCCGCAGATGGCGTGAATATTATATGGACGATTTGATTCCCTGTTTAAACTTTTCGCTCACCAGATTTAACATTTTTGAAAAAAATCCAGACTTGAAATCCACTTTTCACTTCCGCCATCTACATCAAGACAATGGTTATATGTTGTGTGTCAATTGGGCAAATAATGAATTATTGATAAAACTTTGCAGTAGTTAAATAACAAGAAGTTACTCTCTCTCTCTCTCTCTCTTTCTCTCTCTCTCTCTCTCTCTCTCTCTCTCTCTCTCTCTCTCTCTCTCTCTCTCTCTCTCTCTCTCTCTCTCTCTCTCTCTCTCTCTGTTGTCTATTCATCTAGTTTAATCTCAAGAATATGGTTGCCTGTGGATTATAAACGTGACAAACCTACTGGCGGCCGACAACTTTGTCCATGCTATTGGCTACTTCTTTCTAAATTGCTTTTCAAGAAAAGAAGTTTTGTCCATAAAAGCATGCTATCTTTATCCAAAATTACAATACAAAGTTACCAAACACTCAGAACAAAATCAATCAATTAATCCATAGCGTATTCAGTTACATAAAACACTAAAAAATGTTACTTAATCGATTACATTATAAAACAAGAGTCTCCAACGGGCCTGAGATAGCTCACCTGGCTGACATCAAACAAACATTGTAATGCAGGAAAAGTTGTCCAAGGAATCTGGGAAAGTAAAATGTTTTCAATCAAATTTGGTGAAATAGTGCTGATCAGTTTTGCGAAGAAGTCGTTTAATTTTTTTTCTTCTATATTTGGTAGCGGTCATATTTGATAGCAAAAAGAGGTTATATTTCACAGCGGGCAGGCTCATTTATTAAAGAAACTAAACAAAGCAAAACAAAATAAAACTTTAGTTTGAAGGACTTCATTCCATTATGTCTTCTCTCTTATCTGGACAAAGTCGTGTCGAGCGTTTTTTGAGAAGTCATTAAAAATTGTTTCTACTTTAACAATATGACCATTTTGATGGCCAATGGCATCATATGTACCACATTAAAAGCCATTTATGCCAGGATGCTTTCCCCCCACACTCAGCATGGTGAATGTTTTTGAGGGTTTTTCCTTTTAGGGAGCGTCGTTAAAAAAGTGTATTTCTGTTCAAAGCGGCTAATAGTTGATGGCTTTTATGCCAGAATGCTTAAGTTTCGTAAAATTTAAAGGAGCGCTTTTAATTACAGTTTGTTTTAAGAAGCTTGTATTGTTTAGAAACTGCATCCATATTTGCGTATCGTGACCATTTTGTACAAACTGTAAAGGCCTTCATGTAGGGTTCTTTCCGTAATATTTTGCACCAAAACATTTTTTCTTTTTTTACAAAATGGAGAAGAAGTAATTTAAGGGTGTTTCTATTTTTATTAATGTCTGCCATGTTTGATAGCGAGTTTACATCATTTATGCATATTTAAACGGTCTTTATGCAAGAATACATTCTGCTACATTTTGATCACATTCTGTTTAGCGGCTGTTGAAAAGTTCTTGGAAGTTTAATAAAGTCTGTCATAGTTATTGACGATGTGCACCGTTGTTAAAGAAAAGTACCGAGAAACTCGTATGGCTGGTTACTTTCTTATAAAGTTGGCTCAATTCTGCCGAGCGGTTCTTGAGACGTTCAAGTATTATGCCATTGCCTGTCTGCTTAAAAACTTCAAGTTCTTGTATCGGATTTTTTTGTTCACTATCTGGTAGTTTATAACGCTAGCAATATTTTCTGACATCTATTTCGTCATTTAAATCGGCATTTAAAAACATATTTTTTTAAAAAGACACAAAAAGACACCAATACTATACGTCGAATCGGGAAATTCCTTCTATATATAGATTTCCTCCGTGTCCTTGGTTTCAGTTACAGAGCCACCTTCCAAGTGACACAGTTGATACCAAAATGGACGACAGAGTGTCATACTCTATCTTCCGATTTGGAATATCACCAAATTAATGATACATATATAATCAAAGCATGCTTGATTTAAGTAAAGTACAGTTCACACAGGCAATGGTATAATACTCCTCGGCAACTAACTGATAAGGATAGTTAGCCAGCCAGTGGAGCACTGAAGCGAGGATGTATCAAGGGGTCGTTTCAAAGTTTGTTCACACTGTGGTGGTTATAGTCCATTATCGCTCGACAGGCTCTTGAACTACAGATGAATAAATGGATGTTATTTTACACCAACTACTGTGTATTATTTTGAGTCTGCAATTCTTCCAAACTTTACATATCATAGCAAATGTATGATATAGATGGAATGAAAGCAACATTCGGCTACTCAGTACTGGTATATACAAAAATGCAAGCAAATCTGCGAACATTGTAGGTTTTATGAAGTTAAAAATGGTGAATGGCGACAAATGGACGGACAATGCACAAAGGATGAAGGATCATACTATAAGTTAACCCGGCCATATGATCTGGTGAACTAAAAGTAAGTAGCTGTAATTGTTTTCAAAAATTTTTAAAAGTAATTGTAATTAACTCATTTTTCTTGCTACTTAGATGAGTAAACATTAAATGGCCATCAAGGGATAAAGAGAAATAAACCCTTGGGTCCATATCAATGCCATCGCTATAATATTGTTTCTTCTTCCGTATGATTGTTCTTTAAGAAGTAACATATCCGGTTGATAAAGATTTTTTAATTTGTTTTATTTTGAGAAAACAATGAAAGATATCATATCTTTGTCTTCACATCAATTCTGCGTCATCATGACAGACAAACATTATTCATATATTTGGAAAGTGAATTAAAGTGGTTGCAAGCAATGACGAAAAGCAGGTAGTACCTTGTTACAAAGTTTAAAAGGAAAAACCTAATGGTAAACTTCCGATATAGTACCTAAATCTGCGGTCATGGATGCTACAAAAAAGCCAATCACCACAAAGAATTTACCAAAAACAAAAGTTATTGTAATACACCAGTCTAATGAAGGAACCATCTAGTTTGCTGGTCTCTTTTTCATTGTCAAATTTCTACACAAATAACGAAAGGTGTACCCCTTTCAGGACATGGAAAACATATATTCGTGCTAAAGACATATTTAATTAGAACGACGCCAGGACATCATATATTTTTCCTAACTGAAAAAAAAAAATTAATACTTACTCGATGATGGGAATTAAAGCTAAAGTTTGAGATTTGCACAGTTACCATATTGGACAAAATGTAAGTACCTGACTGCACTATATTTCTTTTCTTCATAACTTTAGCGTTCTATCAATGTTCTGTTTCCAAGAGTTAATTTTCCCTTCATCTCGTCTTTCAAAGTGTACCATTTAAAATATTCCAGACATAAGAATATGACTATATATATATATATATATATATATATATATATATATATATATATATATATATATATATATATATATATATATATATATATACGAAATCAATGTCTTGATTTCTGATTAAGCATCGGAGACGTGTGCTTATGGCACATCGTCTCTGAAGGAGAAGTATACTTTTGGTATATCATTTATTTGATGGTAAAATGTATTCAGCTGGTTCCCGACTGTTAGACAGTCCATCATTTCCTTTCTATTTCACGAATACAGAGTACAAACTGTTAACCGTTCGTTCTTTTGATTTTCGAGATTTAAAGAAGTATGTCATCTTATTTGTTGTTTAGAGATAATTGTTGTTCGTGAAGTATGCCCTGTACATCTTCTCCTTTCAAATCTTCCAGTTTTTAAACCACTGAATCACCTAAATTACTTGCTTGATTTTAAGTATTTCTTTCTTAACGTTAGGGAGGTTTTCTTTTTCGAAATTCTGACTGTTTCACATATTCTAAATTTAGGTATTTAAAATGTATCAGTTGTCAAATAACTGAAGAGGTTCATCCATACTCTTAAGGGTTTTTTTTTCTTTCTTGCATGTTTGATCTGGAGTTATAGCTATTAATCTGTGATGAGTGTTGTTATATCCCTCAATTAAATCTAGTAAAGCGTCAACTCATTTTCTGGTTTCATTTTGTGTCAAATAATTCCTCCTTTTAGTCTGTATGTTTCTGTTAAACCTTTCCACTACATTCAGTGATTAACTTTTCCAGCGAATTCTTAACTTTCCTGTTGTACAGTTATTTTCTTTCATCAAAGTGTCTTTTCAGGTTGATGGTATTTTAAGATTTCTCTAAAAGATTCTTGTATGAAATCTCCTTATTTTGTTTTCAATTTTTCAGTCCAAACGTATTTTAACAACACATATATCACCGTCAAAATGTATATGCTTCCATTACTGTATTTTTCATATGCTTGCATGTCAGCTATGCCCGATTTCCACCGATCATCCGCGTGACTAACATAAGATCCTTTAATCTGGAATTTTTCCCGCTTGCTTGTGTAATGTTTAAGTAGATTGTTCGGTTAACCATTCTTTCAATTCATTGTGTTTTTTTTTTCTTTTTTTTTTCTCCCATTTAATTTGTTACCACAACTGATTGAAAATTGTGTACGCAACTGGCCTTTCAGGGATCGTAGTAAAGATGTCTTACATACTGGTCTTTGTAGGTCATTTAAAGCGGTACAAAAACTTGCAGAGGATGCTTTGTGTCCGATAAACTTCTTTATGTGTTCTCAACAAGCCAACATGACACCCGTCTAAAACAGTTACTTTACTTGCTGTAATTTGCAACGTTGTTTAATCTCTTAAAAGGTATGAATGATTTCATATTTATGTCAATGTTTGCCATTCCTAAGTATGACTCTACTACACTTACTTCATACACAGCATCAGTATGGGCAGTTTCGAATCTAACTTTTTTTCTCAATAAAATCTATCTTTGTGTTTGTTGAATCGTTGTAGATTGACAATATAAAGTTTGCGAGATCTTCAAATTACACTTTAAAATTAGCTGATATAAATATATAAATTTGTATATTTACTTGCATCAAACATCTCATTTATTGCTTTTTGTTTTAACCATATTACTTTCAAAGATGATGCTGTTTATATCAATGTTACAATCATTGAACGTTATCTGTGAATCGACATTTGTTTCTAAATGAGTGTATGACATATTTTTGGCTATTACAATTCAACAAATTAAGTGTATTATACTTATATTCTCTTGACTATTTTTCTTCAAAGCTTTGACCACATATTTATCTCTCCAAAACTTGCAAACAAATAGGCATTACCTCTAGATACGGACATTGTTGCTTTCATGTTAAACTCGTTAAATATTTCTATCACCTTTCTGAAAACCGTTGAACTGAATACAATATAGCATTCTGCCATTATTAATGATGTGTACAAGACTTCATGTTTTAGTTCGATCCGCCTTTGTCGCCCCACGACATGGCTTGTCCCTTTTGGGCAACGCCGCTTTCAACTTTTCGCTAGTGATCATCGGCTTAAATAAATCAAGTAATAGACTACGATACATTTGTTCTCTGTATCTAATTCCTTTGTTTGTTTTGGTTGATTAACATCAGCATAGTATTCTCTCTTTTTTCTGCAATCTTTATTTTTATCCTGTTTTTGATGCATTCTGCATTTTGCCGTTCGTATTGTATGTGTAATTTTGTTTTAACATGTTCGTGGAAATATATGTATTTAATATCAAATACACACATAAAGGTCATGAAATTCTTCTATCACGTAGAAATACATTTTCGATCTTCCCAAACCAAGCTGCGTACTCAACGAGCAGTTTCTACAATGTCGGTATCTTGTATTTAATTTCTCCGCTTCCTTTGTTGATTTTTCAATACCGAAATCGTAGCATTTTATCATCTCCACTTATTGGACTGGTACGATTTCAGGCAGCACGTTGGCAGTACTTGCACCATCTTCGCTAACCAATGGTTGTCGATCCACTTACTTCCACATCGACCATTGGCATATATAGCTAGCCAAAACAGTATATGCCGTTCAGCTATCTGATTGGATGCAGCTGAAAGAAACTGATCAAATCAGATTGCTAGTTCTATTTACCAATGAAGATAGTTGGGATAATCGTAGCAGGCGCCGTAGACAACGACACATATGGCATGTAAACTTCTCCGATTTTAACCTTTAAAACATGTTTTTCTTTCGAGTCAACGCATGTGGACATCATAGAAGTCACCATATTGAAACCTAACAGGTCATGTAACGAACTCTTTGATTGTTGAATTGGTTTTGCTTGCTATGGGCAGTAACTTTTCATCCGCATGTGGACATTTGTTCAAAAACCTTTTTCGGCTAGCTACATATGTCTAGAGTCAGTATGGAAGAAAGAGGGTCGATTACCATTGGCTGGTGAAGATGTAGTTGCACTGGAGTAGCGAATATATTGACAGAACTAGAATTTAATTTCTCGAAATATCTACATGCATTTATTTATATATACGAAAAAAATCGTTTTATTTAAAATTCTCTACAGTCCAATTTTGTACATATATTCACTACTTATATATATGATCGTACTAACGGAGACATCGATTAACCTAAGAAAATACTAATAAACCAAAGAAGGACAGTGTTTCCTTTTAGCACACTTTTTCCTCTTCAAACTGTGAATATGTGCACTAAATCACCATAGAGTGATTACATGTTGAAATTTACATTTGAGCACTTAATTACTTTAAATTTGTACCAATTAGTCATGTTTGTTAGTGTGCTTTGTTTCAAGTCAGTAATGTTAATTAATGTCGGTCACTGAGCATTCCTATTATAACTGTTGATAACGACTTCACCAGTTAGTTATTACCGAGGTTACATGGAAGATAATTCTAACGTGTAAATTGCTAGTCCTAACCACACTATGTTAGCTAAAGAAAGCATGGAATTGTGATTTAAAAAAAAAAAAAAAACGGATAAGAAGGTCGAAATTACCCTTCATAGAACATTAATCAAACAAAAGCCAACCAAACTAGAGACTAGACTCCGTGTGTGTGTGTGTGTGTGTGTGTGTGTGTGTGTGTGAGAGAGAGAGAGAGAGAGAGAGAGAGAGAAATCAATGCAGAAAATATTTATTGAAGTAACCTTTCAAACATAGGTTTTTACTCCATTATATATTCTCTGTAAATGTGAGAACTAGGCCATAGAGTTTGGCGTCATGATATATTCTGTACAAATGTGAGCACTATGGCACAATGAACGCTAATCCTTTATGTATAACAAATCCGACCTAATGACATGGTGCATCGTATGTGACCGCTCAAAAACGCGTCACAACTGTGAAGGCTTACACCTTTATGTACAGGGACTTACACACTAGGTAGATTAATTTGTTTCTCGGCTGAAACATAAGGTCGAATAATAATAATAGTAATAATCAACTAGATGCCCAAGTTTCGTCGTATGAAACCTTGAACAGTAAACAATCCACATTCTCTTTGCCCTTTTGCCTTTGTATGCGTATACCAACCATTGCGCGTTTTTTAAATTTTTTTAAATTGTTTTTTATGGTGTATTATTGTCTAACATTATGTGGCTGTGCACACTCTCCCTGGCAGTGTGTACTGTGAAGAAAACTTACAAGTTTGTCTTTAAGTGACATGCTTATTTACTATCAAGATACTTTGAGACGACCCCAGAGTAGCGACGCGTTGAGATTGGTTGGTTGAATGAGTCATTCATGCCCTGGTATAGCTGAACGTCTTGATGAACGGAGAGTAATCTATCCCAGTCGGCAGATCAGCCACTACGCGCTCGGCAGGCTTTGATCAAGCAGTGACGAGAAAATTTGTCAGGCTGGATATATAAAAAAAGTCAACACTAGACGAGTAATAATATCTCATTGTGAATTTTAAGCTATAAAAGAGGCAGACACCTCTTTGTTTGCATTCACAACTTTTTCAGCTTCTTTATACTGTTTTGGGAAAACGAAAACAGGTTTGGATTTACTTAGAAAGTTTTTACAACCTGATTTTCGGACATTTTCACCTAATTCTAATAAGTTTGGAAACTCGCAGTTCCTAAACATTTGTACGAGTTTATTGCAAAGGATTTGTACAATTATTTCCATTTCAATTTTTCAAAATGAAGAGAACCGTGTTGAGTGGAATTTTGGGAATTTTGGTACTGAGCCTGGCTGCTGTTCAGATTGACGCCAATTTCCGTACATGTCGGGAAGCCAGGCTTTGTTGCGAAGGCAGGAACAACACTTGCTTTGTGTTCGGTCCTCGAATCGATCGGGCGGAGGAAGCAGACAGATGCTTTTGTGATGAAAACTGTAAAACAATGGGAGACTGTTGTATAGATGTTGACGAGTACTGCCAAGGTAAGTTTATATATATATATATATATATATATATATATATATATATATATATATATATATATATATATATGTGTGTGTGTGTGTGTGTGTGTGTGTGTGTGTGTGTGTGTGATACAATGATAGATACATAGATAAGAGCAGAAACTATGGAAGAACTGTGAATTTAAGGGACAGTATATTTTTTCCCTGGCTTCAACTGTTTCATATATTGTTTTTTAAAATAAATCCATCAAGCAGAAAATATGCTGCTCAATTAAATATTTGATTAGATATTTTGTGCAAAACTGTGACAATGACGAAAGAAAAAGTAGACCTCAGTTGTTTTTTTCTTCTTTGGATCCATACAAAAACATGGTGTTGCATGTATCTGTTTTAACAAAAACAAACACTGCAAACAATGAGGTGCAGAGCAATAAAAGAAGAAAAAAATTTCCTCAACGTTTTTCACAGTGGGGTTAATTATCATTGACAAGGGAGATGTTAAAATGCCATTATACGTTTTTATCTGAGCGTTAATTGATTATTGATCAATCGTTCCATCTCTGTCTCTGCTATTGGTTGTTCTACGTGACAAGTGTGACATTTGGCGTACTTTATCCTTTGTGTTTCAAAGCTCAAAACTTAATAGTTTGTTCCGGAGCAAAGTGTCATGTTCAGAAAAAAAAAAACAAAATTGAATATTTTGAAATACTTAACAAAAAAAAAAGCTGTCAGATCGAAAAAGTCAGTAAAAAGTTATTTTAAAAATAAGTGAAAATTGAATAAAATTGTGGCGTTATCCCAGTCGAACACAAATACTCACTTTTAATAATAATAATAATAATAATAATTTTGTCCTGGTAGTATTACCTACACAGTGTGCCAAGAATCTGGCAATAGGCAGTGGCGGATTCAGAAATATCATGGGGGTGGGGGCGGGAGGGGGTTAAACAAATAGGTGAGGAGTTTGTGGGACGGAACCCCCGTAGGGTGTCCAGGGGGCGAAGCCCCGGAATCTTAGGCATTTTAAGCGTGTATAGGGCATTATCTTAACCATGAAACTGTAAAGAAAACTTGCTGTGGGGAAACGTTAGAGTTGTTAAGCGCTCATTGTTTTTTGGGTTTTTTTTGTTTTTGTTTTTCTTGGTGGTGGTGGTGGGGGGGGGGGTGGACCTGTGCCCCCTTCCCCAATCCGCTCCAGATAGAGGTAAATTACACCTACAACTACCAACAACATCCCGTCCTGCCCGATTTATTTTTTTTTGTTCTTCTGACATTTCTTCAAAAAAAAAACGAGGTGTATAAAAACGAGTCTTTGTTCCCTGTGTTTGAAAAGTTATTGGGAACTCCAACCTTATTAAAATCGAGATCTCCAGCATAACGAAGGTCCAGTGCAAGAAACGTTTTGAAAGCAGATATCAGTTTTGAATCAGATTGATGGGAACACTGCTCAACAAACCAGACGCATAAGAGACGTAAAACTGCGTCCCTTTTTTTCTGACTATACAGTTAGGTAACTGAGTTTTAATCCAACTGTCGAGCTTAAGTAGTCATGTTTAACAATATTGCCGTATATTTTATCTAAAGACATAAAATGGATCTATTTGAAATATAATATTGCTTTCATCTACTCAGAAAACGTACCTATAGCACTGATACGGACGCTTCGATACCATTTTACTAGGATAGCGAACAGTCGTAGGTTGCTGAAATAGCTGAGTCGGCTGGTTGGATCTTCAGTCGAAAAACTGGGCCAATGTGGGACGTATGTCTTACTCTGGTTCGTTATCTTTGTTTGATAGGTTATCGAGTTGTTACCCTGTAGTAAGGCGCGGAAACCAGTGGCACTGGAAGTGCGGAGCAATCGATCTCTAATACATATGGACTTATCTTGATTCTTTTTGCTTCTTTTTCTGAGACAACTGCTCGGTTATTTTTTATGATGAGAGAGAGAGAGAGAGTAGAACATTCACATTGCATGACGTAGTCAGTACAGATAAAGGGTTGGAAAAGAGGAAATACTGATTTAATAATAGAGATCATGTTGGGAGGAAGGGTATAGTTTATCTCTTAGTAAAGAAGGCTACTTAAAATTGGGATATTCATTTAAGTAACATCGGAAAAGATGGATTTTCTCTTTAAAGTGAGCATTTAACATTCTTCCAGCTTTTCGATTGTCAGATCAATCGGCCAATTTCTATCCCACTGAGAATGAGGTGATCTTTCTTAGTCCCCTCCTTCGTCCATTTTCTTTCTAAGACGCACGCAGAGCGAGGCCATAGACCATAATTACGTTCAATTTACCCATGCGCGTACTCCTTTGGTCATCTAGCATTGGTTGAGGTGCATTTGTAGATGATCATACACGGTAGCAGGGGTAAATCAGGTCTGATTCACTGACACCTGGGCACTACCTTTATGGCCACTGTCTTGAAACAAACTTCAAAGAGGCTGCCGCGTGTACATTGAGACAGACGTCAGAAGTAATAGTGGTATTGCATGTCTAAAAGTTTCGGTACGAATTGCTCCGAGACACCTATGAACGAGAATGCATGCATCTGCCGACCTTGATGTTTAGGTCTCTCTTCTCATCGCTGGAGGTGCGCAATTTAGGTCACGTGCAGTTGTCGTCTGCCATTAGACCTTGCGGAATTGTACGGACAAACTAAAATTCATCGTCGAGAATGAGTCACATTTTAAAATCTACAAGGAAGCCAAACGAATGAAAAATTCCATATATTCCAGTATGCAGAAGTGGCAAAACGGATGATAAGTCTTGGCCTATCCATTTGAAAGCAAGGGGTCTTTTCATTGGGATCTGATGAAACTGCCCACAATTTATATATGACCAATCTGCAGTAATTATTCTTGTTTTCACGAAAAGGTGGGGATTATCCTGCTTGACTGTGTGCGCCTTTTTTGTAATCTCGCGCAACTCCTCCAGCACCGTTTGAGACGGACGTACAATTTTGGAGCATGATCGGGGTGGTCTGCAGATAAGCACAACGGTTTGGGCATTCGGATCCATTGTAGAGCTTAGGTGGGGAGGAGAGTTGTGTTAAGACAGTATACACCATGGCTCCCATGGACAGTATTATGCAACAAAAAGGGGTGGGTGGTCTCTGAGAAAAGCGTAGGTGGGGTATATTGCTGTTTTTCTTGCAGTCTGTTTTTTCTTCTTTTTTCATATGGACATATGGATGCCAAATTTTAGCACAGGGGCATTCTGTTTTGTTCCATACTTGGGTGCAGACCAAAATTGGCATGTTTTCTGCGTGTCATTGTTCTTAATTCCTTCTAAACGAAGACTGTTTTGCCCAAAATGACCTCTGACCTTTGATGCTTCAAATAAATAAGAAGCAACATTGTAATGGCATGCATTATGTTGATTCATGTCTTAGGTCTGGACTTTTTCTGATATTTAAACAGAGCCATAAAGTTACTTCAAGTGCTCCTAGGTCAACTTGGAATTGCTCCCACAAGCTTTTTTTTCCCCAACAATTTAAATAGTTTTAAGTCTCTTACATTTCATAATATTTGATGTAATAGAATATATTTTCTGGGTGCAAATTTCTGAAGGGCAATTTAACCACCTAGAGAATACTGTCAGTCTGATTAATAGGACTGGAGTGTACTTGCTCTTGAAAGAGCAGAGGGCTTCTAGATAGTAATAAAATGTACATATATGTGCTTCTACTGTACATGCATTCTGCCAGGAGTTTTACAGCTACCTGTGGTGAGGTACTTGTCTGACACAGGAAGGGTGCTGACCTAGACCATCAAAGTCTCATCTGCTATTGATTACTTAGTACTGCCCCACTTTGATTAAGTGCCAAAGAAAAGATTCAGAGCTGTGTATCTGTTCCAGGCACAGTAGAATGGTTTCATAGACCCAGGTCACTAACTGTTACAGCTTTCAAAACCCCTACCCCCCATCCCTGACCCATTCAACATCTGTCCATAGGGTGGGGTGGGGTAGAGTATCCAGTTTTGACTTGCTATCCAAGCTCAGATGATGCATATAATTTTTATTATTATTTTCTGTGCAGACCTTGGGTTAGTTTCATGAAAGTTGACAAGCCCAAGAATGAGGTTTAGTTGTCGGCCCGGGCTAGTTGGGCATAGGAATTCTCTTCCCCTGTGTATGAAACTTCACATGAATGCAGAATACAAAACATCAATGCTGCTGCTTTTGTAGAGTCCATTTTTTGTTGCTGCTTAATCTAATACATACTTACTATGTACATGGCTTTTGCGCATAAATGTACAAATATAAAGAGTTTTGTTTAAACTCAATTTTTAATCTTCAAAACTTATAAACCCCATACGTTTTTTTTTTCTCCATAAAATTTTGTTGTGGAATTAGTAACTTTTTTCGTGTCAGTGTCAACCTGATCAAAGTTGATGCAGGCACTACCTCCCCTTGTGAAAGTGATGCAGCTGTGGAATGCTGAACTTGCTCATGTCAAGATAACGGTGTTAGGGATTTTAGAAAGATTTAAGCATAAAGAGTGGTTGTATGGAAGTTTAAGAAGATGGAATGACTACTGCTTTTTCATATAACCAGTCGACAAGGTATTTAGCCACTGGTGGCTAAAAAAGGAAAATAAACAATAAATGAACAAATAGAGTGATGTGCATTATTGGAAAGAATTACGGTGGTAATTTGCAGTGCGTTTATAGAGTATTTTTTACCATTTTTATTACTGTCAAATAGAAATGAAATACATAACAAACCTATTTTGTCAAAGTTTGTAATACTTTGTATTTAATGTTTGTATATTTCTCCTTGGTTGCTAATTAAGGCAAGAGTAGAGATAAATTAAAAATAGTTTTTGATTGTTAATTGTTTACCCTTATAGGACAGAATTTCTTTTTCTTTGTTTCATTGCACTTGCTTTTTTTTCTTTTTCCTTCTTATTTACAATATCAATTATTAAAGTAAGTCGGAATTTGATTGTTGTCTGAATCTATATCCCTACGCAGTGTTTAGAATTTGAAGGATTTGCAATAACCTGAGGGACCGTAATAAGCTTAGAAGGATTTTGACTATATGTAATACTAGCCAATATTGATGATACTCTTTGGTTGACCCAACTTTAATTGGTTGATCTGTACTTTCTGGGCCCTTACTTCTTCAGAAGTTATGAAAAATAATAAAGAGCATTCTTTTCCATTCTTGCTTGCAAGTTGTCACTTGGCTGTATGTAGTTCATAAGCACTGTTGTTTCCATTTCAATAACAATGACATCACACATAACAGTAAACACAGCCTCTGTCCAGAGATATGGCAGTCTGTAATTTTGAACTAGGTACATGAACTTTAGCACTAAAATTCAGCAATTCAATGAGAATAAATTGTACTGTAAAAGTGAACTTATAATTTAGACATATTGGTCTTAAAAATTTGAAGAAATTTTTTTTATTTACTTATTGAAGATTTCTCATATTTTAACCATTAATGTTTACTCATATTAATAGGTTTAATATAATAATGTTGTATTTATAAACTTTGCCCTTAGAGTGTTTCTACTTTAAATTTGGTAAAATTTTGCCCATTTACAGGTAATGATTTTAGATTGTCTTCATTCCCTGTGATACTTGAGAAACTGCTATTCATAAATTTGCAACAATTGCGAATCCCATCCTGGTAATTGAAAATGAAAAAAAAAAATTCTTCACTTTTGTGGGTTGTTTTTAAATATAATGTGTAGAGATATGGTTTAGCAGCTTATTCTTGTATTTTACACAATTTTAAGCATTTAGTCCAAATTTGCCAGTGTATAGCTTCTGCTTTAATCACAGTCAAGGTTTTATGATGGAAATTACTGTCTGTATAAAGTATACTATTGGGACAAGTTCCAGATACTAGGTGCACGTCTGAAATGATAGTACTTGATCAGTGTCTAAATGAATGCACCCTGAATTAGACTTGGTCACTAAGCCATCTACCACATTCTAAAAGGCACGATTAACATTTGGACTAGCTTATAAATTGAGTCCAACTGCAAACAATGTAGACCCTGATTTGCCATCACATAAGGCGCTGGCAGATCAGGATTTGTGTTGTTTGTTATACCAATTACAGTAACAGTGCATTATGCACTGGCAGATCTGGGTCTGTGCAGTTTGCAGTTGGACTCGACTTATAAGTGAGTATATAGGGTAAGATAGTGTTTTGTGGTGTTAAGAAATACCCCATAGAATTGTTAAACAAATGCAATTAGTTCCAAACAAGGGAGTAAAATACCCATTTATTAAATTTGAATCTATAGCTCAGAATGTGTAATCAACCTATATTTTTAGTTCAAATGTTGTATTTTATATGTAAAGCAAATTCATTGTTATAACACCGACTGTTTAAAAAAAAATGTAATTTGTCATTAATTATCACAGGAAACAATTTATCGTGTTTTATTACATCTTACTCTGAATGGAGGTATTAAGGAGAAAATTAATTTATACTAAGGTCAGAAAGTGCATTGCTTTTGATGTTTGACCAGTAATGTCAAATTTTGCACAGGGGTGTACATTTGGTAGATTGTGAAAGGGATTTACATTCAGACCATAGATTAAACCTAGATAAAGGGGATTTACTAATATGTTAAGTTTGGGAAGGGGGTGCATGTACATCTCTTCAAAGCTAAGCTTATTAGTTACTATAGCAACATCTCTTTAAATGACCAGTCTATAATGCAGATCTTGCCATATTACCATTAGTTCAGCAGGTTACAACCCCTCAGGGGTTTATCCTCCAAGATATGTTATCTTGCTGTATCCATAATATTTATCAAATGTAAGATTAGAGGATCAAAGACTTGTATGCTATTGTATACCTATCCTGTAGCAGAGGCTTATCTAGTTGTTAGTCTAATCAAACTGTAAGCCACCTTCTCTGAAATAAGGGTCTATATTTTACGCCCTCTGTCAGCTTGGGGATGTTGAATAGACTTCTTTTGCCCTTCTGCATGTTGTAAGAGGTGACTAATGGATAGGGGTGAAACGTTTCATCAATATATCGATGCATCAATACTTTTACACATATCGATACAAGAGGTGAAGAATCGATACAAAACGATGCCTACCCTATATAAGTTACTGTAATCTTCAGCAGTCATGAATAATTATTAGTCGTTTGCCTTTTTATTCTTTAAACTGAGAATCGATACTGTATCATATCGTAGGCTGTGTATCGTGAATTGTATCGATACATGGCACAGGTGTATCGTTTCACCCCTACTAATGGAGGCAACCTTTTTGCCCAGGGACATGTCACATGATGTTGCTTTAACTGAGAGAGTCTTGGACTTCTTAAAAGAGTGTGGTTTATGTTTAAAAAAATTCTACTTTATATTTTATTAATTTTACCCTTTTTGCCTTGGTTCATCTGCCATTGTTGGGATACCTAAACTTATGTTGCACTGTATTGCCAGGATTGTGCTGATGTGTCATTAAAACATATACATAGAGATTTCTAAAACATATCATGCAAAAATCAATCAAATGTACAAACTGTGCACATCTTCTGTGCAAGACCTAAATTTCCCCATTATTGATAAAACTCTATTTTAAGCTCAATTGGTTATAGACCAGAAGAGCATAGGGGATAGTTTTTCATCTTATGTCTGTCATCTGTCTGTCCATTAGCACAAGTTTGTTATTGCTACTCCTCCTAAACTACCAGGAGGATTGCCATTAAACTTTACACACACATTTGTCCCATGGTGGAGTTGGTCCTAAATGAAAATGGTGACACTCACACATCCAATATGGCTGCCACTTCAGCCATCTTGAAAATTGTGTTATTACTACTCCTCCAGAATGTATGGTCATAGCAACATGGGGTATTCATTGAAAGACATCTTATGATGTCTGGTTGGTCTTGAATGGAAATTGTGCTGATCTGATGTCCAGTATGGCTGCATGACATAGCAGCCATCGTGAAATCTTTTTATTGCTATTCTATTCCTAAAAGTTGAAAGAAAGAAGTGGACCAAATGATTTTGATGTCTGGGCATATTTTTTCTTCTGAAAATTTGTTCCTTCCTATCCAAATGACTTTTGATTTTAATACATTACAATGTAAATCAGAGACTAATGCAAAATCCATAAGTGTTTCAATGGTAGACCTAAAAGACTGTGGAGAGCCATCCTTGTTTAGAATATACAAACTGAACCACTGAAAATATTTTATAGAAACATCAGTCATTTGTATTTCATCAGTATATTATTTCTAGCCACATTCAGGCATTGCAGTGTTTATCACCTCAAAAATACATAAATACCCAACAACTGGTAATTACCCCACCCAATCCACTCTCAGACTTTGTTAAGATATATCCAGTAATTACTGTACCCAGTGCACTTTCAGATTTTGTCAACATACATCCTGTAATTACCATACCCAGTGCACTCTCAGACTTTGTCAACATACATCCAGTAATTACCATACCCACAGCACTCAGACTTTGTCAACATACATTTGCTAATTACCATACCCACAACACTCTAAGACTTTGTCAACATACATCCACTAATTACCATACCCACAAGACTCTCAGACTTTGTCAACATACATCCACTAATTACCATACCCACAACACTCTCAGACTTTGTCAACATACATCCACTAATTACCATACCCACAACACTCTCATACTTTGTCAACATACATCCACTAATTACCATACCCACAACACTCTCATACTTTGTCAACATACATCCACTAATTACCATACTAATTTCACTCTCAGACTTCATCAAGATGAGTATATCATGTGCCTAATGCAGTACTCTTACTTTGAAATGGAGGAGTACACTCACCCACCCCAAATTACACTTCCAGAATTAAACTTTGTTAATATAAAGGTAGATTCATCTGAAATGCCACTTTAATCAGGCACATTTGCTATTTTCCTATACAAGTGTGTGCACTAATGCGCAGATGAATGTTGACAGTGGGTCCTAGGACCCTAAAACTTCAGTGGCAATTGTATTGTTCAAACAAGAAAGCAAAAAAAAGACCTCACTAAAATTAAACTGTAGTGTAGAAATTCTGGACTTTACCTTCTAGCAGAGTTGTTAGCATGATGGACTTCATGACCAAAAGGGTGTGGGTTAGAATTCAACCATTGGATCAGCCTGGGTTGGATCCTTGGGCAAGGCATTTTACTCCAATTGCCTCAGCAATGAATAACCTACATGTATTGCTGTGCCATAAAACATGAAACAAAACCAAATTTACCTTCTTGTACTGGAATAGACTTGTACAACAATTTAACTTAACCCCTGTATTTAGTTTATAATGACAAGTTAAAGTAAAGTCTGTTGTGTGGTAGAAACATTTTCCATGCCAATTGTTGTAGACATACTTAAAAGTAATATATTGTGTGTATTCTATCTGGAATTAAATCTGTGCTAGCTATAATGATAAGTATTCAACTTACCTATCTGATGACAGTTGCCTGAAATGTTCAAATTGTATTATAGTGCTAATCCATTGTGTGAAATATGACCACTTATTCATTTACAAACTTTGCACCTGTCAAATTGGATTTTATCAAATCATTTCCTTCAAGAAGTGTTATAGTCTTGCTTTATCTTGGCTTGAAATGTTATTAATAATTTGTGTCGGAAGAGTGTGGCTTACAATTTTTAAGGGCATTTCTTTTGATGAGAATTTTTTGGGAAGAATTTCTTTCTGCTCATTTTTACCATTTTCAGTCAGAAATTTGTCATGGTTTACATTTGTTACTTGCAGGAAAATTGAAGTACGAGTATTGAGTGCATGAATATCAAATTTCTTAAATTTGTAAATTGGATTTATGAAACTGCAATTCACTCAGGAATTACAGTTTGTAATTTATTTCCATTTATAAATTTTCTGGAAACTTGTACATCAAAAACTTGAGTCAGACAGCTCAACAACAGATGGGGCCTACAACAGTACTACATTGATGAAAATAATAATATTAATAATTCTCTTGTCATTACTACTTGCATACGTCAAATGCTTGACCTTGCATCGAGCACAAAGCTCTCAGACTTAGTGTAAATATTCATATTCATTCATATTAAATTATGTCTAGTAAATTTGTACTGCATTTCGTTATTTGGGAAACATAAGGCCAAAAAAGAAAAATATGTGTGTTTCCTATTGCACTGGTTTTAAAATTAGGGTAGGCAGGTAGGTTGTTCGTTTTTTTAACATTATATTTAAATCAAATAATATTTCAAGTGCTTCAAAGTACTGGGCAAAACCGGCTCAATTAGATGCAAAAATCAATGTCGGCAATGTGATTTTTTTTTTTTTAAACATGGAGGAAAAAAGTGCTAGGGTTGGCAATGAGAAACAGGGATGGTTGACCGACTGGAAACACATATTTTTTGCCTAATGAATTCACAGCTTTACATGTACCTTGTTTGTGAGTGGTTTTGACCCCAAATCAAAAAGCTTTTGTGCATAAATCTTATGTATTTTTTTATGTAGGCCAACAGTACCAAGGAATAATTTAGTGCACTCGGATCTTGATAATCCAAATAGATATTTCATAATTTTGTCAGTACATTACCAGTAATTTATTCATTAAGCTTCTTTCTGTACAGAATCTATTATGTTATGGGATGAAAAGTGTTATTTATATAACGATATTGTTGGTCTAGTGAGTATATATAAATGCACAAAATATGATTAATGATTCATTTTCCAAGCTATTGAAACCCCCATGACAGATGTACTTGTTGACGATTTTGTTTACAGAAAACAGTGCTGTTTTTGCTTAGCTTCATAAAAGGTAAATTCAAAGCTCAATTGAGAGAGCTGATTATGTATGCAGGTCTTTATGTGTGGCATATATATTTCTTCATAGGTTTCAGTGATAGAATCCTCAAGATGTATGGGCAGTTTTACCTTGCATAGACATGGTAGCAAGTATCAATGCAGAATTTTTTATGAGAGTAACAACATTTCTGGGTGATAACATAAGTTTCAGATACAATTAATAAAATTCATATTGTGACTGTCACAGCAAGCAATTGGTATACAAAGAATCTGATAAAGACATTTTGATGTCTTGTAGATGGAATGTAAAATCTATATTATGTCTATCCAAAATTGTTTGTATACATAAAATCATACATTACATACGAACAATGCTTTGAACATAATACTGACTTCTGAAGAGTAGCGCAACAAAATTTTGTGTCGGCTTGGCACTAACAGGTTCTGAAAAATTCAACAAAAAATAATTTTTCAGTCACATTTCTCAATTTTCAGACAATTTTGCATGTGAAGTCAGCCTGTCATGCCTTTAGGTTTATGTTGAATAAATTACATTTATAAAGTTACCATATAACATTGTACACATATACAAACAGTTTACAATCTCTTCTGCTTGTTTCTAGGATCATGGTTTAAATTTACCAGTACCTCAGTTTTACTATACACATGCAGAAAATGTCTGCTGATTGTGCACTTTTTGTGTGCAGTAATCCAGTTGGAGAAAGCACAGTCTTGAGTGCTAAATAAAACCAAATCTAGACTTGCTAAGGAAAATCTGTTGCCGATTATTATCATTCAATCTTTAGTTTGGAACAGTTGCTGCTGCCATGCAGTTTAGTTGCTTTGGACATGATCTGTCAATTAGTTGATGATACACTAGGAGAGTATGGTTTACATGTCTAAGAAATGTGTTTGTCTGCAAAGTACCAATTATGTATAAGAAGCTATATTGCAGTATAGATGGAGTAACAAAACTGCATGATGAAAGAGTGAAACATGCTTGAGATTAGCTATTAGTGCCTTTAGACTCCTAACAGGAAAAGCAGATAACTGCCAGTTTAACACAGCCATGCATTGTGATGTGTCAGAAAGTTTCCAGACATCCTCCTTGTTCATTGATGAACATCTGGTTACTTACCAGCTAATTTCCTCTGTAACAAGTGCATTAGAAAAGTTCATTGGTTGGATAGCATGACATATTTCACTGACTGGAATATGTCTGATGAATACTGTTCCTTGTTCTGCAATTTTTAGTAAAAGTCATGGTCTATTTTTAAGTACTAGGTGGGGACCCTCAATTGCCGTAGGTGCGAGGACAGTGTTGCTCCAGTGAAGACAGAGCATAATAACAACAACACTGGATATAATCTTTAACCACAGGAAAATAGAAAGAAATTTCAATACTGAGGAGAAAAACTTGAAAGGCACAAGCGATAAATATGTATATTTTAGTCATTATGTGGCCAAACATTGAGGGTAGAAGTTTTGTTTGGTTTGGTGTTTTACAGCACAGCAGCACATGAAGGTTATTTAGTGTGAAGGCAATTAGAGTAAAGTGCCTTACCGAAGGACACACTGGTAGCCGACCTGGGCTGATCCAGTGGTAGGATTTGAACCTGCACCCTTTCAGTCCTTAGTCTAGTATGCTAACCACTGAGCCAACATGGCTCTAGGGGTAGAAGTCATTGTTGCACACAACACTGGAGATTTTGTTATATAGGCGTTCTGAAGGGATGTTTAATATTATTTCAGTATGACACCAAGAAAAACCTACACCAATCTTCTCGTAGTATTCAGATTTTAAAATTGTCCATCTAAAGCACCATCAGTTAGATGTTGGTAGATTGGTTTTTAATGACACTTTGATCCTGTTGGTATTACTGTATCCTGCAATGTTCAGCACATTTATGTCAGCATCTTGGTATACACTGTGCTTACTTGGCTTTGTCCTGTCTTCCTACCCAGACTGGTTTATTTCATTTTATTTTTACCAAAGCTATTTCACCTGGAAATTCATGTCTTAGGATTTCTTACCTTAATTATGTACCCTTTTGTGTTGATAATAGACCCTAATCTGCCATTGCATAATGAGCTAGCAGATCAGGATCAATGTTGTTTGCAGTTGGACTGGACTTGTACGCGAGTATATACAGTACATGCTTGAGATACATTTCAATTGACTGCACATCTATTATCATACAGTATATACAGTACATGCTTGAGATACCTTTCAATTGACTGCACATCTATTATCATACAGGATATACAGTACATGTTTGAGATACATTTCAATTGACTGCACATCTGTTGTACAGGATATACAGTATATGTTTGAGACACATTTCAATTGACTGCACATCTATTATCATACAGTATATACAGTACATGTTTGAGATACATTTCAATTGACTGCACATCTATTATCATACACAGGATAATCTGCTTAATAAGCGTTTTGAATCTGATGCAAATATCACTCAATATCCACGAATGTGTTTCATGAATTGTGTACAAAAAACCTACTTCATAGTCTATTAAATGAGTAAATATTTATGTCAGTTAATTTGAAAACTGCAGTTTAGTATGACAGAGCATCAGTTTTCTGATAGATAGTCGACATTTATGTTACTAATGTTGAAATTTAATCCATCCAGCAACTGAGTTTCTGTAGTTTATTTGTCAGTGGTGATGGTAATTACATACTGCCAAACAAGAAATGGTGTCATTTTTTTTTAGGAATTGCATCTTTACCAATTTATCAGCATGGTGGATTGTAGGGAATACTAGATTCTTTACAGAACTGTATTGAGAGGTGGTTTTACAATTCATAATCATTTTTCATTAATTTCTTCCATAACCTGGTTGGTCATAGGGGCACCGCTGATGACTTTGCGACAGTCACTCTCCATTTTGCCCTGTTCTCCACTGTTCTTTGGGACTTTGCAAAGTCCATGCCTGTCCACTCTTTAATATTATCTTCCCATCTCTTCTTCTGTCTGCCTCATTTTCCCTTTCCTCTCACTGTGCCCTGTAAGATTGTCTTTGACAGGCCAGATGAGCATGAGACTATACCATACCATCTTAGTTTGCGTTTCTTTACCTTGGTGAGCAGATCTTCATATGGTCCAGTAGCACCTTGGATTCTGATGCGCACCTACTCATAATACTGATGTAATAAAAAAAAGGTAAACAAAGTGAGATCAAATGACAAATAAAGCGACTGCTTTCAGGAGATACAAATAAAAAAATCCTTCGATTGACAATTTATCAACAGACAGACAGATCATAATGCCTAATTATTTGTTGTTTTTGACATTTTAGTATTCAATAGGTCCTTAAAAGTCAGTTTTGCCTTATAATTGTGAAGTTTTAATGAAAATTCTGCATTCTGAATTATATTGACAAAATTCCGGAAAGTCAGAAAATTTCGGGATACAATTTTAAACAGGAGTTGTCTATATGGAGAGAGAAAAGTAATTCAGCACCAGCATGATAGCCTGGCATATATATAGAAGATAGTTTCTCAATGTAAAAAGCAACGTATAATAACGGTAAAGCAGTAGATTAAACTGTAAATGGGTGAAAAATGGTGGCAGAGATAAAGAGTAAAGGAAGATGCATAATTTATGCATAACTAATGTACATGTATATGGTTATAGTTTTGGCCAGAAATGTTGAAGGAATTAAAAATTCTGGAATGGGAGAAAAGGATACACCCTTTGTTCCAAATGGAGATTAATTGTTACTGATTGAAATACAGATATCTCTATATACCCATAGGAAGAAGTAGTATAATTGCATGTTGTCCATTTTGGATGGGCTGCCATGCATCCAAACACTTTGATCCTAGGATTCCTAGTAAGCATTCTCATTACCGTATATACTCATGTATAAGCTGGGTCCAGATGCAAACAATATAGACCCTAGTCTGCCGTTGCATAATGTGTTGGCAGATCAGGGTCTATGTTGTTTGTTCTACTGATTAGTCCTTATAGACTGCATAGACCCAGATCTGCAGTCACATAATGCACAGGCAGATTTGGGTCTATGCAGTGTATTAGGAGTAATGAGTAGAAAAAACAATATAGACCCTAATCTGCTGACACATTATGTGACGGCAGATTGGGGTCTATGTTGTTTACAATTGGACAGGACTTATAAATGAGTATATACAGTAATATTGTAATGATCATGTGATTTTGAGTTGCTCACTAAACTTTGATTTACAATAGTTCACATCCTTAATTAATGTTGATTTTACACAAGCAGTCATCCTGAATTTGACACTAGACTGACCTCTGTATTTGCTGTGAACAGCATAGACCCAGATCTCCGTTCACCCCATGTGCCAGGAGGTCAGGATTTATACTGTTTGTTCTACTTGCATGACTTGAGGCAAATAGCATTTTTTTTGGTACAGCTTATAGACCTTTCCAGTGGACAGTTCTCCCATATTTACCTACCCGTGTCCACTACGTGTCACTACACGTGTCCGCCATTAAGGTACTGGTTACAGGTACTGATTCTATATATGCCTAACATGAGAAAGACTGTATAAAACAGGGCATGCCACAAACACTTACATATTTCTTTATAGCTATAAATAAATTTTATTCTGCATAAATCTTTGAATATATACTCTCAAATATTACAGAAAACAGCTACATCAGAATGTAAGTGAAACAAAAAATACACATTAATCAGGACACTTGTGTTAAAAAAATTAGGGTCCTTATTTCTGAAAAATTATTGCACAGGAAAATTGAGCAGTTACTGCCCATTTAATTTAAATGGAGCAAGAAATTTCATATAATAGAAGTTGCCCAGTTTTAACTTGCAGATGAATTCTGAAATTTGATGAATTAAAAAGAACAAAAAAGAAAAAGAGACCAAAATGCCCAAGTAATTGGAAAATCACCCATTTGATACATTTGATGGTTTCATTGTTTACCTTTCTGATATGAAATTACTATAATATATAATTTTCAGTATAAAAAAAATCTTTGAAATGTCAGCTTATTTTTATGATTTTGTAATATAAGTAATTTATGGGAAGAAGTAAAATTTTTCTTCATGCTGTTTTTGATAAGTAAATAAATAAATAACCACCTTTAGTACATGAATTCGATTAAAAATTAGAAAAAAGATCGTACAGATGTAACCGAAGTCTTTGATTGGTAAATGCATTTATAGCTTTTAAGTCTTCAGGGCATTTACAAATTTGACAGTCATTGACATAGTGATAGAATTGAATTTATTGATCAAATAATTAATGTAATTATTTGCTGCAATTAATAATTATTTAATTCATTTATCTGTGTCTTTATTTATCAGTATATATAGTTCAATTATGTTCCTACATATGTGATATTCTTACAAAAACATAAGAGAATTAGTGAACCAAAAAGTATGTGAGCAAAAGTGAAGTTACGAAAATTATTACCTTTTTTAGTTGGTTTGATTGATAGGACAAAAACATTAAATGAAGAATTTCTTTTGAAGACAATTTGATAAAATTGGTTAAATAATTAAAAATTTAGAACTATGAAATAAATAACTGAGAAAATAAGAATTATACCATGAAATACAACCTCGAGATAAAAATAAACCAATTATACAAAATTACACAGGAAACGTTCTGAAGTATTACAAAAATAAAACTTAAGGGTAATCAGTTCGCTAAATATTGTTTTCACAGTGATGCACTGTTAAGCTAAATGCTTGTGCAAATAAGTGATATTTACAGTAAATGCGTACGAATATAGCTTCCATAGTATAGAGCACTGGGCAATATCAGTACCGTAATGGCGGAATGTCATGTGATACACATATGGCTGTGTCCATTAAAACCATAATGGAAAGGTCTATATTGTGCCAAGTAGAATAAAGTGCCTTGCTTAAGGACACGCCACAGTAGTCAATCTGGACTGATCCAGTGGTTTAAAACAATAACGCATCATTATGGTCACACAAGTCTAATGCCTTAAGCACTGTGCAATTAGCATAGACACGGACACCTCTGTCACAAAAGTTTACTCAACATTTTGAGTACTAAATGTTACTCCTGTGTTGAAAATTTCATTTGAAATTGACAGATGCAGCATTTTGATTGGTCAGAATATTTTTGAATAAGAACTGAAGTCAAGTAAAATTTTATGACACAGGGGGCCAGATCTTTATTTATGTGACAGTATAAATCTGGGTCTATGCTGTGTTCCTTTGGGTGTACATTTTTTACAGGTAAAAATACAGTAACTTAAAAAAGATCAATTTTAGTAAGAAAGAGTCCTGTGCAATCTTCCAATTACTAATCATAAACGCAAGGATTTCCTCAAGAATCCATTTACACTGCATACACCCAAAGAATACTGTGTGTGTGCTCGCCTATAGGTCTGATCCAATTGAAAACAACACAGACTCTGATTTGTCGTTGCATAATGGGCCAGCAGATCAGTCTGTATTGTTTGTTCTACTGATTACTCCTAACTAATTGCGTAGTCCCAGATCTGCTGGCACATTATGCTATGGCAGATCTGGGTCTATGTAGTTTGCAGTTGTATGAGACTTATACATGAGTATAAATGGTTTATGGCTTTTTACTGAATTCCGTGACTGAAAAATCTTAGTAATATCAACAATTTATTGTGGGAATATCATGAGCATCTACTGTAGTATCATCATTTAACACTTACCATAGCTTGCTTAGATTTATTTCATTTTCAGTTGTGTGTAATTCTTCGTAAAAAAAATCAATTGTATTTTATTTGACTGTGAGATAAATCAGATTGCTGTTTTTATATACAAGACAAATAAAAAAGTGATGAATATTACAGTTGACAAAGAGAATAAATTGTCTTCAGGCAATAAATTAATTCCTAAATATACAGGACTGAGAGAAAAGTAAATTTTGATGACAGTATGGTAGCAATATAGGGACTATTTGTCTGCATACTGTGCAACACAAGCAATCCCTTTCAAATGTATTCTGATATAACTGTGTAAACAAAGTTTGCTAATTGAACTGCAGACTTGTTTTTTGTACTTGATCTGAACACAGTTTATCTGGATGTGTGGTGGGATGTATGTAGCAGAAATTTGTGAATCTGAGTTTTTGAAAGTGTATTGCAACTGATTTCTTTGAATAATAACACTGAAAATTCTTTGATTTTTGGATTGGTTTAGATTTGTTTCTTGTTGTTAAGATTGTTGTTGTAAATGATTTTGTTCCTCACATTTGATTTAATTGCATATTGATTTCACTTTTTATTTCAAAAATAATCAAACACCTCTTCTTGTGTCACCATTATTATTCTGTATTAGAAATATTAATTTAATTATACATGAAATAATATCAGACAGAGGAGTTTTCTCTTATTTATGAAAAATCATATGACATCTGTCAGAGAGTAAAAATCATCTTTTCCTGGAGAACCTCTCTTTCACCTGTAATTTAATTTTGTGGAGAAAAAATACTTTTGCCAAGTGTGACTGGCAAATATTATTCACAGTTAAAATCCTGACCTTGTCAAGTCTGCTTTATTGGAGCATTCTTTTCCCTCACAGGTATGAATACATTGTACTTATTTAAGCATCTGCACAGTCATGGTTTGAAACTTTCAAACAAATATCTTTGGAATTTCTCATTTCTTTATAATAAATTAGCCATGGTTTCTTTAGGAATTACATTTGTGTCTGGGTCAGTGCAATTGAGTCATAAATCGTCATGATGAGGAGGAATAAAGTATACCAAATAGCAACAAATATCTAGGGAATTTATAGTTGATCATTTACAAGCTGGCTGAATTGTACTATATTTGATACCATTATCAAATTAACAATATAAAGAGAATAATGGTTTGTTTAATGCCCCCATACAGAATAATTTCCTGAATTGTTGCAGATATAGATCAGAGGTTTCCAACAGTTATTGTCCATAGAGGTTGGATTCAACCTTTTCAGGTCATTATTGTTTGCCCTTTAGCATTGGTTACATAGTGAGGATAACATTCAGGTATGCTTTACATTGCATAACATATACTGAACAATTATTAAACAATTACGTATTACCTTCATTCATTGGCTAACTCCTAGCTTATACCCAACTCCAAATTAATTGAACAAATGTTGAATGTTTGCTCAAATTTTTAAAAAAATATGATTTTTTAAAAAAAAATTGGCACAAAATGAGGTTAGAATCATGAAAATGTTGGAATTTTCTTATTGTCTCTATCTCTACAAACTGCACATTTTTTTTAGAGACTATTAGCATGGATTTTAATTTGGGTGTTTTAGTCGGAATTCTGTTTTGCACTCTGACAGTTTCGTGACCTACAGGACCTAAGTTTAGCAGGTGGACTGAAGATGGTTCAAAAGCTTCAAAATGAATACAGGCTTGAATTCTCAGTTTTTGTATGTTGTTACATGTACTACTTCTGTTGATATTTTTACCATGTTTGGCTGATCTTACCTTGGGTTCTAGTAAGCTTATGGTATGACCCTGCCATCATGTGTCATCTGTTGTGTATCCATCAGCATTTGATATTTTCAACTTCTTCTCAAAAACCACTAGACAAAGTTCAACCAAACTTTGCAGAGGGCATCCCTGCATGAAGAGCTTTCAGGTTTTTACAAATGATGATGATCTGCCATCAAATATGGCCATTATTGCTAAAAAAAAGAAAAACCTTTAAACAACATCTTCTCAAAAACCACTCATCAGAATTGACCAATTTTGACAGAAAGCATCCTGGCATAAAGGGCTTTCATATTTATGCAAATTATGTCAATCCACCATTAAATTTCCTGTTACTAAAAAGAGAAAAAAACATTAAATTTTCTCAAATATCATTTAACAGAATTTGACTAAATTTGTTAGAAAGCCTCCTAGTATAAAGGGGTTTCAAATTTATACAAATGATGCCAATGCACCATTGAGTATGACTTTGTATTACTAAAAAGGAAAAAAACTTTCAATGGTTTGA
Source organism: Margaritifera margaritifera (assembly GCA_029931535.1). Lineage (NCBI taxonomy): Eukaryota > Metazoa > Mollusca > Bivalvia > Unionida > Margaritiferidae > Margaritifera > Margaritifera margaritifera. The sequence continues at coordinate 5,558,443 of JAQPZY010001684.1, forward strand.
CAGAAAGCATCCTGACTTTAAATGTATACATATGCTGCTGATTCACCATCAAATAGTACCACCATTACTAAAAATATAAAATCCTTTACAAACTTTTTGCTCAAAAAAATATGACCAGATTTAACAGTATTCTAGATCAAATGCCTTTCAGATTTATACAAATAATGCCAGTCTGCCAGAAACAACTTTATCTTTAAAAAAAACCCAACTGCTTTACAGAATTTGGTCAACTTCAACAGAAAGTATCTTGACACGAAGGCCTTTCAGTATCTTGGGCAAATGTTGCTGATATGCCATCAAATATGGATGAAGATACAGAAAATAGAGAGACCTTGAAACAGTTGTTTTCATAAGGTATGGAATCAGCATGCTGTTTAGCAGATTTCAGCCAGCAGAGCTCTCTCAGACCTAATTGGAACTCTTGTATTTGTTTAGGTCTGGATTTTAGCAACAGGATTTGAGTATGAACTTAATTCTAGGATCAAGCCATCTGGCTTAATAAAATTTATATATTCTTCTTCAGGTCATCTTCAATTAAACATCAAGACATTTTGGTAAAATTGAGGTAGAATTGAGCCACAGAAGTCTTGTACATAATTTTAATGAATTTAGACAAGCCCAAACCCAGGAGAGCTCTCTCAGGCCCAGTTGGGCCTCTTGTATTTGTTTAAATCCGGATTTTAGCAACAGGATTTGAGTATGAACTTAATTCTAGGATCCAGCTGTATGGCTTGATAAAACTTGTTTTTTTCTTCAGGTTATCTTCCATTAAACATCAAGATACATGTATGTTGGTAAAATTGAGGTAGAACTGAACCATAGAAATGTTATACATGATAAATTTAATGAATTTAGACAAAACCAACACCGTTCTGCTTAAACACAAGCCAAAAATGATATTTCATTATTGCAGACCTGTAACAAAACACTGTCACCATTTTCTTATTTTGCAATTCAAGATGGGAATAAAATCTTCAACATAAATTTAAGCTGTCATTTTACAAGTCACTGTGAATTTGCTCAGATTAAATGTTAATTCATTCCTCATCATTCTTGCCCTCTTAATCTAAACTTCCTTGGTCTTTTATAGGATGGGATCCTGTAAGTGTAATAACTTATCAGGGGAAGTTATGACTACACTAAAATCTAGGGCCAAAAGGGCTTGAATTCAACCTTTACTACTTATTGTACATTGCAATCTGCAGACATGCTGAAAGCTCCAACTCTGAAGCACATAGGGTGCAATTTTAGTCTTTGGGTTAGGCTTACAATAGATTATTGGCATATCAAGTTTGCAATTTGACAGCATCACTGTATATGCTAAATCAGCACATTGGAAGTAATTGTAATTTATGCATATGAAGATATTAAATACTTTCAAAGGTCTTGATATAATAGCTATACAAAAATAATCTCTTTTTTCTGAGCTTACTCTCAAGTGACTGATAGCTTGGATACCATGCATGCGCTATATGGGGTATAATAAGGTTCTCAGACAATTTTTTTTTCTTTTTCTGTCAATTTGAATGTAAATTAAAACCAGTTATACAGGCTACATGAGGATAAATACAGGGTTTCAAATTTTATATTAGAAATGTGCAGTGTGAGAGGCAGCAATATGCACATTTGAACTGCTTATGCTATAATAGTGTACATACTAGTATGCTCTAGTATGTACTAGTACATGTATGTATTAGTATGTACTGATAAGTAGTAGTATGCATTTGTATGTTGTAGTACATGTATGCGCTAGTATGTATTATAGCATGTGGTTGTATGCACTAGTACATAGTATGTGGTAGCATGCACTAATATGTTGTAGTATGTGGTAGTATACACTAGTATGTGGTAGTATGCACTAGGATGTAGTAGTATGTTGTAGTATACACTAGTATGTAGGAGTATGTGGTAGTATGCACTAGTATGTAGTAGTATGTGGTAGTATGCACTAGTATGTAGTAGTATGTGGTAGTATACACTAGTATGTAGTAGTATGTGATAGTATACACTATTATATAGTAGTATGTGGTAGTATACACTAGTATGTTGTAGTATGTGGTAATATACACTATTATGTAGTGGTATGTGGTAGTATACACTAGTATGTGGTAGTATGTGGTAGTATATACTAGTATGTAGTGGTATGTGGTAGTATACACTAGTATATTGTGGTATGTGGTAGTATACACTATTATGTAGTAGTATGTGGTAGTATGCACTAGTAGGTAGTAGTATGTGGTAGTATGCACTAGTATGTAGTGGTATGTTGTAGCATGATTTGGTATGTAGTAGTTTGTAGTAGTATATAGCACTGTCAAATCTGGATACGGATCACATACATGAAAATAACAGTTTAAAAAATGTACACAGACATTTCTGTATTTATAGCAAAATAAAAGCACATTTATGTTTGTCAAAAAACAATAATTTGAAACATAAGTATGCTTTTTGTATAGCTGTACTTTTCCTAAATAGTGAGTAGCATGACTCTTTTAACCTTTTTCTGATTCTCTGTTATCTCTTTGTGATGTCATTGTATTTGTTATTAAACCGTTTACTGTGTACTTTAGAATTCTTTGCTTTAGTTTGTTAACATAAATGTCAAGGCTTTAAAACGTTTTGTTTTTGATACATGTGAACTTTACTCTTGAGAAACATATATACAGAATAAAGACATTAAATATACTATTACTAGTTTTAAAAATATGTGAATACTTGTATTATCTAGATTTTAATGTATCCATCTGCCATACATGGCTTATTTTGGTTAGCATCTGAACTTCTTTAACCCTGTCTAGAAACCCTTGTTAAGTCCAGGCTGGCCAAGTGGTCTTAGGCACTCGCCTTTAACGATCGCTCACATCTCACCTCTTATCACATGGGTTCTAGTCTTATTTTGACAAACATGGGTATGCGAGAAAGCTTGCCAGTCTACCTGTGGGTTGGTGGTTCTTCCTGGGGTCTTTTGGGGTTCTTCATCCACCAAATATACTGGCTGCCATGTGTAGCCCATCATGTGCTGAAAAATGGCGTTAAACCCCACAAAACCAAACCAAAATCGAAAACCCATGTATTTGCCAGGCATGTTCAATAGTAACAATAATTTGACTGACTGTAAAATACTCCTGTGAGACATTTGTAGCTGTGAATGTAAATCTTATTCTTTTTCTAATAGTTAACTTCATAGCTGTAAATTGAATAATTTCAAACCCCTTATCAAATAAGCAGAGTGGCAAATCATATATAACTGGTGTCAAACTTCCCTGGGCATGGGTCATAATTGCTTCTTAATCCTGGCTGCAGGCTTCCAAGGACAAAGCAGATTCCAGTTTACACTGCCACGCCAGAGTGATCCCATCAGTACTGCTATACCTGCTGTCGAGCATCAAACAGAATATTCTCTTTACCTTGTCAGCATTAATATAACAATAAATACTGTTGCAGCTTGTTTACAGAGAAAGTAATGACACGAGAATAATAGGTAGGTAGAAAATCAAACAAACAAACAAAACACCAGAGATTTTAATTAAATCAGTAGTAAAAACAGTCCATCAGTTAAGTTTGATAGGGTAAATCTGCGCTGATTAAGTACTTAACAATTGATCTCACTTTTAATGCAATTTTGACACTATTGTCAACAGGACAACAAAATATTTTAAAGTCACTCATACAAGTGAAGATTTAAATACCAGTAGCTGATTCTGGGTCAGGCCTGAATACACGTTGATTGATTATGTCCTGTAACTAGACAGCAATGAAAACTACTGTCTAGACCATCTGGTAATTAATAACCCAGTTCATGGTTGCATTTACCTGTATTTACCTCCTGTTTAACATGCATCCATCTGTGAACAGCACATACTATATATACTCACTTATAAGTCGAGTCCAGCCGCAAACTGCACAGACCCAGATCTGTGGTCGCATAATGCGCTGGCAGATCTAGGTCTCTGCAGTTTGTTAGGAGCAATCAGTAGAACAAACAACGTAGACTCTGATCTGCCAGTGCATTATCCAACGGCAGATGAGAGTCTATGTTGTTTGCTGTTGGACGTGACTTGTAAGCGAGTATAGACAGTATTTGATGTTCCATCACATATTATCTAAGTAGTTCATTCTCAACCAGAGCTCTAGATGAACTGCATATTTAAATAGTTTATGCAAATAAATTTGAATAAAAAATGCATTTAGACATTTTTTAATGTGTTTAAAAATTGCAAAACACTTAAATTTTAAGCATTTTGTCCAAAGTTGTCAGCATATTTCTCCAGCTGCAAGTTATTATAAACGATGTGATCATCAAGTTCTGGATGTCCATGCATGTTTGAAATTACAGTGCAAAATCAGTGTGAAAGTGCTCTTCAAACAGAGTAGTATAATTAAATGCACCATTTGTAAGTGTTGCTTACTAAACGTTTGATGCATTTAAATACATGATAAACATCTTGATAGTTAAGACTCGGTCCGGTATCATAAGTTTGTTTTATGCAGTGTTAAAAAAAAATACTCCATAAAAAGTTTACAAACCCAATTCTAAGCAATGGAGTAAAATACCCAATTCTAAGCCATGGAGTAAGATACCCAATTCTAAACCGTGGAATAAAATCAAATAAAGAACTCTATCAGCTAATTATTTCTAATGAAGAATGAAAGAAGTTGCATTATACAATAGTAGATCTGTCCTGGAGATCATGCAACTCTTGAGCTTGAGTTTGATCTAAAGATTTTGTTTCAACCAATGATGTTACTTTTTAAAGCTGATTTCTGATTGGCTGATAGTGGAAACTTGAGCTCAGAGTTTTATGATCTCCAGGCCTGGATCTATGGTATTCGCAGTTACCAATGTCTTAAATATGACTATAGATGGTAAAGATTCATTTATATCTGAATACAGCTGTGTCAGGTATTAAATTGATCATATTTTATTCACCATGTTTTTCTTACCTTGTTGATAATATTAAAGTCTTGATGCACTTGTCCATCTGTTGCCTATTTCGTTCTGCACAATAGCTCAAATTCTCTGTGGTCTACCCTTACCAAACTTTGTAAATAGCATGCATTTGGGGTAAGGAAGAAGCCAGTTGACTTTGGAGTCAAAAGGTCAATGATCAAGGTCACTGACTGAATGAGGAAACATGGTTTCTGCACAGTAATAATAATAGTTATGCATCACATCTGAACCAAGCTTTTGGATGGCTTGCACTTGGTAAAGAAATCTGTTGATCTTAAGGTCAAAGGTGAGGGTCATTGTGACTGAAAGAAGACAAATAGTTTCTGCATAATTGCAACAGTTCTTGATTACAGACATAGACTAAACTTTGGATGGCTTGTACTTGGAGCAATTTAACAGCTTATTGATTTGGTGCTCAAAGGGCAAGATCACTCTGGCTGAAAAGTGAAAAATGATTTCTGCACAAGGTCAAGGTAACTGACTGAAAGAAGACAAATGGTTTTTTGCATACTAACTTTATTTCAAGAACTCATACCATGACCAAAGTTTGTGGCAGGCTTGCACTTAAGGTAAGTAAGAGTCATTTTGGTTTTGGGATCAAAAGGTCATAGGTCAAGATCATTGTGACTCAAAGAAAAATGGGTTTTGCACAACAATTTTTGTTTTAGAGCAAGTTTCTGAACCAACTTAGTGGCTGACTTGTACTTAGGGTAAGGAAGAAACCTATGTATTAGGGGACTAAAGATCAAGGTCATGGTAGGTGTAATAAGATAATAATGTTTTCTGCAAATTAAGTTTAGTTCAAAGGTCAAGATCAGTAAGACCCATTGGTCAGTAATCCAGATTCAAATATGCCTTAATAGTGCCTATATAGATGAGTATTAAACAATGGGTGGTCATATAATTTACCATTCACGCTACTCATTCTTTTGCAATTGCGTTTCATCTGCAACATATGTGGACATAGCATCCGCATACAAATTTGCACAATTTATTTCTTGTTGCCACCCAGTAAAAAGAATGGCATTAATCCACACAAAAAAAACTTGTTGTGATTTTGTCCTGCCTGTATACTTGTGTGAGGGGAAACATGCACATAAATATTGAAAATGTTTTGAATTGATAGACACAGAAATCAAGTGTTTATAGTATTTATTACATTTTGATAATGAATTAAAACTTAATTGTTCCATAAAGGCTTGTGATCTAATATAAGAAAAGAAAAGCTGATTTCAATTTGGGTCAGCAGACATTTTACAAGAGTAAAAGATTGGTAAGTGATAAACTCACTTAGGTTCTGCTCTAAAGTCATTACGTACTTCTAAGAGAGGGACCGGTTTAAGGCAAAGTTGTTTGCATTGGCAACATGCACAGTGAAGATCGTGATAGCATACCTCTATGCTACTTTCATGTACTGTGACTTAAATTTCTTGACATGTGGTAATTATGGAAACTGTGCATTATCTAAAGCAGACGTCTGATCAAAATGGCAGCTCCTATGCGATAAAAAAATGAGCCTGGACTAGTCCAAAGTACACTAACTTTAGCCGTTAATAAAATAGGGAAAATGAATTTTGCAAGAGCAGACAATACAAGCTTCTGAAAGTGCAATAAATGAATTACAAAATATATAAAAAGTAAAAAAGTTATCGGCTAGTTTTTTTGTTTTTTTTCTTCTTTCTGTTTACCTTTGAAGACCAGGAAGTGAAAATGATCAAATGGAGCTAGCAGTCTTTTGAGTGGTGCACATCTGAAGTAAGGCCAAGCTATAACCCAAATTACACCCATAAGTCTTACACCAACATAAAGGGAATTAAAAGTTAGTTTAACAATACCAAAGATATACAAGGTCTTTTTTAAATAACCAGGATAGCCAGTGAGGAAAACGGGGCAAATAAGGAAAGTGCCTTGCCCAGGGACACATCATGGAAGTCGTCCATGGCTGATCCAATGGCAGGAATAAAACCTGCACTTGTTTGATCACGAGTCTGAAATGCTAACCACTAAGCCAACATAAAGCAATTAAATAAATATGCATTGATGTGTTATGTATACTTGTAATGATAAAGTTTAATGGCACATCAGCACACTCCTGACCATATACTTCCAAGTAAGTTCAGGTATCCCAAAAAGGGCATACAAAAGAAAGACAAAGGCAAGAAAGAGTAAATCCTTAAAAAATAGAAAGTCAGATTTGTTAATATAAACTCCACTTTTTTAAATAGTCCCAATACCTTCTCAGCTTGAACATAACGGGACACATCCCAGGGCAAAATAAGCATGCTTCCATTAGTTGCCATTTACTGCATGCAGGAGGGTACATAGGGTTATTCCACATCCCTGAACCCAGAGCCACACATACATGTAGTGTCAGCATGGATGAAGGTTTTAGTTGTACAACAATTTAAAATGAATTATATCACTTGCTCTGTACATTTTTTGAGTTTATGCAGTGGACTACTTGAGCAATGATGAGACATAATGGAACTTGATAACCAGCTCATTTGATCCAAATAATGTTCCAAAACTATATCTTTGATCAAACAAATATTGAATTTCACATTTCAAGAAGTAGACGATGGATCTGAATTTGCTAATTAGGGGTTGATTTATTCTTTGAAATTTACAAAGGAATCATAGGATAAGCTGATAGCATGCTGACTTGAACAGTATTGGTTTAAATTTTAACTTCCAAATACATAAAGATTATTGTTATCAGTATTAAGGAATTGTGCTGGGTTGTCTAATATCAGTGTAATTGTAATATTGTGTAATTCACAGTTTATTTAAAGTTAAGGTCATTAAGTTGATGTAATTAAGGGTTACTTAGAGCAGCATAGTGCAAAGTAATTATTTATTTAGGAAAGATACAATACAGTGTATGTTTTCAAAAGCTTAACAGGGTCATGTTTGAGGTTATAATACCTGAATTTTGATGTAATCTGAAATAAATTGAAGGAATTAAGTTGGATTGAGAATCGAAACTACGATATTACAGTTTTAAATTTTACTTAGGAGCAGAAAAGAAACAGAGAGATCTTGATTACCTGTCTTTTAGAACAAGTTCATTATTAACCATTAACCAATATTTTCCAAATCCCATGTGCTCTGAGTCCAATGATGAGATAAGGCTTGATATGCCCACCAGCATGTCATATTACATAGCTAATGGAGGCAGGAGTTGCTGTGGCTCAGTGAGTGGTTAACTTAGTGTGCCAGACTTGTTACCAAAAAAGTGCAAGTTCAAATTCTGCCTGTAAATCAGATCAGCCCATAGAAATCAGCCCATGACAGCTACAGTGGTGTGTCCTTGGGCAAGGCACTTTACACCAATTGCCATGGCACTAAATAACCGATTTGTGTTGTTGTACCATAAAAGACCAAACCAAAACCAAATTTTCCTAATCCCAACTAAAGTAGGTTGAATTTAACATATCCTTGAAATCTATTACTTTTGCAACTTTTACTTCAAATATTGCATGAAATGGGCACTGGTATGTTTATTTTGTCATATGTACTCTCTGCTATAACAAGAGACAAAAGGAAAGATAATAACTGTACATCAGACATTCTGATCCTTGGAAAGATTAGATGTTTTATCTGCAGTCAAATACTGCTCATTGTTGATGTAAAATGTCACTTGTAATTAGAAATTACAGTAAATTGGATTAAAATGACATTTTCATGTGAAATAACATCTCTTGGCATATTGCATAGCCCTTTGTAGGGTCATTTATATGGTGTATAAAGTCTAAATGGTCCATTTTGAAATAAAGAAAGTCTTTAATCAAATGAAATCATCCCTCTATAATAGCTACCCTATATACTTGCTTATAAGTCAAATCCAACTGCAAACAACATAGAGCCTGATCTGCTGTCACATAATCTGCCAGCAGATTAGGGTCTATGTTGTTTGTTCTACTGATTACTCCTAACAAACTGCAGAGACCAGATCTTCTAGCACATTATGCGATTGAAGACCTGGGTCTGTGCAGTTTGCAGTTGGACTCGACTTGTAAGTGAATATATATGATAAATTGCTAAGTACTGAACGACAGCTAACCTATGATTAATTTTTGTTTTTGTTTCCCATACACTAGTTGGTGGAATTATATGGTAGTACAACTGAGAGACTTGGCATTAACCATCATTCCAATATTAGGTCACTATAACCAAAAATCATGCTTTATGAAATAAAGATAAATTTTGAATGGATCATAGATTTTGACTGCAATGAAATAAGAAAAAAATGTTTGGTGGTTTTTGTTTTGTTTGTGTGTTTGGTTATGGGCATATAACTATTAGATATTGTTTAGCAGATACAGTACAATATTATCCAAAAGCTTTTGTTAAGCATGGTAAGGGACCAGCCATTTCATTTGGGCAGGGAGAGGGACCATGGCATTTATTTTTTAAAAAAATTTGTGTCCCAAATGGTTTTAAAAAATACTCTTGCTCTGATTTGAAGAAAGAATGAAACATATTCAGTCAATCATATTAGCTGAAAAAAAGATTATCTTGAGATAAAAGGAAACAGAATAGCCTGGTTGAAAAGAAAATCTTGTACTCCACCCCAGAAAATTAAATGGTTGGTACTTAACATGTTGAAAGAGGTTCAAACAAATGATGATGGAAGGCATGATAGCTTTTTTGTACAAGTCAGGTACCAGTACTTTGTCTGTTTAAAAAAATGATACTTTTTAATGCGAAATATATATTTTGTCGTCATTATACCATTTTGATGCTTATCTGTAATTTTTTAAAATTATATTACCGGGTAAATCCTAAAAAAAAAAAAAGCGATTTCTAAGGCTAAACATAGTTCAAAGCAGACCATCAGACTGTGATCTTTTGAAAGTTATTGCTGATTTGATACAATATTTGAAATTGTAACTTTTGATCATTATAAATTGTAATGAGGATTATTAGGAGAATTTTCTTTATCTGCAGTATGAAACAAGTAAGATTCTGCTGTTAAATGGGATCATTAGGGACCAGCCTTTAAAGGGGCCAATAGCTTGAAAAAAAATATTCTTGCTCTGGCACCCATACAGGTTTCTCTGATTTATAGAAAAAAGAGAACTATTTATATCCGTTGTAATAGTTTTAAAAAAATATCTTGAGGTGAAGGGGAAAAAATCCAAGTTTAAAAGAAAATCCTAGCCCCCTCCAAAAAAAAAAAAATTAAATGGTAAGTCCCTTGTATGGTAAATGTTTCTTTACTTGACTACAGAAGTGTGTGTGTGTGTGTGTGTGTGTGTGTGTAGGGGGGAGACCTGCCTTTGAACTGGAAATGATCACAAAACTTTAGCAGCAACCAACAGGTAAAGGTAATTCAGGATCAATCCGATGGTGACCTGTTACTGTTCTGTGCTAAAACTGTGTGATAGGAGAGTATTTTATTCACATTTAAGAAATTCCACATGGCTGAGAGGTGTTGACAGTTAAAAATGGAAGAAAAATATCTCCCCCCCCCCCCCAAGTCAGAAGTAAAGGTGTGGGGGGGGGCTTATATTGTGCCCCACCCCCCCACCCCCCCCCCCCCCACCCCCCAATCAACAATCAATGCTACAAGTTTCTCAAATTCTCAAAGTGGGGAAGGATTGATGGTGGTGAGGGGAACTTACACATGAGTATGAGTATAATATCATAGAAATATGGTATATAAATCTAGGGGCAAAAAGAAAGTTGAGAAGTTTTTAAAACACTAATTCATCAACATTGCCTATTTTCACATCAAAACACAATGAAGCAGTATTATCAGTTGATACCTGCTGAAAAGTATGAAATTCTCCATAAAATCTTTAACTTCGCTGAAAACCATCAAAGTTCTCAATACAATTTTTCAACTTTGTCAAATTTATACCATGTGATCACTACTACAGCAAAATCAAATCTTTTAGATTATTGTTACTATAATATCTTCCATTAATTATTGTTGGACCATTCATTCAAAACTAAATGCTCGGAAATTATTTCTTGTACTATGTACATCAAAAAGGCACTCCATATATTAAGAACATGTGGGTTGTCATATAATGAATGGTAATTGAGTAGCTGTAGTAATTTTGTAGCATATGTACTCACTTATAAGTAGAGTCCAACTGCAAACTGCACAGACCCAGATATGCAGTTGGATAATGCACCAGCAGATCTGGGCCTGTGTTGTTAAACAACATAGACCCTGATTTGCCAGCACATTATGCAATGACAGATCAGGGTCTCTGTTGTTTGCAGTTGAACTTGACTTATAAGCAAGTATATACAGAATTTCTTACACATTGTAAATGAATCGAGCATAAAACAGCATCATCCATCATAAATTACTAAATCATAAATTTGTTTGTTATGATCTACTTGAAAAATGGGCCAAGCCTACAATGTATGTAACATCTTGATATGGAGACTTTATGATGCCTAGATGTGTTTTTAAGTTGTCACCTTGAATTACATTTACATATGCAAGTGAAAGTTGGAATCAAACTTAACATCAGTCTAAATTGAAGGGAAAAAAATAATCGGTGTTTTTCACAAAAGTGTTTTTATCAGAATTTAAATAGAAAAAGAGGTAATTTCTGGTGCCAAAAGGATAAAAGACAGTGCTGTTCAATAGAATATTGTTCTGTAGAATCTAAGTTAATAGATCAAGCACCCAATGGACTGAGCAAATAAGTTAGATAGATCCATAGTTTTAGCGAACAAGGCTTAACATTACTGCAAATTTTCTGTTGGGTTTTGAAAATAAGTTCAAGCAATCCTAGTGATGTAATCGGATATTACCATCATGTTGTATTGTCAGATTCAATGTGGTGGTGATATATAGGCAAATTAAATAGGTCAGCTATATCATTTAGATTTGAGATCTACCCCCTCTCACAGCCAACGTAATTCCTTTTCCAATTCACTGCAATGCAAAGAACTAATACAGAGTAGCATGTTTACCATAATCAGCTTGTCCCCATCATTGGTACATTTCCATCACAGCATTTTTGTCAGTTTTAAATACCATCTATACTCGCTTACAAGTTGAGTCCAACTGCATACAACATATACCCCAATCATAATGCACTAGCAAATCAATGTCTGTGTTTGTTCTACTGATTACTCTTAACAAACTGCATAGACCCAGATCTGCTGGCACATTATCTGGGTCTGTGCAGTTAGCATTTGGACTCAACTTATAAATGAGTATATACGGTAGCTACAGTGTACATGCAATGGTCAGTGAAAAATAATGGAATTTTCCACAAGCTGTAACCTTAGCATCTGACTAGGTACACAGTAATATAAACATCATCATATTATTGCTATATTGTTAAAAAAATATTGTGATATCATGACATAACTTTAGACTGGTGATAATATCACTAAGCAATCTTGGGTGTTCAAGCCAACAAGATTTTGCCCACTTTAGAGTTTTAAAAAAAAAGAAAGAATTTTCTATATGGGGTTGATCAGATAGTAAATACCATATATGCTTGCATATAAGCCAGGTCCAAATGCAAACAACATAGACCCTGATCTGCCGTCACATATTGTACCGGCAGATCAGGGTCTATGTTGTTTGTTGTACTGATTAGTCCTTACAAACTGCATAGACCCAGATCTGCCAGCGCATTATGCGCCGGCAGATCTGGGTCTATGCACTTTGCAGTTGGTATTGGCTTATACACGAGTATAGATAGTATATATCTATTTTTGGGTCTACGAGAACAGACAGAAGGGACTATTTATGAGACTGGTACTGCTGTCATAAATGACAAGATATTTTCCATCTCATAAATTCTAAATGGTAACATTTAACAGCTGTATGATCATAAGTGATAGAAACATCCAAAGAGCCATTACTATGACAGGTTATGTGGTAACTTAGTGTAACATCATATTATGAGGACCTGCCTTGTTACACTGTCACAGTTTACTTTGTGGGTCATGACATTAGAAACTAGAAGACAATCCATTGTTTTATTTTTGTTAAATTTATGAGACTTCAGTGAGCTTATAGGTTACTTTTCAGCTGTTTCTCTCAAGGTTTCAGGTACAAGACAAAGATATTCAATATGGATTGTTGACCCAATTTCCAACACTCAAATTTTCATGTTAGAAGTAAATTATCTTATGTTTTTGGGTCCACAATCCATGCAGAACATCTTTGTCTTGTGCTTGAAGTACTGAGACAAACAGTAAATATCTTGTGTCATAAGACTATGTATGCAGATATGGCAGCATTATTATTAAGACTTCTTCATTTTTCAACAGAATTATCCCACACCTGTATGTCACACAGACATTACAAGTTCATCGACAAGATTTCTAAGACATAGAATGATAGAAATAAAGACAGATTGGAGCTTGCAATGTTCTTTTTAAGATCTGCTCAGCCAATTACATTAAGAATGTTTCAAGAACTTTATATAAAGTAAAAGTTGATCCTCTTCAAGATTTAAGCTGATAACCTTTCATAAAATTTAATGTCACATTTATAGTTCGTTGGGATATATTATTTTCTTGGAAATATCAGTTAACTGATAGTAATTGTTAATTGCCTGCAAACTTTTAGCTATTTCATTTCCATTCTTGCCTGGCTTAATTGCATGGCTTAATTGGCTCTCAGTTTTTTTTTGAAATAGTTAGATCTATTTTATCTATCCTTACATTATCATGATCAAGTAAATTACTGGCAAGCAAAGTTTTGAGAAAAAAAAGAATGCTTCGTTTAGGAACTGCATTGAAATGCAATTTTTAAGTACCGTATATACTCGCTTATAACTGAAGTCCAGCTGCAAACAACATAGACCCTGATCTGCCATCACATGCACTGGCATATCAGGGTCTATGTTGCTTGCTATACTGATTACTCCTAACAATTGGCACAGACCCAGATATGACAGTGCATTATGAGACAGCAGATCTGTGTCTGTGCAGTTTGCATTTGGATTCAACTATAAATGAGTAAGTATATATAGTAACATAAACTCGAGTTACATGTAGTCAGTTAATTGGTAATTAAGATATTGTGCATGACATGTCATTGTGACATTTTCTCAACAATAACTTCCTTGAATGTTCAATTTTTACACATTTTTCTTGAAACTCGGTTCATCAGATTGCACCAAAAACAAAGCACTTGCCCAATATTGAAATTATTGTCACTTCTGTTTTTTTCTGTCGTCTGATAGGGTCAAGTTTTTAACAAGTCTGTAATTTTACATCTCTTTTCTTTGAGACACAGTGGTATAGCTGACAAGCTGACAAAATGTTTTTCCATTAAATGTCACAGGACTGTTGACAAAGTTTATCCAATTTATTTTTCCCATTTCAGGCATTGATTGCGTGCTAGATGATTGGGGCCCCTGGTCAGAGTGTAACAATCCATGTGGTCTGGGGCTTCAGCACAGAAAGCGAGGGGTCTTCACACAACCAAAATTTGGAGGCGCACATTGCTCCAAAAGAAAACAGAAAAGAGTTTGTGTAGGAGATCATGGATGTAAACAACTTAGTGTTGAATATCAGGGAGAAGAATTGCAAGGTAGGTTGAAATTTTTTTGTGATACTTGAACAGTGAACCTTGGAAACACTGAGCCTTGACAAAATTATACCGGCATTCTGATGCAGATGATTGCTAAATTGACTCATCAGCCAAGGGTGGCATTTGTCAATCAGCAATCGCATAACCTCAGGCGCTTGACATTAGATAGTATTTACTTTTTTTTCTTTTCTTCAGGTTTGTACCATGTATGTAAGAAAGAAAAGGATGGACAGTTGCCATCTTGCTTCTATTTGGTAGTTATCTTGGTAATAATCATTCCTTACCGAGTTACTGTTACATTTTGCTGGGTTGAATCCAACAAGTATACTCCACTTTGATTGATCCTGTCATGCAGTGAACAAATTCATTGGCTTTTATTGCTATATTTCACTGTGAAAATGTTGCATCATCTCATACAAGAAAATAGGCAATGGAAGTTGACATCTGCCTCAGATTGGTCTGTTTGGAATATAATATGTCTACAACTTTTTGATCTGCTCTTGATCTAAGAGTATGCCTTCTGTTTAACCTCAGTGTAAGATATATACTTTGGGTTTAGAAATGATCAGAAGAAAATGGGTTCAAATTTTCCAAATTTAAAACTGTTAATATGCACTTCTGATGATTACGTAGACTTCATGATGACCCAAAACTTCACCTTGAAGTTGTTTTTTTTATCCTTTTTGCGGAGGAGACCACATTTTTAGGGCATTTTCTTTTATTGTAAACTAACTTACCTTCCACATATTATATACCTTAGGGACAAATTTCAAAAAGCCCTAGATTTAATACAAGTCATGGCAAACACAGATTGGGGAGCAGGCCAGAAGGACTTGTTCAGATTATATAGGACTGTAGTAAGATCTAAAATTTACTGTAGCTTGATTGTATATGGATCAGCTTGTAAATCTTACTTGTCCATGTTTGGTCTAATACACAGTCAGAGATTTGGACACTGTTTGGGATCATTTAGAACTTCCCCTTCAGAATTCCTCTATGATGATGGATATGATCCATCCCTTTATCTCAGACAAATGAAAGTGGCTTTCCATTCTACTACCAAACTATCCTCTAATCCATCTTATGCCATATATGAAGTCATTTTTAGGTCCAAATACCAAACCATGTGTGCTAAGTAACTAAATTTCATTCCACCGTTTGGCACCCATATTTGTCCTCTTGTAGAAGCATAAAAAATCAGTCTTGCTAATATTGTAAAATTCTGTATTCGCAAATTACAGCCTTGGTTATCAACCCCCACCCCAATAAATATTTGATCTTTGCCAGTCCTGAAAGTCCTCAACCAATCCTCTAGTTTTTCAGCATAAATTCAATAAAATCAGATCTCCTATCATATCCATACACCCCTGTATACAGATGGTTCAAAAGATGTAGACAGGGTTGTCGCTGCCATTGCCACAACCCATGGCATTAAGCCTCCTTTTTTACTGCAGAAATTACAAGCATACTAACATCTTTGAACTGCATGGAATCCTCCAAAGCAAAAGCAAATTTCATCCATTCTGATTTCCTTTCCACACTAAAAGTCTTGCAAAACCTTAAATTTCAGGACCCAAGGTGGCTCAGGGGTTAGTGTACTGGACTTGGGACTAAAAGGGTGTGGGTTTGAATCCTGCCATCAGATCAGCCCAGGTCAGCTACCATGGTGTGTCCTTGGACAAGGCACTTTAGTGTAATTGCCTCACCTCTAAAGAACCATTTTGTACTACTGTGCCATAAAACGCCTAAAAAAAACGAATCCAAATCTTAAATTTGACAACCTGGTGCATTGGTATTTAGGGAATTGAGAGGGCAGATAAAGCAGCTAAAGTTGCCCAGCAATTTTTCTTTTTATGACCTCAGTTCTGTATACTTCGCAAAATCTATGGAATGAAAACTCCAAACAAGCTTCTCAAAATCGGACCCATCATTGGGGAGTGTCATCACTCATATTGAACAAATGGCAGAGATGAGGTTATATTGTGCAAATAGTACACACTTGCCTGACATGTGCATACCTTCTGAAGGCTGAACCTCAACCAGAGTGTATACCCTGCCAGTGTCCACTGACAGTGTGACACATTCTTGTAAAGTTTATTGACTTTCACCTGTGAGACAATTTTTTTAAAATGTGAATTACATATATACATAATCTCTCTCCTACACCTCGCCTACCACCCACCCCCACATATATTTAATATGAGGAGGAGATAGCTATCACTTTGTCCATCTGTCTGTATGTAAACATTTTCATTAAAGGAGCATAACTCACAAACCGATGAAGGTATTTCAACTTACCTTGGTACACATGTCAAGCAAGTTGTGCAGAGGTGCCTTTTCATCCTTAGAATTGTCCGCATTCAGTACTTTTTATGTTACCATGGAAACAAAGTGTAGTATAAGTTGTTTATAGATTGACAGTGTGAGACTATATAATACTGGCATAAGTAGTATAAATATTGAGAGTTCTGGACCATACCCTACTTTCAGCACAAGCCTTTACATAGGTTGGGAACAGAGGGGATGTGTCAACTGTAGATGACACTTTTTCACTAAGTTGTTTTTAACATTTTCATAATATATATTTGAGTTTTGTTTCTACCATAGAGTGGAATTTTCGGAAAGTAATTGTTATGTAATAATTCAGAAAATATAAGTTACATTATTAAATGTTTTTACAAGTTTTGTGAATAAATGAAAAGATGATAATTTTCAATATGTTCAATGTTATTAATGTTACAGTTTCTAGTTAAGGCTTTACAAGGCACTTAGGTCTCTATTTCATATGTTGGCAGGTAGGTACAAATATCTAACATGCTATAAAAGCAGTGTTAGAAGACCAGGTGTCATGTGTGCCATATTAGCCAAAGAGCCTGTAAGCCAGTGGTAACTGTAGGGGTATATACTAGGAAGGACCTTGGACATTTCAAGTGGAGATGTAAGGGCCAGGACACACAAATTGTATGATCATACCAAGTTAAGTCTCCATGTGGTCAGGCTACCTATAGGGTATACAGGTGGTAGGGGACACATATGGAACTCTTAGTTAGGAGGCATGGTAACTCCTCCTTCACTAAGCTGCATTGACCAATAGATTAGATTATATTAATTATAACCAGAGTTGTAATCTGTCAGTCACTGAACTTTAATATGAAAATTGGACTGTAAAGTTAGATCCAAGTCATAGTGGATCAGGCAGGCAGTGAGATAGTCAATTAATCAGTCAGTCAATCAGTTAGTCAAGGTTAGTTATGCAGCTCAGTTATTGAGTTCAGTTTGGAATGGAGTTATAGTGTTCAGTTTAGTATAGTGATTACTACGAAAGAAGTGGATATGAAGGAGGTTTGATACATTACAAAATGTAGACAATAGACATGGTGAGATTCTATGGAATATAATGTGTAGACAAAGAAAAAATATGATCTATATTTGTTATGGACAGCATGAGGTGGGCAGTTGATGTATTCTTATAATTATGCATTGTCTGTGAATAAATATGTCATGAACTAGAATGCAGTGTTCAGAGTTAATTAACCAATGTACACATACAAACCCTCTCACTCGCACTGTGATATTTTAATCATGGTGATATATTTCAAAATGAAAATATGCCAGTTTTAAAGAAATAAATATGCAGATGAGGAGGCAGAGATTTTCTGTTGTTCTGAGAAGTCAATTGTTTCTTGTTTATTACCATATATACTCGCTTATAAGTCGGATCCGCCTGCAACCTGCATAGACCCACATCTGCCATCACATAATGCACCAGCAGATCTGGGTCTATGCAGTTTGTAGTAATCAGTAGAACAAATACAGACCCTGATTATGTGACAGCAGTTCAGGGTCTGTGTTGCTTGCAATTGGATTCAACTTTGACGCAAGTATAGGTGGTAGTCGTGAATTAAATAGATTGAAAATTACAACACATAATCAGTGACAATATATGGTATTAGTCTTGGCTAGTTCCTGGGATTCTACTAATTGTTCTTGTCAGTTGTAAGTAAATTTTCCCTAACCCATTTCAGCCATCTTGATGTGTTGGCCTTTTGAATTAAGTTGCCAAATGAAACCATTTTGTAAGAAATGTAAAAATTCCATTTGTGCTAAGAGTATAATATATTTAAAGAAAATAAACTCTTTTTTTTCATGTGTGTCTTGAATGAATAATATATAAAGTGAATAGAAATATGTACCAAAAAAAGCATTATTTGTGGAACCCAATAAATGTTTATATACACTTGAAGGATGATAGTTGACAATGGAATCAATTTGAGATATGTTATACAGGTCAGCAAAATGTACAGGATGCAACTTACATTAAAAAAAACATAAAATGTATTATCTGTGTAGATTTGGGATTTTTGTGAACAGATGTCAAGAGGAAAGATGGACAAAACAGGTTGTTCTTCTTCTAGCAACATGAGCAGTAACATCTAACTGGCTGAAGCAACCTTACTGAGATAAAACCAAGCATCGGTAAATGTAGTGAGCAACTTTTGTAGTGACCTAGTCTAAAAGCATTTATGTAAAGCATGTAGGCAAGAAGTATACAGTTTCTGTTGATGTCCATTTATAATTTTTAGCTGAAGGGCTAGCTGGAATATATATGTGTATAGATAACATCTGTATCTGGATATACTTAAAGAATGTTTGACTTTATCATTTGTAGATATCATGTTCAGATTTAATATTGACCAACTTTTATGGCTGAAATCACCGGGAGGTGTGAATGTTAATGGATTTAATGTATTCAAGAGAAATAAAAGACCTCTAGTGGTCTGAGGACATTATGATATGTTTACATGGAGCAGTAAACAAAATGATGTTTGACACTTTCATCAGTCCATAGAAGATTAGTATGTAGGCATTTTACATTACTCAGCTTGCACCGGGATGGCTGTTGTTGATAATTATTATCACTGTAGAAATTGAAATTGACTAATTGCTATGACTATATATAATCATATAGCTAATTATATGAATTTTTCAGTACATCATTTGAGTCGACAGAGAATTAGATTGTAGAATGCTAGCAGTGGGAGATTTAGACATGGGGAGAAGTCCACCCCCTCACCCCAACATCCACCCACCCACTCCACTGTGGAAAATCAAACAGATATGGGTCCTGCACCAACCCAGCCCCATAAAGCCCCGGACCATGTTTACCAAGAACATATCCCATTCAGTTCTCTGTTTTCTCTCTCACCCCAACATCCACCCACCCACTCCACTGGCAAAATCAAACAGATATGGGTCCTGCACCAACCCAGCCCCATAAAGCCCCAGGACTCTGGCTCGAGGCTTGAAAAAATATACCCCACACACACACACACCCAAAAGAGATCAAAAACAAGTGAAAGAGAGCAGTAAGTTTCTTTGATGTCAAGTCCAAATGTAAACTGCTGGTTCATTTACTTCCAAGCAGTAGCATTCTGTATTTTATTTTGATAATATCTAGCTACTGACTGTATTAACTTCATACATGGACCTTTATCAAGAACTCCTTACAGTGAAGAGTATAACACCTTGCTCCATTCTACCATGTTTACCAAGAACATATCCCATTCAGTTCTCTGTTTTCTGGAGAGTCTATTCTTCCAGGCTGTTCAGTTTATGAAATGTCAGTTTTTAAACTTGGCTTCACAACATGTTACCCAGTCTTTTAAAATTTTTGGCTCAGGACTTACTTTTGCAAAATCTGCCATCTCAGTAAGAACCAACCAATTGGGAGTCCATGCTTTATGGGGGTTAAGACTAAGAAAAATTATGTGTTTCTGGCTTCATGCTGAAAAAAAATGATGTCCTCTGATGTTGTTTTTATCTTCTTTTTTATATATATAAATTTCAATTTCAATTGGAAACGAGAAACCCTGTCAGACAAACCAGGTTCACTTCACTGATTGTGAACTTAATGATGAATACAGCACTTCCTCACTATAACACGGTTCTTTTTATAAGGCAAGTATAGTTATGGATCCCATTTCATTAAGTGGTAGTGAAATTATATGTATCATGTACTTTGTTATAAGGCGGTCTCACTTTAGGGCAACATAATCTATGCCTCCCATGCATAGCATTATAATGAGCAAGTGCTGTATCTATCTTATTGGTGATCAGTATTGTAAGAATAATGATAATACAGTAAAATTAAAATGCCAGTTATCTGGAGCCATTGGGAGACAGTCATTGTTTGCTGGAATATCAGTTATCCATATAATTGATTTTAATCAATTAGGAATTTTAATTCTGAAGGGAAATGGTGGGACTCCTTATGAGTGAACAATAAGGGTTATTTGGTGTCTGGATAATAGGCATTCTACTGTAATTACTTGAGTTATTTCCTGGAACATCAAAAAAAAAGCTTTGAACTTAATCAGGCTTTTCCTTTCCAGCGTAAATTCTAGTGGCCCCCCCCCCCCCCCCCCAAGCAAATGTTTGAATTTAGTTATAGTCCGTTTCAGCATGATCTAATAGGCCAAAAAATACTTCAAATGTTTGAACATACTTAGCAAACTTGAACTTAATTTGTACTCTGTGTACTCAGTTGAACTTAATTATTAAACCATGTGCATGATCCCGTTATTGACAAATGTATGATTTTCAGCATTCTTGGTTGGTTTGGTTTTTGGTGTTTAATGGCACAGCAACACATGCAGGTTATTTAGTGATTGAGACAATTGGAGTAAAGTGCCTTGCCCAAGGACACACCATGGTAGCCAACCTAGGCTGATCTAATGGTAGAATTGGAACCCACACCCGTTTGGTCGCAAGCCCAGCATGCTGACCAGTGAGCCAAAGTGGCTCCTCAACAGCCTTCATGGTTTGTAAGGGGATATTGAGGAAAACAGGTGCAACCAAGAGCTATATATCTGTTTATACTGTACAGTGCTTGTGCACTTGCTGAAAAAAAAATTAAACAAAGACAGATGTAGGTGCTTAGTCATGGTTACTGGGGGTTGTAAGCTTCATATACCAGATCCAACACAGATCTGTTCAGAGATACTGGAAAGCATTGCTGGATTCTGCAGACATGGAAACACACACGCAAGATTAACTATCTTAATACTCTCTGTTTTCCCTAGCATGCATTGGATGATATTGTGTGATGGATCCAGTGTTGACCGAGATCTGTAACCCCTATAGTGCCAGAAATAGTCTGGCATCTTTAATCTGACCAAAAACATACTTAAAAAAGCACTCAATATTCAAAATATTATTTGATTTTTTATAAAAGGAACCATATTACCACGAAAAGGAGAAGATGCAGTAATAGCTAATACAACCAGGGCCTGATTAAGACCTTTAGAAGCCCTAAGCACTGAAAAGGTTATGCACCCCCCTCCCATATGTAATTCAAATAAAAACAATACTAAACTGTAATTTCTCACTTTTTTTTGGTGCCCCTGCTTTGCTGGTGCCCTAAGCACGTGCTTAGTCTGCCTATTGGGTAATCCAGCACTGAATACAATTTGTCCATATCAACATTGACACCAGGAAACTGCAACAGCTGGTGGTAGAAAAGAGTTCCACATTACATGTACATTGAATAAATGATCACAGAACATTAAAATTTCAGACGGTTCAGTGATTTCAGAACTGAAACACAACATATTTTTTTATGTTGAATTGCTGTTAACTATCTAATTGCTGCTCTGGCACATTGCAACAGACACTGTTTTTAAAAAAATGTAACAGATTCGAACAATTAGTTCCAATTGGATAGATCTCTGTGCTTAAATTACATGTCGAATTCATACACGAGTGTAATTGCAAAGACTCAATATCCTAGAAAACATTCAGCAATACAACTATATACTTTTCGGGGGCCTGTCATGCAACAATGCATGAATGAGATGTCATGTATCTGGTGTAGTTTTGTGGGTCGCTTTCATGGGGAGTGAAAAAAACCAAACAAATACTGCTGGTCATACCCATTATCATTTCAGTAGCAAAATATTAAATATCAGTTTTGGAAATGTTGGAGATTCTGTGGATGAACATTTGGCGATATTTTCCATAATCAAATATAGCCAATTACCAGCAATGATGGAAGGATCCCCCTATGATAAAACAGTACTCAGAATGTCAGATGTACCAGTTGTCCTCATCTATTAAAACAACAAAAAAAGTAAAGATGAGGCTTGATTGAGCACCATAAAACTACTATGACTGTTTCTGAAAGTATGAGGTCATCCAAATATAATTTACCTCTATCAACAACATGTAATGAAGCTTATGAAGTCTTTAATTGTCTTGTACTGTGACATTTTTCACTACTAAATGCTGGAGAAATTGTCTTTTGTGCAGGACTTTTGGAGATTGGTTAAAACATGATCTACAGTTTTGCACATTGTCCGGGAAAAAAACATACGCTTGGAACTTTTCTTTAGTAGATGCCCATCCATGTCTATGTTGGTGCTAGCAATGGCCAAAGTCACTAAAGGTGATAAAAACTTTAAGATGGCAATGAATATCCATTTAAAAACAATGTATTTGGCAATGAAAATATTCAAGGTTTGTGGTAGTTGGCTGAGTCGCTGAAGTATATGACGACCGCTAGTGTAACGTATTTTCGAGGTTAAAGTCACACCTACAGCAATAAAGATTTAATTTATTCTTTGGCTGAATTAATGATAAAAGACACAAATATATGCAAATACACAATTTGTTATTTAGTTAATTGATTTATTAATTTGAAATGAAAAAAGCATGGGTATTTATTATTTAGACAAGGAGTGAACACAAAAGTAGCAAAATCCAGAATGGAAAATGTCATGGTGCAGCTCATTTCATGTTAACCAGATATTCAAACATGTTAATGTTTTCATGAGTTGTTTGATCACATGATAAAACTTTGATTGGAATAATGTAAGTGTCTAAGGAAAATATGACTCAAGGTGGCAAAACTGTTGAAGTAAGTACATGTATGATTATCTCATTTTTTAGCACTTCTGGTGCATTAATATACTACAGTTTTCCTTTGTCCCTTTGAAATGTTGTGTGCCCCAAAATTGGAGGGTGAGGGACACAGTGTCCCCTTGGGATCATGTGTGCAAGACTGCCTACATGTAACAGACTCAAACAAATAAGTTTGAAATATAATGCATATTGATGCAAATTAAAGTCTGCAATCATATATTTGTTATTGTCAAAAGAAACCAAATACAGGGAGATGGCTATTTTCTTGCAGGCCTATCAGTATATCCCAGAATCTTTCATTGTATTGGCATTGTATTAGGCTTAGATTAATTGTTGATTGGTGTCATCGGCACATGATGGAGTAAGTTTCTTGTCCACAGACACACCACAACAGCAGACTAAGGCTTGGCTGAGCAAGATTCAAACTCACAACTGACTGCTTGAGTTAGATCTAGTACATTAAGTATTGAGCCAACATGGCTCCCATTGTAGGATTTTAAAACAGAAGTCAAGGATCTCATATTGTGAAGCATAGGTGTTGGTGATAATTTATCAGACTATGGACACAAAAAAAGAGCTTTCATGACCAGCAACTGGAGGTTCTGGAAGAAGGGACTGACTTAAACGAAGAGCTCTGCTGTTCTATGCAAACAGAAAGCATGTTGTGTTGCCTTATTATTATGGCTTTTTTTATTATTTAGAGAGAAAATTTGGAAGAAATGGGCAGGCCTTTTAGCATTCCATAAACCCATTATTGATGAACCCACTCAACAATTAAATTGTGTTTCACATTGTTTTTTATAGGACACCCGATTTTAAGAAAATGTAATAAATTCCCCCCTTGAAAATGAAAGAGCGTGAAAATCATGCTCAGTTGGTTTGCCGTGAGCATAACCCAGCCTGTAACAATAATTAATATTGACAAAGCTCAATCCAATCATGTAAGTGCTTGACTTTTAGATCAACTGCCATAATGAAGCAGATACTAAGGGACTTTTTTCAATTGAGCAATAAGACACTTTCATAGATTATCTAGTTATTAAAAGTGTTTTGCCATCAGCACTTGGCGAGGATGTATAATGCGGCAGACATGTAGCTTTTGGTATTTGGTGGTAATGTCTCCGCTGTAACAAACGGTTCCAATGCATATGACATAGTGTCATTGTCATAACACATGATCGCTGCCACTGTGTTCATAATGCAGATAAACAACTGTTAAGTTTTATCTTTATTCATTATAAATGATTTTAGCACACGTTTGTTGAAACATACTATAAGGGTCTGTTTAAATAGATACACTGTCTCTCTCCTTAAAAAATTGAAAATCGCACCCTTACTATAATGCCAGAGGTAGAATTTGCCCTCTATATGAAAATCTTGGAGAAATCACTGCAACATAAGAGTGCGTTCTTCTTACGGCTTTTTTATTTTTAGACAATTCGGATGAAACTGGCCAGCTACTTAACAATCCATAAACCCATCTTTGAGGACCCCAACTCCACAGTTCAGCCATGTTTGCTTTGTGCCTGAAGTGGACTCATTGGCAAATCCTTTTTATTCATTTGGATGAGTGTTTGTCCACAGAAACCACTTCCACTTAAACTCATGAAGAAATCATGTTCCCAAAAGCCATCATTAAAATGGCAACAAAATGAGTAACTATTTTCACTACATAACGGACACTTGAAAACTTCTTGATTGAGTTTTAAGTTCAATTATAACATTCAGATGAGGTGTTTAAACAGTGACATTTCATCTTAAGAGTAAATCAAACAAATGACCGCTTGCAGACCTAATAACAGATTATTATACTACAGCATTCCTTCTTTATAGCACCCTTCATTATTACACAGTTCCTGTTATAAGGCAAGTACCATATATTCTCGTGTATAAGCCCATTCCAAATGCAAACAACATAGACCCTGATCTGCTGTTGCATAATGATGCTGATCTGCTGTTGCATAATGTGCCGGCAGATCAGGGTCTATGTTGTTTGTTCTACTGATTAGTCCTTACAAACAGCATAGACCCAGATCTGCCAGCGCAATATGCTACGGCAGATCTGGGTCTATGCAGTTTGCAGTTGGTAGCGGGTTATACACTAGTAAATACGGTATGATCATGGATCCCATTTAATTTAGTAGTAAAATTATACATAATATGTAATTCATTATAAGGCAGTTTCATTGTAAGGTGATATACTTCATGGCTTCCATTGACAGCATTATAGTGAGGGTGTGTTGTGCATAAATAAAGAACTTTTACCAAAGGAATCACTGTGCTAGAAGGCTATAAGGAATGTGCTGTGTCACATGGGCATGGCTGTCGGTCTTTGTTTAGACAGGCAATAGCTAGGTACACTGCTGCAGCTACAAGTTTATTTCCCTAGGACAGAATGTTTTTTTTTTTTTATGTGGGCATCAATTGTTTTAAATTTTATCAATTCTTGGAAAACACTTTAAACTAGAAATGTGTTTGAGGAATATGGATGCCCCAGCATAGTGCCTGAAATGACCTACTGGTAAATACAAAACTAACCAAGGTACATCACCATATGCAGCTATCACTGTCATGGTGAATCATAAAAACAGGGGTATATGCCAAGTATGATGTCCATCTTACATTTTTATCACAGTACATATCCTTTAGTAACTACCATATATACTCACTTATAAATCAGATCCAATAGTAAACTGCATAGACCAGATCTAACATCACATAATGCACCGGCAGATCTGGGTCTATACAGTTTGTTGGACTCGACTTGTACGCAAGTACAAACGGTAACTCAGGTTGAAGAATTCATCTATATTTGCCATTTGCTCGCAATGATAATGCACATTAAATTGCACAGGATCCTATTTTCCTTCATATAATGTGTACAGATATATGGGCAAATGTAAGAAAATATTAATAACCCCGTGTCCCAGGCTGCTTAAGACATACTAGGTTTTTTGCAGCTTAGCACCTTCAGCATGTTTGCTGAACAAAATATTCCATGTAAATCAATTTCTCTTCCATCTTCTAAAACTATTTATCATAGAAAGCTTCCATTCTAGTTCAAACAAAAATATAAGTTTTTTGAGTATGTAGATGGTGTGATACACCATTGGAATTCATAACATCTTGATCTCCTTTATTGACCTTCATCCTCAGGCTTTGACATACCAATACAGTGCTTTTTGATTCTCATAAACCTGTAGAAAGTAGGTAGATATACCAGTAGCAAGCTTTTTACCCAAGACCTAATTGTCTTCCATTGTATCAGTGAAACATATTCTGTAGCCAAATAAATCAGAAAACAAACAGATGTTCTGGAGTGCCCTGAATAGTACCATCTATAGTCATTCATAAGTCGAGTCCAACTGTAAACTGTACAGACCCAGATCTGCCATCGCATAATGTGCTGGCAGATCTGGGTCTATGCAGTTTGTTAGGAGTAATCAGTAGAACAAATAACATAGACCCTAATCTGCCGGGGCATAATGGGCAGGCAGATCAGGGTCTATGTTGTTTGCAGTTCGACTTGACTAATAAGCAGGTATATATGGTACACAAATCACGGAACTGATTATTATTGACTGATTTATGGTGTCAGTCACCTGTTTTGGGGTTAACTTGTTCCTGCAACCATCAAGTCAAGTACATCTAATCACCCCACTGGACAAGAAAATTGGTTCTTGATCTCTTTGTTCATGTGAATGACCTATAATTATCACTTAAGCATTTTACTGATCAGATTCACTTGTTCCATTTGAAGGAAATGAAAACTAGGACACTTCAGTATCCATGATTTATTTAGAGTACCAAAAGAAACCTTGTTTGTTATTAATCCCTGTGTATGTCTAGGAAAATTGTCAGGTTGACTATGTTTGATTGATCAAGAAAAGCATACAGTTTTTGAATCTGAGTAAGTAAATGCAGCCATCTAAAATTCTTGTAATTATATTTAGATTTTTAGTTCACCTAGCTGTAAGATCAAGTGAACTTTAGTTTGTTTCTGTGTCCATTATGCAAAATCTGTAAACAATTTGGATCAGACTTGGTTGGAATGTTTTCAGGATGTGCTCTACCAAAATTATGTTTTGAGTGTCTCCCCTAGAAACTCTGTGATTTACATAACAAACAAAATGGAAAACATACTTTCAGTTTCTTCTCCAGAATGGCAGAAATATGCATGCCTCAAAGACATTGTCTCCCGTGAAACTAGCAGAGTCAGTCAGTCAGTGTTGATAAAAATTAATATGATTATTTCTTCTGATAGGCTCTATCAAAATTATGTCCAAGGTGGCTTTCCTAGCAGTGGCTTCCATGGCAACTGGACAGAAAACCTATTTTCAACTTTTTTGTGTAGAATGCCTGAGACAGTTTCAGTCAAACTTGGTAGGAATGTTTGTTAGGACATGCTCTCTCAAATTTTGTCCAGGCTGGCCCTCTAGCAACAGTGTGGCTTCCAGATAAAAAACTTGTTTTCAACTTCTCCAGCATCGATGAGCCAATTTTGATAAAATTTGGTAGGAATGCTTCTTATGACATGCTCTTCCCAAATTATGTTCAGGGTGGCTTTCCTGGCAGGGATGTGGCTTCCTTAACAACCAAATGGAAAACCTATTTTTACATCTCGAGAAAGCTTGAGCCAAGTTTGTTCAAGCTTGACATCCATAGCAACTGGATGTAAAATCTATAAATGATACTTACCTCCCATCAAATATTGCATTTATTACCGATATATAATAAAACTATCATGGAGCAACTTTCTGTTAAGAACTGTTCTACATATCAGACCAAATGTGATGGGTAGAGTCCTAGCATGAACACTATTCACATTCATACAAATTATGCTAATGCACCATCTACCGTATATACTCACGTATAATCCGAGTCCAAATGCAAACAACATAGACCCTGATCTGCCGTCGCATAATGTGCTGGCAGATCAGGGTCTATTTTTGTTGTTTGTTCTACTGATTAGTATTTACAAACTGCATAGACCCAGATCTGCTGGCGCATTATGCAACAGCATATCTGGGTCTATGCAGTTTGCAGTTGGTATGAGATTATATGCGAGTATATACGGTAGTTCAGATGAAGTTGCTCTGAGTAGAAGCACAGTTTAACAACATGTCAGTCACCATCATTTTCTGCTAATGAGTTGGAAATTATTCTGACATGGGTGTCTTTTAACCCAAGGCATCTACATCATTACTACATTTTCCTTTGAATGTGAGGTGAGTGATATCAGGCTGACTTTGGCCTCTTGCTTTAACCTTCTAGTAACAGTTTCATTTCTTTTCAATGAATACATTTAGAAATGATCATACCATCTTCATGCAACAGTCATTTGTTAATACATGTAATTGATCTAGAAGGGCCTTTTAAAAGAGGGATATTTTCTTCACTTCCTGGAGATTTTTTTTACAAGTATATACAATATATAAGGAAATTCTTGATCAGCCCCAGGGAGATTTCCAGTTTTTTTTACCCACTTGTTTTGGCCAGTTTGTAGAGTCCAAATCATGGAGTCTCGCTGATGATCATGGAGGCATTACATGTATATCTGTTTAGTTAATCTGCAAAGTCAGGTACATCAAAAAAGTTTCATTAACCTATTCTAGGTGTAATGGCGACATAATGAAAAAAGGAAGGTCTCCATCTTTTTTTTCAGTTTGGTAAATAACAAGTTAAAGAATATTTTTAGTTGAATGTTGAAAATATGTTTTGTTTCTCTTGGAGCATATAAGCAGCAATTGGATTTTCATTTTTCATCATGAACATTTTCAGACATCAAAGATTTGTATAGCCTTTACCTTTCCAGGCATCCAAGTCTGCCATTATAAGTCAAGTCCAACTCCAAACAACATAGACCTTGATCATGATGCGCCAGCAGATCAGGGTCTGTGTTGTTTGTTCCACTGATTGCTCCTAACAAACTGCATAGACCCAGACCTCCCGGTGCATTATGTGATGACAGTTCTGGATCTGTGCAGTTTGCAGTTGGACTTGACTTATAAGCGAATATATACGGTTGGTGGCCCAAACCTTAGAATTAAGTCCCATTTCATACTTTGATTACATCAATTACTGACTCCTCCTTGATGAAAATGATGTTACCCATCCCTATCTAGTCACAGGTGAAAATGATGTTACCCATCCCTATCTAGTCACAGGTTTTGATGCGTGTCAAACTTACAATATAAATGAATAAAGTACGCCATATTATTTAGCTATTTGTCACACACAAATTGGAAAATTGTAAACTTCAAAGAGAGTACCTGTCAATAATGACATATAAATGACACTCATGCTGGAAAACATTGATACTTTTTATTACTTATTAATACTTGACCAACTTTTCCCATCGAATATACTACAGATTAACAAGGGCTCATTGTTGACAGATGATGCCGTTTTATTGCTTATCATCAATCAAAATTTGGTGATTATTTAAACTTCATTCATGAAAATTCGTGGTTGGGACAAGTACCAAGAATATTCTTTTGTGGAGAACTGCAAAGCTAGTAGATTTTCCTACAAGTTATGATGCCTGCCCAATGTAAAGGAGGAGCGACTTTTTTTGTTAGCTCTCACTTTATGCAGCCAAGAATAACATGCACTACGTGATATCAAACTCAATTTGATTCAGTCTGAACTTTTTTGCACAAAACTTAAACAGTGTTAAACAAGTACATGTATGAATATGGTATTAAAAAGTTTTAAGTAACAACATTTCTCGGTAATACTCTATGGATTGCAGTATTTGCATAAAGGTAAAATGTGCAGGTTTCTGTTTAAATTCATCTTTCAACCTTCTATACCTGAAAACCATATACTGGTAATCGTTGTTATTATAAATTTAGATTGCATCGTTTATGAATAATTGTGTTAAAAAGTATGACCCTTACAAAAGTTGGTACAGGTATTACCTGCCCCTGATATGTATGTGGAAGTGACGCATCCGTTGAAGAAAGACTTTGCTGATGTTTAGATTATAGTGTAGGGACTCTGCAATAGGTTATGAAATGAACAGTAATCCTTTGGAAATTGAAGAAATTGAAGTGGCTAAAATTACAGCTACGGTCAATATGGTCATCAATAGATTGAGAAGGAAAAAAAAGAAAACAAATTATCACAATTATTGGATATATTTACAAAAATGCTGTTCATTCATATTCAGAGCATGATCTCTAAGTATTTTCTAACTTTTCTAATATATAAGCCACATGGATAAAATAAATACATTAGTTCTCTTTTTCTTCGTCAAAATTATCTACAATAACTCCTGGAAAATAAACTACAGTTCTTTGCAATTGTATAAGGGGGACCCCTCTCCATTTAACTACTGTATATACTCGCATATAAACCAGTACCAACTGCAAACTGCATAGATTCAGATCTGCTGTTGCATAATGCACCGGCAGATCTGGGTCTATGCAGTTTGTAAGGACTAATCAGTAGAACAAACAACATAGACCCTTTCTTTTTTTCATCACAATTCAGATCAGGGTCTATGTTGTTTGCATTTGGACCCGGTTTATATGCAAGTATATACGGTACTGTATAACCCCTTATCACCTAGCATAATATTCCACCATGTTCTGCTTCATATTTGCATCTCTTATTTCTCCAAGTAAAAGGTTTATTGAAGATAATACAATTGCAGTTAAAATTTCTGTACCATATAAAAGAGAACAACTTATTTTTTTAACATTATTCTTCATTTCTCTCTTGCTCTCTCACTCTCTTTCTCTCTCACCTACTTGATTACTGGCTCTCTCATTTTCTCTTGATGATTGCCTAAATGATACATCTAACTAATTTGTGTTGATTTGATCATTTGCAATATGCTTGGAAAAAATAGACTGAGCAGTACGACCTACTTGAAAAGCTCTTTATATTTCCCAGTTTGACACAGTAAAATTGGTAAGTCCATATTTTCTGCACCTTTCTTCATTTAGGACGGTAAGAAAGGAAAATAATAGCCTTTTTTCTCTTTTATTCATCACAAATCATGACCATAAACTGCACAAAATGCGTGATATGTAGCTCAAGTGACCATGCAATCAGTACTGTTCTTTGCTAGTGGCTGGTTGGAATCGTTCAAGAATGATGTCACACATAACAGCAAAATATATTTTAATGTTTTGGTTGAAGTTTCTTTATTTGCTTATATTTCCTAAACCCCTTAATGGATTTTCTTTATACTGGGATGAATCATTATGAAGTTAATTACAACATTTTATTCTAAGACACGTACTCTTGCATATTTTATTTTGAGGTCAAGGTCACAGTCATAGAAAATATGTGTGAAGGTTTGCGTTACATATTTTTCATTGCCTTATATTTTATAAACTTCTTGATGCATTTTGTTCATACATTAGATGAATCATTATGAAGTTAAGATACTTCATTCTGTGACATGCTTGTTCTCCCCTTTTGATCTTTAGGTCAAGGTCACACATTGTATACCAATGGCAATGACTTTTTGCACAATCAGAGTATGTTTGTGGATGGCTTTCACATAGAATAAGGACGAAACTTGTAGATTTTGGGGTCTAAAGGTCAAGGTCATGGTTAGTCTAATAAGAAAATGATGATTTCCGCATAGTAAGTTTCGGTTCAAGACCACATACCTTGAACAAAGGTCACAGTCATTGAGACCCTATGGTCAATAATATCCAAAATCAATGATGCCTGATAGAGGACTATTAAACATGGGATGGTCATATACTCTACTGTTCACTGTTCACTTCCTCAAAACCTTGTTAACTTGATGGCACAAAAACCATTTATCATCAACATGAAATTTGGTTGGCATGTTAGTATTAATATGCAGATTATCTGATTAGAGTTTTGATATGCCTCTAAAGTAATTTTCTGTGTTTATTATTTTACTTTCTGGCTAGATTTTCTTGGCTGCAATGGGGGCATATGCGTTATAAAAACATATTTTAGTTCATATGATAATTTAACATTTAGGAAAATAAAACAATTAGTGCAGTGATGGTTGTATATACATATTACTTTGGTTCTATATACATATGACATGGTTTCTTGAAAGGATATAAAGAAAATGGACTTTATCAGAAATCGACCAAGCGTCATAGGTAAAACTTTTTGGAAGTCAAAATGATGTCATTTTTGTTCCTCCAATATGATTAGTGATAATTTTCCTGCTAATATCGTTAATATTGTCAGACATATATATATATATATATATATATATATATATATATATATATATAGATATATGTATATGCCTTAAGAGCTGAAGACTAGCCTTGTGAAAAATAAACAGTTTTCAGACTTTAAAGAAAAGAATTTCAAAGTGGAGGAAATATTGTACATCAGTCACATAATCTGAAATAACAGATCAAGCAGGGATACAATCATTCAGCCTTTTCAGGACCAGGCCTTGTCCATTAGGCCTGTTTCTAATTGATAGCAATCATCATCTAATATATGTATTGGTGTTGACATTTATATACATGTTACTTATGTGTGCTTGAGTGTGTGCATTTGTCTGTATCTATGCATGTATAAAAGAGAGGTATAAAAGAGAGAGATATTGGAAATTACCTGGCTACAAACGTGATAAATTAGTATGATTAAAATTAGCAGTGGAAATAAACAGTTTATCCTGACTTCTTTTCTATTTTAATGTACCATTTCACTCTATCTGATAAAATTGAACTTAAAGGTAAATCCGTTGTTAGAACTTTACAATTGGAGGCTGTTGGACAAATTGTATGGGAATACATGTACCATACACTCACTGATATTGACAGACAACTAAACATGCACCATACACTCACTGATATTGACAGACAACTAAGGGTTTACTATCAACAACATTTGTCACACATTTTAATGCCAAGAGATCACTTTAATGGAGACTAGTTGTTCTGAAGGATGTTTTCTCAGTTTTTTTTTTTTTTTGTTATTTAGCAATTTATATAAAGCACTTCAGCATGAACTCAATATCATTTTCAAGATTAGGACACACCTTTCCAAGACTCTTGATGTTGTACACTGTGAGACAGAGGTATTTTGATGTGAACTCAGTTAAAAACTTTATGATGATGTACCATATATACTCACATATAAGCTGGATCCAAATACAAGCAACATAGACCCTGATCTGCTGTCCCATAATGCACCGGCATATCAGGGTCCATGTTGTTTGTTCTATTGATTAGTCCTTACAATCTGCATAGACCCAGATCTGCTGGTGCATTATGCGACGGCAGATCTGGGTCTATGCAGTTTGCAGTTGGTATTGGCTTATACACGAGTATAACGGTATATCTTGGACTTTTGAGGGAATGTGGTTTATATAAAACAAATTGGCCCTTTATTTGAAGAATATTATATTTTCTCCTCGATCTAGTATTTTATATACCTGTAACAGAATTTTAACATCTTTAACTTTTATCTATTATGTTGTAGTACATGTACTGCATATTTATGTTTATTTGGAAGAGTTTATATTCCTAAAGTTTTTTCTTGGGGGTGGGGTAGGGGGGGGATAGTTCTTTATTGTTACAGTTTATAATTAAGTTGAATGAGTGGAAATAAACCCTCTTTACATTTTACATGTAGACATACTTTTACTGCTTGAGTATGTACTCAGAGCTTAGACAATTTGTTTGTGGTTTGTATTTTTATGGGTTTAATGGCATTTTTTAGCACAGGATAGACTATACATGGCGGCCAGTATATATGGTGGAGGAAGAACCCAGGAAAACCTGGGAAGAAACACTGACCCATGGGAATTTACTGGCGAGCTTTCTCACATACCCAACTTGGCCAAGCCAAGACTTGAACCCATGTGGTCAGAGGTGAGATGTCAGTGACCTGTAAAGGCCACTCGTCCACCTGAGCCCCTTTAGACAATTAGACCACTCGTCCACCTAAGCCCCTTTAGACAATTTGCAATGTGAAATTAAAATTGCGGAAAGAGTAATTAAAATAGTAAGTCATTTTTAATAACTCTACTTGTCCGGCCATGAGAGCATATGGGATGGTCTGGCCATTGTCCATGGTCCGTCTGTCCATTAGCACAAGTTTGTTATCGCTACTTCTCCTAAACTACTTGGAGGATTGCTATGAAACTTTACACACACATTGATCATGTGCTCTAGTTGGTCCTAAGTGAAAATGGTGCTGCTCGGACATCAAATATGGCTGCCACAGCAGACATCTTGAAAATCTTATCACTACTCCTCCTGAATGGATGGTCATATCAGCATGGGGTTTTCACTAAAAGACTTCTTATGTTTCCTAGTTGGTCCTAAATGAAAATGTTGCTGATCTGATGTCCAATTTGACTGCCACAGCAGCCATTTTGAAAATCTTGTTATTGCTACTCCTCCTGAACAGAAAGTCATATTGACCTGTGGTTTTCACCAGAAGACTTCTTATGGTATCTAGTTGGTTCTATATGAAAATGGTGCTGATATGATGTCCAATATGGCAGTCACAGTGGCCAGCCTGAAAATCTTGTTATCGCTACTCCCCCTGAATGAAAAGTAATATTGCCTTGGGGTTTTCATCAGAAGACTTTTTATGATGTCTACTTGGTCCTAAATGAAAATGGTGCTGCTTGCAAATCCAGTATGTCCACCACTGTGGCCATCTAAATCTTGTTATTGCTTCTTCTACTGAAAGGATGGTCATATCAACATGGGGTTATTACTAAACAGCTTCTCACAATGACTAATTGGTCCTAAATGAAAGTGGTATCACTCAGATGTCCAATACGACTGCCGTAGTTAAGCCATCATGAAAATCTCGTTATTACAATAATAATGATAATAAATAATAATGACTTTATTTAAAGAGGGTGACACAATTATTTGCATGGAACTAATCTTCCTTGTTGCTCTCTTTTATATGCATATTTACATTCAGAGTACATGTCCATAGTTGCACCACAATGGCCATCCTGAAAATCTTTTTATCTCTACTTCTCTACTACTGGAAATCAGATTGGTACCATTTCCATTTAGGACTAACTAGACATCATAAGAAGTCTTTTGGTGAAAGCACAATGTCAATATGACCAGCTAGATGGTAATAGAGAAGTAGAGATAACAAGATTTTCAGGATGACCATTGTGGTGGAACTATGGACATGTACTCTGAATGTAAATATCCCATCTAGCTGGTCATATTGACATTGTGCTTTCACCAAAAGACTTCTTATGATGTTTAGTTGGTCCTAAATGGAAATGGTACCAGTCTGATATCCATTATGGCCACAATGACAGCCATCTTGAAAATCTTGTTATTGTTACTCCTCCAAAATGGAAAGTCATCTAAACATGGGGTGTCCACCAGAAGACTTCTTATGATGTCTTGTTGATCCAAAATGAAAATGGTGCCAATCCAACAACCAATATGTCCACCACAGCAGCTTATTTGAAAACTGTGTTATTGCTGAAGAATATGAGAGATGGTTAAAAGGAAGAAATGGTCTTATCTTAAATTCCTGGAAATTCTTTTTGGCCAGTAGAGCATCAGTCCCTTCAAGGGACTCTTGTTTGACTTTATGGTTGTAGGCTTGACTGCTTAGAAACCATCTTTGTCCACAGCATACAACAAAAATTTGTCTAATACATACTCTCTTATATGTCAGATCCAACTTCAAACTGTATATATCCAGATCTGCTATCACATAATGTACCAGCAGATCTGGGTCTATGAAGTTTGTTAGGATTAACAAGTAGAATAAAACATAGACCACGATGTACCGGTACATTTTGTGATCAGGGTCATGTTGTTTACAGTTGGACCAGACTTACAAGGGAGTATATACAGTATATAATAATTTACATTGCTACAGTATCACTACAGCAAGAATGTGTGGATTGTCTTTCTTTCCTTTTCGCTGCAACTGATAGAATACACAAAACTTTAGTTTTGTTGAATCATAGACAGCTGTAGATCCAGCGGGCCGCACTGTTAAAGTTTTGTATCTATAATTAAAGCATAAATACACATGCATAAAGTAAGGACATGGGCCGTGGGCGGCACAAAATATGTTGGCAGGCCACATGCAGCCTGTGGACCATATGTTCTGCACCCCTGCTCTAATCCCTGTACATCAATCATTGCTATATAGGTGTGATAGTGGATTCCGTGAATCACTCATATCCTCAAGTTTCAAGCCGATATCTACATTGATAAGGGTTGAAGACAACGGTTTTTTTTCAAAACAATAAAAAAAAATTGCAAATTGTAAATAAAGGAATTTAAAAGTGGAAGAAATCTTGTGCATCAGTCACATCCATGGCACCTGAAATAACAGTTGAGAAGGCACATTAATTCAGGCAAAAACCAGTCATTTCTAGGGCACATTCATTCAGGGACAGGCGAATCATTAAGCCCATCTCTAATAGCATCAGCAATTATTATCAGAAATGTGTATTAGTGTTGGCATGTGTACTTTTATGTGTGTTTGTGTGTGTGTGCATGTATGTATATGAGATAAGAAAGATAGAGAACTGGGCTACAAATTTGATGAATTAGCACGATTAAAGAAACAGCTAATCGAGGTTTCTACATTTGTATGTATCCAGTTGAATTTACCATTTTCCATGAAAAGGGTTAGATCTAGATCTACAAAGAAAATTCCTCCAAAACAACCCAGACTCCGTATTATTCCATATATAATTTAACTATGACTAGACTTGAAACCCTCAGAAATGTAAAATTTAAATGACTGGTCACAAAACAAAATTTTGAATAGTTTAAACTGCAGTTTTGACTTGTTATTGTGTCATTTCAAACCAAAAATGTCAGCAATGCCTCACTATATATCTCGCTAAACTACTAGACTAATCCTGGACATCAGCTGATTGTGCCCTTAAAACAAATTTATAGTTTTTGCTTGTCTCTTCAAAGTAGGGGAGAGCTATTGTACTGTCCACAACATCAGCGTCTGCACATATAAAAGCATATTCATACGTACAGTCCCACAGTATCTCAACCATTCTTTTTTCCTAGGCCCTAGGCAACAGTTTAAAGTAGGTTTCATAGCATCTACTCCTAACAAATGGCATAGACCCAGATCTGCCATCACATAATGTGCCGGCAGATCTGGGTTGGACCAAACTTATAAGCGAGTATAGATGGTACTTGTATTTTTTCCAATTGCATCATCAATTGATGTATGAGGTAGCACTCAAATCTATACTGATGCTTGTGTTTACAAAATGATCACCTGCCAAATTAAATCAGGTCAAACTTGATGGCATTAGAGATAATGCAGAGTAATGCACCAAGCTGGTCTTTTGTTGAAAACTGCTGAGCATGCTGTTTTTATTATCTTCATGTTTTATTATTTTTTTCTTCTACTAAAAGTGAATTGTAATATTCTTGAATTTCTTAATTAAATAATTTCTTGAGCACAGAAACATGACATAATAGTTCTTTATGTATCATCAAAAAAGAATCTGATCCTTAGATAAAAGTTTTTGTATTTTCAAGGTTGTGATCTAAGAGCAGACAATAAAATTTGAAAAGCGCGTATCACTTTCTGCTAACACTACAAGTCTGTTTTGTTCTGTAACTTAATAATTTATTCGTATCACTTATGCCAAGGTTAAAAGCATTTAAATTCTCATTTGAACCCATTTTAATTGCAATAAATTTCAAATTAAAATAAAATAAATTGCAAATGTCAGTAGCGATGTGCAAGCTGTAGTCCTATAAGAAATTAAGGTACATGGGCAGTATTATAACAGGGATAATAGTTTTTATTACATGAAATTATAGTAAACGACATTAATGAAACATAATTTTAGTCACCTAATTGGAAAGCTAGCTGCCCATATATTTTAATTTCAAGTAAATATTCCATACTAGAGTTCATTTTAGTTTATGCAGCAAATTCAAGCAAAATACTGCACTCCCTCAATATAAGGTCCTTTAATTATAATGCAGTTCCTGTTATAACATGGATCCTGTTTCATTATAATGCAGTTCCTGTTATAACATGGATCCTGTTTCATTATAATGCAGTTCCTGTTATAACATGGATCCTGTTTCATTATAATGCAGTTCCTGTTATAAGATGGATCATGCTTCATTACATTGTGATAAAATTACATGTATATATAATGTAATTCATTACAAGGCAGTCTCTCTATAAGGCGGTCTGCTCTATGACTCCTATGGACAGGATTATAATGAGGGATTGCTGTGTCTATTGGCACTTGACTTTAAGAAAAGGAAATTCTGTTGATAATGTTTTCATACTGAATTGCTAATTTTTAAATATCTATTTCAGAAATTGGTCGAATTATTCCAGTAAAATATTCTGTGTTCAGAACAAGCTCAGAGTACAGCCCCCTGTATGATATCCGCAAGAATCTGTTTGCCAGACAAGGAAATGAAATTCTTAAAAGACCAGCGTAAGTATATACATTTTATCTGAAACCCCAGGTGGTCATAATGGCTGAGAGAATCACATTCCTGAGTAGGAATGTGATCCATTAACAAATTTACTTGGTGTCAGGATGTGGCTACAAAACGTGATTTTCTTTTTCTCTCATGCAAGAAAAGTTTGCAAATCAGACAAAGCAATCCTTGTGTCTTTGACCAGTGTAAATATTTAACTTATTTGAAATGACTATATGTACTGTTTGCACCAGTTGACTCGCAGTCAGAATGTCCATCTGATAGACATGGAATATTCCTCAAAGTGATTGAAGTAATTTGATTACCGTATATACTCACATATAAGCCGATACCAATTGCAAACTGCATAGACCCGGATCTGCCGTCACATAATGCGGACTAATCTGTAGAACAAACAACATAGACCCAGATCTGCCGGCAGATCAGGGTCTGTGTTGTTTGCATTTGGACTCTGTTTATACGCAAGTATATATGGTACCTACAAGGTAATTGAGATTGGAGAGACATTAAATGGAAGAGAAAGTGTGTTTGACAGAAGTTATTACTTCAAAATTTATTAGTTTAGCTTAAATTGTCAATTACTTATGCATCCTCAGAAAAAGATCCTGAACATTTCTGGTGAAGATAGATTGTAAAAATGTGGTTATTCTACCTTGAATGCACCAGTTGTACACTGTGGACAATATTTTGTGTTTATGTTTGTTATGTTTAGCTACATGGGTGTGCTATACACCAGGATCACCTCATTACATATAAGAAGGTAGCACTGAATAAGGTTTATCAGGAACAAGACATGCTTGAGCCTATTTCTGCATTTGTCCAGAAATCTCTGAATTTATGTGTTTTCTGTGAAGCAGATTATTTTGAAAGTTTTGCTTACTTTTTGCCAACGATTCCTAAACAAACAAAAAATTCTTTATATGCATATCAACACTGTGAGTGTGTGCATCCTGTCTCCCATTGACATTGTACCCTTTTGAAGTTCCTTTCCATGGTACCCCAAATAACGCCTCCTTTTAGTATTACAATGTTTTCAAGCGCACCATACAAGTTACAATGAAAGGGTCAGTGGTACACCTGTATGTAGGTTATATATTCTGTAAACTTTTCAGGTAATTTGAGAATAGGATGCCATTCTCAGAAGTAAGCACTGAACTACTTCTGTGAAAAAGAGCAATTACCAACTTGATTTCTGCAAAGTACAGCAGAACCCAGCTATACTGCACTTCATTATCACACAAATTCAGATATAATGTGGTTGTGTTATGGCTCCCGTTTTTGGTCATGGATTTTTTTATACAATGCAAACCATGAGCAGGAGCCAAGCTGACAAATAGGTTAAAATAATTCAGTTAAGTATCAGAAAACTACAGCTTACAGGTCATAATTAATGTTCTTACTCTGCGATGATTAATTTTCATTGAACATGGGGCTATTCTTATCCCGATTGTTATATAAATTAGCAGGTTGTACAATTATTACTATGCATGTGACTGGCGTTTTGTTTATTTCCCCTCCCTGAACACATGTACACACATTCATTGAATTTTCAATGATTCTCACTACTCTGGTGCATCTGGACAAAAGCAACTTGACCATACCAAAACTAGGTAAGTTTGACCTCATTTGCATGCTTGAATGATGTTTGTATTTTTATAACTATGTGTTCATTTCACCCTCATTATTTTGGACCCTATTTTGCCTACAGTCATGAAAATTGGTATGTGATTAGATCTGAGTAAAAGTAACTCAACCAAACCAAAACTAGGTCAGTTGTAGTTTCAGATTATCATTTGTTACACACTCAACATCTTGGACCCAATTTCACCAACACATGATAATTGGTATATGATTGTATCTCAAAGAAAGTAACTTGGCCATACCAAAACCAGAACAGTGTGACTTAATTTTCATGTTTGAGAGAATTTTTAGCAATGTGTTAGTTACACCCTCAATATATTGGACCCTCTTTCACCTGCAGTCATAAAAGTTGATATGTGGATGCATCTTAATGAGATTACCTCAACCATACCAACACTAAGTCAATGTGACCATACATGCATGATTGAGTCACTTTTTTTAGTTTTAGATGTCTGTTTGTTACATCATCAATATCTTAGACAATATTTCACCTACACTTGTGAAACTTTAATGTTTATGCATATCCAAGTGAGTAATCCTACCATATCAAAATTGGGTCATTGTGACCTCATTTTCTTGCTTGTGTTACTTTTTTGTTTTCCATTTAGTTACATGCTTGATATCTTGGACACTTTTATTCCTACACTCGTGAAACTTGGCATGTGGAGGCATCCCAAGAAGGATAACTCAACCATACCAAAATTCTGTCACTGTGACCTAATTTTCACACTTAAGTGACATGTCTTTTCAGCTTTCTGTTCATTACAGAGTCAATATCTTGGACCCTATTTCACCTACACTCATGAATTTGGTATGTGGATGCATCTCAAGGAATAACTCAAACATACCAAAAGCATGTCAATGACCTAATTTTCTAGCTTGAGTGGTATTTTCCTCTATGCTAGTCTGTATGTTGTCAGCTCCTCTAAATGTGCTGTTGAGGAGATTAGTGTTTATGAGTAAATACCTTGTTAGACTATGTGTATCAGCAGATTTAGATCCATGCTGTCAATATGCAAGCCTTTTTTCAAAGCATAAGGTAAATGGTTTATTTCAAATTGGTCATTTTAGACCTTACCTATTTCCCAACTAAGATGTCTGCACTTTGTGATAAGGTTCATTTGATTCATAAGCATTTTGACTGATCACAGTATTGCCTGAGATAGGGCCATATTTAACTCTATGGTGACATTATAACGGTCCTTCTCCATTGTGGGGGGAGTGAAGCAGTACTCACCAGGGTTCATAAACATTTAGACTGATCACAGTGTTGCCTGAGATGGGTCCATATTTCAATCTTCTGTGACATTATCACATCCTTCCCCCAACTGTGGGGGGGAGTGAAGTGGTGTTCACTGGGGTTCAGAACTGTCTCAAATCTTCTCATGCATGCAGAGTGGGTGAGTACATAGTTGGAGGTTTACATTGTTATGTGCCAATCTGTCTCAGGTGACGGTCTCTAATATTGGCAACAGAACATTGGATGGGACCTTTACCTTGACAAGTGATCTAAAACTCGTTCAGTTGGACTCAAAGGGAGCCCATATCCTGGGTATACCAGCTGATCCATTAATCCAGTTAAACTCTTGCCTGGTTTTAAATTGAAATGATGAAATAGTAACTGCATGATATTCAGATAATTCTATCTGGTCCCTCTGTAACCCAGTCACCTCTGCAGACTGGTCATATAGTTAGGTTCAAATAAAGTCATTTTGATTGTAATCAAACCTCAAAGATATTTTGGACCAACACTGGAGTCTGTGCTCTCCTGTGTCCACTTAGTCTGCCAATGGACAAATGTCTAATGTATAAATTTATAGATGAATTCAAGAGGTGTTTCTTGTGTTAAAAAACAAAAGAGAAATTCACACCCAAATTCAGTTTTGATTTTATTTTAGTGTAGAATTCAAGCAATTGATTTTTGAAGGAAGGTTTCTCTTTGTTTATTCAGCTTTTAAGTTTATATATATATATATATATATATATATATATATATATATATATATATATATATATATATATATATATATATTTGTTGTTGTTTAAAGGAATCAATATCCATTTACAATTTGACCTCATTGCTGTCATCTATAGATAGGTTACTAAATGCTTTAATGCTTTAAGAATGCTTAATCACATTGAGAAAGGTCTGGGTATGTGTACAGTTTTCCACCTTAATCCCTAGTTGCAGCCATCGCTGTTCATTTTTTAGTTGCCACCATTTCAGACTTTAAGATCAATGTGAACACTTGCCTGAACATGTATGTTTTCTTTACAGTAATATGCACCAGCCAAACTTTTCAATCTTCAAAAGTCTCCATAATAAGATCCATTTACACAGAAGTTGATAAATGTATTTTTTGGTCCAGTATTTCAGCAATTCAGCAATGAAGTTAACATATTTTGTGCTAAAACATTTGATTTTATTGGTAGTTTTTTCTGGATCATAAAAATATTTGGCCATTTCAGTTTGCTAATTGGCCATGGGCCTATTTGAAATAAAATTAAAAAGTTGGTCAGTAAATAAGGCCTTACAATTTTTTTAGGTGCCTATGGAATAGGCGA
The DNA here is from genome assembly GCA_029931535.1 of Margaritifera margaritifera. Lineage (NCBI taxonomy): Eukaryota > Metazoa > Mollusca > Bivalvia > Unionida > Margaritiferidae > Margaritifera > Margaritifera margaritifera. The sequence continues at coordinate 5,601,470 of JAQPZY010001684.1, forward strand.
TTGGTTGATTATAATACTGACTGTTCACTCAAACATTATTATACACCCCACAAATGAATTGGGGGGGGGGGAGGAGTATACTGGAGTAAGCTTGTCTGTCACACATTGTTCACCTAATATCTACTGTGCCATTGCGATATATGCATTTGGTATGCTTTTTTATCATGACTTGACATTGTGTCATGTTGAAAATAGAGTCTCTCTGATCAGCATTTGAAGAGTTATCCACATTTTTATTATATGCCTGCCATTTTGGCAGTGTATATGATGCTATAATCCTCTTTGTCCATTAACTTTTTATTTTCTGCATGATAACTTAATTTCTACATCATGTTCCTTCACAAGATTTCATGGATAACTTACACTTGGGGTAAGGAAGAAGCCTATCAATTTTAGGGTCAAAAGGGTAAAGGTCAAGAGCACTGACTGAAAGAAGAAATATGATTTCCGCACAAAAACATTAGATCTACATCACCAACCTGGACCAGACTTTGTGGATAGCTCACAATGAGGATAATGATGAAGCTTATTGATTTTTGGGTCAAAAATGACTTGACTGAAAGAAGAAAAATGGTTTCTACTTAATATCTACATCACTGACCTGGACTAATCTTTTTGGATGGCTTGATCTTGTAGTAAGGAAGAAGCCTATTGAGTTTTGGGTAAAAAGGTCAAAGGTCGGGGTTAGTATCAAAAAAGAAAAATGGTTTCTGCTCAATAACTTGAGTTCTACATTACAGACCTGTACTATACTTTGTGGATGGCATGCACTTGGAGTAAGGAATAAGCATATAAAATTTGAGGTCTAAAGGTAAAAGGTCAAGGTCATTGTGATTGAAAGAAAAAGTGTGTTTTCTGCACAGTAACATTAGTTCTACATCACAGACTTGGACCAAGGTTATACTGAACAAATTTTATTTTAGAGTAAGTTCCTTGACCAAACTTTGTGCATGGCTTGCACATAGGGTAATAAAGAAACTTATAGATTCTGGGATCTAGATGTTAGAGGTCACAGTCATGGTAAGGCTAATAAGAAAATAATGGTTTCTGCACATTAACTTCAGTTGAAGACTGCCTACCTTGACCATACAGTAGGTCCAGATCATTGAGACCCATTGGTCAATAATGTCCAGAGTCAACTATACCCAGCTAGTTTCTACACAGAGGGCTATTAAACGCAGACCAGGCATATAATGTACCCTTCAGTGGTACTCTTGTTACATTTTATATCCATCCATCTGTTGAACTCTGGTTAATATCTCCAGAACCGTATGAGATATTTTCATGCAGCATGTTTGCATCATAACAAAGAGTTTGTGTCCCGTATAAAAAACTGTCTTGGTTAGATTAGTATTTTTAGAGTTATTTCCACATTTTAGAAAACTATATGTACACTTTATAACTTAAAGTCAGATCTCGCTTATAAGTTTGGATTCAATTTGAAAAGTTTAATGAATCCAGTGAAATCCCTTTTATTGGGATACATTTATTCCCATGCCTTCCATGCAGACCAACAAACAATCTTTTAAATGGCAATATCTGATTGGCTAATAGTGTAAACTCAAACTCAGATTTTATGATATCCAAGCCTAGATCAGTTTCCAGAGTTGTTAAGATCAGACATTCTGGTAAACAGAGTTTGAATTTAATAAAACCCCACATTACATGAATAGATCAATACCATATATACTCGCTTATAAGTCGCTGACAGATCAGGGTCTATGTTGTTTGTTCTACTGATTACTCCTAACAAACTGCAGAGACCCAGATCTTCCTGAACATTATTTGAAGGCAGATTTGGGGTTTTTGCACTCTGCACTTGGACTCGACTTATAAGCGAGTATATACAGTACTATATTGTCTATAATTTCTTGTACACTCTGATTTTTCATACACCATCAGTCAATAAAAATAATTTTACAAATCTTTTTATTTTTCATCATATTTTGTGTACAGGGAACATTTTCTTATTAAAAACTTGAAAATTTTAGGTACTTAAAGAATTTTTATATATTTTTAGCTATAATTATTTGTATACCCCCAAAATAATTGATTTAGTGTTTGAATGAATGAAAATATGTTGAAAGTGGATAAATAAAATTTACATCTTTTACATTTTTCAAGTTTAAGAATAACTTCTGCATACTTTGAGAGATGACTTTGGCTCAAACCTTACTGCAAATTTTAAGGAAAATATATAAAAAAATCCATAATTAGACATCCAGTTGTTTTCTCTAAGAGCATGAAAAGATAGTCAAACACACAGCTTATATATGACTTGACAATGATTTTTAGAAGTAAAATATAATTAATAACCTGTAGGTATTTCAGCAGTGGCATTGAAAAGAATTACAAAGTACACACAATTAATCAGTCCTGTCATTTAAAATTGGACCACAGGATAAACTGTTGGGTTGTGGGGTTTTTTTTATCTGTGCATTGCCAAAACAGTCACAGGTTTCATTCATAACCATTTTCAATGATTACATGGTTCCCACACTATATGTATTGTGGTTGTCAAGTTCATTCATAAGTTTGACAATTAGGTGGTCTTCACCATTGTTTGTTACCCCATTTTAATGAATAAATTTGTTTGTTATCTCATTGAAAGAATAACTGGGAGATCTTTCTTTTGAGGTGTGTAGCAAATGATACTCGGTGCAATTTACAAATATGTCATTGTAGATAATAGTACACGAGGTTGTGTGTCTTTCAGGTCTGCATGTGTCACTTGATGTGCACTCTTTTTCTCTCGCAAATACTGATATTATAAACAGCACATAAAGTATCTTCACAAATATGGTCTCAAATGGGCAACACAAATGTTTTGATGCATTGGTGCTAATTGATAAACTCCCTTTTTCAACATGAAACAGGCTTTCTTACAGCAACAGGTTGGATATGTACTATATATATTTGTTTGTACATCAAGTCCAGCTGCAAACTGCACAGACCCAGATCTGATGTCGCATAATGCACTGGCAGATCTGTGTCTCTGCAGTTTGTTTGGAGTAATTAGTAGAACAAACAACATGGACCCTGATCTGCTGGCACATTATGTGATGCTAGATCAGGGTCTATGTTGTTTGCAGTTGGACTCAACTTATAAGTGAGTATATGTGGTCGACATTAACACTTGAAGTTCTGGAAAATGTAGATATGAAATTTGAAAACTTGTTTTGAAATAAAGTATTTTTCTGTACCTGCTTACCCCAAGTGTTTTGTCTTTAATACTCATAAACAATTTTTGTTTTAAATTGAATTAATACAGAGGGAAGGACAATAGTGAATAGATGTGAAAATAACATGAGAGGCGCATTTTAACTCATGGTAGAATCACATGTTTAAATAAACATTCTATATGTGTGTTTACAATTCAAAAGTAGTACAGGATATTAAGGCAATTTATAATGTCTGGTTTATGTTGTACAACTCTCATCTTATGTAGAAAGCTTATTCAGCACAGTTATTGTGTTTCTCTGTTGTGGGATACAAATGAATCAACATGTAACTCCCTGTAGACAGATTCACAGCAGCTTAGATTTGTTTCAAGACAGGTTTTGGTTTGGTTTGATGTTTTACAGCACACCAACACAAGTAGGTTATTTAGTGCTGAGGCAATTGGAGTAAAGTACCTTGCCCAAGGACACTTGATGGTAGCCAACCCGGGCTGATTTAATGGTAGAATTTGAACCTGCACCCTTTTGGTCATGAGTTTGGCATGCTAGCCACTGAGTGACAGTGGCTTCTGCCTCCATTAGTCACCTCGTTCAACATGCAGGAGGGTGCATCAGGGTTCAGTATCACTACAGTAACATTATTTTTAATGAGTTTTCCTTACAATATAAGGATGATTTTGATTCCTCATCATGAGTCCTCCATACTTTTTATTTCATAAGGCTCTGAAGTTCCAACTGCTGTATTGCAGTATTTGAAAATCATGCAGAGCGATTTTCATTTCACCTCAGTTTTTTGTATACTTAATGTAATGTCAAGTGTGTAATGTTATGGCAACGTTCATTCATCTATCCATCTCTTAACAATTTGGTTTCCACAAGGTAACTTGAGTTCTGCTTCATATACATTAACCTTCACCAAACTTTGCAGCTAGACTGCTCTTCAGGAAAAGAACATTATCTGACAGGGGAAATGGCTTTTTGAATAAAAAGTTGATTTCTACTGAATATACCTTCACCAAACTTTACATGTAGGTTGATTTTGATGAAACCAACAAGATTGATTTTAGAGTGTTGTGAATAAGTCTTAAAAGATTCATTGTTTATCAGGAATATTTAGCCAATGACATTTGACTTTGAGGTAGATCTTGATTGGAATACATCTTTAGCAAGTTTAGATTGAAGACTGACTGAAATCACATTTTACCCATACTCAAGTCTAAGCCACTGCCGCATAATTATGTTAGTACAACCATCACTATACTAAATTATTTCCTAGGTCTATACAGAATTTGACCTTTCACCAGAGCACAGGTAACCAGGCCTACTCCTCAGCATATTACATCATATAAAATCAGAGTATTTTATATTGATACTTACCAGTGTAGACTGGTGTTCACTTTTTAATGTATACTGAAAATTTCATGAGAAATGGTTGAAAAATATTGGAGTTATGACTTGAAAGCTTCCAGTGTGCCTGTAAATCACATGATGCCTCACCTTTGCTGGTGATAGAATTGGTCAGTGTTCCATAGATATCAGTATGTGTTAGTGTTTGACTGACATACAGCAGATATATTATTTTGACAGGTGAATCTGCTGCACAAGATTTTCACCAGTGAAAATCCTATTTTCACTCTGGTGAACATCCTCTGTGTTGAATGACATAGGTCAAATCAAGTTCATAAGTGTAGCCTCAAGTGTCTGTCCAGGTGGCAGGTAAATTAATTTGCTGGACATTTGGAATGACAAGGTCCCAAAGGTAGTAATAATACTGGATGGTGTTCCAGCTGGTCATGCTGGGTTTGCAAAAGACCTGATGAAATCCAATTGTATGTGAGGTCACTTAAGGATGTTTTATACTGTATTTCAAAGGTCTTTTTTTTATACATTATACTACATACATTTTATAAACAGTATGTACTCACTTATAAGTCAGGTCCAACTGCAAAAAACATAGACTCTGATCTGCTGTTGCATAATGCACCAGCAGATCAGGGTTTATGTTGTTTGTTCTACAGATTACTCCTAACAAACAGCATAGACTTAGATCTGCCAGAGCATTATATAATGGCAGATCTGGGTCTGTGTGGTTTGCAGTCGGATCTTATAAGTGAGTATATACGGTGCTGTCAATCCAAGATACTTGGCCAGAGTGACATGCTTTTCCAACTACATCCTATGAATCCCCATTCATAAAATAGTGATTTCAGTATTTATCCCTCAGTATTGCCCCTTGGTTAAGCTGTCAAGGGGACATTTTATTACCTTTTTCCCTACTATAATGATCAAGATACATGGATTTAGTTAAATTTAGGGGGAACTGGCAGTTGTGTGGAAAAATGTCCCCTGGGGCACTGGCAGTTTGTGTAGGCAAATGTCCCCAGGGCTTGCTCAAGGTGCAACACTTCCATAATAAATCTAAAGGGCCTGCTTTGTGAATTTTTGTTTTAAGAAGTTATGGACTTGTCATTAGAAAAAGCTTTCTTATATTTCCAAGATTTGCTAAAAGTTGATGTTGGGCTTATTAACACACATGGGCTTAATTGTATCCTGGGAGAATTATGGGTATTTCATTTGGTGCTTGGTGATGTAAAAATAATAATCATACAGTGTGATTTGCTCAGTTCAAATGTTTACCAGTAGATATTTAGCAAAATCTTTAACTAAGACTTCAACATTTACCAGAAATTCTAAATATGTGCATGGTATACAATAACCAAAATGATGCCATTTAATTGAAATGATTTTAAACTCAACCTTTCCCCTGATCTGCATAATTATATCAAAGCCATTGATGATATGCATGCTGTACATCACTCAACTTGCAATTTTCATTTGCTGTACGTCTTTTGCCTCTTATTATGACAAAATTCAGTTTGTAAGACATGTCTTTATTGAATATATCTAACAATTTAGGTACAAGAGCCATAGGATCATCATGTTATTGTTTGGTACTACTAGATATATGGACATATCAAATATTCAGTAATGAGACCAGATGTAATGCCTGGATATACACAGTGGCAAACACCAGATGTACCACATGTTTGTTTATGTACATAGTGACTAATTTTATAAACATTTACAGGCAGTAAATTTAGCTTATCCGTTAACACATGTAAATGTTGCAGCCCTAATATGAACTCTCAGGATTTGCCTAAAAGTTCAAAATCTTAACTGGTGGTCATGCAAATATTGCAACTTGCATGCATGAAGCCATTGTAATGTCTATGAATACAGATCCAAATATCACATAGCAGCCTTGAGAAAACCCCAGACTGGTACACATTCCAAGTCATTCATTTTGGATAGTGGTCAACAGGCATAAATTGTGTGTGTGTGAAAACTGGTGACACTTGTTGCCAGCCAAAACAAACAAGATTTCTAACAGGGCCAGTTGTTCATGGAAGGTCATATATCACTGAGTGATAATGTGTGGACATTAGGCCGACCCCTTTGTTGTAACAATTTACACCCCCAGATCACAGCCTAAAAAAGATCTTTACCATATCTACTCCCCTATAGTTGTAAGACTATAATTACAAGAAAAAGCAGTTATACCATTATGAAGGGAAAAAAAGTACACCAGTATGATATATTAAAAGGTTGATGGAAGAATATACAAGTAATAAAGGAACCAATTTATGACAAACTCAGATTCAGTGAATTTTCAGCTTTAGCTAGGGACTACTGATGACCACAAAATCTGTTTTTCTTTTTTATTTTGTAATAGGTTCTGCTCTTTAAATGACTTTTTTTTTTGGTTCTATTGGGGTTTGTTATAAACATGGATCCAGTGAATTTTATATCATCTGTCCTCTTTCATCCCATCTTTATTGCATATATCCATGGCTAGTTGCATGGCATCAGAAGTGAGGGCCATAAGTGGTTAGCTTGTTATAGTATGAGGCACTGAAGTACATTACAGGTCCCTGATACAATTACACATATATATATATGATACAATTACACATATATGATACAAGTTACATGTTCACTTTAATATGATGATTACTCATGTACACATAAGTAAATATATCTGGTAATGCAAAAACTGTTTGGTGACCAGAAACAAGATCTACCGGTATTCAAATCTTAGAGACCAAACACTATAGTGTCTGCCCATTGAAAAAAAAAATGAAAAAGGTGTCAGGCAGTGAACATTATAGTAATATACCGTATATACTCGCGTATAACCCGATACCAACTGCAAACTACATAGACCCAGATCTGCCATTGCATAATGCGCCGGCAGATCTGGGTCTATGCAGCTTGTAAGGACTAATCAGTAGAACAAACAACATAGACCCTGATCTGCCGGCGAATTATGCAATGGCAGATCAGGGTCTATGTTGTTTGCATTTGGACCTGGCTAATACGCGAGTATATACCATTGTGGCAATCTGATGGTTTGGTCATTCTTTTATTCATTTCAAGATAGGCTATCTATAGATATGCTATATGTTGTTCAAATATTTTTCTGACTGGATACTAAATGCACAAACTTTGAGGTTTTTCTTTATTTGATTGTTTGGTTAAACTTATTAACTTGGCATGATTGCATTGTCCTCTCAAAAAGTTGCCACAGTATCACTCATCAAATTCTAAGTGACAAATCTGAAAATTATCTATTACATAAACCTAATGCTTTCTTTAAAACACAATAAAATGTAATGAAATTAATTTATACATTTGAAAAAAGAAAACAAATGATGATGATGATGCAGTTTAGTTTCCCAAAAGTGAAGATGGAGTAATTTTATTATTCTTCTGAAATTTCATTGTATTTTTCAATAATATCTTTATATAAATTAATCCAGACTATAAAATATAGAATTCCATTTGACTACCTTCTTAAATTAAAGTTTATTTGTGCAGTTATAGACTTTTTACGTCTGTTTCCTGTTCAGGTTTGTGTGGATCAAATTTTTTTTTTTTTTATAACTATCTTATTTTCATGACAGCCGAGTTTTCAGTTTGCACACTGCTGCATAAAGTAGACTGCCTAAGTCAAGTGTTTCCCACCAGTGGGATGTAATGGTAAAAATGTACTTGATTTGGCTCTGAACTACCAGAGAGATTTCGAGGAAGATCATATTTGGCACAAGAAAGATATGTCCTTGAAGATCACCTTTATTTGGGAAAAAATTTCTTTTATATCTTCAGTTTTTATATGCCCGTACTTAGGAATGATAATCGCTATTTCATTTCTGCACAGTAACTTCTCCAACATCTGCCATTACTAAACTTTGTGGATGGCTTGCACTTGGCGTAAAGAAGAAGCTTGGGGTCAAAAAGATAAAGTCAGGATCACTGGGACTGAAAGAAGAAAAATGATTTATGCACAATAACATTAGTTTTAAATCACAGACTTGGAGTAAAATTAGTGTATGGCTTGCACTTGGAGTATGGAAGAAGCTTATCAATTTTCAGGTCAAAAGTCCAAAGGTCTAGGTCACTGGGACCGTAAGAAGACATGATTTCTGCACAGTAAATTTAGTTCTGCATCACAAACCTGGGGAGCTGCGGTAGCTCAGTTTTTAGAACATCAGATTTGTAATCCATGGGTCATGGGTTCGATACCCACCCAGGCCATCCTGGATCGGCTGCTTTGGTTTGTCTAAGGGACACTTAGCTCCCATTTCCTTGGCATGGCTTAGCCAGTATTGTGTTGAAGAAAAAAAAATCACAAACCTGGACTAAACTTTGTAGATGGCTTGCACTTGAAGTATAGTAGAAGCCTATGATCTAAAGGTCAAAGATCAAGGTCACTGACTTAAAAAATGAAAAATGGTTTCTGCACAAATATTTCAATTCTCGACCATGTACCTTCTTTGACCAAAACTTGGTGCATGGCTTGAACTTGGGCTAATAAAGAAACCTATCGATTTTGTGGTCTTAGGGTCAAAGGTCACAATCATGGTAAATCTGACAATCAGAAAACAGTTTCTGCACAGTAAATTTAGTTCAGACTACATATCGTGACGAAAGGTCCAGATCATTGAGACCCATTGGTCAATAATCTCCTGATTTGACATGCTCTACTGGTGCTTACATAGAAGTCTATTAAACATTGGGGAGGGGTATACGTTTTGCATTTACAGTGTTCTTGTTAATTTTTGCACTTGCAGACTTCCACAAAGATCATTTGCTTCAAAATAATAGTAAAGATGATATTAGCTCTATTTCCTTCAGCCATCTCTCTTTTACTCTCATATATGCACAGGAAGTAAGACTTTTAGTAAGTAACTACATGTGTCATAGATCCGTACTATTTAACTGAATTAGCTTACCTTTAAAATACATGTATATACCTATCCTACAGAAAGTAAATGACAGAACTTGACTTTGAATTTAATACTCTCGTTGTTCAAAATTTTTCTAGGTGTGCTGTAACAATTTAGACTAGAGAGTGTTAGGTCATAGGTACAGATTTCAATTAGTACATCTCTAATGGAGTATCCATTGCTTGTCAGTGTTTGATGCATTTTAAGGCCCAACATGTACCTTAAACTCCTGCAGGCTTGGGGATGTAGAATACACCAATGTGCCCTCCTGCATGTTGCATGAGGTGACTTATGGAGGCAGGAGCTACAGTGGCTGAGCGATTAGTGTATTTTACTAACAATTACATGGGTGTGGGTTTGAAATCCGATCATTCCAGGTTGGTTGGTCTGTCCTTAGGCAAGGCACATTACTACAGTTGTTATGGCACTATACCTACTTCTGTTGCTGTGTTGTAATATACCAAAACAAAGTTGTACCTTCAAGGAGGTCAGCCATAATATTGAATACCAGTGGAACCCCATTATAACACGATGGGCAGGGTCAGCCATAATATTGAACACCAGTGGAACCCCACTACAACATGATGGGCGGGGTCAGCCATAATTTTGAACACCAGTGGAACCCCACTACAACATGATGGGCGGTGTCCACAAAGTGTCATTATGCTATGTACCATATTGTGCAATATGCCTTATCCTATGCTGTTGATACTTTACATATACAGCAGACATAAGTCAGGGTGAAAAATCCAAGATTAAATAAATATGGTTAAAAATCTCCCTTTCAAATGTGAATTTTTTGATAGAATCAAAAAAATTATAGAAATATAGTAACAAAGGATAAGAAGACAAAATGTAAAACAAAGATTACATGTTGTCATAAAATATACTGTTGCAAGGTGTTCCCTTTTGAGGGTGGAGTTCTTCAAGTGGTGAAGGCTAAATAAATGGCAATGTTAGAAGAGTGTGCCTGCAAACTGCTATTTGTTTCTTGCATGCTTTTCAACTAAATTTCTTGATATATTCAAATGTATCTAGAATTTAGCCTGAAGCAGAGGGTGGAGGAGACTAGAAACTCTAATTTATGTTTTACTTTAGACAATACACAAGGTTAAGTCTTGTCATCCCGTGCCTTTTCGTAAAATGTGATGGACATAATTATCCATGTTTCCATACATCTGTCCATCACACTTTAATTTCCGCTCTATAACTTTCAAGCCATTTGTGATTAAGGAATGAAATTTGGTATGTTCATACATGATCATTAGAAGGTGTGTCATGTACAACACTGAGATCCTTTCTTCATGGTCAAGATTGCAGCTCTTTTTCCATCACACTTTCCCTTCCTCTCTATAACTTTGAGATTACGGTATGAAACTTTGTATACTTATGTATCCGAAGGTGTCACATACCACCTTGGGGATCCTGTCTTCAAGGTCAAGATTATGGCTAAGTATTTTATGTCTTCCATCACATTTTCCCTTGTTAAGGGATAAAACTAAGTATACTTATATATCATCATCAGAGTATGTGTTGTGAACCACATTAGTGTTCCTATCTTTATGGTCACAGCACAGTATTTTAAGTTTTCTATGACACTTTCCTTTCCACTCCATAAATTTAATGCAATTTAAGATTTAAGAGAATCGACTTGGTATACATATGTCATCATTTCAATGTGTGTTGTGTAACACATTGGGCATCCTATCACAGAGGTCAATGTCATGGTGTAATATGTCCAATTTCCTATTACACATTTCCACTCCATAATTTTAGTCATTTGAGGTAAAGCAATGAAATTTGGTACATGTATAACTGTATATTATCACTAGAAGGTGTGTTGCATAAAGGATGAACATGACTGATATCCTATTCAATTTACAAATTTATTTCTATTTATAAACTGGCATGTGGGCCTATTCACTTTTTCATATATATATATATATATATATATATATATATATATATATATATATATATATATATATATATATATATATATATATATATATATATATATATCAATTTCTCCTTGTTCTGTCAAAGTGGGCTAGTTAGGGCCCTGCATCAAGATGTGGGAGCTCAATTATAATAACCTTTTCCATCCATCATTCCATCAACTAACACTTCTTGTAACCCCCAAACCTCTACACCTTACACATAATTGAATGCCATTTGGTAGGTGAATTGCCTGTTACACATATATGTGGCTTTTTATGGTTTTGCCTTTTCAGGTCCAATTTTGATGTAGTTAATGCTTTATCTCTTCACATGTGATATTTTTCTTGTAATCAGCATAGCTCAAGAACCATTCAGCATATTCTGGTACAATTTGAAATTAACCTTGTCTCATAGACTTAAATGTGCCTTTTATGGAATTTGCCTCATGTACTCTATTTTGGACAGAGTTATGCACTTGTCAAAGAAATTCTTGTCTTCATATACAAACTTGGAATGCTGCTTGCAATCAGCATGACTCGAGAAGCATTCAACATATTCTAACAGAATTATGTAAGAATATTTCATCTTGGATATATGTGCCTTTTATGTTTGTTTTCTTCTCATCTGCATCATGTTGGAAAAAGTTATTGTTCAGTCAAACATTCAACATATTCTGACAAAATTCTGTAAGAACATTTCCTCTTAGATCTTTTTATTTTTTTTTTTTTTTTTTTTTTTTTTTCTCATCTGCACCACATTGTACAAAGTTATTGTTCAATCAAACATTCAACATATTATGACAGAATTCTGTAAGAATATTTCATCTTGGAATATATGTACCTTTTATGTTTTTTTTTTCTTTTTTCACCTGCACAACTTTGGACAGAGTTAAAGTTCAATCAACTTAATATCTTTATATGGGATGTTGCTTGTAGTCAGTATAGCGCAAGAACCATTCAATATATTCTGATGCAGTTTGATGTAAACATGGCTTGATAGACCTAGATGCATTTTTTATCAGTTTTAAATCCCAATGACAGCAGATCCTTGTAAACAGCCTAGCTCAGGAACCATTCAACATACCCTGGTGCAATTTGGTGTGTACATTGTTTCATAGACCTAGATGCACCTTTTATAGGTTTTGTCGCATCAACTCCATTTTGGATAGAGTTATGGCCCTTGACAATTAACTTCATCTCTTCACATGGGATATTGCTTGTAATTAGCATAGCTCAAGAACCATTCAACATATTCTGATGCAATTTGGAATTAACCATGTCTCATAGATTAACCTTATCTACTCTATTTTGGACGGAGTTATGCACTTGTCAAGCAAATTCTTGTCTTCACTTAGAAACTTGGAATGTTGCTTGCAATCGGAATGATCTCAAGAAGCATCTTGGACCTAGATATGCCCATTATGGGTTTTGTCTTGTGTGCACCACTTTGAACAGAGTTATAATCAACTTAGTATCTTTACATAGGATGTTGCTTTTAGTCAGTATACTCAAGAACTATTTGACATATTCAGATGCAGTTTGATGCGAACATGGTTCATAGACCTAGATGTGTCTTTTATGGATTTTGTCTCATTTGCTCCATTTTGGACATAGTTATGGTCCTTGTCAATCAGTCTTTTACACAGGATGTTGTTTGTATTGATGAATCTTTGAAGGAGTTGGATTTCAAGCATTCCATGTCATCATTTAGAGAAGTCATCGCCCTTGAATGCCAATCTCCTGGCTCTGCTTTTCCAATACAAGTTCCTTTGTTTAAGGTCATACAAAGCAAATTGTAGTGAGTTGGGGCCCCTTGCAATGCAGTCATTGCTAACAGATATGCTTATTATTGGTACCTTAACCTTTGAATCTGCCATTGTGGTTCCAAAATGAACTGATATCACACCACATGCAGGTGATGGACAGTCAAGAAGTATTTGCAGGGAAAATTTTGGACTTGATAAAAATATCTTATGTTCATTTGGCCAATTTGGGACTGTTTCTTATACATGAAACAAATATGAAAGAAGTGATTCACCCCACACAATTATTAATATATAGTGGAAAAGAGTGGGATGCAAGTTTTTAGTGTGAAAGATGCATTATGTTTTCAAGACAAACTTTAAATTAATACGATTTCTAGGAACTCGTGTAAAGGTGGATAAATAAAGACAAATCGTACAAAAATGTATAATTTATGACAAGTTATTTGTCTTGCATGATGTAGTTACATGTACACATTCTAGTCTTGTAAATCTAATTTAGTTTCATCTTATCCTTACCATAATTAATACTTTATTACTGTGACATGAGTGAGAATATATTATCCGTGTCAATTAAAATAAAATCCCATTTATTGGACATTGGGTTTACCAGAGAGTTTTAATGGGCATGGTTTGAAATAGATTATCGAGACTTAGACTGTATTTAGAATAAGTGGATATTTAAGGTTTTTTTTTTTAGGCAGGTGTACATTTCACAAGAAGCAGATGTTTCAAAACAGGTACTTGTTGATGAGAAGTACAAATACTGTAGATGTTGAATGTGGTTACTTGTGGTGAAGGTAAATAACTGAAACGGCTAGGTTTTATGAAGGTTGATTGGTACAATGCCTCCGCACAATATAACTTTTAATGTGTTGATGTGCTGTTAAACACTAAACAAATAAATATGTACAAGTCTGCTAAGCCCTCAAAAACATGCTGTTATTGATCCATATAATTATTTATTTGTACTTATTTATCCAGCTCTGTCATGGTTTATGATCAGCATACAGGATTCTACATCAAGAATATCATCCATAGAGGATAGATGAATTCAGATGAGAAGAAATATCATATATACTAGCATATAAGTCAGCTCCACCTGCAAAAACAACATGAACCAGATCTGCTGGCACATTATGTGATGGCAGATCAGTGTCTGTGTTGTTTGTTCTACTGATTAGTCCTAACAATCTGCATAGACCTAGATCTGCTGGTGCATTATGCAGTGACAGATCTGGGTCTCTGCAGTTGGATCCGACTTCTACGTGAGTGTATACTGTATCTATTATAATGGAAATTAATGTCAAGATCACAATCATTTGGCATGCCTCTTAAGTGTTCATTCTGACTCCTTTTTTGTGTGAATTTTTCAGATGAAAACATTTTCCATGAGAAAAGTCCCTCTCTATATACTACCATGCACAGATTGTCTGTGTTAATACCATATCCACCAAGATCATAGTACCTCTGCATATTGAAAACTGGTTTTCAATATGCTTATATTGAAAACTGGTTTTCAGTATGCTTTCCTGATAATTTATTTGCCTAGTTTTTGTGTTCTTCAGGCTTTGCCAACTGGTTCTTGTCTCTATTTGCAACTTCCAATACAAAAGACACTGAACCATATACATTGAAGACCCTTTTATCTGCTGTATGATCCTGTTACATTGTTATTTGTGTACTGTAATTTACATTCTTGGCTCTAAATCAGATTGATTTATTTTAAACTATTTTCTATGGTAATGTCTCCTCACCTCTTGGTGACCTTTCAGTGACCCTCTTCAGGAATCAAAACTTCTGTTTGATAATTCAGATTAGCACTTGTCAGTGATGGCTAGAAGACTATTGGACACCCAGTACCTTGTTCATTACTTATAAAGATTCAGGAAAGATAGACCTTTCATTCCATAAGTACCAGAGGGTCAGGTTCTACCCTATGCCTGTGAAATTACTGTATGTACTTGCTTATAAGTTGTGTCAAATTGCGAACTGCGCAGACTCAGACTCAGATCTGCCTTTTAAAATGTGTTAGCAAATCTGGGTCTTTGCAGTTTGTTAGGAGTGATCAGTAGAACAAACAACATAGACCCTGATATGCTGTTGCATTCTGTAATGGCAGATCAGGATCCATGTTGCTTGCAGTTGAACCAACTTAATAAGCGAGTATAAATGTTACATAAATTTATATCCCTGTCTACATCTACTTCCTATGTTGTCATGAGAACTAAGGCTGGAATAATCCACAAAATTTCACATGTTGCAGGTAAATATATCTGGTAATCCAGTGGCTAAAAGGTACAAACTGACCCATAATTGAGAAAGGATATGGGTTATTTTTTTATCTCGGATTTATTTGCACTGTACTTGTTCTTATATAGATATATTTATATTTTATATCTTATCTTGTACTTAATGTTTGCATTTATTTGGAAGGGTTTATCTTCCTAAATTTTGTGCAATTCATTTTTACATTTTTCGAACTTTGCTTTTAGTTGGCACTACATAGCCACTTTTGTGCAGAGGTGCCATAAAAGACTACTGTATACATACTATGTATGTCATTATTCCCACATTCAGCAGAGGATATTGTGATACCCTCTGTCTGTCTATCTCGCCATAACTCTTATATCTCTGCCTAATGAATGGATGGAAATTCACCAAACTTAGTACATAGGGTTGTTCATGTGCAATCATCAGCAAGAAGGATATATTTTGGGCCTCTTCCATTGGGTCCCTGGGAGGATGTGAATGGTTAAATGTACAAAAATTAGAGTATCGTTTTATTATATTTATTTATGTACCAAACTTAATACATGAATTTGTAGCAGAAGGACATGTATACAAGCAGTTTTGGGTCATTATTTGGTGGTGGGGTCATGGGAACCTGTAAAAAATCCAGTGTGATTTGCCATGGTGAACCTTTGAAGTTGCTCTGAAAATTCCATGTCAGCTGCCTCAGTGTGTCCTTGAGAAAGGCACTTAGCTCCCATTTCCTCGGCATGATATAGCCAATAATATGTTAAAAGTTACCCCACTCCCACCCCAATCCTATTATGTTCCAGAGTTAAGGTTCATTCAAGGTTGCTGTAGCTGAGTGCCATTTCAAAAGAAACCTTTAATTCGCATACACTGTAACAATGGTTATTGCTGGTCAAAACAGAACAGTTTTACATAAAATAGCAGAAGCCTGTAAAAAGGCATTCTTAAAAATAAAAAATAATTGTATCTTTGACATTCTAGTTTGTCTTTTTAAATAAAACCTCGCCAGCCTATATTCATCTAAAGTGTTGGAGGATGGATTCTAAAGAATCATTAACTTGTTGAAAGTTTTTTCTTACCAGTTGCAGTTTTCAGTTGCAGTTTTCAGATTTTATGCACTTCAACAGTCTTTGGCTGTATTTGTATTCAAGTTTTAATGTCCAGTTATCTATACCTCTGCAGTTAGAAAAGCTCAGAATTCTTATGCAGAGATATGGAGAACCAATATCACTTACAGAATGGATATGCATTGGTTAAGATTCAAAAAGCAGCTTTGTTGGCACTTGCATAGCCCATTAATTTCTGATGAAAAGCACATCCCCACTTTTACCAAATTTTGTCAGAAGTTTTCTTCTAAAGAAAGCCTTGTTCTCTGATAAGCTCCTACTCCCTATCAAAAAGCCTTGTTCTCTGATAAGCTCCTACTCCCT
This sequence comes from Margaritifera margaritifera, assembly GCA_029931535.1. Classification (NCBI taxonomy): domain Eukaryota; kingdom Metazoa; phylum Mollusca; class Bivalvia; order Unionida; family Margaritiferidae; genus Margaritifera; species Margaritifera margaritifera. Next base: position 5,618,331 of record JAQPZY010001684.1, read on the forward strand.
ATCAACCAATTTACAAGTTGGGCACCTGAGCTTACCATAGGAGAAATACTGTACATGAATACAGGGATCATACATGTTTTTTTCTGGTATAAGCATTCGTTGAACTCCTAGGTGGTCATTGAAGCCTGAGCCCGAGGGGTGAGGGTTTCAACAGACCCAGCTCCATTTTGGATAGAGGTACGGCCCTTGACAGTTAACTTAATATCTTCACATTGGATATTGCTTGTAATAAGCATAGCTCAAGAACCATTCAGCATACATGTATTATGATACAATTTGGTATAAACATTGTCTCATAGACTTTCATGTGCCTTTTACAGGTTTAGTCTTGTTTAAAAGAGTTATGGCCCCCTAATTGCTTGTCCTCCAGACTTTGGTTTCTGCAAGATAACTTCACCAAAAATTTGTTGCATTTCACACATGTGGCTTCAGATTGATTACACCTTTAATAAGTTTTATTTCCAGCATTCCACAACATCATTTACAGAAATCATGGCCCCTGATTGTTCATCCTCCTGGCTTTGGTTCCCACAGCATAACTTTACTAAGCTTTGCTGTATATACCTCTAATGTAACTTTGGATGTTTAAAATATGTTTAGGAATGTTATATATATATATATATATATATATATATATATATATATATATATATATATATATATATATATATATATATATATATATATATATATATATATATATATATATATATATATATATATATATATAGTTTATTTAAACTGTTAATGTATGTAACTTGTTTGCTTGTTGTTACTATCATTCATTGTGTATGATTGTATACAGTGAACCCAAGTCCCACAACCTTGGCACTGTTTCATTTCTGGTAATAATTTTTTAAAAAAAAGGGAAAATGCAGCACACTTGCACTCCTAATACTAGTATACACATGTTCTCTTTCTCTCTCACACACATGATGATAGGTTGAATTAGACGGACCTGTTATCAATTACATGGCAATAATGACAAATGCTGAGATAATTAAGGCTGATTTCTCCTAAATTGGTGGGCCAATTACGTTCAGATTTTACAGATGTAATAAATAAAGTGAATGGAAAGGACCCCTGCAATGATGCTGTGCTATTCCTGGGATTAAACATGCAGGATCTGGAAACTTGAGATATCCCGATGCCCCAGCCAAATATCACATCCTATCATATCTCTTGGGATTTAGCAGGAATACAAACAAATAAGTGGATGGAAAGTGTGAAGGGCTTATGCTGCCTGTTTTAAGATGAAATTGATATCTGTTAAATAAGCACAAGTGTTTGTCCATTATCTGAAAGTTCTTAGGGGATCATCTGTGCAGTTTCTTTGTAACTAACATTTAAGTTTCGGATAAAATTGGTCAAAAGTAAAAGAGCTTCAGACCTTGAAGGCTGGTCCTTGCTTGCATAAATTATGATACCTTTCCACATAAGGCATTTTTGTTAACTGCATGTTATAGGGCATAATTGATATCATGTAAATTGACATAAGATCTTGTTTATTAGTTGAAAGTTTGTAAAATTTATGTTATTGAGCTTTGAAGTTGAATGGTTGGCATGGTTGACAGTGTATACAATTCGCTGCATGTAAGAAACACGATAGTGCACTTGCCCAGATAACTTAATGTCAGAGCTGTGGCAGATGTGTTATAATACAGGAGGTGAAAGAATTTCCAATTCCTGTATGTACAAGTCCCAGCATGTTCTGATTGGTTGGTTGTTTGAAAATTTGGCAAAACATTGAAGTGCAACATCCAAAGGCCCCTGTAACATTTTTCATTTACAAGTAGGGCTTCCATGTTATCATAATAAAAGTCCTATGTGCAAGATTTTTAAATTATTGTTTTTTAAAGAAGGTATATAAAGGCAGTAAAATTAATTTTCTGTGAAACTGTGTATTATGTATGATGTTCATTAAGAGCCTTTTGATCCCCTTTGAGTATATATATGTTGCATTCTTGTCACGACAAATGAAAGAAGTTTGACAAGGAGACCAACTCAGAGAAACAAAAACATTGAAAAATTGAATTATTAAATAGAATGAATGTTTAAAAGTATGGATAATGAAAAAAAAAATGTTTAATTGTTTTGATTTTGCACATTTTTAATGTTCTGCGATTTAAGTGAAATCAAAATAGGGAGGATTTTGGTTTTTTCAAGGTCTCCTTTCACATAAAGATACAGACACTTATGTGTATAAAATGAAAGAAGCTATCTATCTCTCCATCTGTATCTGCGGTAAGCATCTTTTTTTCTCTCTAAATAAAACTGTACAAGTATAAAGTTCCCTCAACTGCAAAATTATCAGCATCTCTCTCTCTCTCTCTCTCAGACTTGAAGGAAGGGCTAGCTATTAAATCAAAACTTCTATTTCATTGCTGTCCTCAAGTCTTTTTTTTCTTCATTCCTCCATTCAGATTAGGCTATATTTATTTACTACCTTTTTTCAGTGTTTTTATTTTTATTTTTGATCATGTCTCTCTTGCATGCATTAAACTCACTCTCTCTCTCGCTCTCTCTGCCACACATGTACACACAGTCACAAACAGTTATTTTGAAAAAAAATATTATGACCTTTATTTGGTTGATTTACAAATGTACATGTACATATTATATGTTAAACATGGAATCCATGAACAATAAGTTTTGTCTTTAACTCAAATAAAGATCGTCAAAAAAATATTCTTTATATAAAGAAGATATGGAGCTCTCTGAAGACAGAGAAGCTTGTCTACACATTTATTACCCCTTTTCATACTCACACCCAATCCGACAAGCAGTTGTGTAGAACTGGAAATTTGGTGTAGCAGCATGAGAGAATGCAGTGACATTGGTCAATCTGGCTTTACAAGACAATTTTTTAAAATAATTTTTCAATGTTGTATACCATTTTAAAAAGCATAAAATTTTCTCAATTGTCATATTGTATTTTTTAACTGAAAATTTTCAAATGTAAAAACTTCAGTTGAAAGTAACATTATGTAAACAAAAAAACCCATGCTTTACATTTTTTAAAATTTCTTTCTTTAAATGCAATTTGCCTATTTACAATATTCATTTTACCGCCTATATGTAAGTGCATGAAATGGGAATGTTATGCCATTTAAGAAGGTGACAAAATAATAACAATCCATCAGGAGTGTCAAAAGTTATTTGAATTTTATTAAATTTACTCGCATGAGAATTGGAGAGCAAACAGAATGATCCTAACTGGTAAGTCAACAAAGCTTTTCATTTTGGTTCAATGTTTCTATTCCACAATAAATTCTAATGTAATAATATTAGTCTAGAGCTCTGTTGAGTTTATTTTGGTCCATTTCCAGGAATGCAGTAAAATTTCATAATATTATGCACACACCCAACATCGGTACATGTGTGAACTTTAAGAAAAGTGAAGTTCTCAAAATGTCCAGTTAGCTTGAAAAGCATCCATATCTTCATCATCATCAATATCCTAGTCAAAAATACCAATTAACTAGTTATCATCTGCTCAGTTCATTTGATGTAAACAAGATCATGATCCGCACTACCTAAAATATCAATTTTCCCCACAAAATTGTCTTCTTTTCATCAAAATCGTCATCCACATCAGTGCCGCTTCAGTACTGTCGGCCATTTTGAATAACACATTTTTGAAATCAAATTTTCTACTGACCAGTTATCATCATCTCTGTTCATTTTGTTGAAATCAAGCTCATGATCTGCACTGCCTAAAATATCAATTTTTTTGTCTATATTTTCATCAAAATCAGCATCCACATCACCACCGTAACTTGCTGCCTCAGCACTGTCTGCATGTTGATCTCCACACGTTAAAACTCATGTTTGAAATAAAATTTTGAAATAAGTTATCATCAGCTCCGTTCATTTTGAAGAAGTAAAGATAATGATCCCCACTGCCAAAAATGTCAATTTTCCACACGAAATGGTCTTTGTTTTCAAACTAATTCAGCAAGCACATAACTGTCTTCACTTTCCTCTTCAGTATATGACCACCATTTATTATCTGCGCATGTTAAAACTCTATTTTGAAATCAAATTTTTACCAGTTTTGGGGTCTTTTAAACTCATTCTGTGACTGCATTTGTGTACATTCTACCTTTATTTCCTTCTTTTCAAAAGAGTACACATAAAATGATGACGTATTATACAGTTAAAAACACACTTCGTGAAGTGGTCGATGGAATGTAGTGAACATAACGACTGGAGTCGTATTCAGCTGGCAAAAGTACGACTGGTGTTGTATCCTGCTGGAAAAGGGTTAATCTGAACATAAAAGGTACATTGGTTAAAGTCAATGCCTATGATGATTATGACACTGGGGATATAGCATTAGCTCTCTCCTGCACTTAGTGCAAGTGAGCTAGAAATTAAAACCAGATTGTATATTGTTAATTTATTTTTTTTGAATTAAAATGCTGTGAAACATAATAAATCTGTGTGGTCAGGGTTTGGTTTTTTAAAATTATTATTTCACAAAATTGTTTGCATCAATAAGTAAAATCAACACTTTTATTATGGCATTTCTTTGTTAATATACAATGATATAATGCTATAAGATGACATTGTTCACACCTAGTGGGAGTTACAATCCTCTCCTTAAAGTGACTGGTAATACACAGACCAGTCGCCTCCACATATCAAGTTGAGCATCAATTATGACCCATCATGATGTTTTAAATTAATTTTTTCCTCATTTGACTTGTTAATCGCAAGCTACAAAATTTGTATTTTTGAGGTGGGTGGGTGGGTAATCTTTTCCTCCAAGATTCTCAATACACGGAGTGCCATGTCCCATTGAACTTATGCAACAACTCTATTGTAATACAGATGTTATCAAAGTATACCACTTTCAAGCTATCATAGATATTGAATTTTACATCAATCTTGACCCTAGATTTGGGGACATGACTTTGAATACTAAAGAAAGATCTAGTGGATAGATGACCATTTGAGTGGACAAGCTTAGTAAACAGGAGAAAGGTGACTTTTTTTAACTTGCAGTAATATCATGGAGTGGGAATGGTGAGAATTTGAGCCTTTCTTTGACCTACTATTTTTTTTACTCCATCTTTATAACACACCAAACCAACCATCTTTGTAGATATTATAGTAACCAATATTTATATTGACTGACCTGTAAGGTGCCTAGTACTTGTGTTGGTCAGTTGTCCAAAAGAAATTTACAAACATAATTAACTTTCACCCAATCTTAGTCATGATGGAAAGATGCCGAGATATTGGTATTTGAAATACATTCTGAAGGAGAAAAGCTGTTTGCATTTAACACCTGTAGATACTTGGTTACTTGTATTGACAGCTCATTTGGCCAGAATTCTATCAAAGGCAAGGGTATCAGAATCCAAACACTAGGGCACAGTATTACATACAGCAGATCTGTATCTCTAGGGCACGGTATTACATACAACAGATCTGTATCTATTATGTTCTTAGTTAGCTGCTGGTTATATGTACATGTGTGTGTGCGTGTGTATATATATATATATATATATATATATATATATATATATATATATATATATATATATATATATATATATATATATGGTTTAATGGCACATAAGCACAATCCAGGCTGTGTAGCACAGAGTAAGTTGAAGTATCCCAAAAAACACATACAAAACAAAATAAATGCAAAAATGGGTAAAATCCATTAAAAAAAAACAAAACAAAGCCAAACTTTTGACATAAACTGCACTCTTAAAAAGTTTAAGATCTTCTCAACTGAAATATCATCATGAGATGCATTCCAAGGCAAAAAAGGTTGCCCCAATTAATTGCCTCATTAGACATTCAGTAAGGTACATCGGGCCTATTCTAAATCCTCAAACCCGCTTGGGGGTAACGGGGGGGGGGGTGGGGTTATACTCAGGTAGATATAGTATTTCAAACATGCTTCAGAAGTCAGTCCAGCAACATGCCATTAGCAACCATGGTAGTACATATTGTCTTCAACAGCTAGTATTTATGACTCCCATGCACTAATCATCATTTAGAGTAGACCTTTATTCAGATAACATCATTGGGATCCATATCAGTTTAGTAGGATTATTGATATATTTTATTATTGATGATATCGCCTGAACTACAGATACAACAGATTCTTGGAAACTAAGAAAATGTTCGAAATTATCTTACATGAATAGAAAGAGCTGAAAATATGCTTTTTGTGCTAGTGTCTGTATCTGTAACTTGTCTGCTTATTTTGTCTCAGTATGCCATGTTAAAGTTTGCTCAACTTGCAACTGCCAGTGTGTCCATCATGGAGCTAAACATTTGACCACTGAGGCTAAAATTTTCTTTGTGAAAAGAGTCTAAAGTGATATTCACTTGAATGTGTTCCTTTCTAGTTTTTAATTTTATGAGTCAACTGCATTTCATATCCATGAAAATTGTCATTTTCTTGACAGTTTTGGGAGTAATTGATTAATGTAAATAATTTGATGTCAAGACAGTGGTGAATAAGTTTCTTTGCCAGTGTTAGTATCACTCATTTACTACTATACTCAACAAGAGGATGAATAAATATCCATTGTCTAGCAGCCTGGGACAAGTTAAACAATTTGCTAGGCATGTAAAATTTTATGTCACTTGCCCCAAATTTATAAAAAGTATAAAGGAAATATCTAGATTTCTGTTCAGTATCATTTTTTGTTTAAATGAACCATGATTGCATTCATGTTTTTCACTTGCCAAAATCACAATGAATTAATATTATAGAAAGAATAAAAAAAAAAACAGTTGTTATGATTGTGTATCAAGAAATAAGGTCAAGAACTGTTTTTTTATGTTACTTTTGATCTAAAATCAAGTGCCTCTGACATCAATTAGTTTATGTTGGGAGTTGTTTGGATCCCTCACCTCCCAAACTGATATTTTGATGGCTCTAGCACATTGGTACAGGTAGATCTGTTTCCTGTAAACCATTAATCATTACCCTCTTTTCCCACAATGTTGGGTCAAAAAGAGCAAAATGTAGAATACTAGTACCTCCTGTTGCCAACAAATTTGTCCTGCTTAACCTTTTTTAATCTTTTATCATTTCTTTTGCATACCATTTGTTTTTTACTAGTTTATATTGTGTACCAGCCTTGAGAACATTATATTTGATGGCAGATCTGGGTCTATACACCACTTATACCTGGATGTCTGTTGTACATGATCAAAGCCACTATTTGTAAAGAAATTATTTATAATTTGCCATCATGTCTGTTCTGTACAAATATTTTTAGAATAATATATATATATATATATATATATATATATATATATATATATATATATATATATATATATATATATATATATATATGACATTGCCCTTTTTCAGGTACTGCTTGAGCAAAGTTGATAGTGCTTTTCAGAGTGATAAGATTTGAATTCACATTTTGTTTCTTTTTCATGCTTTTTTGGTAAGACTCGGTGGTGTAACTTCAAATTGTGTGTCATTCCCCCCCCCCCCCCCAAACATTTAGAGTGGTCCCCCATCAAATTAATGTAAAGCAGGATTTTAGGCCACCTCCCTGTGTGCAGCCCCCCACATTGTGGGGACGGTAGTTACAACTATTCATAAATTTCTTGGATTTTTCTCTGGTAAATTATGACTCAGGTACTGCACTAATATTGACAGACAGAAAACTTTACTTGCTATTCATTTCAAAAGATTTGGGACACTTGTAGAATAAGGTCTGAGAGTTCAACTGATTTTCAATCAGATAAAACGACTTTAACAACACCAATAAGGAATTGTTGTTGATAATTCTCACTTTTTTGTAATATAATTTTTCCCTTGTAATTTGGGGCTTTGCAGTCTTGAATTGAATTGAGACCTCTAGAATAGTTTTTTGTAAAAACTTTTGACAATGTTTTATAAGTCATTTGCAAAAAACTTACATGGAACAGACCCAAAATTGATATAGGAACTTACTAATAACTGTAATTTGTTCTCAGTTCCGACAGTATCATAAACATTTTTTTTATGACATTTTCTATGTCAAACTAGAGTTTTTAAAAAAACAGCATTAAACAGAATTGATAGGTTGTTTTAATTCTGCTTTTCCTTCTCATGATCCAGGAGCCATGAGTATCTGACTTGTAATCCAAGGGTTGCAGGTTCGATACCCGCTCAGCCCAGCCTGGGTTGGCTGCCTCAGCATGTCCTTGGGAATGGCACTTAGCTCCCATTTCCTCAGCATGATATATCCACTAATGTGTTCAAAGTGCCATTAAAACCAACAAAAACGAAAAACTCTTGATCCAATTCAAACTTTTTGGTATGTTCTAAATCTGTAATTGGCTGGGGTGAAATGATACGCCTTGTACTATGTATTGATACGTATAGTGATACCCAACCGATGATGTGATACATATCAATACACATAAAGAATAAAGAGGCAAATGACTAATAATTATTCATGGCAGTTGAAGATTAAAAGTAACTTTTATAAGGTAAATATTATTTTGACTTGATTACCCAATTTTAGTATTGATGTGTGTATTGAAATGGTAAAATTATCTATGTATTGATACATCGGTGAATCATTTCACCCTAGTACTTGGCATTTTCTGTGACTTGGTGTCATAAGATAATGTACTATTAGCTGCCTCTCTTTTCCCATGATTCTTATCACCAGTCTCGGCTTATGTCTGTTTTTGAAATGACAGGTAGATAACATACTGTAACATGCTCACCATATATACTTGCTTATAAGTCAAGTCCAACTGCAAACTGCACAGACCTAGATCTGCCAGTGCATTATGCACCAACAGGTATAGGTCTATGCAGATTGTTAGGAGTAACCAGTAGAACAAACAATATAGACCCTGATCTGCTAGTGCATTATGCAACAACAGGTCAGGGTCTGTGTTGTTTTGCAGTTGGACTTGTATTAAGTGTAATATCCAGTCACGCTAAAATAAGTCTGATCCCAGCATGCATCATGATTTTTTTTTTTAAACTTTGTGTGTCTAATGTCTCATTTCTATTTAATGGTTTAAATCCTTCTAAAAAATAAGTCATACAGATGCTTTATTGAGCACAATGATATTGAGAGAGACTTTGCACCTGGTAAGTGAAGAGTTCATAACACAGGCAAAGAGAACTATAAATCTTCAAGCGGTGTTCATTCCAGAAATGGAAAAAGTGGGGCCCCTACCAGTTAAAAAGTGGGGCCCCTACCAGTTAAAAAGTGGGGTCATTTAGTAAAAAAACAAGAAGTGGGTTAATTTAGAAAAAAAAAAAAACAACAGGTCACAAATATCCTTACCTGTTTCTTGTTTATTCAAGAAAATTCAAACATGTATCATTATCAGCCTTCCCTGCTGGAATTTGAGTTCCTCACCCTCTAGAATTTATTTTGGGCATTTCAATCTATATTTTTCCCTTCCCATTCACTACAAATGCAGCAGTGTTTTTACTGAAGATTTCATCTTCTCTTCTTTATATTTTCTATCCATGAATATCGACCATATGCTATTGATTGGTGCCCAAGCTAATTAAAATCAGTAAGACATTTCTGTCAACCAATGAAATTGATTGCCTTATACTTCTTTTGCAATGAACGCACTCTATTCAGTGAGTCAGCATGGGGGGGGGGGGGCATTTGATTGAGTAATAGTAAAATAAACCATAATGATCTATCATCTGTAGTTGTGGGGTTTTTGTTTGCACCTAGGAGGCAACTTTCTTGCACAAAAGATGAAAAATAAATGTCAATGGCTCAGCCTAAAATGAGCACTATTTCAAGTGTGTACATACGTGTGATTGGGTGGTGGTGGTATTGTTGATAACATTCTCTGTGTATGCTTATTATCCAAATAATAATTTCTTAACTCTATAGTGTGGATATTATGTCAAATATGGTATGCTCTTGCAAGTGCAAAAATGACCTGCCTTGAATTCAATGAAGACTTTTACCTCCTAGCAGCAGTATTAATTACATCAGCCAAGCTGGGACTACACCATTTATTTACAATTATAATAACAATAAATAAACAAAACCCACCCAAATTTGTCAGCACAGTATAAATGGGTGATTTTAATTGACAGTATTTTCTATTTAGTCTTACCTAATAGGGTATATACAATACTCTGTGATAAGGCCACAGGTGTTCATTGAGGTAATCCAGGTGGTGTTCATTGAGGTAATCCTTGACAAGGCTATCTAAATCTTCTTACACTGTTGTGACAAGTCAACAAGAGGTTTGACTTATGTACTAATTATCTTTCTTCATGCTCTTTATAGCTCATTAATTCATTTCAATATTTAAAAGAAGGTTATTACACAAGAAATGGTGATTATTGTGTCAGTTACTCCATTCCAGTCCATAATCATTGCAACATAAACACCAAAATTGTTAACCCCACTGTCACTTACAAGTGCCAACATTAATATTGATGAAGATTCTTATTGTATTATTTCCATTCCTTGATTAAGTGTTTACAATTAAAATGTCTATAACACTATTCATTTAGTTATACTGTACATGGCCATCTGTATGAAGTGGTCAACAGAGGATTCGTAAATATCAAAAGAACTCAGTATTGACCTTTGTTTCTGGCTGTCTCCAGTTTAAATTTATCACCATTACTGGTGAATAACTTTTACACTTTAAACAAGGCCTTGTTTGATACCAAATTAAATGAGACCAAATGTGTTGTTTACACTTCACAGAGAAAATTATAACGATTTTTATTTCCAAGGGACCAGGCATAATTGTGCACTGATTGAATATATAATCTTGAATAAACCTTGTATAACTGCATTCACTCAATTGTGGCTAGAATACAAAATCCCATATATTAATTTTTCCATGTTCAACCATTAAACCTTGGTATATAAATTTGCACTTGTGGATTGTGTTTTTCTTTCATTAGATAGATGTTAACATGATTTAACAGCTGTGTCAAAAACACTGGTCTACAGGTATAGGCATAGGTCTGACACAGGTAAAACTAGATCAGTGGGACAACTTAACTCACCTGTCTGATACTTTGCAGTTTTTTGTCGTGCAACAACATACTGTAAAAGAACAGTTAACATATGCCACCTGTTATTTTATCTGATAGGTGCATACAAAATTTTACCTTTCTATTTAAACCCAATTCCGGAGATATGGTTGCTTTAATTTACACCAGAGATACTAGGCAGGGACATACAGTTTCAGCATTTAGGTGGATATTTGTAAGAAAAAGGGAGAGAAAAAAATCCCTTGGGATATGGTTGTTGTCAAGTTCTTGAACTAGTATCATGGCTTGTGTGGTGACAAAACCTAATGATCACATTTCTGCATAATGGGATATGTCAGACAGGTGTCATAAAATGAACATCAAACCAAATAATGCTTTGTTTTTGGAAAGGGGCTGGGGGTATGTTTTATACCACAGCAGGACTTTCAAGGTTATTTCCTGCCCAATGACACACTACAGTAGCCGATCCAGGCTGATTCAATTGGTGTGAATCAAACCCACACCCTTCTCGCCATGTGTCCAGTGCCTTGACCACAGCCATTGCAGCTAACCGAATAAAATCCATTATTGGTGTTAGAAGACATCAATAATTTGGCACATCCAGAAACTCAAACATTAATCGGCCCACTTGAAAGTTGGAGTTCAAGGTCATCATACAACACACCTTAAGAACCATTTGATTTTTTGAATAGCTAAAGAAAATATCTTTAACACAATAAAATGCAATTGTATGGCATTTAGTATCCAAATTACTTGAGTTTGACATATTGAATGTCTGGTTTGTTCGTCTTATCCAACCCATGCCCCTGGTCTCTTGTTGACACAAGGAAGTCTGTATTTGTAAATGTGGATCATAATATTGTTGTTGACCTATAGGTCCGAGATGGTAAACATGCACAATCTTTATATTCTTATTGTTTGGTTTCGGATTAGACCTGTTCTTGGGTATACAACAAGAACACTTTAACACTTTCTTGGATCTAGAACAGGTGCGAGATTAATATGATAAATCAGCACAAAAATCATCACAATATAGTTACAGTAAGAGGAAGGAACCATGGTGGCAGAGTGGTTGACATGCTAGACTCACAACTGAAATGGTGTGGTTTAGAATCCTACCATCAGATCATCCAAGGTTGATTACCATGGTGTGTGCTTTGGCAAGGCACTTTACTCCCATTACTCCCATTACCGTATATACCTGCTTATTAGAGTAGTCCAATTGCAAACAACTTGGACCTTGATCTGATGTTGCATGATGCGCTGGCAGATCAGGGTATGTGTTATTTGTTCTTCTGACTACTGCTAACTAACTGCATAGACCCAGACCTGCCGGTGCAGTATGTGATGGCAGTTCTGGGTCTGTGCAGTTTGCAGTTGGACTTAAGTTATAAGCGAGTACATATGGTACCTCTGTTATAAAAAAACAACTTGTGTTTGTGTGCCGTAAAACACCAAAGCAAACCAGAATACACTAAGATGGTGTGAGCATTTGTATCAACACTTTGCTTGGCTATTCAAATAAGTCAGTAATAAGAGTCATGTTGGCAATATCACTTTTACAGAAATATTGTGAATCTATTATAGTGAATTATTTTGAAAGAAATAAAACATTTTAATTCATTTATCAAAGTATACAGTTTAATTGTATCAATTATCAACTATAGTGCTTGATAACCAAGCAAGAAAGGTCCCATTGGGTGGTTCTCAACTTTGTATCTGATGCAATAAAAGTTATTACAAAATACAAATTTAAAAATCTATGAATGACCAATGACCAATTTGAGTTTAAACAATTAGTTTTAATATTTTAACAGCTATTGTTTATGTTTTGTCTAGTTGCTCAGCAAGTTTAAGAAGTAAACTTAATTAAGTACTCATGTTGAAAAATTTTATATTTTTTACTTTGCTTAGCTAATTAATTGTTTGTATAATAATTTACACTGTAGATGTTCATTGAAGGATATGTCTAATTACAGTCAGGAGTGATATTGCCTATTGTGCAAATTTTATATTTTTCATTTCAAACAGTATTTGTGAAAAGAACAGTTACCTAAAGCTAATTATACGTATCTAGGGAGAACATCAACATATGAGAAAAAAATGACAGCTAGCAATATTTTAAATAAACCTTTATTTATAATAATACATATGAATTTATTATCATTTTCATTATAGGTGCAATTACCTATGTAAGAAAACATTACTCCAACTTCTTTTCTAATCAAAGTAAATGGTGTAAATGACAAACTTCTCGATATTAGTATATGTCTGACAAAGGCAAGAAATAACTTTCAAAAATGACTAATATAAAGTTTGCCGATTTTTCTTTGTTATTTCTTTATGACCTGATAACTTGGAGGTATTATGTATTGTGCAACAAGTAATTGCTGACTCGACCTATAATGTGGATTTATGTTCTTTTTACATGAATTACAGATTTCTTTTCGAAACCTGGCTAATTAGGAAACAATATTCTAATGGTATTCAGTTGACTTAATTGACAAGTTTTGGTGTTCAAATCAGTTGTATGCATCTGATTTCCTGATGACCTGCTTAGTGTAATAATCCTGATTGAGTTATTGACAATTTTGATGGATTTCCAAATTAAACACTTTTGAATTGCAAGTGTATGGCAACATTACAAGTTGCAACACCTGTGACAGGTGTTAAAATGACCCAAATGCTCATCTTTACCATACAGACACAAGAACAACACCTATCCAGTTGCAAACAGCATTGACACAGATCTCCATCACATTAATATGCTGACAGATCAAGGTCAGTGTTGTTTGTTTTAATAATATGCTTGTAATTGAACAGTGTAGACTCGTAATTGCCAGCACATTGTGCTACAGCTGATTGTATTATATGAAAACAAATATGGTCAAGGGTAAAATGGAAATAGATTTATACAGATCATTAGTTTTTGTATCAAGTGTAATGTAGGTCTAACCCAGACAAACCCAACTATCTCGTCTTTGCAATTCTATCTGACTCCCCTCCCTGCCAGCTGGCCAGTGCTCAAAATTATCTTTCAGAACCTGCTAGCTTTTCAGGCCAGAAAGTTGAGAAATAAACAACAATATCCTTCGAATATTTATTAGTTTTCTCCTAAAATTGCTGTCTTCAGATCACCATGCAGGTGGCAGTGTCAGAAGTACATAGGGTAAAAAAAAAATGATAAAATACTGTACTTGCCAAGATTAATGATGTGTATAAAATTGTTCCAAAAATCTTGTCTTTTTTTAAATTTTTTAAATTTTATATACTTTTTATTCCCTTTGTCATAACAGGTGACAATGTTTTACATGCCAGGAGTTAAATATTCAAATTGTCTGGACTGCCAGGCACGGACTTTTGCTAATTTAAGGACAAAAAATGAGGGAAAAAAAGATCAAATATAAGTTGTGAGTGTAAACAGTGTAAGTCAAGATTCATTAAGATAGTTAAAGTGTAAAATATAGTCCTTGTAAGGTTTACAGTCAAACTTGTATAAAACAAAATCTACGACAACTTTAGGAAAGGGCAACAATTAGAATGACTTGTTGAAATAAAAGCAAGTGCCTAATTAAGGCTTGTTTCTCCACATTTTAGTGGGTTTAAGATATAATTAGAAAGTGGCTGTTGGGTGTGACTTTTATGTCCAGAACTAGATAAGTGATTGAACAACCCACTTTTAAAAATCTGTATGAGGCACTGTTGCTACAAGCCCTAATATGTGGCACTGAAAGGGACTAGCCAATTAGTGAATCCTTTCTAAAGAACATAAATCATATCCTATACTTTATCTGAGACATGTCTATAGACAATTATCATAAACAGTGTATTTAAGTCCTCATTTACACCTTTGATTTGTAGACAACCGGGACTGATCTATTCCCAGTGATTTGATCTGACCCCCCTGTAGTTCTCACCCAGGCTTTAGGAGATATTGTCTTGGGAAATCTTGTCCCTGGAAAGGAATATTGACACCTTGCACATTCATGATTTTACCTCTAATTTTGTGTCAAAAAACGTAATGTTCAAATCTAAGCTCTTTTAGTGATAAAAATTGTTGGCAACAATAGCATCCTATTTTGGACATGTAGAAGAATGAGCATGTATTTATGTAACTATAACAGTGGGCATTATAGTCAGAAAAGAACCTGCTAGGCCAGCTTGAAAGGAAAATTTGGAACGCGTCATTATATAATAAGTAACCCACTGGACTGTGTGAATTCATCATATGGTGGATATGCCCTTACCTCCTTATACAAGACAACTGACCACCAGAATGACCAGACTACTGCCCACTCTTTCATTTGTCCAGAGTCAGACAATGGCTACTTGTATTAAATATCCTCTTTTCCTCAGCCATTTTACAGTGGAACGAATTCCTACAAAATATTGTTGTCTTGCTTGAACTAGCTTCTCGCAAATCAGAATTTCATGCAGTCTGCCATTTTATACCATTAAAATAATTGCTTTTCTTGTCTTTAACTTAGTTTGCTTTCACCATTTTGCTTTTGCTTTTTTTTCTCTTACTAATATACACAGATAAGCAACTGCACCTAATCCTTGAGAGAGGTTGCTGCAGTATAGATAGATAAGGTACTGTATATACTCACGTATAAGCAAATACATACTGCAAACTGCATAGACCCAGATCTGCTGTCACATAATGCGCCAGCAGATCTGGGTCTATGCAGTTTTTAAGGACTAGTGAGTAGAACAAACAAGCACACAATGCGCCGACAGATCAGAGTCTATGTTGTTTGCATTTGGACCCGGCTTTTATGCGAGTATATACGGTAGTTGCCCAGGTTCAGTATTGTGGTATCCCCTGGACTCTGGGCACAATATTTGTTGAACTGGACTATTTATTGAGTATAGTTATCCATCTCAGGTTAGAGCCCTATGTCCAATTAGTGTGGAAATTATTTCTTGCAAGTAACCACTGACCCTGTATGTCTTTTTGCACTCTAAATTCAGATAATCTTTAATTTTTCACAAACATTTATCTTCTGGTCTCCAAGACATGGCAAGGTGAAGGCAATAAACAGATATCTTTCATCCTTATAGTATTCCCTCATCATAATGCTGTCCATGGGAGTCAGAGTATACAACCTTATTGTGAGACCACCTTATAATGAAGTACATGATACAGTATTCCCTCATTACAATGTTGTATATGAGAGCCATAGAATATACTGCCTTATAATGTTACCACCTTATAATGAAGTACATGAAAACAGAACTCCCTCATTACAATGCTGTCCATGGGAGCCATAGAGTATCCTGCCTTATAGTCAGGGCCGTCACAAGTTTGCACTGGAAGAAATGGCGCCCCGGCGAATGTCACCTACAGCAACCCCAACCCCCCCCCTCAGGAAAAAAATACAGCATACTCTGAGAAATGGCACACCCCAGGCTTGGCGCCCTGGGCGATTACCCATTTTGCTCGCCCCTTATGACGGCCATGCTTATAGTGTTACCACCTTATAATGAAGTGCATAATACAGTACCCTTATAATGAAGCGCATAATACAGTACTTCCTCATTACAATGTTGCCAATGAGTGCCATAAAGCAATAAGACCACTTTATAATGAAGTACATGATATAAATATAATTTCACTACAACATAATAAAATGGGATCCATGCCCATGCCCGCCTTATAACAGAAACAGTGTTCTAATGAATGGTCTCATAGCGAGGGAGTGTTGTATATATCTAGCCCAGCAACAGTACAGCACATTACACCATTGTCTCTCTCTCTCATCGGTTGTGTCAGAGAGTATGATAATGGCAATAAGCCTGAGTTTTCAAAGACTTCTCCAAGTGTTCTGGAAAAAGTTTTCACACACTGAACCGAGTATTATCATTATTTGTGCATCATCATTTACAAGGTATATAAAAAAAACAATAACAGATTTTAAGTATGAAAAAAACTGTTCAAGCAGCACATGAAATTCCACTGTTTGAGTACAGACATAAAACAATCGCAAGATATCAAACCAGCTGGATCCAGAAACTAGCACCATCATGTACGAACACACACACACACACTTTATATAAGTAGTGATGCTATTAGCAACCCAGACTGGAACACATCTATCAGTATGTGTCACAAATCACTCTTTGACTTTACATTCAAAACTCTTAAAAACACTCCAGTACCTGTCTTAGGAGTATGATAAGGGCATGACTCTTGTGTAGTTTGTGTTATCACTCAGTCAGCAGACTGTGTTGGAAGGAACGCGTCTTTGTAACCCATATACTGTGTAAACATTGAGACTATACTGTACTCCCACTTTTTGTGCCAAAAGATCAACATGATCAAGAAAAACGTGAAATGACAATTTGACATATTTGCATATATACTGGTGCTTTTTTTTGCAAAGGAAGAAACAGGGATATAAGGATTGGATTTTTAAAAATAGATACTATATTACAGTGATGTGTGTGTGTATATATATATATATATATATTCAAAAAGATAATACACTTTTTACTGGAAAACATGGAAAACAGGAAAGATCAAAATTTTAAGCAAAACATTCCCATCCATCCCTTCAAAGAATTATTTTTTGCTAGTATGGTGAAATTTTAATTGGAGCTGATCAATGAAGTTCCTCATAAGTAAAATGGATACAGAGAACACGTGTTAAAGAGAATACACTCTTAATCCTCTAGCACTATTATAAAACAATTATATCATGAATGATACAGTGTATGTACCGTATATACTCGCTTATAAGTAGAGTCCAGCTGCAAATTGCAAAGACCCAGATCTGCCATCACATAATGTGCCAGCAGATCTGGGTCTGTGCATTTTGTTAGGAGTAATCAGTAGCAACATAGACCCTGATCTGCCAGTGCACTGTGCAATGACAGATCAGGGTCTGTGTTGTTTGCAGTTGGACTAAACCTTTATGCAAGCATACAGTGTATGTATGTACTTTCTTCTGAAATGGTTGGTTGGTCATTTTTTTTATATATAGCACTTTCAACACATTTTATTGGACTTAATTATGTCAGTTAAATGGAAAGATTTACTGCAGGCTGTCTTGCAGGTTACCAGTATTCTTGCTTTCATAAACCAATGAAAAAGTTCACTGGTCATTCAAAGCAGAAAAGAGGATTGAATACTGTATTGTATGTAATTTTTTATATTTACCTGCCAAAAGACGGTGTATATATTGTTAAAACACCTGTCTGTCTATCTGTCTGTTACCTTTTTTTGTTTCTGCACAGTGACTTTTGTTTACACCATCTACCTTTACCAAACTTTGTGGATGGCTTGCACTTGGAATAAGGAAGAAGCCTATTGATTTGGGGTTTAAAAGATCAAAGGTTGAGGTCACTGACTAAAAAAAGGACAAATAGTTACTGCACAATGACATTAGTTCTACATCACAGACCTAAGATAAGACAAGATTTATTTCGAGTCAGTATGATTAAAACAACAGTTAAAGATAAACTCTAATGTGCTTTTTACCAACATTAAATAAAAACCTTAAATAAACATGATTTACAAGATATACCAGCATTGCATAATACATAATTACAGTGAGAGACAAATCACATTGCACAGAACTTAAAATGTAAGCAAGCAAAGCACTTTAAAAGAGACAGTATTTAAAAGTGAATTTAATATCTATGTATCATAAAATGATGCACTGGTAAGAATTAGAAACATTCCAAAATGTAAATTAGGCCTTAAGAAAAGAAAAAAGGGAGATAATAGTAAGGTAATTGACAGTACATACAATGAAACAGTGAGACAAAAGGAGACACAGATATCAGTTGTCATCATCATGGCAGGAGAGTTTGGGGTGGGGAATGAATTATTTGCAAATACTACTTTTACAGTCTTTACTATTCCAGGGTAAAATTAAGAATCTAAGTGAATTTAAATTTTGATTCTTCTTTAAAATGAATTGATGTCACATTCCACAGAATTGCGGTTGCATATCTAAAAGTTCTAATTCTTGGACATCTGAAATATTTGAAAATTTAAAATTGTATTTGCTGTGTTTAAAACACAGCAGGAGCAATCTCATTCAGAATTTTAAAAGTCTCTAAAGCCATTGATTTAAGTCTATACACTTTCAGGGTTGGCATTTTTGCCTTAAGTAATATTATGGTAACTGCTGATATAATCATATATGTATGTATGTATATATATATATATATATATATATATATATATATATATATATACACACACACAAACTGCAGAGTACGCTCCTCTATTTTTTCAAGTTTATTAGTGTCTTATCACTTCAGAAAGTGCCAAACTAAGGGACAGAAGTTGAAAAATTGGACCAAACTTTGTGAATGGTTTGCACTCTGGGAAAAAAGAAGCCTATAGATTTGGGGATCAACAGATCAAAGGTCAAGGTCATTGTGACTTGCAGAAAAATTAGTTTTGCACAACTTTTGTTCAAGAGTAAGTTCCTTGACCAATTGTTGTTGATGGCTTGCACAAAGGGTAGGAAAGAAACCAATAGATTTTGAAGTCTAAAGTTCAGAAGGTTCAAGGTCAAGTTCATGATAAGTCTAATAAGAAAATAATGGTTTCTGCACATTAAGTTTAGTTCAAGTCTGTATAACTTGGTCAATAATTTCCAGAGTCAACCAGGCCCTACTGGTGCCCATATAGCGACTATTGAACACTGTCAGACTGAGGGTGTGTGTACTCTTGTTCTACACTTGTTATTGATTGCTTTTTCAGTTAATTATAGGTAAAATATTCATGATCATTCTCTAAGGTGCCAAAAATTAGGGGCAAAAATTAATTATTTTTTAATGATTTATGGTATTTGAACAATTAGAGTGTATGAATATTTACAATAGCACTGTATTCATATTCATTTCAACTCAAACATCAATTGCTCAAATACTGTATATACTGCACAGACTCAGATCGGCCATCTCATAATGTGCCAGCAAATCTGCGACTATGCAGTTTGTTACAAGTAATCAGTAGAACAAACAACCTAGACCCTGATCTGTTGGCACCTTCTGCAACGGCAGGGTCTATATTGTTTGCATTTGGACTTGACTAATAAGCTATTAAATCCAATACTCTTCATCACCAAAGAACTTGATCAGTCCTGATTTTAAATATTCATAACAGCTGAAAACTTAAACCAAAATTTTGGCCTACTAAGCCACGAGTTTTTGAAGTCTTACTGTATATTCTTCTAAGATGGACAAAACAGCTGGCATGAAAATCCCACAGATTTATTATAATACCATAAATCAATTTTCAAAATTGTAGCTGCCATGCAAAGTGGGAAACAGGAATTTCTAAATATTGTATCATCAGACCCTATTCACAAAAAAGCATATACTGTATATACAGATTTCTTTCCTTAATTTTACAACTTATAGTAAGCAATGGTGCACATATTAGAATATGCATGGTAGTGCTTCTAATCCTTACAAAGGGAAAGTATGATAAATCATCTGAAGTACACCTCTTTAGATTTATGTACAAGGAAGATAAGGGTCTTTCCCATCAAAGATGTTCTCCACTTGGACTTCAAAATCATGCTTATCCCCATTATGCCTACTGATAACAGTAGACTTCACAGTTGGTTCATAAAGGGGACTACTGAGTTCCCAGCTTTGTTGGGTACAGTGTTCTCGAAATGAATTTTAAGACACACATCTAAGATCCATTAGAAAATGCATCAGTTGTGTTTAATCATTACATTATTATCTCTCCACTTTCAATTGTCTCCAATGATACATTGCAGTTTAAGATGCTGGGATATTGCATCAATGCATTGCTAAGGCAATGTTTCTAATACTATATATACTCGCTTATAAGTAGAGTCCAGTGCTGGATTACCTAATAGGCAGACTAAGCATGTGCTTAAGGCACCAGCAAAGCAGGGGCACCATAATCTTTTCAGTGCTTAGGGCATCTTAAGGTCATAATCCGGCCCTCGTAGAGTCCAACTGCAAACATAGACCCAGATCTGCCATTGCATAATGTGCCAGTAGATCAGGATCTATGTTATTTGTTTTACCGAATTTCCTAACAAACTGCATAGAGCAAGATCTGCTGATGCATTATGTGATGGCAGATCTGGGTTTGTGCAGTTTGTAGTTGGACTCAAATTATAATCGAGTATATATGGTATGCCTGAAAAACAAAGTGTATCTCATTAAGAAAAGAGCAGAAGTAATTACCCTGGTATTTTACTTTCACTTTTCCTTAAAAAAAAAAGCACAGAAACTTTGTGATATCTCCTATCTATCTGTTCTGTATTTTCTCAGATACTATTTAAGAATGAGACTTTTGGACATGATGAGCGGTGGAATGGTCTTAGAGTTTGCATATGTGCCTTACAGGGTGTTATTCTTAAATATCTAATATTTTTTAACAATTATATAAGACATTAAAATGGACTACATGTTGTGGACAAGGCATAGCAATTAGCTATTAGCTCCATGCTTCATGTTTACCGGTAATTGGGGAGGGGGGGGGGCATTAACTTTACAAAAATATGTAAAAAGGCTTTTTGGCGATACAAGGTTTACTCTGTACAAGTTAAATGATGTTTCTTATTTATTTAATTTTATCTCTTTCAGATATTCAGCCACATTCAAGATAACCCTTGTTAAGAAAGCCTGTCAGACATCCAACAGCACATGGGCACATGTTCTTGAAGAGGGTGCTGAGGTTTGCGTGGAGTGCCAGCCAGGGGTCATGATGAGAGACAGTCTTCGATGCAAGGGTCACGGTGTCTATTTGAAAGAGACAGCATGGAGCGCGGAGACTGTACCTCACTGCAGGGGAGAGTGGAAGATGATTACAAAACATGATGAAACTAAGACCTGCAATCTTCAAGGTGATCATGACTTTGTACTCATCTAACTCGTTTGAAAGAGTTGCTTTTGGTTACACTGAATTAGTGTATTGCATATAGAATGATGTTAGTGAGAAGTGCTCCAATATTTGTAAATGCCTGCATTTGGTACATGAGTTAAATCTTTGAGAAGTTGTGAATGTCATTTCAAGGTCATGAACAGTATGCTTCCTCATCTCTGGTACTGTGAAAGCATTTGCTTTAAGCATTAAACATCAGGAGCTGGATTTCATTTTGAAGCATTTTTTTTTCTCCATTAATTTTAAAAATACGACTGCATTGCAAACTGTAGATTGATGATGTATTTTTTTACCAAGCTACATATTGATGTACCAAAGTTAGAAATCCTTTTTGCTTTTTAGAGAGACTGTAGAAAAGGAAGAGACAGGAATCTATAAAAGAATTGGATTGCAAGTTTAAAGAATCAACCAAATTTACCAATAATCTTAATATGTGGACTGATACTCAATTCACCCATGAAACATGTTTTATGCAATGAGGCGGGGGGAGGGGGTCATGTTTAAAATATGTACCTGTATGATTCCTGAGAATTGTAAATTGTACACATGCATTGATAGCTAAGTAGTAATCTTGCATTATTATTAATTACGCCTGCATAAACTTTTTTCTATGAGTATTTGTTGCTTCTTAGAACAATTGAAATAAATAATTAGTTTGAAACATTCTTCCAAGTGTGGAATAAAGACTGTCCTGTGAAAAGTGATAATGTAATCAAGAAAGTAAAATTATAGTTTAAAAATAAGTATTTATAGTAACAAATACCTATCTGTTTTAATGATTTTGTAGTTTTTGTATGAGTGATTATGTGCCAAATATCCTGTTTGTATGAGATGTAAAGGAGTTGCCATATATACTAATGTACAGTCATATCCAACTGCAAACAGCATAGACCCTGATCGGCCATTGCATAATGTGCTAGCAGATTAGGGTCTGTGTTGTTTGTTCTACCATTTAGTCCTAAGAAACTGCATAGACCCAGATATGCTAGTGCATTATGCAACGGCAGATCTGGATCTGTGCTGTTTTGCAGATTGATCTGACTTGTACATGAGTGTATATTGTACATGGCTATGTGAAATTTGATGAAGATGCTGTATATATCTGTGTAGAATGTGCATCAAAATGTGATCAACATAGAACCAGATCAGATGTTGCATAATGTGCTAGCAAGTCAGGATCTATGCTATTTGCTGGAAATCACACAGTATTTCTCCCATGATAAAACCAGGAATCGAGCCTCATAAATATGTCAAAAAGTAGGGGGTAGGTATATTATCAAAGGTATCCTTGGTAAATATTTGCCACATTTGTGTAAAAATGTGGGTGGGCTTATTACTAGACATAGGCTTAACATTGGATAATTATGGTGAGTAGAATGAACAGACTATGATCAGTAGGCCCTTATGCAACAGAAGGTCTGGGTCTGTGTTGTTTATATTTTCTGCACATATACATGATAAATACTGTATATTTTCACAGCTGTTTTTTTGTTTTTTGTTTTTTTTTTTTGTTGTCTGTTTTCATTTATTCATTCATTTCTCTTGTATTTTGCAAATGTGACTGACTTCTGATCATATCTGTATACCAATCCATTTCTTATTTAATAGTAGTATCAGGTTTGACTGTTTACCTAATATCAGTTAAGTTATCCTTTTTTTTCAGTTGTTGACACCAATTCATAACATTGATTTTTTTTTTTTTTTAATTCATAATATTAACTGTAAAGCTTTTGCTGGCAGTTCCTTCCAACACTGTTTTGCTTGTATGATAAAGATGTTGGTTGGTTGGTTGGTTTTTTACTGCACTTTCAGAACTGCATTTGGCTATATCACGCCAAGGAAATGAGAACTAAGTGCCTTTCCCAAGAACATATCAAAACAGCCAACCTGGGCTGGCCTGGGCAACTATAGAACCCTTGACCTATGGAGTATAAGTTTGATGCTCTGCCAACAAATATAGGGATATAAAAAAGCCATTTTGAGGGGGGAAAAAGTATATAGGGATTGTTTTATCAGTAAATCTGAGAAACCTTTTCACATGTCATATGTTCCAAAAATGTTCTTTTATTAGATTGCCACAAATCACTTTTAACTTTTTTTAATAAATCTTTAAAACCTATAATTTGATTTTACAGCAAGATTTGTTGTCAGATTGTATTTATGCAAGATTAATGTAGGATTAGTGGCCAGTATAAATATATATTGGAAAAAATTCCAATAGACTAACAAGCAATGGTATCTAATGTCATACACATATAATCTACCTCTGAATGTGAAAAGCAGATTATTGGTAGTTCACTTCAGTTACACTGCCATAGGTGGTATTGTATTGGTGTGTTTTTCTTATACTATTAATGGATACTTAGAAGTCAGCTTTCTTCCAAAGAAAATAAAATTTGAAAAGATGATTTTTTTTCATATACTTGTATTATTGTTTGAATTTCAAAAGGAAACTATTAGAATGGGATATCATTAATATATCATATTTTATACTCGCTTATAAGTCGAATCCAACTGCAAACAACATAGACCCTGATCTGCCATTGCATAATGCTCCAGCAGATCAGGGTCAGTTTTGTTTGTTCTACTGATTACTCCTAACAAACTGCATAGATCCAGATCTGCTGGCACATTATGTGATGGCAGATCTTGGTCTGTGCAGTTTGCAGCTGGACTTGACTTATAAGCGAGTATAATGGTAATATACATTGACTGAGATAAATCTGCAGTGTGTTTATGTAAATATTGTTGTCAACACAAGATCTTACGATACAGCTTTCGAGAGAGAAGGTTGTATTTATTCAAAGTAACAAACAAGTTGGAAATTATTAATTAGTATAGATATAAGACTTGAGACACCTCACCTTTCCATTTTGGTCATTGCTCAACAGCAAGGATATTTTACTGTATATACTCACGTATACTCCAAGTCCAAATGCAAACAACATAGACCCTTATCTGCCATCGCATAATACGCTGGCAGATCAGGGTCTATTGTGTTTGTTTGACTGATTAGTCCTTACAAACTGCATAGACCCAGATCTGCCTGCGCATTATATGATGGCAGATCTGGGTCTATGCATTTTACAGTTGGTATCAGATTATAAGCGAGTATATACGGTAAGTTCTGAGCAATTATCTGAAAATCATTCTATTGGTTTGTTTATAATCAACATGTTTCCTATCTGAATGTAAGATGGACTCAACCAGTGGTTTACTGGCCATTGGGCATACCAGGACAAATCCCGGTGGGCCACCGCAAAAAAATCCGTTTTTACTGGTGTTTTACTGGTGTGAGCAAAACCCCGGGCCTGTCCTGGCAGACCGCCGCATTGGTGGGCCGTCAAAAAAATCAGTTTTTACCAGTGTTTTACTGGTGTGAGCAAAACCCCGGGCCTGTCCCAGCAGATAAGTCCAGGGCCAAGTTGCTTACCCAGTACACTCCTGGACTCAACCTGTTGTGTTTGTTAATGCAGATTTATCTCCTGTGTCCTATAGTGACTGGATTATCACAAGAAGTACCAGTTACAATAAATGAAGGAAATGGCTTTCATTAAAAACAAGATGAATCTTTTTTACATAAAGTAAAAGATATAGCATATTTATATCTTCATATCTGGAGAAATTCATGGATGCACATCTTTTTATTTGATTTTGTTGTGATTGATTTTACCTGACATGATGATTTTAGCTGATCTCCATGATATTTACAATGCTGTCATAATAGGTGTATTTAATTGTATTGTAAATACATCAATCTTTTCCCTCCATTTGCCTTTCTCAATCATTATATGACAAAATTGACCTAGATTGTATTAAATGGACACCCCATCAGTAGATAAAATATTATGTGCAGTAAAACTGGTATTCTGAAGGCAATCACAGTTTATTTAACAAATGAAAGAAGTCAGAAAGTCTTACATAATAGAGATAGATTACTTGCTCTTATTTATATGGGACAAATAGCAGTAAATAATGAAGTGGAAAATTTCAGCCAATTTAGGTAATGAATGAAGTGGAAAATATCAACTTATTTTTCTTTTTATAAGAAAAAACGTTTTATAATAGATCGAGTTCTGAAAAAGTGAATGTTATCATTTTCATGACTTGTATTTTCCAGTTTGTATCATGATTTGTTTTCTATTTTTGTATACAGACTATTTCTGTGAAGAAGAAAAAAAACAAACAAAATTTGGGAACCAATCCAACATGCTTTCTCAGTCTGGTTATCTGTACATTTTCCATTATTTGAAATCAGACAGCTCTTTAACTACTTCATTGTATTAAGGATGTGTACCATTCACCTAACTTTAGTTTATTAAACCATTCACATTTCACAGTCACATCTTGTATCAATTTGTATATACATAATTATAGCTTTGTATAGAGTATTTACCTTGTAGCTCCATTTAAATACAGGTATATTAAAGAAAAGTAACTTGGATTGTTAGAAAAATTGAAAATATCAGTAATTTTCCATAAAAAAAAGAATAGGAAATTGAGTGTTCAAATGGTATTATACTAGTAAAGTTCCCACAGTAACAGACCCACAAATAAACTGATTACTTGTAGTAACTGTGTAAGAATTTTAATTGTTCCTCTGGAACCATGTAAGAAAGGATACCAGGGCTTATAGTAATTGCTAAATTATGTATAGGCTCTCCTTGATATGTAAGCAAACAGAAATTTGCCCATTAATCATATCATGCATACTAGACTTTCTGAGTGCAATTAGAGTGCCTTTGAATGATTCAGGCCTTCACCCAGTCCTAAAATCAAGGCACCATCTTATTCAGAATAAAATTAGATGCTGTGTAAGGATGGTATAGAAGCTTTTGAACAGAGCACAGAAAGAAAATCCACTTGGGTGGCAGAGAAAAAGGTGAGTTTGGGGCCAGATGTTATTGAATTCATTGAAGATGAGTAATTTTTAAAAAAAGCCAATAGTTTTTTAAAAAATGCTTTCTTTGATAAAAGATGCCATTATTATGTAATAGTTATTTCCACCTGTATAGTGAATGGTTTCTTGTGTCAAATTGTAGATAGATAAATATCCAGCTTACAAGGACTTTTACCACATGTTTGTAGTTCATTTATACAGTGTTTTATACAGTAAAATCAAATTTAGAAGTCTCGCATAGATCTTGTCTTGCAAAATTGTAATATTATGGTATTAAATATCAAATTTTAAAAGATCTCAGTCTTCTTTGTTTTTACTCTAACATATTGACACATATTGCATGTCGTTCTATGTACCATTGGTTCACATTGATGTGGAATCTAGTTTTCATTCATGATTCAGTCTGTAGTTTTACCATTCTGATCCTTTTTTCCTGTTGCTTTCTATTCCTTTAATCTCAATTTTTTTCTTTCTTTCATTTCTGCTGGTAATTTCATGCTTCAGTCTGTGTATTATACCATTCTGACCTTTTCCTCTGTTACTATATTCATTCTTATTCTTTCTTTTTTTTTTCATTCTGATAGAACACAGAAGACCAGGTAACAGAATCAGCATGAATATAAAGGATATATGATCAACAAGTAAAGTGGATACATTCAATGGTCTTCATGAAAAACTACTTGTAAAAGGGTGAGGGGGGAAATAAACTAGCTTAACTCAGTTTTGTATGACCAAGTGACCGTAACGTATAGTCTGTTGTGCGTCGTCCATCATCAGTCGTCTGACTGTCAACAGTTGCTATTTTTCAACTTCTCAAAAGCCTCTAAACCAGTTTTTGCCTAACTTGGCATACAATATGCTGGCATGAGGCCTTTCAAATTTATACAAAATGACGCCGATCAAATATAGCTGCAGTTACTAAAAATAGAAGACAAAAAACGTTAAACAGCTTCTTAAAAACTGCTTAAGAGAATGTGACTAAATATGATAGAAAGCATCCTGGCCTAATAGGCTTCAAGTTGGTACAAATGATAGCAATTTGTCATCAAATATGGCAAAGGTTACACAAAATAGAAAAACCTTTAAGCAACTTCTCATAAAACGCTGAACAGAATTTGACCAAATTTAACAGCAAGCATTCTGGGATGAAGGGATTCAAATTTATACAAATGAGGCCGATCCGCTATCAAATATGGGCGCCGTTACTAAAAATAGACAAACCTTCAAATGACTTCTCAAAAACTGCTTAATAGAATTGGACAGCATCCTGGCATGAAAGGCTTTCAATTTTATGGAAATTATGCCGATCCATCATCAAATATGGCCACTAAAAATAGAAAAACTCTTAAATTACTCAGATCAAACAACAGCAATTGACCAAATCTGACTAGCTGCCGTTATTACAATTATAAAAAGCTTTAAACAACTTCTCAAAAACAGCTCAGCAGAAGTTGATTAATTTGACAGAAGCATTCTGGCATAAAGAGCTTCAAACTTTATACCAATGATGGCGATTCGCCATGAAATATGGCCGCCATTTCTAATTTAATTTTTTTTTTATCGATTTCTCAGAAACTGCTCAACAGAATTTCACCAAATATGACAGAAAGCATCCTGGTTTGAATGATTTTCAAATTTGTACAAATGATACCAATTGGCCATTAAATATGATAGCCGTTACTAAATATATATGAAAACCTTTCAACGACTGTATTTAAAGGAAAAAGAAACACGAGAATTCTGTATCCGTCGTTAAGAATACAATAGCTAAATACACTTATGCAATATGCGATAGAAAGCGAAGTCGTTACTCGCGATTTGACTCAGAAGTGTAGACATGCCTCGAGTATAAATAAATACAAGTAAACAATTCTCGAAAAAGAGCGGGAGAGAAAGAGAAAAAAAAAACTTCTGATAAAACGCCACATTGGTCGATCAGAAATAATGTTTTATATTGACATAAAACACCCTTTCTTAAGTACCTCCTTTCACGAAAGCGTTTGCAATTTTAGGCACGCACTTGTTAAGCAATAAGGGCAGCTTTATGGCGATTTTTGTTTCTTCGGTAGAAATCCACCTGGCCCTGCACAGTAGGGTGTACATATCTTTATTCGTAAATACTTAGAAGTATTACCTTTTTTTAGAACTTTGCGGTCAATCGGCACCATATAGCCATTTTAATGCCGACGTGCCGTTAAACCCTAATGTATACATACTTAGAAGTATTTTATGTCCTATTTTCGAACGATGTATGCATGTGTGTTTGCCAAATGAAAATAATCCTCTATAAATTCAATATGGATTTTAATGGGCCTTTAGTAGGTGATTCTTTTAGGAAATAGTGACTTGTCAACCTTCAAATATTGAAGGTTTCTCCTCATCCACCATAAATGCTGAAATATATCTTTTTCTTTTGCCCCCCCCCCCCCCCCCGGGGGGGGGGGGGGGGGGGGGGGGCGGAGTACACAAAGATTTAGAGATTTATAGAAAACAAAACTCTGGAAAAATAAGCGGCTTAGAGTATTGTTATAGAATTCATTAGTGATGTTTGTTCGGCTTAGATTCGAGAACGGCTTACTTTTGAGGTAAGCTTATTCTCGAGTGAAAGTATCGGTAGAATATGGAAAATATTTTTGTTTTTTTGTATATCTACTACCAGGGTATATTAAAAAAATGCGAAATTTGTTTGTTCTTTTTAAATTAATTCTTTTCATTACCGAATCGATAGGAAACCTGTTCATTCTATGTTAATAAACACGTGATTTTCAAATTATATTTTGACATAATTTGGGAATGCCTGTGTTACTTATATGACAAGTCTCTCTCTCTCTCTCTCTCTCTCTCTCTCTGTCTGTCTGTCTGTCTCTCTCTCTCTCTCTCTCTCTCTCTCTCTCTCTCTCCACGTTAATTTATGTGCATATTACATACATGAACCATAATGGGCGGTATTTGTTCGAAACGGCTTACTTTTGAAAGCAAAACATCGTAGGAATTGGACGGCAGCATACTTTCAATATCGGCTTAAGCTTGAATGTACAGAGTATCAATATTGCTTATATCTACTACTTTATTTTCTTATATTAAGCATAGCTGTACAAAATGAAACAAGTCTCGTTAGCACTTTATAATCAACTCTAGCTTCCATTGATAACTGCATTTGATCATGTTCAAGACTGATAACTTAGTTTCCATTAAGTATTCAAAATAATGTGAAATGCATTTGTACGTAACAAAGATTCAGGCAGCCTGACCTTGGCTAGTTATGATTCAGGCAGCCTGATCTTGGCTATTTATGATTCAGGAATCTGAGAAAGTATATAGGATTACAATTCATATTCAACTACGTATAAACTAGCATTTGCAGAATGCGTTTCACCTTGCGTTACCCCTGTTATCTGCAGGTGTAGATGTCAAATAAATGTGGTTACGCTACAAATAAGGCTTTGATTGACAGGTATTTTGTTCTTGTTTAATCAACCTTAAATAAAGACGGATTCCGTCAAGATAAGATCTGATAACCGTCTTTTCTTTTTCAACCTTGTGACACAACAGGTTACTTGGGATAACATTTGATCTTTTGATATGACACACAAGGTCTCGCGATGAAAAAATTGCTGTAAAGTATCGCATGTCCGTTCACCATCTGCAAATATCAGTATGGTATCGCATGTCCGTTCATCATTTACAAATATCAGCGAGGCCAGACCCCATTTGCTTTATACTTCCTGAGTACACTCGAACTCTAGTACAAAATGAAATCAAATTATTACCTTCTATACGTATAGGATCACATCTTTCTGGATTTTCTTAAAATAGTTTCTTCTCCATGCTTGCAAAACTTCCAGGATATTAATGTCCTTCAGGTACCGGATCTGATGTTGAGGTTTTAAATTTGAGTTCTGCGAAACTTTTTTTGAATACGTGGGAAAGCAATCCGGATTTTATTACTTTGCGACATTTTTTAGTGCGTGTATATGTGTGTGTGTGTGTGGGGGGGGGAGGTTACAAGTTTTGTCCTTATCAGGGGCTTTAGAGGCGGTCAGAGGGATTCATTTGAACCCCACTCTCCCCTTTTTAGTAAAGGTAGTAACCTATTTATTTGGAAAATAAAAACAAAAACAAACAACCAGTCGAAAACAAGAGAATCGTGCCTATTTTGGGCACTACGAATCACTTCTTTAAACTCGACGGCAACACCCTCCCCCTTCCTCTCCCCCCGATTCGCAAGCACTTTAATCGAGTGGATGAGCTGAACTAGAATTACATTGTGATTACTTTGCTGACTCGGTCTTATATCTTTAGGAAATGTTCGCTGCTTTATGACATTCACTTTCAAATTATCCAGGACAAGAGAAATCTTGTAATGAAAAGCTTGCCAGAAAAGACTGATGTTACTTTATACCGACTTCGGTATTCTTCTGAAATGGTAACCAGAAAGTAGTATAATTTGTTGATCGGACAATGCTCATCTGTATGCCTCCATCTGACGTTATAAACACAGTCAATATAATACCTAAACTCTCTCTCTCTCTCTCTCTCTCTCTCTCTCTATATATATATATATATATATATATATATATACATATATATATATATATATATATATATATATATATATATATATATATATATATATATATATATATATATATATATATATATATTCAGAGTTCTCCGAATTTCTTTCATCTCCAAGACCACTCAGGACAACACCTTTTTCGCTGAGACTACACTGTGCTTAATCTAAGCTGTCACAACTTTAATATACAATGGACCTAATATAAATAATGTTGTTTCTTTGTTGGTTTGTTGCTGTTGTTGTTTTTATTTCTGGATGCGCGAATTTTGTAAGTTTACCAGAGAGTGATTGAAATAATGCTTTTTTTCCTATATTAAAATAGACGAATCTCAAATTGACCTATGATGACTTTTACGCAGAATATAAAGAGTGATGGTTAGATGAATTCTTGACGATAAATGCATGAATTTAAAAAAAGAAAAGAAAACGAATGGACAAGTTGTAAACCTATATACAAAGTCTGACTTTGAGTTATAACGTCAGACCTCATGAGATCGCGTTCAAAGTAAACTCAAACAATGAAACGTCTGACTTTGAGGTATAACGTCAAACCTCTCGGGATCGCGTTCAAAGTAAAATGAAACAATGAAACTCTCTTAAACCATCCTATGTATAATGACTGAAAGGTATACATCTAAGGAAGTGTGTTATATTTATGTGTGTAACAGCCGGCATGCTATTGTCACAAGCCACGGGCTACAGTCTCTTTTTACGACGTGTTCATACACCTCATCGTGCTTATGATGAGTACAACGCGAAACAATTAAGATCAATAAGACCCGATATAGATGCTTTCACCGTTTTTGTCAATCCACGAGTATAAAAGTCCGTCAGAGTTCTTTTATATTCGAAAAAGGGAGCCTGGACTTTTTCTCCAGCTGCTGGCACAAATTTCTTTTTCTACCGTCATTTCAGAATACGACAAATTAACAAGGTACTGGAAATAGTTCTGGCAACAGATTAAGACTGGTACTCTGTCCCAGTTCAAAGTCGCCGATGTAGCCTGCCAGCTAGTAAATCAAACATTAGATGCAATCACACACGACAAGCGTCATTGGCATAAAACTACAATAGTTCAACCCATCATCGCACTATATGGGCAAAGGTGCAGACCGTAAGCAAAGATACGTGGACACGTCCTCTAAAAATAAAAAAATAAAAAAATAAAAAAGTTAGAAAGGTCGCAGTATAACTGTATAACTGGTTGACAACGCCAAGCGACCCGGATCACCAAACATGACCCTTCGCTCTATCTTGTATCAGTTGCATTGATTTTCGGATGAATGAAATCTAATTTGTCTGTAATGTTTCTTTACATCTTTTACATTGCTCAAAGATTTTCTTCTTCTTTCTTGATGCAATGAAGGATGTCTAATGTATGCATTTTAACCGGCAGTAATAGGAGCCACCATCTTCCGCTTTTCACTCTCATATAATAGTCTAGACTGTGATTAGGCACGAACTGTTACACAAGCGAGAATATTTCATCTTTTGAAAGCATATCAAGAGTAAATTTGTCAATCATAATCCCTGATTTCAATGTGATAACTGTACATCTCGCACGCCCGCGTCAGTTAATTTGCTACAGTTGATACACATTTTTTGACACGTACCGTCTTCACTCGCGTACAAGTTGGGTCGAATTGCAAACAATATAAACCCTGATATGCCGTGTCATGATGTGCCGGCAGATCAGGGTCTATGTTGTTTCTTCTACTGATTACTCCTAACAAACTGCATAGACCCAGAACTGCCGGCGCATTATTCGAGGGCAAATCTGGATCCGTAAAATTTGCAGTTGGACTCGACTTATAAGCGAATACGAACAGTATTTGTATTTACTGTAAAACAAAATTTCCACACAAGTCCCCATTAAATGTTCAATACACGTTATCTGATTCTCAATTTCATCCAGTAGAATAGAAATGTTTGGCAGGCACGCAATTAACTAATATATGTTCAAACAGCCTGCGTCATAGTGAAGAAAAATACAAATTTGACGTAATTATTAATTGACAAATTGTACAACTGTTGCAGCTAGTATGCCTTAGTTCGTGAGAATTTGATACACAGTTCAATTCAAGTACCTCTGCCAATTTTATTTTAAAATATAACCATTTAACTTAGATAGCCCTTAATACAAAGTACATATGTATGTTAAAACATTCATAAATCCCCAAAAGCGCAAAATACAAAGACAGGCAACAGTTATATTGCATCTGGACATAATGTTTTACCTATCCACCCAAGATTTGGAATACTAATGTTATTTTCTTTCGATTATTCCATGATGCTTGTCAGTAAGAATACCATGGTAACTTTATTCCATGATGCTTGTCAGTAAGAATACCATGGTAACTTTATTCCATGATGCTTGTCAGTAAGAATACCATCGTAACTTTATTCCATGATGCTTGTCAGCAAGAATACCATCGTAACTTTATTCCATGATGCTTGTCAGTAAGAATACCATCATAACTTTATTCCACGATGCTTGTCAGTGAGAATACCATCGTAACTTTATTCAATGATATGATAGACGCTGATTAGTTTACGACACCACTTTACCGAAGGTATTTATATTAATCACCTTTAACCCTAAGTTAAACTGTGTCGTTTTTAAAGATCTTGGGATTTGATAAGAGGGGTAATATTATCTTTGATTGTAATCGTGCATAAAGTCTTTATTCGGGCACAAGTCTCTATTCTACCCATTGCAACTTAATGCTTGTAGTATCGTTCCCTGACCGATCTCTACTCTCTTACTCTCCGTTACGAGAGTAACAGAATGGAGAACGATCAAGGAACCAGACTAGTGTGTACTTATATGACGTCATTCGTCCTATTTATCCTTACCACAGGGCCGCCTAAATATCGTACAATTCTCGAACTTTTTGTTTGAGCATGAGATTTCGATTCATAGCATTATTGTGATCTATGTTTTATCGACATTTGTGAAGTATGAAACTCTAATTTAGGATAAATAAACAATTCTGAAATTTTTTGAATTCTGCAACTTTAGCTAGAAGAATGTTAGTATCATATAACTGCTCTGCTTATTAATTTAGGTTTGTCTGCTAGAATGCTGATATAAATGTATTCCAAGTAGGAGTTTTCAGCTTGAACTTGAGATTCATGCTCCTCAAGTTTTGAAAATACATGGCCGGGCCAGATTCTGCAGTTTGTGCCTCAGTTTGATTTTGAATACAGTCCAACCTTTAATGACGGTTGCCTCCCATAAACAACTAACTCTTATACCGAGCTAATGTCTGATTTCCCCAACTGTTATATTCACATAAATTTAACATACCTTTAACAGATGCTTCTTCATATAATACCGAAATTCTTCCATCCCCATGGTGGCTGGGGAAATTCTTCATCCCCATGGTGACTGGCGAAATTCTTCCATCCCCACGGTGGCTGGGGAAATTCTTCCACTCCTATGGTGGCTGGGGAAATTCTTCCATCCCCATGGTGGCTGGGGAAATTCTTCCATCCCCATGGTGGCTGGGGAAATTCTTCCATCCCCATGGTGGCTGGGGAAATTCTTCCATCCCCATGGTGACTGGGGAAATTCTTCCATCCCCATGGTGGCTGGGGAAATTCTTCCACTCCTATGGTGGCTGGGGAAATTCTTCCATCCCCATGGTGGCTGGGGAAATTCTTCCACTCCTATGGTGGCTGGGGAAAAGTAAAAAGGTTAAGTTGCGCTCGATATAGGATCTTGGAAATATTAAGTAGCATTTACGGTTTGAATTTGAATATTTTCCCCACTAGGATTATTTTATTCACGCGATACTTTTACGGGCGATAACAACTATTCTGGAAAAAACAATTTCGTTATATATTCGACTACAAACTGTTTGGACAGCAGTATATATTGTAGCTGTTTTGTCATTTCAAAAAGGCTTAACATTTTTCACGTGATGTTATCCATATAAATGACTCTCGAGACACTCTTGTTTTTCAATATTAAGGAATAAATATCCCAGAAATATTACTTTGATTGTTATTTTTGGGTCAGGCATTATATTTGATAGTCATCCTACCACATGTTAACTACTTACACCCTCTCCTTTTATTACTCCATCCAGTAATGACTGCTGAGGCTGACGAACTCCTACTTTACATTCTGAAAATTCACCCTATATTTACATATCACAACTTTGACTCCTAATTCGGTTTGTAAATTCGAATTAGTCTATTATTCTATTACATTAGCATCAAATTTCACATACACTTATACACGCATGGATTGTAACACACTTTTCAGACGCAGGTTGGAAGTGTCAAGCGTTATCAGCTACGAACGAGGACGTGGTGGCAAACCTAAGTATTCCCTCCTGTCTTCAAAAACTCTTTAAATATATAATTACAAAAACTAAATTATTTATCTTCTAAATCAATGTTAAATTGTCCATTTGCATTAGCAATGGTTTATATTAGCATCCACACCATAACGTTCAATAGTTTCAAAAGACATATGACGCAGAAATAATCAAAGAGAGGTCGAATGTACATTAATGGTGCAGGAATAAGAATGTATGTTTTAGAAAGATAATAATAATTTAATTTTACTAAGGGAAGTATTCGAGAACCATTGGCTACTGACTTAACATGACAACATGTAGGATGACCTAATAAACGAGAGTCGCGAAGTGGATGAGGTTGGATGGGTTTACGGAGATATTTTCTTCAGAATGCAATATAAGAACTATATATCTTGTGCAGAAATGTCACATCCGTTTGAGGCATTTTTAAATCCACTTCCAATATGCACCTACTCGTAAAATGTTCAGTCCCCCAGTGAGTTTATTCGTGCAATGAGCGGACTTTAATGGTAAAACAAAGTTTATGACTTCATGTTTTTTTTTTTGTTTTTTTTTTTTTTTTGGGGGGGGGGTTCTCTCTCTTTTTATCTACGTATAATAGTACTTTGAATGGAAATGTGGTGAAGTCATGGATGTACCAACCGCACTGCAGATAGCAGCCTTGCAACAGACGATTACTTTTAATCCGGTAATTAGTAACCACTGCAGATGGCAGCCTTACAACAGACGATTACTTTTAATCCGGTAATTAGTAACCAGTGCAGATGCAGATCACACTGCAAATCGCTGACATTTGCGAACAAGTGAGAAAAAGTGCACCATATCTTTGGGATGTGACACAAAGAAAGAAAAGAATTTTCGAATTTAAAGTTCTAAATTGTTTGCACAATTTAAATCAACTGCATGAAAAACATTGGTTCCACAAAATACAATATCTTACTCGCCAAAAGCACTACATTTATGATATAACTTTCACAAAATTAAACAAATACTAAACTTTCTTTATTAAAATGCTTAGTACAGAGAGAGAGAGAGAGAGAGAGAGAGAGAGAGAGAGAGAGAGAGAGAGAGAGAGAGAGAGAGAGAGAGGATCCATTAGGCCATGGACAGTGGCCACATTTGAGTTGGAAAGAAAAAAAATGTTTGAGGAAAGTAAATTATCTGTTTTAAAAAAGAATTAAAAAGATTTTGAAGCAGGTTAAGTTAATATTTTTTTAAATTACAAGTTTTAGTTCACATAATGTAGATTGGTTGGTAGTGGCGGCGCGAAGGGGAACAATTGCCCCTGGATGCCAGGCGAGGGGGTGGGGGGCGCTGTCGGCGCAGCTGTAACAGAGGCGTAGATGGGGAGGGGGGTTGGAGGTTGGCAACTGACATAAAAACGGTTCTCTGTGACAAAGCTGGGGCGTCACTAAAGAACATTGCCCTCAAGTGCCTCGAACTCTCGCGCCGCCACAGTGGCGTAGCTTGTATTCAAATCCAGAGGTAGCTTTGTTTAAATGAGTATAGGATATGATCGTACCGGTATTTGCTTTGGTTCGTTTTTTTTATTTTTAAAGAAAACATGCGCATAGAAGCTCTATCTAAAGTCTAATGCTTGGCTATACCATATGATGGAGTTAAGTATACAATTGCATAAGTAAAGTATAACAAATTTCTTTCGGCTCAGTTTTCAGAGAAAAAATAAGAATAAACGACAATTGTGTCGCAAAATCGATAAAAATAAAAAATTTTAAAAAAAAGAACAGAAAAAAAAACCGCAAGCATAGTCACCTTAGAGATTCGCTCGGACTGCACCGAATTTAAAAAGATACAGACACAAAACTACATTAGGTGTTTTGTTCAAAGATGGCGGAAAGAACAAGTCTGATATGGCGTAGGGATACGTCGAGGCCGTCAGGTCGAGACTTATTCATGTCCCATATAAAGCTCTTTTCACTGACTCAAATCAAACACCCCTTTATTACGCTTTCTAAATATTTTTAGCTTTACAGTGTGAATGAAATTCAAAACGAATTGGGATTTATAAACGTTTGATTTGGTGTACCGAAGAATATCGACGCGCTGACGTGAGTAAAAACATAAATAGTTCCAATCTGGGCGTGTGATAATTGTATCTACATTGGTCAATGAGGTATGCACTGGAGTAAACCCGACACCTGCCTATCTTCATTTTATCGGATAAAATAGTTCGCCTCAAAGGAACAATCTTGAGATGTAAAGCTAATGAAACAGAACATCGCTAGTTCCTCGTTTGCACTTATATAGTTAGCGACAATCTGCGAACAGAGTACTCAGCATAACACGTCAATAGATCAGGGTCTACTTTATTACTTAGATTTATGACGGCATCAGAGCACCGTTTACCCTGATATGCCATGTGTTCTGCGACAGCAGATCAAGGTCCACGCTGGATTAAATACGGTATTTATCATTGGTGTTTTGATGCAAAGGTGAATATATCCGCATCCCTCACTCCATGTATTCTTGATAATTAAAATTATTTTGTCCCATTATGTTTTATTATTGCTTGAACACTCTTCCTGCGAGTTATTCAGCTTGGACAACAGTCTAGATGGTCTGCACATCGCCTTTCCAATATATTTTTTCTGCACTCGGTGGCTGGAATTTTTTTTTAATTGTTTAATTCCTAATTGTTATTTGCATATCCAGTATTGCACTGCTCAACCTAGAATTTCATAACAGACACGTCTTTCTTAAGGAACACAGGCGCTGTGTACAGCTTAAGTGCATTAATATGGCACTTTGCTACTATTTGAAACTTGTTTACGTTACCGTAATTGCATCTTCTGGAGAACCTGTCATGGAGGGTGAACTAGTTTTCATACAGGCAAGATAATATAGGGGTAAACTTGCAAAGAGACTTTGCACAGGCAACACAGATATTACAACACAACAGGACTTTGCACAGGCAACACAGATATTACAATACAACAGGACCCATAATCACGAAAATGTCTGATCACATAAAATGAACTCTCACTCAAGTCGTCAAAATTAGAAACCATTCTGAGAGCCTCCTAATATCACTGACATTTGGCTTGTATGTAAACTCTTATATTGCTGTGTTTCCGTTTTCATTGCGAAGGAATTAAAATGTCTAAAATTTGAGCATGAGTACGATTTTGTTTTCAGTTTCGCGACTTCGGGGCCAGGTTACAATCATAGAAAACTGGCATAAATTTCTTCCAATGTTCGTTGCGCTCCGCTTCAATTTATTCCGTCTGCGTCTCGTGGACTGTTTTGTGTTTGACCACCAACGTAGTAATTTGACCTTATTACTGATATTTACACCTCCGTTAAATATATCATTGAAAATTTAGTCAGAAATATATTTGAGCTATTGAAAATCATCCTTGAGTGTACATGGTAAATAAGGAACAATTGTAATGTAATTGTAATTGTCATTTCTTTGGTTAGCATTTTGCAAATACCGATACGTTGTAAATGAAAACGTTCCTCATAGCTCATACTCTTTCAGAATATATAACTGTCGTAAGACTGTGTTGACCACTAGGTCATCTAAACTTTAGTACATCGTCTCCGCGCATTAGAACAAAAGCACGTTGACTGTATCCTACCTTATATCTCCTAAAACTACCATGAAATCCAATCAAAAACAAAAGGAAAAGAACCAGACTTTGTACGGCGGTAAAGGGGCTTCATTGTGACGTCATCGCACGTTCCTCACAGCTCATACTCTTTCAGAATATATCACTACCTTAAACCTGTTTTTTTCCCACTGGATCATCCAAACCTTATTTCATCGTCTCCGCGCATAGTAATCGAACACATAGACTGGATCTACCTCTTTTTCTAAGCACAAATTGAACTTCAAAACAAATATGATGGAAAAAGACTCAGTCTATGTATATCAGCTTAGATGCGTGTCATTGTGATGTTATCGGTATATTGTTACGTCTGTCGCGTATTACAATGCAACGTCGACAGCCCTGTGTTCCGTCACTGCTAGTAAAGAATTCCTGAATTTTCGTCCTACGTATGAGGAAAAATTTTCACATTCTGCACTACAGCCTTTGTTGAGAAAATATCACAGAAAGTGCAATCGAAACTGAGTGTGATGCAGTTATCAAAGTGTACGGTTTTCTCCAGGAGGCATTTTACCACCACATTTACGTCGTTGTGGCAGTGGTATTATTCTAACCAAGCGAGGTAACCCACTGTTAAGAGTATGACGTCATGAGTATATTGTTACTTATGGTATCATGGTGCCAATTGTTTTTCCATTGACCTCAATGCTAACGTTTTGTGAAATAAACATACTTTCTATCTTACTTCAGTATGCGTGTCACATACTATCATAGACAGCAATGTTAGATTGTCAATTTGACAAGAACAGATCCAGGTACTCCATTGCATTTAAGAGAGATAACTCTGCTGGAACTAGACCGGGGTAAGAGTTCTCCAGTCACAACAGATACATTTTCAATGATGTGGATCACATTTTTATAAAATCATAAAAAATACAAAATATTGTCTAGATATTAACTAAAACAATCTCACATGTTGCAACTCTTACATAATGAACCAATCATAGCTAGTTTTGTTATTTATTTCTGAATACACTGTTCCCTGTTGTTGTTCGTCCTTAGAGTTTGAAGATGACCATGACATCACTAACTGGTTTGGTTTCTGTGAATACATGAGTGGCTGATCAGGCCAATTTGTGCTCTGAACTGGTGGTGACAGGAGATTCCGCTTGGGTTTTCTTGATCAATAGAGGACGTTCTGCAGTTCTGAGATTTACGCTGCTCACTCCTCTGCACTGCCTCTGCAATTCTCCTCCGTTCAAAGTTTCCTCAGGCAGTCCACGTGAAAATGGTTCAGCTTCTTGGCATGGTGTCTGTACACCGTCCAGGTTTCGCAAGCATACACCAGGGTCGGCAACACAGTGGCTTTGTTGACCTTAAGTTTTGTTTGTACACTGGTACCTCTGCGCTCCCACGTATTTCCTCGTAGTCTGCCTTAGGTCACACTTGCTTTAGAAATTCTGGCACTGGTTTCATCATCGATGTGGACTGCGCGTGACAGTGTGCTGCCGAGATATGTGAACGTGTCCACTGCCACGAAGGTTTGGCCATTTACTGTGTTGGTAGACTCTACGTAAGGCTTTCCAGGTGAAGGTTGGTGCATCACCTCTGTCTATTTGATGCTGATTGTGAGACTGAAATTGTCACAAGCTGAAGAGAAATGGTCCATACTCTGTTGTATGTCTGACTCAGATAATTGTCATTCAGAGAATAGTCGTCAGCAAACAGGAGATCACGAACAGTCACTTCCTGTAACTTCGTCTCCGCCTGTAGTCTTCTCATATTGAACAACTTGCTGTC
Organism: Margaritifera margaritifera; assembly: GCA_029931535.1. NCBI lineage: Eukaryota > Metazoa > Mollusca > Bivalvia > Unionida > Margaritiferidae > Margaritifera > Margaritifera margaritifera. The sequence goes on from JAQPZY010001684.1 coordinate 5,659,400, forward strand.
AGTCCGGTATCTGATGTCGATCCCAGTGTCAGAGTCACGGAAAGCATCAGTAAGCTTGGCAGAGAACAACATACTGTAGAGGGTTGGGGCCAACACTTGCTTGACTCCATTGGTGACTGGAAATGGTTCAGATGACTCACCGTCATCCATAACACGAACCAGCATGCCATCATGGAATTGACGAACCATCACGATGAATTTCTCTGGGCGACCCAATTTTGCCATGATCTTCGAAGCCACACTGACTCTCTGGCAAGAGCCCTTGATCGATGTGAAACTGAAGACGATTCAGCAGAATTCTGGCAAGGATTTTGCCGGCTATTGCCATTTGACAGTTTCACTCACCGTTGGAGGAGATATGTTGCTTTCCACTTCGGGCAGTCGATCAATTGCCTCCTCACTGATAGATGACTGTTAATTGAGGATGTTGTTGAAGTGTTCTGCCCATCTTTGAAGTATCTTCTCTTTGTCAGTGTGCAGCATGGCGATGTCAGCACTCAGTATTGGAGATTTTCCTGATGACTGTGGCCCGTAGATTGTCTTCAAATCATCATAAAAGTTCTTCGTATCATTCCTGTCTGCGTAGGACTGAATCTCATCTGCCTTATTGCTCAGCCACGAGTCTTGCAACTCTCAGTCTTCTAAATAGGTCTTATGTAGCCGATATTTTTTATTCAGAAGTCTCTGTATAGCAGCATAATTCTCATCAAACCAATCTTGATGTTTACGTGTGGTGGGTTTTGGACGCAGTTGGGTACACAGAGTCTCTGAAGGATGCCCAGTTTTCATCGACATTCTCGGAGTTTGTATCAATTGTATCCAGTTGGCTGCACAGTTCTTCGACAAATGCCTGTCTCACATTCTCCTGTTTCAATTTGGCGACATTAAGCTTTTTTGGCACTTTTTTGCCTTGTGGACGGCTACTAGGCTGAATCTGGATATTGAGCATGGAGACTATGTTCCTGTGGTCGGTTCAGCATTCTACACTTCTCTTGGCCTTCGTCACTCGGACATCCTGCCTGTCTCTTCTCCTGACGATGTCGTGGTCAGTAAGATGCCAGTGCTTGGAGCGTGGGTGCATCCAAGACGTCTTGTTGCGGTTTGGCAGGTGGAATACTGTGTTGGTGATTAGGAGGTCGTGTTCAGCGCATTTTCTCAGTAGGTGGAGTCCTTTGTTGTTGCATTTGCCAAATCCATTTTTGCAAATGACACCTGGCCATGTCTGGTGATCTGTGTTGCGCCTGAGAGAAACAACAACTCTTACATAACGCACAGCTAGTTTTGTTGTTTATTTCTGAATACAATGTTCCCTACACATTAAGTTCCGCCCCCCCCCCCCTCCCCCGGGCTTGTGCAATTGGTACTGTTATACATTATGCTGCCTGCTACCTTGTAGACAAAACTAACCCTGTGCTCCATCACCGCAAGTAAAGAATTCCCGAGTTATTCCTCCTACGTATTTGGAAAAATGTCTCCATTCTGCACTAAAACCACTGTCGAGAAAAGATCGCAGCAAATACAGTCTAAATTGAGTGTAATACATTTATCATACGATTTTCTCAAAGTGGCACCAAAATTACAGCGTTGTGGAAGTTGCATTATCCTTTCCAAGGGGAGTAGAGAGCAATAAACTCAAGGAGATTTAAGTTTGGCATATTGCAATCTCCTTACGCTCCTTGATTTTCATTCTGCGTAAGATTGTGTGCAATAAATGCACATTTTGGTGTTCTAATGAAATCTGAAAATGTTTCTGAAGAACACTAGGTCTTTCCCTTGTCAGGCTATATTACAAAAAAGCAAATTGTTTAAGAAATATTGAAATCCTGATTGAATAGACGGTGGATTCTATGTCAGGAAATATTAGCCCTGCTACCAATATAGCCCGTGACAATTAAAAGTCACTAATTCTTTATTTTGCCGAGTATGTCTTGTAAAGAGTGTCTTAGAAAGCAATAACTCATTTTTATTTATGTTCTTCATAAACTTGCCTCAAACGTTTTACAACTAATCTTTCAGATGCATACATTGGTCTAATTTGACCTGATGAAAATCACGGGGTCAATACCAATTTACAATTTTCTCATTCGACAGCAAAGGGTAACAACTATAGCTCACATTCAACAGAGGCTGTACGCGATGTGCCGCATTCGGTCAATCGGCATTACACGCTATGCAACATTAGACCATGTTCCATGTACCTGTTCCCGTCTCGATGGAAAATTGCAAATGGGTATTTATCCAGTAAAAAAAAAAGATCTCATTATAAAAGTTGTACTGTAATCCAAGAATCAAGTATTAATAATTCATATATAATTATTTCGCGCATATATGAATTCTAAAAGAAGGCAAACCCTTGCTCCTGTTCAATAGGGATAGATCCATAGACGCACAGAAGTAGATACACGTAGAGGAATGGCAATATTATACTTAAATCCCGCTTGGAGAGAATTTGATAATTTATATTATTTTCCCTCCAGGAGAGACACAGCAATCACAATAACAGTCCGTCTGGTCTCGACTTTTGTTATGGATTTGTATCTCTATTTCCTTTTTTCTTTTACCGGTGAATAATTAAGACACATTTTCTTTGTGGTCACAAAACATCATGAGAACACAATTAAACTAGGTTTCTATTCCAAGTTAAACATGAAGACTGAATTAGCACAATATCAGGTCTTAAATTTAAACAACTTTTCAAGTAAAAGATTGACTATTAGTCGAAACTTAATTACTAGGATTAGAAATCATAGTTGCATCTAGTGCTCGACTAGTACTCGAGTGCTTGAATACGAGTCGAATACATCTCCAAGCGAAATAGTAAACTCGAGTACTGGACAAAAGGAGAAGACAACTCCTACTGACAAGTTGGAAGACGTGCTACTTACTATGTTCTTCCCATTTCATTTAAACGCAACAGCTGGTACCGTTATTCTTTCTTGTATATCATGTACAAGTGAGACCTGTATACAATACCGTTTAGAAATACAAGCGAGGATTGTTTAATACAACTGACCTGTATTTAATCAAATGACTTTGCAAGCTATACTATCAGTAGCCTAGTAAAAGCTATACTACTTGTGACTTAGTAAAAGCTATACTACTTGTGACTTAGTAAAAGCTATACTACTTGTGACTTAGTAAAAGCTATACTACTTGTGACTTAGTAAAAGCTATACTACTTGTGACTTAGTAAAAGCTATACTACTTGTGACTTAGTAAAAGCTATACTACTTGTGGCCTAGTAAAAGCTATACTACTTGTGACTTAGTAAAAGCTATACTACTTGTGACTTAGTAAAAGCTATACTACTTGTGACCTAGTAAAAGCTATACTACTTGTGACTTAGTAAAAGCTATACTACTTGTGACTTAGTAAAAGCTATACTACTTGTGACTTAGTAAAAGCTATACTACTTGTGACTTAGTAAAAGCTATACTACTTGTGACTTAGTAAAAGCTATACTACTTGTGACTTAGTAAAAGCTATACTACTTGTGACTTAGTAAAAGCTATACTACTTGTGACTTAGTAAAAGCTATACTACTTGTGACTTAGTAAAAGCTATACTATTTGTGACTTAGTAAAAGCTATACTATTTGTGACTTAGTAAAAGCTATACTACTTGTGACTTAGTAAAAGCTATACTACTTGTGGCCTAGTAAAAGCTATACTACTTGTGGCCTAGTAAAAGCTATACTACTTGTGACTTAGTAAAAGCTATACTACTTGTGACTTAGTAAAAGCTATACTATTTGTGACTTAGTAAAAGCTATACTACTTGTGACTTAGTAAAAGCTATACTACTTGTGACTTAGTAAAAGCTATACTACTTGTGACTTAGTAAAAGCTATACTATTTGTGACTTAGTAAAAGCTATACTACTTGTGGCCTAGTAAAAGCTATTCTACTTGTGACTTAGTAAAAGCTATACTATTTGTGACTTAGTAAAAGCTATACTACTTGTGACTTAGTAAAAGCTATACTATTTGTGACTTAGTAAAAGCTATACTATTTGTGACTTAGTAAAAGCTATACTACTTGTGACTTAGTAAAAGCTATACTATTTGTGACTTAGTAAAAGCTATACTACTTGTGACTTAGTAAAAGCTATACTACTTGTGACTTAGTAAAAGTTATACTACTTGTGACTTAGTAAAAGCTATACTACTTGTGACTTAGTAAAAGCTATACTATTTGTGACTTAGTAAAAGCTATACTACTTGTGACTTAGTAAAAGCTATACTACTTGTGACTTAGTAAAAGCTATACTATTTGTGACTTAGTAAAAGCTATACTACTTGTGACTTAGTAAAAGCTATACTACTTGTGACTTAGTAAAAAGCTATACTACTTGTGACTTAGTAAAAGCTATACTACTTGTGACTTAGTAAAAGCTATACTACTTGTGACTTAGTAAAAGCTATACTACTTGTGACTTAATAAAAGCTATACTACTTGTGACTTAGTAAAAGCTATACTACTTGTGACTTAGTAAAAGCTATACTACTTGTGACTTAGTAAAAGCTATACTACTTGTGGCTTAGTAAAAGCTATACTACTTGTGACTTAGTAAAAGCTATACTACTTGTGGCTTAGTAAAAGCTATACTACTTGTGGCCTAGTAAAAGCTATACTACTTGTGACTTAGTAAAAGCTATACTACTTGTGGCTTAGTAAAAGCTATACTACTTGTGGCTTAGTAAAAGCTATACTACTTGTGACTTAGTAAAAGCTATACTACTTGTGACTTAGTAAAAGCTATACTACTTGTGGCTTAGTAAAAGCTATACTACTTGTGGCTTAGTAAAAGCTATACTACTTGTGACTTAGTAAAAGCTATACTACTTGTGACTTAGTAAAAGCTATACTACTTGTGACTTAGTAAAAGCTATACTACTTGTGACTTAGTAAAAGCTATACTACTTGTGACTTAGTAAAAGCTATACTACTTGTGACTTAGCAAAAGCTATACTACTTGTGACTTAGTAAAAGCTATACTACTTGTGACTTAGTAAAAGCTATACTACTTGTGACTTAGTAAAAGCTATGCTACTTGTGACTTAGTAAAAGCTATACTACTTGTGACTTAGTAAAAGCTATGCTACTTGTGACTTAGTAAAAGCTATACTACTTGTGACTTAGTAAAAGCTATACTACTTGTGGCCTAGTAAAAGCTATACTACTTGTGGCTTAGTAAAAGCTATACTACTTGTGGCTTAGTAAAAGCTATACTACTTGTGACTTAGTAAAAGCTATACTACTTGTGGCCTAGTAAAAGCTATACTACTTGTGACTTAGTAAAAGCTATACTACTTGTGACTTAGTAAAAGCTATACTATTTGTGACTTAGTAAAAGCTATACTACTTGTGACTTAGTAAAAGCTATACTACTTGTGACTTAGTAAAAGCTATACTACTTGTGACTTAGTAAAAGCTATACTATTTGTGACTTAGTAAAAGCTATACTACTTGTGGCCTAGTAAAAGCTATACTACTTGTGACTTAGTAAAAGCTATACTACTTGTGACTTAGTAAAAGCTATACTATTTGTGACTTAGTAAAAGCTATACTACTTGTGACTTAGTAAAAGCTATACTACTTGTGGCCTAGTAAAAGCTATACTACTTGTGACTTAGTAAAAGCTATACTACTTGTGGCCTAGTAAAAGCTATACTACTTGTGACTTAGTAAAAGCTATACTACTTGTGGCCTAGTAAAAGCTATACTACTTGTGGCCTAGTAAAAGCTATACTACTTGTGACTTAGTAAAAGCTATACTACTTGTGGCCTAGTAAAAGCTATACTACTTGTGACTTAGTAAAAGCTATACTACTTGTGGCCTAGTAAAAGCTATACTATTTGTGGCCTAGTAAAAGCTATACTATTTGTGGCCTAGTAAAAGCTATACTACTTGTGGCCAAGTAAAAGCTATACAAATGTTTGACTCGTATATCCGAATTTTTTTGTCTACAGCGCAGTCTGCTTACTTTTATGCCACTGAACAATGGCCAACCAATTTTTCTATGTTAAAGTGACCCTATGCCATCGTCGAGCTGGCTAGCCAAGATGAGTCAATAGAATATTACGTTATGATTGGTCAGCCGAAAATGATGGACAATCGGAATCTTTTTATTGCGAATTTTCGAATTGATGTGCAGTTTTTAGTTTGTGTATACTAAATATATCAGCAAACTTTGCCTTTCTTATCAATGGAAAATGTTCTTCTGATTTGTATTCAAAGTTTCAAAACTGTCTGGTAAGGGGTAGGTGAGTGGGTGGTCTGACCTTGCTGGAGATTGTGCCGTCTGCGATCGTAATTTCGAATACTAGAGGCTGAGTCGAGTCTGTCACTTTGAGTACTAGAGTCCTAAATTTGGTACCCGTTGCAGCCCTAGTTGCACCCAGAAATTTTCTTTTAGGAGAACATAAAGCAATACTGAAATTATATATATATATATATATATATATATATATATATATATATATATATATATATATATATATATATATATATATATATATATACGATTCAGATACATTCTCAGTTTTCAGTCTTTAATGTTGTTTGAATGTTGGGGCCGGGATGGAACTCTGCCATTACTCGTGCCTGTCGTAAGATGGCGCGAGTGTCCTCTGTAAAAATACTGAAGCAGGGAACCCTAATGTTATATAGCAATCGAAATACCACTCACTTTTTCATCGCACCCGAAAATAACATTTGGCAATGAATGACCACAATGTTCAGAACTATTTCTAGGAAAGATAACTATATCATAACTGCTGCTATGGTAACATATAATGCCACTTTATTTCCAGCAACATTGTACATCGATTTTGATGTAAGTAACTCCACAGAACACTACCCGAGTCTCGAAATGTTGACGGAAAAAGACGAGCGATGTCCCGATCGTGTTTATCGTACACATACGCCATCTAGAGGAGTTATATGGGTGAATTCCATTAGATTAATAGAGTTTACTCCAAATATTGTACATTCGTCCTGGAGACTATTGCTCAACACAGGCAAAAGGAGGTCACATTAATCTGCATTTTCACGCCCAATTGATTACGTAAGTTTTTTTCATTTAGATCAATTTCTCTGACACTGTTGCATGTACAGTCGTGAAATTTGACGGGTGTATTCATCATAGAGGATATTGCTCGTCACATGCAAATGAAGGTCACAATGATAAATCTATCGCGCTTCGTTGACTTTGCTATGTATTTGGAATATACTTAGGAGGAACTGGCGAGACATAGCTTTTTGCGGAATGCTTGTTTCACTACGGACTTTGTCATTGTTCGAGTGTTCCTCATGGAACAAAGAAATTACCAAATACTACATACTTAGTTTTTACCGGCTGGAATATTTAGGTTGGTAAATATGCCGTTAACACAAATATCAGCAGTCTGTGCATTCCCAAGGTGCAAGCCGGAGAAAAATGCCTCCTCTGTAGGACTCACGGTACTAATTCAACTTCCATAGTAAACCTATGGAAACATCATGATATTAAAAATTCAATAACTTTAAATTTCTAAATGCTCATGATCAAACCTATATTTATCAGTATAGACCCATCCTTGATGCAAGCTTCTGTGTTAAGAAAACCACATGAGCCGCGCCATATTTTGGATCTACATGTACATGAAACATGTGTTATCCATTCTGCACCTAATGAATCAGGTGCTACTGTTGTTATTGACTGTTCCTAAGTCAAGTCTATAAAAATACTAAAATTGCATCAATAGAATCTTGTCTCTATTTTTTTTAAGGTACAGATAGGATAAGCTCTCAAAATAATTTTTTACTAAAATTTTACTTTTCATTATAAACTAATTATGGACCACCAGACCCGTATATACTCTATTAAATCTTCATCCATTTCTAGACTGGTTCACAGTTGTAGTACCGTGATTCATTTAGTAGCAGTTGCTACTACTGTATTGTTTTCTAAGATTTGAGACAACCACGGACACTTGAAAACTGAAGAATGATTAATTTAACCCGGACATTTCGGACTCCTAGTTGTCAAATGATCACGGTAATTAGTAAATGAGGCGGTAACCAGTGTTTTAAATCAACACCCTTTTACTTCCACAACAATTATACCACCCAATCCCCAATAAGTCTCTCAGAACAAAATACAATATATGGTATCTTCTCGTTCTGGTGGTTATCGTTCAATAGCACAGTAGAAAGCTTTGTTATGTCAAAAGTATTTTCTTTGTTTATCCTGAATGTGCATATGAAATTTTAACAGATGTTATTATAGAGATTAAAACGTTGTTTCCATCGAAATTGTGATCTGTGTGAAATTATGAGAAAGTCGTAAACTGTCAGCATACTCGATGTAACATTTGTATAGTAGTGACAGTCATTTCTAGATGTATTCATCCTTCTAATGCTGTGTGTGTGTGTGTGTGTGTGTGTGTGTGTGTGTGTGTGTGTGTGTGTTTGTGTGTGTATGTGTTTGTGTGTGTACAAATAGTCCCGTCTGTATGCGAACATTTTTTTAGCCAATACTAATGTTTAGAGCACTGAAGGGTTTGAAACGATCCTTATACCTATGGCTTGAATTCCACTCGAAGGTCGAAATGTGGTGTGATCGTGTCATAGATAGAAGATCTAAGGGGGTAATTAAGGGTCAAGTAATATGACCTCATCATAAATTGATACCCTTGTCTTTCAGTGTAAGACAAATGCGTGATCTATTTTCGTAAAGAGTTATACCTCCGTTGGCGATGGTATCGTGTCTACAAATGAATGCCGGCGATGATAAGAAGATAACAAAAAATGTCGTCTGGTTCGTAACCGAAGATGTCTGATCTCTGATTGGCTGTACCGTGTTAATTTATCAGCTTATACTAGGATCAGGCAGCATACTCGGTTAGACCGATGGAGCAGTTAATACATACATACATACTTACCAATCCATCCTGCCAACCAATCTATCTTACCTACCTATCTATTTATCCACTGACATACACACTGAGCGAGAGACAAACATGCAGACAGACACACTTGCGCATATATGTACTTTTACTGTCCGTTTAGATAATCTACATGCAAAGACGAAATACGTCTTATTTTTTTGAGTGCACATAGTGAGCGGTTTTTTCATAATCTTGTTAACGTATTAGCTGGAGGTGGAGGTGTGTACAGGCAGACATACAGACAGGCGGATAGGAGCAAATCAATACTTACTCTGCATTCGAAGAGGATACTTCAAAACAACGGGCAGAACAAGTAATTGTACAGCCTTGCCCAGACTTCAAGTGAAGCAGTAACCATAAGTTTTTTTATTTTTTTATTTTTATTTTTTAAATCATTTAAACTCAGAAAGTTTGTTTTTCCAACTTGCAAGCTTTGTTGTTGATGTCGATTTTGCTGCTGTTGTTGTTTTTGTTGTTTCCACAAAAGGATATATTTCCTGACTCGTGTTTTTTTTTATGTTGACGCAAGATGGGTTTGATTCCTAAAGCTATAGTATTATAATTATTTCATTTTACTTTCAAAATAGCTTCTGCTAATTCTTTAAAATTAGTACAGAAAGCTCAAATCCGTTTCTGCCTTGCTTCCATGTTAATAATCTGAAACAGCAGGAACACGTATTGATAACCACAATGAAACTCACTTTTCACCACGACTGTAAAGGGGGGGGGGGGGGGCATTATAGAAGGCATTATCCTCGATGTGGCAATTGTAGATAATATTTAAAGCAATTATGAGTCAACACACGCTACCACTGTTCTAGTGACATTTCAAATGCCCTTTAAAATCAATTTTTTGTGACATTCGCTCACTATTTTGTATTTGTCTGGCCCATTTTACTGAGTCATGCTACTGTGTAACAAACTCGTAGACCTTTTTCATACAAAAAACGTGAAAGAATTATATCATGCGCCGGCAGATCAGTCTATGTTATTTGTTCTGATTACCGTATATGCTCGCGTATAATACGGGTCCAAATGCAAACAACATAGACCCTGATCTGCCGTCGCATAATGCGCCGACAGATCAGGGTCTATGATGTTTGCTCTACTAATTAGTCCTTACAAACTGCATAGACCCAGATCTGCTGGCGCATTATTAGGCAGAGGTATCAAGCAAGTTTTCCACTGCGCGATCTAAGTCCCAGCATCTTCATTTTTTGTGCAAATTTTATTGTACCAGACACATATGGAGATGCCAGGACTGGTTATCCGCTTTACAAAATTGATTTAATTGCAAAGAGAAAAAATAGTATTCAATTATTTAACAGAGGTATTAACAATGTATTCATACATAAGAAAATTATTAAAACACACACACACACACACACACACACACACACACACACACACACACACACATATATATATATATATATATATATATATATATATATATATATATATATATATATATATATATATATATATATATGGTTAATCATAGCATACGAGGTATCATATATTATCATTCTTCTATTATTATTATTGTTATCATTGTTAGTAGTAGTAGTAGTAGTAGAAGTAACTGAGTTTTATCTATGTACAATATTATGTAAGTATGTGTTAGGTTACAACAACTTATTTAACATATTTCTTGATGCATTTGCATGTACATTCCGTGTATCTAGGCCTCCTGTTGGAGTGAACGTTGGTTTATATATGAATGTATTATCTGCCGCTGGCATAAATTATAAATAAAAATTAAAAACAATCTCTCTCTCTCTCTCTCTCTCTCTCTCTCTCTCTCTCTCTCTCTCTCTCTCTCTCATTTTAACATCATGTGGTTTTCCCTTGTATCTATGACATGAACGTAGAGCGAGTATTTTCTAAGTCACGCCAAAGCTTGTAAACCACAGAAGATAAGAGAGAGAGAGAGAGAGAGAGAGAGAGAGAGAGAGAGAGAGAGAGAGAGAGAGAGAGAGAGAGAGAGAGAGAGAGCAAATTATGTCCTATATATTTTGTTCCTAAAATAATTTGTTTTGATTCATGAGGTCAGATCTTCTTTCTTTCCATTCTATATCCTTTAAAAAAAAAACCCGGCGAATTATCAGCACCTTTTATATCCCAAATTGGAAAGGAACAGCCAAATATGAACAAAAGAACCCCAAATGATGTGACCGTTCGAGCTGGATAATTATGAAAATCCCTGATCCGAAACTGATTTTATTTTACCAAAGTAAGACTCAAGAAATGTCTTTGGTCGCAACTTTAGACTTTAATTGCCCTATAATAAAATTCCCTTTTTACTCTTCTCAGCTAGTCCAGTTCCAAATATTTCAATTGCCTGACAGCTTTGTTTCGTTGTTGACAGTGAATGATGCGGCTCTGCCTCGACAATTAGTGTACACGGTTTCAGTCGGCCAATTTGAAGTAACGAAATCTTTGCCCTTTTGTCTCCATTTCAAAAGCTGGGTGACAGATGCCTTTCTTAAGATGTATGGCTCAATTTTCGTTGGCTTCAGAAATGGCCTTTGCATGATTTGCTTATTCACGCTGGTATGGAAAATACATAGTTCTTTGTATTCATATCATTACTTTCATTTGGTTTAAAGTTTAATCAAAATCCTTTTGTTTTAGCAAACATTCAAAATTTTCGTAGTAATTGTTATTTTGGCATATGTAACAAGTCAAGCAGTTTTTAATTTTCCATCATTTACTTAAAAAAGTTTTTTTGTTGTTGTTTCCTTTTCACTCTTCTTTATATTTGTCAATGCAGTTTGCATCTCTCTCTCTCTCTCTCTCTCTCTCTCTCTTCGCAGGTCATAACTACCATTATTTCAGCAGCCAATTCTGAACTCATTAGCAGGCATATTACTTTGTAGGAAGGGTCATTTCAAAACATAACAGAGAGTTAAAACACACGATAACGAAAACAGGTAAAAAGTAAAGGCTCACATAGTCAAAAATGAACGTTTTATTTTTGCCTGTGTAAATTAACGTATGCAAATACAGTTAATATTATTAACTAAAGTGAAGAAAAGATCTATGGTAAATTAAAATTTCTGATTAGATTCTATTAGACTTTGACACAGTCCATGTACTGACTGTCCTACATGACCAGGTCCTGACTTGGGTGGATTATTCTCAATGCAGGTCAGTTTTAGGTGAAGGTTGGTAGACAATACCACGTGTATACGGATGTATGAGGCCAACTTTGGCTGTGTCACTAATAGCACACATCTCACGTTTAAGGGAAGCACTTTTGCCAGTTTTGATATAGATGACAAATAACTAAAAAGTTTCCAAATTTCCTGCGTAATTATGTACACACACACCACAAATTTTTCTGGTCTTAATACTTTGCTCTCAAGTTGGTGGATTTCGATTTAAAAAAGCGAAGAAAAACAAAACAAAACAAAACTTGGATATAATGGGAACCAAACAGAATATACAACGGATATAAAGCACGTGCAAAAACTAATTATACAGCCTAGTTAGCGATATCAAAGCATTTAGGTCGAAGACTAAGAGCGCACGGAATGCTTTAATAAACTTTCACGCCGTCAGTTTGAACTGGAAACATATGGATACATGTTATTATCCTAGTAGAGAATCGGATACACCTTGACAGGTACAATCAACATCGTTATGTTGAGCATTATAATGGATTGTGATCCGTCACTCTTTTAATTTTGTTTCCTTATCCAACCAAACCATTCTCACCTGGTCACAGGTACACAACGCACCTTACGACAGCTTTACAAAGGTTTAAAGGAAATATATAAGACTTATATGTACAAATTGATCATCGCTGTTATCTAATCTTATATTTACAAATTGATCATCGCCGTTATCTAATCTTATATTTACAAATTGATCATCGCTGTTATCTAATCTCATATGTACAAATTGATCATCGCTGTTATCTAATCTCATATGTACAAATTGATCATCGCTGTTATCTAATCTTATATTTACAAATTGATCATCGCTGTTATCTAATCTTATATTTACAAATTGATCATCGCTGTTATCTAATCTTATATTTACAAATTGATCATCGCTGTTATCTAATCTCATATGTACAAATTGATCATCGCTGTTATCTAATCTCATATGTACAAATTGATCATCGCTGTTATCTAATCTCCACTAGAATGGTTACAGATATCTAGGTCACCAGGTGAAACTGACAGATAGTTCACTCAGGCGTTCTGCGCGCCTTTTAATGTGCTAACTTTGAGTCTTACCATGTGAATTCCTAGCGCTGCCATTTGCTTTTCTGTGTATATAAATAAATATTGCATAATTCTGTTGTACATGCGCTTTCTCTACCAGAGTATAATTGTTCCCTGCGTGCTTTCCTTTTTTTTCTATTATTTTAATATTCTTTTTTTTTAAATGAAAGACGTTGCACTTAGACTTCGCCTTTTCATCATCCTATTATTATTATTATTATTATTATTCAAAAAGTTGAAACTGCTTACAACATAAAAAGCTGGTGTTCGGTGAGAAAGAAAATAAATAAATAAATACAAGGTATTGGCCTTAAATTAAAAAGCAACCAAAAATAAATGACAAACGTAAATTGATACATTTACATCAACGAGTGTTTTTTCTGTATTGACATTGAGGACTTTTTAATGCTTTTTGTCGTTGTTGTATTTGTTTGTTGCTTTGTTGTAGTCAGATAAATCACCCTCCTCCCCCCCACTCATCTGTATTGATACTATTTGTGGGTCTGATGTTACCTGTTAATTCAAATGCGCAATTTTGTTGCATACACATCTGTCCGGAATACACCTGCATACAGTTTAGACACTTACCGGTATTTGGTAACAGCCGTATGTTGCCACGAAATTCAAAATGGCCACATGACTTAGGGTTGTGTTATTCCACGTGAATTTACAAGTCGTCAAACATAGGATTTGATCAGAAAATATTATGTACATATCGCCAAAAGGACCCATCAACCGACGGTATCTCAAGAGACGCGAGAAACAGTGGAGGCGCGAGGGTTCGTGGCGCCAGGGGGCAATGTTCTTTAGTAGCGCCAGTACTTTGCCAAAGAGAACAGTTTTTTTGTTTTACAACCTCCACCCCACCCCCTTTAAATATAAGTTTTGTGAAGAATTCCCACCCGTTACACTAAGGTGAGGTGAAATACTATCAAAAACATTTCAGCTGCAAATAAAAGCTCTTGACGGTGCTTCTTTCGCCTGGCGCCAGGGGGCAATTGCCCCCTTCCGACGCCTCTCGAGGCGCCACTGGCGAGAAATACCGGTAGGTGTCTAAAATGTACACCAATATGTTGCGGACAGATCCGTCTGCATATGATTCCTCGAATTTATGAATAGGTGATATCAGACCCACAAATAGTCCATTAGTTCCAACACTTATTTTTTTTTTTTTGGGGGGGGGGGGGCGGCTGATTAATCGGACTAGCTTTGTTGCTACTAAATACCCAATTCCTGTGATTCAAATATCTCGAAAGGGTTGATGTCGGTCTGTAGTCGAAAGGGTTGATGTTGGTCTGTAGTCGAAAGGGTTGATGTCGGTCTGTAGTCGAAATGGTTGATGTCAGTCTGTAGTCGAAAGGGTTGATGTCGGTCTGTAGTCGAAAGGGTTGATGTCGGTCTGTAGTGGTATCGCAGTCTGAGCTAACATAATTTCTTTGAGAAAATCGGTGCGTAATCCTTGTGAGGGAATCTGAGATTGAATCCTAACCTAAAAGGTACAAAGCAAGCTCTTTATTACCACCCTCTCTAAGTCACCAAGTTCCTGTTGCGTGCATGAAGTCAAGGAGAGGTAAGACTGGTACAACAGCAATTCGTAATGATCTAAAATCTGTTAATGAATAGGAAAAAATCAACCAGTCACCTGCCAAAAAATGGTATATGTCGTCATTATGTGCCTTTACATTTTCGAGTTTATTAGCTACATACGTACGTATGTACGCACAAAGGCACCCATGTATGTGTGTTTATTTCTTTCTTTGTCTCCATATGTGACACTCTGTAATGGTACACTATATCGACTTTTCTAAACTACCAGAATAATTTGTAGAGACGCAGTTAGTAGAGTGGCCGAGAGCAATGGCTTTGTCAGTTGATCAGAACCTCTTTGCACTGAAACACGGTATCGTCCTAAGATATTGAATTAGGTCATATAATCGAACCCTGCAAATAAAACGCCGATTTTTTTTTTATTCAGTCCCATAGTGTTCTAGGCAATTTGTCTGTATTTGGAATAACAGGCTAACCAGCATATTTTACGGTAAATCTTTAATTTATCCACAATATGTGATCAAATTTCACTTTGTCACCCGAAATGGATTTCCGACAGGGAATTTTTTTTTTATAAAAATAATTATGACTAAAACAAGAGTTACAAACCCTTAGTTTCTGTGCATTCGTCGCAACAGAATAACAGAATATATATTTTCCACCGCCCCTCTATGTATGTATGTATGTATGTATGTATGTATGTATGTATGTATGTATGTATGTATGTATGTATGTATGTATGTGTGTATATATATATATATATATATATATATATATATATATATATATATATATATATATATATATATATATATATATATATATATATATACACACACACACACACACACACAGTGATCTCCCCAGACATTTTCGATAGCATCGGGGTAAGCGCATTAGGGTCATAAAATGTTTTAAAAAGCGCGCGTTAATGTCATAAAAGTGAAACAAATTAATATCAATGAAATAAAATAGAAGTGTATATATTTACATAGTATTCTTTATTTACCTAGGTTATAACAAGGCTTAATGTCTACCTTATTTGTTTCTTAATTTAAATAAATGATATACGTCTTTTCTTCTTTTGGCCATATTTGCTGACTGCCACATCAAAATTAAAGTCTTTTAAGGATTGTCATTCATTACTGATTGTCATCAGTTAGTTCAGTACCCTCTGTGTCAACCTGTTCCTTAAAACACTGTTAATTCTTTTCATTGAGGACATTTCACAACGTTAAAAAAAAAATGGAACATACAATTTATTAATGGATGTACAAAAAAGAGACAAAACGACCTGAATCCTAATTAAGTGAATTACCTAGGACAAATTCTTCAAGAGTTAAGACAGTGATGTGTTTTCAAATAATCATCACAGAATAAGATAATACATATTCATTTCCATTAAGAACAATATATCAAAGTGTTTGTTATTGTTTAATTTCTTCACTGAATCAATGTCAGAGAGCTTAAATATTGTTCAAAAGTTAAAATTAAATTAAAAATGACTTTACTGAATAATTAGTCAGCATATGGATGAAACTATTTAAGTTATATTTAGGAAGGAATACTTTTTATTTATATCTTTTCAAAACAGGTAAAACTGGAAGATAAAGATTCTTCCGTTTCTTACTTGGATAGACAGATGAGATAGATGAGAAATTAATAGGGCAGCACCCACTTAAGTTAAGGTTTACTGACCAAACTATATTTCTCTTGCTCAGAGTAAACTATGCAAACATAATAACAACTCGTGAAAAAAATGCAACTTTCATTCCTCGTCACAACTTAATAAGAACGACAACAATTGCAACTACAACTAATGGTTACTACTATACAAAAAATATATTAGAACACTCCCATCCCCCAGTAGATCTGAACCAAAATTTAGCAATATGGAAAACTTACCATCCGATCCAACAATTTCCACCCAAGGGTATAACGTCTTCCATTCATTGTTAAATCCCGTCCTTCGTTTCTTGATCTCTTTCTTCGTGGAAATCATGCTGACGCTATCAAAATCGGAACCACTGCCACTGTTGGTGACACCAATGTGTGTGTGTGTGTGTGTGTGTGTGTGTGTGTGTGTGAAATTTAAAAAACACACACAAACACCGATAAATTTGTGCTACTAGTTTCGCATTTACTATAAGTGTTTTCAGGCACGAAATATTGAGAAAGAAACGGATAATGTCTATATATTTATAAACAACTACATCCTTGACATAACGTCATTAAATTATATGTATTATCATAACAATCTCATATGTATAAGTGGATAAGAAAGATACACGAGTCTCTAATGAAACTGAATCAGTGAAATCACACTATAGAGACACACAGTTATAAATGCAATCTGATTAAAATGAGATCTCCACAAAAAAAGTTTATATTTGGGTGAACTTTGGAATATTTGGAAATTCGTGTTAGGGAGAGTTATCGTAAGTAACGATATGTTCCAAATGACGCGTGTCAATTGAAAGTTGTGTTTTGATAGGTGAACCACAAAGTCCACAGAACAAAACCTCTTATTGTTGTCCATCAGATCTCTACTTAGGACTGTATAAATTATTCAACTCGGTTCATAAATTATTAAATCATTACCCATTTGAGATTATGCTCATCCCATAATTTTTATTTTAGTTGAAAGAGTTTAGATATAAAGAAGAAAAGATGATTTTCGGCATTTCATTAAATCCTGGGTCAGACGCTGCACCTTTCAATTCTTATGAGTGAAAAAATTGTCTCAAACGCGAGTTGAATCAGTAATGTACAATTGGATAATCAGTAATGTACAATTGGATAATCAGTAATGTACAATTGGATAATCAGTAATATACAATTGGATAATCAGTAATGTACGATTGGATAATCAGTAATGTACGATTGGATAATCAGTAATGTACAATTGGATAATCAGTAATGTACAATTGGATAATCAGTAATGTACAATTGGATAATCAGTAATGTACGATTGGATAATAAGTAATGTACAATTGGATAATCAGTAATGTACGATTGGATAATCAGTAATGTACAATTGGATAACCAGTAATGTACGATTGGATAATCAGTAATGTACAATAGGATAATTAGTAATGTACAATAGGATAATCAGTAATGTGCAATTGGATAACCAGTAATGTACAATTGGATAATCAGTAATGTGCAATTGGATAACCAGTAATGTACGATTGGATAACCAGTAATGTACAATTGGATAATCAGTAATGTACGATTGGATAATAAGTAATGTACAATTGGATAATCAGTAATGTACGATTGGATAATCAGTAATGTACAATTGGATAACCAGTAATGTACGATTGGATAATCAGTAATGTACAATAGGATAATTAGTAATGTACAATAGGATAATCAGTAATGTGCAATTGGATAACCAGTAATGTACAATTGGATAATCCGTAATGTGCAATTGGATAACCAGTAATGTACAATTGGATAACCAGTAATGTACAATTGGATAATCAGTAATGTACAATTGGATAATCAGTAATGTACGATTGGATAACCAGTAATGTACAATTGGATAATCAGTAATGTACGATTGGATAATCAGTAATGTACATTTGGATAACCAGTAATGTACGATTGGATAATCCGTAATGTGCAATTGGATAACCAGTAATGTACGATTGGATAACCAGTAATGTACAATTGGATAATCAGTAACGTACGATTGGATAATCAGTAATGTACAATTGGATAACCAGTAATGTACGATTGGATAATCAGTAATGTACAATAGGATAATTAGTAATGTACAACAGGATAATCAGTAATGTGCAATTGGATAACCAGTAATGTACAATTGGATAACCAGTAACGTACAATTGGATACTCAGTAATGTACAATTGGATAACCAGTAATGTACAATTGGATAATCAGTAATGTGCAATTGGATAACCAGTAATGTACAATCGGATTACTAGAAATGCACAATTGGATAACCAGTAATGTACAATTGGATAACCAGTAATGTACAATTAGATAACCAGTAATGTACAATTAGATAACCAGTAATGTACAATTGGATAACCAGTAATGTACAACTGGATAATCAGTAATATACAATTAGATAACCAGTAATGTACAATTGGATAATCAGTAATGTACAACTGGATAACCAGTAATGTACAATTGGATAACCAGTAATGTACAATTGGATAACAAGTAATGTTCAATTGGATAATCAATAATGTACAATTGGATAATCAGTAATGTACAATTGGATAACCAGTAATATACAACTGGATAACCAGTAACATTTAAAAATAGATATTTTTTGTTTTACAATTTATAATTCAAAGAGCAACTGTCCTTCCAAATAGAACATTTGACACGGGCAACATAATTTTTCAACACTGGCTCTTTGATGGAAAATCCTGTGTAATATCAAATGTTCATATAAAATGAAACTAATATCCACCAGTATGTGAAATATTCGTCTTGTCATCTCAGGTCATCTTTTTAATCAGAACTAAACCGACAGAAAATATAAAAATATGTTTTTCATCATCTAAATGTAACAGACGTCGGTGCTCTCAATGTACAAATATTACAGAAAGTACCTATTTTAGTAGTTCCAATACAAAATAATTGTTTTATCTACGTTATAACACTGACTGAATATCAGCTGATGTAATTTATTTGATAACCTGCAAAAAATGTAACATGCAATATGTTGGACAAGCACTTCAACAAGTTTCTAAGAGAATGAATAATCACCCCTTTCATATAAAAAAAAGTATGGATCCTCAGTTCTTCTCTAACGTTTCAGTACATTTTAATACAAATAATCACTCTTTACGCGAGTTTTCTTTCATGCCAATCGATATTGTGCACGAAGAGATAAACAGACCGATTAAAAAAAGTTATTAGATTCATCGGTTAGTTACTTTGTATCCATATGGCCTTAAGGTATTATATAAAATTGTATATAATTTTAATAAAAGAATTGATATGTTGCATATATATATCTCGATTATAAATATATAATTGTATGTATTACTGTTTGTCTCTATATTGTGGTTTCTTTGATATATATATATATATATATATATATATATATATATATATATATATATATATATATATGACTTTTAATTGGTTAATTTTTTTTCTTACATTATTTTAAGTTTTTTTTTTTATACTGTTACCATAGTTACTTTTTATAGTACGGTCGGTATGGGTCCTGACGGCAGCTTGTTCACGTATATCTATCTGGCTATCTGTACAGATGTGTACCTTAAAGCAGAGTGCACTGGTTGTGTAGAAGAGAGCAACTTCAAGTAAGCGATCAAAGGGAAGTAATATTACTTATACAGTACTTTACAATGGCTTTGAAAAGTTACCTACCTTTTATAGTGCGATTAAATCTACCTGTAGGAAAGTTTATCGACATTCACTATATGTTTGACTGACAACTTGTTATTGCTTCCCCCTTTATTTGAAAAGGGGTTTGGAATTTTTTTTCTTGTGAAATGAGAAATAGGGCGTAAATTTCTAGTAATATCTCATATATAACGTGTGTATCTAGATGCTATCTGGAATGTACACACAATCATCTAAGTTTCAAACTCACGTTATTGATTTAATTTTTAAAAAATTAGATACTTAACGTCACAGAATTTTTAAAAAAATAGCTTCAGGTCAATTTAATTTTTAAATCAATTAGTAATTTCTTTACAGAGGACCCACTGGGTCCCTTACACACGGCTGAACCGACCCTGCATATGGGGTAAACTGTTAGGTAATCACACAGCTAGCTGATTAGATTGGCCAGTGGGTCATTGGAATTTATGCTACGTGTCAGTTGATTGACAGCCGTCGCGTTAGGCCAAGAGGTCAGTTTTAAGGCAAACAAATAACAATGCGGCTCAAATACGTACTGACATCAGCATCTCTGGGGTCCTTCATCCTATTCCCATTAGGGTTGATGGTTCTACGGTTTTCTCAGCCTTAAAAGACACCATCACGCCAGCAACTAAGCCGTCAAGAGTATTTTGAATAAGTTTTCGAGAGCTTCTATAAGCAAGGAGGAACAAATAAATGGATAAAGTCAGAATTTTCCATTTTTGAGTCTGAATATAAGCAACATATCTGACAATACTGAAAAGGAAGTTCAGCTGCAAAAGCAGAATGGAGACGAGTCATTTACTGAAGTACACGGAGTGGAGACGAGTCATTTATTGAAGTACACGGAGTGGAGACGAGTCATTTACTGAAGTACAAGGAGCTTTTCATTTTGAAGCTGAAGCTTAAGAATGTTAAGGAAAATTCAGCAAATAGGTGGACGCATTTATATTGTCAACTTTTGTTATCGTATATATCGTTTACATATCAAGTTAGAGCTATGAATTTATAATTACCTATAAAAAAAAATTGCCATTTTTCGGACAAAAATAACAAAAGTGAAATTTGTGACATTTAGACGAGGGCTACTGTGTGTCTCTTAGCCCTGGTCATAAACGAAACTACAGACTTATATCCTTGACTTTTCATGGAACGGATTTTCCGAAGGAAGGAAGAAAGGAAGGAAGGAAAGAAGAAGAAAAAGAAAAAGAAAGTGCCTGACATGCAAACGTCACTTTTTGACTCGTCTTTAAGACTGATAAGTCCCAATAAATATCTTTTGAACAGAAGATATGTAAATTAATCCTGGCTTCATTAACACTAGTATTTATGTCTTAAAATCAACATGTACTACATACAAGTTTCGATACAAGACATAAAGCATATAGTAAGCAATATAAAGCAATATAATAGGCACAGATAATACATATACAGTAAAACATACTAACACATTATTCAAAAGAGGTACACATTACACAAGTAAAACAAGACGTGTTGATTAAACCAAGGAGTGTCCATAAAGCCTTTATGGAGCTTATTTCCAATGGGGCCCTGGGGGTGGTTATTTCCAATGGAGCCCTGGGGGTGGTTGTAGATTTATGGGGCTTATTTCCAATGGGGTCCTGGGTGTGGTTGTAGATTTATGGAGCTTATTTCCAATGGGGCCCTGGATGGTGTTGTAGATTTATGGAGCTTATTTCCAATGGGGCCCTGGGTGTGGCTGTATATTTATGGGGCTTATTTCCAATGGGGCCCTGGGTGTGGTTGAAGATTTATGGGGCAAACAATTTTAAGATAAACATATAAGAAAATAAGCAACTAAAATAACAGGCTACAACGACGATATACTTAAAAGATTACAAACCATACAAACATAATACAAAATTAAATGATAATCAAATAAAACAAGCACACAATTCAACCGCAAAGAAAGAATAATAAGATCTATGTGGTAAAGTGGTTGGTCTATATCAAACTGTGAGACATATATTTCCTATAGTTTAAAATATATCATGACATAATCAAGGTATTATTACGACCTTCTCTCCAGTCGACCTTCCGGACCGGTTTGCAAATTTCTTCCGTGACAAAATACAAACCATTA
Source organism: Margaritifera margaritifera (assembly GCA_029931535.1). NCBI lineage: Eukaryota > Metazoa > Mollusca > Bivalvia > Unionida > Margaritiferidae > Margaritifera > Margaritifera margaritifera. The sequence goes on from JAQPZY010001684.1 coordinate 5,681,597, forward strand.
GAGATAAGCTTGACAACACAATTTCAGATGACTCCTCGTCACCATACAGTTGTGATACAGAATTTCAACGGCAACCTTTAACAGCATTTGAGCTTGTCTCTATGGATTTAGTACGTACAGTCGTGATGAAGAGTGCCCCAAAGTCATGTGAACTTGATCCGACTCCGACATCACTGCTGCTTGAGTGCTTAGATTCAATATTGCCATCACTAACCGATGTTATTTATACTTCTCTTTCATCCGGGGAGTTCCCATTATTTTTCAAAACTGCCATTGTAAAGCCTTTGTTGAAGAAACCGACGCTTGACCATAACGATTTAAAAAAACTACCGCCCAGTTTCTAACCTCCCATTCATGTCAAAAATCTTAGAAACAGTTGTTCTATCCCAACTTGTATCTAATCTGAATTCAAATAGTCTTTTTAGCAATGTACAGTCTGCATATCGCCCTCGCCACAGTACCGAAACTACCCTTATGAAAGTAGTTAACGACCTTCTCTCTGCTTTGGATAGTGGAAAGATGACAGTCCTCACCCTCCTTGACTTGTCTGCAGCATTTGACACAATAGACCATGATATATTACTTCACCGTCTCCAGCATGTATTTGGCATTCACGATACAGCCTTGCTATAGTTCAAGTCCTACTTAGTCAACAGGACACAAATTGTGTCCGTAAATGGAAAACATTCCAGCCCAGTTAATCTATGTTTTGGTGTTCCACAGGGTTCTGTTCTTGGACCCGTTCTCTTCATTCTATACACTCAGCCACTCTCAAGTGTCATAGATCGTCATCTATGTACGCTGATGACATCCAAATATACAAATCTAGCCACCCAACTGAAGTTGATGCTACCATCCAAGGCGTAGAGAGCTGCATTTCCGATGTGAAGTCATGGATGACATGTAAAAAGCTGCAGATGAATGATGATAAAACTGAAGCCATCCTGATCACAACGCAAAGACTTTCTCATTCACATTCTTTACGTCAAACAATAAGTATCATCAACACCAACATTAAATTCACACAGTCAGTACGAAACCTAGGTGTTACTCTCGACAGTACTCTCTCATTACACCAACATATCATGAACATATGCAAGGCTGCATATCTGGAGCTGAGACGCATCAGCTCTATTCGCAATTTTCTTTTTGTTGATGCCACTAAAACACTTGTGTGTTCCTTAGTACTTTCAAGACTTGACTATTGTAATTCACTTCTATCTGGTTCGTCTCAGTATCTACTACAGAAACTTCAAATCACAGCTGCTCGGATCATCCTTAGAGTACCAAGAACCGAGCACACCTTCCCCTGCTCTGTACCCTACACTGGCTACCCATTCGATCCAGAATCAAACACAAAATTTGTTCTCTATGCTACATTTCGTTGACTGGCTCCAGTCCAAAATATCTATCTGGCCTCACCCATGTGTACACCCCAGCAAGATACTTACGCTCCTCTTCCGACACTCGTATTCTCATTATGCCCACTATCAAAACGAAGTCATACGGACAACGTTCTTTTGCATACCAGGGCCCAGCTACGTGGAACGAATTGCCCGTTGAACTTACACACAAGAACACTGTGATATTATTCAAGATTGCTCTTAAAATTCACCTATTTCGATCGCAAGAACAGACTTAAAGACTTAATAATGTTTCCTTACCTTAATTATTGTAGGCATGTTTTTGTTTTCTAATTTCATGGTGTTTGTTTTTGTAATCGTGTCTTTATATATGATTTGATGTTTTATCTAATATTGTAAAGCGATTAGGGCTTCTAAAGATTAGGCGCTGTACAAAGTCCTCATTCTTCTTCTTCTTCTTCTTCTTCTTCTTCTTCTTCTTCTTCTTCTTCTTCTTCTTCTTCTTCTTCTTCTATTTCGTCTTATTATTATTATTATTATTATTATTATTATTATTATTATTATTATTATTATTATTATTATTATTATTATTATTATTATTATTATTAAGTTATGCAGTATATGAATACACTACTACTACTTTAAAAACTGTAGAATTTCTTTATTTGAGTCCTTGTACAGCTTAAAAGTTTGAATTGCATCAAACAGTAGTTTATTATTTTATTTGTCCTCTCACAATTGGCAGCATCAGCAATACCGTGTGGTAGATTTTGAAGACGAGGTGTAGTTTAGTCTAAACCAAATACAGAAACTTTTGTAATGTGTACCCCAGGGGTGTCAAACTCATTTGCTATGGCGGGGCCAGATTTGATATAAATAATAATAAATAATAATAACAAATAATGAACCTGGCGGGCTGTATGTTTGACACCCCTGGTGTACGCTGATTGGTTACAACTTTCAAGACTGGATATCTACTTGTCTTTTCAATTTTATTATAAAAATATAAATATTGCTGACTGTGAACCAATCAAAAAAAGTTTTTGTGTGTATACATGTGTTGACAGTCATTGGCGACCACCGCGAAACTTGAAATTATGAGCAATGCATTGAATTTAATGCTTTTTGTAGCAGTGTAAGTAGATTTACAAATATTACCATATGATGTTTTAACCCCGTTTCATAAAAATGTTCATTTTACCCAATGCTTTGTTCGAAGAATGACCTACTTGGGTTGGGTGCGTAAAGACTTAAGTAGAGTAGCCTAATTTCGTTTATAGCCTAATTTCGGCGATGGAATGCATCAGTCTTATTGCTACATATCCATTAATATTTGGGCATAATAATGGATTTTAAAGACTACATTGCTTGCTACTTTATCATGTTGAACTTTAGTTTTGCTTTCATTTTCAATATACATCTCAAATTATCGCTCCCACAGAGTGTAGTCTTTAAACTAATCCTGCAATGTAAGACGTCCACCTTGATATTTATGTTCGGGTGCGATGTCATACTTCCAACACAAACGGTGTTGTGTAGCGTGTTCCCCGGTCGACTGACGGGGGAACTAGAGGCCAAATGTTCAAGAACATCTCACACTCTTTGCAGCCCATATTGACACACTGTTCCCATATTAAATTGCTTTAGTCGGACTATATTTACCCTGATGTCTATTTTCCTGATGGAATAAAAGCAAGGGGATGCATTTTCATGTACCATTTCAGTTGGTTTAAATGCAATAGTAGCTGAGGAACGCTGATGTGGGTTCAAGTAGGAGTAAGTTTCTTTAATGAAACGAAGAAAAACATACTAATGTTGATGAAAGCAATTAGAACACTGTAGCGGTGGATTTTTTTTTTAACAAGCCCGATGGGCAACTTACTAATATTACAGGAGGGACGCAATCAAGAATTGGATCATCTCTGGTCACCAGATTATCCTATTTTTTAAGCACTGCCTCACATTTGAGGACAAAATCCAAATTTTAACAATAACAGGGTTCTCCATTTTGCTGGAATTGGCACAAAAATAGGCATAATTTGCTGTGTGAATACATAAAAAACACAGAATTGGAGTATTGAGGATGCATACAATTTTTGCAAAACAGACAACTATCAATTATTTGACATGAATGACCTATTTCCGTTCTCAAAGAATAGTGACCAATTTTCAGTTTAATTTGATACAAAAAGATATGACAAATGCCGAAGAGAATTTATAGACTATATATGTAATTGCACTCCATTATAAAGAGAATATCATACATTGATCTGAAAATGAAACTTGACGATGAATCTTTTGGCCAGGAAGTTCAGAATCTCCTATTTTTGACATAGCAGATGATACATATTTTATGTTGTGCTAGCGATTGATAGAATAGTAATATGGATCAGTTGTTTCGGATGGTGACTTATTTTAGTTTAAACAAATTTATTTGCAATATTCAAGATTGCTTCTCTTATCAGCTGAATTTAGATTGCAAGGTCACCACTGACCACTGGTGTAACATTTTTTTGAGGTTGGATTTATGATTTGAGACTAGATTTTTGAAGGAAGAAACTTGCAGAAATAAATAATTTTGCATCAAGTCAATGAATATTGATTTTGAAAAGAAAAATAATTCAGAGAAAGATGAAACTATTAATTACAACACTGGTGAATGGTTTTGTGAAGACTAAAGTTAAATGAGTAAATACTAAAGTGTAATGAGTAAATACTAAAGTTAAATGAGGGCAAGATCTGGAATGGAAAATTCCTCAGTGCTGCCCTTTTCTGGTAAACCAAATAATCAAACATGTCAATAATTTTCATGGGACTAAATTTGGTGACCAAATGGAAAATTCCAGCACCAACCAAGATATTCCCACACTTAGAAAAAACCCAGGCTTGTAATGCTGGGATGTGAAAACAAAAAATAGTTGAAGTCTTGTTTGTTTACTTTATAGTTTTAATATGGGATATTAAAATGCAAACAACAAGGTATATTTGGCAAATATTTATTGGCAGATCACATTAAAACACTTGTGGCTTATTTAATATCTTTTTTTTAATATTCATAATGAGGTTAATTTTATGATGATAGTAACATATCACTTGTTGTGTATTTAAAGTGAGATGTCAAGTTGTGAAGAATAGAATCACCAAAAACCTACTTTTTTTATTATTATTGTTAATAATGCTTAATTTTATATTACAGCTACATGTTAAATTTGGTTTTGGGGAAGGGCAGATCAATTCTAACTTTCACAGTGAGATTTTACTATTAGCTCTTTGTTTTAAAGGTGACTCCTTCCTAAAAAATTTTGGGTCTCATTTAATTTGACCCCTTTATGCATTTCAGTTTATTTATGTATTGGACTAAATAAGAATGCTGACAATGGGCCAGTTCATTGTTTACTTTTGTTCAGTACAGTTTATACTTACACTACTCTGACATTTCATACCTAAATAGTGATTAATGGTAATCCTGATTTTAAGATTGGAACTTTAATTTTTGTATTTGGGACTCTAACTTTTTCCAGGTTGGGAGTCCTGGACCCCAACTTTTTGAAATCCAAGTGAGAATCCTGTATAAGGTAAGTTATCATGCACTAGTACTTTTTAAGTTCTTAATGCTAAAGTGACTTTGCTATCAAGTGCAAATGAAATAATATAATGTACTGAAATGTAGTAGCTAATGTATTCTAATTCATGAATACAGATTTTTCAGTGCTAGCTAATGTATTCTAATTCATGAATATAGCTTTTTCAGTGCTAGCTAATGTACATGTATTCTAATTCATGAATATAGCTTTTTCAGTGTTAGCTAATGTATTCTAATTCACGAGTATAGCTTTTTCAGTGCTAGCTAATGTACGTGTATTCTGATTCATGAATATAGCTTTTTCAGTGCTAGCTGATGTATTCTGATTCATGAATATAGCTTTTTCAGTGTTAGCTAATGTATTCTAATTCACGAGTATAGCTTTTTCAGTGCTAGCTGATGTATTCTAATTCATGAATATAGCTTTTTCAGTGCTTGCATGGTAATGTAAAGCTGCAACATCGTTGCATATACATGTATGTATGTTTATCTTTATATTTTTTTTGAAAGAAATATTTTTATTTAGGAATAATTAAGTTGTTTTTCAAATGGTGCAATGCAGGTGCATATATTTAGTGCATAATCTATGAATTGTTTCAGTTGTAAATGTTGAGAGTTCAGAGTTTATTTATATTGGTTTATTAATAAACAAAATACAAACATAAAGTCTTTTGTCTGTACTCCAGTTTCTCAATCATGATTCACTTACTCATCGTTCTTCCTTGCTTTCTTCACATTCTTCATTTCTTTGTTGCTTCATAAGATGACCCTCCATATAAAGGTCGCCTGTCTATAAAGGACAGTTCTGACCAGTCCACAGGGTGACCACAATATACAGGCTTGCCTGTACAAAAAAAAAACAAACACAACGAATATATATCAAAGGTTAAATTCTGGTTCTGCTCATGCAAGTAGAGGTAGTCATCCATCAAGTTCAGTGGTTCTCAGGTTTTCTTTGCCTTAAAAGACATCGTATCAACATTTGATTGGTTGATTTGTTGTCAGAACATGCGAATTTGGTTGATTTGTTATCAGATTAATTATTTGTGGACACATCACAGGTTCTGAGCATATGCTGAGAAACAGTTGTCATTTTTCACTGTGGTAAAAGTGATGGAGATGGATGGAAGTGAACTGCTGCTTATGGTACCAAAATGTTCCAATTCATCAACAAATTGTTGTAAAAATTACAAAATTGTTTAGAGATTATATTTTATCTGCCCCATGATGAAGGGTTCAAAGTGCTGGAATTTGAGAATACTTGAAGTGCAAAATAACTGACACCAATATTTTGCAGCAGAAATCTATTTCAATTTGGTTGTAACATTGAAGTTGTATACCATATATACTTGCATATAAGCTAATACCAAGCAAAAACTGCATAGACCCAGATCTGCCGTCACATAATGTGCAGGCAGATCTGGGTCTATGTAGTTTGTAAGAACTAATCAGTAGAACAAACAACATAGACCCTGATCTGCCAGCACATTATGCGATGGCAGATCAGGGTCTATGTTGTTTGCATTTGGACCTGGCTTATACATGAGTATATATGATAATTTCATAATTGCCTCTCCTGCAAAGCATAGGCAAGACATAGGGATTACCTTTCTGATGGCATTAAGTTTTTGCATTTACCTCAGTTTCCTTGACACTTTTGTATCAACATTTATAAAACTTCATTGATGTTTTCATCTTGTAAGGTACCGCACACCAGGGACAAAAGTAGGTCACAGTGATATATATTTGTCTTGCTCAAGTGACTATGCAAGGTTTTTGGATTATGCCATGGCAGAGCATAGCAATCAGTTGAATTATTGTTTATACATAAAATATGCAACAGGTTTTCATACACGTAATTGTACAATTGGAGAGGTGTGGTCGATCTTTAGGTGAAGGAAACAAGAGAACCTTGAGAAAATCACCAATTTTAGATGGTTAACCATATTCCCTTGCAGGGCTCGAAATTAGCTGTAGTCCGCTAGCCCGAGGCTAGTAGATTTCCTGTCGGACTAGTAACTTTCATAATGTTAATAGTCCGATGGGCTAGTAAGTTTCAGTTATCAACAGTCAGCATTTGTTTATGCCTCTCCCTAATAAAGACTTGACTTCAGCAGATGTTCTTTAGAATCAAGGCAGTGACCATTGTAAACACAGTCATAAAATATTAGCATCAGAAGATGAAGTCGATTTCTGCCTCGGAAAGGTGCGTTTCTATAATAAGAAGCCACCCGATTTTGCGCATTTCGCTTAACAGCGCCAATTATGGTCCCGTCATTAACAGCGGAAGTTTGGTAATTGATCCTAATTAATCTGATAACGTATGAAATGAAAAATGACGTGGAAATACCGGGTAGTCAAATGTTAGTTGTTAAGAGATTTTTATTTCCCACAAATTTATGGTATTCTATAACTTTATATGCGGAAAGTTATTCAGATTTAAAATCTCTCCTCTCAATCATAAATAAAAACAATTTTGTTTCTTGTGTTTCGTTTGGATCATCTGATTGCAACGCACGCTGTTATAGAGGGGCTGAACTTCACTATATTAGACATGGATAGTGAACAGATTGTACTTATGTTTTACTTATTTCTTTTTCTCTTCATTTTTCTATTGCATATTATATATAATATAAAATTTTTAGATTAACCTGTTTTAAAGCATCTCTCTCTCTCTCTCTCACATACACAGACGCATACAACATGGAATCCAAATCATCATAATGTTCGGTAAGAGTTTACGTATTCCCTGATTGCCAGCCAAGCTTTCTGCAGTTAGCGACCTCATCGTTCACACCAAGCCACAAAGATGTGTCTTCCGTGAAAGATTTTTAAATATTCTGATAATGTTTAGAAGAATTTTTCACCAAAGTTAACATTTAAAAAGTAACGCTAGAATGCTTATTAATTATAACCAAATTTTACTTTTTCAATGCATGATATGATGACATTTTTAGGAAATATTTAGAAAATATTAAAATTTGACCATTTATAAATTTACATATATATATATAAATATGGAAAAGTTCATAAAAGTAAGAAAATTAATACGGAATCTGTATTAGATATAGCATCATGGAACAAAAAGCATGAACGAATATTCCCACCATTGGGTGCGAACTCCCAACCTTGTGTTTTACATTTGCATCGAAATAATGATAAGAATTAGATCAATGTTACAATTACGTTATTGACACATTATTTCCTTATAACTACTTTTTTCTATGATGATAAATAATTGAATACACATGGAGATATCCAAGCAGAATGCGGTACATTTGTTGGGAATTAAAATCTCTGAGCATCTAAGATTTGAAAATTTTCCACCTTATTATTAATTTCAACAATACCATGAGGTCGGATTAATTAGGAACAATTACCAAACTTCCGCTGTTAATGATGAGACCATAATTGGAGCTGTTAAGTACGACGCGCCATGTCAGATGGCTTCGTTTGATAGGAACCACCTTTTCCAAGCTGAAACTAACATTATCTTCTGATGCTAATATTTTATAACAGTGTTTACAATAGCGACTGCTTTGATCCTGCAGAACATCTGCTGAAGTCAAGTCTTTATTAGGGAGAGGCCATTTAATTTCAAGGGGGGTGGGGGTGGGCAGGAATAGTAAAGATTTGGCAGGACTAGTATATTTCTCAGTATACTAGTCCTTCTGGCTACAAAGCAATTTGTGTTAAATTCGAGCCCTGCCTTGTACATGTTGTAACCTGGGATGGAACCCTTGAAATACAGAGCTAGCACATTACAGCTGTGCAGTCTTTTGAATATCCAGTAGCTATTGATTTAAAGCCCAATCCTTGTGGGTATGAAGATTACTTATTGAGGCCCTTAATTATTAATGAGGTATGCTTGGAAATTAAATAGATTCTTTAAATTAATTTTTATTTTTCAGGTTCAAACAGTCCGACAAGCGTGATGATGTCTAGACAGGAACCAGCTATCAACCTGTGGGTGAAAGCAGAACCTTTTAGCTATGGAGCCTTCCCCATTGCACCTCACCCAAGGCTGAATATCAATGTAAGCCAATCCAGGTGATGGAAGGGTTAGCAAACTAAATGTTCTGTGAATGGGGGTGGAGTGGTGGTGGTTCTAAGTACACGAAGGCACGTCTCGCCAACATATTATGCACATTTTTCACCATAGGTTGAGTTTTTGGTGTGATTGTTTAGAAATTAGCATGAATCCTGCAGTTGCATGCGATAGAATAGACACTGCAATGAATGTATTTATTTTCATGAGGTGGCAATATTTGTGGATTTCATGGTTACTGCAAACCATGAACTTAATTATGATCCAGTTGACAATGAATCACCAGTAAAGATAAAAGGCTGGCTTTTCACATAAGAGGTGTATCCACAAGTATAACTAAGGACAAAAATGTCTTTTTTTTAATTAAACCACAAAAATAGATATCCACAAAGATAAATAAATTTTAAGTAATATTAAAAATATGTACTGCATTTGTTTCGCACCCACAACTACTTTGTCATGTATAGCAAAAAACAGGTATCATTTTGACTGTTTGCTCTTGATAAATTTATAAACAATGACTTCTTACCCATGTAACTTACAATGTAATTGTCCTGTTTTGTTCTCTATACAATTTATATACTGTATTTCATGTAATTTTGTGTACCTTTTGGTTTATCATACACCATCCAGCTATAAAAATAATAATTAGTTAAATGTATCTTATTTTTTTGTACATAATACTAAATATTTTTTAACAAATTATTTAAATTTTCATACAAAAAAGTTCTACTGGAAAGGTTTACGTTTGCAAAAAAAGCTAGGAAATATTGCCAATTTTTTTATAACACAGAATAAAAGATTCAGATCATTTACAATTTTGTTTTTTCTTGATATCATTTTTATTCTTGTATTTTGATGTGTTAAACTTCAAGAGATGTTCACGTTTAAAACAGCTTAAAAAATATACAGACGTATGATTTAGGTATGTCCAATGACATAGTTTTGCTATGCACATGTTTTAAATGGTGATTAACTTTGGGTAAAATTTCTTAATTGAGGCATTGAATAATGAAACAGGAGATTAAGAAATAAAAGAATCACCATTTATAATCATGCAGAAAGATCTTTGATTATTTCATTCTTTGAATTATTTTTTTTAACTGCTTATTTTGGTGTTTTTTTTTTAATCAAGAAGAGAAGTTCATGTTTCCAATGGCTTGATGTATGATTTGATACCTCAAATGACTAATGTTTTGTTTGCAGAGTAAATGTTTGGTATAATCTCATATGAAAAACTTAACAATTTGTTGCCTCAATTAAGATCTTACCCAAACTATTTAACCTTGCGTAATTTTTTAATTGAGGCATCAATTAATAAAACTTGAGATTAAGAAATAAAGAAATAATTACCATTTATAATCATGCAGAAAGAGCTTTGATCATCTCATTTTGAAAGGGTAATTGTTTTGTTAATTGAGAATCTACTCTCATTCATCAAGCCACACTTTTTTGTCATCTTTATCAGCTAGAAAAATATAATGATTGATGCGTATGATCTCTTGTTGTTATTATAGTATCTGCTGCTGTTCATTAACAACTGAACAGTGGCCTTTACAGCACATATCTCTAAATAATATCATTAATGTGTGCTCTTTATGAAGTCGGTCACTGTAACAAAGTATCATGCGCGTTTTAAAACAAGTTCAGAAAGCATTTGATGTTTTCTTGACAAGTAAAAATTATATAGAGTCAGTACATGCTAAAGCAGGGGTGTCAAACTCATTTGCTATGGCAGGCCAGATTTGATATAAATAATAATAAATAATAATAAATAATGAGTCTGGCATGCTGTATGCTTGGTACCTTGTGTTAAAGTGAAGACCATAGTCCATTAGTCAGTTAGTCTTGTTTCATTTTAGTAATACAAATATAAACTATAAAAACTTTGTCATTTTCTATCATAAATGTGAAAATCATTGATGCAGTGAGTTTGATTCTTATTCTTTTAAAGTTCTTGGTTTCAGTCCTTAAATAATATGGTTAATGATTACTTTTTACTAAGGCCATCACTGTCACAAAACACCACAGTATAGCTCGCATGTTTTAAAACAAGAGTAATAATGCCATTTTATATGTTCTTGTAAAATTAACATTTTATTGAGAATCTATTCTATGTTACACCCTTCTTCTGCAAATAAGAAGAAAAAGTGATGCATGTGATCGCTTATCATTACAATATCTACTGCTGTTTGGATCATGGCCTTCATAGCTCATTGACAGATTTTCATTTCCCTATAGGTAGCCTCACTAATTTGATCTCATCTATCAAATCTTGCTCTCAGTCTGGAGTTGACTGGAATAACCTGGCCAGAGCTTTAGTCACATTTAATTAGCATGTAAATAACACTGCATGGCCATGTGGTTCTTGTGACAATGGATATCTTAATGAAAACAAGAATGAAATATTTATTCAGAGGTGTCAATTGATATAAGAATATAGTTGTGCCATTGTAAATGAGGAAGATCACAATCGTCAGGTAACTGAACAACACAGATTACAATTGCCTTGTAACCTCTATCTTTCTCTTTCACTCTCTCTCCAAAAGCTATAAATAAAAACCGCTCTGAATACATTCGATCTTACTCACTGACACAGTATTGTTTCATCTATATCTCTCTCACACACATTCACTAAAAACAACAAATGTCTTTTTGAGTTCTTTTATTTTTATTGTTGTTTGATAATGAGGTTACTGCTGCTGAAAGAATAAATGTCACACATAAGTGTTTGACAACAGAGGCTCAAATCGTTGCTTACAATTTACCTATAAATAATACATGTACAGACCATCTTAATCACTTTGCCAGCATGAGATACCATAACAGCTACAAAGAAATATGCTGTGAATACACATGATTTTACACACTGACACAACATTATAGTTTCATCCATTTCTCCTCTCTCTCTCTCTCTCTCATTTACTAATAACGACAAAAGTCTTTTTGAGTACTTTTATTGGAATTGGATTCTTGAGTTGGAAGAAAAATGAGACAAAACTTTTATCTTTATTTTGTAGGTTAGTAGTTATGTCGTTGAGTATCTTGTGTCACATAGATCTTGTTTGGGTCTGATTCTTTTATTTCCCATACGTGGTCAGTGCTCCAAAATAATAATTATTATTTTTTACATATAATTTTTTGTACTCTGAAATGAAAAATTATTTTTCATGTATGAAACAATACTTGAAATACGATAGGCATCATTTTCAAGAGTCTGTTTCTGTGTCCACCAAGACTGTACTTTAATATATATCCCCTGCACCCTATCTTTTACTTCAAGACATCCAAGAGTAGCATCATGATCTCGTACATTATTTTTATTCATTCTTGTTTTTATTCCAAAAATTGACATATTTCACTTTATTAATGCATCTCATTGGCAATTTCTAATTTTCTTGTATTAATTTTATTCCTTTCATTTATGAGCAACATTTATGGGATTATTATAAAATTGTGTAACAGAAATTATTATACTGTCGATGCTCGCTTATAAGTCAAGTCCAACTGCACAAACCCATATCTGCCATGGCATAATGTGTCTGCCAATCTGGGTCTGTGCAGTTTGTTAGGAATAATTAGTAGAACAAACAACATAGACCCTGATCCGACAGCGCTTTATGTGACAGCAGATCAGGGTCTATGTTGTTTGCAGTTGGACCCAGATTATACGTGAGTATAAACGGTATATACAGTAGATTTTTTTTTCTTCAGAATATCAAGAAGATTGTGATCTATGCCAAAAACAAAGGAGAGGCAGGGTTTCCACGGATAAGGTATTAAATGAAGCTCATGAATTACAAATCCACAATTCAATATTTATTTGATTTGACATTCATTATCAAGATACAAAGTAATAATTACAGAATTAGGAAACAGTTGTGAAGTACATCATAGCCTTCAGAGAAAACATCAGTTATATTAAACAATTTATTGTATTTACAATCTCTGTATTTAAGTAATCAGATACTTGTCATTAGGATTTTGCACAAGTGAAATCAGTATCAGTCTTGCTTTAAAACTGTGAAAATTTTCTGTTTCAGATATAGTTTTATTGGTAGCATTTTGATACAGTTTGTAGTGTCTCATGTGGGCAGTGAAAATTTGATAACTCAAACATGAGTCACTTAAGTATGTCTGCTGGTGCCAATTTAACACTTACTGCACAGTTCTAAATGATGTGATCATTGCATTATTTGAAGTGGTGGGGAAAATGGGGAGAAGTGAGTGTTAAGAAGAAAAAATTATAATGTTAAAAAAAGTCGGTTAAAACAGCTGTTTCACTAAACGTTTTAGGCAAATAAGATAATAACAAAGAAAATACTCATTGCACTTTATGAACATATTACATGTTTTCTTTGTTTTGATTCAGCAATTTGTTTTGCAAAAGACTGTAACCTTGAAAATAGGTTACTATTGAAAACAAGTGACATATTAGGATATAAACCCATTAATTCTACGTTTACAGGATGAAATATGACATAAACATGTTTACCTTTACTAGCAATTAGTCAGTGAATCTTCACAGAGTAATACTATGCTTGTCATTGGGTGACAAATACATGGAATTTCAATTCGTTAAGATTCATGTGTGAGTGTTTGGTGGAAATTTCATAGATTGAAATATGATTGCAGACATAAATAATCGTTCATTTGACATACAAGTTGATCAAAAAGCATTAAAATGCTATGTTTAAACTGTTTTACATTGCTCTTTGAACAGATTTTTGTTTCTGTTGGGTTTTAATGGCACTTTTAACACAATATTGGCTGTATCTTGCTGGGGAGATGGGAGCTAAGTGTCTTTCATAAGGACACACTGAGGCAGCAGACCCGGGCTGGCCTGGATGGTATTGAACCCATGACCCTTGGATTACAAGTCCAATGCTCTACCAACTGAACTACTATGGCTCCCATATGAACAGAAAAAAGATATAAGATTTTGATTCTGCACTCTGAATATGAGAGCATTCAATAGTCAGAAAAAGGGGTGTGAAGATGTTAACTTAAGAAAAGGTGAAGTCAATTTTGCTTTCTCTGCATATTTGGGCAAAATGACAGGCAATGGAGTGACTGTTTTGGCTGCATTACATCCTAACATGCATTATGACATCATGGATATGACATAACTTGTTACTTAGTGTATCATAGCGTCATGGATGTAAAGTGATGTGGTTGCAACTTCAGTTTTTTATTCAGTAATGAAAAGAACAATGGTTATACAATTTTAATGCTTGGAATAACAGTCATGTAAAAGAAAATGATAAAGTCAGTGAAAGTATATGAGACCTTGTGAAAATGTTTACAGCAATTTACAACCTGCTGTAAATTGGTTGCACAAAACTGACATCTTGTAAATTGTGTCATAATGAAAAAATTTAAGTCACCAACATAACATGCACTATTCTTTATTTATTTGTATGATCTAGAGCTATCTATATAAAATTTCACCATAGTTTCTAAAGAAAAACTTTCTAAAAAAATGGGCTATGGTTCATGATATTGGTTTTACAAGCAGAGTCTTTTTCTGCAAAGAGTTCTATACATGTATTAAGCTCTTCAACTCAGTTATTGAAGTGTTTGAGAATGTTTTATTGCACTACATTCAAGCAGCTGTAGGATTATGAGTGACATCAAGCCTGCAATTTTTGATGTTGTGAATGAATTGTTGTCAAGTGCAAGAAAGCAGTGTGATTTAAGATCACTCTGTGTAACAGGTGAGAGGGTCTTCTTAGAAATTAAGGTATGCACCAAGGATGGTGAACTAGCATCAGTCAATTCATGAACCAGTGCTTGGTAGAGAAGGTGGGGAGCTCAGCTGATGGAAGATCAACTGTGGTAGAAATGGCCACATCCAATCTTTGTGAAGTTTGTAAAAACAAATGTTAATGTTTGACCAACTGTCAGTTTATGGAGGATAAACTACAGACAGGTGGCTAAATTATCAATGGGTAAACATATCTGATGATCTTCAATGCAAATTTGATAAATTTTTAAATATTCATTCAGCTATTATTTTATGGACAATTAGTGACAGTGAATTTTACTGTATGTTTCTAAATAATGATTCTTACTTGGGGTTTAATATTCAACTATACACACCAACCTATACATTTTCAAGTTATTTTGGATTGCTTGATCCCATAGCTCTGTAAAAATATCAGTTTTTAGAAAAGTTAAAAGCTCCAGTGTTTTACAAGTGGCAAATACTTGTCATCAATCTTGTGACATGCTCTTCCCAAGCATATAGCCTTCTATTGCCCTCAACCTTAAAACTTAACTTGGTTGAAAACTGCAATAAATATTTTGGGCCTCCAACATTTTGATTATTCAAAATATGATTTTATTTTTAATTTCTACCAGACTTTAATTTCTTTGTCAGCAATATATAATCTTTTCTTCATTTTACAGCTACAGTGTTTGGCGCCACATTGCTTGTAACAAGCTGCATCTTTCTGAATCCTTGGCATGGATGTAAGTAAATTCAGAACAATTTCATTTTCAGAAATTAGATGGGAAAAGGACATTTAAAATAGCAATTAATAGGGATATTTGAAACTTAGAAATTATATGTTCAGTTACTAAATACATACATTTTACACCAGATATCTATAAAATGTAATTTTGAAACATACAAAAGACTTGTAGATAAGCAGCACCTACAGTTCTGATGTTAAAATACTGGTAAATGTTAAATGTTACAAAATCACATACTTCAAAACCAGTTGGAACCAGTCCAAGCATGTAAAATTATGTCATTGAAAGTTGTGGAATTTTCAAACTTAGATGCAATATTTTTTAGAAGTTATATAAAATAAAAGATAAAGGTAAAAATATAAATCCTTAAATTAGAGGGTCAAAATTTGTTTTATAAACTGCATTCTTGGAAAACATCAAAGATTTTCTCTGGTGGTACATCACTATAAAGCTTTCACATCAGGATACTTCCATTTCACAGGGCAGACAATATTTCAGATTAAAACAGTATTTATATAACATATAAAACATATGCTGTTTCATTTTAATTTAAGAGATGTCAAATTTCAGGTAGTCAAAAAACTTGTACTTTAGATGTATTCTTATAGAGAATGTTTACATAATGTTACTAAATTTTGACATAAAAAAATAGAAGATGACCTGCCTTTCAATACGTTATACAAGTTTTGAGTTTAGTGTTAATTACACAATTGTGAATTGAATTGTAGCAAAGTTCTAGTGTTAAAAAGATAAGAAAAATGTTACCTACTTTTGTCCTGACTCGAGCTGAAAGTAATTATTGGTGTGTGGTTTTACTCTGGGTGCAGTTGGAAAGAAATAAAGAAACCATCATGCGTATCCTTGATAACAAAAACGATTAAAAAAAACCCTCTCAAATTCCACTTTGCTTAGTATCTTTTAGTCATTGGAGCCACTTCTTGGAGTTTTCTCATTTCAGGGAAGTATACTCCACCTGTTTTTTACTTTCATTCCTGATGAATATTTATTAACTTATTTGTCAATTTCATTATGCAATGATTCAGTTGGCAGCATCTTAATTGCATGATTGGTGGTTGTTAGTACTTACAAGCCAATTCAGTACTTGACCCTTCTTTGTTAACTTTAAAAAGATAAGAAAAATGTTACCTACTTTTGTCCTGATTCGAGCTGAAAGTAATTATTGGTGTGTGGTTTTACTCTGGGTGCAGTTGGAAAGAAATAAAGAAACCATCATGCGTATCCTTGATAACAAAAACGATAAAAAAAACCCCTCTCAAATTCCACTTTGCTTAGTATCTTTTAGTCATTGGAGCCACTTCTTGGAGTTTTCTCATTTCAGGGAAGTATACTCCACCTGTTTTTTACTTTCATTCCTGATGAATATTTATTAACTCATTTGTCAATTTCATTATGCAATGATTCAGTTGGCAGCATCTTAATTGCATGATTGGTGGTTGTTAGTACTTACAAGCCAATTCAGTACTTGACCCTTCTTTGTTAACTTCATGAATAAACAGCTTTTTATTCCAACTTTTGTGCCTTAGTAGTTAGTTGTGCATTTTTATGAATTATCCTGAACTACTGTGGTTTCGTTTATTTTCATGGGTACCAATTTTCATAATTTTGTAACAAAGGGACATTTTCATAAATGCTTAAATTCATGGATATGCCTCTGTCATAGTTTGAATATTTATAAGTATTATATTTCTTGTATAAACCTCTACAAATACCCAAAATGAATAATGCAAAAGTACAAAAATATGCTGACAACAACCGGTAATGGCTTGAATGGTGAAAACAATGCTACTGCCAGTATGAGCATAAATCAAACACGTATGATGGTTAATCGCTTTCACCAGGTTTTCGTTGGAGTGCTTGACATCAAATGGTGCTAATGGAGCCACCAACACCAAGCCAAGTGGTATTTGAAACATGTCTATATGATCTTTTACTTAAGTAAATACTCAAAACTCTTTCTCTGTTTTATCCATACTGACCTCACAACACATATCGATTTAAGGCAGTGAGTGGAAAAAATGGCTACCAGATACTGTATACATATATGTGTATTAAAATAATAAAAACTGCTTATAATTATTTTTTTTTTTTAAATGGTTTAAAACAATTACATGTAAGAGATAATATTTTATTACAGTAATGAAGTTGAGTTATCAAATAGCTGAACTTTGTTGAATACTAGATATGTATCAGTAAGAAAATGGGAGTGTGTGTGTGTGTGTGTGTGGGGGGTCTTCATCACATGAGGCTCAGTTTTCGCAGGGTCTTTGAATTTGTGGTCTGGAGCAACAACGAAATCCACAAAAAGTGGTATCCAACAAAATATAGTGAAAGCACAGTATTACACTGGTGTTAGCATATGATGTTTGGCTGATTTTCACCTGTATATTCCTTTGCTTTTGCTCTTTTTAATTACAGATGCCAGGTACAATCAGCACAGTCTTACTGGTGATCATGCTCACGCTTACCAGTACCAGACCCAAGACACCTTCACAGGATGACAATGGACGGGTCCATCGCCAGTCGTGGCTCCACCAGGACCTGGCACTGGCTACAGCAAAGGTCCAGTCTCAGATGCCCATTACCAGACCAGGACAATCAAGGATGTTTGAGTGAATGCCTGAATATAACTATATCCCAACATGGATGGACTTCCAGTGTTGTACACCCTCAGCTCAAGCTGCTTCACTGGCACACTCATTGCACCTTTGCAGGAGGCATCTGATGCTACCCGGTACATGGGGCCCTTAGAAGTATAGCGGACTGGCACTTGACAGTTTTATTCCAGTCCTGGCTATGGCGACACCCCAGTCTCAGATGCTCAGTACCAGTCATGGATTCTATGTGATGTACACAGTAAATGCCAGGAGATAACCATGTCCCAACATGGACAGATTCCCAATTTTTTTTCTTTATTCCACACAACCTGTTTTGTCTGCTTGGTCACTGCATTCATCACAGGAGACTATCTTATCACTCCACTTCTCCATTTCTCGAAGATTCATTTGCACAAGTACCCTCTTCCGCATGGGTGCTGCGGAATATTAAAATCCTGTATAACCTGCAAGATATATGTGTGAAAATAACGTAAGTAGGGAGTTTCTGCTAGCGGCATGAGCAAAACTACATCACCCCCTTGAAAGCCTCAGTACAACAAATAGCTAACTTCCTTGGCTATTTTTAGAGTGGAAGTTAGCCCTGTCACTACGAAGGGCTATCATTCCATGATCTTGGACATGCTTTGAAATCTCAGAAGGGAGGATGTAGGCCAAAATAAGAACAGCTTTGACTTTGTTTTGTCCAGACTAAAAGGTTTGTCCCACTGTCCGAATGGAAGAAACTATGGGTTTTGACATGACTCAACAAAGCACCATTTGAACTCCAGTCCAGAACTTCATTCGTTCACCTCTGGTATAAGACCTGCTTTCTAGTCACCCTGGCTACAGCAGGTGGAATAAGTGAGTTACATGCCGTATCAGTTGACCTGAACTATCTGCAGCCCTGTCAAGATTGTTTGGTTTCTCTCATAATTTCTCTTTAATTGTTGCCTAGAACAGGTTCCTGCTAAGGGGCAACAAATCATGCATCTTTAAACTGCTTTCTTCCTGGGACCCTTTATCCCAAGGGCATCTACAAGACCCTGTCAGGGCTTAGAAGTGGTATCTATAGGACTCGCAGTACTAATTATATAGAAGAATGGGAACCAGTCTAAAAATGGGTGAAGATAAAATAGAGTATATATGGGTTTGGCTGGCCATGATTGGTTGATAATAAAAAGTTAAATTTGAGTAAAAAGAATATTTTGAGAACTTACCTTTTTTATACTTAAAAAAATAGAGACAGTGTTTTATTGATCAAATTTCAGTCTTTTGACAGACATGACTTTGGAACACTCATTACTGAAATTAGCACCTGATTCTTTAGGTGTTGAATTGAAAACACATATTTCAAACACATGTAGATAAAAAAAATGTCATGGGACATAGGATTTACTCCAGCATTGAAGCTTGCACTAAGGATGGGTCTGTACTGAAATATATAGATTTGATCATGAGCATTCAGAAATTTAAAGTTATTGAATTTTCAATATCATGGTGTTTCCATAGGTTTACTATGGGAGCTGTATTAGTACAATGAGTCCTGAAGCGCATCAAGCCAATCAGAAAGGAAGATTATTCATACCTCAAGTAGGTAGAGATGGCCTTTCCACTCAGACACTGTCATCTTGGATACATTGGGTTATCCCCTCAGCATATAGGGAACTGACCCAAGATAGATGAGTTTCTTATGTATTTTGGCTCATGAGGTTAGGGCAGTCACCACAAGCATTGCATTCGGGTGAACCTGTTCACCAGCCTTTATAATGCAAGCCATGGAGTAGAGGTAAGAAAAGACTTTTTGTAGCTTTTACTTCCAAGACCTTTCATTCCAAGAGCTCAGTTCAGCTTGGTGGGGACAATAACAGCAGTCCAACAGGATATCCTCCCAAGTCCCTCTGTGGCTTTGTAATAACCTGGGTCACTACTTCTGCTGGATTTGCGGGAGCAATGAATGTTTTGTCAATCATATGACCCATATTTCTGTCTGGCAAGTGCCAATCCTAGCCTGTGTATCTTCTTTTTAACAAAGCTGCTTCATATACGGTAGGAGACTAGAGTCTGGGCCAACTCTAGAGTAAGTGGATGTAACTCTCTCCTCCTAACACCTATTCTCCTAATGTATTATGTTCAGGTGACATATTTGAAGAAGAAACCAAATTTTCAAAGGTAGAATATGTTTCTTCAATAATACTCAATAATACTCACCCAGTCATAATATGGGCTTACCTTTCTAAGCCCTTCCTGAACTTACATTCATGTAGAGCATGCACTTCTGCTCCAGGAGTAAGTTATGACTATAGGGTTTTTGGCTCCAATACCTATATCCAGAGGGAGACTACTCTTGTCTGACTCCTTTTTTTAAGCAAGGAGATGACATTTTAGCACCATTATTTCGAAAACCAAGCCAAGATGGTTGTAAGAACTTTTTGGGGGACTTGGAAGGGCTGGATTTGCAAGGGGATGTACTTATAACATATTATGATTGGGTAATTATTATTGAAGCAACATATTCTGTCTTTTAAAAGTACTTTTTCTATTACATTTCTATGTCAAAATTCATTATAAAACAATTAAACAGCCCCTTTAAATTGAAATAAAGGTATTTTTTGGTACATAATGGAGTTTTTGTTCTTTAAATATTTCTTCCCATGCAGTTCAAGGAATTGGGATCTATTAATATAGAGACAAAACATTTATATCAAAGTAAAATAATAATTCGGTGAATTCACTGTTATTTGTAGGGTACCAGTTTTATGGATTTCATGGTTGCTACAAACCTAAAATTGAAGGATCCAACAAACATTATTCCATCTATGAAGACAATAGGACCCATTTTCCCAACAGTGTCATATCTGTGAATGTATATACTGATTAAAATGTTATTTTATGCAAAACTGCAACAAAAATTAGGTCCACAAAAATAAATTAATTTACAATATCATTGTCAGCAAACTCATAAACATTGTACAGAATAGTCATGAGAAAAAGTGCATGCTGATTTTCCAAAGCAATATCATCCACAGGTATTTCTCAAGGTGCCATTTTCTAAGTGAAAATACTTCAGCTGAGGACAGATTAGAATGGGACCACAATTTTGCAAGCAGTAGTAAGGATGAAAAAGGTAAATAATACAAAAATAGTCGTAAAAACTTGCAACATTTTTTTGTGGTTAAACGTAGTATGGACTTAGAGTGTTTTTTACCCTTGTCTGTCCATATGTCTGTCTGTCCAGTTTAGTTTTGAATGTAGGTCAGCTTTCAGGCTTTGTAGTGGGGTATCTGCATTCCATGAACATGTATTGTGTCATGACAATGTCTGATACCAAATAATTGATTTGATGTTTCATATTCCAGTCTTGTCCTGAAAATCACACAATTTTGACTAGCAAAAAATAATGTAAATTAAGGAATACAATTATTTTCTGAATTTGTTTTCATATAAGTAACACATTATGCAAATTTCCAGAGACTGGGCAAATCAATAACCTCTCATTACTTTCATGCAAATTATTCTGAATTTGTATAGGTCACACATGCTTAACAGTAATACAACATGGTGGTTTCTCACAGTGCTTTCAGCTTTGCAAGACAATGTATTGTACTGGTGTGGGGATATTTTGAGATCATGGTATTAATGTAATAAAACAATTATTAACTTTTGTTATGCTCAATCAGGGTTGTACAAATTGGATCACACAATGTCTGGGACTAGTCCAATGTCTCGGTTGGGCAAGTGCATTACAGTAAGAGTTTAGTCCTGAGCAGGTGCATTTTTTTCAGAAATGAAAGTCAGACGTGCTGTTTTAAAAGTAATAAATTCACTTATTACTCATATAGAGCATCTGTTTTCTTATCCCTCATTTGGAGAAGGACATAGGGGGAATTGACAAAGGATTACGTTGAGTTAATCCTTTACACACAATTTGCATGAACTGCTTAACACATTGACTGTCGCTTACAGCAGTGACATCAATAACATGGACTGGTTACCCATTGTTTGCTTCTAAGCAGATATGTTTTCTAGTTTGATTTGGAAAACCAGTCTAAACATCGAGTATCGTATGGTGAGTTAGATCACCCAAGTGTGTCATGTTTTTGCAAGTTAACTTAGTTACTTGGTTGGATAATTGTTCTATGGCAGAGTTTATGCAACTGATGTTTAAGATATCAAAAGTCAGGCACATGTCGTGTTTCATAGCAGATCAAATGTTCTTGACACAACTATTTATTACCTGTCCTAGCTACAATATTGTAGTCATGACTGACAGTTGGATAGGTCGATGAAGGAGGCAGGGGTACAACATATATATGGTCACAAATTCTAAAGTGAAATTTGGTGGAAAATTCATTGATCAAAGACAAACAAATGAAAAGTATTCATATTTGAAATAGTTTATTTCTGTATAATACAAAGACTCTAATGCAGGGTGGAGCAAATCCCATAGCCCAATGTCCCGGACTATTATTTTTACGAAATCAGGCAAGTAAAATGTTCAAAGTTGCTAGTTTGGGACAAGTGTTTTTTCCTATTTTAACAAAAGTGGGGCAAGTGCTTATTTGCATGTCATAATCACTTTAACTTTATCTGGCCATCCAGGACCTCCTGGCATACTGAATGCTTGATTCTAACCCTCTCCATGTATTCATTTATATCCTATATTACACCTGCCATTGGTCATTGATAACTATTGCATGACATGCACACGTTCTATTACCGCTTGACTGCATATTTGGTCAAGCGACCATATTATTGGCCAATCAAAACACATGAAACAAAACAAAACTGGTATAATTTGCAGTGTTTTAAACGGCTTTGTTATATTGTGTTTACTCAAACCAGATCCTTATGAACGACTCACCGTTTGATTTTAATCCAGCGAGTCAATCCAATTAAATTAATGAAAGGCACTTTACCAACATTAGTGTCAGTTCCCTTTTGAACTGATTAAATTCCAGTGATGATTCTGTAAATTCTAATTGATTATACAGAGGATTAACTTCAACGTCCGATATTGCATTTGAAGTGAAACAATTACGCTAATTAAGGAACTGTCTCTGTTCATATTTAAAGGGTAAAATGTATGTCAAAATCACTTTAGAAGTAATTGCTAAGCAAGGTGATATTTACTAAATCATTTTTGCAAGGAAGTTAATAATGAAGATTCGGAGAAGGAAAATTCATCTGGAAGTGGCAATAAAAAATGTGAAATATGACACCACTAAGAGACTGAGAAATTTCAGCCGCATTGGGTTGATAGTTATTCCTGGCTTGAATTCATTGACTCTGAAGGAAAAATGTTTTGCAATATCCCAAACTGGCACAGGTTGGAAATTAAACCAGTGTATTTATCAATGGAACTGACAAATTCAGGATTGAACCAATCGATTCTAATGACAGTTCTGGACCTCACAAGACCTGTGCAGCACTGTATATGCATGACACTAGCAAGCATGTGCAGAAAATCCCTGAAGTTAGATTTGCTGACACTCCATTATGAAAAGCCCTTTCAAAACTAAATGAGACTGAAATAAAAAATATGAGAGCTCTCTTTAACACAACCTACAGTCTAGCCCATTACGGAAAACCATTTTTTGATATGGAAAATTGCTGTGTTCATTCCAGGAGAAGAATGCTGTTGAACTTGGTGCTAATTATAAGAACAGTTTCAGGGCAAGAAACTTTGTTCTACCAATCGATCAAGTCATGAGAGAAGAAGTTAGGGAAAGTCTGAATTCCAGTAAAAATAAATTTCCATTCTTGCTGATGGACCTATTCATGCTGCCATATTGGAGCAAGAATTAGTGCATAAAAGATACCTGGACTCTGGAAAACTAAAAACCTCTGAAGTGACAAAATGTATAATATCAACCTATGTTTTTGAAAAATGAAATTCTTTTAAGAAATAAATATGTTGTACAGTATTTCGTTTGTTCTTTCTATGGATTAAAGAGCACACATCTGATGAAATCTTGACAAGTGATTTAAATTTTAGCACAAGTGAAAAGGAAGGTGGGACAAGTGAATTTTCTCAAACCACTTGTCCTGGACAAGTGGATAAAAAAAAATTGCTCAACCCTGTAATGAGTCCATTTCACCTGATGCTTGGTTGTTTCCCGGGTAATTCTGGTAACTCAGCTTGAACTGTAAGGTAGTAGATGATGAATCTAACTTAAATGCTGAATAACAAAACTTTTTCTACATGTACTTATTAACTCTCTTTGCCCTGATTTTATTTTGCAATCTTTTGTACTAAAATTTCCAATAACAAAGAAGAGATGGTGTCCTGGAGTGATCTCAGAATGTATGTGTGTTGGACAGTAATGCGACTAGTAAGAAATGTAAGAGATTGGTGAGGAAAAGTAACATTTTCTTAGTCGCTTGCCTTGGACAAGTGGGTGGAAACAAATATTTGCACAGCCTTGTTGATACATTGTTTTATTAATCATTCTACTTAATATGTGGCATAAAATTACCCACAAGTGCAGGGCTTAACAAATTATATAAAAGTCGGTTTGCACCAGGGCATGTTGACTGGAATATTTTAATTGCTCGTGGGAAATTTGAGCTTGTCCAAAAAATATGACAACATAATATCAAAATGAAAGTTAAAAAATAAGATAAAATAAAATAAGGGATGTTTTTTTGATATTTTATTATGGTTATTTTACAAATAAACAGCATATTTAGTTTTCTTGTTAGCATTCTTTGCACATTAAAAATATGTGCCAATAATTTAAGTTCCTAAAAATATATATCTGATAGTACATACAAGTAAATGTGAAAAAAGGAAGGGTTTGAATTGATAGCTGGAGAATCAGATGCATAGATAGAAGAGGATAGATGGATTGATGGATGGATGGAGAGAGAGAGAGAGAGAGAGAGAGATGGTAGGGTAAATTGAATTAGATAACCGAGAACAGAACTGTATTAACTTAATTTTAATTACACTTTGATATCAACATTGAGCTGCTTGTCCAAATATCTGAGTTGGCATATGATATGGCTGTAATATTGAGTTCCTATTTAGATATATTTGTAATATTTAGTGCATATGCATGTGCAGTGTAATTTGTTGTTAGATTATATAACTGTATGTGAATGAATGAAGAGAGAGAGAGAGACGGTTAGGTAAATGACCTTGAACTTGATAACCATGAACAGAACTGTGTTAACTTACTTTTTATACTCACTGATAAGATGACTTGACTATAAGTCGACCCCTCCTCTCTTTTTAGGGCTGCAATAAACTAGTTTCTCTTTTACCCTCCTATAAGTCGGGGTGTATTTTTGCAAGTCAGATCTGTCAGTAAGGGGTGACTTGTCGTTAGTGAGTCAGAGTTGCACTTTGGAAAAGTAAACAAGCCAAACTGGATCAATGGATAGATACGGTGGCACTCTACAGTTTCATATTTTGCATAAGGTTAGATTTTTATTTTTTCTGCGAACATTCTGCAGAAGAAAATAGACAGTCTTCTCGCAAAAGAGCAGTAGAGATTGCTCAAAATGTAAACTCACTCCATATTGTTCTTAGTTCCAAAAGCCAGCTGCAAGCATCGTCCTAATAATAGACCCAAGCTATCTCAACCTTTTCATTTTGGGTACCATGGTTCAAATTGGAGACACTGCACTTAGTTCCCAACACTGTTCAGGAGGGAGATTTTACAATTAGCCTCAAGCTGCAAATTGCATATCTCCACATTCTGATCCACAAGTCTTTCAGGAAATTTCTAAGGTTTGCATTCAGGAATATGGTATACCAGACAACATTCTCCAAAAACACCAGGTGAGTTACATTTTATATCACAACATGGAGTTCCTTGTTTCACTTCTGCTTCCCCTTGGATTCCTTGTCAATGAGGACAAATCTGATCACATCCCATCTAGACATTTTACCCACTTGATTATTGCTGGAAATTATGACTTGCACAGATGCCAGCAATTGTCCACCTCCTGCCTTCATTTTGACAACTCTACAGGGTTGGACCCCTTCAGGAGTGCTTGTTGCACATCCTCATGGAGATGAAGGCAGTAGTGAATGCCTTTCAGTTGTGGCAACAGACACTGTGTGGAGAGAATGTTCTCATTCTTTTTGGCAACTCTGCTGTGGTAAATTAAATAAGAAGGCAAGGGAGAATCAAGTCCTCAGACCTCTGCATTCAGGTTTGGTTTTTTTTGAAGGTGGTGTCATCATAAAAAAATCCACATCCAAGTCTGCCACATCCCAGGCAGACTCAGTGTTCAAGTGGACTCACTGTCCTGATGGAATCAGTTGATTCGGACAATGGTCCATTCAGCTCTCGGTATTCAGTCTGATCTGTGCCTATTGGAGTTGACCACTCATGGAGCTATTTGTGACCAAAATGGAATGCAAAACTCCTGACCTTCGTCTCTCATGTCACAGATTTGAAGATCTGAACAGTTGACGCTCTTTCCATGAACTGGAACAATCTTGATGCATACGCCTTTCCACTGGCTTCTCTGATACCCAAAATCTTGCATACAATGAGGGATTCAGAGTGCCATTTGATCCTGATTGCTACACTGAAGTGTGAAAAATCATGGCTCAGCAATCTAGTCAACTTAGCAGCAGAGATTACCAGAAAAATCTTGGGTTTTCTCCACCTACTCAAGCAACCATGCATGCATTTGTTCCACCCAAACCCAGAGTTATTGAACCTGTTTGCCTGGCTCATATCAAACATGGCCATAAACAAGTGGTGGACAGAATTGCTCTGGCAAGAAGTTCCAACAGTTTGAAAGTATATGAGGGGAAGTGGAGAGTTTTCTCTAGTAGTGCGAGGAGAAACATATCCCTCCCTTAAGAGCCTGTGTACCAGAAGTAGCTAACTTCCTCATTGGGTTCTTAAAATGAGAAGATGTTTGCCTCCATTGCTATCAAGGGCTACCATTCTACAATCTCAAAAATGTTTTTATATCATGGAAGGGGAGGATGCAGGCCAGAACATAGACCTTTCTGACATCTTGATGAACTTTGACTTGACTAGGCTGAAGGTTTTTGCCTGTGTCCAAAATGGAAACTGCTGTGGGTTCCGACATGACTGAATAAAGTCCCTTTTGAACCCATGTCTACAGACTCCTTGTCTCACCTCTCCACAAAACCTGCTTCCTGGATTTTCCAGCTACAGCAGGCAGAATCAGTGAGATATATGCCTTATTGGTCCATCTGATCTAGCTACAGTTCCTTCATGATGGTTCAATTTCACTGTTGATGGTTCCTGCTTTCTTTGCCAAAAACATGCTCCCATTCATGTTTACTTGGTCTTTCATTGTGAAACCTCTTTCCTTTTTCAACCCTTAACTTCAGGGATGCCTATAGGACCCAGTATAGTCTTTGAAGCGCTACCTGAAACCAATGAAGCCAATTAGTAGAGGGATATTTTGCTTGTTTTTACAACTAAAAGAAGGAAAGGAGGATATCTT
This sequence comes from Margaritifera margaritifera, assembly GCA_029931535.1. Classification (NCBI taxonomy): domain Eukaryota; kingdom Metazoa; phylum Mollusca; class Bivalvia; order Unionida; family Margaritiferidae; genus Margaritifera; species Margaritifera margaritifera. The sequence continues at coordinate 5,709,128 of JAQPZY010001684.1, forward strand.
GGCTCAAGTATTATCATCCTGGGTCCACTGGGTTTTCTGCTCTGCTTGTAAGGAACTAACCCAACACCAAAATAAATTGTTTTCACATATCGGCTAATGAGATTAAGGCAGTTGCCACTAGTATAGCATTTGAGCATAGCTGTGCACTGACTGACATTATCCAGGTTGTGGGATGAAGCTTTTACCTCAGAGACCTTTCATCCCAGAGGGCACAGCTTGACCTGGTGGAACCTATTGCAGTAGTGCAACAGTCTACCTTCCTGGGTCATTCAGCAGCTTTATGCCATGATGCAGTTTTTTTACTTCTGATGCATTTGGGGGGTGAAATTTTCTTCAGGCCACGTCCTCGCATATCCATATGCGAACTATACCCCATACCTCACATGAGATTTGAAGCTGCTTCATGTACTTCTGGAGACCAGAGATAGGGTCACCTCCAGGGTAAGGGGATGTACCATATATACTCGTGTATAAGCTGGGTCCAAATGCAAACAACATAGACCCTGATCTGCCATCACATAATGCACCGGCAGATCAGGGTCAGTGTTTATTGTTCTACTGATTAGTCCTTACAAACTGCATAGACCCAGATCTGCCTGCGCATTATGCGATGGCAGATCTGAGTCTATGCAGTTTGCAGTTGATATTGGCTTATACACGAGTATATACGGTAACTCCCTTCACCACCGACCTATTCTGCTGAGGTACTATTATCAGGTAACATATTCGAAGAAAAAAAACAACGATATTTGGAGTAAAGTATGTTATTTCAACAGTGCTTATCCAATCATAACATGGGCAAACCTCCCTAGCCTCCACACATTTACAACCCAGAATGATTGTTTACATCCATTCCATTAGTAATTGACATATGGATGGGATTTGGTGTTAATCCCCTGCCCAAGGGGAGATCAGTCTGGTCTGACTTCCATCTTGGTAAGCAGACGAAAGATGACTTTAGTACTTTTGGGTTCTAAAAACAAATTTGGGAGGGCTGGATTTGTAAGGTAGTGGATGTACTCCTAGGCTATTATGATCGGGTAGATATTATCAAAATAACATATTTTAATCCAAAAATTGGTTTCTATAAAATGAGCAGTAACATAGTATCCTTAAATGCATTTACTTGTGTATAACATGCAATCCAAATGTGAAGAGTATAGACCCAGAGCTGCTGTTGCATAATGCACTGACAGATCTGTGTACACAGTTTGCTTGAGATCACAAGTAGAATGAACATTGAGACCTTGATATATCTGCACATTATGCGATGGCAGGTCTGGAGCCGCTATATTTGCAGTTGGGCGTGTGTTTTATAGGAGCAAATACTGCTATTCTCTGGTGTTTTTACTTTCCTTTTTAGAAAATATGAAGAATCAGATGTCCCTTGTAACCTTCAAGTTTGTCCTGTACCTGTACATACAGCAACTTCACAAAGTGTCACTGAAGGCGTCCTTGGTAGCTGGGGATGAGTATCTTTTAAATCTGTTCAATGTATTGTTGTGCTTTTTCCAGTACAGAATTAACCATTTGGTGTTTTTTTTATCAAAATCTTCACAGTAGTTTTTTTTTTTTTGCTCTCTTCTACAACAGGTTTTGTTGGTTTGTTGTCATGCGGCACAGAAACACAAGTAGGTTATTTAGTGCCAAGGCATTAGGAGTAAAGTGCCTTGCCCAAGGATCACTTCATTGGCAGACCGGGGCTGATCCAATGATAGAATTCGAACCAGCACCCTTTTGCAAGTGACTCTGGCACACTAACCACTGAGGAGGGAAGAAGCATCTAAATTGACACCCTACTGATCCGGATAATATTAAAAGATGGCAGCCTTCATTGCCATAGCTTTTTTGACAATTGCAAGAGCTTCCTAGGTCAGAAAACAAATTGGCCTATTTTATGGGTCATTGGCCCACTTTATTATGTAAGGCAATGACAAATTAAGAAAAACAATGGGACAGTTGAAAATTGTAGTGGTCATTAAGAAAAGTTGACATGCTGAGCATCTCTTAATATTGCCTTTAGAGGAAAACAAATGCCATATTTGAATGTGTCATATAAGAGGCCCATTATAAAATGGGTTCAGTTTCACTGTATCTGTTATACTTATGATTTTGCAAATGGACAATGCCCTATCCCAGAAACATCCCTGAGTGAGTTATAATGATGGAGAAAGATGGCAAAAAATCACTTTGTTCATTTACAATCTTACTGGAATTTTGCCATTTTGTTTTCAGCTAATTTTGCTCAGTCAAGGCTTGGTGCCCACTACAGACATTTATGACCTTTGGTATTTATATGAGAAAATATCTGTCTTCCAATTGTGCCAGTCTGTACATGGATGCCATATTTTTCTGTACATGGATGCCATATTTATTCTGTACATGGATGCCATATTTATTCTGTCTTCTGTATTCCTCTTCTCGAAGAGGCAGAAGAGTTCAGAGAAAGAGAATATTGAAATTGAAGAACTGGAAAAGGCTACTGCTTTTTTCAGAATTGCAAATTGAACCAGACAAGATGGGTTTATGTGTTTGATTGGGTTCTATGAGCTGTATTCCAATATCAAAATCATGCACAATGTTATATTAGCAGCTGCTAGTTGGCTTAAAATCCTTCTTCTCTTACATTCTTTTGTTACATTGCTGCATTGACCCAACATACCTTGTTCTGTGGAATTTGTGCAGGCAACTTTTAAAGATAATGAGATGGCTGCATGCAAAACGAGATATGGTGATTCTCTTCATATTGAAAAACAAAAATGAAGAACCTTGCAATAAGGTACCCATTGCAAAAAAGAAAAACTGTTGTAATGCCCAGATTTATGAAGATTCCTCAACTGGAAATTCTGAGTGTTCAATTTTCACCACTGAAATAAGTATGCTTATTGTTATTAATTTACAGGTTTAATAAATATTCACCTTTTTACTACAAAATGTGACAAAACTTTAATTAAAGCCCAAAAAATTCCCTTTAGACATTATGTAAGATTTATTAACCTTAACCATGATATTAGGTGGCCCACAAGATCAGCTTCCCCAGATCTAGATGGGAGATCTACACCTAGAAACTCCAATAAGGTACGTATGATACAGAACAGAGAAAGTACTTTGAAGCACAAACATTTTTCATAAGTTTAAGATGTTTGCATATTTAGTTAAAATAATGCCAAGTTCTGACAGTTTTATTTCATGGTAAAGACTATATTGTAAGATGGTTTACATTTAGAATGCATATTTAAAATAGTCTTTATCCCTGCCTTTTTTTGGTCTCAGGGGCCTGAAAATTGCTGTGGTCTGAGGTCCAGGACTGATTGTTTTGGCTGTGGACCTGTCATATATTACCAGCACACTGGCTTGTCATACCTTTGATATTTCTTAGATTTTCCAACAAATTGAATAAAATGTGCTGTTTGATCCTTAAAATATCTGAAAAGAGTCATGAAAGTGCACTGATGCAAGCAGATGTTGATTGTTCATTGCAAGAGACTGGTATTGTAACACATAACCAGAAATCTGTAAATTTAGCATGCAATATGCAGAGCACCAGTCTAAACTTCATCTTTGTCAATCAGATGTTTGTCTTGCAACAACCTCAAGAAAACCAACCATCTGCTGTATGGGTTTACCAAGTTTCACATGTCAGACTTAGTTGTTGGACCAGTGCTTAGCTTATGTAGACCTGGGCAGTGTTATGTATGATGTTTATATAATATTATAAATATTTTAGGAAATTATAAATGTTTCTTCACTTTAATATTTGCTTAAATCTTTATGTTTATCAGGAAAAACATGTTTAACTAGTGTCCTTGAATTAGGTTGTTTTGATCAATATATTTTCTCAATTTGAAGGTCAAGGTTGAATTTTGTTTACAGTTAGAATTCCATTAAGATGACTCATATTCTAGAACATTCTGTCATGTGACCAATCTTTATATATACCATGTGTGGTGGACATTTTTTCAGTTTTGACATTACCATCAGTCTTGTAAAGAGCTATTACAGTTGTGAAAATTCATTCCAAATTCTAAGAGAGGAATTATTTTAAATATTCATTGGATTATAACAGTGCTCATAAACTTTTGGATTTTGGATTTTTAATTAATGATTTTGGAATTTAAGTGAACTTATTCAGATATTTTGGAATACTTCATTTTGACATCAGCACATCAAGATTTCTAGTACATCAGGACTTTGGAGACCATTAGCACATCATAACATTCAAGGACACAGCCGTGAATTCGGAACATTCTATATTTAGGACTTGTGATTAGAACAATCATTCTTATTGGATTATTAGGATTTCAAAACACATTACTGTAAGTGACTTTTTGATTTTTCATTTTAATTATCTAGTAATAAATTGCTTGTTGATTTTTACTTGATTTGTTGGTTTCACTTTCTTTCTGTAACATTTTTCTTAGACCATAGAGTCGTAACAGCAGTATATGGTCCCACTGGTCTTGGACCAGTGTATCAGAAAGTAAGGTGTTGGCAGTGACAATAACTGCAGTATTGTCCATGATATTATGATTTACTGTCAAAATTTTTAGTACTCTGTTAACATTAAGGTAACATTAAGGTAGCACTCAGGTAACGTTCAGCATTGCACTGTTCACAAAACGTTATAGAGTTGTATAGAATACTTGTACTGATCTCTTTTTCTATTCAGAGCCTTGATGACCACAGTCATATGGTGTTTGTACAAAACAACCTCCATGAGATTTTAGATCTGCTAGTGGAACCAGGTATGGTGATATGTGTTCTTTCTTGTGTCTTTTTGTATTTTGTATAACTAAACAGTTTGACAACATTGTTATGTAAACTACATCATCATTGATAGGTTGAGATATAAACAACTTGTATATATCCATACTTGATACCTATATATATATCGGTGTTGTATATGAGTACAATAAAAATACATTGAAAGTATAATGTACCTACCTGAAGACCATTCATGACAATGATGCCAAATCCCTAGAAGGAATAAAGTAAGGATGTATTACTAATTTCCTGTTGAATGAACAAGTATATATATCAGAGGTTATTGCAAAATACTCCCGTTGCACATTTATGGTTATGAAAGTTATTAATGTAAATTTTATTCTTTTTCTCGTATTCAGCTTCACATTTGTAAAATTTAATAATTTTAAACTCCTTATCTGTCAAAACAAGCACGGGATGGCCAATCTTTGTATGAAAGGTGTCAAAATGCTCTCAACATGGGATGGGTCATAATTGCTTCTTAATCCAGGCTGCATGTTTCCACCAACAAAGCAGAACAAGGTATGCCCTGCAGTGCCCAAATGATTCCATCTAATGCTGCTTTGCATACTATCAAATATCAAACAGAATCTGCACTTTACATTGTCGATATTCTATAACAATAAATACCTTTGTTTCACTGACAAGTAATGACATGGAGAAATATCGGAAGGAGAAATCAGTCAAACAAACAAAGCACCTATCCAAGTTTTGTTAATTGGTTGTTCATGGTAGCAACAGAAAATCAAATGAGTTTGTTGGCATAAATTGCTACCGAGTACCATATATACTTGCTTACAAGGATAGCAACTGCAAACTGCATAGACCCAGATCTGCCATCGCATAATGCACTGGCAGATCTGGGTCTATGCAATTTGTAAGGACTAATTAGTAGAACAAACAACATAGACCCTGATCAGCTGGTGCATTATGCAACAGCAGATCAGGGTATATGTTGTTTGCATTTGGACCCGGATTATACACTAGTACAAACGGTAAGTACTTAACAATTAATTAGATAATATGAAAGGTACTGCGCTGTTGTTTTCCTCTGAGTTATTACAGATCTTAAATTTACATAAAAATCTGTAACCATCATGATCAGGATGAAAATTTTAACCTGAAATAGTCAAGAAGTTTCAACAGTGAATGGTTGGACCAGTTCCCATGGCTGAGATATGAGAAAATATTGAATATGCTGTTTTGTGAGTTATGTCAAAACACAAACAGAAGAACAATTTTGTCAGTCCCGGTGTGTTTCAAATTTTCCAAGTTAGCCCATGTCCACTGTGCAGGGTGTAATGAACAGATTCATTCCTCAAATGCTGAAAATGCAGCAAAAAAAGCAATATTCTTGTTATGATGTTTGACAAAGGAATGGACTTGGTAGAAGATTCTATGAGAATGCTATTTTGAAAAGCTTATTTTATTGTGAAGGAAAATGTTTTGAATGACAAGTATTAGTCCCTGCATGAGCTCAGTCCATTTAATGAATTTTAAATTTATGGGAAATGCTTTGATATTGTTAGAGAGAAGGTGTAAAGTCTTCCATCGGTCATGCTTGTAGATCTTCTTTAACCAAATAATGAGACCTAAATAGGGGTTGAAATAGTTGTTGTTAAAAAAAAAAAAAAAATAGAAAAGAGACATGTTTCAAATATTACAAAATCTAATTTTGAGCAATGCATTTTTTTTTTCTTGTATCATTACATGTGCTTTTTCCACATTGATTGCATTCATTCTAAAGCACTTCTAGTATCATACACTGGAAGTTTGACACTCTAGAGAGAAAATGATTTCACACCAATGCAGAGATCCATACATGTGACAGAACAGAGAAGTCAGCTTAAGACAGATCAGGAGATTTGCAAAATTTGGTCAGGAGCTTTGACTTCAAAAGAGGGAGGATTTTCAACGACCTGATTTTTAGCATGCAAATGGACAAAAATTACAACTTTTGAACAAATTCCCAGTTTTAAGAAAATTAAAATATGCACATCATCTCATCACATCAGTCCTTTCACAGTAAATTGTTGCCATTCATACTCTCCTTGTATGCACCACAATCATTTTAGCACTTCTTAGGAGATCATTATCTGGATTATATTTGTGACAGTCCTCATCATTGTTGTTCTCAACACTTAGGAGATGATGTATTGTTACTGGATCCAGGTTTCCACTGCAGTCAGCCTGAATTTTCCTCAGAATGGAAAATGTCCTTTCAGTGTCTGCATTTTAATGGGGCAGTGTTAGTACAACTCTAATGAGTCCACCATGAAGTTTAAATTGTTTCCTGCCTGTGGGTAGATTTAAGTTGCTGACTGCCTGTCAGAACTTCTTAAAAGCGGTGCTATCTGGGTTGAATTTGGGAAGTTCCCATTGAACTTGACTTTATAGGAATGGCAGAATGCATATTCATATCCCTTTGAACTTGATTCCAACAATGAAATTCCTGTTTCCATTCATTATTGAATTGTGTGAGATTTTTCGGTTGTTTAGATTTTGGCGTTTCAGAATTGTGAGATCATGCACGCTTAGAGATCGACAGACATTAAATACCGATACCAAACCAACTTGTTTTATGTCACCTGAGCTCTTTAGTAATGCCTAATCCATCCATAATCCATTAACATCTTTATCCACTCCAAAGTACTACTGATCACACATAGTATAATCCGATGATTAATTTTAGGTTATTGTCTTTTGAATTAGCAATTAAAGTGTCATGCTCACAGTCTTGTGATCACAGGAAGTCTTTACCTTAAATATACTACACTGGAAGCAAGGTGTAAAAAAACCTGGAAAAATGTCTGTTCTGGAATTGTTTAAAAAATAATTTTGAATATGCAGAAGATTTCAGTGAGTGACAGGAGGGATGGGAGACACCCCTCATTTTGGGAGGTTCACATTTACAGTGATCTTAAGTTCCAGATGTTTTAGTCTAAATCTAAGAGATAGAGCAATTACTATTGCATCTGAATTGCACCCTGGCATGAACCCTATGTGTGTGTGTGTGTGAGAGTGTGTTTTCAATATTAAAATATTTAAATAATTATAAGAATATTTTCATTGCAATTACATTTATTGTATATACTCGCATATAAGTTGGGTCCAAATGCAAACCACATAGACCCTGATCTGCCATGGCATAATGCGCTGGCAGATCAAGGTCTGTGTTGTTTGTTCTACTGATTAGTCCTTACAAACTGCATAGACTCGGATCTGCCGACGCATTATGCGATGGCAGATCATCGATGTGACTCGTGGATGTTATAATACTGAAACATGTTAGAGGGGAGGGATCTTTTTAAACTTATAAACATGTTGGATCATAAAAAGGACAAATCAATAGCGCTTTACAAATTTAAAAATAAGAATATGAGAATGATGTAATACAGCACTCAGATTGAGCACATTGTCATCTTCATTGCAGAATTTGTGGACTTGACTTTACGGTCATTCAACGAAATTTAGACATGTTGACTAGTTAAAGTGAGTGTTGTATATAAATAATTTATCAATATGTGTTGTGTTTGAATTCTGGTACTAATCCACATGGATTTTCCCCATTTGTGACAAGAATTTTAACCAGCTGCAGATCCAGGTTAGTAGCAAAAATGAATGTACATTTTTCATACAGTTTATTGTAATTATGGCATGTAATATACATAGATTACACTTGTTATGCTCAGATTACGCTTTTTTGCCACTTATATTAGTAGTAATTACGCTTATATGTCTCTAAGGGTTGGCATGTATGCAAAGGCATAAACTTGCAGATGAGAAAAACAAAAAATCTGACCCAAACTGGCAAAACAAGCATCGTCCATAAAGATGAAAGTACTTTTATGGTTAAAATTAATAGAGAAATAACTTGTTATATTCTTGTTGTCAAAATAGCTGTTTTAAGGAAAGCTGTGACAGTTTTCTTCCCAAAACATTTTTCTGATGCCCCATCACAAAAGGGGTAGGGCATATAGCGTTACCCATGTCTGTCCACATGTACATATGTCACACCTTGGTTAAGATTTGAGTTTAGGTCACTTTTCAGGCACTTGGGTGGGGCATTCATTTTCCATGACTACATAAATTTTTAGCTCATGTGGCAAGTGAGCTAATGTTGTAACTATGCATCTGTCATATGTTGTGAATCATGCCTTGTTCATCTTGCATACATCCGTCAACAGTTGCTTATTACCACTCTGGAGCCCATATTTCTGATCCAATTTCAATCAGACTTGGAATGTGGGTTTATATCATCAAAATCTCAGACAAGTTTATATCATCAAAATCTCAGATGAGTTCGATAATGAGTGAGATTGAAATGAGGTGAACTTGCATCTGATTTGTTAACCTTATTAGCACTCTGGAGGCCATATTTCTGATCTGATTTAGATCAAACTTGGAATATATGCTTATATTATTAAAATAATGAGCAAGATCATCACATTCTAATGAGGTGATCTTGCATCTGATTGGATGAGCTTGTTGCCACTCTGGAGGCATTTCTGATCTGATTTTGATAAAACATGGAAAATATGCTTATATCTTCAAGATCTTGGATGAGTTTGATAATGAGCTAGATCAATGCATACTAATTAGGTGATCTTGCATCTGATTGGCTGAGCTTGTTACCCCTGTGGAAGTCACATTTCTGATCTGATTTTAATCAAACTTGAAATATGGGCTTATATTGTCAAGGTCTTGGATGGAATAGATAATGTGTGAGATCCACACATATTAATGAGGCAATATTGCATCTGATTGGCTGACCTTGTGACCAGCCTGGAGGTCATATTTCTGATCTTATTTTGATCAGACTAGGAATATATGCTTATATCATCAAGATCTTGGACAATTTTGATAATGACTAAGATTTGTGCATATTAATGAGGTGATCTTGGATATGATTGGCTGAGTTTATTATCTAGAAGCCATGATTCTGATCTGATTTTGACCAAAATTGGAATAAGGGCTTATAGCATCAATATCTTGAACAATATTGAAAGTGAACATGATCCATGCATATTAATGAGGTGCTCTTGAATCTGATTGGCTGAGTTTGTTGCCACTGTTGAAGCCGTATTTTTTATTAGATTTTGATCAGACTTCAATCAGGCTATATTAATGAGATGCCTTGCATCTGATTGTCTGAGTGTGTTACCTCTCTAGATCTAGAGACTATATTTCTCATTCAATTTCTATAAAACTTCCTAAATGGGTTTTTATCATCAAGATCTTGGATGACTTTGATTATGAACAAGAGACTGCATATTTATCATGCCATTATCTTTAAAACAAATTTGTATAAGGATATAGTAAAATAAATAAAATCAACATAATATAAAGTTTCGGAAATAGTTTATCTTTTTTGTCTTCTTACGATACTACATAAGCCTACTTAGAGAAATGGTCAACTGTTAAGTTATGTATGCCAGGTGAGTGATATCAAGCCCATTTGGGCCTCTTGTTTGAAAATATACCATCCAGGCGGATTTTCTGCTAAATGTTACACAACTTTCAAAAAGATCATTAAAAAATTACCATTTTAAGACTTGCACAAAAGAAATCAACTGATAGATGGATTGACGTATGCATTTTTATTGACAGTACCCGGTAATTTCCTTTGGATGACTACAGAGATTTCTTAATGAGCACAAGATCATCGATATTCATCAACATTCATCTGAAACTGAAATTTTCATTTAGAGTTGAGAAATAAAGACATCTTGTTTTTTCAAGCCTTCAGAGCATGTCATAATACATGTTTGTATAAATTTCATGTATTTTATAACATGTTTTGATATATTGTGATTTCTGTTGTCATGTATGTTGATGTTTTCTGTCTTGACAGATAATAGTAGTGGCTATCCTGGAGATGTGAGCCTGTCCCAGTTGGCAGTGGAGACGCTTGGCTTTCTTCTTGCTGGCTCCATGGATAGATGCAAGTAAGTTTCATCATTGATCTACAGGTCCTTGTGCTGTGTGAAATAAATATCCATGGATAGATGCAAGTAAGTTTCATCATTGATCTAAAGGTCCCTGTACTCGGTGAAATAAATATCCATGGATAGATGCAAGTAAGTTTCATCATTGATCTACAGGTCCCTGTACTGTGAAATAAATATCCATCGATAGATGCAAGTAAGTTTCATCATTGATCTACAGGTCCCTGTACTCTGTGAAATAAATATCCATCGATAGATGCAAGTAAGTTTCATCATTGATCTACAGGTCCCTGTACTATGAAATAAATATCCATGGATAGATGCAAGTAAGTTTCATCATTGATCTACAGGTCCCCCTGTACTCTGTGAAATAAATATCCATCAATAGATGCATGTAAGTTTAATCATTGATCTACAGGTTCCTGTACTCTGTGAAATAAATATCCATGGATAGATGCAAGTAAGTTTCATCATTGATCTGCAGGTCCCTGTACTGTGAAATAAATATCCATGGATAGATGCAAGTAAGTTTCATCATTGATCTACAGGTCCCTGTACTGTGAAATAAATATCCATCGATAGATGCAAGTAAGTTTCATCATTGATCTACAGGTCCCCCTGTACTCTGTGAAATAAATATCCATCAATAGATGCATGTAAGTTTAATCATTGATCTACAGGTTCCTGTACTCTGTGAAATAAATATCCATGGATAGATGCAAGTAAGTTTCATCATTGATCTACAGGTCCCTGTACTGTGAAATAAATATCCAGTCATAGATGCAAGTAAGTTTCATCATTGATCTACAGGTCCCTGTACTGTGAAATAAATATCCATGGATAGATGCAAGTAAGTTTCATCATTGATCTACAGGTCCCTGTACTCTGTGAAATAAATATCCATGGATAGATGCAAGTAAGTTCCATCATTGATCTACAGGTCCCTGTACTGTGAAATAAATATCCAATCATAGATGCAAGTAAGTTTCATCATTGATCTACAGGTCCCTGTACTGTGAAATAAATATCCATGGATAGATGCAAGTAAGTTTCATCATTGATCTACAGGTCCCTGTACTGTGAAATAAATATCCATCGATAGATGCAAGTAAGTTTCATCATTGATCTACAGGTCCCCCTGTACTCTGTGAAATAAATATCCATCAATAGATGCATGTAAGTTTAATCATTGATCTACAGGTTCCTGTACTCTGTGAAATAAATATCCATGGATAGATGCAAGTAAGTTTCATCATTGATCTACAGGTCCCTGTACTGTGAAATAAATATCCAGTCATAGATGCAAGTAAGTTTCATCATTGATCTACAGGTCCCTGTACTGTGAAATAAATATCCATCGATAGATGCAAGTAAGTTTCATCATTGATCTACAGGTCCCTGTACTCTGTGAAATAAATATCCATGGATAGATGCAAGTAAGTTTCATCATTGATCTACAGGTCGCTGTACTGTGAAATAAATATCCAATCATAGATGCAAGTAAGTTTCATCATTGATCTACAGGTCCCTGTACTGTGAAATAAATATCCATGGATAGATGCAAGTAAGTTTCATCATTGATCTACAGGTCCCTGTACTCTGTGAAATAAATATCCATGGATAGATGCAAGTAAGTTTCATCATTGATCGACAGGTCCCTGTACTGTGAAATAAATATCCATGGATAGATGCAAGTAAGTTTCATCATTGATCTACAGGTCCCTGTACTCGGTGAAATAAATATCCATGGATAGATGCAAGTAAGTTTCATCATTGATCTACAGGTCCCTGTACTGTGAAATAAATATCCATGGATAGATGCAAGTAAGTTTCATCATTGATCTACAGGTCCTTGTGCTGTGTGAAAAAAAACTAAGATATTGACCATGTGATTCTGCCTATAAATGCATGCATGTCTGTCTATGAATGCATGCGTGTCTTTTTGCAGGATTTCTCACTATTACAGTTTTCATGCTTAGAGATATTATGTAACTGTGGATAAAAGTTGCAGAATCATGAGCTATCAGCTAGGGACAGAGAAAACACAGCCCATCTGTCAATTAAAGTTAGCACTTTTTGCTGTTATTTCAAAACGTTAGTAGGGATGAGTTAAATTTATTGCTCAGACTGCAACATTGTAAGTCACATTCAGAGGAATGTCCCCCATTGATTCATGTGACTGATTCTTTTGGTCATTCCTTCACTCAGACATTAGTTTGCATTGGATATATAAAAAAAGGTGTCTCTGCTATACTGTCAAACATGTCCTAATGGTCACCTTTATATAATAGTCACCTGGTCATAACAGGCATTGTAATTTCCCCCTTGCAAATTTCCTATATAAAACTCATGTATTCAGTGATCATCTGCTTTGCGCAGTCAGCGGCCAGGTGTTTCCTAACCAAATAATGGTTTCCACTGCTTTAAGTGGTCACTGGAGTGTATCAACAGCGACTGCTTGATGTGTGCAAAATAAACAGTTTCTACAATGACAATGTCCTATGCACAGCAGACCAGATCGACAGTATCCATGATACCAGTACATGTGGACTGGCATCACATTTGGAATCATCTATCCAGCCTTCTGGCCCGGCCCAACTGACCATGCCGGACCGGCATTCCCAGCCAGACCACGTTCCATGCTGGACATGCCTCGGCCGGCCCTACTAGCATATCGTACAGGTGGAACCTTTTAAATGCATGGTGACAATTTGGTGTCATCACTTCTATACAGAATGCTATACCCTAGGACTCAGACCATACAGGAGGAAGACAATACCCCGGTCTATGAGGGGTGTGACAAGGACTTACCTGAACATTCTGATCTGACATGTAAAGGACAGAATTCAGTTTTAAGGTGGCAGTCAAAGAAATATACAGACTTTTGCCTCTGTTGGAATGCCCTCCTCCACTGGCAGTCAATACTACGTACAAGGGTCAAGGCCTCAGTTGAAGTAGATGAAGATGATGAACATTTGTCCTTCACAATTTTACCACAATCATCAAAGATTGCAGAAATTACCGTGCGTCTCTCTGATAAAATTCATGATCCTGGTAATTTGAGGGCCTTTATTCAGTGAGTCAGTTGCAGGCAACTTTCTTACCACGCTGGAACAAATCACATACTGATGTTTATCATTTGGATGTACCTAGCCAAAACAAGGATATTACTGCCATCAACATGTCTGCTTCAGCTGTTATAAAGAGATAGACAAGTGTTTAATGCCACATCTAAGCTGGAAATGACTATGCCTGGGAATCGGTATGCCGTATTGCTAAGGTAGTCAGTAGGGCTTCTCACCACACAATGGCGAGCATCCTAATGGCCTTTTTTTAACCCTGACTTAATAAGAAGAGATGCACTGTGATCTACTATTAAACCCCACCATGCGGCGACCCTGCACTCCCTCCATTTTGGTTCCCCTCTTCTGTTTAGGGGTCAAATTGAGGAGGTGAGAATGCATGTGGCACAGGAGTTGCCCCTTCACCGTTGCATGGAAGCCTCTATCGCTGCGTGACCCCGTCAGTGAGCGTACCAGAGAAGGGATGATTGTTGACAGAATGACAGCAGGGGTATTTCTCAGAAACAACAGCAACCTTTTGTGGCCAGGCAAATTACAGATGTCCATATGCCCCTAAATTCTGCAGGCAGTCCAGGAGAGAGGAGAGAAAAGGTTTCTTATCCCCCAAGCCTCCTGCTAACTATCAATGATTTGCCATCCATCCTGCTTGCTGGCAAGCCTCCTGTGTGTGCCAGACTTAGATCAACCTATTTCCAACTAAAAAGATTTGGCCATCCAAGTCATTTGGAGGGGCTCTGGATCTCATTCATACAGCCCCCTTCACTTTCATCATCTTTCATGACAGATTCCTAGCGAACCCACGAAGGGAGACATTTTACAGAAAGAGATTCCTGGGTTTATAAAAAAAATTTTTTTTAGTGACAATTAAATTTTCACTGAAAAATTTCTAAACAAAACCCACTAGAGGCTGTAATGAATGGCTTCAACAATACACATAAACATAAACTTGTACATTTAGTGTATGTAAGTCACATGTAAATTATTTTGAAATTTATTGAGATATCTATAGGTTTGAACATTAATGAAAACTGAGAATGCTTGTGAAATAATTATTTATCAAACTTATTAACAGGAAAGTGACATTTGGTATGAGCAAGACTGACCAACATTTGTGTCATAAAGATAGTGTGTACATGATGTTCATCAATGCAGTTATCATCATGGACTCATAATAGTTTTCAAAACATCACTATTAAAACAAATCTTTTTATGGTCTAATTTAGGATACAGTCACACCCAAATGTCCATGTTATCAAGTAGAACTTAACTTTGCAAACATCACAACCACAGATTTGCATTGGGGCTAGGCTCATATGTGAAAAGCAAGAAAAATGATGCAAAAGTATCACTTTACTCCTCTGTTTGAGTCCTTCTGCATGTGTGCATGTATTCGTGTGTTTATCTTTGCTTCTGTTTTCCATTTTCTGAGACTTACAACAGAAA
This sequence comes from Margaritifera margaritifera, assembly GCA_029931535.1. Classification (NCBI taxonomy): domain Eukaryota; kingdom Metazoa; phylum Mollusca; class Bivalvia; order Unionida; family Margaritiferidae; genus Margaritifera; species Margaritifera margaritifera. Next base: position 5,724,366 of record JAQPZY010001684.1, read on the forward strand.
TATTTGTAAATTTGCTAAAGGAGTAAAAGTTGTTACAGATATTCTCAAAAATTAGGTGACAGCTTTGAAGTTGGAAAGTCAAATCCCCCAAGCTCGTCTTCATTGTGATAAATAAAAAGAATTTGTAGATTTGACTTTTTAAGTATGTACAGGATGGATGGATGTTACTTTTATTTCACTTTTATGACAAATATTAAAGACTTTGTGCAAATCAGTGTGTATTGTGGCGCTTGTTATAGCTTTATGGGGAAAATAATGGACGCTATATTTGTGCATTGATTGATGCAGAAAGTGTGTATTGTGGTGCTTGTTACAGCTTTATGGGGAAAATAATGGATGCTATATTTATGCATTGATTGATGCAGAAAGTGAAAACTTTTGAGAGTCTGTATTATTTTAATTTATATTTTAATTTAAAAGTATAAAAGGGTTACCATACATATTTGCTTAAAAATCGAGTCCAACTGCAAACTGCATAGACCCAAATCTGCCGTCGCATAAAGCATTGGCAGATATGGATCTATGCAGTTTGTTAGGAGTAATCAGTAGAACAAATAACATAGACCCTGATCTACATGTTCATTATGCGATGGCAGATCAAGGTCTATGTTGTTTGCAGTTGGACTTGATTTATAAATGGGTATATACAGTATGCTAGTCAAAGTGCTTTAGGACAAAAATTAGTACCTTAAATCATTGTCTTTGTGATAAAACAGTTGTGAGACTGCCTATATAATGTCATCTAAAGATGGCATTTCCCCATAAATTAAAAAAGAATAAAACCAGAAAGAAAAAGACTTAAGCAGATGCTGTTCTGAATTATCTCTGGTCAACTAAAATCTGAGATATGGATTCCTAAATCAATCCTAAAGCCAATTTTTGGCATTCTTTTTTAATGATTCTAACACTGTTCCATGTACTGGATAGGCAAATATGTTCTATGTACTGGACAGTGGAAAACATTCTGTGTAATGGAGAGGGAAAAATGTTTGAGTTGCCATGTCTTGTTTATATTATTCCATATACTCTGAGTGAAACAGTCATGCTCAAGACTGATTGGTCAATTGCCTTTTTAGATTACAAGCTTGATAAAGGGTCTGTAATTGAATGGTTTATATCAGGCTTGCTTTTTAAGTCTTCTTCATCAGAATGTGAGATATATGTTTTGCTTTTTCAGCAGTTTTGGCATTATTACCTTCCTTCTCAATACTTGGTAGGTTATTTGGCATAATTACCTTCCTTCTCAATACTTGGTAGGTTATTTGGCATAATTACCTTCCTTCTCAATACTTTGGTAGGTTATTTGGCATAATTATCTTCCTTCTCAATACTTTGGTAGGTTATTTGGCATAATTACCTTCCTTCTCAATACTTTGGTAGGTTATTTGGCATAATTACCTTCCTTCTCAATACTTTGGTAGGTTATTTGGCATAATTACCTGCCTTCTCAATACTTGGTAGGTTATTTGGCATAATTACCTTCCTTCTCAATACTTTGGTAGGTTATTTGCAAATTAAAGATTATTTTCATATCTCTTCTTCTTCAGATTACACAGCCAATAATGTTATCTACATAGTATTTCATATTCAGATTACAAGCTGTATATATATACCATGTGAGTTACACAGCCAATAATGTTATATACATAGTATTTCATATTCAGATTACAAGCTGTATATAGACCATGTGAGTTACACAGCCAATAATGTTATCTACATAGTATTTCATATTCAGGTTTCAAGCTATATATAGAACATGTGAGTTACACAGCCAATAATGTTATCTACATAGTATTTCATATTCAGGTTACAAGCTATATATAGACCATGTGAGTTACACAGCCAATAATGTTATCTACAAAGTATTTCATATTCAGGTTACAAGCTGTATATAGACCATGTGAGTTACACAGCCAATAATGTTATCTACATAGTATTTCATTTTCAGGTTACAAGCTATATATAGAATATGTGAGCTAGACAGTCTATAATGTTATGTACATAGCATTTCATATTTTGATAATGTTTTTTATTTTATGTAGAACACTGATGCCAATTCAAGACATTGCCATACTGCAAACTGTGCAACACAGAAGTGGATATTCCAAGGTACGTGTATTGGTTAGATGTCCTATGTACCTACATGAAACCCTGTATAATCCAAACACATGGTAAAACTCTAAATGTTAAAACTCTTAACTGTCCTTTAAAGTCATCCTACTTTGAAAGTATGGCTTCCTGTTTTTTTTAAATCTGTAAGCTGTCTTGAAAATAAGCCACCCTGAATATATTTCTTGAAAATCCCTTGTATATTTACATGTGACATGAGAGGAAGAGAAAAAGTGAGTGACAGGAAGACAGGCTGTAATTTTAGGTAGAAGACACTCATTTTTGTTAAGCTCATATCAGTGGAAAAGCAAGATACAGCATTCACTTTTACATTGCCTGCAGCAGCATTGTCAAAATTTGCATTAAGGTGTTGGATCAAGTTTTTGTATGCCCACCAAAGGGTGGAGAGTATAATGTTATGACGTGTGTATGTTCATATGTCCATCTGTACGTCGGTCTGTTACCTTTTCCATTTCCAATGAATGATTTTAGTTTTACACTATCTATCTTTACCAAACTTTATGGGTTGGCTTGCACTTAGGGTAAGGAAGAAGCATATGTTGAAAGGGGGGGGGTCAAAGAGTCAAAGGTGAAGGTCACTGTGACCGAAAGAAGAAATATGGTTTCTACACAGTGAAATTGGTTCTACATAACAGACCTTGATCAAGCTATCATTTTTGGGGTCAAAAGCTCAGAGTTCAAGGTCACTGCAGCTAAAATAAGAATAATAGTTTCCTTACAAAAACTTGAGTTCTCTATGATTTACCTTCACCAAAGTTTGTGGATAGCTTATGCTTTGGGTAAGAAAGAAGCTTATTGATTTTGGGGATATGAGGTCAAAGGTCAAGGTCACTGACAGAAAAAATGGTAATTGCATAATACGTTAAGTTTTAGACATACATTGACTAAAGTTTGTGGAGAGTTTGAACTTAAGGTAAGGAAGTGGTCTGTTGATTTTGGGTCAGAAAGTCAAAAATACTGGTCATTGTCACTCAAAGAAAAATTGGTTTTGCACAAAATGTTTTGATCTATATTAAGTTTCTTGACCAAACTTTGTGGGTGTCTTGCAATGAGGATTAGAATGAATCCTATTGATTTTGGGGTCTTAAGGTCAGAGGTCAAGGTCATAGTAACTCTAATAAGAAAATAATGGTTTCTGCACAATAAATTTAGTTTTAAGATCGCATACCTTGACCATTGAAAACTTTTGGTCAGTACTCTGTAGAGTCAACCATGTCCTTATAGTGCCTACATAGAGGACTATTAAACATGGTGTAATGTACCATTCAATGTACTCTTGTTTATGTTAGTGTTGGTTCTACATGCAGGTTCAAGCATTGTTGTTTTATTTATATTTGAAAGTAAGAATAAAACCATATGGTGATTATAAGTGGGTATGAAAAAAATATAGATTGTCAACTTAAAAATGTAAATGAGATTTACACATGGTTTGCCAAACAGTACTGTAGACTATAAATTCTTTGATTCTTAGCTTGGATTTTCAGTTGGGTTTTTTAAAATTTCAGTTAATGAGAACATTTTCTTTGAGGCTGTTCCAAACATGGATCAAAGACTGCCTGGTCCAGAATCCATTTGGCATATCAGCCTGCATTGCGAGTGGGAGAAGGTTATCCTGGCCTATGGCAGGTCAGTAAATCCAAATAAAGTACAATTAAGTTTATCTGACATTCATTTATTTATACTTTAAGATGACACTCTGGATGCTGCGTTGGTGCTAATGATTGCCAAAATAACAAAGGTGATTAAAAAGTTCATATGACAATTCATTTCCATAAAAAACAATGTATTTAGTGATGGAAAATTTAGATCACTGTACAGTTTTCTGCTGATTTTTGCCTTATAGTCTCTAACATCCACTAGTGTAACATATTTTTGAGGTTGTACAAATGAGGTAAGAAACTCGATTTCTCAAAAAGGGAACATGCAGAAATCATGATTTAGCAATAAATCAAATCTTTACTCATTTTGAAAAGAAAAGGTTTCAGAGAAAGAACGGGAATATTAAAGAAAAAGAGCAGTGACTAAAGCCAGATTGGAATGGAAAATTACATAAAGCGGCCCATTCCTGGTACACTAGATAATCAAACATATCAGTAGTTTTCATAGCAAAATTGGCAACTACTTGGGAAGTTCTAGCACCAACATAGGAATGGGAGAATTTATTAATGTGTAAGTGAAACCTGTTTAGTCCAGTCATGAAGTGTACCATTGTAGCAGGATCTTTTTTTCATGGAAATAACATTTGCGATTTTGACCAAAAATGTAGGTGTTAAATATCGGCTGCTTTTATTTTAGCCATTGCAGATTCAGGGAGGCTATAATATGTAAGATGATAAATTTTGATGGGATTTATTTTTGTGATCTCAATCTTAGCCTGCTAAATCTATAAATTTCTCCACCACTAAAAATTCCCATTATATCGTATTTTGGCCAGATTGGACATTAAACCAAATAAGGCTGCAATAGTTGCATGTGTAGATGGCTTAGTTTCGTTTACTGCCTGTAAACGTTCACAAAATCAGTAAACATATAAATGAACATGCATGTGGTTGTCAGTGTTGTGTGAAACTATCTGTTCCAATTAAATTATACATTTCCACATCTCTGCTTAAAATGACTATTGAGTAGGACTTTTCTGTTAATTCTATCCTGAAAATATGTATGATTTTCACATCCTGAAAGTATGTATGATTTTCACATCCTGAAAATATGTATGATTTTCACATCCTGAAAGTATATATGATTTTCACATCCTGAAAGTATGTATGATTTTCACATGCTGAAAGTATGTATGATTTTCACATGCTGAAAGTATGTATGATTTTCACATCCTGAAAGTATGTATGATTTTCACATGCTGAAAGTATGTGTGATTTTCACATGCTGAAAGTATGTATGATTTTCACATCCTGAAAGTATGTATGATTTTCACATCCTGAAAATATGTATGATTTTCACATCCTGAAAATATGTATGATTTTCACATGGTGAAAGTATGTATGATTTTCACATGCTGAAAGTATGTATGATTTTCACATCCAATGTGGCATCACTAGGAAAAAGCAGATGTTGATGAGAATTGGTTGTAGCAAACATCACACAACATTACACTTCTGGTTGATTTACTGATACTGCTGATAAAAATTTCTTGAAACTGCATTATTTACCTTTGAAACATATGTTTGTTGATGGAACCTTTGATTAGTAACTTTTTATTTTAAAGAAACACTGTTTCAAGTTTATAAGCCACTGAATAGATTCTCTGTTGTTGTAGTCCTACAAATGCACCCTATGTGCATGTCCATGCAGTACATCAGGTTGCATTGTTGACTTTTTCATCATGTACATATAGATAGCAGTAGGAAATAATTTGACATTCCTAGGGATGTTTTACTGAAATTTTCAGATATATTCAAGAAAGACTGAATCCTGTCATAATAAGAGGTTAAAGATATACAGCAAATGAAACAATCACAAGTTGAATGAGTTATAGCATGTACATTATGATAGGCTAATAGATAGATAGGGGGAAAGGTTGGGTTTTTAATCATTTTGATTAAATGGCATTGTTTTGATTGCTGTAAACCAGGTACATATTGAGAAATTGTGGTAAACATTGCAGCCTTGAAGCCAGAAATTTTGGGATAAATCATCATTACTAGGTTAGGGTGGACTTAAATTTGTTGTCTTTGTGTGATTTGGGTCCTGAATACTCAGTGGCCAGTTTTGACAAGTTAAAATGTAATTTTAAAAGTCTCGGAGGACATTTCTGTCAATATAAAAACATAAAACTCCATCTTCTGTGTGTGTGTGTGTGTGTGTGTGTGCAAAAGAGAAGGGGGGAGATTTGCCCAAGTTTATGTGTCTAGACTTCAGAGGAGTCCTTGTTTTGTGTCTGCTTGTTTGTGACTGCATTACCTTGAATCATAAGTTTTACTGTCATTTAATTTTTCACAAAATTAGTAATAAGGTTTATTGTGAATTCACTATTTTTCATGTTCTGACAATTTTTCTAGATTTTGTGGTTGCAACAAACCATGAATTTTAAAAATCCAGTTAACAGTATAACTAAAATGAGTAAACTTTACAGTATGTTAAAGTCCAGGTGGCTGACAAAAACTTTAATTTTTCACAAATCCATGAAAATTTATAAACACAAAGATACACACAAAGATACATGATTTCGCTGTATTTGCAAAACAAAATTGAATGATTCAGTGATAAACCATGAAAATTTATACACACAAAGATAAATGATTTCATGGTATTTGCAACACAAAATTGAATGATTCAGGGGTAAAGTAAATGCATACTACCTTTCATCAGCCTATTCCATGCAATTTTTTTTGTGCAATGTTGGTTTCCTTGCTAAATCCTGACATTTAATGCATATGAGAATTGAGATTTACATTATTTCAACATTTTCTTTTCCAGGGGAAGACAAAGACAGCCATTCAGAAACCAAAAGAGGTAGAATAGCTACAAATGCACATGCAGTACCAAAAGAGTACATGAAAGGGTAAGTGCAGAAAATCACAACATAAGTAAGTTTTTAATTTTAGAGCTCTGTATGATATAGATAATTGATGAATTGGGTCACATTTCTTCTTCAAATACATTACACAATCACATACCTTAGGAGTACAACCACTACCTCACAAATCCAGTCCTCCAAGCTAAAATTTTAGCTATAAAAGCTAGAAGTTGTCTGCCCACATAGGTGGGCATTAGACAGAGTGATCTCCCCCTTAGATATAGGGATTGGCACCAAATCCCATCTATCCATCAGTTGCTACTTCTGCTTGTGCTAGGTAGCATGTTCTTTAGAGACCTCACAAAAATCTAATATTGGAGGAGTTTCTCATTAAAGGGAAGTATACTCCAACTTTATTTCAAACTATTTCTTGCTCTTTGTGACTGAGACAAAGTTTTTCTAACTTTTTTTGAACAATAACTTTGTCAACATCGAATGGTCCTAGAACAGCTTGTTAAAACTTATTTCAGTGGTTCTGGCTATGGAGATGTTTCAGTACCTGATACCTGATGTCATACTAGGATTATGGATGACTCTTTTAGCGATCGCCTTGAAGTTTCTGTATATCTGTTCTGATGGACTTCTAGTATGGTTATCCATTGCTTTATTCAAGTTTCACCAGCACCATCAAAGATTTCTTATGAGGCATCTGCATCACCAGCTTTGATTGAAGAGGTGTTTTGCCTGTTACCACCAGAAGTTTGTCCTCCTCCTGCTCCACAACAGCTTTGTTCAGAGTCCCAGCATTCGTTGATCTATTAGGCAAGAGAGACCAACCAGCGTTCAAAGAGTTACCACAGTCTGGTTGAGTGGCTGCTGTCGTAATGTGTTGTTTAGAAAGGCAATTTCAGGACCCAAGAGTCAGTAGACCTTTCTTTTCACAGCAACAACTGTTGTCCAATTTCAGTAAAGCATATTGTAAGACACACATGCCTGTGTTTCACACAGAAGTCCCACCCATTGACAGAGGCATAGCAGGCCTGGGAATGTTGAAACCACATCAGTAAGGATGGACCAGAAACACTTCAGTGACACACAGCAGTCGGCCTGGAATGTCATTGCTATAAGCTCTATGCTGGACCTCATATTGATGGCAATTTTTCAGCAAGTGGAGCACAGTTTATTCTTGTCTGCCATTATGCCTGCTGGACATGCATGGGAATCTGCTTTACAAATGGCACGTGTGCTGAACAGGGCAGCACAACACACTGGCCAATTCCGTGGCAGCAGCAATCAATTTACAGCTCGTGGAAAGAGATGCATTGCTCTCCACTTCCACCTTCCTGAAAGAGTTTCACAAGGTCATGCATAGATCCCAGCCATTGTCCTCCAACCTACTCTTTAAGCCGTGTAGAGGAAGTATGCCATCAAGGAGACAAATCTGCCTAAGGTTCAGCATCAGAGGCCTCAGTGATTGTTTCATAATAGGGATCAGAGGAACAGAAAGGACCTCTAGGAAATGTCAAACGGGAAAGCTGTCCTAGGGCCTATAAACATTCAAAGTAGTGTCTCTCAAAAATGAATGTGGACAAAAAGCAGAGAGAGTAAGATCACTTTTGCCCCAGATTCTCACTATGCCAGCCTTCTTCCAGAAAGAAATGATGCCATTCTTATGCCGCCCTTGTCAAATATTACTGTTGGGGGGAAGACTCAGCCACTTTGCTTTAGAATGGGTGGAAAGACTTTGCCCTGATGATCCATGGATCCTGCAAGTTGTGTCAGATGGCCTCCAAATCACATTCAATGCCCCTCCTCCAGTGTCCAGGGCTCGTTCAGCTACAGACATCCCAAAAAATCCTTTCAGAGCAGACATTCTGTAGCAGGAAGTAAACAGTCTTCTTCCAAAAAGGGCAGTAGATATTGTTCTAAAAAAAACCAATCAGCTTTAATTCAAGACTGTTTTTGGTACCAAATGCCATGGCACTTTTTGGGCATTTATAGACCTCAGCTCTCTCAGCCGTTTCATACGGGCACCATGGAAACTCTGAGACTAGTTCTAAATGCCATTCAAGAGGTAGACTTCACAGTCAGTTTAGATCTGCAAGATGCATACCTACATGTTCCAATTCTCAAGTCCTCATGGAAATTCCAGCAGTTCGGTTCAGGGATACAGTATACCAGTTCAGGGCACTCCCTTTTGGTTTCAACATCAGTCCATGGGTCTTGACAAGAATTATGGAAAGAGTAGTGTCTCACTTCAGGACCATCTCTGCACCCATGACATCCAACTTCCTGGATGACATACTGCAAAAACACCAGGTGAATTATATTTTAAATCAAGACAGTAATTCCCTTGTTTCACTCCTACTCAGCCTTGGATTCCTAGTCAACAAGGACAAATCCAGCATCATCCCATCTCAACATTTCATCCACTTGGGTATATAGTCCAAAATGCCTCTGAATAGAGTCTGTCTCCCTCAGGAACTTGCTTTGAAAATCATTTGGTCGGTGGCTTCAATTCTTGCAAAGAATTGCATCTCAGCCTGAGAATTCCTTTTCCTTAGGTTTCCTCAGTGCGGATGCAGATCTCATCATCCTGGGTTGCCTGTTCATGAGACCATTACAAATGATACTGTTGTCCCATGGTGACTGAAGCTTTGCCCATTGGAACAAACAGTCCTAGTTTCTGATTCTATGAGGTCACATCTCAGCAAATGGGAGAACACTCGCCTGGCTTATGGCGGGTGTTTACTTTCAGGTCCAGCCTCTGGGAATAACAATTTATACAGATGCAAACATGGCACGCTGGGGTGCCCACCTCCTGCCATTTTTTCAGTGGATTGTGGCCCACTCAGAATCGACTACTGCACATCAGTATCCTAGAGATTAAGGCCATAGTGAAAGCATTTCATTGGTGACAGGAGACGCTTTGTGGAAAGAGTATACTCATTCTGTCCGAGAACTCCACTGTGGTGAATTATCTCAGAAGGCAAGAGGGAACAAATTCACATACCTCTGCCTCCTGGTTTGAGATTTTCTAAGGTGGTGTCATCAACAACAAATCCATGTTCAAGTCCATCACATTTGTCCTTTGTCTCTCCTGTCCTGGATTAGAAGGCCTGGGGAGTCAATGCTCTTGCCATAGATTTGAACGGTTTGGAAGCCTACACTTATCGTCCAACATCTCTGATTCCAAAGATTTTGCAAAAAGCAAGGGAATCCGAATGCCGTCTTATCCTGATTGCTCACCTCAAGTGGGAAAAGTCATGGATAAATGTGTTGTTAAATCTGACAGTGGAAATTCCAAGGAAAATCATGACCTTTCCTCACCTGCTCAAGCAGCCGCAATGGCAGGAGTTTAATCCAAACCCAGATCTGTTGAACCTATCTGTCTGGATCATGTCAAACAAACACTCAGGGGCAAACAGTTCTCAGAATAAGTGGTGGAGAAAATTGCTTGGGCAAGAAGGCCCACAACTTGAAAAGCATATGAGGGGAAGTGGAGAATTTTCTCACAGTTGTGTGAGCAAGGATACATTCCTCTGCTTAAGGCATCATTACCCCAAATAGCTAACTTTCTCCTATGGCCTTTTGAGGTGAAGAAGTTAGCACCTATCACGTTAAAAGGGTACCATTCCACAATCTCAGACATGTTGCATCACTGTGGAAGGGAGAATATAGGACAAAACAAAGACCTCTCTGACCTTCTGGCAAACTTTGATCTGTCACGACCGAAGAACATGGTTGAATAAGGCACCTTTTGTACTACTCTCTAAAGCATCATTAGTTGATCTATTATACAAGACCTGCTTCCTACTCCTAGCTACAGCAGGCAGAATCAATGAAATACATGTATTGGTGGTTGACCTGAACTATCTACAGTTCCATTGGGATGGGTCAATTTCACTCATGATGGCCCCTGCCTTCATTGCCATGAACAGGTTCCCACTTATTGGCAATCAGTCTTTGTGGTGAAACCTCTTTCGATGTTGGACCTTTCGCCTCACAACCTGGTGAGGACTTTGAAGTGGTACCTAAAATGAACTGAGCCAGTGTGAAGTGAGCTCTCTTGTCTGTTTTTACCGTTGGAAGAGGAAAAGGTTGATATCTTGGCTCAGGATCTGTCATCCTGGACAAGATGGGTTATTTGCTTTGCATCCAGAGCATTAACCCAAGATCAAATGAAATTATTACACAGTATTGCATTCAAGCGCAACTGTTCCCAAACTGATATTATACAAGCTGTGGATATGGAGGTCAGAGTCAACTTTCTCTAGATCTTTTCTTCCCAAAAGACTCAGTTAGACCTGGTGGGACCTATAGCAGCAGCGCAAGAGGCTACATTCCCAGGTCAATCAGCAGCTTCTTAGTGATGTGACACTATGACTTCCACTGTATTTGCAGAGGATAATTTTTCCCAATAGCTGCATCTAGGCATATGGAGTCACTACTACAGCCGGGTTATATGAAAAAGTTAGAAGCTGCATCACGTACTTTAGGGGACCGGAGATGTCTCTTCTCTAGGGTAAGGTGGTTCAAGTCCCTCCACCTCTTACCTATTCTCTTAAAGTTATCATTGGGTAACATGTTTGAAAAAGAAACCAAATGTTTCTTCAATAATACTTACCTGATCATAATACATATACTCCCCCCCCCCCCCCCCGCCTCCCTGCAGTAACATCCTACTGACAGAGCATGCATTCTGCTCCAGTAGTAACTGAAGTGTAGACGAGATTTTGCACTAATCCCTATATCTAAGGGGGAGATCACTCTATCTGACTTCCACCTATATGGGCAGACAACTTTTAGCTTTTATAGCTAAAATTTTAGTTTGATAGGACTGAATTTGTGAGGTAGTTGTCATACTCCTAAGGTATTATGATCGGGTAAGTATTTTTGAAGAAACACATGGTATAGATAATTATATACCAGATTTTAAAAACTGAAAGTCAAAAGCCAAAAATTAGAGATTCTGGAATCAAGGACAATGACTATTTTGCCAGAGTTCTTTAATTTGTATAGTGGAATGTTCAGTACATAGACATTCAACTCTATAAATTACAGAGATACCCTGTGATATTAGATACATACATTTGTAACAGTCCATTATCAGTATAGACATACAGTATACAGTCTTTCATTGAATGAATATATGTTTTCCTTTTTCAGGAACAAAATCATCATCATGAGCCAAGTTGGGAAACAGACTGTGGCAAGGGTATGTAAATACTTACTAAAACCTAGAATTCAACATTTGTCAAAACACATGTCCCTTTGCATACCCAGTCTGACCTGCCCACCCTTACTCCCTTTAAAGATTTATGCAAAAGTGACATTCCCAAGCTCAAACCCCCAATCTAAATTCTAAAATTGTCATTTGAAAATGTATGTTAATGTCTGATATATCTTTAAAGGTTAAACCTTGTGTAATTACTTAATCAGCTAAAACTCAATCTGTGTAATTACTTAATCAGCTAAAACTCAATCTGTGTAATTACTTAATCAGCTAAAACTCAATCTGTGTAATTACTTAATCATCTAAAACTCAGTCTGTGTAATTACCTAATGAGGTAATATTCAATCTGTAATTACTTAATCAGCTAAAACTCAATCTGTGTAATTACTTAATCAGCTAAAACACAATCTGTGTAATTACCTAATCAGGTAAAACTCAATCTGTGTAATTACTTAATCAGGTAAAAACTCAATCTGTGTAATTACTTAATCAGCTACAACTCAATCTGTGTAATTACTTAGTCAGCTAAAACTCAATCTATTTTTATTCTTTCAGAGTTCCAGCACCCTGGAAAACAGCTGTGTTAAAATCCACCGATGTCATAGTGCCTATATCTACCTGCTCTCTCCTCTGAGGTACTTATAAGCATAAATGAACACACACAAACAGAAAGTTGTGACTTTGACTTAAATCATGTTCAATAGATTTTGCAAGCCTTCTTTTTTTTTTATTAATTCACTCCAGTATGGTATCTCATGAATTTCTGTTCATACATGTTATGTTAGGCTTTTGTTGTCAAAATAAGTGTGCCCTCAGTTGAGGGATGTTGTTGCTTCTGCCTCATTTGGATTCAGTTTAATGTATTCCATATTTGAATACTGAATCTTGAATATGAAGTAATGGATAGAAACCCCTTATTACATTGTACAGGTATGAAGTGATGGATAGAAACCCCTTATTACATTGTACAGGTATGAAGTGATGGATAGAAACCCCTTATTACATTGTACAGGTCCCTGTAATTTATCTAAGACGAAGTCCAGCATGTGAAATTGACCTGATTAAAACTTGTTCGTCTGCAATCACACTGTAAGGCCATGCATTGAGATGCTAGAGCCCTATATTAATCACCTTTTTTGTCTGTCTGTCTGTCCATCAATCATTTGTCCATCTGTTCACAATTTTTCTGCAACCCAAACACATAATCGAGTGAGATTTGGTTAGTGAATTGCATAATACATGCAGATGTGCTATTTCAAGTTTTCATTTTTTCAAGTCCAGTTTTGATGGAGTTAATGCCCTATTTCCATCAGTATTACATCTCCACTATAGCAGATCCTTGTATCCAGCATAGTTCAGGAACCATTAAAAATATTCTGATGCAGATTGATGTGCACATTACGGTTGCAATGTTTATATGCATAAACAGCTAAGTTTAGTATACAGCCTGTAAATGTTTACAAAATTGGTAAAGATGTAAACAAACATGCACATGAGTGTCAGTGATGCAGGAACTACCCATTTCCGTTAAATAAATATATTTCCACATACATACTTAAGGGGACTGTTTATTATGATTTTTTTGTTAATTCTTTTTTTAAAGTATGTATGATTTTAACATCGAATGTGGCATCTCGAGGAAAAAGCCAAAAATTAATGAGAATCATTTGCTGCGCACATTACACAACATTACACATCTGGTTGATTTTTTAATAATGCTGATAAAATATAATTCAAACTACATTATTTACCTTTAAAAAAAAACATGTTTGTTAACAGAACCTTTGAATAGTAGCATTTTATTTTAAAGAAACACCAATGAAAGTTTTTATGCCACCATACAGTTTGTTACTCATTGTAGATCCTACAAATGCATCCCATGCGCATGTCAACACATTATGTCTGGCGGCATTATCCATTTTTTTTCATCATGTACATGTATGTAGCAGTAGAAAACTATATCACAATGATCCTAGGGTTGTTTTACCTAAATTGTCAGATATATTCACTGAAGACATATCTTACATACTGAATCTTGTCATAATAAGCGGTAAAAGACATTCAACAAATGAAACAGTCACAAGTTGAGCGAGGTACAACATGCACCTTATAATATCAGCTGTTCAGGAAGCCTCACAGGTAGATATGTGGAAAGGTTGAGTTTGTAATAATTTTGATTGAATGGCATCGTTTGGTTATTATAAACCATGTAAATATTTAGTGCTTTGTTAAACATTGCAGCCGTAGTGTACATGTCTTTTATTTAATTTGTCTCATCAACTCAGTTTTGGGTAGAGTTTGGCTCTTGACATATAATTTTACATCTTCACATGGGATGTTGCTTGTAACCGGCATAGCTCAGGAACTCTTACACATAATTGGATGCCATTTGGTAGACGACTTGCATAATACATGTAGATGTGTCTTTTAAATGTTTCGTCTTTTCATGTCCAATTTGACAGAGTTAATGACCTTTTGACATCAATATTACGTCTCCATGCCAGCAAATCTTTTATAAGTGGCATAGAACGGGAACCAGTTAACATATTTTAATACAGTTTGGTGTGCACATTGTCTCGAGACCTAGATGTGCCTTTTATGGGTTTTGTTGTGTCAACTCCATCTTGCACTATGCCTGTTACAAGCAATGTCCCATGTGAAGATATTAAGTTAGTTGCCAATGGCTATAACTCGATTTAAAAAACCATTAAAAATATTCTGATGCAGTTTGATATGAACATAGCTTACATATTGCTTTTCGAAACAACTCTCATTTAGAAAATTTATGACCGCTTGATTGCTTCTCCCTCTGACTTTGGCATATGCAAGATAACTTCACCAAAATTGTTTGGATTTCAACCACATTTGACATGTGACGTCTGATTGATGAGAACTTGATTGAGTTTGATTTCCAGCATTCCACAACATTTACAGGAGTCATGGCTGCTAATTACCTGTTCTCCTGACTTTGGTTTTCACAGCATAACTTTCCTAAGCTTTGTTGCATTTCAACCAAATTTTGCATGGAGCTTTACTTTGATGAGACCTTGGACAAATTTAATCTTAAGTGTTCTGCATTATCATTTGGAAGAGTTATGGCCCCTGATTGCCCATCCTCTGAACTTTGTTTTTTGCAACAGAATTTTACTTAGGAATATTGCATTTCATTCAGAGTTATAATATACCTTTATATTGATGAGACCTTAAATGAGTTGAACTTCCAGTATTCCATGTCATTGTTTAGAAGAGTTATGGCCCTTGAATGCCTATCTTCTGCATACTTTCATTTCCAAGAGTAGTTCTTCGGTTTAAGGCTCTGCTGATCAAATTGTTGAGAGTGGAACCCTTTGTGATGGACCCATCAATACTACCTGTCATTTCATGAAGTTATTAACATTTTCAATCTCCAGGTAAAGTTTACCTCATTTGATAATTTTCCCAACTGTAAATTTGTTTTAAAAAAGAATCATACTTGTTACATTTTCAGGTCAGTAACAATCGAGAAGTGTAGGAACAGCACCATAGTTCTTGGACCAGTAGAGTGTGCTGTCTTTGTAAGCCACTGTGAGTCTGTGACCCTGATTGCTTGTGCAAGGACTGTCTTGGTTAGGTAAGAAAGTGGGTTGATTCTCTTGTGCCTAAAGGCTTTTTTTCCATTTAAATGTTCTTGGTGTAAATGTTAAATAATGCAAATTAAACAGTTAAATCATTTATCATTATGAAGTGTGTTACACTTATTTTAACCAGTAATCATTGTCAAAAGAAGAAACATAGCAAAAATAAACAACAAACCTCTTCATCTTGTATCATTGCACACTATACCTTACTGTATGCAGTTGAAATTATGACCATTTGAATTTTTATGATATATAGTGACAATCATATAGGTGTCAGAACATCAGAGTTGAATGCTCTGATAAGCTTTCAGTGTGCCTGTAATTATGTTTTATACCATATACCTTTCCAGTGAGATGTTGGTATTTGCACATGTTAGGGTCTATTGGTCAATTACAGCCTATCCTGTTTGTAATTGCAGCTCCAGCACATTATGTACATTTCATCTCTTAACACCCAATCCCCCTGCAATACTGAGTGGGAATGACTCCCTAACTCTGGCTCCTTACCACACCTACTACCCGAAGCTGGAAGAGCACATGACTGAAGTTGGAATAGGGGCTGAAAGAAACTTGTGGGATGAACCCCTTTGTGTTGGTGAGTACAGAAAAAGGAAAGTTATGAAAGCCAACCTTTTAACCAAACACTGATTTGCTTGTTCAGACCAAAAATTGACCTGATCAATGGGTCCAGATACTTGTTCCTAAACTCTACATTCTTTTTGAATCCACAGGTCCAGATCACAAGGAAGATAGTCCTGTATGGGAAGTCATATCTGTTCAGGATTTTTTCACCTTCAACATTCCATTTGAGATGGAAGGGACCACAAAGGTAAGATATGTGCTGACCACTACATCATAAAAGAACTCTACTATAATGTGTATCGTTTTGTTTTGAATGATGCAAGTCAGCAGAATATTCCTGTTTAGCGCATGCATGGTGTGATAGCATATTATTAACAAATAAGGAATAGTCTGCTCTACAATAACTGGGGTGCTTTCCTATTGAATGCCCATTATTGTAATCTTTATTGGGCTAAATATTGTTACTGTTGTGTATTATGGTTAAATAGTCCAGATGTTTTTGGGAAGTAACAGATATGGTAAATCAAATAGATATAGGATCATGTCAAGCTGTAATTAACAATTTTTATACCCCTATATGTAATGATTTGGTTAGTCCATGCAGTACCATCATATCATGTGCAATAGAGGGATTGCACAGGTTGCCATACAGTTGTTTTTTATTATTGACTCAGTACAGTATATTTTGAACTAGTAAGGTTAAAAATTATAAATGTAAGTAATATAAGGAACATTTTGTACAATTAAATATGCTGTATTGGTCACCTTTATATAGCAGTCACCTTGTCTCGACAGTCATTCTCCCCCCTTACCGAATGAAATTTCCTCTATCAAAGTCATGTATTAAATGGTCACCTGCTGTACTAAATGTTATTCATCAGAAAAGATTTATAGAGAACACATTTTACCAGAATTTGTCTAAGTTTATCAAATTTGACCTATTCAACAAGTTCTATCAGTGATTACTGCATAAAAATAGTTTGGGGATCAAGATTGTAGTAAGCTTTTCCTACTTATTCTTTATAATGCAAAAAAATCAAACTCAGCTTTTAAACATTGCTTATTTCTGTTGGATAAGTGGATTGTAATTATTGTAAGTAGAAAAGAAGAAAAAAAACAGCTAAAGTATTATAATAGTATGGAAAAATCTGTATAAATCTGCATTGTGGTCCAAGAAAAACAAATGGATAGTCACAATATTTCTTAACAAATCCTCATTATATAGCTATCCATGTTTGAGATGAAAATGTTAACAGGCATTTAATCATTAGATTACTTTTTTTTAATCCAAGAATAGATAATGGACCAACACAGCAGTCACCATTTCATATAAAATATCCTGTTGGTTCAAAATTTTCAAGGAATGCTATGCCCAATTTTGTAAAAACACAGAACCAAGGATAAAAACTCTAATACATTTGATAGTAAATACATGTTGGGAATAGTGTTTAAACTTAAAAGGCATCTCAGGTTTTTGAACAAAGGTGAACTGTCAGTCATTGGGTTGATACTTTTTATATTTGGCCTAGATCTGTTACTTCTAAGACAGCCAACTCCATCTGCAATATACAGGCAGCTGAGCTAGCTACCTCCTTACTGTATATATAAGCAAAAACATACTAAATGAAAAATAGATAGAGGGGAAGCTGGAAGAAATCCATGTATAAAGCCCTTTTCCACCAGAATTTCTGAGTGATAAATTTATACAGTGAATTCTTTGAATAGGAAAATATCCAGATTGCTTAAAATAATAATAATCATCATCATCATCATCAACATCATCATCATCATCATCATCATCATGGTCATCATCATCATCATGATCGACATCATCATCATCATTGTGATCATTATCATCATCACCATGATCATCATCACTATGATTATCACCATCACCATGATCATGGTCATCATCATCATCATAATGATCATGGTCATCATCATCATCATGATCATGGTCATCATTATCACCATCATCGTCATGATCGACATCTTGATCATCATCATGATCACCATCATCATGATCATCATGATCATGATCATCATCATTATCATCGTCATATTTGTTCAAGAACCAAGTTTGAAAGGTTACCCTGAGTCCAGAGTTCACCTGTGTACAAAAGTCAGTTTGTCCTTTTCCTATGGGTGGCTACTGTTGACAGGTTTTGGCTTTTTATGCAGCTTACAAGACTTAAGTACAACATCCAGAATACATAATGATCTTGGAGTAACTGGTTCTGTCCATCAACTGGTGCAGACCCTCTATGCTGATGCATTATGTAAGTCATTCCATCCTAGGTTGACTTCCTGTACAAACTTTTCTTCTGTTTGCATTTTTGCATTTTTTGCCAAATTTCCAAGTGTAATTGGAAAGCAATCCTTTGCATGCAACCAAACTTTAATTTCTAGCTACACTTGTGTAGCATGTCAGGTTTCTATATATTCAGGGATTCCTATATTTTAGCATATTTTGCTGAAATTCCAGTTATTTTGAAGATTTACCTTAGTCTAAAATTGTGTAATTGTCATAAATACTAAGTAATGTCTTATAAAAAGCAATTTAAATTCAATACAGAAATTATTCCATTCAAACAATTTTTTGTTTCTATATAGTATTTTTTTGTACATGTATCATTCATAGTACTGGTGCTTAATACATATACATATTCAAGTATTCTGCAAGGTTCAGAAAGTCAGAAATCTGTACTTTATAGTTTTTCTGACAACATTTCAATAACTCTTGTTATTTACATTGAAAAGACTTATATGAATTTGAAATAAGAGGGTAAAAATATGACACATCAGCAATTATTGTTTTTAGGTATATGTGACAAAAAGATCAAAACCTGTTGCACATTGTAAAATGTGGTTAAAAGATTTCTTTTATTTTCAATTATACAATTTGTTTTCAACTTTGGTACAACTAATGACTTCATTGGCCTAGTCTGACATCCATATTCATAATCTACTGTATATACTTACTTATACTTATAAGTCAAGTCCAACTGCCAACAACATAGACCCTGATCTGTCATCACATAATGCACTGGCAGATAAGGGTCTGTGTTGTTTGTTCTACTGATTATTCCTAACAAACTGCATAGACCCAGATCTGCCAGCATATTATGTGATGGCAGATCTGGGTCTGAGCACTTTGCCGTTGGAGTTGACTTATAAGCAAGTATATATGGTGTACCTGTTGAAATGTTGTGTGATAAGTTTGTCAAGTGCTCTTATTTAAATCCAGTTACAAGGTAAAGTTACAATAGTCAATGTGACTAATACTTTTGGTAAACATTTATGAAGTCTGTAATTAAGCATATTACATGAATTTATCTAATTTAGAGCCAAAGTTGTGTAGGATTGTAGTTATCTGTTAGATTTGTATTGGATTGGTGTCACTTTTGGACATGTTGTATATTGGATTGGTGTCACTTTCAGACAAGTTGTATATTGAGATAGACATAATGAGAAATAAATGCATAAGAAAGGAACGTTAGTAATTTATAAAATATTTTATATAATAAATGCAAATGAGGAGTTTTGCCAATTTATGAGTGCAAGATAACATTCTAAAATAACTTCCTCTTCATTTTCAAGGGAATTATGATAGCTTAATTGGTAGAGTGTTGGACATGGAATCCAAGGGTTGTGGGTTCCATACCCATCCAGGTCAGCCCGGGTCAACTGTCTCAGTGTGTCCTTGAGAAAAGCACTCGGTTCCCATTTCCTTAGTATGATATAGCCAGTAATATGTTGCAAATGTTGTTAGAAACCAACCAACCAACATCATATTTGATGGCGTTATTATAATTTTCATTGTCATCATCGTAGGTGTCAGCATTAAGATTTTGCATTTAACTCAGTGTCTTTGACATTTATATATACAGTCATGAAAATTGACGGATGTATTCATCTTGAAGAGTACATCAGAGGCAAAAGTAACTTACAGTGACCTAGTTTTATGCTCCAAAGATTGCATTTTGCACAATTTCTATGGTACTGTTTTATACAGTATTCATGAAACTTGATCGATGTATTTGTCTTTGAAAGAATTACTCACCAGGGGAAAAAGTAGGTCACAGAGGCTTGCCTTCCTCGATCAGTTAATTATATTAAGTTTTTTAACCTAGCTTAGTTTCTATAACACTGTTGTATGTACAGTCACTGCACTTGATGATTGTATTAATGGGGGATACTACTTGGTACAGGAAAAAGTAACCTACAGTGTCCTACTTTTCATGTTGTAGTAATTATGTTACATTTTTAAGTTATTGCAGCTAGCTGTGTTCTCTGATACAGTCCTACCCATTTATTTCAACATCCTTGGGCCCAAGGCAATATTGTCGACATAAATGGATGTCGAGATAAGTGCGTGGGGGGGGGGGGCTGAAAAAAGGCAAATTTCTCTTTGATCCGCATACAAGTGAAATTCGTCTGTAAGGGGTGACCTGTCATCAGTGAGTAGGATTTACACTTTGAGAAAATAAGCAATGGAAATTTTGAGTAAATGAAGGCAAAACCAGTATGAAATACACTTGTATATTGACAACTTACATTTTTGTTACCTTTTTGTCTTATAAAATCAATAATGTGTGAAGTACATGTATATGAAAAATCCATGAATTCTGGTATAGGTCACATGTTACAAAATTGATGTATCAGTCACATTCTGTTAGAAAACACATGTATAAAAAAATGGTAGTCCTCGTTTGATATATATCCCTTTGTCAACAAACATGTGTGACTAAACAATTCACTACGATATTTATTGTTGCCAGTAGCATGTGGATGTATAGTTGTTATTTACATGCTACATGTACTTAAATTGACCTATATCTTGGTCAGCCTAAGGCAACAAATCTAATCATCTTACTGAGGCTACCAAGGGGATGAGGTCATTCATAGATAAATGAAAACCCTGTCAACAAGTTATAAATTCTCTCTGATCACAAAACATTCAATGACATTTTTTTTTAAAGTCTTAATTAAGCACAAGTAGTATTTGCATTGTACGCTGCCGTTGGTAGCCATTGTAAGCATAAATGAAGTGACTTTTCTTCCTGCAGAAAAGGAAACTTTAATGGCAAAATGAACATGTTTCAATCACCGATCACTTTGGAAAATGCAACAATCGATCAGATTCCATTGCTTTTATTCAAGTTTGATGATGACTTCCTTTGATGAAGGGTGCATTGTTTTTATTGAAGATTGTATCGTGCTTGTTTTGATGAAGGGTGCATGCATTCGTGAAAGGCCAACTTTGGAGGACCAAACAAATACCTGTTTGTTAATCTGACAGCAACATTAAAGCCTGGCAGCAACATCAAATAATTGTAGAACAAAGTATGGGTCAGAACTGGCACCTTGTCGACATAAATGTTCAGAAAACAAAGGATTTGTTAAAGTTGGGACCTCGGGCTTTTGTCAACCTATACATTTCACAATGACCTACTCTTTACACTCCAGTGATTACATAAGGTTTCTGCATTTAGCTCAGCTTCCCTGACACTGTTATATGACAGTCATGAAACCTGATGGGTGTATTTATCTTGGAGGATACAACTCATCTGAGGCAAAAGTAGCTCACAATGACCTACTTTTCTAAGCAATATCACAAAGTTTTTGGATTATGCCATGATGGAGCAGGTTAGACATATTATTCCATGGAATTCTTGGTGAATGTTATTCAGTTAACTATGAAATAGAAATTCTACATTATGGAATAACTTGAATAACTGAATAAACTAAAAAGCAGTCTTATTAGACTTTAACTTTCTCTGTACATTGAATTATGCCTTCAGTTTATGGTTGTCAGTAATTAATTGCAAAAATTTTGTTTCCTAACAATACCTAATCTTATTTCGCATGAGACATTTCTTGTGTCATGAAGTAGAGTTTCAATGTGGGCATTTGAAATCTAATTCTGTTGAAAAACATTTGTAGCATATTTTGAAGCATATCTTAAGCACTTTGCCAGTGTTCAGTTGCTGAATTTTGCCACTTTGCCAGTGTTCAGTTGATGCATTTTGCCACTATGCCATTGTTCAGTTGCTGCATTTTGACACATGGTCAGTGTTCAGTTGCTGCATTTTGACACTTTGCTAGTGTTCAGTTGCTGCATTTTGACACTTTGCCAGTGTTCATTTGCTGTATTTTGACACTTTGCCAGTGTTCATTTGCTACATTTTGACACTTTGCCAGTGTTCATTTGCTGTATTTTGACACTTTGCCAGTGTTCATTTGCTGTATTTTGACACTTTGCCAGTGTTCATTTGCTGCATTTTGAATGTCTTATACATTTTTTTGTTTTACTTTTCAGCTTAATGTGTATATGTGTGTTGTATATGTACATGTGTGAGTGTGTGTGTGCAAGCTGAAAGCTCATCAGTACCAGGAAACATGGTCAACTGTAGTTGCTCCATTATTTCAGATCAAATTATAGATGAATAGACTGATTGCCAGCCTCAACTCTGGTACAAATTATCTTTATCCCTGAGTAAGCTGCTCCATTAAAAAAAGTCCAGGTGTTCAAGGACACGGTGTATGTGTGTGGGTGTATACCCATACATGCATGAGTGTATAAATTCTTCTTATAAATGGATTCTCTATTAATGCACTACACAAGCATTATTGAAATTTTTCAGACCTGAAAGTTTGTTGATTTCCCTGTTTCATAGTTTAATTTAACATTATACAAGTGGTGTACTTGTATTCAAGGCTTGGTTCTGTGTTTTCACAAATATTACCATGTCAGATGAAATTCAAACCATTTGACCAAGTTTTTCTTTTAAAGTACAACGTTTTGGCAATATAGACTACATGCTACAAATAGAGAAATTGCTGTGGTGTAGATCTGGATATTCATAATTAATCAACTTTAATTTCCTTGTCATTAATATAAAATTAAATAAAATTAATATAAAGTTAAGAAAATCATGGAAATAAATGTATAAATATAGGCAATAATTTCTCCAAAACCAAATTCTAGCACCATTTGATGATTATATTGACCAAGAATATAGAGAAGCTTTAGGGATAAATGTCCTGCATTCTTTTTAAAATGATATAATGATGACTTCTAATTGGTTAAGTACAGCAATGACATTGATAAATTAATGGAGGAATGAGTTGGAAGAGGGGGTTGCTCACTGGAACAAATACATTTAAATTAATCTATCCACTGTTTTAGTTCTATTTTGCTTCCCTTCATTCAGGAGAACCAATTGATATATATAAAATAAAAAACTAGTGCCTGTCCACTGATCATATTTACAATAAATATATCAAAACTGATATTCACTGTTTGTGCAGTAACCATTCTATACATAATGCTTTACAGCTAATGTACTCTCTCATTGATCAATATAAGGAATAATTTTATCAAATTGGTAATAAAATAAAGTATAATGTAAGCTTCCCCCGCCGATAAATACACAAAACTGTTTTGATCGCTGATATTCTGAACATTTGATTTTCATTCTAAATTATACACTGTAGCAACATCCGGCTATTACTAAAGCACACAATGTCTGCACGACTTTTGTGTGATTATTTATGATTAAGAAATACATCAATTATTATTTCTGGCTGTTCTGGCAGGATTTTGACATGCAAGTCAGTGCTAAATATAAACATAAGCAAAATGTTTTAAATGAAAACGAAAATAGGTGTCAGAGGTAATCAACCATACTTAATGTAAATATTGATATAATTTAAACAATGTTGCAAAACAAAAAGCCAGATTTATACATAATATCATTGTCTATTATGCATATTATGCGCAGATGCAAAAGTTTAGATGTATCATTTTCGGCAGTTAGCTTAATAGGGGCTTATTAGCCATAATGTCTATAATTCTCGAAAGTAGGTGCATCAGCAGGGGAGAAAACCATTGGCTTTTTGATGGTCACTTTTCTTTATTAAAAACTGTCCTGGATGAGAATTAAATACATATTTAATGAAGAAAGATGAACCTCTTGAATTTTTCCGAGTTTCATCTGAATATGATTGGGGGCTAAAATCGGCTGTTTATTGAACCTTGCCCTTTGCTATAAATGTATTTGTTTCATATTAATGAATATACTATCACACTGGAAAGCTTTCAAGATGGTTGGTTTAATGAGTATAGTATTTAAAGAGGAATGCTTAAAATCCAGTAACAGACATTTTATTTTACCTACCTAACACAACAGTAAAAGATGTGAAAATGCTCTAGTTGTATGCTAGTGCTCATGTTGAATCTTAGTAATTCCGCATGATTTCTCTCTATATAATCATTAAATTATGTTGATTTAAAATATTCTTGTGCCATTCAAACATTCAGATTGAAAATGTTATGCTTTAGAAGCATAATTAGTAGAAATGATATTAAGATTAAAAAGAAAAGAAATGATAAGCAGATTGCAAAGTGGGTATTGCAGAGTTATAAAAGGGGTTGATAATTCTGCATGTGTATTTTTCATAAAATTTCCATTTCTTCCTCATGTCATTGCATAGTGTGGATTTTCAATCCAAATTCTGAATCTTGCTCAATTCTTGTCTGATCATTGTGCATATTGTAGTATAGCTTTGCACCATCTTTGGTGCAAATATGGGGCTCCAGGTGGCCAAGTGGTCTAAGGTGCATGCCTTTACAGATCACTCACACATCTCATCTCTATCTGTGTAAGTTTGAGTCTCAGCTCGACCACTGTGGGTGTGTGTGAGAAAGCTTGCCAGTAGTTTCCCGTGGGTCGGTGGTTCTTCCCAGGGTCTTCTCAGGTTCTTTCTTCACCAAATAAACTGGCTGCCATGTATAATCCATCTTTTGCTGAAAAATGGCATTAAACCCACAATACCGCACCTTCAGTGCAAATACTATAAGTCATCTATAATATGCTCATTCCAAATTTTTACGAAAATCTTAGCAAATTAAAATTTTTGGATGCTTTATCCAATGATAAACACCCATTGTAATCAGGTTTTATCAGATAGGCCATCCAAAGCAAAGAATAATACTGTAACAAAGTCTTAATCATCATATTGCCAGTCAATACCTTGAAGTTTGCTTATTAGATGACCCACCCCCTAAGAAGAAATACTGTAACAGTCTTAATCTTTGTATTGCCAGTAGGTAAATACCTGGAGGTCTAGCCAGTAGATAGGTCCCATGGGCCTGTATAAGGAAAAATAATGTAACACAGCCTTAATCTTTTGGAGGTCTGACCAGTACATGTAACACAGTCTTAACCTTCATATTACAGGTCGATACCTGGCGGTCTGCCAGGTATAAAGGCCCCCCCCCCAATCTTATATAGGGAGAAATACTGTAACACATTCTTCATCTTCTTTGCCAGTCAATACTTGGGAGGCCTCCCCAGTAGATAGGCCCCATAGGCTTCTGTAAGGAGAAATACTGTAACATGTTTTAATCTTCTTTGCCAGTCAATACCTGGAGGTCTGCCCAGTAAGTACCAGAGGGCAGTTAATCAGAGGTACAAGCAGATTGATTCCTGGCAGAAAACTGTGAAGGAGTCAGGGCTTTCCAGGGACCAAAGGAAAGAATTTCAGGGTCTGGTAGAATCCAGATTCCATGTAAGATAGAATCTATATTTTTTTTATTTTTATTTTTTTGAGTTTGAAGTAAAAATGGGGATACAAAATGGGAGTTTAATTTGCTCCTACTTTCATTTCAGTAGAATAATTGATGATTCTTTCATATTGAATTTTAACCAAATTTGGTGTGCAACTTTATCATGATGAGTGTTCTGTGTCTTCATTTTGTGGTGTTATCACCTGATTGTCTGATGGAACCAATTTCATTTCTAACAAATAATTTGACTAATTCCCGTTGGATTTCAACCAGATTTATAATTCTATTGAAAATAAATGCCATGGCTAAAGATGACTTTTGTTGGCTTTTTGACATGGAGTGATTTTAATCCCTCAATGCTTATGGCATGGTATCCATTCTCTTTTACCAAATATAGTTTGTATATTAATAATAGTAATAAACTTTATGGTCTTACTAAAATTAGTAACAAAGTATAGATCCAGTTGCTTTTCAGGTCAATTTTTGTGTCGAGGGAGGCAACTCAAATTTAGGTGAATGATTAAATCTGATAATAGTTATCTTCCTTGGATATTGTTCCACCGTACTTGAAACAACAGTAGAAAATATTTTAAAATCAAAATCACAATTAATCAGTTATTACTAATGTAATTTGTTAAATCTTCTGGTGACATATAAAGAAAATAAATTTTTTTGAAGCATTATAAATATTATTTAGTGCAGAATGTTTATGATTGTAAAAAGGACCATGAATAGAAATATCTCTGGAGTCATGCTCTTCCATCTGATCTTATGTGAATTAGTATCACTTCAACTGTTCAACCCATCAGTATTCTCAATTTACATTGATTATAAATGGTGATTGCTTAGGATATTAATTTATATGCATGACTGTGATTAAATTACATCAAAATGCAATCATTGTATATGATTATATTTCAGGTTTGGTTGTCTGAATCAGGTCACAAGAGGGAGCTAGACAGCCTGGTGTTGCCACAGCAGGGGAAGAAATCATAATAGCATGAAATCCTTGTAGAATTTCAGGGCAGCTATTTATTTCATATCTCATGACATGCAAGAAAAGTTTCCTTAATATGTAGTGTTCTGCTTTCACTGTATTGCAAGAGCTGTATTCTGTATTATTCATGTCCAAAGAGGACCAGTCTGAGGCATTGTTAATGTCCAAAGAGGACCAGTCTGAGGCATTGTTAATGTCCAAAGAGGACCAGTCTGAGGAATTGTTAATGTCCAAAGAGGACCAGTCTGAAGCATTGTTAATGTCCAAAGAGGACCAGTCTGAGGCATTGTTCAAGCGTGTGTAACCAGAAATATATTTACTCAATATTTGATAGGGATGCTAAATAGTTTTCATGATTTTATGTCCATGTAGAATATTTTCGTTATGTGAAATTTAATTACCATTTTTACTCGCTCATAAATCACGTCCAAAAGCAAACTGCATTGACCCAGATCTGCCATTGCATAATGTGCTGGCAGATTTGGGTCTATGCAGTTTGTTAAGAGTAATCAGTAGAACAAACAACACAGACGCTGATCTGCCTGCACATTATGTGATGGCAGATCAGGGTCTATCTTGTTTGCAGTCAGACCCGACTTATAAGCGAGTACATACAGTATATATGACAGACTTGAATGTCTCAAATTGTAACAATGAGTTGCAAATAATGTGCAGAAGACTGATGTATCAAAGGTGTCTCAGGTTGACATGTGGATGTGCCTTCACTATCAGTGACAAATCCACATTGACATTGTGTTTTCCGTATTATCTCTTTCAATAATTGAGCTTAATTGTTGTAAATGTCTCAGTAGGTTCTTGTCTTGCCGTTTTGGTTGTGTTAACAAGATGCCATTGTTCTAACCAAAGTATAACCAATCTACACCCATTGGTTTTTGTAAGCATTGCTGGATTAGGGACTGATGAATCTTCCTGGAAACATGCCTAAAGCCTGTTGCTGATAGGAAGTGTCAGCACAAAATAAATTAATAACATTTATATGGATTTTATGTCAGCAGAAAAAATGAACATTTAAAATATGAAATTACACTAATTATTCATTAAAGTCAAATTTACTGTATGTACTCATTTATAAGTTAAATCCAACTGCAAAGAACATAGACCCTTATCTGCCATGCCAGCAGATCAGGGTCTTTGTTTGTTCTACTGATCACTCCTAACAAACTACACAGACCCAGATCTACTGGCACATTATGCAATGGCAGATGTGGGTCTGTGCACTTAACAGTTGGACTTGACTTATAAGCAAGTATATGCAGTACATGTGTTGTCACTAAAGCTGTTTTCGCTTGTAAACAAACACATTTTTGGGGTTGCAAAATTTTATTCAGAACAGACTATGACCAAATGTTCAGACCTCCAAAAGATGTACCATCCTAAAATATTGTAAAGAAACTTTTTAGTTAGACTACTTCAGGTTGAGAGTTGTAACAATTATGAGATTTTGTTTTCATCTACAAGTTAAAACTCAAGAGTACTTGAATTTCAATATTTGCTATTGTAAAGGACAGAACCATGCTTTTATGCAAGGTTCAGATCAAGGATATTCTAATCAGAAATATAAAGTAATGTTTAACTGTTTCAATTCACCAAGTTAAATCCAAAAATAAAAGATATAACTTTTTCTCAAGGCACCAGGGTTTAGAAAAATTCTTAATTTTGCGCAGGGGAAAAAAAGTGTTGCTTAAATAAGGATGTTGCTGAAATAAGGATGAGCAACTCTTTTGGAACACAACAGCCGAAAATGACAGTGATAATAGTAGTTTTAAAAAAAAGTTCAAGGCATGACACAAAATGAAGAATATTTATTGCGCCGTGATGTCAGAGGCAACATATCGGTCTTTTTTTTGCAGATGTACTTGCTACCTGTATGTTACACTTTTCTTTGTCAGTTAATGGAATATTATGTGGTGTTATCACCTATAGTCAGCTTCCAGTCCATTATGAATTGTACCCCACCTTCTATCTACAAAAGGATTTACCTGGCACAATTACGATCTAGCTGCGAATTATTTAATCCCTTCCTGCCTTACAAATTTCAAACTGTACCTTGCTCCATTCGAAGAAAATTTTGTAATTTGGAAAAATGTTGCCAGTGGTGAGTGCAATGTTAAATCCATGCTATTTTTAGTAGATGAAGCAGCCTAATGTACATGATAAGCTGCAGAGTTCTGACGCAGATTCTTGCACATGTAAAAAATGAAATAAAAAAATAAGATATATACTGTATTCGCTATGCAATTTACGTAACGGCTACAATAAATATAAAGGAAGATGAAACTACAGTGATAAAATTCTCTGGATCATAAAATGTCCTGTAAGTAGAGTATTGATATTTATCCTTTTTTTTTTTGCTACTTGCCAAACATTCCACAATAATGCAGTCTGAACAAAAGTGCCTTTACCCTGGCAGGAAATTTGTTTAATTCATACTTGAATGGTATTTAGCATGGCAGCAATTTGACCAACAACTGGAAAGAACATGCAATGCTGACATTATTATTATTATTGCAATGCAACAAAAATAATTCCTAAAAAAATAAGTTATATATATATATATATATATATATATATATATATATATATATATATATATATATATATATATATATATATATATATATATATATATATATATATACATTAAATTGTTGATATCAAAAACAATAAATTTCTTAATTTTAAATTTGATAGAAAATATCAGCCATTAGTTAAAATATTATTTTTTATACTTGTATTAGTCTCTGATTTTGTAAAAATTATTGAGGCGTCTGAATATTTTAATTATTACTTAGATTCCATATGCATATGTTTATAGTTTTTTTCTGTCTTCAATAATAATAATAATAATAATGTCTAAATTAGTTACATTTTAAATATAGTCAAAGCAAAAGCATTTTAAATTCTACTTAAATATTAATTTTTAAAAGATTAAAAAATTATAAAGCCACTTTTAATCAGATTACATTATTGTGGCATGTAAGGTATATGAAAAAGTATACAAATCCATACACTACTTACAGGATATTTTTATAATTCAGAGAATTTTATCATTGTGGTTTCATAATTTTAATTGTAGCTGTTATAGTGGCAGGTATTTTGCATGGTGTAACTATATACACACCGATTTTTTTTTTTACCTGCACGAGAGAACATGTCACAACCCTGCAGTTTATCATGTAGATTAGGCTGCTCTGTTTACTACAAGTATCTTCGGTTTAACATTACACTTGCTGTATATTCTGTTTTTCCAAATTACAGAAGTTTGCACAGATGGAGCAAGAAGGTTTGAAATGTGTAAGGTGTGAAGGGATTCAACAATTCTCATCTAGATTGTTGTTGTGCCAGGTAAATACTTTAGGAGATTGGTGGGGTACCATTCATAACCGATCAGAAGAGCTGTATAGTTCATAATCCGTCCATTCTTTTGCTATTCGGTCTGGTATACACCATGTACGTGCATATTTATGTTACATGACTATCTTTATGTGTGTAGTGAATGATATTTTGATTGGAAATATGGGCGTTTTTTTTCTTCATTATATACCCAATTTAGTTCAGAGAATGTGATGTATTGATCTTGAAATGATGATAGAATGAGGATGATGCAGTTTCCTAAATGACTTTTATGTGCTAGCTCTCTAACTGGGAATATAACATGAAGCTGTCAAAAGTTTCCTATTAACATCTTAAGAATGGGGTGGGGAAGATGTTTCTGAAATAAAAAAAGCAGATAAATATTGGTGCAAGACTCCAGACATTTTTTGTTGAATCTGTTGTTTCAGTTTTTCATTCATATACTGCAAATATATGAAAGAAAAATTATATAGTGAAATCATTGTAATTAGTGTTAAGAACTAAGTTTAGTACTAAAGTACTCTTTGTTTAAGAAAAAAAAAAATTATGTAGAGTATTTTAAGACTGTGGAATTAAGATTTTCACTCTGATGTCCACATTATTGCTAAATACAACACATAGTAGGAGATTTTGCAATCCGGAATGGAATATCACTTCATGTGCACATTTTTTGTTCTCAGGGCATATAAGGTTGAATGGCAAGATAAGTTTTATAACTGCTGTCAGAAGGTCTCCGAATATAGTGCAATCAGATTTTCTGCATTTAGGTCACAAGTATCAAGTTTTAAATTTTACATCATTCTGCTTAATTCATTCATTTGTTAGCATGCACTTGAGGTAGGTACTTTGTACAAAAGTCAAGCATTTGTAAATTAAATCATGTACTATGTAAAGAAATTATAAGAATTACACAGTGATCTGCAAGATGTGTTAGAGTGCTATTAAAGGCATAAGGCTGTTTTGTAGCATATCATTTTGGGTATTTGTCATGTATCATTTCTTGTACCTATTTCATTTGTTGGCTCAACTTTGATTCTTCATTATGAGACCCTCAAATTTCCTTTCTCAATAGGACACAAAAATGCTTGGTATCTTCACATATATTATTCATTTTTATTATATGCCCACCATAAGGTGGAGCGTATTGTTATGATGTCCTTCCATCTGTCCGCCTGTTACAAATTTTGTTTGTGCACAAAGACTGGAGTTGTCCAACATCTACAGTTGCCAAACTTTGTGGATGGCTTGCACTTGGGGTAAGGAAGAACCCTGTCAATGTTGGGGTCAAAGGGCAATGTTGCCATGACTGAAAGAAGACATTGTTTCTACACAGTAACTCAAGTTATCCACCATCTACAGTTACCAAACTTTGTGAATGGCTTGCACTTGGGGTAAGGAAGAACCCTGTCGATTTTGGGGATAAAGGTCAGGGTCACTGTAATTAAAAGAAGAAATATGGTTTCCACACAATGTTGAGTCAAACTTAGGTGTCATGTCTTGGCATTCTGTTCAGTATGCTTTGTGTAAATGTCTTTAAATAAATTAACAAAGTGTCAAAATTGCTCGATGAAACCCTAAAATTTCCATTCTCTGTAGAACACAAAAATGCTTAACAGTTTTACATACTTTACTTATTATTAGATTCCCACCATAAGACAGAGCGTATTTTGTTTTTATGTTGTCCCATCATCCGCCCGTCTTTCACAAATTACATTTGTGTACAAGAACTTGAGTTATCCACCATCCACATTTACACAAACTTTGTGGATGGCTTGCACTTGCGTTAAAGAAGAACTTTATCAATTTTGGGGTCAAAGGACAAGGTCAGTGACTTAAAGAAGAATTGTTTTCTGCATAAGAACTTCATTTATCCACCATCTGCAGTTACCAAACTTTGTGCATGGCTTGCACTTGGGATAAGGAAGAACCCTATTGATTTTGGTGCCAACATCACTTTAAATGAAAGAAGAAAAATGGTTTCCGCATGATGTAGAGTCAAACTTAGGCGTGGAGTCTTGCCATGCTCTTAGGTATGCTTTGTGTTCATTTCCTTAAATAAATTGTCACACTTTTGAAATCACTAGATTTGAAAAAAAAAAGGTAACAGGATTTTTATTAACTTTATTGGCAATTTAATCAGTTACCATTTAGTGGAGGTAAATGACACCCCATGCATCTTCTCTGGTGCACCCCAGACCACTGAGTAATAGCAACAGCACTACATGTTTGGCTTAAATAATCATACAGATTTGTGTTTTAGTGAAGCTCTGACCAGGAACAAGTTTCAAATTGGTCATCTGTTTTCACAGCCATTGTTGTGCTCATGCGATATCAGTGTTAAGACCAGAGTGTAAATATCGGTTATCCTTGGTTCAGGAGAAGCAAGATGAAGATCACTGGGGCCATAATATTAAGTTGTAGTGTATGAAATGAATTAAGACACAGAACAGGAAGTTGCCATCTTTGTTTCAACATTATTGTTTTTTTCTAGCTGACTAATTCTTGGTCAATACACACACAGTACCTTTGGTCGGAGTGCCAAATCACACCCCAGAATGAGATTTCAGCCATTACTATCTGTATGCATGTCTGAGTATTCAGACTGGATCAGTTTTGTTTAAATAAAGGGCTTTCAGTTGACACACAGCCCTCAATACATATGAATCTTTCAAGTGATTACTCAGATACTTCTCAAAATGCTTCATAGGATAGACAAATAAATTATTCCTTCAGTCTGCCCAAGATCAAGACCCCTTGGTCCATGCTCACTGAAATTCCTATCCATTCATTCAGGAAGTAAACTGAATTTATCCATGTTTATAAACTTGGACAGACAGCTATTTTGATTCATGTATCTTCCAGAGAGTTGGAGAAAAAGAATATATAGAGAAATCAACAAAAAAATGTATTCATCTGTTGAGGTTACTGAAGTGTCAATTAATACATATGACAACATTTTTTATTGCTTCAAATGAACTTTTTTTTCCTGGTTAATATCAATAAAATTGATAAAACTACATGTAAATTCAAATTTAACTCAAGTTTTTGAACAAGTAGATACAGTTGTCATTTATTATTAATGTACAAACAAAATAAATGACATAAGCTTTAGACTAGTTAACAAATTTTACCTATTTTTGATATTGCTTATGTAGTCATGGGTAATTTGTGTTTTGCATCTGACAATCTACTCTCCTATCAGAGTGAAATGTGTCAAAAATGCATTCTCACAGTTAAGTGTGCGTGTGTGTGTGTGTGTGTGTGAACATGTTTCCCAATCCAAGAACTATGTTCTTGAAGCTTCAAAAAGCAAAAATATAACATAAAAATCTTGTCCACAGTTCAAAATTTTACTCCCACCCATCACTACTATGACAGCAATTCATAGACAAGATGGCAAGATAATGTTGCAGAATCAGAATTCATTAGGATTTTACTCCCACCCATCACTACTATGACAGCAATTCATGGACAAGATGGCAAGATAATGTGGCACCATCAGAATTTATTAGGTTTTTACTCCCACCCATCACTACTATGACAGCAATTCATGGACAAGATGGCAAGATAATGTTGCACAATCAGAATTCATTAGGTTTACATAAAAAAATATATTACTATTACTTTCTTAATGCAGATAACAAAAACATAGGGCATATCTTTCACAGAATAAACAAGGTGCTTGTAAAAATAAATTATTCATTAAAATTAAAGGAGAATTCTCCTATTTTCTATGTGGTCAACCATATTGACTGCATATCTAGTGCTATGTTAGTTTTTCAGATTGTGTCAATCATAATACATCATTTATCACATGACTAATGTGTTATTTAGGTTCATGTGCCCATATCCTAATTTGTCTATATGTAACACATATAATAACACCTCATGACATCACAAGTTACTTCAAGACATCATCTAAAGCAAAAGCTATTTACAGCGGATTCCAAATCTTTTTCAAAGTCATCTCACTACACTATTCTGCAATGTCTTCAAATAAAATTAGTATTATTTGTGATGTGATAAATAAAATTGCATATTATATTTGTTCTCATTTAAAATAAAATTTATGAAATTTTAATATTTTCAATCTTTTGCTCTCCAAGGCTCATTTCATAAATTTTATTTGAAATGAGTATCCATGTATGATCTTGTATTTAATTTTTGCAAGTCAGATAAATTCAGCATATTTATTGCAAACTTGATTTACTCGTTAACAATCAACAAAATATATAACTAAATTGCTATTAATATCTACAACTTTTGCATTATAGTTACCTTGCTAGCTTTGTAGTTACCTTGCTAGCTCTGTGAAAATGTTACGCTTGTAAAAATTATGTGATTCACAATATCCCAATATCCCAAGGCAGAAACAATGTTCCTGATTATTTAAGAATAAATATTTCAAAATGTCCTATATATACATTTATACCAATAGCAACAAAGGTTTATGACAATTAAGCAGTGATATCATCTGAACAGTGTTAGGCATAAATCAGCAACTTGCATTACCCTGGATACAAGGATCTGTACCTAAATCCTTGAGGTGAAGCAGAGATGTCCTTCATTGTGACTTGTCTATGAATAACATGATGATAAGGCTATCAACTTATGAAGTCCAAACAGAAAATCAGGGTATTGAAAAATCACTGATACAGTGTATCAGGGTATTGACAAATCACTGATACCCCAATATAGTGTATCATTGTATTGACAATACAGCGTATCGGGGTATTGACATATCACCAATACCCCAATACAATGCATCAAGGTATTGACAAATCACTGATATATCCAATACAGTGTATCATGGTATCGACAATACAGCGTATCGGGGTATTGACATATCACCGATACCCCAATACAGTGCATCAGGGTATTGACAAATCACCGATACAGTACAAACTGGTACAAACCCCAATACACTGTATTGGGGTACAAACTTGAGACATATATTGTACCAAAGTTTCAGTTGAATACAGCAATGGATGTAGCGGAGATTACATCACAAAACAGTAATGCAGACTCTCAACACTTTATGTTGCTGTCACAAAAGTGAAATATGTCTCATCAATTATTGGTCAGACAACATGGCTAGAACAAATCATTTGAAAAGACTCCAGTGAGACAGCGTATCATTACAAGATTATTTTCCATGTTGAAGGATTCAGCTGCCCTAACTTAAACTAATGTAACCATGGTAAATTAATGATACAGTCATGTACATGTACTTGGCTCATTTTCAGCAGAAAAAAGCACTTCATAGCTTGAAACTGCAATGATAATATATACTAAGATCTAAGATTTGATACAAGTGCTACAAAAACAAACAAATAAAGTGATCATATCCGGTGTTTCCCACAGTCACCATTTACAAGCAGCTGCAAATGCAAAATTCTGGCTTTGTTGAGGTGATCTACAATTTTCCCAACCAGGCAGTAGGGTCTTTTCTGAAAGAGAATAAGACATGGATATTTACAGTGACAGTTATCATAAATGGTAGCCAAATAATTACAACATTTAAAGACACTAAATATCACAATTATCACTAAATATCTCAATTACTGAAGATCTTAATTGCCTACAGTTAGTAAAGTTATACACACTGGACACCTACCCAAATCTTAAACCAATGCTTACAGAATTTCTGTCATACAAATTTGAACTCAAACTTTGCTTAATACTTCTGCTTCAGAGATTTCCCTAATGTTGTCTCACCTCTAATGCTACAATTCAAATATTCTGATCAAAGTATTTAACTGTTGAGTCTATGAACTCGATATCAATCTTGACTACAGAAGAACACAGTGAAAGATGGAAAGAAAGAATATCGCCCTCCACCCCACCCACCCCAGCTGTCAGTCAATTATCACTTATTCAAAACTCAATGGACTGCAATCCAATCTTGTTGTGTTATGTAAGGCTGCCTGTTGTGCTTAGCTTTTCTGACTAGTAGGATGTGTGTTATTGGTTGACACCTCGGGAGTTTACACTATATAACATGCATAAATCCACTTTGTAATAGTTTAATTATTTTTCACCCAATTTGCATGAAATTTTAAACATCAACCAAAAACGTTTCTTAATAAAGTGGTAGAATTTTCAAAAAGAAACAAACTTTTTTAAAAAAAAAAAGCTATGTTAATAAGTAGCCTTGTTTATCTCAGTTCTGGTGATTTGTCAATTAGCAGGTACAATTTAGAAACTCATTTGCCAAAAAAGCTACCGGGGGAACATTTATTTGAAAATCAGTTGACAAGTGTTCATCATTTATGCCTTAATTAGTCTGATCTGGACACTTACAAAACATCACTCTTCATGATCTTCTTTCCTGCTTGCATCATTTCAGCTGCCTGAGATACGATGGGGTCAAAGTTCATGCTTGCTACAGCAACCACTTCATTACCTCTGGAAAACATTATTTAAAGTATGAACTAGAAATGTGTCCCTACAAAATAGATGGCCTGCCAATATAATGTGTCCCTACAAAACGGATGGCCTGCCAGTATAATGTGTCCCAACAAAATGGATGGCCTGTTAATATAATGTGTCCTTACAAAATGAATGGCTTACCAGTATAATGTGTCCCTACAAAATGGATGGCCTGTTAATATAATGTGTCCTTACAAAATGGATGGCCTGCCAATATAATGTGACTGAAGGGCAACTTTGTCAGAAAAAGCTGAAAATCAAATTTGAACTAGATCTTATTAATGTAAAAACTCAGAACAGAGAGTGGGATGGGATGTCACTGACATGACTAATGGGATGGATGGGCGTAGATATGGTAGGGCAAAGGAGGATTTTGCAAATTATTTCCTCACAAAAGTCACAAAACAAGAACAAGCTACAATTTTAATCCATCTAGGGTTTATTTCCAGCAAAGGTTAATAATTAATTTTATTTGCTGTAACATTTTGTTGGCACATGGAACCAATAAACAAAATTTTAAAAAAAGAAGTTGCAAACATGCACATTTCACTAAGCAGGCTGATGTAGTATTGTAATAACACAACCCTGAGTAAACTATTTCCCTAACTTCATGTTGATTTTATGTATTTCACCATAGTCTGATAACAATTATTTTCAATGATAAAGGTAAAAGTAGTATGCATGGTCTTTTGCTCATAATCAAACTGGTCCAAGATCTTGGTGGTATAAAAGTGTTTACCAAGTATTATCAAAACTGGATGAGAAATATAGTCTCTAGATCTAGACAGGTACCATGCTCAGCCAACCAGATGCAAAATAATCTCATTAATATGCGCAGATCTCACTTGGCATAAAACCTATCTAAGACCATGATGATATAAGCTTATTTATGAAGTTGGAGCAAAATCTAATTGAAATTTGGTCTCCATAGTGATAACAAGCTCAGTCGGGTAACTCATAAATATGTAGATTCTGTTCATCAAACTCGTCCAACATCTTGATGATACAAGACTAGTTTGAGAAAACTCTGATCAGAAACAGAGTTGCTAGGGTGGTGACAAGCTCAGCCAATCAGATGCAAGATCACATAATTAATATGCAT
The DNA here is from genome assembly GCA_029931535.1 of Margaritifera margaritifera. Taxonomy (NCBI): domain Eukaryota; kingdom Metazoa; phylum Mollusca; class Bivalvia; order Unionida; family Margaritiferidae; genus Margaritifera; species Margaritifera margaritifera. The sequence goes on from JAQPZY010001684.1 coordinate 5,761,885, forward strand.
ACATTCTTTTTTGTATTCGTTATTTTTCTAAAGGGTACAACATACGTGCATTTATATGCAGTAATTCAAATTACATGCCATGAAAAATTGATTAGTAAGAGAACCAAGAAAACTAAAATACATAAGCCATAACATTACTATTCAATTGTCAAAGTCTCAAAATATGTTTTGACACATAATCCACTTCCAGTGGCGAGTGGGTCTTGCTCTTGATCATAATGAACTGGGATCTTAATAATATAAGCCTATTTACCAAGTCTGATAAAAATCCTATAAACAATAGTCTTGAGAGTGGTAAGAAGCTCAGCCAATCAGATGGAAGATCATCTCATTAAAAATATGCATGGATCTTGCTCAAAATTGTAATTGTGTGATATCTTGATTTACCATAAGTATATTTTACAAGTATGATCAAAATAAGATCAGAAATACCATTTCTAGCGTGGTAACAAACTCATCCAGTCAGATGCAAGATCACTTGATTAATATTGTTATCTTGCTCATTATCAAACTCCTGCGAGATCTTGATGATATAAGTCCATATTCCAAGTTAGATCAAATTTGGATCAGAAACATGGTCTTCAGAGTGACTTGATCAGTCAGTCATATGCAAGATCATCTATCAATATGCATGGATCTCTCTCATTATCAAACTCATCCAAGATCTGGATGATACAAGCCCATATTCCAAGTCTGATCAATATCAGAAAATGCATATGGTCTCAAGGGTGGTAACAAGCTCAGCCAATCAAATGCAAGGTCACCTCATTCATATATGTGACTCTCACTCATTATCAAATTTGTCCAAGATCCTGACACATTTAAGCCTATATTCCAAGTTTGATTAAAACTGAATTAGAAATCCGGTCTCCAGAATGATAACAAGCAATTATTGACAGAAGGAAGACAGATGACACACTTCGTACGACATATGCAGCGCCATACCATGAACTTACTTGGTTCTGTGCCAGGTGATCTAATAAAAACTCTATAATAAATAAGCAACAAAATTAAAATTGTACCATGTCAACACAGGCTACCATGACTGTATTCTTGCTGATTAACTGGTAAAACCAAAGCTGCACAAACCGTATAGGCAAACTGAATGATAACTTTACATGTTACTATATGTAATGTGGATATGATTTCTTCTCTTTGAAAGCAAAAAAACAAAGGTGAAAGCAAAAAAACAAAGGAATGGGTTTTTTAAAAATTATTTTTGTTTGGGTACACAACTCAAAGGACTCTTACTTTGCGTAAAATGCCACAAACTTCTGGGCATTTAAATCTCCATGGACCACAACATCATCATATCCAGGACCATAACCTTTGGAAATAGAGTAAGAAAAAAGAAGTGAAATTCAAGAATGATAATGTATTGACTAATTAATCATAATAACAAATAACATATGCTGAATCTTATTTGATGAGCTAGCTTATGGTCAATAATAAGCCTATCTACCATCTTGTGAAAAATATAGCAAGCTGTAATTTGAGGAGGATTTCTTAAATAACACAACCACCCACATCTTTTCACAAAATATATTAGGTGAGCTCCCCTATGCTTATAGAAGAAATATTGTAAAGTAGTGTTCCACAAAATATATACATTGTTTCACCTTCTAAAGCAAGGTCTAGGCTTGTACATGTACAAGGAAACATTTTGACATGAAACATTAATGGAACCCTAAATTATGCCCATGTCCCTTTGGAAGTGAACCATATGTTTAGATTTCACAGGCACAATAATTACTGTAAATAATAATAATAATAATAATAATTGGATCTAAAAGCTGGTTGATATTTATGAAAAGAAATGCAGCATATACGGTAGGGCATGACTGCTGAAATCTTCTGTTGTTCATCTGTACATTTGGGTTTCTGTCATGCAGATTACGAAAGAAATTCATTGCCCGTTATTGAAAGTTTAATATAATAATTTTCTTACAAATATCTACAGAGGAAACAAAGTAAAGAATTTACATGTGATTACTTGTTTGTTAAACAATTCAGATCGTATGTTATTAGTTTGCCTGCACTAAGTACCGTATATACTCGCGTTTAAACCGAGTACAAATGCAAACAACATAGACCCTGATCTGTCATCGCATAATGCGCCAGCAGATCAGGGTCTATGTTGTTTGTTCTACTGTTTAGTCCTTACAAACTGCATAGACCCAGATCTGCCAGTGCATTATGCGACGGCAGATCTGAGTCTATGCAGTCTGCAGTTGGTATCAGTTTATACGCGCGTATATACGGTATAGTAGAGTTTATGCTATACACCATTGTCATGGACTTTGCTGACACGGGCGTTATCAGCAATTAGCAAATGTACACATTTTATGTTTAGGTCAATATCTTGGATACTATTGCCTCTACAGTCACAAAAGTTGATTTGTTCCTGCAGCCTAAGGAGTAGTATGCCACCATACTAAAAGTAAGTTACTGTGACCAACTTGTCATGTTTCAGTGATCACTGAATATTGACAAATGCAAAACTTTTTTCAGAATAAACATTTGCAGGCAAGCTTTGCTGTCTTCTGATAGCTTCATTCTTGCTGTACTACTTCACAAAACTTATATTCTTTACAAAAATTTTGTTTTTTCTACATAGAAGATTTTTCCTTTTAGGTTATACATTTGACCCCAAACTGGTGAATTATGAGATGCAGCAATCTCTTGCTTTAACAAATCTTACTACATGAATTAGAACTGTATTGTCACTAAAGGGCCATTGCTTGTATAATGTTGAGTATTAAACGTTTTTTAAATTTTATATTTTTACATTGCTAAGGGTCCAAGCAATCCAGAATCACATAAAAATGTACAGGTTGATGTTCATTTTTTTGTGCTATTCATAGTTGAATATCTATCCCTAAACAAGGTCATTGCATAGAAAAGTAAGTGAAAAAGTCCCATGTTACTAATTATCTATAAAATAATTGAATGAGCATTTAAAACTTCATCAAATTTGCACAGGCTGAAGAAAATAGACTTTTCTTATCAAATACACAAAGAAAAGTGTATATTGGTGAGTGAATTTTTATCAGTATGACACAAATTATTGAGATCACATCAGTTTTCTGCAAGAAAAAGACCATGCTGTCAATTTTTGGCAGATCATGTTAAAATTCACTACAGATTTCCAAAAAGGTCTCAAAAAATTTTCGTTGACTTTATAATTTTCTTTTACAGGACTGTTATTGCAAAAATCAAAATTGTATAAGAAATATTTCTTTTTCATGATTTGATAAAGTCAAAGAAATCATAACCATGTCATTTTACATCCAATCTCTCGCTGATTTCATAATGCTACTATACATTTGGGTAACAAGTGACATACCTATTACATCATAATATTTAAATGATCACATCATTTAGAGCTGAGCAGTAAGCGTCAACTTTATACACACAAACACATCCTTAAGACCACATTCCTAATGTACAGATCAATGCTTTGACTATATATGAAATGACCTCTATTGAGAGACTATCTGTCTTGAAAGATATTTTTGTTTTTGTTTTTGTTGAGATATGAGTTGGTTGCTCAAGATGGGTTGTACAGTATAAAGAATTCCTTTTTTGTATCCCCAAAGACACATTTTAATACATAAAACTCCTTTCCAACAGACACCTTGTTGCAACAAACAAATTGTATGAACTCTGAATTATTGCAGTAAGGGACCACCATATCTGCTTGTATATGATGCATGCCAGACTGCAATCAGCACAGACAATGATCTGCATTTTGCATACCATATATACATATTAGCAAGTCGACCCTTGTATCAGTTGATCACTGTGTTCAAATCTGCAAAAATGCAATTTTTAAAAGAACCTTTTTTAAGTTTGGGGGAGGGTGTTACAATTAAATTGCCTGGAAAATAGGTAGCCATACTGGCACAGTGAAACCCGCTATAACACGCTTTGTTATAACATGAATTTGGATATAACATGATCGTGGCACAGCTCCCAAAATTTTACAAAAATTTCACCAACTTCTTGAAGTACTGTGCAGTTCTATGCCAAAATAAACAAGAGTTTGATTTAAAAATTTGGCAAAATGTGTTGTATTCTTGAACAAAAAAGTGTCTTATCATTGCATCTTTCTTTATATGAATAAAGATGTTAAACATTTCTATTTGTGAATGTTCATTTCAATAGTCAATCACTGCACTCTGATTTTAGTTTATTTTTGAAAGCTGTTGGCTCATTAAAGAGCTGATAAGTGTTAATCTTATTATTATTGAATTATGAACAATAAAGCCATTAAGTCTTCTTTGTGTTTGTCTTCAATGCTTTCTGTGTACAATTGTTGTTCAAACAATACCCGACAGATTCATAAAAACATTTGTAAAACAACAGAAGCCGCCAGCACGTGCACGTGGCTTTGCAGTGTTATCAGACAATCATCATGCAATCAACTGACCAGTAAATAATATCATCCATTCCCTATAAACATGCCCCCGTTGTTCTTTAACAATTTTTCTTGCTGTAGTTGTTCAAACAAATAGGTGTCAGAGTATTAATTATTGGGTATTTACAATGGAAAATGGTACATAGAAATGTAAAGCTTTGATTGTTAAAGAGAAGCTTGAAGCCCTGAACAGGATTAAGTCCTGTCTTAAACACAATTAGCTCGAGATTTAGGTGTTCACAAGTCAACCAAACAATGTGGTGGTCTAAAAACATTTCTCACCTGAATTTATAAATGAATTAATGCACCTACATTTCTAAGTAAAAACAATAGACCACCAATGCCTGCTCAATCAACCATCATACACACCCGTTGAAACTAGTTTATTGCACAAATTGCCAGAAGCAGTTTTGCTCATTGTCATATACATGTACATGTACCTCCCCCGCCACTTTATCTTAACTCTTTTTATTTTCTAGCTTCAGATCTTTCATATTACTGCATATGCACAGGAAAGTTTCCTGCAGTGCTAACAATGACTGGAACAGAACCATTTATGATGTGGGGGCGGAGGGATTGGCTAATATAATCAAACATTCTACTCCCTGCTTTTGCTCTGCAGTAGATCAAAGTCATAGTTACAAACAAAAGTTTCAATGAATATTGGGTTTATTTTATTTATTTCTTCTGTTGTCTTTTAAAAAATGACTCCACTGTTTTTATGCAACTCACTCTGTTCCATACAACCAAATGGTTTACTCCCAAACTGGATTCAGGCAGTTACATGTACACACACACCTGCTTAATTGTCATCTCAGGTACATTATGAGGTCAATACCATTGACAACCTCTATGTGTTTTCAGTTCAAGTGCTTTTCAAGCCTAAATACAGGTTTCTTTTTAGAAACTCCTAATGTCTGATTTGTGCATTTTATTGTCAGTCAGAAATCAGACCCTTTCTATATGTCCAGCAAATATGAATGTTGCAGAAAATACAGTGTGAGTCTATTAGCCAAAAATTAAATATTTGGATTTGAATGGAATCTAGCAGAAACTTTTTAGAAATTATGCTTCTTTGTGCACATTTTCAATGGAATTACTATTATGGATATAACCAGATTGGCTGGTGACTGGTGAGTACATGTAATCTAACTATTTAATATGTAATAACTGTTTTAAGTAATTCTTGTTTTGTTTAATATGCAACAAGCTGATAACTGTGTCAATGAAGTCCATAATTTTGTGCCCTCCTTCCCCCAAGTCTTATATAGCTAATAGGATACAATATTTTCTTCAGTTAACTGACTTGTTTACCTATAGCACAATACGGTACATAGCATGATGGTGTTCTGTGGACCACAATCATTGTGCTATATCAGGGTTTCACTGTATTATATTTATAGATGTTCTTTCTATTTCTATAGAACCACATTTAATGGATTATGAGTCAACAAAAAAATTAAAATTGTTTGACTCAGATTTAGCAAGAAATAGCAGATTTAGTTATCTGAAACACTCTCTTCATCAGTCATTAACTTCATTGGTGTACAAAACATGCACGATTTAGTATAGCCAGTTACAAGTTCTTGATATTATTATGTTTGGCTTATAAGTTGACCCCTATCTGTGTGATTATGAATTTTTGGAAAAATCTTGACTTATAAGTGGGTATGTAAGGTAATGAACCAGCTAAACAGGGTCTATGTTATTCGTTCAAATTATAACTTTGATTGAACAGCATAAACCCTGATCTGCTAATGCATCATGCAACAGCTGTCCTTATTTTCTCAAAACTTCTGTAGCACAAATCTCAAGTTCAGAGTCCAAAAACTTTGAAAGTCTGTTACTTTAATGACAACAGAGATAGAATGTCACTTTCAGGATTTTCAGGGTTCCTCTTGTTTACTGCCAAATTGTAATATCATAGATTGACACCATATATCATATCTGGTTTGGGATTTTGAGCTTTAGTTTTGCACTCATAAAGTTTTGAGAAAATGAGGTGTAATCTGGGTCTATGCTGTTTTTTATACTTTACTTTATACACATGTATGTACAACACTGAGTTTTTCTCCTTACATAAGTATGATACTAGTACAAGACACCAACCTGTATATCTAACACTCTTCCCATACATCACAGTCCAGAAGAATGGGACACTTTTCATTCCATGTTTCTTTCCCACAATGTTGAGGGCGGCATTTCTTCCTGTTAGAGGATACAACAGATATATGCAGAAAAATGTGTTTATAACAAACCTCTAGTGGCTGCCAAAATTACTTTGTTGTATCTAGAATTCATTATAAATAGTAATAACTATTATTATTACAAAGCATATATTGCACTTCACTAAATACCATATAGCAGGTAATTTTCATAGGTGTAAATTTGGCGATTTTGTTAAAAAAAAGATTTTAATTTTGTCTAGTTTTATTTTAGCAACTGTGGATCATGAAAAGTTATAATAATTAGGGCGGTAAATTTGTGATGGAATGTAATTTTGAAATCTTACCCTGAGATCACTATATCACTAAAATTTCTCCCTTGTCAAAAATTTCCACTAGACAGTATTTGAATTAAATTTGTACTAGCCATATCACTGTTCATTGTTTGTGTTCACCCAATTTTACTATGGCCATTTCATTTCATGTAGATAGATGATCAGATGCAAGTATTTATTATGTGTAAAATTTATGACAAGAGACTTTCTTTTTTGAACCTGCCTTTTATTTAGCTGGAAAGTAATAAATTTTAATATTGAGCTTTACTTAAAAGACTTTATCATTTACCTTAAGCTAGCATGTGGATGGAGATACAAATGGACAGACATGCACATGGATGTCAAAGTGATTACTATTGGAAGCTTTTGCAAGGGGAGGGGGAGTTTTGACAAAACATGTGTTGCATATTTAAATTATACTACACTATTCAGTGAATTAATAAATTGCACATCTGATGAAAAGGCACTTGAGATTCTCTCTATCAGACACAGCAAATACATTGCACTATTGATGATATTGCTAAGAGCTATATCACAGTATGATACACAATATTTAACGATGTGACATTATAATAAAAGAGAAATAATGCATGAAAAGATGGTAAAATTTAATATCAGTTAAAAAAACAATAGTAATAAAATAAATCCTCCATCCAAACATTTTTAACTTGTGTGAAAAATAGTAATGGTTTAAACAGGATTCATTCAAATAGAGATCTCAAGGGAGATAAGTGATCACAGACCATGTGCATGTGCCATCTGCCAATGCTGGATATTGACGTCCTTTCCTCCAACAGTGAAGAGTGGAAATTCCACAATGTCACCAGCAGCAAAGATGTCTGGCTGGTCTGTCTGCATGAACTGGTAATGGAAAACAAATTTACATGTAAGTTTAGAGAATATAGTTACTATGTTTTATAATACTGTACTGTGAAAATCTTTTGACTTGTACAAGATTCATTCCAATTAATTTGAATGGGAAATATCTGTCTCAAACTTTAGATTTTTAAAGCATACTATTAATACTAACTTAGTTCTATATATGATAATTACATTGCTGACGATGGTAATGGAAATGACTTTAGATGTATACCATTAGACAAAAGGAGAACTGGTACCAAAAACAAAATTCTTTGATCATGTTTTCATTTTTGTAAAACCTGTCTATAAGGGAAGAACATTTCTGATGAAACTTGGCATATAAGTTGAAATAAAAGTTCCACAATATTGAAATGAAGTTTCACTGCTTACATGTCAGTATATGTGAAGGAAAAATCAGGGTTGATTTATTATGGTAAAAACAGTGAATCTTGCCTTTCTCAATACATTTATCAATACTTTTTAGTAAAGTTATTTTATTATGAATTCCAGGGCTTTACAACCTGGATAGCCTGATACCCAGGACTAGTTGATTCTTCTGTCGGACAAGTGCCTTACAACAAGAGTTTAGTCCTAAGCAAGTGCAATTTTTCAAAAATTAAAAATCCAGATTTCATTCACACGATGTATGCACCACTTTTTTTGCCAGTAGTGCCCTTATCTGGATCTCTAAAGCATTTTATTATTTGCATGCAGTCCAGAATTGACTCTTAGTATGTGCCAATATGGCATGATGAAAAGTGACTTTCCAAACACAGGCAAAAGACACATTCAGAGACAAAAAAAATGGCTTTATTTATTGGGGTTGGAATATAATTGTTGTTTCACCAAAATACAGGTAATTACTGATGTGTGTCTGGGATCACTGGAAAATTTAGAAAAATTAAAAAGCCCAAAAAATGGGACAAGTAAAAAAAATGGTCAGGACGAGTCACTTTTCCAAGTCACTAGTCCTGAATGAGTGGCCAAGAAAAAAAATGTGCACAGCCCTGAATGCTAAAAGTTTTCAGTATCTTCTACCTGATTAACAGGTATAAATCCTCTGTCTGTCATCTTTATCCCAGAATCTTTCAGGAATTCTGTGGCAGGGACAACACCTGATGAAAAAACAAGGTTCTTTATAAACTTTATCAAACAATGTATAAAGCAAATGGGTCCATTCAAAATTCAACCAGTTTATCTTGAAACAAACAAAAATCCTTTAAAATGTTACTGTCACCTGTGAAAATTACTTCTTTGGGATGTATGGCAAGTCCAGTGAAAGTGGAAAACAGTATGATTTATTTATATCATAACTCAACTAGATTTGTGTTGGTAAGACACGTCTACCCCAGTCCAAGTTCCAAATAAAATTCCAATATGTAGAAAGTTTTGAAATACTGCTATATTTGCATGAAGATTTAATAAAGTCATCTGGACCTGCTTACAATCATGCATTCCAAATTTCATTTGAGTACCTCGAGTCCAAAAAGTGTTAAAAATGTGTAAAATATTGAAAACTTGCAATAATGGCCAAAAAAATATAATCGGGTCCTTGACATGTGAATGCAAAAAAGCTTTCTACATTTTATTTGTCTTCCTCAACTGGCTTTTGTTTTAATTTAATCATGCTAACAAAGTTTATGTCAAAAAGGTCCAAGCCCCAAAAGTTCACAAATGCATAAACAATTTTTAAATTGTTATAATGGCCTTAAAATATAATCAGGTCATCTACATATGCATACAAATATCTGAATTAAATTTCATTTGCCTCCATTCAGTGGGTTTTTGCTCAATCTAGCTAACAAGCCTTTTGGGATGGATGGGAAGACAGAGCCAAATCAAGATGCCCATGCTGCAAGCAGTGTGAGCATAATAAAAATTACCATAAGCTATGAATACATATACCATATATACTTGTTTATAAGTCGAGTCCAACAACAAACAATATAGACCCTGATCTGCTATCGCATAATGTGCTGGCAGATCAGAGTTTATGTTGTTTGTTCTGCTGATTACTCCTAACAAACTGCATAGATCCAGATTTACTGGCACATTATGCAATGACAGCTCTGGGTTTGTGCAGTTTGCAGTTGGACTCAACTTCTAAGTACTAGGTATATATGGTAAGTGAAATACATTTCTTTTTTTAAGCTGCATTCCCTCCAAAAACCAAATTTAAATTAATATGACAAGCAGTTCTTTGCAGCTCATAACTTTATAAAGCTACCACAAAAATCCACCCAAATCATCCAGTTCAGCTTGATTTGTTTCTGGGAAACTCCTGTGTGGACTAAAAATAGTAGTGATGACTCTCAATGATGTGGAGGTTTTGTAAATGAGACTCGCCTTCCCCAGGCTGTAAACATGTACTGTGTTCAGATGATCATTTTCGTATTTGATTGACTCTTTTTGAAGCAGAAGAAGTTTTAGGTCAGGCACAAATTGTCAGTTAGTGACATAGGGACAGTGCTGCACCTTGAGCAAACCCACAGGACATTTTCCCAGCCCAAACTGCCTGTGTTCCCCTAAATGTAACAAATCCCCATATCTTGATCATTATAGGGGGATAAAGGTACCTAAAATGTACAGATGGGCTGTTTACAGTTGTATGTACAATGATGATCTTTTCACTGTTTGTGTGTGCATGATGAATGACTGGAAATCATCATGGCTTATTTTCATGTTTACCCAAGAGTTACCAGGACCCCCTGGATTTTCCCCTTGTTTTGAGTCTGGTGTGCATTTTGTAGCATATTTTTCATTATTTTTCATTATGAGAGATAAAAAATCACTTCATGACTTTATCTCAATTTACTATTTTGCTATGAGAGAATGCAGCTGTAATATTGTCAGTCTTTCTTCTTATGATAGTAAGTCCAAACTACCAGTAGAGTGATGGATTTGCTCCATAGGGCCTTAAACAGAAGAATTTGTGTTTGGAGAATGGGCCATGATTCGTCTAAATGATGATATGGAATGCCTGAAATCCAACTCTTTCAAGGTCTCATCAATACAAACAATATCCCATGAAAAGATAACGATATGAAATTGATTGACAAGGACAAAAACTGAAATACACAGGTCTATGAAACAACCTTAACATCAAAACTGCATCAAAAAATGCTGAATGGTTCTTGAGCTATGCTGATAACAAGCAATATCCAATGTAAATTTATGATGCTGATTGACAAGAGACATAACTCTGCCCAACATGATGCAGACAAGGGAAAACCCATAAAACACAAAACTACGTCTCAGAGACAATGTTCTTCCCAAATTCGATCACAATAAGTTGACTGGTTCTTGAACTATGCTGATTGCAAACGACATTCCAAGTTTCCATGTGAAGACTAGAATATGCTCAACAAGGTGCGTAATTCTATCCGAAATGGAGCAGATGAGACAAAACTCAAAAAAGGCATATGCAAGCCTCGGAGACAATGTTCATACCAAACTGAATAAAAATATGGTGAATGGTTCTTGAGCTATGCCAGTTACAAGCAACATTCCATGTGAAGATAAGAAATTAACTGTAATGGACCATAACTCTATACAACATATTTGGAGTCAATAAGACAAAACATATAAAAGGTCTATGAGACAATGTTCACACAAAACTGCATCAAATTATGTTGTATGGATTTGAAGCTGTGTTGGTGACAAGCAACATCCCATGAGAAGTTAACTGTCAAGGGCCATAACTCTATCTGAAATGGTGTGGATGAGACAAAACCCATAAAACCCACAAATAGGTCTATGATACAATGTTTATATCAAATTGCATCAGAATATGCTGAAAGGTTCTTAAGCTGTGCTGGTTACAAGCAAGATTTGAAGATGTGAAGATAATTGTCAAGAGCCATAACTTTATCCAAAAACAGAGATGTAAAATTGATTAAAAATGGGCAAAAACTCCATCAAAATTGGACCTGAAAAGATGAAACCTTTAATAGGCACAACTACATGTCATAGGCAATTCACCTACCAAATGGCATCCAATAATGTATAAGTGTTGTAGAGCTTTGGTGGCTACAAGAAGTATGAATATGTGGACAGAAAGGTCATTACTATAGGACTCCTGCATCTCAGTGTGGTGCCCTGATAAAATCCACACTAGATGACAAAAGGATGGATTGCTGATATGGGCAAAATTTATAGAAAGAATCCTCTCTATAGAAACTCCTGTACTTGAGTAACACCTCTGAATTTTGTTTTAGATCAAGCAGAATCTTGATGGCTCAAATACCCAGAGAACCTGCCAGCAAATTAGTTTGAGGAACCCATAGTTTGAATAAATAAGGTTTAACATAATACAGTGAAACCCCGCTATAACGCGCCCCGCTATAACGCGAATTCGGATATAACACGATCGTGGCGTGGCTCCCAAAATTTCATATATTCATTCGCACATGAACTTTTTTTTCAAAGGACGAGAAATAGTGTATAAAATGTGTATATTACAGTATCATTTTGGGGAAGAGATCACGTATGAATTCGAGTATAATACATCTGTGGCGTGGTTCCTGAAATTTGATATACATGTACGTGTATTTTTCTCGTACACGGAAAAAATTTTTTTTTTAAGTACGAGAAATAGTGTACAAAAAGTTTATTATCATTTTGGGGAAGAGATCACTTATGAATTCGATCGTGGCATGGCTTCTGAAATTTAACAATTTCACCAATTTCTTGAAGTGTTATGCCAAAATAAACATTATCGGAAATGTTACTTATTATTGATCCATGAGTAAAGCCAGTAAGTTTTCTTTGCGTTTGTCTTCAATTCATTCTGTATACAATCATTGCTCAAACAATAGCCGACGTGTTTTTCTTCCTTAACTGCATACACAACCGAGCATAAGACAATGTGGTGGTTGATAAAAGATTCTCAAGATTGAATAAACATCAAAAACGTAAGCCGCCAACACGTGCGCTGGACATCAGTTCATCCTGTATACAATCATTGCGCAAACAATAGCCGACTTATGTTTCTTCTTTAACTGCATACAAAACCAAGCACCAGACAATGCGGTGGTTGATCAAAGATTGTCATATGTGGGTGCTTATATAGAGACTGAGCTTGGGCGGCAAGATCAAAGATTGTCATATGTGGGTGCTTATGTAGAGACTGAGCTTCGGCGGCAAGATCACAGGGAGTTCAAATAACCACTCTCTGTTACTTGGCACTGAACAAGTACAGCTGTATCAAACTCGTGGCTCAATCAAAGGGTTGTCATGTGGGAAAACAAAGACGGATCGATATCAGATAGTAAACGGTGTTAATACCCTATTCATGCCATACATTAGACATGTATACATTGTTCTCTGAATAAAGAAAAATATAGCAAAACCCCGCAATAACGCGACCCCGCTTTTTCCGCGATCGAATTTTATGGACCCCAAATATCGCGTTATAGCGGGGTTTCACTGTAACAAGAAGCCCAATCAGATCTGAGATCACTCACCTGACTGAAATCTGTCTAATATTCAAATGCAAGAGCAGTTGGTCAAGAAAAATGGGTTAGTAGCATGCATGCTATAAAGATTTCTTCAAAATTTGTTGATTGGTTATAAAAACAGTTGTTTGGAGGTTTCTTTGTTGTTTTTTCCTTCTATTTTTAGTACCAGTGGCCATTTTGGATGGCAGATTGGCATCATTGGTATAAATCTGAAAGGGCTTCAGACCAGGAAGCTTTCTGTCAATTTGGTCAAATTCTGACGAGTGGTTTTTGTGAAGTCATTTAAACTATTTCATACACAAGTTTAGTAATAGTGGCCATATTTGATGACAGATAGGCATCATTTGTACAAACTTAAAAGACCTTCATTTAAGAATGCTGTCAAAATTTGGTTGAAGTCTGTTTAGAGGTTTTTGAGGAAAAGCTGTTTAAATGTTTGTTTATTGTTAGTAATGACAGCCATATTTGATGACAGACTGACATCATTTGTATAAAATTTAAACATTTTCATGCCAGAATGCTTCCTGGCAAATTCTGTTGAGTCATTATTGGGAAGAAGTCATTTAAGGGTTTTTCTCATTTTAGTAATGGTGATCATAACTGAGGGCCTTCTTGCAAGAATGCTCTCTGCACAATTTGGATGAAATTGGTTCTTTGAATCTTGAGAAGTTGAAAATAGTAAATGTTGACAGATGCTATGTATGTATGTATGTATGTATGTATGTATGTATGTATGTATGTATGTATGTATGTATGGATGGATGGATGGATGGATGGATGATGCATGGATGGATGGATGGAGTTTAACAGCACATAAGCACAATAATGACTATATAGTGCCAAGTAAGTTTTGGTATCCTGAAAATGGCATACAAAACAAATACTAAGACAAAAAGGGGTAAGAGCAATAAAATAAAACATTGAATTTTCGTATATAAACCTAAACCTTTTAGAGTGTCCAAGACATTCTTCTGAGTGTACACATCATCACTGAATGTATCCCAGGTAAAAAGTTGTCTCCATTAGTCCTATTTTATGACATCCAGTAAGGCCTACTGGACCTATTCTACATTCCCAAGCCTGCAAGGGGAGTTTGGACAACACACGATGGACACAGGGTCATACCATAAGCTCACTTGGCCTTATGGCCAGGTGAATTAATAAACTCTGTCAGGTCTTAAAAATAACTTTGACCCATCCAGGGTGTTTGAGCCAACCAGTGTTCAAATCAGCAAGGTTCTATTGTATATACAAACTGACTGTGACCAAACAGTTTTATGTACAACAAGAGTACTGTATATACAAACTGACTCTGATACAACAAGAGTACTGTAAATACAAACTGACTCTGATACAACAAGAGTACTGTAAATACAAACTGACTCTGATACAACAAGAGTACTGTATATACAAACTGACTCTGATACAACAAGAGTACTGTAAATACAAACTGACTCTGATACAACAAGAATACCGTATATACAAACTGACTCTGATACAACAAGAGTACTGTATATACAAACTGACTCTGATACAACAAGAGTACTGTATATACAAAAAACTGACTCTGATACAACAAGAATACTGTATATACAAACTGACTCTGACCAAACAGTTTTATGTACAACAAGAGTACTGTATATACAAACTGACTCTGATACAAGAGTACTGTATATACAAACTGACTCTGATACAACAAGAGTACTGTATATACAAACTGACTCTGATACAAGAGTACTGTATATACAAACTGACTCTGACCAAACAGTTTTATGTACAACAAGAGTACTGTATATACAAACTGACTCTGATACAACAAGAGTACTGTATATACAAACTGACTCTGATACAAGAGTACTGTATATACAAACTGACTCTGACCAAACAGTTTTATGTACAACAAGAGTACTGTATATACAAACTGACTCTGACCAAAGTTTTATCTACAAGAATACTGTATATACAAACTGACTCTGATACAAGAGTACTGTATATATAAACTGACTCTGACCAAACAGTTTTATCTACAAGAATACTGTATATACAAATTGACTCTGATACAACAAGAGTACTGTATATACAAACTGACTCTGATATAACAAGAGTACTGTTTTGAATCAAAAATCAGTTGGTGTCTTGTCTCAAATGCAAGCCATCCACAAAATTTGGTCGTGGTAAAAGATGCAGAAATCAAGTTATTTTGGATTTTTCTTTTTGTGGGTTCGAATCCTACAATCAGATCAGCCTGACTTGGCTACCATGGTGTGTTTGTCAGCATTACACTTTACTCCAATTGCCTCAACACTAAATAACCTACTTGTGTTGCTGTGCTGTACAACACCAAACCAAACTAAATCAGTCTCAGTGACCTGGACCTTTGAGCTAGTGACCATAAAATCAATAGGTCTCTTTTTTATTGTCTCAACTGCAAGCTATCTACAAAGTTTGGTCATGGTTTGTGGCATAGGACTTTAGTTATTTTGTGGAATCTGCTTTCCTTCTTGGGGTCCCTCTGACCTCGACCTTTTCACCCCCGAATCAAAAGATGTCTCCCTTGTCTCATATGCAAGCCACCTGCAAAGTGTTGTCAAGATATGTGGTACAGAACTGTAGCTTTGTGGAAATCATTTTTCCTTCTGTCACTTCCTGTGACCTTCACCTTTGACCTTGTAATCCCAAAATATACAGGTGTCTTCCTTGTCTCAAAGGCAAGCGAACCACAAAGTTTGCTCAATATAGGTGATAAAGAACTCAAAATATCATGCAGAACCGTTTTTCTTCTAAGGGTCACTGTGATGATGACCTTATATCCTGTTGCTCCAAAGTCAACAGAGATCTCTCTGATCTCAAATGCATGCCAATTACAAAGTCTGGTCAAGGTATCTGGTATACAAGACAAGTTATTGAGTGGAAACAGTTTTCCTTCGACAATGCCAAAAAATGATGCTACAAAGTTGGTGGTATACGCATACCAAAAATGCCTATACCACCAACTTTGTAGCATCAGTTTTTGGTATGCCTATACCACTGACTCTGTAGCATCATTTTTCATGCTTACACTTGTGTAATGTAACACTGCTGATACATGTGCATGTTGATACTTTCATCTGATGGTAAAACTTACTGTTTAACATTTTTTCTTCACGATAACATGTATTTATACAAATGTATTTTGTTTTTGAAAATGTTATTACCATTACATACGAGTTCTGACAGTAATCATACCAGTATAAATTGTTTACTACATGTATGTCCAACGTCATCAACATGCACACGTACATAAACATTTTGAAAAAAAACCTAAAAGCTGATAGTCAAGCAATAAATCAAACAATATCTTACCAACACCCAGTATACACACATCTGCTGGAAGTCTAGTACCATTAGATAAGACAGCCTCTGACACATGGCCATTCTTTCCTAAAAACTCCTTAATACCAGACTCAAAGTGAAACTTCACCCCCTTTTCCTCATGCATCTAAAACAATAAAGTTATGTTCAGTAAATATAATAATATTTGCTATCAAGTGTAAGACAAGAATACTTGCAAAACTAGTATATGTCCAGATAATGAATTGTAATACATGTATTTTAGTTCTGACTGCCAATGGCAAGAAATGGAGTCCTATATCATGATCAGTAGTAATAGGTGTAGTAGTAGTATCAATGCCCTCATTACGCGAATCTGTAAGGATTCTTGCATGAAGAAAAAAAGAAAAAATTATAATGCAGCTTTTCAGCTCTTGACCTATGCTTTAAAGTGTCTTGGGGAATGATTATGACAGTCACTGACATGGAATTAAATTATTTTGAGATGAAATGTCATTAATTACCATTTTTGATTGCCCATTGCATGGAAATGTATTAGTCTGGTGCTTATTAACCATGTCATTGCATAAATCTTACAATAAACTGACATGCAATTGTATTAGTCTGGTGCTTATTAACCATGTCATTGCATAAATCTTACAATAAACTGACATGCAATTGTATTAGTCTGGTGCTTATTAACCATGTCATTGTTAAATCTTACAATAAACTGACATGCAATTGTATTAGTCTGGTGCTTATTAACCATGTCATTGCATAAATCTTACAATAAACTGACATGCAATTCCATTACTTTAATGGGCAATTACATGCAATGACATTATTTTGAAACTAAAAGATATGGAATTTCTTAACATGACAGTCACTTACATGTAGTTGCATTATTGTGATGGCCAACTGCATTATTTTTACATTCACTGACATGCAGTGACAGTATTTGAAAAGACATGAATATGCAGTCACCAGCAACTTTGACAGTCAATGACATACACTTGCACAATCAGGAATCTGAAAGTCAGTGAATTACATTTTACCTCATTACTTGAGAGTTAGTTAACTTTACTGTATAGTTTTTGGAACATACAACGAATGGTTTAATTTAAAAAAAAAAAAAAAAAAAACCAAAACAAACTCATGCAAATATCAAGTGCATTTGAAAGTGAGTTATTGAATGTTGAAAAAAAAACAAACAACAAATAAATACATAAAAGAACAAAATTCAAACAGATTTTGACATTAACAATAGACAATGAATCAGAAAACATAAATGTAAGTACAAATAAGCAAGCTGCAAAATTGTTATTTAAAAGCAAGCACATGCATTGATCTTGGGTATGCAGGAAGCCAGTTGGACATTGGGTAATTTCTATAATTATAAAGTAAAATATTGGTTACTTTGTAAATATTCTCTGTAAATTTGAATAGTTTCAAATAGTGCTACTTTTACTAAAGTTAACAATGGGGAAGGATTGATGGAGGGACAGTTTGGAAAAACAGACAATATATGAGTATTGCATGTTTTATCTCTTTTGATCAACATTAAAAATAATTAGCAGGGCAGACAATCTGTGTTAAGCATGGTTCATCATTATGCATTGATTCTCGTTTAACCCCATGTCTCAAGTAATGTGCTTTTTTTGTAAGCAAAATATTAAATGATTTTTAATGAATTTTATGATGAAATGAACATATGTCCCAATATGCTAAAGTTTTGTCCAATCAACCACTAAGATTTCTGTGATATCATTTTTACTACTTGTTTGGTGCCTAGTGCAAACATGATGGTCACACAGGTGAAATAACCAAAATCAAAATCAAAGTAGCTCTGTTGGTAATGTTTGAGGTAAATGTTGTATCTTTTCTTGAGACTTTTACCTCTTGTTCAAACAAATTACCTTTTTGAACACGCTACCTATTTCTTGTCCAAAAACATTCTCTAATGGTACAGTCCCTCTGGCAATCACATCAACAGATTGGGCCTTCCCTGACATATAAGCCGCCACTTCAAGTCCTAAGAATATTACTGGAGAATTTAGCATACTTAGAAAAGAAGAACAAGCCCAATGATTAATAGAACCCTTCATATATACTGGCATGGAATACAGAAATCCTACCCTAGGGTCAGAATTTGTAGGCAGAAACACAGCTTTGCCAAGTTCCTTCCAACAAATTCTTATCCTGATGGTAGCATTTCCCTATCCCATGCCAACACATATAATTAATTATTTTTGTCTCATTTCTCACTAGGAAATACCATTGGAAAAAATGATGATACTAATATTGGTATAGATATACTGTAGCTTTAGAAATACACAGGTTTTTTTCTAAAAGTTATTATATCATTAGAAAAAGCATAAAAAGGTCTGTTTACCACAAAATAATTTTGTAGTGAAGGACTACTGTGTAAAGGCCAGCCAAAATTTGTCTTTTCAATACTAAAACCACAAGAAATATTGCAGACATTCATGAGAATATGACAACACTGACATCAGTTACTCGTATGGTGTCACAGAGTGCATTCACAAGACTTTTGCACATGGGCAAACTCTATCAAACATATACAGGAATGACAGAATACACATTTCCACATTCAAACTCAGACTCAGTTAAACTTCTGATATCTGATTGGTCTATTATTTGACATTAGCCAATCAGATGGACTTTTTTTTTTACATTAGCTTTACTGTTGAATTGGCATGGAAACTTCTAGAATGGAAATTTGAAAGACCTTTGATTCAATACCAAGTGATCTTGAAGGTTGGTCATGTTTTTTTTTCTTCTCTTATTGTCCTATATTTATTTAATTCCATATATATGCTGCATAATTACAAGGGGCAGAAATTTTAGCATCTTGCTAATCATTATAACAATGCAATTGTTGGATAAAAGAAGAATGGATTAACAGGACTATACTGTAATAGCTTACAGAATGGGTAAGATAATCATTAGGTGAAAGACTGTGGCATGCCTTCTCAGCAATAAAGCTGTTAAGTAAATGGGGATGTGTGAGATGGATGTACTGAAAAAGTGAAATAAAAAATATGAAAATGTGTATATATCCTTGCATTAAATTGCTGATTAATGTAAAAAGGGTAAAATTTAAAGAAGAATTTCAATTATTATAGACAACAAGTTTGTATTAAGTTAAACATACTGTCATACATTGTGTTTATTTTCTTACTGGAATTGTGTGCTTGTTCCTAACAGTATAATACAGTATAATGTCCTTGAGAAATGTGTACTATGAGTCCTTCGTATAATACAGTATAATGGCCTTGAGAAATGTGTATTATGAGTCCTTAGTATAATAGAGTATAATGGCCTTGAAAAATGTGTAATGAGTCCTTAGTATAATACAGTATAATGGCCTTGAGAAATGTGTACTATTAGTCCTTAGTATAATGCAGTATAATGGCCTTGAGAAATGTGTAATGAGTCCTTAGTATAATACAGTATAATGGCCTTGAGAAATGTGTATTATGAGTCCTTAGTATAATACAGTATAATAGCCTTGAGAAATGTGTAATGAGTCCATACTATAATACAGTATAATGGCCTTGAGAAATGTGTACTATGAGTCTTTAGTATAATACAGTATAATGGCCTTGAGAAATGTGTATTATGAGTCCTTAGTATAATAGTATAATAGCCTTGAGAAATGTGTAATGAGTCCTTAGTATAATACAGTATAATGGCCTTGAGAAATGTGTACTGAGTCTTTAGTAAAATACAGTATAATGGCCTTGAGAAATGTGTATTATGAGTCCTTAGTATAATACAGTATAATAGCCTTGAGAAATGTGTACTATGACTCCTTAGTATAATACAGTATAATGACCTTGAGAAATGTGTACTATGAGTCCTTAGTATAATACAGTATAATGGCCTGGAGAAATGTGTAATGAGTCCTAAGTATAATAGAGTATAATGGCCTTGAGAAATTGTAATGAGTCCTTAGTATAATACAGTATAATGGCCTGGAGAAATGTGTACTATGAGTCTTTAGTATAATAGCCTTGAGAAATGTGTACTGAGTCCTTAGTATAATACAGTATAATAGCCTTGAGAAATGTGTACTGAGTCCTTAGTATAATACAGTATAATGGCCTTCAGAAATGTGTACTGAGTCCTTAGTATAATACAGTATAATAGCCTTGAGAAATGTGTACTGAGTCCTTAGTATAATACAGTATAATAGCCTTGAGAAATGTGTACTGAGTCCTTAGTATAATACAGTATAATGGCCTTCAGAAATGTGTACTGAGTCCTTAGTATAATAGAGTATAATGGCCCTGAGAAATGTGTAATGAGTCCTTAGTATAATACAGTATAATAGCCTGTAGAAATATGTACTATGAGTCCTTAGTATAATACAGTATAATAGCCTGGAGTATATGGGTTCTTCATGGTAAACATGCACAGTGTATGTTTTTGTTTTACTTTTTGACCACATCTAATACATCTCTATAGACAGAGCTGGTTCTGGGACTTGTCTAACAAGTGGAATGGTGAATAATTTGCTCAAATAAATATACCCTTGCCTCACCTGTATCCCACCCATATCCCATGATGGAGAAGAGTCTAGTCAAAAAAGTGCACAGCTCTTCCAAAAATAGTGCGAGTACAATGACTAGTCAACATACATATCTTCTAATGATGACCATAATATGTACTAAGTTTTGCAGCAATCCACTTAAAACTGTGAGAGTATTTACATTCACAAAAGTCTCTCATATACTGCATCCAGCTGTAAGTAAAAAAGGGCAATAACTCTTACAAAAATTAAGGAGCACAAAGAGCTGTCAATATGTGCATTTTTATATGATGACCATAATATACACCAAGTTTCTCAGTGATCCATACAAATAACTGGAAGACAAGTTCCCTTCACAAGATTCTGTCTTACACTGCATTCAGCTGCAGGACAAAAGGGGCAATAATTCCAACAAAAAAACTTTGAGAGCATAGTGATATGTTGACATGCATATCTTCAAATAATGACCATAACATGTACAAAGTTTTATGGTGATCCATTGAAATCTATGAAACTAGTTGTATTCACAATAGTCTTTTATACATGACACCCAGCTCCAAGTCAAAATAAGTAATAACTCGAACAAAAATACAAGGAACACTGCAAATTTTCAGATGATTACCAAAATATGTACCAAGTTTTACAGCAATCCATCAAAAACTGCAGAACTAGTTGAGTTCACAAGATTCTCTTATACACTGCATTCAGCTGCAGGACAAAAAAGGTCCTAAATTTGACACATTTTGTGGGAGGACAATAATTTGTTGACATTCACATCTTGAAATAATGACTAAAACATACACAAAGTTTAACGGCAATCCATTGCAAACTGTGAGACTAGTTGTGTTCACAAGATTCTGCCATGTGCTACATCAAACTATAAAAAAATCACATGAACACAACAATTTGTTGACATTCACATCTTGAAATAATGACTATAACATACACAAAGTTTAACGGCAATCCATTGCAAACTGTGAGACTAGTTGTGTTCACAAGATTCTGCCATGTGCTACATCAAACTATAAAAAAATCACATGAACACAACGCTTTGTTGACATGCACATCTTCAGATAATACCTATAACATTTTTCAATTTTCACTGCGATCCTTCAAAAACTCGTAGACTAGCTGCATTCACAAGATTCTGTCATACACTGCATTCATCTACAAGACTAAAAGGACAATAATTCTAGCCACAAATTGGATGAGCACAATGGTTTGTTGATAGGCACATCTTCAGATGATTACCATTACATTTTCCAAGTACTGAAAACTGTGAGACTAGTTGTGTTCACAAGATTCTGTCATACAATGCTTTCAGCTGCAAGTCAAAAAAGGGCAATAACTCTTATACAAATTGCGGGCCCTGAAAGTGATATGTTGATATGTGGATCTTCAGGTGTTGAACATTTTGTTTACAAAGTTTCATGACAATCCTTCAAAAACTGCAGGTCTATTTGCATTCACAAGATTGTTTGACATGAAAAGAATGATGAGCAGATTCATTTACATCCCCTGCTTCTACAGAGGCAGGTGTACAGTATATACTCTCTTATAAATCGTATTCCAACTGCAAACTGCATAGACTCAGATCTGTCAGCGAATAATGTGCTAGCAGATCTGGGTCTATGCAGTTTGTTACGAGTAATCACTAGAACAAACAACAAAGACCCTGATCTGCCGGTGCATTATGTGATGGCAGATCAGGGTCTATGTTGTTTGCAGTTGGACTCAACTTCTAAGCAAGTACATACGGTATAAATAGGTCATGCAAATTTTTGACAACACACAGACAGTGAAATCATTTACAGCATTCTTTAAATATATGCTGATCCAAAGGTTAATGACAATAGATGTGCTGTGTGTATTTATCACATAGGCATGGATATCACATGCTATTCATAACAATTTTTTTTGACAGATGATACCTACATGCATGCATGCTTGCTCTTGCAATGCTTTGGTTAAGTCCATGGCAGCTATAATGATACTAATGTCTATACAGAGACAATGTTTCTGACATCACAGACATAAATCTGTCATAATGCAGTTTTTGTTTATAAAATTTAAGCTAGCAAACAATGTATGAAAACTTGGGTAGGAAACAAAATTTGCAAAGATTTTCCTAATTTTAAAGTAGTGTTTGTGAAACATAACAGCACATACATGTATAGATGATATACATGATTTCAGTCAGCAATGCGCGCAAATTTTATGTCGCACATGTTCAAAATATACTTTTATGAAGAACGTACAGTAAAATGTTGTATTTTACAATATCTTGATATGGCTTAAATGTTTTTGTTTTCTTATAAATCAAATGTTTGCTGTGATTTGTTAAAACAGGACATGATCTAAATTTCCCAGTGGAAAGGAAGGTGAAATATACAGAAATGTTTATCTAAGTCCTAATGAAATATACAGAAATGTTCATCTAAGTCCTAATGAAATATACAGAAATGTTCACCTAAATCCTAATTTAGATTATTATTCTTTATTTTTTCATTTGATGTCTGGTGAGAGATTTTAACACTGATTATATGACACATGTGTAACTTTTAGGGGTCCAGACCTGTCTGTAGTAAGAGCCCTGCTCTCTGGACTTACAGTTTCTGGTCCAGGACTCTCAGGATTCATAATTGCCATTCAATTGGGTCTACAGTTTTCCAAACATATAAATCTTCATCTGCATACAAGCAAAAGTAAATGAAATTTGAAATTTTAGAAACCTAAATTGTTGCTACAACATGTGGACTGAACATGTCTTTAAACAGTTTCCAAAGCAATTATATTTTCAAAAGAAAATAGTAGAGCCCAGAGTAGTTCAAATTAAAAATGAAACAAATCCAAGCAGAGACACTAAAAGAACTCTTGCAACAGAATGGTATTACCAGTTAAGACAAAGACCAATGTCATAAAATGATGTGCAAAGAAAAAAAAGCTACCCTGCATGTTTAATAGTTGACCACAATCATATCCTGTGAATCAATACTGATAATCTCTGTTGACCGGATTAACTTTTAATCAATTTGAGTACAACCTTACATACTGTATGTGCTTGTACTGCCTGGACTAGCACACTGGCATAGTACTATGTCAATTTATGGAGTACTTTTAGCCAATCTATGTTGAGTCATAGTGCTTGTGAGAAATGCAAGACTGAGGGAGGCTGTGATGCCTTGGTCCTGATGATCCCTTGTTACCCTGTATGAGTCCAGAACAAATATAGTTACCATGCAAGAGTCTGTATAAGTCTATGATATTTCGCCTCCTTGTAATATGATGGACTACTCAGGAATTCATGAAGTCATTTTACAAAACAGGAACCAAGCCTTGCTATCATGGGATTCGAGAATACCGTATATACTCGAGTATAAGCCAGATCCAAATGCAAACAACATAGACCCTGATCTGCCATTGCATAATACACTTGCAGATCAGGGTCTACGTTATTTGTTCTACTGATTAGTCCTTATAAAACTGCATAGACCCAGATCTGCCGGCACATGATGCAACATCAGATCTGGGTCTATGCAGTTTGCAGTTGGTATGAGCTTATACACAAATATATATGGTAGTTCATCATTTGTCCATTGGATAAGCTTGCTAACATGGGGAGAGTAAATCTAACAGTAACTCTGTCATACAAACATGATTCTATAATGAATGTTCCAGATAATATACAGTATAATGTCATAGAACCTAGATTCATATATGATATTTGATAGACAAGAGAGTTATTTTAACTGTTATATTAATAAGCTGTGGATTTAATGGTGTCAGAATGATGGCTTTTATAATTCTTCTTTTTTTCATTTTTTAAAAATAAATATTGTATGTTTGATATTGGTCTTTGTTCCTTCACTAGTCACTCCCCTCAGTCATTCTGTTACAACAACAGGTGCTATACTAATGTGAGGCAAAAGATCTACAAAAGATGGAGAGGAAAAAAATCTGCAGCATAAATGTGACTATTTCATGTAATATTTTTGACATGAACAGGCAGAAGCAGTTCACACAGACATAAGTATTTGTCCCAATGATTTTTTTGTTAGTTTGTTTTGTGTTTAACAGCACATCAACACTTGAAAGGCCATATTGTGGCAAGGCAATTGAAGTAAAGTGCCTTGCCCAGGGATACACCATGGCAAATGACTTAGCCTGGCCTGGGCAGTAATTGATCCCACACCCTGATCTGAACCTCCACCACTCATTTGTCCCAATGAATACAATCTGTAACTTTCACTTTTGAACATTACAGTGAACACTGACATTTTTGGGGCATAACTACCAACCCTGCAGTCCCTACAATATTGGGGGGGGGGAGGGATCCAGTCAAGAGGGGGCCCAAAATCCCAAGTTTTTATGGGGGGAGGGGTGCATTTCTGAAGTTTTGCAGGGGGGGGGGGCAAAATTTTAAGTTATGCCACAGCTTACTTTATACATAGGCATATCAGCTCCAGGGGAGCATTACACAAAATTGAAGTAAAAACGATGACTTGGTCTTTAATATTAACATAAATTTATTTTGTTCAAATAGGAAAATACTTATGTCTTGCAATCAATGGCAATTAAACTTGCACAACACAACTTAAAATTGCAGACACGACATGCTAACTGACCAGGACTTTGTGCCACAACAAGTATGCAAGCTGCAACAGAGACTTGTGATGATAGTACAAGCTAGCAGACAAAACAAGGCAAGGTCATTGGGTACAGAGAGCTGGCCATTCCCAGAGCTAACCTTCTGTAGTACAGCCCCAACTTTGTCTCCAAGAACAAGTTGAAATGGAACTTTTATAATATCCACAACTGAAACACTCTCTGCCTTATCAGCAAGAAATGCAGCTACTTCCATTCCTGAGGATAAAAGGAAGTTCTCTTGATTTAAGTTTCCTGGCTATTTAACTTGCAATTGTAGCTCAAAAATCTTGAAGCTTTCTAGACTTAGAGCATTAATAATGTTTAGATCACTTAAGGAACTATGTATTGTGAATTCATTTATTTTCATAGGTATATATTTTGTGGTTTTTGTGAAAAAGGAAATCTTTTTTGTAAGTTATGTTACTCCAAAAATACTTACCCGGTCACACTAACATTAAGAATTGACTATGCTACCTCCAGCCCTCCCTGAAAGACGAAAGCATCTTTCCATCTATATATCATATAGATGAACAGAAGTAAGCCTTACAGATTAACTCCCCTTGTTCCAATTAGGTGGCCACCTGTATCCTGGATGTTACCAGTTTAAGCTTGAGCAAAATCTGTAACAGGATGCTGACATTTGTGTGGAAGGGTGGGAGGGATTGATAGTAATGTGATCCGGTAAGTATTTTTGGAGAAAGATAATTTATTAACAAATTTCCTTTCTCCGTCAAATACATTACCCGATCACATTAATGTTAGGAGAATAGGTAAGCAGAGGAGACACTTTTAGACACCATGGAAGAGACAATATTGGCCACAACATGGACCTTTCTGACTTGTTGTCCAATTTCAACATAATATCCAGGCCACATTCACTCACCTTCTTTCCCAAAATGGAACCTCTCCTGGGTCTTGACATGGCTCAACTTGTCCAAGTTCGAGCCCTTGTCTTCCATCTCACTGAAGCAGTTATTATACAAGGTATAACAGGTCTGCTGCCGCATTGAGCTGGCCAAGGAGTTGGAGAAACTCCCTTGCTGAAATGAACATCCTTGTGGATGTCTTTTCTGATGCATGAACAATACTTTTGAACCATTTGGGAGGAAGACGAACCAGGTTGATAGACATTAGAAACTGCATACCTAGATGAAAAAAATGTTGAGAAGGGACAAGATCCGACTTCTCAACACTGACTATCCACCCTAAACTGTGAATGAGGTAGAGAAGGTTGTTCATATCATTAACTAAAACTGAACTTACTGAATGTTTTTGTAGTATATTGTTCAGGTGTGCCACCGTCACTGTGGAGGATGATGTGCTGAAGTGGGATATTGCACAGTCCAACATCCAAGTGAAGATCCAAGGGCTGAGATTGAGGCTGAATGGAAGGGCATGGAATTGCTACAATACCAAGTGGTAGCTGAAGCAAAGGTATTTGCATGATACTGTGTGAATAGGTGTATTAAATATGCATCAGGAGGTTGAGACTGATTGCGTATTTGTCACGTCGCACAGACAGATGGACAGACCTTGCTGTTTTCCATTGTAGTTTGTAACCAGAAGAAGTCTGGCATA
Organism: Margaritifera margaritifera; assembly: GCA_029931535.1. Lineage (NCBI taxonomy): Eukaryota > Metazoa > Mollusca > Bivalvia > Unionida > Margaritiferidae > Margaritifera > Margaritifera margaritifera. The sequence goes on from JAQPZY010001684.1 coordinate 5,789,214, forward strand.
GAACCCTGGGAGTCTGGTTTTCGGACAACCTTCACTGCCTGCTTTATGAGCAAAAGCTCTATCTAATGCTGTAAAATGTCCGCCTTCATGGGATCACATGGGATCTCCATCATGAAGGAGAATGACGAAAGTGGAGGGGGGCTGGAGATCCGGAGCCCCTCCGAAAAGACTTGGATGGCCCAACAGAAGGAATATGGTGCCCACATGAGGGTTGCCAGCAGGTAGGAGGGACAGCAAGTCATTGATGGTTGGCGGGTGGCTTTGGGGAGGAGAAAGCTTGTTTTCTCCTCCCCCCTTCCAGCCTGCCTATAGAATTTAGGCACATATGGCCACCTATAACTCGCCTGGTCACAAAAAGGTTGCCGTTGTTGCTGAAAATTACCCCTGCAGTGTTCTCTGTCGATGGTCATTCCTTCTAAGGTATACCCATGATGGGGTCAAGCAGAGATAAGGGCTTGCATGGAGAGCTTTAGGGGCAACTCCTGTGGCACCTGCATTATCACCTGCTCAAATTGAGCCCCAAACAGAAGGTGGGAACCAAAGAGGAGGGAGTGCTGGGTTGCTGCATGGTGGGGTTTAAAAGACGATCACAAGAAAACATCTCTTCTTATCAAGTTGAGGTTACAAGAGGTCATTAGGGCATTCGCCATTGTGTAATGAGCATGTCAGTACAGCATACCAATTCTCCGGTATGGTCACTTCTGGTCTTCTCAGCTAGACAAAAAATCACAGGTGATGTCAGGTCAAGTAAGAAGGAAGTCGACTTGATGTTCCTGACCAACTTTGACATGGCATTAAACACTTTATAACAGAGTGAAGCAGACATGTTGTCAGCAGTAATATCCTTGTCTAGGTTTGGTAGATCTGAATGATAAACATCAGTATGTAATTTCTACCAGTATGGTGGGAAATTACATGCAACAGACTCACCGAAAAGAAGGTCCTTGAATTATTGGACTCGCAAATATTATCTGAGAGAAGCCTGGTAATTTCTGCAATCTTTGATGATTGTGGTAAAATTATGAAGGACAGATGTTCATCATCATCATCAATGCCACTGAGGCCATGATCTTATATGTAGTACTGACTGCCAGTGGAGGAGGGCATTCTGACAAAGGCAAAATTCTGTATATCTCTTCAATTGCTGCCTTAAACTGAATTCCATCTTTTTCATGGTTGGATCAGAATATTCAGGCAAGTCTGTATCACCCCCTTATCTACCAGGAGGCTGTCTTCCTCCTGTACACTCTGGGTCTAGGGGTATAGCATTCTGTAAAAGTTCTAACTATCATATATGCTAGTAGAGCCGGCTAAGTCATGTCCAGCATGGGGCATGGTCCGGCTGGGGAGTACTGGTCTAGCATGGTTGTTGGGCCAGAATGGATAGCTGGATGGACGGCTCCAATTGTGATGCTGGTTCGCCATGTACTGGTATCATGGCTGACTGTCCGATTGGTCTGCTGGATGTAGGACACTGTCGCTGAAGGAACTGTTGAGCGATGTGCTGTTCATCAGTCTAAGATGACAGATTCATGACTGCTGAAACTGTACATTGATTGTCTGGACAGTTGGACCAGTTGGTCAGCAACCAAGACGGTATATGGTGAATGATATATGACTTGCGGGCCAGCCTGGCAGGCAAAGTTGGAAGTTAATCTTGCATGCCTGGCTTCAATGTTCCTAAGTCCATGCATGGGCAGGGATAGGGACTTAGGCCCAGTGGGCTGCCAAATCGGGTTAACAATGGTCCTAGTTTCATCCAACTCACTTGTTGACATTGTAGATGACAGAACCTGCTGTAGTATGCACATTCCAATGCAGCTTGAGTGTGGTTTCAACTGGATCTGAAGTGATTGTTGCTGTAGGCACTGTTTTAGTTATCTTCATCAGAGTTGGGGGCAGCATCTTGATGTCACCCATAAAACTGGTAAACGATTCCGAATTCGGATGCATGCTTAATACTTCATGTTCGGAAGATTAAGAGCATGCCTTTTATTCATGACCCTTCAATTGCATTTTCAAGTGTCTTCTGCCCACATTGCACACATGATAAATTGGTGTGAGGAAGAACATTTTGTGCAGGCTAGACACATCTCGTGGTTGTCATCCACGACTTGAAAGAGTCTGCACTTCTTGCACTTGATTGACATCTCTGTAATGAAAGAGAGAAGAATAAAAAAAAAACAAGTGCATAAAACAAATATACAGATTGTTCAAATAGGCAAACTTGCATTACCGAGATGACCTAAGATGTGCGTTTTTTTGGTTTGTGGTGTTTAACACCATTTTTCAGCACATGATAGGCTATACATTGAGGCCAGTATATTTGGTGGAAGAACCCGGGAAGATCCCATGAAGAACCACCAACCCACGGGAAGCTACTGGCAAGCTTTCTCACATACTCACGCTGGTTGAGCCGAGACTTGAACTCATGCGGACAGAGGTGAGATGTGTGAGTGATCTGTAAAGGCAAGTGCTTTGACCACTCAGCCACATGGAGCCCCCTATGACGTGCATAATAAACCAAAATTGAACAACACAATACCATTACACTGGTGAAAACTTGAGTGTTACTGATCAACATCACAAGGGCAATAACAGATGGTTTTTAAAAAATGCAGAAATACGAATAAATTCACCAGGAAAAAAGCAACTGTTGTATACACCAGGTATATCAACCTTTTGACTTACTATACCACTGAAAATAACGTTAGATGGTCAAAATTGATTATAAATTGCAATGGGTTCTTTGGAGGCACTGTTCACAGTTGCAAGAGAAACTTTAAACTGGTAATATCCAGAATACAGGCGGCCACCTAGCGGGAACAAGGGGAGTTAATCTGTAAGACTTGCTTCCCTTCGTCTATGTGATATATAGATGGAAAGACGTATTTTCATCTTTCAGGGAGGGCTGGATTCGGAGGTAGCAGAAAGTAATTTCCTAATTTTAATGTTATCAGGTAATGTATTTCTTGCAGAAAAAGCTATTTTGCTGGTTCTTAAATTCATGGATAGGGGAAGGGTTCTTATTGTTTCCACAGAAGAATCACTGTTCATTGGGTCATTACATTTGTGGTTTTTAGAAACCATGAAATCCACTAAAACTGAGACACAATGAAAAAAAGTGAATTCACTGTATAAAAAACACATGATATTTGCAAATTACTAATATAAAGACAATCCTGGTGCAGGAAATAAAAAGAAATGATTTTATACCATGGATATAAGATATAGTAACAAATACAGAGATGAATCCATTATTTGTATTTATGGGGGTTCAATTACTGGTAGGAGTAGTTTATTTTGTTCAAAAGGGCCAACTTTCTGTTTTTTTCATTGAAAATATGCTTTTTCACTACAAAAGGGGGGTATTCAGACCCCCTCTAGACCTGCCACTGAAGTAAATATGGCATAACAGTACTATAAACATCATATTGCAAATAAAAAAAATTAAAAAAAAGACTGATAAAGCTTGCAAGCATCATTGAAATGGCACATTAATCTAATCTGGTCCCTTATTCATGAAACTCCTAAACTTGAGTGCACACTCAAATTTTGATAGCTTACAATAAATAAACTAATGGAAATACAAGAGATTACAAAGTAGCAATACATTTAATACAGATGTCTGTTCAATATGTATGGTTTATTTTGTAACAATTTAACAAATGCAAGACCTATAACAATATTAGTTTTGAGTTTGAATGAGCATTCAAGTTGAAGAGTTTTGGTGAATATGAGGATAGGTCATTTACATATGTGCACTAACATGCATACCATTAAACTTCCTTTGTCAAGGTCAAGCCCAGTTTCTGTGTTATTGTGCTAACAAAGTTTTCTAGCAAGGTTTTCACTAAGAAAAATTAATGTTCAAGTCCAAAAAGTTAAAAATCTTGTAAACAAAAGTACCTTAAACATTATATACACATGCCCTTTGTTTAATGGCTGTGTATGTAGCCACTACCTGGCCATGCCAAGTTCTGGACAACAGTGACCAATAGGTCAAAGTGACCTTGACCTTTTAACTTAACAGTAGGTTCCTTATCTGCCCTAAAGGCAAATTATTTATGAATTTTCTTGGAAGAAGATGGTGGTCAACAAGTTTAAAAGTTTTTCATGTAGCCTTTAGCAAGGCATGCTTAACTCTGAACATAATGACCTTGACTTTTTAACTAAAAAAAAACAAGAAGCATAATGTTACTTCAATGTCCCAAATACAAAGTATCAAGGAATTCTGTTGAAAGAAGATGATATAGAACATTGAAAGTAACTTTCTTTTATTTGGGACATGTGACCATGACCTTTAAGCTGCCTCTCTCTCAGCATCTATAGCTTCCTTTCCTATTACAGCAAGCCATCCTCAAATTTTTGTGCTGTTATGTGGTTTGTGATTAAAGTCATTCAAAAGAAACTTTTTTCCCTTGTTTGCATCAAAGTGACTTTGACCTCTACCCTTTTGATCCCAACAGGTTTCCTCTTTGTCCCAAGTACAAGGCATCCACAAAAATGTGGTCACAGTATGTGCTCTAGAACTTATTGTGCAGATTTTTTTTTCATATAAAGGTCACTGCAACCATGACATTTGACATGTTGACACAAAAAGCAATACATATTTTCTTGCTCCAAGTGCAAGGCTTCAACAAAGTTTTGGTCAAAGTATGTGGTTTAGAATTGAAGTAATGCAAAAACCATTTTTCTTTGAGTCACAGTGACCTTGATATTTGTTAATCCTAAAATGAATAGGTTTCTCCCTTACCTCAAATACAAGCTATGCAGAAAGTTTGGTCAAGGCATGTGGTCTAGAATTAACTGTGCAGAGTGAGTCACAAAAACCTTGAACTTTTGATTTTTATTACACCAAAACTGGTAAGTGGTCTAGAACTAAAGTTTTTTGGCAGAAACCATCTTCCTTCTTTGCATTAAAGTGACCTTGACCTTTGAACTTTTGACTAAACAAGAGTACCTTGAAGGGTCTTTTACTCTACTATTGAAAAGAATTTCCACGAATTCAAGATAAGACAATTTCTTCTCTTCTACTACTGAGTGCTGAAACCATCTCTGATATTTATGATCAATAATAAGAGTTTCAAAGCTGCTGCTGTGGCAGCCACATTAGATTAAGATCTCCACCATTTTCATTTAGGACCAGCTAGACATCATTAGAAGTCTTTTGGTGAAAACCCAATGTGAATATGAGCATCCATTCAGGAGGAGTAGCAATAATAAGCTTTTCAAGATGGCTACCATGGCGGCGTTATTGAATGTCATATCAGCACCATTTTCATTCAGAACCAATGAACATCATGAGAAGTCTTTTGGTGAAAACCCCATGTTGGTATGACCATCCATTCAGGTGGAGTAGCAATAACAAGATTTTCAAAATGACCACCACGGTGGCCATACTGAAGGTCAGATCAGCACCATTTTCATTCAGAACAAAGCCGATATCAAAAGACGTCTTCTGGCGAAACCCTATGTTGATATGACATTCTGTTGAGTAGTAGTGATAACAAGATTTTCATGATAGCAGCCATGGTAGCCATATTGAATGTCAGATCAGCAGCATTTTCATTTAGGTCCAAATAGTTACCACAAAATGACTTTTGGTGAAACCCCCATGTTGATACAACCATCCATCCAGGAGAAGTAGTGATAACAAGATTATTATAATGCTGCCATGGTGGCCATATTGGAGGTCAGATAAGTGCCATTTTCATGTGTGACCAACTGGACATAAAAAGTCTTCCAGTGAAAAGCACATGTTGATATGACTTTCCATTCAGGAGGAGCAGTAATAACAAGATTTTTAAGATGACTGCCATGATGGCAATACTGGATGTCAAATCAGCACCATTTTCAATTTTTTTAGGACCAACTAGACATCATAAGAAATATTTTAGTGAAAACCACATGCTGATATGATCATCCAATCAGGAGGAGTAGCAATAACAAGAATTTCAATATGACCACTATGGTAGCCATATTGGATGTCTGAGCAGCACCATTTTCATTTAGGACCAACTAGACCTTGGGATGAATGTGTGTGTAAAGTTTCATGGCAATCCTCCAAGTAGTTTAGGAGGAGTAGCAATAACAGACTTGTGCTAATAGATGGATGGATGTTGGATGACAGACAACCAACAATGGGCCATCACATAAGCTCTTCTGGTTCATGACCAGTAGAGCTGAAAATCAGTAGGTTTCTTCCAAACCCTAAGTGCAAGCTATCCACCAGGGCTGGTTGAGATATGTGGTCTAGAACAACAGTGCAGAAAACAAAAACTGACAGGCATACATCAAAGCATGATATGCTCTACCTTACAGTGAAAATGGAAAAATAAAATTGTTTCTATGGCATGAAAATCTAGTTATCTACATATACATAAAAACATGCCTAAAAATGTTCACTCTTCAAGGTCCAGAGGTTTTTAGCAGATGGATTTGACATGGAAGGACAGAACCAAATGAAGCACTGGGAGCATAAAAATGCAGTTTTGATCATTGAGGTTTATTCCTGTAATTCAGATTAGACAAACAATAAAGTTGTCACATTGAGCAATCTTAAAATATCAGACATGCAGTTTGATTGATTATGCAAAAATATTTGAAGAAGCCACTAAGAAAATGAGAAAATTGCATGAGAATAACAGCATGCACTTTGCCAAAAGTATAGAAATTTGTATAAAGTTTTACCACAGTATTTAAGAGTTTCTTTAGAAACTGCTTTAATTATCTTTTTTTGAGTTCATAACAAAAACTTATCTTAAATAATAAAGTTAGATTTTATCAATTTCATTGGAATTTAGTGATCTCAAAGCTGTTGCAACTCTATCAAATCAGAAAAGCAGTCCAAAGTTTAAAATTATTATTAGCAGATACACTGAATGTTCTGTCCAATCAGATCACTACCTTGACCAGGAGGAGTTTAAAAATATTGTAAACCAGTCCGGAACCACAGATCACTCAAACTTGTGCACCACAGTTCAGACCATTTAAATGGTACATAACACAGAATGGCAAAACCTGTAAAAATGAAAATCTTTCAAAACTTTAAACAGAAAATTATTGAGAAAAAAAAAAAAAAATTTCCTGCAATTTTTTCGAACTTTTATTTATCAAATTTTGAATACTCAACAATTGGAACATTTGTTAAAATACTCAAAGTTATTAATTTGTCAGGTGAAAAATCAGTGATATTATATCATATATATTAAATCATATTGTATTAAAATGTGGCTTTGCCAACTCTGTGAAAGATTCAAAGTCAACAATAATAAAGAGTACCAAACAGTCTACAATGCAACAGTTGGACAGCACTGATAAAATTGATTGATATTTGTATTTAAACTTCATTATTAACCTAAATATCATTTTAGCATTATTTTTATGAAAAACATTTTATTTGGAAGAAAAGCAGTGCCAGCTGTCGCATGGTTTCTAATATTTATTGAAGATCCTATGAAAGTGGACTATTACTTTGCCCAGTTGCAAGATAGTCATGGGCAAATAAAATTGCTTCATTGAGAACAATAAATAAATGCCTTAGACATATCTGTATCTATAGTAATTTGACTTACAATAATTTTACTACCAACTAAAAGTTTCTATATTTGTCTCCATGTCCATATTTTTCCAGATCCATACCATAAGCCGAGGTTGACTGTACAGGTCATGTATTAGACTGATCACTTATAGGATGTGAACCAGACTAGTTACATGTAAAGATAGGAACTGGACCCTTCAGGTCCTTATGAATATCTTTCTTTATTATAAATGCTTGATGTTTTATCTATATTTATTTTACATTTTTAAAATTTAAAATGGTTTCTCCATTAGTAAAGTCTATAATGCAAATAGGTACAAAACCTTTGTTCATTATTTCCATATGTACGAGCCAAGAAATATTTTGACTGCATTTTTTGTACTTTTTATATGAAAAAAGATAATCAAGTTTGCAATTGACATACAAATCATTTATCTCATTTTCTTCTGTAATGTAAAACTTTGGCAAAGGTGAAAGCAATTCTAGATATTCTTCCTGATTACATAAAGCATGCCAACATAAGAGATCCTATGATTCTGCTTAAGGACAATTATCCTAGTACATGCCATCTGCATCCTTCTCTACATAAGGAAGTGATACATGTACAGTATTATGTCAGCTATTTATTATTTCTCACTAACATAAGAATGAAAAGAATGGGTGATGCGCCCCCCACCCCCACTGTCTGTAGCTATTACAAATATAAAATAACATAATTTACCTCAAATGACCTTGACCTCTAATGATATGACCTGATATCAATATGCATAAATCAAGTTAAAATCTGTAACTCCAGTCACCCTGAGGTTTGAAATGTTGACCCTCCAAGAAATGGAAAGTTTTTCATGCTATTCAGCTGGAGGGGTGTGTGCGTGTATGTGTGTGTGTAACAAAAATTACAATTTTAGTGCTAGTAACTTTGACCCTGGAACTGATTAGGAGCTTGCTACTGTCCAAGTTTAGTATACTTATTAAGTCTAATGAAAATTGGGACCATATAAGTTGAGTTATTATGCAGAAACCAAGAATGCAATTTCACATCCAGTGACCTTGACCTTTGATCTATCAATTGCAGACTCTATAGGAAGCTGCCCTTCCTCAAGTGTAATGCAACTCTTAAGTTAATAAAAACTGGGTGTGGGAAACTCGTGGAAAAAAAGACTTAACATGTACCCATAATGAAAATTTTTAGCTCCAGGACCTTAACGTTTGACCTTGGCTCTGAAAATCAATAGAGAGGTGCCTCTGCCCAAGTATAGACTACCAATGAGGTCTGATGAAAACTGAATCCATTAAACTTGACTATTTCAGCGGAAACCAAAAAATTACAATGTCAGCTCAAGTTACCTTGACTTTTCACCACAAAAGGAAGCCGCCCCAACCCATGTGTTGTCTACCTATGATCTTTGATGAAAATTAGGCCAAGGGAACTTTGCTCATCACGCAGAAGGGAAAATCACAACATTGACCTTCAGTAAGGCACATATGAACTTTGACAAAAAAAGACCACAGCAAACTCAAGTTAAGTTGAGGAAACTACTTTGTCTACAGACAGACAGATGGACATGACTGTCTCTATATTCCCTTACACCTTTATGAAAAATTAGAGGATATAAAAAGATGCAGACAATATAGAAGTTTAACTTCAGTTGTTACACAAGATGACATACCATAAAATTAAGTTTTATCACTATCTGATTTAAGGATTTGAACAGATTCATACCTATAAAAGAGGATCCAATGATGACCACTTTCTTGCCTTTGGCATTTTGTGCAATGGCATTGGCATCATCTGGAGTCCTCAGAATGTACACATTCTTCAAGTCGGCACCAGGAATCGGCAGTACTCTTGGCCTAAAGATAGGACAAGAATGGAAGAATCCTTAGATTGCATACCACAATGAAAGCCTGCCTAATGACCACCCAGGTTTTAAAGACCTTCCACTAACATGATTAAAAAACCACAAAATTATCTTTCAGTATTCAGTACAACTAGTTACTAAGACCATTCCAGTAATAAGATCTCTTTTATCAGGTCCTATAAGTGATCTTCTTAGTGAAGGTTTTAATATTGAGTAATTTACACTCAAATGTGTGGTTATACTTTCAGTGTGAATAAACAGATTTAGATAATACCATAATGACTGAGTCATTCAGCGTTTCTCCTGCAATGAATGTCACACCTATAACTTAGAGTAAGAGGCATCTGTTGCTAGAAATCATTGTACAACTGACACAAAATATAAACAAGAGGCCCAAGTGTGTCTGATATCACTTGCCTGGCTCACACATAAATAATAGCCAAATACAAGAGCAGTTTGCCAAGAAATCTAGGTTAGCAGGATGCTTTCTGTCGAAATTTCTTTTAATGCTGTTGAATGCATTATGATACAAAAACAAATCCTCCAAGGTTTCTCTGGTTTGTATATCTTCATCCATATTTCATGGCAAATCAACATCATTTACCTGATATTAAAAAGGCCCCTACTGAAATTAGAATTATGGCATTTTTCACTGATCCGCAGGATTACCATAATAACATTTTTACTGATCCTGCCTAAATTTCAATGATTTGGGTAAAATCACAACCATCGAAGAATAAAGTACTCTGCACACTTTCACATTACAATGAACACTCTGTGCAGGAAGTGCACAACATCACATCCTTTTTGGGTCTAATTTCAGCGATTCATATTCATTTTCCAGGATTTCTGGTACTTTCTTACTCTCTTGATAATATTTACAGTCACGGTCTTTCTTGTAATCACTAATTTCTGAAGTATTGGTAGCCACTGCACACCTTTCAAGAACTTTCACATCTTTCCAATTGTCACCTTATAATGCAGTGACTATGTTTCAACAACAATCTAAAAAACAAAGCCTGTTATTTGGTGTAATTGTACATTAGTAATTCAGTTGCCAACATGACCTTTTTGATTGGCCAGGTTTTAACACTAGACTGATACCCAATATACCTTTATATTGTTAGTATTGAAAATTTGTACATAGGGCCAGGATACCAGGCTAGTTTGGTGTGCATGATGACTGTTTTGACAAATCAGCACCCTTACTTACATAGCCATTTCTGCAGCAATTATTCACTGTACCTCGTCAAATGCAGGGTCTTACAGGTACTCAATTAATTAGTTAACCATGAAAGGGAATGCCATCCAGTTTTACTAGATACATCGAACACCATCCCACTTGTTAACTTATGATAGCAACTGGCAGAAATTATTACTGATCCATTGTGAAGGCTGGAGTTTCAGTGATCTAATGACAAATTAACAGATCTTGGATTAGTGGATTAGCATTAATTCTGAGCCCCACCTGTGCCAGGTGTGTCAAAGTTGGTCATATTCTGTTCAGCAGTTTTTTGAGATAAAGTTATGTAAATGTTTTTTTACTATTAGTAACGGCAGCCATATTTGATGGCGACACAGCATCCTTTGTATAAATCTGAAAGGTCTTTAGCTAGGACAATTTCTGTCAAATTTGATTAAAGTTTGTTAAGTGTTTTGTTTAGAATAAGTTACTGAAGGTTTAACTACTTTTAGTAACTGCAGCCATATCTGATGGCAGATTGTCATCATTATAAAAATATATATTCCTTTGATGCCAGAATGCTTTCTGGAAAATTTTGTCAAATTCTGTAGAGTTGATGTTGAGAAGAAGTTGTTTAAAAGGTTTTCCATTTTTTTTAAGGACAATCATAACTGATGGCAAATCAGCATCTACTATATACATTTGAAAGCCCTTTTTACCAGAATGCTTTCTGTAAAATTTGGTCAATTTCTCCTGGGTTTTGAGAAGTTGAAAATAGCATTTGTTGACAGAAAATGGACAGGTTTTTCTGTTTTGAATAACAGTGGCCATATCTGAAGTTGGATCAGCAACATAGGTATAATTTTGAATGGCACTCCTGCCAGGATGCTTTCTGTCAAATTTATTTATCAAATTCTGCTCAGCAGTTTTTGAGAAGAAGCTGTTTAAAGTTTTTTTTCTATTTTTAGAAACAGTAGCCATATTTTATGGGAGTTCAGCATTATATGTGAAATTCTGAAAACCCTTCATGAAGGAATGCTCTCTGCCAAATTTGGTCAAAACTGATCCAGTCCTTTTTTAGAAAAAGTTTAAAATAACAATTGTTTATGAAAGCATGACACATGACAGACACAGGGAAACACCATAAGTATGGTCAGATGACCTAATAAAGTTTAAACTCTCTTTTGGCCCCCATCAAGCTTCTGAAAAGAATCTGATGACTTTCAATAAATACAAAGAGAAGACTTGGCAAAAAAATGTACTCTATCGAGACATCCAATGCCATACTGATAAGTCTTGCCATAATACTGATAAATAATTTTTTGTGGGTATTAGTTTTGGGGGTTTTTGCAATAAATGGCATTTTTTTGTCAGCACTAAAAATAGTGGATATACCTCTGAAGTACGAGGGGTCCTATTTCGGGATGAAATGATTCAAAGATGCATTAATAAATTTGGCTCAATACAAATGATCAAAACTCAATTCAATACAATACTTACCTTATAAAAATTACTTTTAATTTTCAACAGCCACAAATGGTTGTTAGTCATTTGCCTCTTTATTCTTTAAACTTGTATTGATATATATTGTATCATAATTTGTGTATTGCAATACATATCATTTCACTCGTAGTCCTATTTTCTTCAAAGATTGGTCCTTTTATGTGGTTTGTAGCAAGCATGGAGTCCACAAAAATCAGTATCACATGAAATACACTATGGCCATTCATGTAGCGTATAATCAATTTTAAAGCTTCATGACTTCATAAATCCGCTAAATATTAAGTTCAGTTCTTAAAAAGGTCTAATATATGATTAGCACACAAATGTTTAGCTATGCACCAAAAGTATCATAAAAATGCATTATATATAATGCATTCAGTTGTTACAAATAATTATTATATGGGTCCTAAATTCTTTATTTAATTTGAATTATTTCCAGATCAATATGCTAAACCTGGTGGAAACATCTAATATTTGATGGAAGACCACTAATGCTTTCATAGCCACAAACTAGAGATCAAAATCAAAACTATATAGATGCAAAGCTAGTACATTACCTCTGCTCTACCCAAGTTATTTTTCATAATTACATGGGACTATTGTACATACAATATATTATTACACGATTTCTGTGATAGACACTTTTTCATTGGCTGACACGATGTAATGTGATTTGCAATAATTCACAAAAGTCAATGTCTGTATAATATTGTTACCTTCCACCAGTGGCAATTAAAAGAGAATCAAACTTCAGAGAGGAACCATCCACAAACTTGACTGACTTGCTTGATGCACTAACAGACTTTACCTGTAGAATGAAATTTCTCAAGTACTGATGCATGAAACAGCTGTACATAAAAATAATCAATTACTTTATTCAATGTACCAAATCAGATAAATGAAATACATGTACCACTTTTGATTATGTATAGCTCTCCAATGATCTTTAGACAGGTATTTATGTTTGTGTATTTTATACAGGTGTTAATGTCTGACTGTACTTTACATGTCTGTGTGTACTTTAGATGAAAGTTAATGTCTGTGTGTACTTTAGACAGGTGTTTATGTGTATTTTATGTTAGACAGGTGTTTATGTCTCTGTGTGCATTTTAGGACTGGTCTATCTCAGAAAATAGGGATGGCAGATAATTAGTGTAAATTGAAAGTGGCAAACATTGGCTTCTACAATTAGCCTTTATACCACTACCAATGAGACACCTGGTACACAAAACTTACTGGACACAAGCTTCTGCTGTATGGGATTTTTGTACCTGAGTTTTCTATTAATAACAGTTTTACCTGTTAAGGTCTAATAGCCCTGTCTAAAGGTCGTTTTTGAGCTATATGGGTAAGATTTGATCAATAACAAACTATAACACAAAAAAATATTGCTTGCATAAATTATAATAAAGCACTTGTGGATAGGAGAGTAAAAGTTGTAACTCCTGTCCATCAGTCAGTTGTACATTTACCTGGTTTAAAGTATATATGAAGGATCCAGTGCATCACTAATTACATCACCGACAAATCTACCTTAAAGGCTACTTGTATTAGGCAACCACACGTCTTAAACAGGCACTTTTTGAATGTCCCTTGCATTAAATTACTGTAGAATGCAACCTGTATAAATAAACCACCTGATCTAAGAGACCATTTTTCTCACTTCCCAGAGATGGCTGCTTAAGATGGTTTGATTGCACTGTCTTAATCCCATCTTTCCTTATGAAAGCAGACTATCACGGATGCTCAGACTTACACATGATTATATTAAGCTGCCACTTGTGCATAACAAGTGTCCCAAGTGGTCTTGAGATCACTCACCTGGCTGATATTTCCCTAGTAGCCAAGTGCAAGAGCAGACAACCAAAATATCTTGGTCAGTAGGATACTTTCTGTAGAAATTTATTCCAGTGTTGTTGATTGCATATATTATGAAAACAATTCTTTCATGGTTTCTCTGTTTGTTTCATCTTAATCTATATTTGATGGTACATCAGTATCATTTATCCAAAATCAACAGGCTTCTTGTTCACCTTAAGTTCAAATCATCCACAAACTTTGGTTGGGGTACATGACTGAGGACTTGAATTTTTGAGAAAACAATATTTTTCTTGGTTCAGTCGAAGTGACATTGAGCCTTTGACACCCACATCTAAAGGCTTCTACCTTGCTCCAAGTGCAGGTTATGTCACACCGAGTTTGGTCCAGGTCTGTGCTATAGAGCTAACTGTGCAAAACTTAATATACAACTCACTGTGTGGAAACCATTTTTTCTTATTTTAGTCATTGTGACCTTGACCTATGACCTCAAAATCAATAGGCTTCTTCCATACCCTATGTGCAAGTTATCCACTAAAGTTTATCCCAGGTCTGCAATGTAGAACTCGTATTATTATGCAGAAACCATTTTTCTTATTTCAGCCAAAGTGACCTTGACCTTAAAATCAATAGCCTTCTTCCTTACGCCATGTGCAAGTTATCCCACTGAGTTTGTCCCAGGTCTGTGATGTAGAACTCATATTATTATGCAAAAACAATTTTTCTTATGTCAGTCAAAGTGACCTTGACATACGACCTTTTGACCTAAAAATCAATAGACTTCTTTCTAACCCCATGTGCAAGTTATCCACCGAGTTTGTCCCAGGTCTCTAATGTAAAACTCATATTATTATGCAGAAACCATTTTGTCTTATTTCAGCCAAAGTGACCTTGATCTATGACCTTTTAACCTAAAAATCAATAGGCTTCTTCCTTACCCCGTGTGCAAGTTATCCACTGAGCTTGTCCCAGGCCTGAGATGTAGAACTCATATTATTATGCAGAAACCATTTTTCTTCTTTCAGTCACAGTGACATTGAATGTTGATCTTTTGACCTCAAATCAACAAGCTTCTTCCTTACCCTGAGAGCAAGCTATCCACAAAGTTTAGTAACTGTAATCAGTGGAGACTTCTATTTATTGTGCAGAATTAAACTGGTAACACACAGATGGATGAACAACATCATAACATAATAAGCTTGGCCTTATGGTGGGTACATACAAAATTATTTTGATATCTGCTTTTTGGTCAAATTTGTTAATTGAAACTGATATTTTACAAGATACTGTGTGCTAAAATCAATACAAATTTGGTAAAGCTGATGTATATGCCCACCTTCCCCTCCAGACCATCATAACATTTAATCTTTGGTTAGCACCATCATGTCATAAAATTTTTCCTGCATATATCACTATGTTATTTCATGGACCCTGACCATTGTGTTATGATGAAAATGGAAAATAGTGGCAGTTAAGAGAAACTAACAAATCTAAATCCAGATGAGTAAACAATTAAGCAAAATCAACTGTATGACTAATATATTAACTGATATACAAAATCAACCATATGACTACTATATTAATTGATATAAAAAAAATTAACCATATGACTAATATATTAACTGATATAAAAAATCAACAGTATGATTAATATATTAATTGATATAAAAAAATCAAGTGTGACTAATATTTTAACTGATATAAAAATCAACAGTATGACTAATATATTAATTGATATGCAAAATCAACAGTATGACTAATATATTAATTGATATACAAAATCAACAGAATGACTAATATATTAATTGATATACAAAATCAACAGAATGACTAATATATTAATTGATATACAAAATTAACTGTATGATTAATATATTAATTGATATAAAAAATCAACTGTTTGACTAATATATTAACCGATATACAAACACAATAAGCAGAAAAAGGAAACAAATAAAAAGTGGCAGTAACAGATAGACAGACAAAGAGAAAGACACTAAGACTAACAGACAACTAAATCTGTCAGTAAGCAAGTGCTTATGGAAAGCATCCCACCCACCCCAGCTCTAAAAGTAATAATCTGACAATTAAACCCATTCTTGTATATAGATGGATAGACACAATTTGTAATAAAACTCTACAATTACTAATCTAACCATATAGAATCTTATATGGGACACAATCTCTTGCCTTTATACAAATACATATCATGTTTCATGAATATATCTCCACTGGAGGTATTAACCAGAGAGAAGTGTGTGATGGGTGGACATTGGACATAATTTGTGATAAAACTCTCAAAGTACTAATCTAAGCAAGCCAAATTTTATTTGGAACACAAGCTCATGTAATGATACAAATACATGCCAAGTTTCATCGGAGATCTGAAATAGTTCAGGAGTATTTACCGGAAAAGAGTGTGATGGATGGACAGACAGATGGATAAAATTTGTAATAAAAATGAGAATAACTCTTAAAATGCTGATCAGACAAACTCCATTTTTTACAGGACACAGTATCTAGTCATGATGCAAAAGCATACCAAGTTTCATCATGATATCTCATAGAGATCAAACTATGTTAAGTAAACAAAAGTGTGATGAATGGTTGGATGGACAAACTGACTTCAGTATACCTTCCAGCCCAAACTTTGAGGTACAATTAGACAGGAATAAAATGAGGAGGACCAGAGAGACAGATAGACTGTAAACAAGCTGACAGACAGACAGACAAAAATGGTGGCTCACCTCTTTGTTAGTCTGAACACTGATGTCATTTGAGCTGTAAAAGTCTTTATTTCTTAGAGCAATAGCTTCAGTTGCTATATCCATTGCCTGCAAGACAGAGTAATATTATAACCAGTCTATGTTCAAACATGAGATTCTATATCCATTGCCTGCAATACAGAGTAATGTTATAACCAGTCTATGTTCAAAAAATAGATTCTATCTGAACCATAAAAGCTACATTAAATACATAAATTCATACATGAAATACATTTCATGTTTTTCATATATGAAATATATGCATTCATCTCTAGCTACCAAGTATAACAACAGTGGCAGTTAAAAGAAACTCAAAAGTCATGTATTAGAAAACTGTACTATGAAGTAGAAAAGAACAGTTTATGTATGTTTATACATATAGTGTCCCCCCACCCCACTCTCTCTGCCTGTGACCATAATGCAACAAGAAAGTGATAGAAAGAATTAAAGCAAGAAGAGACGTAAAATATTCAATACAACGAGTTCCAAAACACCCGTATTTGCTGGACATGTCTGGAAAATGACTCCAAATGACTGGTTGCTAACTAGACATATTCAACACTGGACATGTCTGGAAAATGACTCCAAATGACTGGTTGCTAACTAGACATATTCAACACTGGACATGTCTGGAAAATGACTCCAAATGACTGGTTGCTAACTAGACATATTCAACACTGGACATGTCTGGAAAATGACTCCAAATGACTGGTTGCTAACTAGACATATTCAACACTGGACATGTCTGGAAAATGACTCCAAATGACTGGTTGCTAACTAGACATATTCAACACTGGACATGTCTGGAAAATGACTCCAAATGACTGGTTGCTAACTAGACATATTCAACACTGGACATGTCTGGAAAATGACTCCAAATGACTGGTTGCTAACTAGACATATTCAACACTGGACATATGTGTCTCAGAGTTATTTTATGCAATTATTCGGTGTTGAAACACTCTAGAGCAACAAAGCATATGACAAAAGATGTGTAAAAGTTTATCTTCAACTCTCTAGACTTATCAATATCCTACAATTGAGCCTCAGATTCTGTACATTGTGATGTTATGAGAGTACATACATCTCTCCCTAACACCATGTAATTTGATATAACTTCACAACAATAAATATGTAGCCTATTCTCTAATTAAAACTAAAGAAAAAGATATAAGCAACTTAATTATCCTTTATTATCATCTTCAAATACTTCTTTTTTAAGGACTGGTCAGATAAACCTTTACTCTCTGACTGTACTGGAAACATCTCTGCTTGTTTACAACACAATAGTTTGTTTGTTTTTTTTAAAATATCCTTAGAGTGACATAAAATACTGTTGTTTGGGGAAATTACTTTGCATACATGTCTCAAAGGAGATAACTGTTTATAAATGAATAAATTAGACTAAAAGAAACAATAATGGCTGGATAATACTAACAATGACGCAACAGCAAATGCAGAATGGAAAAACTTGCATTTTCTGTTAAATCTAATGATGGGGTGTAACAGTATTTTCTTTCTTATTACAGATGAAAATATTCACCATTAATGTATTTTAATTAAATTTTACACATTTTTCATAGCAACATTAATTTTCTAGAAAAAGATCTGACAAAAGTTGGAAAATTATTAGAACCCCAGCTCTTACTCATTCTACAAGAAATCTCTCATCAATATGCATACGAACATGGATGTCAAATGAGTTGTAAGGGATGCACAGATTTTTATCCTCCTTTTCAGCCAGAGTTACTTACTTTGCTAAGTTTGATTCTATCATATGGCAGGTACTTGTCCTTAGAAACTAGAGTTATCTTCCCTTGGAAGCCTTCCTGTCGAAGTGTCTCTGCACATGATACAGAGGCTGGTCCTGCAAAAAATAGACACTGTGTTTGGAAGTACAAATAATGTAAATACATATAAATGTAAATACATATAAATGTAAATACATATACTGCAGTATGAACTATATAGAGGACTTTTTTTAGCAAGTATCATTAATTTTCCTATGACAGAATCAAATGACACTGCATTTATTTTATATTGATTATACAAGTTCTTACAAGAATATAATAAGGGACATGGATAGCAAACCAGTAAAATGCTTGCTTGGCACCTAAATGGTCCTAGGTTTGATCCCCTGTTCTGATATGTGCAAGGGTATGTCATCCATCCATGCAAGGTTAGTGGTTTCCTCAAAGTTCTACTACATCCTCCACTTTATTGACCACATCATGCCAACATCAAAACCCTCAAGAGCACACAGTATAAATTGTCTGAATTTGTTGTGCAACCAATTAAAAAACTAGAATGTGTTATGGAACATGGATGCCCCACTGTAGTGTCTGAAAACTTACCTAAATACAAAAATTAACTGGACTAATGTTTGGATGATGGAAGGAAATAAGAAAAGACTATTTGCCCAGTCACTGTCATGGTGAGATATACAAATTTAGCTGAAACTTTTAAATGCATACAATGTACACAAGGTAGCTCAGATATTGGCATGAAGGGGTTTCTGAGGTGATGAAAACCAGAAAACTAAGAGTAAACCATAAACATTACATAGCTGACCACTTACCCTTGGACTTATGGCTGCACCTGGGCACTGAAACTTTGACTACGAAGTGCAAAGCATGTAGCCACTGTATTACCCAGCTTCCTTCTTGACAAACTTTGTATATTTCCTTTGTTTTACTGCTAAGACAGGATATTTTGGATATTTTACTGTTAGGACAGGATATTTTTGATATTTTACTGTTAAGGCAGGATATTTTGGATATTTTACTGTAAGGCAGGATATTTTGGATATTTTACTGTTAAGGCAAGATATTTTGATATTTTACTGTAAGGCAGGATATTTTGGATATTTTATTCTTAAGGCAGGATATTTTGGATATTTTACTGTAAGGCAGGATATTTTGGATATTTTACTGCTAAAACATGATATTTTGTATATCTTTTTAATCTTACTGTTATGGCATGATATTTTGCAACAATGAAACTTCTGTTCATTAAAGCAGCAGGAACAAAATAATAAATATTCCATTTTTTTTATAGTTTGTGTAGAAGTTGTAAAATGATTCAATCAAATTCATTAAAACTTGCTTTACATATAAAAAAAAATTTCATATAAAGCACTGTTATATATTGTATCATCTTATAGCTTCCAGCTGCATTAATACACTGACTTTAGTCTGATGCGACACAATCTACATAATACTGTAACATGTTGTAGCTTCTAACTGTATTAATACATTGACTTTAGTCTGATGCGACACAATCTACATAATACTGTAACATGTTGTAGCTTCTAACTGTATTAATACACTGAATTTAGTCTGATGCGACACAATCTACATAATACTGTAACATGTTGTAGCTTCTAACTGTATTAATACACTGACTTTAGTCTGATGCGACACAATCTACATAATACTGTAACATGTTGTAGCTTCTAACTGTATTAATACACTGACTTTAGTCTGATGCGACACAATCTACATAATACTGTAACATGTTGTAGCTTCTAACTGTATTAATACACTGACTTTAGTCTGATAGTACAGAATATACATATACTTTGACATGTTGTAGCTTCTAACTGTATTAATACATTGACTGTGGTCTGATGGGACACAATCTACATAATACTGTAACATGTTGTAGCTTCTAGTTGCATTAATACATTGACTTCAGTCTGATAGTACAGAATATACATATACTTTGACATGTTGTAGCTTCTAGCGGTATTAATACATTGACTTTAGTCTGATGGGACAGAATATACATATTCTTTGACATGTTGTAGCTTCTAGCAGTATTAATACATTGACTTTAGTCTGATGGGACAGAATATACATATTCTTTGACATGTTGCAGCTTCTAGCGGTATTAATACATTGACTTTAGTCTAATGGGACAGACTATACATATTCTTTGACATGTTGTAGCTTCTAGCTGTATTAATACATTGACTCTAGTCTGATGGGACAGAATATACATATTCTTTGACATGTTGTAGCTTCTAGCTGTATTAATACACTGACTGTGGTTTGATGGGACACAATCTACATATACAGTAAACACAAAGCTTCTAGCTGCATTAATACATTGACTTTGGTCTGATGAGACACAATCTATGAAAAATTCATTTTGTTTTTTGTTGGCATCATTATTCCTGTTTTTGAAAATAAATTAAATTCAATAAGCTTCATTGTACTTAATATTTTTTCATATATCACTGGCTCAAATGATATTAATAGCAAAATTATGGTTACATTTGGTATTTAAATTTGAGCTTTGTAGTCAGCATGAAATCCATAAACATTAGCACCACACAAGGTATATTCATGGTATACCTGACTTGATCAACTTATCATATCAAATCAACTTTGTACCAAAAAATTAAATCCATTAAATATATGCCTTAAATAGCCTGGAATGTAGAACAGGCCCGATGTGCCAATCTGCATGTCATAAAAGACAACTAATGGAGGCAACCTTTTTACCCTGATACCAGTATGTGTCCTATGATGATGTTCCAGCTGATAAAGTCTCGGACATTTTAAAAGAATATGGTTTATATCAAATTTGTTTGACCCTTTTGTACCTTTTTGTTTGTTTTGCATATCTTTTTGGGGATACCTAAACATACTCAGCACTATTGAGCCAGAATTGTGCTGATCTGCCATTAATCCTATACATACTTGAATTTAGTAAATGCAAGTCACTATGTTTCCATGATGGTGCCCAGCATACTAATACCAGAAAAAAAAGCTAACAAGGGTACAGCTGTAAATATTGTGTTAAAACCCAATACGAAATGCAAACTAAGATCAACATCAATAAATGAATTGTTGAAAACATCTTTTTTTAATTTATATAGACCAGATAAAATTCAGAAAACATAAAATAAATACAATGACTTGTATAAATCACTTATTTTTGGTGATTATTCTCCTAAACATCTGTCTCTGACACATACATTTGTGATTTATAGCAATGGAAAGACTACGTGTGCTTTTGAAAAATCTTGCATTAAAAATCACAATAGACTTCAATTCACAACCGAAGCTTGTCATGAATTACTACAAAGATAAATCTCACATAAAGTACATATTCCCTCTTTATAATACTGTTCATAGGAGTTTCAAAAGTGACCAGCATTATGAGCCAGGGAGCCTTAAATTGACGGATGTTCCAATAAGTTTGAGTCCTGATAGTGAATTAAAACAAAAATAGAATATTAAGTGACGTGAAATTACATATATGGTTTAGATTAGTCCAGAGCACTAAAGAAACAATTCTGATGAATTTAATGGTATCCCTATGACTATATGCACATGATAAGAAGTGCAATAGTATATCGAGAGGCTTTAAAGTGTGGGACCAGTGTATAAGTGATTTAGTATATTTACCTCCTCCAATTATGACAACTGACTTCTGGTTGGCGGCTGAGGCTTTACACATTGCTTTCTGACGCTTAGAAGTGGCTAAGGCAGACTTTTCAGCTCTGATTTTAACTTTTCCATTAGCTACTTCAACCTAAAAATCAAAAAAATAAAAAAATAAGCTCACAGTGGGAGGGAAAATTGATGAAATAAAGTGTAATTATATGTACAATTTTAGATCAGCATTACTCTACTCTGATCTAAATGTGACAAGAAAGGAGCCATTGAAAGGTCATCACTGCTGTGAAGGAGATAACCAAATAGATTTAAATTTTAACAAAGAACATTTGCATGTATTGTAAAGAAATTACTTTACATTTTGTGTAGTAGTGTCATAGAAGTTAATGACCTGGTATTTAGGTAAGCTGTCCAGTCCAGGAAACTCTTCAATGTCACCAGTCTTCACATTAAAACAGGCTCCATGCCAAGGGCAGCGAACTCTTCCATTACAGAGGACACCTGGCATTCAAGAGAATACAACAATTACAGACTGAGAACATGTAAATAAAATTGATTTGTACACAGCTTAGTTTACAGAAATTGCATGAATTTACCGCATATTTAACACCAATATGAAGTTCTAAATATATTTTGACAAATTGGAATAATGTACAAGAAGAATTATTTGCAAGAAGTTGAATCATAATAATCAGTAATGTATTATGCAAGTGAGATCGATCATATATCCAATAATTTTATCTTGCACTCCAAAAGAACAGTAGCAATACAAATATTATGAGTCAATAAAAATGAGAAACTTCTTTTAAAAATGCCAACATTTATAAAATGTCTAGAATTATGCCAATTGATGATCAGTAAATACTAATTTAAAAACATGTACAGCATTCCCTCACTATAAGGTCTTTCATTATCACATGGACAAATGTTATAAGATGAGTATAGTTCTGGATCCCATTTCATTAAGTGGCAGTAAAATTATATGTATCATGTACTTCATTATAAGACAGTCTCACTATAAGGTGGTATAATCTATAGCTCCTAAGTATGGTGTTATAATGAGGGAATAATGTATATCATTGTAAGGTGGTCTCACTATAAGGTGGTATAATCTATAGACTGTACTGATGGTGTTATAATGAGGGAATATTGTATATCATTATAAGGTAGTCTCAATATAAGGTGGTATAATCTATAGCTCCTATTGATGGTGTCATAATGAGCAAATAATGTATATCATTGTAAGGTGGTCTCACTATAAGGTGGTATAATCTATAGCTTGTATGGATGGTGTTATAATGAGGGAATAATGTATATCATTATAAGGTAGTCTCACTATAAAGGTAGTATAATCTATGGTTCCTATAGATAGCATTATATTGAGGGAGTAATGTATTAATTATTTGATTTGGCAGATATGTAATGCTGATCTGTATAAAGCCTGCATAACTGATCAAAATATTACTGCCAGCTAGAAATTTTACTACCTTATATACTTACTAATAAGTCAAGTAAAAATGCAAACTGCGTAGACCAAGATCTGCCATCACATAATGTGCCAGCAGATCTGGGTCTATGCAGTTTGTTAGGAGTAATCAGCATAACAAACATACTGGTAGACTCTAATCTGATGGCACATTATGCAAAGGAAGATCAGGATCTATGTTGTTTTGTTGTTGGACTCAACTTATAAGCAAATATATACAGTATGTACATACCTTTTGACAAAGGGGCACCATAATGGGTACATTTGGCTCCAATAGCAAAGAATTCTGATCCCTGTTTCACTAAGAGAGCTTTCTCTTCTCCTACATCTACCTCTCGCATTCTGGAAAAAAACATACAATGGAAAATCTTACATATGGACTTGATTTATTTGAAATGCATAAAATCAACTGAATCATTATCATCTTTTGTGAACCCTGACAAACAAGATATTTTAATTTTTGAAAAGTTTCATAAATTCACACAAAGAGAATACGAACTGTAAGATAATATTTACTGCATGGTAGTATATTGGGGTGTACAGAATGTTATGATTGTCTTGAACATCACACACCTGCAGTCGAAACTTATATAAACTTATTTATTGAAAGAATAACACAGAAGAATCTCTCAGCAGTGAATTAGTTGTAGCAATTACCTCCCTTGGGTAAAAAAAAAATCCTGCTGAATGATTCAATGATTGATGAATGTGCTGGTCTGTATATATGCACAACAGTATCAAACAGTATTCAAATTTAAATTCATGCCCAGGAGTGGGTTCATAACTAGGAAACTATTTTGATTCCACACACACATATATATATATATATATATATATATATATATATATATATATATATATATATATATATATATATATATATATATGCGCACAGATATATAGTTAATTCAACAGGGTAATAAGAATATATTCATGCTTTAAAGCAAAACAAACTGGACGAAAATTAAATTTATCATTATTTACTGATAATTAATATTTAAGAGAAGAAAAGGAACTTTGTTTCATATTCACTCT
Source organism: Margaritifera margaritifera (assembly GCA_029931535.1). Lineage (NCBI taxonomy): Eukaryota > Metazoa > Mollusca > Bivalvia > Unionida > Margaritiferidae > Margaritifera > Margaritifera margaritifera. The sequence goes on from JAQPZY010001684.1 coordinate 5,813,817, forward strand.
ACAGCCAGACCTTAATAGTTCCAACCAATTATTCCAGATTCATGAAAAATTAAAATGAGGATGATTTATACATTGTATCAATACACTGATACATTTTCATAACAACCATAAAAAAAACCATGTAGGATTAATTGAAAAAAATATACTTCATTTTAATTTGTATGTACCAATTTGTACACTGTATCAATACAATGATGCACTATCATAACATACTGTACAAGGTCCGCGTTGAACGCATTTCTGTCCATTTTATTTTGTTTTGTTCAGCCTTGGTCTGTGAAGGGTGTTTTAACAGTTTTGTCAGCCTTGGTCTGAGAAGGGTGTTTTAACAGTTTTGTCAGCCTTCATTTGAGAACGGTGTTTAATAGTTTTGTCAGTCTTGGTTTGAGAAGGGTGTTTTGACATCCTTGGACAGTGAAGGGTGTTTAATAGTATTGTCAGTCTTGGTCTATGAGAGTGTTTAATAGTTTTGTTCAGCCTTGGACCCTGAAGAGTGTTTACTAGTTTTGTCAGCCTTGGAATGTGAAGGGTTTTAATAGTTTTGTTCAGACTTGGACAGTGAAGGGTGTTTAATAGTATTGTTCAGCCTTGGAATGTGAATGGTGTTTAATAGTTTTGTTCAGCCTTGGTCTGTGAAGGGTGTTTAATAGTTTTGTTCAGTTTTGGTCTGAGAAGGGTATTTAATGGTATTGTTCAGTCTTGGACAGTGAAGGGTGTTTAATAGTTTTGTTCAGCCTTGGACAGTGAAGGGTGTTTTATAGTATTGTTCAGCCTTGGTCTGTGAATGGTGTTTAATGGTATTGTTCAGTCTTGGACAGTGAAGGGTGTTTAATAGTTTTGTTCAGCCTTGGACAGTGAAGGGTGTTTAATAGTTTTGTTCAGCCTTGGTCTGTGAATGGTGTTTAATAGTTTTGTCAGACTTGGTCTGAGAAGGGTGTTTAATAGTTTTGTCAGCCTTGGTCTGAGAAGGGTGTTTAATAGTTTTGTCAGTCTTGGTCTGAAAAGGGTGTTTTGTCAGCCTTCAACAGTGAACGGTGTTTAATAGTTTTGTTCAGCCTTGGACAGTGAAGGGTGTTTAATAGTTTTGTTCAGCCTTGGACCCTGAAGAGTGTTTAATAGTATTGTCAGTCTTGGTCTATGAGAGTGTTTAATAGTATTGTCAGTCTTGGTCTATGAGAGTGTTTAATAGTATTGTCAGTCTTGGTCTATGAGAGTATTTAATAGTTTTGTTCAGCCTTGGTCTGTGAAGAGTTTTAATAGTTTTGTTCAGACTTGGACAGTGAAGGGTGTTTAATAGTATTGTTCAGTCTTGGAATGTGAATGGTGTTTAATAGTTTTGTTCAGCCTTGGTCTGTGAAGGGTGTTTAATAGTTTTGTTCAGTCTTGGTCTGAGAAGGGTGTTTAATAGTATTGTTCAGCCTTGGACAGTGAAGGGTGTTTAATAGTATTGTTCAGCCTTGGTCTGTGAATGGTGTTTAATGGTATTGTTCAGTCTTGGACAGTGAAGGGTGTTTAATAGTTTTGTTCAGCCTTGGACAGTGAAGGGTGTTTAATAGTATTGTTCAGCCTTGGTCTGTGAATGGTGTTTAATGGTATTTTTCAGTCTTGGACAGTGAAGGGTGTTTAATAGTTTTGTTCAGCCTTGGACAGTGAAGGGTGTTTAATAGTATTGTTCAGCCTTGGTCTGTGAAGGGTGTTTAATAGTTTTGTTCAGCCTTGGTCTGTGAATGGTGTTTAATAGTTTTGTCAGCCTTGGTCTGAGAAGGGTGTTTAATAGTTTTTGTCAGCCTTGGTCTGAGAAGGGTGTTTAATAGTTTTGTCAGCCTTGGTCTGAGAAGGGTGTTTAATAGTTTTGTCAGCCTTGGTCTGTGAATGGTGTTTAATAGTTTTGTCAGCCTTGGTCTGTGAATGGTGTTTAATAGTTTTGTCAGCCTTGGTCTGAGAAGGGTGTTTAATAGTTTTGTCAGCCTTGGTCTGTGAATGGTGTTTAATAGTTTTGTTCAGTCTTGGTCTGTGAATGGTGTTCAATAGTTTTGTCAGCCTTGGTCTGAGAAGGGTGTTTAATAGTTTTGTTCAGTCTTGGTCTGTGAATGGTGTTCAATAGTTTTGTCAGCCTTGGTCTGTGAATGGTGTTTAATAGTTTTGTTCAGTCTTGGTCTGTGAATGGTGTTCAATAGTTTTGTCAGCCTTGGTCTGTGAATGGTGTTTAATAGTTTTGTTCAGTCTTGGTCTGTGAATGGTGTTTAATAGTTTTGTCAGCCTTGGTCTGAGAAGGGTGTTTAATAGTTTTGTTCAGTCTTGGTCTGTGAATGGTGTTTAATAGTTTTGTTCAGTCTTGGACTGTGAAGGGTGTTTAATAGTTTTGTTCAGCCTTGGTCTGTGAAGGGTGTTTAATAGTTTTGTTCAGTCTTGGACAGTGAAGGGTGTTTAATAGTTTTGTCAGCATTGCAAATAAGTATTTGTATATAAGTGTTGTATATACATGTAAAAAAGTTGTTTATATCTCACCCTATCAATGATGGTGCAATTGATACAACAATATCAATTTATTTACAAAATATTTTTAAAGTAAAATGCACCTTCTTAAAAAGCATTCATAATCACCTGGAAGAATAAAATATGAATATATTCTGATTTCCTCTTGAATTACATTTTTTCTATATATATATAACCTGGCACATGGACATTTTCACTTTCTTCATACATACACACACTATATAGCAAAATATTTGTAGTATTTTTTCATTCATATATTTTCACATAACAAATATCCTTATATTTTCATATGTGAAAATACAACATTTCACATCATGCCATGTGACATGTGATTGTGTGTTCCAACAAAAGTGATACAAGCAGCAAGAAAAACAAGCACTTTATGAGCTAGAATAAGTAAATGGAAACCTGCACTACCTTTCAGGATTGGAGATTATGTTTTGCCAAAGAAATCTGACTCAACGCCGTTTGCATCTACATGAAGTTATTTCAAATGTACTACCCTAACAACAATGTTAAAAAAATCCTGAGTGATGCATTTGCTGAATCGGACTTGCTTGGTGGTCAGATTGGGTTAAATAGTTTACAAAATGTCAAAAATGTCATTTACTGCAACAGATTAGGTCATCCTAAGCCTACCTCTCTTTAATCACTTATATTTTTATAATCAGCTTGTTAATCTGGTTGAAAGTGAGGTGAACCTAGGCCAAGGGAGATTCGGGTGCTGAAGAGCGAGTTTAATCTTCTAAGCTTTGATTCAGGATCAAATTAAGTATATAATAAAAAGAACGTTTTCTTTGCCTGCATAAATACTGGATATGTTTCATCTTGTGGTACAAAACAATTAAGTATTTGAATTCATGGCTTTGCCACTCATTAAATGTCACACTTTTGGTGAGTTAAAATATCATGGTTTGTTTTCAACAATGATGAAATACATCTGGTATTAACTTAGGAAAAGAAAATAGCCTCTCTCTCTCTCTCTCTTCTCTCTCTCTCTATGTAGTTGACATTGGCCATCAGATTTATCCACAGACACACAGATACACACACACACACACCACATAGGGTGCAGATTCAGTAAGAGTAGGGGGAAACAGGAAAGTAAGATAAGACTATTTCTTCTTTTTAACTACTGAATGTTGAAACCATCTCTGATATTCTTGAACAGTAAAATGATATTCAAGATGCCCAATGTTGTGGTCATAATGGACATAAGATCAGCATCATGTTAATTTAGGACCAACTACAGTGAAACCCCGCTATAACGCGATATTTGGGGTCCATAAAATTCGATCGCGGAAAAAGCGGGGTCGCGTTATTGCGGGGTTTTACTATATTTTAATTTTTTCAGAGAACAACGTATACACGTCTAATGTATAGCATGAATAGGGTATCAACACCGTTTACTATCTGATATCGACCCGTCTTTGTTTTCCCAAATGACAACCCTTTGATTGAGCCACGAGTTTGATACAGCTGTACTTGTTTAGTGCTAAGTAACAGAGAGTGGTTATTTGAACTCCCTGTGATCTTGCCGCCCAAGCTCAGTCTCTACATAAGCACCCACATATGACAATCTTTGATCATGCCGCCCAAGCTCAGTCTCTACATAAGCACCCACATATGACAATCTTTGATCAACCACCGCATTGTCTGGTGCTTGGTTGTTTATGCAGTTAAAGAAGAAACATAAGTCGGCTATTGTTTGCGTAATGATTGTATACAGGATGAATTGAAGTCCAGCGCACGTGTTGACGGCTTACGTTTTTTGATGTTTATTAAATCGTGAGAATCTTTTATCAACCACCACATTGTCTGATGCTCGGTTGTGTATGCAGTTAAAGAAGAAAAACATGTCGGCTATTGTTTGAGCAATGATTGTATACATAATGAATTGAAGACAAACACAGAGAAGACTTACTGGCTTTACTCATGGATCAGTAATAAGTAACATTTCCGAAAATGTTTATTTTGGCATAACACTTCAAGAAATTGGTGAAATTGTTAAATTTCAGAAGCCACACCACGATCGAATTCATACGTGATCTCTTCCCCAAAATGATAATAAACTTTTTATACACTATTTCTCGTACTTAAAAAAAAATAATTTTTTTTCCGTGTACGAGAAAAATACATGTACATGTATATAAAATTTCAGGAACCACGCCACAAACGTATTATACTCGAATTCATATGCGATCTCTTCCCCAAAATGATACTGTAATATACACATTTTATACACTATTTCTCGTACTTTGCAAAAAAAAAAAAAAAATGTTCATGTGCGAATGAATATATGAAATTTTGGGAGCCACGCCACGATTGCGTTATATCCGAATTCGCGTTATAGCGGGGCGCGTTATAGCGGGGTTTCACTGTAGATATCATAAGCCTTTTGGTGAAAACACTATGTCCATATGACCATCCATTTATGAAGAATAGCAATAACAGAATTTCAAGCTGGTCATCGTAGCTGCCATATTGGATGCAAAATCAGCACCATTTTTATTTAGAACCAACTAAATATCATAAAAAGTCTTTTGGTAAAAAAAACAAGACTGTAAATATGAACATCCATCCAGGAAGTATTGATAACAAGATTTTCAAGATGATCACTATGGTGACCATACTGGATGTTAGATCAGCATCATTTTCAATTAGGATCAACTAGACATCACAAAAAGGCTTTTAGTGGAAATCCCATGCTGATATGACCATCTGTTCAGTAGGGCTAGTGATAATGAGATTTTCAAGATGGATGTCCGTGTGGCACCATTTTCATTTAGGACTAACTAGACCTTGGGATGAATGTGTGTGTAAAGTTTCATGGCACTACAAGTAGCTTAGGAGGTGTACTGATAACAAATTTGTGCTAATGGATGGCTGGATGATGGCTGATGGTCAACAGACCATCCCTTAAGCTCTTATGGTCTATGACCAGTAGGACAAAAGAAGTTGGGATAAAAGGGCCATTTTGGAAAAAGGAAGGAAAAAAACAGGAGTCTGACAAAAAAGTAGGAAAAAGTAAAAAAAGTAAGAAACACTAGGGCTGCTGGAAAGACTGATTCCTCTGAGACCTTTTTCTATACTCAATGAAAACAATTAAAACTTGATTATTTTTTGATATAATGAGACAATAATTAATAATGACTTTTGGTCCAGTCAGCCCGTCCTAATGGATAAACAAGGGCAGTGCCTACTTATTCTAAAGTCAAAGCATGATAGCCATTTCTCCCATGTTTTGAGGCTTATGGAATGCAAATAAACCTCAATCAAAACCTAAATCATTGTTAATGCTGATGATCACAATGACAGAATGATTAATACCTATGTTTTACCTATGCTAAAGCAGGCAAGACAACAGCTACAAATAAGGTACTTGTAACACATGGAATGTTATGCCATATGTTTAAAGATGGTAGTACTTTTACCTGTATGCTAATGAATTATATTAGTGAAGATTAGCTCTGCATGTAATTGTTTTAGTAATTTAACATTTTTACTTACTCCCCATCCTTAAGATCATCCACTCCACAAACAACAGCTTCAACCTGATTGTCAGCCATAATATTGTCTGCTTTGTTGGACTGGTGCCTTACTGCAGTGACTGTCTCAGAGATCTTATACTCAGGCTTTGATTTCACTGCAGATGATATGACAGTATTACCTGTGGAGAAGACATTAATCATCAAAGCTACACTCATTAATCTACATGTATTGCATTATGACTGAATGAACATGTTCTTCTTATGAGATCAAAAGCTTATTACAATGATAAATTAGCCTACAGGGAAAAATATTTGTAAACTGCCAGACTAAGTATGCTTGTAAGTACTATTCTGAATTGTTCATTTCTTATTTTTATCACTTATGATTGCAACCAATGTAGTGTCATTCTGAAACTGTAACTACTGTATATACTTGCGTATAAACCAATACCAACTGCAAACTGCATAGACCCAGATCTGCCGTCGCATAATGCGCTGGCAGATCTGGGTCTATGCAGTGTGTAAGGACTAATCAGTAGAACAAACAACACAGACCCTTTTTGGAAAGAAGCCTGTATCCATTAATAAGGGTGACTGCTCAGGTCAAGTTGATTTTTCCTCTGTGTTGTATGGAAAAACTGCATATGGTATCTAAAGTGGTGGTCTTTAAAGCTGATTCACCACATTATACTAGGTTAAATCAGTATCAAATTAATAAAGAAAGTATACAATGCAGTTCTTGCTAAAACATCCATTACACATAAAACCAATTTCAAGAAAATTAAAACTATATTTAACAACAATAATCCAGCTGTAATTCAGAAAGACATTTCAGGTATCAATACCCAAAATCTACCTGCTTGTAAATTTACCACTAAATGAAATTCCTGAAATTTAAGCTAGTAACCTCTGTTGAAATTCCTGACTCTAATCCACTGTTTGTATCTCTTGGAGTTGCACCTTTAATTCACACATCATGCATCTTACTTTGAATTTATAGTCAGTACCTGCCAATCAGAATTAACTCCCAGCTTTGATTTGTACCTCCAGCATGTGATTTATGCCTCACACAATACCACAATGATAATGTCCTACATTTTTACCTGTTGCACACTTGAGTAGACATGTGACACTAAATCAAAACAGATTCCCACATAGCTTATCTGTTGACCTTGACCCTTCATATGACCTTGGTTATGACTTAGCAACACTGATATTTGGAGAACTGGGATAATTCTATTTATCATGGTACAATCTTGTTAGTGTTTCATGTAACTGCTGTTCTTTTTGTGTATCTTCCTGCAACAAATAAAATTAGACCAATTGCAATGGCTCAATATTGCATAATCCCATACTTTGTTATTGCATATTCCAATTCCCTCTTCCATACCCCCCCCCCCCCAAGTACTTACCCCTACTCCCAGACAGTGACCCAGGGATCATAATGCAAAATCTGTCTCGTATATATGATGTGTCAAGAATCCTGCTATGACTACATATATAAAGTCTGTCTAGAAAATATTTGAAAATGTCATTGTAATTGACATTTTGTTTTTACATCTGACTTTTCACCCGCCTCCCAGGGGTGTGAGCTAAGGATGCCCCCACCTCCAGATGATTACTTACCCCAAGGGCAACATAACTTAAACTACAAAGTTTCATGAATTTGCACCTGGTGATTTAGGAGGTGTGGTAACGGGAAAAGGATGGATGGACAGATGGAAGGTATATAAGGCTAATTCCCTGTCTTTTCATGTATTGCTTGTATGCATGCAGTAATAGGGTGGAAATCTCAACTAAGTTAAATTTCTGAGGTTTCACCCAGAAGCCAGGTCCCTGGGGGTAAAGAAACATACCACTGGGCAAAACTATCAGTCAAAAATATGAATTCATATTTTCTTGTCCTTCAACACTCCAAGGGCATATGTTGGACACACCTATGAATTCACCTTTTCATTTTCTGAAAATGTAGCTGTGGTTTCAAAGATATTACCCAGGGCAAAATCCTGGAGGATGGGGAAATATCCCATTGGCTAATATTGCCATTGCATGTGTTTTTTCCTGGGACAGATATTGTACACTACTGGTAACATGAATTTGCCTTTTCACATATACGGTTATAGGCTGGGGGATTTCATGTAATGATCCTCTTGTATTTAACCTCCCATCAGCCATGTCCCCAGATGCTTAATGAAAAATTACAAAAGTGTTGGCACAATATACACCCATATTATGAACACTGATCCAGGTTTTACATTTCTAGCTTAATGGTGTAGAAGTTCCATGACACATGTACAGACTGCTTAGAACAATATTCCTGCATTTCTTTGAAAGTGTGTACCTGGTAAATAATTAGAGCTCTTTCATTTTAGGTATGACTTTGTGTCTTTAAAAATCTCCATCTTTATTGAATCAAGGATTATGTGCCTTAGTAATGGGCTTCTAGTGCAATCTAGTGTACTGACTGATGACAGATAATGTTGGGTACTCATGCAAGAGAAATATCTACAATCTATAACTATATGATAGTAAACAACCTTTCACTGATATCAATGAAATGGAACCAACTTTTTGAACTTAGTATAGTTTCATTCAGCTAGGTGCAGGTGCACTAGGTACCTGGCAATACTGGTGCATGGTACAAATCACAGACTATATAATTATTTCTGATATTTAAATACCCCAAATATATGTAATGGTCTAAGCAAGACCCTTAAATTGGTTATTGGATCCATTTTTGCCACCTGAACTAAATACTACATTTTAACTTGTACTATTAATAATGGTGGTGTTGTAATAAGCGTATATCAATAGGATCCAGTGAGCTAGGGACTATGTTTGCCCTGTCACCCTGATTTGGAGAACAAATAATTGTTTGCATTAGAAATAACAGTAAAAAAAAAAGCATGTCCAAGGGGTACACAGGGGTCAAGATTTATGGAACATGGGGCCAAACATTGTGGGAAACCTGCAATCCTGCACTCAAGTTGAAAACCTGGTACATTATTTGTTCCCTTATGGAAATAACTTATTCTGACTTATACATGTAAGTGATACATGTATATGCTTGATTTATATGGGACTTACAGGTCACTTAAAAGTTACTTATACAGCTCTCCCTTGTTATAATGCAGTAGTCAGGGTCAATTACAACCAACCACGTGATGTACCGAACCGCATTATACTGAGAACCGCAATATATACAGAATCACAATATATTGAGAATAGCGTGATATACCAAACCATGTCATAGCAGGCACTATCAAAATTTTTTAAATAATGGTGTTTTGAAAACGAAATGAAGATATAAGACTAAGTTTCACCTTGTTTTCTTTCAACCCTTATTGTTATACATTTGATATGACTTTGGTCATGGGTAATATTGTGTTATAGCCATAATCGCATTATAACCAGGCACATTATGACGAGGGAGAGCTATACTTTGCATATGTAATGAAGTAAGTGAAATGTCAGTCTGCATAGGTACAGCATAAGTGAAAACAATATTATTCAATGCTTCACCTACATTTCACTTATAAGTGACATATAAGTCATTTATAGGTGGTATAAGCCTTTATCAGTTGAGTATAAGTCAACTGTAAGTTCATGGACTTTGTCATTTTCTGATCCACAGTTTACTGCAATAACAGTTTACTCCAAATACAATCTAAGTCCAAGTTTGACTGCAAAATATAATCCAAGCCCAACAAAAGGTGCTATGAATTTTTTTGTTCAAAAATTCACAACTCCCTCCCACCCTGAAATATAAATTACACTGAGAGTTGTATAAAAAAAGAGAATTTCATTATGTTTTACTGAAAATGTTTGAAGATTTAAAAAAAACACATTCAAATAAAACTTCCAACTTTGATGGACCTTAAGTGTCAAAACTAGAATAAAGTAATGTGTGTGTGTCTGTGTGTGTATCTGTGTGTGTATGTGTGTGTGTGTGAGTGAGTGAGTGTGTAAATTGCAAAATGGGGACATAGTGAGCATGCACATCCACACATTGTAGTCACACCTTGAAACAAGGATTTTTTTAGCATCCAGCAATAAATTATTTTCTATAATTTCACTTAATACAATATTATTCAACACTAAATGTTCAATTGTATTTATTCTAATTTAATCATAAAAATAATTTATTGTTGGATGCTGAAAAATTATTTGACAATGAGAAGATGTTTCAATGGCAAAAATCCCGAGCATGAAAGATTTCCAGGGCAAGTGCTATTGTTGTTGTTGATTGTAATTCACTCCATTATTTTATTGGAGCACCCAAGATTACAAGGTCTGGATAAAACACACACACACACACACACACACACACACACACACACACACACACACACACACACACACACACACACGCATGCACATGCACGTGCATGCACGCACACACACACACACACACACACACACACTGACTTGTTCCCTATGGTGGTTTCGTTTTGTTTGCTCTTTTTTCTTTCCAGCATCATGCAGTATACACAAATATCCTGGACTGCAAATTATTTTCATAAGTATGATCTCTTATTTTTGACTAAAATTGTTTCCTTGATCAAAAATTCAAAAAGCATAGTGCATCTTTTACAAGTTAAATTTTTCATTAATATGAATTTCTTATGCTAATAAATATGTCAACTGCGTCAAATTTTCAACATTTTAATTTCATTTATACAATATACATACTGTAGCAAGTGATAAGTATATATTGATACAGGCACATACTGTAACAAGTGATAAGTATATATAGATACAAGCACATACTGTAACAAGTGATACTGATACAGGCACATACTATAACAAGTGAAAAGTATATATAGATACAGGCACATACTGTAACAAGTGATAAGTATATATAGATACAGGCACATACTGTAACAAGTGATAAGTATATATAGATACAGGCACATACTGTAACAAGTGATAAGTATATATAGATACAGGCACATACTGTAACAAGTGATAAGTATATATAGATACAGGCACATTCTGTAACAAGTGAAAAAGTATATATAGATACAAGCACATACCGTAACAAGTGAAAAGTATATATAGATACAGGCACATACTGTAACAAGTGATAAGTATATATAGATACAGGCACATACTGTAACAAGTGAAAAGTATATATAGATACAGGCACATACTGTAACAAGTGATAAGTATATATAGATACAGGCACATACTGTAACAAGTGAAACGTATATATAGATACAGGCACATACTGTAACAAGTGATAAGTATATATAGATACAGACACATACATGTACTGTAACAAGTGATAAGTATTAGATTCAAATACTGGTCGTATTCTTGACAACCCAATATGATGAATAGTTGACAGGTTCCTTCCTGTCATGTAACTACAATCATCAAGTAATAATAAGGTCCTGAATAATAATATTATGGTTGAATTTATAGTTTATTCAAGGCTCTTAATAGCTGGAAAAGAATTTTAAGCATGTACATTTACATGTATGCAGATGTACTAAATCATTTTTGTTACTTGAGGTAACAAAAATAAGCAGGAACATACAACCAGTTTACCTTCAGTTTTAGAACATCAATAGAATAGACAACAAGAATATGTATGCCTCCCCCCCACTATGTTGTTAGTAGTTTGCTGTACCGACTGAAAGAGACTACCAGTAAGTCCAAAGAATTAAAAAATGTAGAAAAAATTAAACTATTACTATAATAGCATGAAAATCTAATCATCTCTCTGTCTCTGTCTGTCTGTCTCTACACACACACACACGCATACCAAATTTCATTTGTCTACCTCAAGTGGTTTCTGCTTAATCAAGATACCGAGGTTTTTGTCAAAAAAAAGCTACAAAAGTCCAAAAAGTTCCAAATTGTCAACAAAACTGAACAAGAGTCCCTCCAAGGGACTGATGCTCTACTGTCTGAAAAGAATTTCCAGAAACTCAAGATAAGACCATATCTTTGTTTTAACTGTTGTGTGTTGAAACTATCTCTGAGACACTTGAGCATTAAGATTTTCAAATTATCCACTGTTACAGCCATATTCATTTAGGCTAAACTAGACTCCATTAGAAGACTTTTGGTAAAAACCCCATGTCAATATCACTTTACATTTAGGAGGAGTATCAATAAAAAGATTTTCAAGAAGGATGCCATGGTGTCCAAACTATGTCAGATCAGCAACATTTTAATTTAGTACCAATTACACATCATAAAAAGTCTTCTGGTCAAAATCCCATATTGATGTGACTTTCCATCTAGGAGGAGTAGCCATCAGATTTTGAAGATAACCACTGTGGCAGCTATAATGGATATCAGATCGACACAATTTTTACTTAAGACCAACTCGACACCATAAGAAGTCCTCTGGTGAAAATCCTGTGCTGATGTGACTTTCCATTCAGAAGGAGTAGCAATAAAAAGATTTTCAAGATGTGTGCTGTGGTGGCCATATTGGATGTCAGATCAGCACCATTTTCATTTAGGACCAACTAGATATCATAAGAAGTCTTTCAGTGAAAACTCCATGTTGATATAACCTTCCATTCAGGTGGAGTAGCAATACAAAGATTTTCAAGATGGCTGCTGTGGTGGCCATATTGGATGTCATGGCAACACCATTTTCATTTAGGATCAACTAGACATCATACAAATCTATTAGCAAAAACTCCATGTTGATATGACCATCCATTTAGGAGGTGCAGCAATAACAAAAGTTTCAAGATGACCTCTGTGGTGGCCATATTGGATGTCAGGGCAGCACCATTTCATTTAGGACCAACCAGACATCATAAGAAATCTTCCGATGAAAACCCCATGTCAATATGACTTTCTGTTCAGAAGGAATAGCAATAACAAGATTTTCAAGAAGGCTGCCATGGTGGCCATATTGGATGTCATATTGGCACCATTTTCATTTAGGACCAACTAGACATCATAAGAAGTCTTTTAGTAAAAACCTCATGATGATATAACCATCCATTCAGAAGGAATAGTGATAACAAAATTTTCAGGGTGACTGCTGTGATGGCCATATTGGATGTCTGAGCAGCACCACTTTAGGACCAACTAGACCTTGGCATGAATGTTTATGTAAAGTTTCATGGCAATACTCCAAGTTGTTTACAAGGAGTAGCAATATATAACAAACTTGCGTTAACAGACGGATGGATGATGGATGAAGGACAATAGGTTATCTCATAAGCTCTTCTAGTCTATGACCAGTAGAGCTAAAAATTGATGTAATGATCTGAAATCTAATCACATCATTTACATATGAATATAAATACACCTACAAAATTATATTTGTTGGTCTCAAGTGGCTTTAGCTTCATCATGCTAAAGTTTAAAGATATGTAAAAGAATTTACAAGTCACTGTAATGGCCTTGCCACCTGAAAATCTAATCAGACCACCATAACATATAATTATAAATATGCCCACCAAATTTCATCTGTCAACTTTGTGGTTTATGCTTAATCGTGGTAACAACATTTTTGTCAAATATAAAAAGGTTCAAAAATGAGGATCACTTTGGTGTCCATGTGTATATCTCTGTATATCCATCCATTTGGGCAGACAGATGGATAGACGGAGTGTATCACAATATCCCCAACTAAAGCATGGGGATAAAAATAATACCTCCTAGACTTAAGTGTGGAAACTCTAGATTGAGGACGCATTTTTTATGGGTTCCATGGAATGGAACTGTACTGTTACACCTGTGAACTGTGCCATGACTATATCCTTGCTGTGAACTGTGCCATGACTATATCCATGCTGTGAACTGTGCCAAGATTATAACCACACTATGAACTATGCCATGATTATATCCCTACTGTGAACTGTGCCATGATTATATCCCATTATAAACTGTACCATGATTATAACCCAGGGTGAACTGTACCATGACTACATATATATCCCCACTGTGAACTGTATCATGATTATACCCCACTGTGAACTGTGTCATGATTATATCCTCACTGTGAACTGTGTCATGATTATGCCCTTACTATGAAATGTGCCATGATTATACACCACTGTGAACTGTGCTATAATTATAACCCCAACATGAACTGTGCCATGATTATACCCCACTATAAATTGTGCCATGATTATACACCACTGTGAACTGTACTATAATTATAACCCCAACATGAACTGTGCCATGATTATACCAGTGTGAACTGTGCCATGATTATAAACCACTGTGAACTGTGCTATGATTATAACCCCACCATGAACTGTGCCATGACTATACCCCACTGTGAACTATGCCTTGGTTAGATGCCCACTGTAAAGTATGCCATAATTGTACCCCAAATGTGAACTGCCATGATTACACTCCCACTGTATCTGACTTGCAGAGAGTTACACATGAAATTGCAACACAGAACCTCAAAAGCTGACATGACCACTGGCACTGATGCGGCAGAAAATCTACTAACAGCTGTATATCTGCAAATTGCAGGCTTTATATAATAGTCATCAGTGATGTTAGTGCAGATAAAGTTTACAGCAAACTGGAGATACATTTAATAATGCATTAAAATGTGACTTAAATTGTTAATATTGTCTAAAATATTAGAGAATTAGAAATGCAAATATGACCGTATTATTGATAAAATTGGGAAATGTGTTGTCTTTCATCAACCATTCTTCTGCATGAAATTATTGAAAAAAATCCTCAACAAACAAAGTATGCCATCAGGGCAATATAGACCTTTAAAATTTGAAACTAATCTGGACAAAATAGAAAATAAGCCAATCTAAATAACAAGCCACTAAAAAATAAGCCACTTTAATATTTATTTCATATCTTTTTTTTATACAAGTGGAGAGAGACAGACAGAGAGAGGGAGAAATAGAGAGAGAAAGATAGAGTTGTGGCTTCACAGAACTGACACATCTATTCTGAATGATATAGTATGCTGATATCTATTCATAAAATCAATTAAAACAAGAAGCAGACCATGGCCTGCATGATGATCACACCCCAAGCCTCAATAATTATATTACTGAGGGCATGTATTTAGCATGATAAAGATACCGTATATACTTGCTCATAAGTTGGGTCCAACTGCAATCAACATAGACCCTGATCTGCCATTGCAAAATGTGCCAGCAGATCAGGGTCTATGTTGTTGGTTCTATTCATTAGTCCTAACAAACTGCATAGACCCAGATCTGCTGGCGCATTATGTGAAGGCAGATCCAGATCTGCTGGCACATTATGTGATGGCAGATCTAGGTCTGGGCAGTCTGCAGTTGGATCGGACTTAGAAGTGAGTATGTACAGTAAGTGCATATTGGCTACATTCCAAATTTGAAGATAATGGGATAAAATGGTAATGAAATAAAAGGAAAGTAAACAACTTTAAAACTGAGGTTAATCAAGGGTGTGGATGGACCTATAGATGGATGTATGGATGTACAGACATGCACACAAACACCAAAGTGATCACTATGTATTGTTTTCCCCCAAGGTAGACTCAGCAAAAAAATGAACATTTTCTTCACACATTTTAAATTTTTTGAATACATGTACATCACTGATTTTTGATGCACATAAAATATTTTCTTATCAAATACTACCAATATTTTTGCTTAAAAATATACACACTTCAAATGTATTAGCCTTCCGTAAAACATAAATTGAGCAAAAATAACAAGATTAATATAAGTTGCAGCTTATTTTACAATTTTTGGGTTATTCTAATATTGTGATTTATGATTTAATTTTGTCATTCAATAGAAACATAAAAAAAACTTAAAGAAATACAGTGTAAAGTTGAGATTTCAACTTACTTGAACAGCAGGCCATTTTGCTGTCTACAGCGCCAACTCCATGAAAATTTTTAATAAAAGCCTGACATACTGTTGAAGCTAAATTAATAGCAAGGGAGATCCAATATCTCTAAATGCTTATCATCAATATACATATCATAAATAATAAATCATCTAGCACTTAAGACTATTTATGACTTGTATTCTGATGACCACATATTATAAATCTAAACACTATACTGCCACTCATTCCATATACAGAGAGCAAACGGTCAGTTTATAGCCATCCCAGTTTATTAAAGTCATTTGGCATATTAGAGGGATTTTTCTAGTGTGACTGGAAATGGTGATGTGGGCCCTTAATTTATGGACAAACTTTAGACCAACTGGGAACTTTTTCTGGAGTACATTAGATTGCTCAAATTGTTGGGAATTATGCATAGTTCTGAAAAAACCTCTGATTGGGACAGGAATCAATTATTATCATGGAGAATCCCCACAAAAATCCCTACATGTGATTGGACAGTAATATAACCATCTATACATACATGTACACATAAACATGCACACCAAACTTCATTTGTCATGATCTGTGCAATTTAGTCAGAGTTTCCTATGACCTTTACCACCCTGTTTTAGATATTCAGACACCCCAAAATAACTGTCAAAATATCTACAATGGGGTGGGAGAGGTCAAAGGAAACACAGTCTATGTATAATTGTGCTAACAATTAGGTTTTCACTACATAAGTCAAATTAGTTAACAAGAGGCTCAGGTGGGTCTGAGATCACTTATCTTGCTTGCATCTACCAGAAAGCCAAATACAAGAACATTTGACCAAAAAATCTAAGTTTGTATGACAATTTCTGATTTTTTAAAATGTATATTTAGTAATGGCAGCCAATTTTGCTGGCAAACTAACATCATCTTTGTAAATTTGAAAGACATTATATCTGGAGGATGCTTTTTGTAAAATTTCATCAAATTCTGTTCAGCAGTTTTTGAGAAGAAGTTGTTTACAGATATTTCTGTTTTAAGTAGTGGTGACCATAACCTCTGGGTCTGGAGACAGCAAACCATGAAACTTGCTGAAGGATGGTTATATTTGGAAGAACTAAAATATTTACAGGCAAAGTGTGCATATATTATGTAAAACTTTAAGATTGTCCCCTGAAAATTGAGCAAGACTTTGTCTTCTCCATAACATATTTGTGTACAGGCTAGCATTCTGACCTGAACAAGCCAAACTTAGAGCAAATTTTGTCCCAAACTCAGACAAAATCATAACTAATACTTTTTGTTTGGATGCAATTCTCTCTCACACACACACTTATATGGTTTCTGAAAATATGAAAAATTACTTGGCATGCTCTCAAACAATTTGTTTTCAGTTTCAAGATGTCAATTTAAAGGAATAACAACTAAAACAAATTATGTTTACATTTCCAAAGTCTTGTGGCTCTAACCTTCAGTTTACATCCAGCCTGCATTTTAGACCAATGAAATTACTGGTAAATAGCTGGTATGCCAATTTTCCAAGCAAGCTGTTCAGGGGACAAAGGATCTTGGAAAAAATACTTGACAACACTGCTTGCTATTGTTAAGTGAATGAGAGCTAGTAGTGATGGGGTGCATTATAGATGGCCCCTTTTGCTACAATTTAAATACAAGAGCTAGTAGTGATGGGTGGATCACATATGGCCCCTCTTGCTACAATTTAAATACAAGAGCTAGTAGTGATGGGTGCATCATAGAGGGCCCCTCTTGCTACAATTTAAATACAAGAGCTAGTAGTGATGGGTGCATCATAGAGGGCCCCTCTTGCTACAATTTAAATACAAGAGCTAGTAGTGATGGGTGCATCACATAGGGGCCCCTCTTGCTACAATTTAAATACAAGAGCTAGTAGTGATGGGTGCATCATAGAGGGCCCCTCTTGCTACAATTTAAATACAAGAGCTAGTAGTGATGGGTGCATCATAGAGGGCCCCTCTTGCTACAATTTAAATACAAGAGCTAGTAGTGATGGGTGCATCATTGAGGGCCCCTCTTGCGACAATTTAAATACAAGAACTTTGGAGAAGATGGGCATTCAGGGGTCATAAATCTTCTATATGATGACATAGAATGCTGAAACTTATTCAAGGTCTTGTCAATATAAAGGCACATAATAAATTTGACTGAAATGTTATATTCCTTAGTAAAATTATGCTGTGGAAAGGAACTTACAAGGACAGGCAATCAGGGGCCATAAGTCTTCTAACTGATGTGGAACACATGAAATTAAACTCAATTAAATTCTATTCAGTATAAACCTGTATGCCAAATTTGGCTGAAATGCTACAAAGTATAGTAATGCTATGCCGCAGAAACCAGAGTCAGAATGATGGGCAATCAGGGGTCATAACTCCTGTAAATGTTGTGGAATGTTGGAAATCAAACTGCCTCTTGGTCTCATCAATCTAAAGCCACACAGCAAATATGACTGAAATCCAACAAATTCTGTTGGTTATCATGCAGAAATCAAAGTCAGGAGGACAAGCAGATCAGGGAGCCATAACTCGTCTAAACGAGAGTAAACCCCAAAAAGAAACATATAGGTTTATGAGTCAATATTCATACCGAACTGCATGAGAATATTTTGAATGGTTCTTCAGCTATGCCAGTTATAAGCAGCATCCCATGTGAAGATATCAAAGTAAATTGTCAAGGGTAATAACTCAACCCAAAATGGAGTTGATGAGACAAACCTATAAAAGGCACAGCAAGGCCTTGAGACAATGTACACACCAAACTACATCAGAATATTTTGAATTGTTCCTCATTTCTGATGGTTACAAGGATCTGCTGAAGTGGAGATGTAATACAGATGGAAAAAAGTCAATAACTCTCTCAAAATTACACCTGAAAAGACAAAACCTTTAAATGGCACATTTACATAGGCAATTCACCTACCAAATGGCATCCAGTCATGTGTAAGGGTTGCAGAGCTATGCTTTTTACAAAATGTGTGAATGGACAGACAGATAGATGACATGACTGAAAAGGAGATTGTTATATGGCTCCTGCATCTTGATGAGGGGTCCTTAACAAGCATTAAAATCAAAACCCTGATAATGATCAGTTTTGTCAAATTGTACACTTACCGTAGTCTAGTCAAATTGTACACTTACCATAGTCTAGTCAAACTGTACACTTACCATAGTCTAGTCAAATTGTACACTTACCAGTCTAGTCAAATTGTACACTTTCTGCAGTCTAGTCATATTGTACACTTACCATAGTCTAGTCAAATTGTACACTTACCATAGTCTAGTCAAACTGTACACTTACCATAGTCTAGTCAAATTGTACACTTACCGTAGTCTAGTCAAATTGTACACTTACCATAGTCTAGTCAAACTGTACACTTACCATAGTCTAGTCAAATTGTACACTTACCATAGTCTAGTCAAATTGTACACTTTCTGTAGTCTAGTCAAACTGTACACTTACCGTAGTCTAGTCATTGTTAAAAAGAGTATCTTGTTTTCTGGCTGAAGAAACTACTAATATAAAGATGTGATGTCTTTTTATTGGTAATAAATGTAGTACATCATAGACATGAGGCCTGAGTGGGACTGAAATCACTCTCCTGTCTGACATCTGTCTAACAGTCAAATGCAAGTGCAGTTGGCTAAAAAGTCTGGGTCAGTAGAATGATTCCTGTAAAAGTGTATTCAATGCTGTTGATTGCATATGTTATGAAAACAACTGCTTCCAGGTTTCTCCATATTTTTTTATTCATCCATATTTGATGGCACTTCAGTGTCATTTGTCAAATACTGAAAAGCCTTTATGCCAAGATGCGTTCTGTCAAAGCTGATCAAATTCTGTTAGGTGTTTTTGTTTTAGATAAATTTGTTCCGGTGTTGTTCTATTTTAGTAACATGGCTATATCGGACGAAGGATCAATATTATTTCTGTAAATCTG
This sequence comes from Margaritifera margaritifera, assembly GCA_029931535.1. Taxonomy (NCBI): domain Eukaryota; kingdom Metazoa; phylum Mollusca; class Bivalvia; order Unionida; family Margaritiferidae; genus Margaritifera; species Margaritifera margaritifera. Next base: position 5,833,560 of record JAQPZY010001684.1, read on the forward strand.
AATGCCTTTATGACAGGATACTGTTAAATTTTGGTAAAATTCGGCTGAGCAGTTTTTTTAGAATAATTTACTAAAAGGTTTTTGATTTTTAGTAACGGCAGCAATATTGATTGTATATAGGCATCACATTTAAAAATCTGAACGCCATTCGTGCCAGGAGGCTTTCGGTCAAATTTGGTCGAATTATGTTGATCAGCTTTTGAGAAGGTTTTTCTATTTTTAGTAATGGCTGTCATATTTGAGGGCATACTGGCATCAATTGTATAAACTTTAAAGCCCTTTAAGCAAGAATGCCTTCAAACAGATTTTGTTAAATTCTATTGAGCAGTTTTTGAGACAAAATTATTTAAAAGTTTTTCTTCTTTTCTAAGGATGGTCATATTTGATGGCAAATGGGCATCATTTGTATAAAATTGAAAGACCTTCAAGCCAGGATGCTTCCATTTAAATTTGCTCAAATTCTGTTCAGCAGTTTTGAGAAAACATTGTTTAAATGGTTTTTTTTAGTGACAGTGGCCGTATTTTATGGCTGATCTGCTGAGCAGTTTTTGAGAAGTGATTAAAAGGTTTTTCTATTTTTAGTAATGGTGGCTATATTTGATAGTCAATTGGCATTAATTTGTACAAATTTTAAAACCCTTCTTGCTGGAATGCTTTCAGTCAAATTTAGTGAAAGTCTGTTGAGCGGTTTTTGAGAAGAACTTGTTGAAAGGTTTTTCTGTCTTTAGTAATAGTTGCCATATTTTATGGCTGATCAGCATCACCTGTAAAAATTTTAAAACTTGTGATGCCAAAATGTTTTCTGCCAAATTTGATTTAAATTGATCCAGTGGTTTTTGAGAAGGAGTTTAAAATAGCAAACGTTAATGCAGATCAACTACACATGCCAGATGACACATGCTGGATGCTGGGCCATACCATAAGCTCACTTAACATTATGACCAGGTAAGCAAAGACTAAAACTACTAGTGAACGTCTGTGGCATAAGTCAGTATTTTTAAGTATTTTTTAATAAATCATAAATATTAGTCATAGGGGTCCTGGTTTTTGGTGACTAACATCCGACGATGAACCCTCTCTGCGACTTTTCTGGCAACATGTGAAAAGGCACATGGATTGGAATTCAAGCTTTGACTCAGGTTTTAGGCAATGATGCATACAGTCTAAACAAGAAGTTTCATCTACCAAGTTTAGGTGTACAACACTTCATCCTGAGAAGCATTTACTTATCAGGTTTGATCTAAATAGATGTAATGAAATATGGAACTGACAAAAAAAACCTACACAATCATTTAATCCTATATAATTCTAGAAGTGAAGTAAAGACATCTTGTATTCCTGTTTTTTGTCTCTTAGGAACAACATTTTTGTAATGGTTTAAGTAAAGTCCTAACTAAAGTATAGTTTTTAATGAAAAATTTACCATTATAGCAGATATACCTGCTTTATTCTTTAAAAATGTAACCAGCAATTACTTGCAAGTATTTGTATTCAACTAATGTCCAGAAATACCGTCTATACTCGCGTATAAGCTGGGTCCAAATGCAAACTGCACAGACCCTGATCTGCTGTTGCATAATGCACTGGCAGATCAGGGTCTATGCAGTTTGCAGTTGGTATCCGCTTATATGCGAGTATACACAGTAATCTCTGAGAATTTAAGGCAATTAAACTAATTCAAAGTACAGTGTATGCAGAAACATGGAGAGTATCATCTCCTGGAAATTAAACTGTCCCAAAGTGAATCATCTATATGGTACCACATGTGTATATCTCCCATAGTTTGAAATATTTCTGTTGACTAGAACTACCATATTTATCTAATGATAAACCAATGCTTGATAATAAATCCCACTCACCCACCCTCATTTTTTGACACAAATTGTTTTAGTACCGTATATGCTCGCGTATAGGACGAGTCCAAATGCAAACAACATATCCTGATCTGCCGTTGCATATTGTGCCGGCAGATCGGGGGTCTATGTTGTTTATTCTACTGATTAATCCCTACAAACTGCATAGACCCAGATCTGCCAGCACATTATGCGACAGCAGATCTGGGTCTATGCAGTTTGCAGTTGGTATCGGATTATACATGAGTATATATGGTATATCATTGTCTGATAGTTATACCACACCCCACTTTTGTGACAAATTTATTAGACTGCCCTTCTGATCTATCATCGGTGAAATAGTTTATGTAAAGTAACATTTTAAGAAGTTAAATATGTTGCTTTTTAAAATATAATATTTCATTCAAACAAACGGTTGTATTCTTAAAGTAGTACTTATTTCTAGCACATGCAATGCACTGAAATACTGGACACTAAATAACTGATGACTGCCTCCACTTCATACACATCTTACAGCTTGTACAGTAATGGACAGGGAATATTGACAATGTTGATAAGTAAATAGCTTCTTTGACAAAAATTAGGGATATGAGACAGTCTCCATCTGTCTGTCTGTCTGTTCACCTATCAATCAGATTACTGTTTATCCATCTCTGTTTGTCTACAGCCACATTTTCTCCAAAGTCACTGTATAAATTCACTAAACTTAGTAGCTTAACAAAATGTAATTAGTCCCAAGTAAAATACTCAATTCAATCAAATCTTATCTAGGACTTTAACCATGAACTTAAAGTGATTAGCAGTACAGTGTAATAATATTTCTTTTCAGCAAAAAAGGAAATAGCTATTAAACAAGAGGTCCAAGTGGGCCTGATATTGCTCAACTGGCTTAGATAACTTACCAGTTGACCATTTCACTAAGCAGGCTAATGCAGTACTGTAAGAACATATCCTACATAAACTATCTTCTGAACTTTTTATCATGTTGATTTTACCTATATATGCCCATATTTAAAGTTTGATCAAAATGAAACCAGAAATATGGTTTTCAGAGTGGCAATCAGATGCAAGATCATCTCATTAGTATGGTGCATCTCATTCATTATTGAACTTGTACAAGATCTTGAAGATACAAGCATGTATTACAAGTTTGATCTAAACTGGATCAGAACTATGGCCTCCAGAATGGTAACAAGCTCAGCCAATCAGATGCAAGATCAACTCATTAATATGTGTACATCTTGCTCATTACTGAACCCATCCAAGGTCTTGATAATATAAACCCATATTTCAAGTTTGATCATAAATCAGATAAAAATATGACTTCCAGCTGTGTAACAAGCTCAGCCAATCAGAGGCAAGATCACCTAATTAGTATGCATAGTTCTTGCTTGTTATCAAAAATGTCTGAGATCTTAATGACATAAGCATATATTCCAAGTTTCATCAAAACTGAATCAGAAATGTGGTCTCCAGTGTGGCAGCAAGCTCAGCCAATCAGGTGCATGATCAACTCATTAGTATCTGCGGATCTTGCTCATTTTCATATTTGTTTGAGACCTTAATGATGTATACACATATTTCAATATTCCAAGCTTGATCAAAACTGAATCATAAATATGGCCTACAGAGTGGTAACAAAGTTAAGCAATCAGATGCAAGATCATTAATATGCATGGCTCTCACAGACCTGGGTTCAAAATCTCCGTAGAGTACAAATAAAAATTCTCTAACCTGTATGATAATATTATTTATTCATATTTAAAAATTCTGTTAATGTTATCAAGCATTGTCCTGTAGGATCCAGGGATAGCACTTACGCTCTGTTTGGTGTATATTTGTAATTATATATATATATATATATATATATATATATATATATATATATATATATATATATATATATATATATACCTCCCTTAAATATCAAGGATATGGCTTTTTTTGTGACCAAACAAAGGAAGTGTCACTGATAGTTTAGCTGTAACTACTTAAATGATCCATTATTTACTTTTCTTATGCCAATATAAAAGTGGATTACTTACCTTTCTTGTGTACAATTGTTAGAAGTCTACATGTAAGAGGTCGTGTTGACTGTGAACTGAAAAGTCTGGTGGAATTTTTAGACAAAATGAAGCTGATTAAAGCTGATCTCAGGGGAGGTAATACCATCTAGACTTGTTCACATATCTGAAAAAGACAGTAAAACTGAAAGGAGTTCATCCACAATGGCAAAATAATATACCAGAGTTCAAGTTGACTTAAAACCTCTTGCAAGTCATCATTAGTAGTACATCCTGATCAAACAATCTAGTTGTTTGACTTTCTATTACAATATCAACACCAGTCAAGACAATCTAAGAAATAGGTATAATGATGTGTGCTGGCCAATTTGACAGTCTTGATTATGTACAAGTCTAGATTAATAATCAACACCATACACAGAAAATGCACACATGACTCCTGATTATGCACAAGATCAATAATCAACACCATGCACAGAAAATGTGTACATGACTCCTGATTATGTACAAGATCAATAATCAACACCATGCACAGAAAATGCATACATGACTCTTGATTACGTACAAGATCAATAATCAACACCATGCACAGAAAATGCATACATGACTCCTGATTACGTACAAGATCAATAATCAACACCATGCACAGAAAATGCATACATGACTCCTGATTACGTACAAGATCAATAATCAACACCTTGCACAGAAAATGCATACATGACTCTTAATTATGTATAAGATCAATAATCAACACCATACACAGAAAATGCATACATTGCTCTACATATTTTTGAAGTGGACAAGGTGCTTATGAATATCTCATTGAAAGACTGAACAGCCAGATCACTTTGGTCGACTTCATGTGTAGCAGATTAAACAGCTAGATCACTTTGGTCGACTTCATGTGTAGCAGATTAAACAGCTAGATCACTTTGGTCGACTTCATGTGTAGCAGATTAAACAGCCAGATCACTTTGGTCAACCTCACCTGTAGCAGATTCACTTTGGTCGACTTCATGTGTAGCAGATTAAACAGCTAGATCACTTTGGTCGACTTCATGTGTAGCAGATTAAACAGCCAGATCACTTTGTTCAACCTCATCTATAGCAGATTAAACAGCCAGATCACTTTGGTCAACCTCATCAATAGCAGATAATCAAAAGGCTATCATTTACAAAATGTCACAAAGTATAACCTCTGAATTTCAATTTGTAACCAATGACAAAATAAATAAAGGAACACAGAGCATTTTTACTAGCCAAAGTTCCAATATGTTAATACAGTGTATATTGGAACCTATGTAGATATGTTAATACAGTGTATATTGGAACCTATGTAGATATGTTAATACAGTTTATATTGGAACCTATGTAGATATGTTAATACAGTGTATATTGGAACCTTGGCTAATGAAGATGAGTAGATGTAAAGAATGAGATTCTGGAGCATTAGTGAATCTTTGTTCTGAGCTCAGATATCTTCTTATCCTTTACAACTATATAAAGATCACAGCAATACGGTAGTACTTGTCATAAGAAAAAAGGACATTTTTCTTAATACTTACTTTTCATCCATTTTCTTATTTTAATTTCTCTGATTTGGTTTGTGCTTTTGTGGGTTTAATGCCATTTTTCAGCACATGAAAGGATATACGTGGCTGCCAGTATATATGGTGGAGGAAGAATCCGAGAAGAACCCAGGAAGAACCACTGACCCACAAGAAGCTACTGGCAAGCTTTCTCACATACCCACATTGGCTCTGATTTAGTAATCACAAGCAGAATTTGAAAAATTTGATAATGCTACTCCTCTTGCTGCACAAAAGACCATAATGTCACTGTAATTTTTTTGTCATAATATAGAACATTATTTGTTGGTCCTCATCCACAAACCACTCAAAGATCATTTATGGGTCCTCATCCACAAACCACTCAAAGATCATTTATGGGTCCTCATCCACAAACCACTCAAAGATCATTTATGGGTCCCCACCCACAAACCATTCAAAGATCATTTATGGGTCCCCACCCACAAACCACTCAAAGATCATTTATGGGTCCCCACACACAAACCACTCAAAGATCATTTATGGGTCCCCACCCACAAACCACTCAAAGATCATTTATGGGTCCCCACCCACAAACCACTCAAAGATCATTTATGGGTCCTCAACCAAAAACCACTCATTGGTCATATTATGAGCAGATGTCCTTTACATAGAGGTGTCAACTAAAGTAGATTTAGATTTGTTTGTTTGTTTGAATCAACACTACTATCATTTCTCACTTATAAGTCAAGTCCAACTACAAACAACACAGACCCTGATCTGCCACTGGATAATGCACCAGCAGATCAGGGTCTATATTGTTTGTTCTACTGATTACTCCTAACAAACTGCATATACCCATACCTGGTACATTATGAAATGGCTGATCTGGGTCTGTGCTGTTTGCAGTTGGACTCGTCTTATAAGTGAGCACATATGGTACTTAAAAATGGATCTGTCAAAAGACAGCAAAACTTTGCCTGCATATGGCAGATTATGCTGCTATGTAAGAGGTTTGTACTTGACAATGATAATCCATGTTAAATGATGTATATATGTGATAACTACACATAGGAAAAACAGAGTGCATTTTATTCTGATCAAAACACACACTTAAAAAAAATTACTAAACTCAAGGTTATATGCAATGGTCACTTCATTAACACACAAAAGTCTATGAAATACCTCAGTATCAATATTCAAGCATTTTTGTCTAATAAAACTATAGTCCATTGCATTATTAAAAAAGTAAGTTTATGTCGAAGATTTCTCTACAGGCATTGTCCCTTAATATATGATATAAACATTATGTTCAGCTTTGATTCAGTGTCACTTTGACTACTCATGCTCCGCTTGATATTCTGGTACATGTATATGTAAAAAAATAAAAAACAAACTTCATACCTCACAACAAAAAATAATTAGATTCTTGAAGAACTTTAATTGGGTCCAAGGACCAGCATTCTACAATCTAAGCAACTAAGTGTTGTCATGCTAAATGTAGAAAACAGTCAGGCAACTAAGACTGAGCCATGTCTTCAACATTTTTCATAATAAATCTCCATCCTACTTGTCTAATTATTTTGAGTGTGCATCAGGTCAACACAGACATTTAACTAGATCCAACTGCTAAATTAATTTCACTGTTCCCCATGTGAACAGAGTTACATGCACAACCTTCTATTATAATGTCATAAAAGAACGGAACTCTCTTCCAACCTCGATTAAAACTATTTTCCAGTTACATACCTTTAATGTTGCAGTGAAAGAACTCCATGGCACACAAATGTCAACTGAAGAAAACAGTGCTTATACTATAACTAGTGCATTAGCATGATACTATTGCAGTAATACATATCTGGCTATAATATTAATCTATATTCTGCTTTTAGAGTGCAACCTTTTGGTAGTCCAGCCCACAGTTCAATCTCCTGCATTTTAAGTATTTCCAGGACATAATTTTAACCATCTAATTGTAAAAAAAAAACATACTCTAGGAAATGTTATGGTTGTTTCACATTCATTTTTCTTTTTTTGGGGGGGGGTGTAGTGGGGGTATGTTCCGACTCTACTGCCCCCCAATCCACCCCTGCAACCCCATATTATGTTAATTTAAGATGTTTTCACTTTAGATACTGCTGTAGTTTATTTATCAGATTTGTAACTGGATATACTAATCTTTTTTACCAATGTCTCTCATCTACAGTGTTATGTCATGGCTCAAGTTATGTCCCAACCGCAGTTATATTGACTAAATTAAAGACTCTGTCCCAGACCCCAATATACGGCCTCTGTTGGAAATAAGTCTATAAGACTTTAATAGGTCATCCCTGGATAGGTCAACATATTTGTATGTTGTATTACCTAATTGATCACAGTTTGGTTAATCTCTTTTCATATACATTGTACCATAAATAGGCACATGCCTGAAATGTGATTTTTGAATGTTTTGCATTGAGAAATTATTATTTTAATTGTATTATGGTCTCAAAGTATGACATTATTTTATTAATATCTATAAATTTGTATAATTGTAAAAATAGGTCATCCAGGTGATGTAATGTTTTTATTATTGATTCAAATGCAACAATGCCCAATTATTGTTACCATATTTCATTAAAGCGTCCAATAATAATGTATATGTTTGACCATTCCAGAATAAATACTACTACTATCCCGTTTTCGATATTCAAAAGTAACCCCTATACTGAATTTTGGTAGAAAAAATACAACCCCATTTCAGTCACATCCACTGAACACCTACCCTTGACTATCAGAATATCCCTGCCACCACTTGTATAGTGAGTGCGCCGCCCCTCCCAAAGTAACCTGACGTGTCCGATTTTGATTACTGTAGCAAACAATAAAGTGCATTTCTACCTTAAAAAATAAAACAATCACAGTATCAAAAACATGTTATCTACAACTCAGAGAGTGGTTTCTTTTTTATCAAGCACTATAATAAAATTCTTTGTGTGTGTGTGTGTTTTATTTTTCTTGCACAAAAAGTAAACTAACAACTTACCAGAACTGCTATCCGTTCATCAGAACTTTAAAACTCGCCAAAAACCGCACCCTGAACTTCTTGAGAAAAAGTAACACAATTGCGAATTCGGAGTTCTGGCACGAACGTATCAAGAAATAGCTGTTACCAAATTGTCGCCCAACACATACAGTACCAAAACGACCGAGACGTTCCAAGCATGACAGTTTTCACACATGGAGAGTAAGAAAATAAAATGCATTGGAGGCGTCAGTTTGCACGTGTTTCGCATGTTTTCAGAGGGCACGGAGTATGCATCGCTGGTGCAGTGGCTGTTTTAGGTTACATAATTTATGAAAAGAAGCAAAATGGGACAGTTTATGCGTCATGGACAACTAATTTTGAGCCAAGAGTTAAGTGGGACAACAACTGGGATAGGTACATAGATCTCTGCATTTAACAATAACATACCTGGTTACCTGTGCTGTATCAACAGGGGATGGTTTTTTCAGAATTATAGAATATATGAAAATGGAAAGTTTTCTGCATAATTTGAGTGTGCAGAATTCAAAAATGAACTCATATTTATGCTATCTTTTGAAATAAATTCACAGGAAGCATTCAAACAGATGCACCATCCACCATTTTTAATATTGGTCTTGGGTCACTTTTTGAAAATTCTTGACCATATGTTATTTCATGCTGAAGTTTGCATATTTCTTACATATGGTTCTATATAAATGTTTTGTGAACATTCAGCTTTAAGAATAAATTCACTTTTTCTATATTCCAGGTACTTCTGAAGCCTTTCTGTGCCTTTGTATCAAGCGTCCACCTAACATTTTTGCATGACATACCATATTTTTGAGTCATACACAGTTTGAAATTATATGTTACTCTTAAAACCAATAGTGCATATTCATTGCAGTGTTCTTGTACATATATACATTGATCTGAAATCACACTTTAGTAAATAACAATTGACATTTTATGATATATTTGGTGAATTTTCATATCTTTAAAATAAAATCAATGACCACCAAAATAATTCTGACCATTATTTTGAGCAATATTATACAGTTCATGAAGTAGAGGCAAGTGTTAAAATGTGGAATCAGTGAGAGAAGGAACTGGCACTGAGTTGGTTCTCAAGAAAAATGTATGATTATGTTTTCTAAACAGAGAAACACTAAAGATCGCTTTTCTGTTCTTTATTATGACAATATTTATATTGATATTCACAAAAAATAAACGGAATTGGCTTTCTTTTCTTCTAAATTCTGCAAAATGGTTTAACTTTTGCCTTTTAATCACATATACTAAATATGAAAATTTTAATTCGAATATCAATGTCTATAGATAAGAATTTTACATGGAATAGATGGCCTGATAGTGATAATATCTCTGTGATTGTCAGTCACATATGGCGAGTCCAACCCCGTAAATACATTACACAACAAAAGTTTTGTACCCAAATTTTTTAATAAATTTAGTATAATGACTGACAATACATTTGTATAATCTGAATTCTTGTTATAAATGTCTGCTTTTTCATACAGTGAAGTTTTCTTGTGTTCTTGAACACAATTTATGTCATACTGCTGTCATTGTTTACATTTTTTTTACATAACCACGTGCCAGAAAGAGTTACCATTCTTGCTGTCATGGATGGCCTGTAAAAAAGACATAATTTTGGGGTTTTACATAAATATTTGTACACATTTTACCATTATTCTCCTAAAAGAACTCCAGAGTATTTAAAGAGCAGGCGCAGATGAGCATATATTTTAGTTTTTTTAGTTTTTCTGCATTTGAAAAATTCTGTTGTCATTTATTACAGTTGAATGTGTTGTCGAAAATCGCCGATGTCATATTCGCCAAATATGGGAAGTTGACCTTTCAACCATGAATACATTCGGATGTAATAATGTCATCTTTTTACACATGGAAGCAGAGAAGGTACCAGGTGTAATGAGGTTGCTATTTTGATAAAATATTAATCTTGATCACCAGTGCCCTCTAGCAGTGGTGCCTGTTGCTATTACCTGGTTGATTAGCAGACACATTAAAGATCTGCCCTCATCTTCTTTTTTAAGACTGCTAGAATTTTGGCTTGGATGTGAGTATCATGTAAACTGTTCCAATTGTCAACAACGTGGTTAGAGATAAAAATACTTCCAAACATCTGTTTTACTGCAGTGGCAATGCTCAAGGTATTTGAAAATATGCATTTTCAAGTAGTAATATGTACTTTTAGTAGTAATATGTAGTACAGTAGTAATATGTAATAATATTTAGTAGTACAGTAGTAATATGTACTTTTTTGGATTTACCTGGAGCTTATTATTACATATTGATATTTGTATGTTATCAAGCCCATTTTAGTAGGAAGCGAGACGTGGCTGTTATTTTTCTGTCACTGGCAGTGGCATCAATGGTGTGCAAAGTTTTTGGTTCAATTTTTCAGCTTGATCTTGGGCTTGACATACAGGCCCTGATCGTCTTGTTTAAAAAACAATGATTTTATGATTTGTCAAGCCTAGGTGCATTGAAGTGTATGGATTTGTAAAAGTTATTTTTGCCTCTTTATATTGGAAAACCCTGCCGTACTGCAGGGTTTCCCAGTATATACTGCAAATTTTGTGGTTACCTTTTTCTGTGGCTTTGCAGAAGATTACATTTTGTCCATGCTTGAATTTATGAGTATGCTTCAGAGGGTGGAGGGTTCATGTTATCCTGAAATAAATGATCCATTTATTCATTGGCTCTTTACAGTTGTACTTTCCAACCATGAAATCTGCTAAAATTGATTCCTCACAAAATTAAAGTGAAGTTATTATAAGGTGTCTTCCTTTTTTCAGACGAGATCCAGAGATTCTAGTGAAGCCCTTGAAAGAGTCCGCAACTGATGATGAAAAGGGAGGGAGGGAGAAGAACAAGGCTGAAATAACTCCAACTGCAACTCGTCACATATTGATGATCAGACATGGGCAATATTATGACAATGCAAAGGAAGATGCAGCGCGTATTCTTACGCCTTTGGGTTAGTATCAGTCCAGTGTTTCAAACCTACCAGACAGAAATATCCCATATTTGAGCAGTGCTAGAAAATTGTATTTTACCAGTGGGATCATAGGCACATGACTGGCAAAAAATGTGTATCTCCTTGACAACTGCAAACTCTACATTATTCAGTCATTTAATTTGTGAATTTATTATTCCCCCAATATGGGGGCATTTAGTGCCTGGGTTGTCCATCAGTGGGTGTGATGTGTTGGGTTTTTTCCCATACTTTAGGTAACCCCATACCTAATTCACTTCATAATGTAATAGTATCAAATTAATTCCCTGTCTCTCAATATTACTACAGCCCTTGGGTTCTGCCCCTGGATGAGGCTATTCAGTCAGTAATTAAACTACTGTAATGACAGTAAGTCTTGGGACATCCTTAATTATTTTCAAAACTTTTGTTATGACCTGTAGAAGTTGGAACACCAAATTATTTTTAAAAATTCATGTACCAAAAGTCTAGGGACACCTTACACCTTTTTTTTCTTCTCTACTGAATACATTTGGCATATTTTATTGATTGTCACATTATGTTTAAAAATAACAAAAGGTAGTGGTTTTGTTGAGGAACTTTCATTATGAATTATTAGATGGCAATGTTATAAATTAATATAATTTGTTTGAAAAATAAAAAAATTAATTTAATTTTCCTCATTTTTCTTATCATTTCTACCTATTTCAAATATATATATAATTTCATGAGATGATGACAAGCACTGAGCATTAGCACAATGTAGTAACTGTATTGAAAGTAACTTCTTCCGTGTTTGCTGTACTGGTAGTTTACTATTGTCAGTTTATGCATTATTGCATTAAAATTGTAAAAAGTCACCAGTAATTACATTTTCTTTTTTGAAAATTTAAATACCTGTTTCAGTAAAATGTGGTACCAGTATTACAACAACGAAAATAGTGTTAGGTTAATCTGACGCATTTATTTTGACCTTGTTTACATCATGTCATCACCACATGTACATTCAAGATTTGAACTTGTGCTAAAATGAAGTACATCTCTTAGTTTCAAATCATAGGCACCACTGCACTAAACTTCAATAATGTCTCAAAAATATGATAAAGAAGTCTCAGAAATAATGCTTTGAAAATAATTGCAATAAAAATGTAGTGGTAGTTTGCTTTGATGTAAGCGACCTTTAAACAAACAAGTACATGTTTACTCAGCTATGGTAATTGTGTTAATATTATGTAGTAAAATGCCTTAAAAGGATTAATGTAGAACAAAAGGGTACAGGCATTGCCTTTCGGACAAAATTCCATCTTTACCCAAGCCAGTTTCAGGATTTAAACAAGTAACTGGCCTGGATTTCTGTCGGAAAACAAAAGACAAATCCACCAATTATAATCAAAAGGTGCCGCACCAGCATGCCAAAATCAAAAGTGGAATGAAGACACAAAACTAACATGGATCGATGATGATCTAGTCAGTCTATATTCAGAATTTTAACCTATATATGGTCATTCTTTAATGAATATATGACAGTTATGTGAATATATGCTGGTTAATTGATTAATATATTTATAAATACTCGTTAAACATTTGTCTTTTCATATAGGTTACATCACTTTGTAGGGTCGCTTATATCACTGAAAACAGTAAATGTTGCGCGCATGAATCAAAGTAAATAAAACAGCAATGGAAATATAGCTAAAATGTGACTTGGAAGAATGATTTTTGGTGAAAAAGAATGAATATAGCAAAATCTGCATCTGATATTTTTAAGAATAAACAAGGATACAAGTGACGCTAAGCACGATATACATTGTAAGTAGGCCTACTGTACACTATAATACAGGTCTCCCAGTAAAGTCTAAGCGGCCCGTGTATTATAAAGTCTTTATTTACCTATTTTTTATTTCATGTTGGAGAGATCGGAGAGGTTGGAGAGATCGGAAAATATGCACATGCAAAATAAATTACATAACAACAATCATAGCAGTTTTAAAACAGTTTATTAACATGGTAATTGAACAAGAGCTGGTCATTGCTGTGTGAGGTATGGCAATCTTGCCATTTTTGTGTCTATACTGTAAATGTTGGGACACCGAAAATCTTATATTTGTAAGTGCATATAAGTCTTAGAACACCAAAAATAAGAATTATTTTTTCCTGTCCCATTACGGTCGGTACATATTTTGGTTAAAGTTGTTTTCATCACATATTTTCATGACTCGTTTAACAATTCACTTTATGTTTGAAATATAACGTCATCCCATACACTCCTCTGCCCCTGGGTGAGGTCTTGAGGTCAAGAATTATATACGGAATACATTTTGGTTTAAGTGCGAGGTTGAAGTTTTCTTATCATTTATATTTCTGTAACCCCTTACCCAATTAACTTCATATCTGGAATATAATATCATCAAATATTCCCCTTCTGTCAGTAACACTCCTGCCCCTGGGTCCATCCCCTGAGTGAGATATTGGTTTCAAGAATTATGATGGGCACACATTTTGGTTAATTTTTGTTTTTTCACTTACATTTCCATACCAATTCACTGCTTGTTTGGAATATAACATCATACACTGAACTTACAGAGTTTACTACTCCTACCATGGGGTTAAGTTCCTGGGTGGGATTTATGTTTTAATTAACTTTCTATCCAATTCACTACAGATTTGGAACATGATACAACTCAAAATTCCGCTTAATCCCAATACATTGCTGCCCCCTGGGTTGCATCACTTGATGGGGCCATGGGTCAGGAAGTAGGACACCGTTTGCTTTCAGATATATACAGAGCTCTAGATAAGAATGTAATAAATTTGGTATTTTATTGCCTGGTTTGAAACTACTGTATATACTCTATTATAAGTGGACTCGACTATAAGTCGACCCCCCCCCCTTTTTTTTTAAGACTGCAAAAAAGAAATTTCTCTTTGACCCACCTATAAGTCAGGGTGTATTTTGCAAGTCAGATCTGTCTCAGTGGGTGACTTCTTGTCAGTGCATTAGAGTTGCACTTTGGAAAAATAAACAAGCTAAACTGGATAAATAGGAATAATAAAGACTAAACCAGTGTAAAATACAATTATATTAGTGAATGGAATATGTCACAAATACAATGACATCTTACAATTTGCCCATCTTTGTGTAATAAAATCAATTGAAATCCATAATGCTTGACATTTTAATCCATTTATATGATAAATCCATGAATTCAATTATAGGTCACATACAGGTATAAAAATAGTAGTTCATAATGATCTGATTCACAATATCCCATAATGTGTTAATTCCCTAGGTCTTGCAAATAAGCGTTGAAAATTAAGTCTCCATTTTTGTGATTCACGGTATCCTATAAATGTCTAATGTCATCTGATGCACCCTCATTGTCTGATAAAGTTCTGAAATCCTCCATCATCATCTAGTCATTGTAAATCGTCATCTAGTCCAACTCTTGATTCCTCAGCTTTACTGTCATACGTGGGTGCTTATTTTGAGACCAAGCTTGGGGCTATGTAAGTAACACTTTGATCATAAAGTCTGTGAAATCTGTTAAAGGCTGCAACTGAACATGTGTCAATTGTGTGGCAAGGTCACAGAGTTCAAATAACTATCTCTGTTACTTGGCACTGAACAAGTATCAGACTCGCAACTCGATCAAAGGGTTGTCACGTGGGAAAACAAAGAGGGATTAAGGTCAAACATGCACAGGAAGTTGTATGACTCTACTTGGCACTGAACAAGTATTAAATTTGCAGCTCGATCAAAAGGATTGTCAACTTAAAAAAGTGAGTGCTGCCTTTACATGCCAGGGCTTATCGTCCCAAGTGCACTGGCAGATAACTTGGGAAATATCACTTGGGAATTAAATCTTACTTAAGGAAGAAAAAAAAAAATTAAATCAAAACTTTTATTGCATCAAACACAGTGTTTATACAGCAAAACACAAATATTAATACAAATACAGTTTGTTCAGACTTGCACGAAAATGTAAGCAATATACTTGCTTGTAAACTTGCATGGTAAACAACATTGACTGACACTTCACTTTGCAGTAGGTAGTATTTAATTTACTAGTAATATTTTCAAATTATTAAAATTCAAATGACTGTAGATACAAGTGTTATGTAATGAATACCATCATGAAACGGATAAACACAGTACGTACCATATATGCACATCTGATTGGGAATAGTGGCATGAAAACCTAAAAATATTTTAACTGACAGTATTTTTATGTACTGCAAACATCAAGAGTTTCCAACATTACCCCTAGATTTATCAGGGTTTTTTTATGTCGTGCTTATAAGATGACCCTTACTCTGCATGAGTAAAATTTTTAGTAAAAAATGTAGACTTATAAGCAGATATATATGGTAATTGCATTTTAAATTCTTTGGATAATTTTGTGAACATCATAAAACAGACTTATGATACCAGACTGAGTCTTAATCAACAAGATGTTTATCATGCCTTTTAAAATGTGTAAATTGGCTTAGTGACCAAGAGTAATTCTGGGTGCATTCAGTTATATGACTCATTTTGAGTGAGTGTATTCACAGTTAGCAAGTAGTGTCATTTCAGATATGCATGGAACATATGAAATTTTTCCTGATCACATATAGTTTATATTGATCAAATTCACCATCATAAAACGTAGACTGTTCTTACAGCGGAGCAATGCTCTGACAGCTTTGTACTAAATGCTAAAAATTCAATTGCTTTCCATAATTTAAATGCATTAAAAAAATTCTTTTTGCAATTTTAGTCCATTTGTTTGTGTAAAATATGCCATCTAGAGCTATGATTTAAATAAACCCTCACTCAGTTCACTTCGCTGTTGGAATATAATATGATCCCATAATTCCCTTTCTCCCTATACCACCATTGCCCAGGGTTATGTTCCTGGGTGGAGTCATGGGGTTGAGAAGTAGAAGACTTTTTATACACTCCATAAAGCAGAGCATTTTATGTTATGATGAGTCTTCAATCTGTTGCCAGTTTTGTTTCTGCACATTAACTTGAGTTGAATCCCATCTTCAGTTATCAAACTTGTGTATGGCTTACACTTGGGGTAAGGATGAATCCTATTGATTTTGGTGTCGAAAGTCCAAGATAACGGGGACTGAAAGAATAAAAATGTTTTTTGCACAATAACTCAAGTTCACTGCCATCAACATTTACCAGTCTTTGTGGATGGCTTGCACTTGGAATAAGGAATAACCTCCTCAGTTTGGATGTCCAAAGGTCAAAGTTCATAAAAATCAAAGCCCATGAGGCCATGGTAATTTGCTGTATCTTTGACCTTTTTGAATCATTCCTCATTGGATGATATCATGAATGCCACCTTCTGGCATTTTCACTGCACTTTCTCGTCATATTACATTTGATCAGTGGTGCACCAGAGTGAGGATATTTGGGTCAGTGTATCAGCCCGACAAGCTGTCAATCCATCCTCCTGTCAGCAATAGAACATCTACTGACAACAATGGTAAGTTCACTTGACCGCTTTTTTTAGGCCATCAGACTCACAGGTAATGTATTACTGCTATTAAAATGTAGGGGTTTTTTTTGGGGGGGGGGGAACTAATTTCAATTATGCAATACTTGCCTGTTATTTTTGCACAATTCCCTCCTCCCATCTCATTGTGATGTCCTTCAATCTCAATCCAAGTCAAAGAAGGATGATATTCCAATTGTTGGAAGTGGACTAAAGCATCATCAATTCCAACAAATGTTCATGTTAAATTTAACTGTGTAAAATTGTTTCTTTATAGGCAGGGACCAGGCAGAACTGACAGGCAAGAGGCTGCAGGAAATGAATCTCCCCTTTACCAAAATTGTTTCCTCCACCATGGCACGAGCCATTGAGACAGCACATATAATTCACAAGTTTTTACCCCACCTTCCAGTGGAACAGACAGACATGCTCAGAGAAGGAGCACCCATACCTCCAGAACCTCCAACAGGAAGCTGGAGACCTGAAAAAAATGTACATTCAAAATGTATTTCCCCTTTGGTATTTCTAACAAGAAAACTAAAAATTGCACTGTTAATGATACAAGAGACTTAAAAATCACTTATCTGTACATGTGATACATGTACATAATGTCTCATAATTCTACATGGCACAATTTAAGGCAGAGATTTCAGTTCTTGAAATACATTTGGTGTGGCTTTTGATGTGCACAAACATTTTATAATTCTGATCTATACACTATGAGTGGGGCTGTATCTTACTGGAGGATAGAGAATTAGTAAAAGGCATGTGGATGCTCTGCAGCAGATTTATAGATATATAATGGCTGTTTGTTGCAGGATCTGATAGTAATAATTTCATTGCTGATGAGTTTAATGTTACATGGAACTTTACAGATGAGTCTATTGTTAGATGGAATTTGAATTTTATTAATCTGCAGGGTCTATTCTAGAACTGAAAATTTATGAGGATTCACTTCATTTAATTATAGTACAGATTTAACAAGGTAATCAAACTTCTTGCAGATATGATTTACAATTTTTGTGAATTCAGTTGAAATGTTTTACATACTTTTTAAGAAATTACCGTATATACTCGATTATAAGTCGACTCGACTATAAGTCGACCCCCCCTTTTCATGGCTGCAAAAAGCCAATTCAGCTATGACCCTCCTATAAGTCAAGGTGTTTTTTTGCAAATTAAATCTGTCTGCAAGGGGTGACATGTCATCACTGAGTCAGAGCTGCACTTAGGAAAAATAAATGAGCCAAACTGGATAGACATATAGATAGATAGGACAAATAAAAACAAAAGCCAATGTAGAATAAATACAATTTTATTATTGAGTTGAATATGTACAAATAAATTTACAACTTACATTTTGTCCATCTTCGTGTAATGAAATCCATAGAGCTTAACATTTTTAATCCATTTATATGATAAATCCATGAATTGGATTATAGGTCACATACAGGTATAAAATTGGTATCCTATAAATGTCACTGTCTAATGTCCTCTGGTTCAAAGTCCAAGAATTCATCCTCATCATCAGAGTTACCAAATAAAGTTCTAAATTCCTCCAATGTCATCCCGTCATCGTAAACATCGTCTGACTCCGAGTCTAATCGCGTTTCTAGTGACTGCATGCCCATTTTGACGCTGCTCTAGAACCCACTCGTTGAAACTAAACTCCCAGTTTGCATAAGGGCTTTCCATTACTCAAATTTTCTTCAGATGCCTGGCACTATCACCTATAACTGACTTTTTCTTGCACCAGTCACGCACCTGTTTCTCCGACACACCAAATTCACGTTCTGCGGCGCAATTGTAATTTTTCTCTGCAAAGTCTATAACTTTTAGCTTAAATGCTCCATCGTACGCATTACATTGTCTTTTCCCCATATTGGTGAAATTACCTAAGTTGAGCTATTCACGATGTATGATATCTAAGTGACAAAGTAGACAGTAACTGACAGAACACTAACAATTCATAAACTTGGACCATTATTTATGTAGAGACTCTGTGAGAGCATTTGATTATACAGTCTTTGATATCTCATTAAAGGGTCGCCGCAACTGAGCAGGTGTCAGTTGTGTGGCATGATCAAAGGGACTCAACATGACATTGAACAAGTATCAAATGCACGGCATGATCAAAGGATTGTCCACTGGTGAAAAAAAGCAGTGCTGCTTTTACCAGCTAAGGGATTAAGGTCGTTATTGTCAAATTAGTATCTCGATCAAAAGATTGTGAACTTGGAAAAACAAAGCATGTTTGCCTTTATAAGCTGAGGGATTGGGGTCTGATTTAAAAAATATTTGTATGTCGCGCTTATAAGACCATCATGAACCGGATTAACACAGTGCATACCATATATGCATTACTGCATAGGAATAGTGGCATGAAAACGTAAAAATATATGAATTGACAGTATTTTTATGTACTGCAAACATCTAGAGTTTCCAGCATTACCCCAAGATTTTTTTAATGTCGCGCTTATAAGACGACCCCTACTCTGCATGAGTCGAATTCTAAGCAAAAAACATCGACTTATAAGCGACTATATACGGTAGTGTGAATTGCATCAATCGCAAGACCTTGAATAGACCCTCAATCTGTAGTCTTTTTTTTTTACCATAATACTCAAAGAAAAATTGGAGTAGGTGAAGCAGTTGATATTAACTTTAATTTTTATACATCTGATATTTTGGCAGAGCATATGATACTGTGACCCTGTCTGTAAATCTTTACTATTCAGCATGTACCTCCACCGGACTTTGTGGATAGTTTATGTGTGAGGTTCAAGATCAAGGCCAGTGTGACAGAGAAGATAAATTGGTTTCTGCACAATAACTCATTCTCCATGCTACAGTTACCAAACTTTGTGGATAGCTGGCACTTATGATAAGAAAGAACCCTATCAATTTCAGGTTAACAAGTTCTTAAGGTCAAGGTCATTTTGAAGGAAGAAAAATGGTTTCTTCGCAATAACATGAGTTCTCCACCATTTAGAGTTACCAAATATTGTGGATGGTTTTCACTTGTGATAAGCAAGAAGCTTATTGTTTGGGGATTCAATAGGTTAAAGGTCAAGGTCATTGTAGCTGAAAGAAAAAAAGCTTTCCACACAATAACATTAATTCTACATCATAGACCTGGACCAAACTTTGTGGATGGCTGCACTTAGGATAATAAAGCAACCTATAGATTCTGGAGTCAGAGGTCAAGCTCATGGTAAGTCTGATAAGAAAATAATGGTTTATGCACAGTAACTTTAGTTCGAGACTGCAATGGTCAGCCATGCCCCCAGTAGAGCCTACATGGAGGACTTCTAAACTTGAGGGGACGTATAGTGTACCATTCATGATATTCTTGTTGGTAGTTCCACAAGAGGTTATTACAGAAAGACAAACCATGTCTTAGAATAATTTTATATTGCTTATTTGCACTAGATGAATTTTCCACCTTAAGAGGTAATATTTTACCTCTAAATTTCAGCAGTTTTATGAAGATGGAGCACGAATTGAGGCAGCTTTTAGAAAGTACTTTCACCGAGCTGATGCAAAGCAAACATCTGACAGCCATGAAATCCTTGTATGCCATGCTAATGTTATACGATACTTTGTATGTAGGTAGGTAAACATTTTGTTTTCTCGCTCTGCTCCTTTCAAAATAAATGGTGACGGTGATTCTGTCTCTCCGTGCAAAATTAAGTTATGTAACTGCAAATGCAATGAAGACTTTTAAAGGACTCTTTTACGTATGACAACAGATTTGATTTAATCAAAAAGATCATGCTAATAACAATGAAAGATGCTTCTCTTAGTGCTTTAAACTGGCTAATAGAATAAATAGAAAAAATGATCATAAAAACACAACATTTAACATAAACATTCATCTGGGTTCTATTGCATAGAAGTACTATTTAAAAAATTTTATCCCCTGTGCAATGAAGTTGGGAGGGGATATAGCATTTTGTCTGTTCATGTGTTCTTTGATGTGTTTGTTAATTTGTCTGTTCATGTGTTCTTTGATGTGTTTGTGAATTTGTCTGCTTATGTGTTCTTTGATGTGTTAATTTGTGTTCATGTGTTCTTTGATGTGTTTGTTAATTTGTGTGTTGATGTGTTTGTGAATTTGTGTTCATGTGTTCTTTGATGTGTTTGTTAATTTGTGTTTATGTGTTTTTTTATGTGTTTGTTAATTTGTGTGTTCATGTGTTCTTTGATGTGTTTGTTAATTTGTGTTCTTATGTTCTTTTGATGTGTTTTTTAATGTGTTCATGTGTTCTTTGGTGTGTTTGTTAATTTGTTTGTTCATTAATTCATTGCAACCTCAGTATCTTAGATTGTTTCACATATTTTCATGAGAACTGGGATGTGGATACATCTCTGCAAGAGTAACTCAGCCATATAAAATCTAGGTCACTGTGACCTAATTTTTGTACTTCAGTCACTTTTGTATCTTCAGCTGCTTGCCCCCTACACCATCAGTATCTTGGACCATATTTTACATGTACTTATGAAAATTGGTATGTGGATGCTTGTCAGTGAGAGCAGCTGAGCCGTACCAAATTTTACATTTCAGTGAGAGTAACTAAGCCATACCAAATGTTGGCACTGTGACCCAATTTTCACACTTTAGTGACTTTTTAATATTTTCAGCTGTCCTTTCATTACACCCTATATATCTCAGACCCTGGAGCTGCGGTAGCTAAGTTGGTAGAGTGGTGAACTCATAATCCAAGGGTTGCAGGTTTGGGGTGGCTGCCTTAGTGTGTCCTTGGGAAAGGCACTTAGCTTACATTTACTTTGCATGATATAGCCAATAAGTGTTAAAAGTGCCATTAAGAGCAACAAAAACAAAACAAAATCTCAGACCCTGTTGCACCTGCACTTGTGAAAATTGTTGTGTGGATTTATCTCAGCAGAGTGACTCATCCTTGCCAAAACTAGGTCACTGTGACAAAATTTCCATGCTTAAGAGACTTTTGTATTTTCAGCTATATGTTCATTACACCTTCAATTTTTTTTACCCTTATTCAGCTACACTTATAAAAATTGGCATGTGAATGGGTCAGCTGTAATGGAATATCTCTTTGCAAGGCTCTAAACTCCCATTGCCTTTGCATCACTTCCCCATACCACTGTTTATTCCTGGCTATTCCAGATGTGCTCCTGTTGGCAAGGGAATTCATGTTTACAAGTAAACACCTTGTTTGTGTTTAAAGCTTCTTTCTAGTGCAAATCTCCCCATATAAACTGAAAAATACTGCTTACCATTAGAACAAAATTCCAGTTCGTGACAATTATTCACTAAAAACAGACTAGCATGCTCTTTCTTAGAGTTGCAGTAGCTTGATTGGTACAGTGTTGCACTTGTAATCCAAGGGTTGCGGGTTCAGTACCCACCCAGGTGAGCCTAGGTTGTATGCCTCAGTGTGTCCTTGGGAAAGGTACTTAGCTCCCATTTCCTCAGCATGATATAGCTATTAATGTGTTCAAAGTGCCACAAACAACACATCTTGTCATAGTTTAATACTGGCTTGTTTTGGCTGAGCTGACATCAGTACCGCCATTATTACAGTAGTTAGATTGCTTTCCTATGTGCAAATCTGTAATTGTTTTGAATCAGCTGTTCTTTTGGAGTTGGTTTGAATAAAAGACTTGGACAAAAACCATGCAGTTTCAGGACATCAGTCACTGAATTTGATTCTTAAGAATTATT
Source organism: Margaritifera margaritifera (assembly GCA_029931535.1). NCBI lineage: Eukaryota > Metazoa > Mollusca > Bivalvia > Unionida > Margaritiferidae > Margaritifera > Margaritifera margaritifera. Next base: position 5,856,206 of record JAQPZY010001684.1, read on the forward strand.
TTCTTCTACTAATGAAAATATAAAATTTACTTAATTACTGTTGAATTGTTAAAAATGCAACTTTGTTCATTTGGCAGTTTATTAATATGTTACATTGTACCCCCCCCCCCCCCAATAAAAGAAGAAACTAGATATCCATATTTTGTATTACTTACAAAAATAAGACTTTTTACCCTCACCCTTTCCCCCCATCCTTCACTTGTGGCTGCATCATAAACTTTGTGGTCAGATGTTCCATGAAACATCATGGTAATTAATTATAATAACACTTTTCTCAATTTGCACATATGGAGTTTAGTGTGAAATTTTGCATCTCATTCTTGTGAAACATACCAAAAAAAGACCACCCTCTCATCGAGGGTAGATAGAGTTCAGATTACAATGAACTCTACTGGACACACAGGTAGACATGACTGACTATAATATATCTTTCTAAAGTGTGGATAGTAACAAAACATTATACCAGAGATTTCATTTCTTTTCAGGGCTTTACAGTTACCTCCGGAGGCTTGGTTGCGACTCAGTTTAAACCATGGCAGCATAACATGGATCTCAATTCGTCCCACTGGAAGAGTGTCACTGTGGTTTCTGGGCGAGTCAGGATACATGCCAATGGAAAAGATTTCCAGAATGTAGACATGTCTCTGTCAGACATAAATAGTACCTAGAGAAGTTTCATTATAGGCTCCTGCAGTCACGTTAGGGCCATATTGTGCCTTCAAAGATTTCAGACTGATGTGAACTCCATCTCTTAGTTTTCTAAGTTTTCCAGAAAATAGCCGTTAGCATGTTACTAACAAGAGAAAGTTTCCTCTGTGACTATCACTTGACATTCCAAATACACTGGCCCATAGCTAAAATGCTGTTCTGGAGAGCCATGAAAGTGTACTCTTCTGTAGGCAAAACAGCTTTTATATTGGAGCACCTTGCAAGCAATTCTAGATAATAATGGAAAACCAAATTATAGTAGGGAATATTTTATGTGAAATCACATTATGATGATAGGTTATAGTAAGCAAAGAAATGAAATTTAGTGAAATAAGTTAAGTATCAATTTAAATATAAAATTTACCCATTATTTTTGGATCTTTAACCGTATCTGTTTTACACATGTAGTTGGGACTGTGTATACTGAGATGCCTTAATTGGAGGAACTATAGTATTGCTTGGAATATACTAGCAACAAGAATAATACTCAGAAACTCCAAAATATCTGGTCTATTCAAAACAATTCTTTGTGTATATTTTCATCTCATAGAATCAAATATATAGACTACATAATGAAAATATTGCTATAACTATAGGTGACTCAACGAATTTGCATTACCTTATATACTCTTGTTGAAACTTCTCTGAAAATCTTGTTGAAGTTTTCCCAGCACAGAAAATGATCTTTCTGCATCTGCTGTGCTGTGAAGGAGTGTCAAATATGAGGGGTGGTGTTACTACACTATTCTGACTTCCGAAATAATTGTGTTTTGCGTTTTGTATATGGAGTGAAACCTGAGTTCATATAGTGGTGGTCAAAAAGTGTATCTCTCTCTATCTCTGTTTCTTTTTTGTTTTTTTCTAAGACTAGTGAAAAACGGTTTTTCGAAACGCGACCGTGTCGAGGAGGTTGTGAGTAAAAAATCGTGTTTTTCACATGATATGTCATGTTATGGCAGGCATGTAATGCTGAATAAATCTGTGCTTTATGAATGCATATGTTTAATCAATGATCACCCATTTACCTGTTCAAGTTATGAAACAGAATGTTCTCTATCATTGTCTACCCATTAAGTAATATTGGATATGCAGGGCACTCCATTTGGCAGATAAACAGTAACTATGGCAAAACAAAGACCATTTTAAAACTTGGATTAAAACTGAGTATGATCATTGGGTAAGTTTTTAAAGCACATTATATCTAAGTTTTGAAATCATCTTAAAACAGCAAATTTAAAGGATTGTCCATAACATTTACAACTGCCTGAGAACCCCAAGCTAAGAACTGAAAAGTATTAGGACTTTTAATTGCACTGAGTTATACAAGTCACTTGCCATACACACCAACACAGGACAGGTACTTTTTGGTTTTACATTAAATCTGTTGAATATAATTGTAAAAGGTGCTTTAAATACAAAATCTGCAAGTGAAATATTCTAGAAACTGAAAATCCAATTAAGAAGTCCAAACACGGTTTTTCTAATTTTGTAAGATGTACATTTATTCTGTTATCTTAGGTATGATGTCCCATGTTAATGGTCATGTACATTCATTACTACGAGCATATTTTATATACAGTTGTTTATGTTTAGTGATATGTGATTAGAAATGGACAAAAAATAAATGTCTTATTTATTGATCTCATGATTTACTCCTTGATATTTTCTTATCTTCCTACAGAAGCTGCAAGAAATCTTCAACCATGTTTTGATCTTCTTATTTAGTAATTAAACAATTCTAAAATTATCTTTTAAAAAAATGTTTGTTTTAATGGCACCATTAATACTATTGGCTATATCATGCTGAGGGAATGAAAGCTCAGTGCCTTTTCCAAGGACGCATGCAGGCAGTCTACCCATGCTGGCCTGGGTGGGTATAGAACCTGTTACCCTCGGATTACAAATCCAGTGCTCTACCAACTAAGCTACTGCAGCGCATGAAATTATATAAAATTTAGTTCAAAAGTTATTTTTGGTATGCGTTGATGTCAGTAAAAATCACCTACATTGGACTGCAGATGTCCTGGATTGGAAATATAAATATCCTATATTTGCTCATTTGATTTATCAGATGTATTATCCCATAGTATGTCTTCGGCTCTAGGTCAAGAACGTCTTTAGTGTGCTTTGTAGAGGATGACTCTAATATAAATTTTAAGAACATGGCAATATCGCAATACAACTTTAGGCTCACAATAACAACCCTAGGAGATACTCTAGTTTATGATAATATTTTCACTTCAAATGTTAACATCGGTGTTGTATGGACACATATTCAATATATTTATGTCCAGAGTAGGAATATATGTTATATTCTTGTTGTGTGTTAAATCTCTGATGTAGCAACAAAGTAAATCATTTTGGAATTGTTCATTAATTAACTTGATTGAATGGAAATAGAAAATATAATTGGAAAAGATTCAGCACTTGTTCTAAATGTTTTGTCAGTAGGATTACAAAATTGAATTTTAATATCAGTAATACGTATTCCTACTACTATTGTATAGCTTACCCTTTCCACAATGAAAAACCCCTCGTCCGTACGAGATGTACCATCCTCCACATCATAGACCCACATCCAATAGCATCTCTTCATTTTTTCAGACATCTTGTCAACAGTGGAAAATCCTGGCTCGAGGAAAAAATACCTTTCAGCGATGGTTTATTGCTGTTGAGGACTTTATATTCATATTTCTCTTGATTAATAAACATTATCCCTCAGTTCGTTACTTATCAAAAGTTTTTTTGATAGTCCAGAGTGATCATTTCAAGTGTCTATAGTCATGACAAGCCCCCTACACTTCCTGCCCCTCGTGTTTTGGGGAATTACCTTGTGGGAAAAAGAAAATTTCTAGTGGGTCATCAAAATTCACTTGAATATTATCTATATGTTTTCACTTTAAAGTGCAGGGTTATGTGCTTTCATTACTGTTGTGTAATGCAATATGCATTATTAACAGCTGATTAATCTCCTATTAAACATCATCATTTTTGTCGTCAACAAATTTTTTAGATGTTACAAAGTGTGGGCACAAAAAGGCCCCATGGGAAACCCAGACCACATGCCTTTGCCCTAAGCGCTTGGGTTCTGGGGATAACAAGCTCCTTTCCAGCTTGGAAAGACTTTCATGGGCCGCATCAAGACCAGATCTGCTCTTGCTCCCTCACTCTAGCATGGTCAAGGAGCTTGCACAGAGATTTATGAAAGGGCAGGAATCTGTGAGGCAACATAAGGGGTGGTAAGTCCCCACCCCTACTCTGAGACTTTTAGTCTCGGCTTCCAGTGATAAAGTTCACACCCCCACCTGAACCATTAAGCCAATAAGTTCACTCCCCCACAGCCCAGTAGACAACCCCATTTCAAACCCCCTTTGCAACAGTCGTCCACGAGACAGAGAGGCTGGAAAGGCAAAGCGAGGAAGTCTGCTGATGCCTGTCCCTTTCCCAAGCCGAGGGTGAGGGTAGGGGGGCAGACATCATAGGGATTCCATACCTCACCTGCAGTGAATCCCTCTTCCTTTAAAACCAGTAGGAGCTCGACGATTAGCTCTCATTTTAGAGGTCTGGATGGGCATCACAGAAGATTGGTGGGTCATTTTTATAGTAATGGAGTGTTTATGTCTGCGTTTCACAGAACTCCCTCTTCTCTCAAGGATCCCCATCTGTTTCCATGAGTCAAATATAACCAAACTAAAGGAAGAGGTGCACACCATACTTCAGAAGGACGCAGTAGAGAGCGTATAAAACATAGGGTCGCCAGCCTTCTATTCTCAGATTTTTCTGGGTACAAAAAGGCGGGAAACTGAGGTACATTATAGATCTTTTTGACTTTATACCTGATGATACTTTGGACAATGTTTTAAACGTAGATGTCATGTATGATGGCGATAATTTGTCTCTGCCATGTAATACAAAAGACTGAAATACACAACAATATTGGTTTGGCTTTTGTAGAAATATGCAAAATTTGTAATATACATGTAACTATTGGTAGGCTTTACAACGAAATGGAAGGAAAGTTAAAACGCATTGCAAATAATGGCAGCAGTATTGTGGATTGTATAGTAGTCTCCACAGAGTTGTTACCCTTTTATCAAACGGCCGTATTGATGACAGGGGCGAGTCCTCCCATTTTCTGAGCTATTGTAGCATGAAAATTGTTGATAAAATAAATAATTGTAGTAAAATATATCAGAATACAAGGGATTATGTATGTAATGAATATGACAGTAGTGGTAGCGTTAGCGTAGACGTTGAGGACGATGATGACTGGCAATTCTTTCGATTGAAAGACACAAATGGGGAATCTTTTCTCCAACTTTTTGACCAGAAATGTATTGAACATATTCAAGACATAACCTATTTACAACATTTAAATATCAATGATTGCATAAAAAAATTGGGTCTTTATATAAGGAAATTTGTGTTGAAATGCAACCACCGAAACTCCCAGTTTTACCGCAGAGGATACAATCCCTATGGTGGGTTAAAGACTGTTATAAAACTAAACAGGACAAATTTCAGCTTTTAAGAAAATATAGATTTACAAACCAAAGTATTCATCTAGACGAATACGTTCAATGTAGAAACTCATTTAAAAGATTGTGTCAATTGAAAATAATCATTATGTTAAAAGTCAATGAGGGATAATGACCCTAAAATAAATTGGCAAGTGTTGCAGGGAAGATACTATAACGGGGTGAATAGAAGAGAATATAAAGTAACAAAGAATGACAGTGACAGTTTTGACTATTTTCGTTCCTTATTAATGTTAAATAGAGATGAAAATATGGATTACGATAAAGGTACTGTGAGAAATGAGAATGATAATTTTGAATTGAATAAACCAATTACAATTCAAGAAATAATTGACAGCATTTGCTCTTTTTGAAAAATAAAACTCCAGGTCCCAACAAGATTCCCGTTATTTGTTACCAGTGGACTTTTACCATGCATCGTTTCATTTCTTAATGTATAACGTCACACAAGTCAATAACTCGCTTGATTTATATCTGCCACTCTTCGTAAATTGTGTGCACTTTCGCGGATTTTAATCATGATGTTTCTATTATGATATGGTAGGAGAGATAGGTATACTTCACGTTTAAAACTGTCTTTAAGTTTAAAGCAAGTTCTTAATTTTCCAGTATTTGAAGATTAATCTTAATATTTATTCAAATTTTTTTTAACTGAAATAAGACAGGTCGTGTGCACTACTTAGCATACAACAGAATCATAAAACTTTATGTGGGCTAAATTTACCAAGACACTGCTAGACACAGACTGCCCTAGACACAAAAAGGTGCTTGCGGTTTTAAAATTTGCATTGCGAACTACTTAGTATCTTTCTGCATGATATCAGGCATTGAAAAAGTATCATATAGATTCATTTTTATTCCAGAAATATCAACATAAACGATTTCTTATGAAAATGGAAGGAAATATTATTATTTACGTGTCGTTCGGCAACTGGTTCCACTGGTTTCTGTTACAGGCGCGAGTCTATGCATACACGTCTCATGTAACTAGATCTTCATTTAGGGTGCAAAAACAGTTAAAGGTTCTCAAGCCCTGAAAATTGCCCTAATCCCAAATCAATATATTTCTTTCAATAAAACAGAACTGAAAGTTTATTCAATACTTTAGGCCTCTGTCCCATAATACAAAACATATCAAACTGAGATTAATATACAGTGCTCCATAAACAGAATTGTAATATACACTACATAGTTTAGGCATTGATATGGATACTTTAACAGTTGATCTCTTAAGAGAAAATACAAACTTTTTAACACTTGTAAATAGACTTATTTTCTGACTGGACATTCGATTTGTAAATGTATCCACTGAAGGGTTGATATAATACATCACGTCGAGATATTTCCGTCTTGGTATAAGAAGCACATATACACACAAAATGGTACCCATGTTCTACACCCTTGATATTTTCTTTAAGACAAAGTTTGCAAAAAGTCTTCTTTGATCTTTTTCAATGTTAGTGTGTCTTCCTCTTTCAATTATTAAATCATGTTTTGAACATCGAAAAGATGCAAGTGTTTTTTTTTTCAGAAAATTAAAGCTAGATCTATTGTTAAATATTTAATAATTTGCAACAACGACTTGTACTGACTATAATATATATTTTTGTATAATCGCCTTTCTTACTTGACCAGATAGATAAACATTGTCTGAACATAGCTAGAAAAGTGTTTCTGTCACCCATTTCGTGCGCTATCCATGTATAGTCAAAACCATGAGAAAATAAAAAAATTTTAAACTTTACTGGCATATGTGTTTTTGCCGGCATCATCCAATTTCTTTAAGATAATATAACATTGGAAAATATATCTACTTGTCGGCATATGTATAATTTTAGTCCAATACTTTACACATCTGAACATATAAGCTGTACTCAAAGGGTATCGTCCACATTCACCGAGAATGACGTAATCATTTATAGTATATGGTACATTAAGATATCTTATTCAAACTCTTTGCTGATTTGCTTCTATTTCTGGTAAATATTCATACCACCATATTTCTGAACCATAAAGCAATTACAAGCGAATTTCTACAATAAATACATTGTCAAAATTATTTACATCTATTTTGAATAAAAGATTGTATAGATGGACAGAAAGCAATAATTTCATAGATAAGTCTCAAGCTGGTTTTAAAAAACACTACAGTACTTGTAATAACATATTCCGTTTACATGCAACTGTTCAGAAGTATATAGGTAAATCTGGTGGTAGGTTTTACTGTTTATTGGTTGATTTTTCTAAAGCTTTCGATCGTGTACAACATAATAACCTATGGTTTTCTCTTGTAGAGAAAGGTATTGATATAAATATTTTACGAGTTTTAATGAATATGTATTATTGTTTGAAAAGCTGTGTACGAACACCAAATGGACTAACCAGATATTTTAATGGCAATGTGGGAACAAGACAAGGATGTGTTCTAAACCCAATTCTTTTGTTTTTTGTTATTGATGATATAGTTCAAAAGTTTAGAACTAAGTGTGATAGGGGTATTTTTTATCACAGAGAATATACCAGAGATCTTTGCCTTATTGCATACAGATGATGTGGTTAAAATTGTGCTGAAACTGTACCATTACTGAAACATTAAAATAATGCCATGGATGAATTTTGTAATGAAACAGGAATGGAAATTAATCTAGCAAAAATAAAAATAATTATCTTTCGAAACAGTGGCTTTTTGAGAAATTATGAGTATTGGTATTATAGGGGCAAACCTATTGAAACGATTTCATTTCATAAATATATGGGGTTGTTTTCACATGGAGTTTGAACCGAACTCAAGCTAAAAATATGTTGGCATCTCAAGCTTTGAAATCAGGATCTAGAATTTTTGGATATCAACAAATATTTGGAAGATTACAGATAAAGGATATATTTACAATATTTTTATGCTATGGTGAAACCAATTTATGTTATGAGTAGAGGTACGTTAGACGTTTTAGACCGGATAGCTGGAGATAAATCAGCCCTTGTATACCCCATGACTTTAGTATTTTTATCTTAGTCGTTGCGTATTAGTGCATACGACGTGGGTTTACAAAATATAATTTCCAGCGGGTAATCGCTACGATTTATACTATTAAGTTTTTCCGGGAATTTCCCAGCCAGCGTAGCACTCACCACAAATTTATACTATGAAGCAAAATGTCCCAATTAGCACAGTGATGTGTATCAAGGGTTGCTATATTAACACAGCTGCGCCGATTTCAGTGCTGCAGTCAGGCCTCGATTATTGTTTACAACTATACTACTGTGAAAACACAATTATTGATCGCCACCGATTGTGTAAGCGATAATGCCGATATTATTTTCTCCACGGCAGAAAATATTTTCTCCGCAGCTGAGTTAGTCTGATATTATTTGTAGCTGTGTATTTTATGTTTTCGCTGACAGAAAATATTTTATACCAACTACCACAGAGAATATTCGTAAATTAGACATTTACCCCGGTAGATATATCAATGGTGAAAAATCCACAGATCGACACATATAGTATTCTAAAAGAATTTATAAAAATATCAGAGTCTGGAATTAATATTCCAATCTAGTGGAGTGTGCGAAACGTCACATAAAAGATTAAGTCGTTGCTTCGCTTAAATACAACATGAAAATTTGTCAAAGAGGCTAAAAAGATGTTGAATGATTTTTCAAACATGTATCTGGAGCATCTTGCTGATTTAATCAACTTAGGAGTTATCTTGGAACAATTATGATGTTTACTTGGTTAAGCTTATGAGAAAAAGCATGAAAAAACATTATTTGATATCGTACAAGAAAAAATTAAATCGCTGACGTTGAGTAGATCGCCTAGTACAGATAGCGAAACGAGTGAATACTATAATGATAACGACCTTGAAACATCAAACCAATATAGTAACATCAGTGAAGATCACTAAGAGCAAATTAATTAGAGAAATACCTTTGGTAGTATAACATAGAAAAATGTTATTAAAATGAGTAATGAAGATTTTGATGATGACGAGTTACAAAGATATATATACCGTTATAGATTTATTAGAAATATAAAACAAATGGAAGAATATTTAAACAATAATAAATGGCTGGAGCAACTGCCATAAAAGGTTCAAGATCCAGCTGATAAGAAATTAATGATGACGAGTTTAAGCGAATGTTGCAATGATACAATTCTAAGCGAACGTCGCAATATAACAAGATTATTTTTAAAAACATTTTAACGCACAGACACAGAAACTATAGTCAATATACAAAAAACAGAACACAACATTTTATGTTATGGGATGTCATTGTACAAGCGGCAATCATTTACGAGTTGCTATAATATTTAAAGGTATTGATGAGTATGCAGTGATTTGGTCAAATACCGAAGTGAAAAAATTATATTCAAACACAAAAATCTATTTGAAATGAATCTCCAGTCGAGGTCGCCTGGTGACCGAGTGCGTTTATACCCCACTGCTGAGAATTTGGAAATTACTATCAACGGTGAAAAGTCTTTTACAGCAAAGGGCCGTACAATCAAATACTAACCACTGCGAGTATCTTTACAACCCCATATATATGACGATGAGGAGGAGCACACATGCCCGAAGTTATGTACGCGATTATTTGAAAACATAGATGATTATATCTATGAAAACATAGATGATTATCTCTATTAGAGAATACAATTTGTAAATATATAAGAAGTTCAATGGCATTAGGACGAATTCAGTGCAAAAGTGTATGCCTCGGAAAACATGAATTCTGCGAGAGAACATGTCATTACGAATACTGTAAATCACATTTGCTCGCGTTACGTGTCGGTCCTGATGCTCGACCATGTCTTCAATGTGGTATCGGAGTAAAGTCTCGTAATCAGTTTTTCCGACCATGCGGATCTATTCGCGAGTATTATAGTGCACGCCGTCAAAGATCCATCTGCGCAACAGCAGCGGAACCTATCGCGGAAATACACAATGTTTACATCCCCGACGACGTTGATGAAAACGACACAGAAGTACATGATATAATAGCCAGGATTGAGGCAATTGCTGTTTCCAACCCCGGTAAAGTACAAATTCTTAAACAATTCATTGTCGGAACTCACAAAATGACAAAGATTTCCCCTTATATAATAGTATGCCGACTGTGATTCAATTAAAACTCGGGAACAGCGTGGGATACGAATACCAAACCGTATGCGAAAAGCTGACAAACTTGCATTATTAGGACTCGTAACTGAACCACTACCAGCTGCGCAACCGCAACAACCAGTTACCGCAACAGCAACGGCACGACAACTGAGACAATTCGCGCGCGAGCGTGACATACCAATGCCGAGAGGTGCAAGAAAAGTTAACATGCTTGTGTTATTAGGTATCGTAGCCGAACCGCGCCAGACCGTGAGACAGCTTCATGAAAGAGCACCACGATTCAATATCGAAATTCCTCCGAGAGTCAAGCGGGCGGTAATTGTAAATATAGTCCAAGATGAACAAAACCATCGACTCGTCGCAGCCGCTATTGCCGCTGAGGCAGTCGAGCATGTTCGTGAAAGGACCGTCGTCGTACTGCAGCTGCGTATGCTCGTGAGCAAGAAGTTCCAGAGTTTAATTTTCACAAGCGAAAGGGTGATTTAGAAAATTACCGTGCGATTATTCCACACACACATTCAAACCAAGCAAAGACATTATAAAACTTTTATTTGAATATGCGCCCGGAAATCGTATTGATGGTACAACGCCCTGGCACCCCCGGACTTAGAGCGGATATTGTTGTCCATGAGCATTTGACTATGCCGCTTAATCGCAAGTCATCAGACACGGATATATTTAAAACCCAAACCCAGTGGGTTCATGGTGGTCCACTTATAACCAGGAACCGCAAAGACACCAAGGCTATCAATAACGCAATCGATAAAGGTACTGAAAAGATTCTCCATACGTTGGAAAAATCCACCACCACCGGTTTGGAATGGACTCTTGACAGATGTACGGAAGTTGAACTGCATACTTCCCAATACATACCAGTTCGTGGATCTAATTACATACCAACGCCGGAATAGGTTCCGTCGCGGTCGGTGATAAATGTAAAAAAACAACGACAATCGATGTTTTGAATGGGCAATCAGATCAGCGTTACATCCCACAAGTGATCACGTAGATCAGCCGCGGATATACGAACAATATCTGAACGAACTCAATTTTGTCGACATTGAACTTCCGGTGCATGTTACTGAGGCTACACTGAACAAGTTTGAAGAACTTAACCCCAGTATCGCCGTTAATGTGTTCGCTCGGGACAAAAGCTTTTATCCGCTTGAACTATCCCCACATATGTAAAACAATGATTCGCATGGACAGACTGAGATAGACGGCATGAAAGGTTCAGAGTCGTTATCTCATTATGTACGGACAAAGAAACTTCCCAGGCTGCTTAACCGACATAGCAAGCACCACGGTAAAAAGTTTCTATGCAGACGCTTAGTTTCCTGCATTTATTTAGTTCCCAACGGGGGCTTGACGAGCATGACTTTTATTGTGGTGGAATCAGTAAAAATCCTCAGCGTACAATTATGCCAGAAACCGGCAAAAACATTTTGAAATTCACCGCGGTGCAACGAAAGATGAAAGTTCCGTATGTGATTACGCGGATTTTGAATGCTTGAACATTCCCGTGGGTAAAACCGAAGGTTCCAGCTTTGCTTCCCCAACCGAAGAATCCCCACAGTCCAATCAAACACAGTCCAAGTTGCTGAACAAATTCCATGCGGTTTTTGTTTAATTGTCGTCAGATGTGATGGACAAACTGAGCCACCAATACAATATCGTGGCAAGGATACGGTTGAGATGTTTATTAAATCGCTTGAGGAGACCGCGAAATGGATCCGAAAACAGCTCTATTCGCCCGATGACGTGATTATGACCCGCGATGATAATGATGAGTTTTCCAATAGAACTCATTGCTGGATTTGTGATGGTCCCTGTAAGACTGAAAGTTCCAAAGTTCGCGATGACTGTCATATCACTGGTGCGAACCGAGGAGCCGCGCATGCAATTTACAGCTGCGAATTTACCCAAATAAAACAAGAATTCATGTAGTGATTCATAACCTGCGTGGGTATGATGGCCATTTAATAATGCAGGCAGTAGCCACAGCGTCACAGGTGCCAATACGTGTCATCTCCAACAACATAGAAAAATACATGACATTTCGACTGGGTCAATTGCAGTTCATTGATTCGCTGCAGTGTTTTAATTCCAGCTTGGACAAGCTAGTTAGCAACCTTGCGGTGGAAAGCTTCAAAATCACCAGTCGATATGGTGCCATCGCTGACAAGTTGATAACGTGAAAAGAAGTGTACCCATAACAGTACATGAGTGGATGGGAAAAGTATGCCGAAACTCAGTTGCCACCGATCGAGGCATTCATTCTTCGTTGTCACGCGAAGGTATTTCCGACAACGCCTGCGCACATGCAAACGTGGTTTGGTCCGCATTCGAATGTGAAAACCTCGGTGACTATCACGATTTGTATCTGCGTACGGATGTGTTGCTGCTCGCGGATGTATTTGAAGCATTTCGCGATACCGCCAAGCGTGTGTACCATCTCGACTCCGCGCATTATTTGGAAATGCGTGTAAGCGAAATTCATCGGGTGCTTAGATTTCGCAAACACACTTGGATGACTCCTTATATTCAGATGAATACAAATCTGCGCACCAAGGCCACTAACGAGTTTGAGAAAGATTTTTTCAAACTAATGAACAATTCTGTATTCGGCAAGACGATGGAAACTTTGCGGAAGCGAATCCGCGTTGACCTTCGAAGGCTCTTCGCGGACCCGGCATTCGAATCCCGAAAGATCATCGATGGTGGGTTTGTTGCTGTTCATAGTAAAAAAATCGAAACTGAAACTAACAAAGGCAATCTACGCTGGTGCGTCCTTGCTGGACTTGTCGAAGCTCCTTATTATGATAAAATAAAACCGTTTTACCGCGATCGTGTTAAGATGCTTTACTCTGACACCGACTCGCTGCTGTTGCATAGAACCACCGATAACGTATACGATGACATTTTGTCGCCACAATAGCATAATTGACACTAGCGATTATCCAGAAAAACATCCGCTACAAAATGATACAAACAAGAGAGTTGTGGACAAATTTCATGATGAATCTGCGGGTAAAATTACCGAAGAATACGTGGGACTGCGACCTAAAATGTACTCGATTGTGAGCGGACCAAAAAATATCAAAAAGGCGAAGGAGTTTCCCGGGTTATTTGTGCAAAAGGATTTCACACACGAGATGTATAAGGAATGTCTTCGCGAGCGACGCGAATTCACACATACAGCCGACATCATCAGAAGTAAACAACATCACATGCGTGTATACCAATGGACCAAGGTGAGATTGTCACCGCTGGTCACCAAACGATGGATATTTCCCGACGGAATTACCACTTACGCGTACGAGCATCATGCGATTACAAATCCACTTACGTTGATACACTAGCGTAAAATAGATCTTGGTGGCTATTCAGTTCTCGCCTGAACGACTTGCAATTCCTCTCGCAGGAATGCTCTACCGTGAGGCTTTGCCGATTGCTCATTAACAGGCAAAATAATAACGTGTTGGTTGCCTTGGAAAGCCAATCCGGGCCGAGATAGTAAATACATCGACGGACCATACCGGGTCAGTAGCACGTCGTTGCCCACCTTCTTTCTCCTCAGGCGCATACAGATACCGACCAAAATTGTTTGCGAGTGATTCTAACGGTGGTGGATGTGAAGCTAATTTCACAACAATGACAGTCTTTCGCCGAATTGCATAAGCAGGTTTTATTACAATCGCGCGTGTGATTTCATTATTCAGCACTGCGATAACTGAACGAAACCGTGTTGCCCACTCGTGAGATCGTTCTACGATCCGAGAGCGAGCACTCGGGGACTAGCCCCGTGCATCCGAGACCTCATTAACAATTCCTGCGAGTACCTATGTCCGAATAATCGATCCTTAAGTGTGCGTTTAAATCGTTCCACAAGAGCTTGGTCACAATGTACGCTGACATGTCCAACACGAACCGGCAGATGGTGTTTCACCAACAGCGTAGCAACAGATCCGAGAAATTCTTTACCTGGATCCACTTGTAATAACCGTGGCCAAGTTAATGGTCCGCGTGTGTAAATACGTTTAAGCGCATCTGCGACACTAGCCGAATCTTTAGCCGTCAACGGCTCCGCTTCTTTGCATCTGCTAGTGATATCTACAATGGCTAACGCGTATTTGTAAGTGCGCCCGTTTCCCAATCATGTGGAGGAAACAAAAGATCAGCCTGGTGAACTTCGTTAGGTGTTTAGACATCAAGCCATCAAGCCAACCACGGAAAATCTTTCTTAACGCGGGTGGGTAAATTAGCCACAGCGCTTGTTTGCCCAACCATGTTCGAGCAATACCATGGTTGACCGCTGACGCGTGTGCTAACTTTTCAAAAGGAGCGTCACCTTTCCAATCACCGCGCGGACTGTAGTATATTTTCTATAATGTCCGTTCAGCAACTACACTCTTTTACTCCATGTTTGTTTATTATAACAATATATTTTACCTCTAATGCGTGGACTTCATACCCCCTTTGATGATGGATCTAGCGATTCTTTCTCCGAGTGCTGAATTGAACGCGTTCAAGACATGTGTAAGATCTACATCGGCGCGTTGAAGCGAATGGATAACATTTGATGCTTTGCAAGCAAGATCATGGCGGTAACATGCAGCATCGACGCAGTTTATATGTGCTTCTCCAGGCGCTGGTTGATTGTTAGAATCAAGTCGTGTATCCAGCCGTGTACCAGGCCCACTGTAATTGTATCCGGGAATATGCTTTTCACCAAATTCTTTACTCCAAGGTGTCCCGAGTAGTTTCGCTGACGCGGCAGCGACATCTTCTTTGCTCCACATCGAACACAAGTTCCAGCGATTGCGGATTTACCATTACGTGTTTGAACTCGAGTTGGATTCGAAGTACGCGTTTTTGTGCGGCATCGGACACAATATGAAGACGTGATTGTATTATACAACAGTTTTGTTGACATTTAGCAGGGCATCACGAATTAGGAAATGCACCGACGGTATCAAAGATTTGAAAAACCCCGCGCTGAGAAAAATCAAAGATTTTTCCGTCTTTGACTTTTCCGCGCAGTCAGAGCCGAAACCATTAAAGCACCGTTCAGTGTTTCCAAATTCGGTTCGCGCGCTAATCATAGGTCGGGCTAGATCAGGAAAAACCCAACTGTTGTTGAGTATGATTTTGCGATGGTTGACGAGTTTTCTCACTATTGACTTAACTGGTGAACTTGGAAAATATCGATAAAGCAAATTAACAGCCACGATAAACATATAAAATGTCGAAAACCGAGAAAGTTCCGCCGAAGAAAGCTCCACTTTCCGCCAGTGATACCATAGCAGAGTACGAGAAGCGACGCAGTCAAGTTCCCCACGAACACCAGGAACTAATTCGCAATGTTATAGCCGGCCGCGAGCGCGTCAAAGATATGTTACAGTCGCGGCAAACTGCACGAGAAGATCTCACAGCGGGCTTCGAACAAACATTTGCACCGTTGATTAAACCAACAAAAGCAATTATGACCAAGGAAGCAAAAACAACGGAACAAACAAAGAAAGTCGCGGCAAACACTGCTGCAATGATGGGAACGCAACAACAACCTGGTCCGATCAGGCGTGCGCCAGCAGAATTAGCACAAATTCAGCAAAGGTTAGAGGATATGCAAGAGGATATCGGGGAGGTATTTGTGAATCTTCCACAACAACAGCCACCCGGGTACATATCAAAGTTAGCAACACGAGTTTAAAGATTTAATAAAACAGCACGGCAGGCGATTTTTGAACATGTCTTAAATTTTGCTGCTACGGTACCTGGTCCAAAACAATTAAAATATTATATGTTGGAGTCTGAACTATCCGCGGATACGCGCCCGAGTTACATCAGCAAGGAATGGGACGGATGGGTATTCAATGAGTAGACTGGATCTAAAAGACTATACAGTAATAATCATATGTGGATTGATTTTCAAAAGATCGTTGGACTCTCTAAAAGCTTGGGTGAAGAAAAAACTAAACCATACTAGAATAATTGTCTCCGTATGCAGCAAAACTGACTTGCAAAAACACGTCTATGATGTTGGGTGGGGAACTTTCAAGGAGGATATGCCTACCGAGAAAGATAAAGAAGAAGAATATCTCTCCCATCGGAGGATCTCTCAGAACCAACTAAACATGGAAAAGGTCTCGGTGGCCATGCACGCAAACGTGGACGTAAACGTGAAACAACTAAAGGTTCCATGGCAACAAACGAAACCCGCAGGCGAATGCGTGTCTGTGGACCAACCAGTAAATGAACTCGTGGATCGGTTTAGTGAGGTCAGTTCGCGCAGGCAACAACGCACCCTAAGTCGTTAATGAGGTCGCATCGATTTGTCAACGGTTGCTCACCAACGATATCACGGACCCGGGGACGTTTCGCTTGTTAATGCATGAACTTTTTGAAGACATCTATGATGTATACAACACCGATGCTGAGTTCTGAGGCGATTGAAACACTTCGTGTGTTAAGCAAAATCAATGGTGCGTTGCAGCGTGTTGTTGTAAATACAACAAAACCGCAATTCGATGTGTATTTTCTACACCAATTGCCGCAGGGGAATCCTGCACACTCGAGATCGCATTGGCGTCGTTGCGAGTTTATTACAGTTGGCCCAATATTCGATCACGACCTTTTGGGACCTTTAGTTGGAAAGGGAATTTTTGAAAATAGTGCCTTAAGTTTGAAGAGAAAGCCTGTATCTGGTTCTGACAGGAAATTAAGGGAATTAGAGTTAAAGAACCAGATGGATTTAGAATTGGCAAAGCTTCAGATTCAGAGAGAGAGAGAGAAAAAGAAGAGAGGCAGATGGAGAGAGAGAAAGAAGAGAGGCAAATGCAGATACAGCTGGAGAGAGAGAAAGAAGAGAGGCAGATACAAATGCAGAAGGAAGAGAGGCAGATACAAATGCAGCTGGAGAGAGAGAAACAGGAGAGGGAGATGCAGAGAGAGAGAGAGAAAGAGAAGAAAGGGAAATGCAATTTAAATTAAGAGAATTAGAACTGGCAAACAGAGCACACTCCACTTCTTTAAACACAAGTTCAGGTTTTGATGTTACTAGATATATTAGGTTAGTACCCCCTTTTCAGGAAAAAGAAGTAGATAAATACTTTCTTCATTTCGAGAAAATAGCTGAAAACTTGAAATGGCCCAGAGAGCATTGGACTTTGTTATTACAAAGTGTACTAATTGGCAAAGCTCGTGAAGTCTACATTTCACTGTCAGTACAACAAAGCATTGATTATGATGTGGTTAAGGAGTACATCTTGAAAGCTTATGAGTTGGTACCAGAGGCATATCGACAAAGGTTTAGGAATTGTAGAAAAGAAACTGGACAAACTCATGTCGAATTTGCAAGGGATAAAGAACAACTATTTGATAGGTGGTGCTCAGCCAAGAAAGTTGATCAAGGTTATGATAACCTCAGACAGCTCGTATTAATTGAAGAGTTCAAGAGGTGCATCCATAGTGATGTTAAAACCTATCTTGACGAGCAGAATGTGGAAACTTTGCAAAATGCTGCTCGTATGGCTGATGATTATTCATTGACTCACAAAATTTCATTTGGCAATAAGTCGTCCTCTCAGCAGTTTTCTGGTAAAAAACCATTTTAATCTCATTCGAGTACTTCCAAATTTCACAACAGCACAACTGTTAGGAATCAAACATCTGATAAGACTGTTCAGAAATCCTTATCTCTTCCTACGTGCACTTATTGTAAAACGAAAGGGCACGTTATTTCTGATTGCTTTAAGTTGAAAAATAAGCAACAGAGTAAAGACAGAGCTTTTCCAAATGCTCTTATTTCTACGAGGTCAAGGTCACGGTCTTGTATTGAAAGCAATACATTTGTTGGGTCAAACAAACCCCAGTCTGATTCTATTTTGGAGGCTTATGAACCATTCATGTCAGAAGGTTCTATATCACTTATTGGTGATTCTGCCAAACCTATCCCAATTAAAATATTAAGGGACACTGGAGCTTTTCAGAGTCTTTTATTATCAGGTACTTTGCCTTTGTCTGAGGAGTCTTCTTCAAGTGAAAGTGTTCTTGTTCAGGGAGTAGAGTGCGGCTTTGTAAATGTTCCTCTCCATTGTGTAAATTTGGCATCAGACTTAGTTTCTGGACCTGTGACTGTTGGGGCAGTGACTTCCTTACCCATAGAGGGTGTTCATTTATTACTAGGCAATGACCTAGCTGGAGATAAGGTTGTGGTTAATCCACTTGTAACTGACAAGCCTTGTTTGGATCAGAAAGTTGATCCTGTCGAAACTGAAATCCCTGATTTGTACCCTGCTTGTGCAGTTACTAGAGCTATGGCAAAAAGAGCTCTTGAGAGTGATGTTGATCAGGATATTATTCCTTTAGCTGACACATGTATTGGTCAGTCTTTTGATGAGGTCACTTTTTCCTCAGGTATTGATCAATCAAATGGTATTGATCACAGTGATCCTCTTTTGGCAACTCATTCTCTTTGTTCTAATCAGGATGACAAACGACAATCCCTTGTCGTTGAACAGGAGCAAGATCCCGAGATATCTTGTTTGTTTCAGAGGGCTATTAGTGAAACTGAAGCCACACAAGTTCCAGTGTGTTACTTTGTGAAAAATGGGGTCCTTATGAGGAAATGGAGACCACCTGATGTACCCGCTGGTGACGAGTGGTCAGTGAGCTATCAAATTGTTGTTCCTAAGTCATATCGACAGGAAATTCTTAATTTAGCCCATGAAACTCCTTTGGCTGGTCATTTAGGAGTCCGTAAGACTTATCACAAGATCTTGAATCATTTTTATTGGCCGAAACTCAAAAGTGATGTTTCTAAATACTGCAGATCTTGTCACACTTGTCAAATGGTAGGAAAACCCAATCATAAGATACCTAAGGCTCATCTGCAACCTATTCCTGCATTTGATGAACCATTTAGTTTAATAATGGTAGACTGTGTTGGTCCTTTACCTAAAACCAAGTCAGGCAACCAATACTTGTTGACCATCATGTGTACATCTACAAGATTTCCAGAGGCAATTCCTCTGAGAAATATAAAAACTAAAACTATTGTGAAAGCTTTGGTGAAGTTTTTTACACTTGTTGGCCTTCCCAAATCTGTCCAGTCAGATCAAGGGTCAAATTTTATGTCTGGAATTTTCCAACAAGTTATGCATGAATTAGGCATCCAACAGTTTAAATCTTCTGCCTATCATCCTGAAAGTCAAGGTGCTTTGGAAAGATTTCATCAAACTTTGAAGAATATGATTCGATCATATTGCTTTGATACAGAAAAGGATTGGGATGAGGGTGTTCATTTGTTGTTGTTTGCTGTTAGGGAATCAGTTCAAGAGTCGTTGGGTTTTAGTCCCTTTGAACTAGTTTTTGGTCATACTGTCCGTGGACCATTGAAATTATTGAAAGAGAAACTTCTTTCAAATGAAGATTCAAAGATTAATCTTCTTGATTATGTCTCTGATTTCAAATACAAGTTGTCAAAGGCCTGTGAAGTAACAAGAACTAATCTTCACACTACCCAGTCAAAAATGAAATTAAGGTATGACAGAAATTCACAGGAAAGGAGTTTTAAACCTGGTGACAAAGTTCTGGCTCTCTTTCCCATACCTCAAAATCCTCTTCAGGCTAAATTTTATGGTCCTTATACCGTTGAAAAGAAAGTAAATGACTTAAATTATATCATTAACACTCCTGGGAGACGGAAACAGAAACAACTTTGTCATATAAATATGTTAAAGGAATATTTTGACAGAGATAGCCCAGCTAATTATTCTGTTAATTTAGTTGTACCTGTCCCACACAGTGAAGATATCAACGATGGAGTACAATCAGACTATAGTGACTCTGGTATAACCAATCTTCGGAATTCAGAAATATTGAACAACCTAGACCAGAAACTTTCACATCTACAACAACAGGAAAGAAATGAACTAAAACAGCCATTACATGAATATGAGGACTTGTTTCCTGATGTTCCAACACGAACAAGTAAAATTTATCATGACGTTGACATTGTAGATTCTGCGCCTGTGAAACAGCATCCTTATAGGATGAATCCTCTCAAACAGAACTATCTAAAGAAAGAAATTCAGTATTTACTGGAGAATGATTTCATAGAACCAAGTAAAAGTAACTGGAGTTCACCATGTATTCTTGTTCCCAAGCCAGATAATACATTCCGTATGTGTACTGACTATAGAAAAGTCAACAGTGTCACCAAAACTGATTCATTTCCAATCCCAAGAATGGACGATTGCATTGATAAAATTGGAAATGCGGAATATGTCACCAAGTTTGACCTTTTAAAAGGATTCTGGCAAATTCCACTGACGGAAAGGGCAATTTCAGCATTTGCAACTCCAGATGGACTTTATCAATATAAAATCATGCCGTTTGGAATGAAAAATTCGCCTGCAACGTCTCAACGTCTGATGAACATGATAACATTTGGTCTTGATAATTGTGACGCTTATATCGATGACGTCATTATCTACAACAACACCTGGGAAGATCATTTGGAAACCATTCGAAAATTCTTTGATCGACTCAGCGATGCGAATCTGACAATTAATTTGAGCAAAAGTGAGTTTTGCCATGCTTGTGTCACATTTTTAGGACATATTGTGGGACAAGGTCAAGTTAAACCTATAGAAGCTAAGGTCAAAGCTATCTCTGAATTTCAAGTTCCAATTTGTAAAAAGCAACTGATGCGATTTCTAGGTATGGCTGGATATTATCGGAAATTTTGTTCCAATTTTTCCAAAATTGCTGAACCTTTGACAAGTTTATTGAGTAAGAAAGCCAAATTTTATTGGTCTGACAAGTGTCAGGAATCTTTTGACAAGTTAAAGGCCATGCTTAAGAATGCACCAGTTCTTTCTGCACCAAATTTTAGCCAATCATTTAAATTATCTGTTGATGCAAGTGATGTAGGGGTTGGTGGAGTATTGATTCAGGAAGACAAAAGTGGTGTGGATCACCCTGTGTGTTATTTTTCTAAAAAACTAAACAAGCACCAGAAAAATTATTCCACAATTGAGAAGGAATGTTTGGCTTTGATATTGGCTTTACAGCATTTTGAAGTGTATGTCACCTCAGCTCTTTCTCCAATTATTGTGTACAGTGATCACAATCCCCTTACTTTCATCAACAAAATGAAAGATAAAAATCGGAGATTGTTGAGATGGAGTTTGATATTGCAGGAATATAACATTGACATCAAACACATCAGGGGAAAAGACAATGTGATTGCAGATGCACTCTCACGTGCCTAGAAATGTAATATTGCTTGATGTAATTAAGTCCAGTATCATAAAACATGTTCTTATGTAATTTTGGTTATTGTAGTATTAGATGTATATTCAAAAGAAAGCTTTATTATATAAATCTTTCTTTTTCTTTATGAGGGGAGGTGTTATGTATGATGTTTATATAATATTGTGGATATTTTGGGAAATTATAAATGTTTCTTCACTTTAATATTTGCTTAAATCTTAATGTTTATCAGGAAAAACATGTTTAACTAGTGTCCTTGAATTAGGTTGTTTTGATCAATATGTTTTCTCAATTTGAAGGTCAAGGTTGAATTTTGTTTACAGTTAGAATTCCATTAAGATGACTCATATTCTAGAACATTCTGTCATGTGACCAATCTTTATATATACCATGTTTGGTGGACATTTTTTCAGTTTTGACATTACCATCAGTCTTGTAAAGAGCTATTACAGTTGTGAAAATTCATTCCAAATTCTAAGAGAGGAATTATTTTAAATATTCATTGGATTATAACAGTGCTCATAAACTTTTGGATTTTGGATTTTTAATTGATGATTTTGGAATTTAAGTGAACTTATTCAGATATTTTGGAATACTTCATTTTGACATCAGCACATCAAGATTACTAGTACATCAGGACTTTGGAGACCATTGGCACATAATAACATTCAAGGACACAGCCGTGAATTTGGAACATTCTATATTTAGGACTTGTGATTAGAACAATCATTCTTATTGGATTATTAGGATTTCAAAACACATTATTGTAAGTGACTTTTTGATTTTTTCATTTTAATTATTGCTTGTTGATTTTTACTTGATTTGTTGGTTTCACTTTCTTTCTGTTACATTTTTCTTAGACCATAGAGTCGTAACAGGTGTCTTTCCGCAAATAGCTCGTTTGTTTTTTCGGCAGAAAGTATCGTCACCTGGAATAATATTGAACTCTTCGCGGGCGCGTACGACATGGAATCAATCAATGAAGAGATTCGACAGAAAATCAAATTGGTGACTGGCAAAGACTCTAAAATTTCCATACGAGAAAACGAGCCCACACTTAGCTCTGTCATCACGATCGAATCTACACCGTACGTGGTTGATGTCGCAGAGTCATCAATAAGAATAATTCTCGGTTGGCCCGAAGATATTTCGATGACAAACGAATCTTACGCGTGGGATACCATATCGTGCCTGACATTGTTAATATTACCTAAGCGATTAAAATTAATTTAACCTGTGATGCCATCAGTGGCAGTTAGGAAAGCGGAACTGGGACGACAAAGTCTAATGCTAACGTTAAATTAAACTGGCCCGGGTTTTGCTACAGCACCACCGTATACCACCCAAAGCAATATTATTCGAAACCTACCACATTTGCATTCTCAAAATCATTGGTTGTTGGAGAGAAAATTCACTTTGAAGGAGTCTGCGTCTGTCCGGAAGGGCTTTTAAACCAGCTTTGGCATTTGTTTAAGATTTGAAATTACATATAAGTGATGGATTCTGACCGCGATGATGAAGTTGCGGAATTTACCGACGGGGTGTTGGACCAGCTGACAGTGGATGCTGACATCGGTAATAATTTTGTTCCACTTGTTAATGAATATCTCCTTCAGAATGGTGTTACCAGGCCTTCGTATATGCTCAAATATAATCTAGGCGACGGTAAGAATGAATTCGAAAGTTGGGATCACCCCGTTGACCGATTGCCAACTCGAGTTCAGCTTGGAGTGCACCGCCGAGTGCGAAAACATCCAGAGATTGTTTCTACAACGATGACGTAATATATAGCGGTGAATCCACCCCGGTGAAATTCCTCAACGAATATGTTAAACTGACATTGAGTCAAACAAAAAAATAAAAAACTCGACTGTTATTCGACAAGAAAACACATGTCCGTGTAACAGTTCTTGAGCGAAGACAAGCACAATCGTTTTGTATACCAACCAAGGGCGTAATCAATCTGGTTTTAAGTGAACGTGGTGTCCCAGAACGAACAATTTAAATATTCCACAGGAAGATATTTTCTATGATTGTATGGCAGTGTGCCAGTAAAAAAGGTAATTGGTTAGAAGTGCGTGTGCGTTTTGCACCTGAACGAGGCATGGTTGTCGAGCAATTGTACTACGCATTTGTATTTTTAATAGAAGAATTATAATGGACCCTCAATGTTACCCAGGCGGAAAAAAAAATCGAAGCGGAATTGCAACTGCGAGATGAAATCGTTAAGAGAACTGCGTTGCTCGTGAAATACAAACACGTGTGTGTGGTCATTTATGTTATTTGTGGAATCGCCGCTGCAGCAACTGTTGGTCTGGATGTTACTGGAATTGCAACCACAGCAACTATTATAGGCACACCGATCGAAATTGTTGTTGAAGTCATATCAATAGTAACCGGTGTGAATGGCGGAGCTGGTAAAATAATCTCGTTACGGCTACATTCGCGATAACGTGACTATTCAGAACTTATCGCGGAGGCACAAAGCAGTCTCAATACAGTTACCAAGCTCCACTTGATAGCCATCGAAGGTAAAATTATTTGCGCTGCAGAGTTCGAGACCGTGTTGGCGGAAATGGAAAACCACAGGCAAATCCACAGATATGCAACCGGGGCTGATTTACAGGTATTTGTAAGTAACCCTCGACACACATTGCTGTGCTAGTTGGGAAATTTTGCTGCGTGAAAATTTCTTAGCATGACATTGATAGTATAAATTGTGGTGATTGCTACGCTGGCTGGGAAATTATCTGAAAGACTTAATAGTAAAATGAGATCAGCGTCGTAATACGTATGCAAACTATTGTGAGAACAAGGTATCCAGATAATGTTTCCCCTGAAATTGGATACAAATTTTTATATTCTTATCAAGGCAAAGTGTCCTCATAAAGTTCTGTCTGAAATTGGAACATTTTAATGTACATCTTTTTGTGAGAACAGTGTGTCTTCATAAGTTCTCTCTAAAATGTGACATATGTTTGAATAACTATACAAATTATTATAAGGACAAGGTGTTCTTGCAAATTTTTGTCTGAAATTGGATAAGCATGTAAATATGCAATTTCTTGAGGACAATGTTTCTCTCTAAAAAATGGGATAAACATTTTGATACATAGACAAGTTATTGATAACAAGGTGTATTTATATAACTCTATCGATAATTTGATAAACATTTTAATATACAACTTCTTGTGAGGACAACGTGTCCTTAAAAAAGTCTTCTCTCAAATTGGATCAACATTTTTATGTAAAAGTAAAAATTCTTATCAGGAACAGTTTTTCATTTACAATTCTCTCTGAAATTACGAAACCGTCTTGATAAACAAATTCTTGTGAGGACAATGCGTCCTCATGAAGTTTTCTCTAGAATAGGACACTCATTTTAATATCTATGCAAATTATTATAAGGACAAGGTGTCCGCATAAACTTTTGTCCTAAATTGGATAAATATTTTGATATACAAATTCTTGTGAGGACAATGTGTCCTCATAAAGTTCTCTCCAAAATGGGATACACATTTTGATACCTATGCAAATTATTTATGAGAACAAGGTGTTCGTAAGATGTTTTCTCCAAAATGGAATTAACATTTGAATACATATAAAAATGAATAGGCCAATATATCTTTTATAGACCGCTCTCCAAATTGAATACACATTTTAATGTAGTTCTGTCTAAAGTGGGATTAAAACATATTATTATACCAATTACTAAGAACACAGTGTGTCTTTAAAAGTTGTTTCTAAAATGGGTTAAAAAATCAAATACCGACAAAAATTATTAGGGGAACAAGGTGTCCACATAACGTTCTCTCTGAAAAGGGATCAACACCTTAATATAAAGTTCTTTCTAAAATGAGATTGGTGTCCTCATAAAATTCTCTTTAAAATGGGGTGCATAACGTTCTCTCTGAAAAGGGATTAACACCTTAATATAAATTTCTTTCTCAAATGGGATTGGTGTCCTCATAAAATTCTCTATAAATTGGGGTAAACATTTTAGTATAACTACTTATTTTGAGGACAAGGTGTCGTTAGAAAGTTCTCACTAAAATAGGAATTACATTTTAATTAGAAATTCTTGGTCAACAGTTTGGCCGTTAACTGGGAATCAGATGGTCAAGCTGCGAATTGCGTTAGATTAAAAAAACACATTTGGTCATACTAAACGCAGAATTAATAGACCTTTCAATAACTAATTCCTGTTCACTACAATTATTGAAGATATAGCGAATTTAGTATCGGGAATATCACACAATAGATCGCTCAACTGATATCTAAATTGTAAATGTCAGAATATCCAAATTGCTCACCTTTTAGTTTCCTTTTAATGTCACGTATCTTCAGTCCATTAATCCCTCTTTGCTTTGGCTTGCATTTTGTAAGTAGACATGTTTGGCATCAATGGAGAAAATGATATCGATAGGAACACAGATAGACTCACCCGTTTTCACCCACCAGTTGCTTCACTAACCAGCTTTTTCACACCTACCTCTAACCAGTAAAACTACCATGTCTCACGACAGACACAACCTTGCTTAGAAATCTACCGAGTGGGTTCGGTAGGTGACCAGGAGGACAAAGACGGAGAAAAGGCAATGTGCTCACGACCCGTGTCAGGGGTGTATGCAGATCCGATTTAAATCCATCTCTCTCTCTCTCCAATGGTCGCTACATCCCCTTAGTTGCGAGAGTTTACCACATTTGCCGCTGCCTCTTTCTCTCGACGGTCTCCACTTTTCTGACACCTCTTGCTTAGAACTCTACCAAGCAGGTTCGGTTATGCGACCAGGAGAAGACCAAGAAGAAGAGGCAAGGTGCACGTGACCCGCTGTGGCCTCTGTTATGGATGAACACAGCCTTCTTCCCTTTATCTGTCTCCAACGGTCGCTTCCTCTCCCAATTTGTCCCCAGACTTTAAAGAGTTTACCACACTCGCCGCTGCCTTTTTCTCAGTCCAGGTCCTGGAGTCTTCAGACAGCGAAAGCCGGGCATGCTCACTGCCGACGCGAGGTCCTCGTCTACTACCAAACACTAACTGGCTTCCCTTTTAGCGGGGGCAGTCTTCCACAGGTTGATGGACCCTTAATGTTGTCAGACTTCAACACCTGCGATCGGGGAGTACTCACTCGATAATGGAGCAGCTCAGTCAACTGTAGAATCAAATTGTCGAGTGCCGACACCTTGTCCAGATCCCTTGCCAGCACTCGCCGAGGATCCTTGTTCCAATCCGGCAGGATTCTGATATAGAGGCATTTAGTCATATTCCCTACCGACCAAGCACATGAACAAAATTTCTGAACCTGCGGATGCCTGTTGCACTGAGTAGGATTACCGGTGCAATCATAGCAATCATCAGTATGATAAAACTACCCTGTCTCATGACTGTCTAAACTTTGCTGACACCTCTTGCTTAAAACTCCTCAAAGCATCGTGTGTTCCATGTATTAACTCTAGAATTACCTGCTGCGAGGTCTTTCAGGGGTGCACGACAGCCCTCTTCAATCTATCTCTCTCAAACGCAGGATCAACGTGATAGCTTACCTAAAGAGTGAGTTCTGTAAGCGACCAGGAGAAGAAGAAGAGAGGACCGCGCGACCCACTGCGATGTCTTACAGGGGTGCACGATCGCCCTCTTCCCTCGAGCTCTCTCCAACGAAAGGACCACCTGCTGACTATCTTCGAAGTTGCAGGAGTTTACCACATTCGCTGCTGCCTTTTTTTCATGGTCACTGGGGCCATCGGACAGCCCAGTACCAAACGCTGACAGGTACCCTTTCGGAGGGGGCAGTCTTCCACAGGTCAGTTGAGCTAAGAGTATTGATGGAGTTCGACACTGACCACTATAGCTCAAGAGAGAGGTACGTTGTGCTTCGGACTGCGTTTGGGGAAGCTAGAAATCCTCACTTGATAATTCAGTCGCTCAGTCACCTGTAGTAACAATGTCGTCGAGTGCTGGCGCCTTGTCCCTATCCCTTGCCAGCACTCGTCTATACACATTTGAGTTAAAATTTTGCTTCCACATATATAATTTAGACAACCAGTTGAAGGTACATACCATGCAAAGGGCCAACTAGACATTATAATAAGTCTTTTAGGAGGAGTAGAGATAACAAGATTTTCAAGATGGCCACACTGGTGGCCATATCGGTCATTAGATCAGCACCATTTTCATCTAGGACCAACTAGACATCATAAGAAGTCTTTTAGTGAAAACCCCATGTTGATATGACCATCCATTCAGGAGGAGTAGCAATAACAAGATTTTCAAGATGGCCACTGCGGCAGCCATATTGGATGTCTGAGTGGCCCCATTTACATTTAGGACTAACTAACAGCTGCTAATGGATAGACATATTACTGATGATAGATGGATGGACCAGTAGAGCAAAAAATCCCAGTCCCTTGTGAAACATTATAAACAATCTTTACTGTACCAGTAAAACTTTATACACAAATAGGTTTTTCATGAACACAATGACTCTCCTGTGACCTGTGCCTAAGTTTATCTAAATTTCAAATTCTTCAGCATAAAACTTTAACATAGAATCATAAATATGACAATGACACCAATGTTGCCATTGCTGCTGCTATCATAAAAGTACATCTACATGAAAACTTGCAGTCTGAACAAATATTTGATGGTAGCTTCACATTCTCACATAGCTCAAAATAGGCCAAAGTATACCATCTTTGTCTTTGATTATTTCCACTGCTGATAGCAAGAACATTTTGATACAACATTTCTATCTATCAGGTTCTTAAAATATAATTAAATCTGTTGTGTTCCTGGAGCTTAAATATGACAAGATGTGCCCTTCTTACAGTAGACTTTTTTTTAAAAATCTCTCTCTCTCTCCCCTATAATAGATCTGAGGATCCGAAAGATCCTAAATACCATTACAACTCTTATTGTTAATGACAATGTTTGACATCATCAAGATAATATCTGATACAATCAATGCTGAACATCTCTCATCTCTTTTAATTAGTTCACAATCACATAATTCATAGTCATCCCCACTATAAAGTACCTCAGTATAACACAGTCCCCTGATATAACACAAATATAGTCATGACTGAATTATATTTTTTCCATATAATGTACCCCAGTATAAGGCAACCTCATCTACCATATGTACTCCAACTGCAATCTGCACAGATCCAGATCTGCTGTCGCATAATGCTGACAGATCTGGGTCTACGCAGTTTGTTAGGAGTAATTTGTAGAACAAACAACTTAGACCCTAATCTGCCAGCGCATTATGCAACGACAGATCAGGGACTATGTTGTTCTTAGTTGAACTAAACTTATACATGAGTATATATGGTATATCATGGTATACCTTTATAGCTACCCTGATCAGCATTATAGTGAGAATCCATTGGTCTACAAATTCACTTTTTTTGTGGTTTACCAATTTTCATGAATTGGGTGGTTGCTAAAAACCATGAATTTAAAGACCCAATTATCAATAAAGTAACCTGACCACTTCCCCAATCCACAAATTTAAGTACCAACAAAAATGTAATTTTTTGCAAAAGATGAAAATAATTACCCGTGATATTACATGAATTCAAAGTAATTTATATCTCAAATTCTTCCGAAAAATGTTTTGTATTCATCCATTTTCTGAGTCCTTTTGAGGGCAAGCTGCTTTCTGGAAGAGAACCTCATCTCTGTACTTCAGTGTGTATGGATTATTTCTCCTATGAAGGGGTTCTGCAGGGTCAGTGTTCGCAGGATTGTCATACACAGTAGAGATGATTACCTTCTTTACTGCAGGCTTCTTATGGTGAACATATCTGTTGATCTTTTTTCCACGATATCTGAAATGGGAGACAAAATATAGTACATTAAAAAGGAATGGAAAGGCAATATAAAGTAAATCACAGCAACCTTATCTATAATGTCTAAGCATTCATTGTCTTGAAACACAAATCCGTTTTCTATCTCCTTTATATGTAATAGCCATGAACTTAATGTGGGACTGAATCCACAGCCCTGAAGAATAACAAACATGAAAAAAGCATTGCTGCCCCACAAGATTAATTTAAATATCTGTCTTTTTCAAAACAAAAATTGTCAAAGAATAGTAACGCTGATCTATGCCGGTGCAGATGTACTTTAATTTAGATAAGAAACATTCTTTGTACAATGCATGTATGCTGACACTGTCCCAACATCTTTGCATGCAACATGTAAATAATATGCTATATTCCTCAAGAGTCCAGTTGTGTGGTAAAGCTATATTATATATAAA
This sequence comes from Margaritifera margaritifera, assembly GCA_029931535.1. Lineage (NCBI taxonomy): Eukaryota > Metazoa > Mollusca > Bivalvia > Unionida > Margaritiferidae > Margaritifera > Margaritifera margaritifera. The sequence continues at coordinate 5,886,119 of JAQPZY010001684.1, forward strand.
ATATGCTATATTCCATCTGTATTTCTGTATTGCACACCCTAAATGGAACTATTTTGTGGTTTTCACTGATGTCCATGCATCAATATGCTTTGATGCATTGAATCAAGCTTTTATAAATCTGTTTTCAATTCTATTCACACTGTATAGCAGAACATATTTTTGAAAAGCTAAAAAAAGAAGGGGGTTTGTAATAAATGTGTCTATTGTTTTTCAATAGGCAGTTTAATTTTAGAACAAAAGCAAGGTTAGAGGGGCAACATTTTCAATATATTATTAAACTGATTCTTTTGAAGTACCAATGTACGTGTGCTAAGTATTAATACTAACATTACATGGGACAGGTTCATGTAATGTACCTATCTGAATATGATAATTTCTATATGTATTGATGTCTTCTGATCCTGCAGCAACAAATTGACAGACAACATACTTGAAATTGCAGACCCACCCACCCATCCTCTATTTATTTTAAAAAAATATGCTAGACCCAATTTTGTACCATATTTAGTGATGCATAAGTATATGAATATTGTCTGTTTATATGGCTACTCATGGCTGGCAAGAATGTTGCCCAACATACCACATACCCATGTAATCTTGCATTGTTGATCTGGTATTTGATACAGATGTTTCATCTGTATTTCTGTATCGCACGCCCAAACTGGAACTATTTCAGGGTTTTCTCTGATATCCCTGCATCAATATGCTTTGATGCACTTAATGAAGCTTTTATAAATTTGTTAGTTTTCAATTCCATTCAAACTGTATAGCTGAAAATATTTGGACAGCAAAAAGAACAGAGTATGTAATAAATACAAAACTGCATTCGTGTTTTGTTCCAACTCAAAGAAAGAACTCCTTTGATAAGGCATATGAATATGTACCTAACAGCTTTGATGTATTCCTCTGCCATCTCAAACTCATTCTTTCCTCTGACTTGGAACAAAAACACTTATGTAGCTTTGTGAATTTACCATGAAACTGCTGTGCTGTTGGTAAAGGGTGTGATGTCTTAATTATTAATTTGTACATGTTGAGATAACCTCTATATACCATAACCACAAGTGAATTCAACAAATTTGTACACTTGATTTTTCATACTGGTTATAGAAAAAGAGTGATACTGAGTTGTCTCATCCCTCCTAGATGAAGTAAAAGTTACTACGGTAAACAGAGAAGATTATAAGTTCCAGAAATAGATTTTGAAATTATGACATATTAGGGACCCAGATTTGATACTGTGAATTCCTTTATTTTCATCGGTTTTAATTATTGTGGTTTTATAAAAAATTACATTTTTCTCGGTACTTATATTCATGGATTGTGGAAGGTGTCCTATTGTTTCCACAATAGAATCATCATTCACTGGGTATTTAAATTTGTGGTTTGTAACAAATACAAATCCTGGTGCCACAGAAAAGATAGTTCATTCACAGTATTCTCTTATTTCATCAACGCAATGTAATGGCTCTTTAGTAAAAAGCTTCTGTCATTATCTGATAATAAAAAAAGGTCTAAAATAGCCTTCAAAAAACATTGTTTGCAGTCATTGTCATTCTGTAATATTTTTGCTGGAGATTTTCCATGCCCTTTTAGTACACAAGCATGTACTCTTCGTGCAGTGGGAGCATGCAACCCTGTTCAATGACAAATCCCCCCCCCTCCCCCCGAGTTCTATTGACATCATATAACAAAACTACAGATGTACCAATCTATGGCATTTTGACCAATCAAACCTGCTCTATATGGACATGTGTGCTGCATTCAGTATGGGAAGGACTAAACAATGATGTTTCGACAATTATGTGCTATTAAGGGGCCTGCTCTGTTTGGAAGTTTTTAATAAGATGGATAAATGCTCCATTCTAGTTGGCATCGCATTGATCTTTAAAATATTTTTTAAAATCCTGTTCTTCATTCACTGGCAAATTAACATCACCTGACACTACTTGCCTAAAAATTTTATTATATTTCATCAATATTCCTGAGACTTTTTTAAAATAAACATCAGAACATTCTTGGTGAATCAAACTCCATGTAATTTAACTACCCATTTGAATCCTCTTAACCAATGTATATTTCTGTGAGTGAAACAAACTTTGCATGACTTTACTCACAAGCAAGTTACTGGTACCTGTCTCAACCATTACTTTTCTCCCCAGGTGGCATGAACTAGCTGCCCATCTAGTTAAGCTGAAAGCAAAATGCTACAAATTCACTACATAACACTTTTCTTATTGAATGCAGCCCTGATGCCAAACACATGAATGACAATGTGACACTAGGTCTCCACTACTGTGACATTCATCAAAAAGCACATGGCAATAATTGAACTACAAACCTCTAAAGTAATGATAAAAAGCCAGTACAATTTTTCCTTCTGATACTGTATATTCCATTACATACCCAAATCCTTTCTTGTCCCTTGGATGTTGACCATCATTTTCCAGGGCATCTGCAATCCCATCTACAGAGGATCCCAGCCCTTGGCCCTCAGTCCAGCCCTGTTTCTCCAAGATTTTCCTGCCTATCCCTTTTGTATGCTGCTCAAATTTTCCTATCTTGCATGATGGGTTGTCAGTCCCATTTGGAGGTTGTGTTTTGTGTTTCCTTTGAGCAACACCTAAACAATGCAAATATATAATAATGCAAATATATAATAACAGATAACAGCATTTATTAGAATGCACAGTTATATTCATAAAGAAAAATAATTATAAGTATGATATAGGCATTCCAAAGATATCAATTTTGTTCTGAGACATTATCCTGGGATTGTTCTAAAAACATTAGTCAACTGGTGTACTTAGAAGAAAAATTAATATATTTTTGCAATGGCTTTTTCCATTTAATTTAATTTTCTCCACAAGTGGTATTCTCAATCAAAATGTGATGACTGGTTAGTCCATTGCAATAAAGAATGGTTAATGTATTATTCTGTTATTTTTCTTGAGCAAAAAATAAAGTGAGATCAATAAAATAAATATTTGCCTGTCAAGCAAACAAAGGATGATTAAATATAAAAATATTTTCTAAGTTCTGCAATGTATATCAATGTATAAATCAAGAGCTAATAAAAATAATATCATGATGACGATGTGTTATTTTCAAAGTGCAATGCTCACTCTTAACTTGCCTAATTTGCCTGAATGTGACATTTTCCAAATACTCATACTCTGCAACCAATAGTGTCTGAGGCACTAAGCTAAATCTGAAGGTTAATACAGGTCACTGTGGTTGGAAATAAAGGTCACATTGACCTGGTTTTGACAAAAGGGTGTAACACTCCTCACGATGCATCTTTATCATAAGTTACATGACTATGTAAGCAGCAGTGTCAGGGAAACTGAGCTAAATGCAAACCCAAACCTAGAGAAACTGAAATTAGTACAAAGGTTAACCTATATAAATGGACTGTGAAATGTAGGTCAGTGACCTAATTTTCACGGAAAGATGTAGTATTTCACATGACACATCAAAATACCAACTTATATGACTCTGTGAGCAACAGTGAGAAAACAATGCAAACACAAACCTTAACCTCAGTGTTGATGCTAAATGGATGGACAGATTTACATCATCAATCCATAAGATTGAATTACTTTGCAATTTAGCCAGAAAGTTAAAAAGAATTATTTTCCATTTTATTGCTGTTAACCAGTCATCAATTTATGCAGATACTTCTACCATAAGGCCATGTATTGCCACTTCCTGGGCCATTTAGAGTTCTTGATATCAGTTGACATAACTTCTTATTAGTGTAAATTTGAAATATGTCCATACACTGCATACGCCCCTACTAATATAAGATGCAATTAAAGGCGAAAGTTCTAAGACAAACAGGGGCCATAATGCCATAAAATTTGGCCACAAAACATACAAAAAGTTATGTCATACAGAGAGATTAACTCCATTAAATTTTGTTGGAAAAAAACTAATGGGACTTAGATCTTCTTAATATAAAATTACATACCGTATTTTATTTTAATCCATAAAGTACTTCAAAAGTTCTTGAGCGAAAAAGAAATTGAAGGAAAAGTTCAAAGTCAAAAAGGGGCAATAACTCCATTCAATTATGCTGAAAAATGTGAAAATCATACTTAACCTAGATCTTCTTAATTGAAAGCCTCTATGAATACCTAATTTCATTTTGATCCATTAAGTCCTTTAAAGTTACTGAACAGAAACTATATTAGTGATGGATGTGATTGGGACAGGACAGGACATGAAGGGATATGATGGGACAAAGAACATAGGTAAAATGATATGATGCAATTAAAGGTGAATGTTCTAAGACAGATATGGTGGGGATGTACAAATCCAGTTTTAAATTAGAAATGTATTCATAAAACACGAATGCCACACCACAGTGCTAAAAAAACTGAACTAAATGCAAATTTAAATATGCTAAGCTAATACAGACAGATCAAACAGATATATGTATGTATATATAAGTGGACAATGTTGACTATTCATCGCATAAAAAACATGGTGCAAGGATGACTATTCATTAACCACATAAAAAATACTGTCTAAGGATGGCTATTAATCAACCACATAAAACACACCATCAAACATCAAAGCATGAGTTGTACAGAGCACAGTGTCTCGCCTGCAAACTGTTCTAAGTTGTACCCTGACACTATTTGACTTTCAAAAACTTTAACATTATTAACATAAAATCTTAACACTGAAGACAATGATGCCATCACAGTCACCATTAGAACCAGAGTGTAATCAATGATTACATAACTCACCTCTATGGAGCTTTTAGTAGTTTCCAGCAGCCACTGTAAACGTTATTTATCATGCAGAAAATAAAGTTCAGAATAAAGTGATCTTGACAACGAAATGTTAGCCCATTCTCTAATGAAAAAAAAAATGTTAGCAATTATTTCTAAATTACATTTTAACTTTTAATCATTTTAAAATGTAAATGTACACTTTAAATTGGCACTATATAGCCAGTATTGTGCTTACATACCATTAAACCACCTACCCATCCACCACTTACCTACCTACCTGCCTCCCTACCCACAGGGCATAAAATACATAAAACAATTAAAAAGGAACCTTTCTTTTCTATGATATCAAAGCAGAGGTAATATAATGAGTTCTTAAAAACCAAAGATAAATGTAGTTTTTGTATTATGTTTTTTTCATCAAATCATTGTTCTTAAAATCTGCTTCAGAAGCTATTATCAATGTCCACCCCTAGAAGCCAGATCTTACTGGGTGAATGTCAGAGGCTTCAAGTAACCCTAAAGTGACAATTATTGATGCATGGTCCATGCATCAATAATTACCTTGATTAGCCACTAAAGATGAAGCCTCACATGAAAAGCATGCAGCATGAAGTCCACTCATCTAATTCCGATACCCATTCACATGTACAATACACAGTTAACTTGCTGAGGGTAACATATCACAATATACAATGTACTGTCATTAATATGGAAAGTTTACCACTGAATAAACATATCTATTCCTACTTTCAACTGCATTGGTTAGAAAAGGCATTCTGAGAAGGCTAGGATGTCTACAGCATTGAAGAATCTATGTGGTCATAAACACAAACATTTTACCAATATTAGTAAAGCATAAAATGTAGGTCACAGTGACCTTTGGTTTTAAGGGTGTAGTAATAACAGTGATGCATCCAATTATCAAGCTTCATGACTGTAACATAAACAGCACACAATAAATTAACGTTAAAAATAAAACTGCAACAAAGCCACCAAAGTATGAAATATAGGTCACAAAGACCTCTTTTTGGAATCAGGGTGTATAACTTAAAAAGATACATCCACTGACCAAGTTTCATGATTCTAGGATGGATAACATTCCAAAAACTCATGTGTTCATAAGTTAAACACAAAAACTTAACCAAAAAGCCAGTAAAATATGAAATATATGTCATGATGAGCTTTTGTAGTAACAGAGATATATATCATCATCAATTTCATGATTCTAGCATGAACAGTGCCTTAGATATGAACATCAAACACAAAACATAACCAAAGTCAATAAAATGTAAAATATGGGCCATAATGACCTATAACTGAAATGAAGGAGAAGTGCTCATCAATATGCATCATCTCACCAAGTTTCATGATTCTAAATAGGATGATATGTACATAGCATGCAAAACTCCTATGTGGCTTATGAGCTAAATGTAGGTCACAGTGACCTTTTTGTACATGTGTGGTACTAAACTGTTTACAATCATCCAGTTTAATGATTAAAACATGAACAGTAAAAACACAAAATTTAACCAGTTAATGAAGTGTGAAATATGGGTTACAGTGACCTACTTTAAAGACAAAGAGTGCAGTACTCATCAAGATGCGTCCTCTTACCAAGTTTCATGATTCTAGGTATAACAGTATAAAAAACCTATTTGGAAATGAACTAAATGCAAAAGCTTAACGTATGGCAGTAAAGTGTGAAATATAGGTCCCAGTTAAATTGTTTTGTTGTAAAGGTGTGGTACTAACAGAGATGGATACAATCATCTAGTATAATGATTCTGGCATGAACAGTGCTTGAGATGAACCTAAATCAATGAAATGTGAAATATGGGTCATAGTAACCTATTTTTGTGATGAGGGTATTGTACTCATTAAAATGCATCCCAAACCATGTTTCATGAATCTAGGTATACCAGTATATAAACAGGGTGCATAAAATATATCCTCTCTAGCTAAATGCAAAAACTTAACCTAAGCCAGCAGAATGTGAAATGTAGGTCACAGTGACCTTCTTTTGTTATAAGGGCGGGGTACTAATAAAGGTGCATACAATCATTAAGTTTGATGATTCTAGCATGAACATAGCTTGAGAAATAGACTTAAAAAACACAAAACTGAACCAAAGTCAGTGAATCATGAAATATGGGTTGCCAGTTTTGTGACGAGGAAGTAATACTTATCAGGATTGATCCCCTCACCAAGTTTCAGGTATAATAGTATTTATATAGTGTGCAAAAAAATCAGAGCAAAACACAACAAGAGTACCCTGAATGGTACTTTCTATGCCCATCCCATGTTTAACAGTCCTCTATGTAGAGAACTTAAATTTTTGCTCAGAAACCATTTTCTTCTTTCAGTCCGAGTGACCTTAACCTTTGCTCTTTCGACCCCAAAATCAATAGGTTTCTTTCTTGCCAAAAGTGCAAGCCATCAACAAAATTTGTGCCAGATCTGTGAGAGAACTATGTTAGTGTGGAAATCATTTGTCTTCTATCAGTCAGTGACCTTGACTTTTGACCCCCAAACCAACAGCCTTCTTCCTTACCCCTAGTGAAAGCCATCCATGCAGTTAGTTGAGATATGTCATGTAGAACTATTTTATTCCTTCGTTCATGGTGACCTTGACCTTTGACCTTGTGACTCCAATATCATTAGGATTCTTCCTTACACCAAGTGCTAACTATCACAGTGACCTTGACCTTTGGAGGCTGAAATAGATAGGAGTCTTCCTTACCCCAAGCGCAAACCATCCACAAAGTTTGATAACTGTAGATAGTGAAGAACTTGACTTATTGTGTGGAAACCATTGTCTTTTTCCAGTCACAGTGACCTTGACATTTGACCTTTTTACCCTGAGATTGATATGGTTCTTCCTTACCCCAAGTGAAAGTTTGGTAACTGTAGATACCAGAGAGCTTGAGTTATTGTGCAGAAACCATTTTGCTGTTTCAGTCACAGTGATCTTGACCTTTCAGCTTTTGAGCAAGAAATCGATAGGGCTCTTCCTTACCCTTAGCACAAGCCATCCACAAAGTTTGGCAACTGTTGATGGTGGACAACTAAAGTTATTGTGCAGAAATCAAATTGGCAATGGATGAATGGACAGATGTACAACATCAAAACATAATATGCACCACTTTGGGGTGGCCGTATATTAAATTAACCAAGAATGTACAACTACTGGTATGTACAAAGTTATACCCCTCAGCACCCTCCCCTGGGGGTAGGTGTTATGAAACCCACTCCAAACTATCATCTAGGAACCAGGAAGAAGGAATTGTTGAGATTCAGTAAGGCTTTAAACATGTTTATGGTTTTATCTGTGCAGATGTCAAAGTGGATGCTGACACCAATGCCAACACCTGAGATAGTACAAAAGTTCTCTACTTCGTAAAAAGTTATACACATGTTTTACCATGCTCATGTAGGTGATACAATAAAAATCTAGTTTTAAAAGAACAACATCATGAGTTGCAACAAACCAATGGTGAATCTGTCTGTATTCTCCAGACCGGCCCTTCTCCTTTGCTCCTGCCGAATTGTCTGGAAATCTCTGGCATCTTTATCTCCAGCTCCTTCTTCATAATAAGTACTCATATCTACATCCCAGTCATCTGCCGTCTGCTCATCAAAATCTGAAATGGAAAGTTTAATTTACAAGATACCCTAAAATTTTATTTAAAAAAAGCTGTGATCAAAGATTACCTTGAAAATAAACCCTCCAATTCTGTGATGTTTTGCTCTCATAACTAAGCCAGACTCAAAGTACTAACAAAACTGACTGAAGCAGAGACATATATAACACAGTGATTTGCAACTGACTGCTGTATCAACAGATCTCAGTAACATTACATGATGGTGCATTATTCGATGAGAGCACATTGGGGATAGCCATATTGCGAGTCTGCAGCAATAATGCTTGTCTTTATATTCCATCGCATAATGCAGTTTGCTCTTATTATTCTGTGATATCTCTGGGATGTATCATCAATATTTAACATGAATTCAAATGGTGTTTTCATTTGTATCCTTTTTTTAAATTGTGAAAAGAGGATTTCTTTCTGCAGATAATGAGTCCAAGGGGCGGTTGTGACATCAACAGTCAAATTGGGGGTAATATCTCCATTGCTTCTATTTTATGGATTTCTTTATCTTCCATTAAATCATGTCATATTTGGTACCATTTAAAAACTAAGTACGTGTTTTGTAGACTGCACAACATTTGGGAAAGTTTAAGCTAAATTTAAGGGCAGTATCTATGATCTAAACTTGAGCATACAATTTTATCTTTGAAATAACTAGAATCTCTTTTCCTTCACAACTGTCAAATACCGTATATAGGGCTCCAAAAAGGTAATTTCTTATTTACCCTCCTATAAGTCGGGATGTATTTTGCATGTCAGATATGTCTGAAGGGGTGACTTGTCATCAGTGAGTTCCACTTTGGAAAAATAAACAAGCCAAACTGGATGGATAGATAGATAGGAAAAATAAAGACAAAACCGTGTAAAATACAATTATATTAATGAGTGGAATATGTCACAAATAAATTGACAACTTACATTTTGTTCATCTTTGTGTCATAAAATCCATATGAAATCCATAATGATTGACATTTTAAATCCGTTTATATGATAAATACATGAATTCTATTATAGGTCACATACCAGTATAAAAATAGTAGCCAGAATGATCCGATTCACAATATCCCATAATATGTTCATTCCACATGGCTTACAAATAAACAATGAAAGTCAAGTCCACACTTTTGTGATTCACAGCATGCTATAAATATCACTATCTAATGTCATCTGGTACAAGGCCCAAGAATTCATCCTCATCGTATGAGTGACCAAATTTAGTGCTGAAATTCTCGATCTTCATCTACCTAGTCAGCGTAAATATTGTCTGACTCTGATTCCTTGTCTTTACTGTGATATGCAGGTGCTTACGTGGCGACTGACCTTGGTCTAAGTAAGTGACACTTTGATCATACAGTCTGTGAAATCTATTAAAGGATGCAACTGAACAGGTGTCAATTGTGTGGCAAGATCACAGGGAGTTCAAATAACCACCTTTCTGTTACTTGGCATTGAAAATAAGTATAAAATTCGTGACTTGATCAAAGGGTTGTCACGTGGGAAAAGAAAGTGGGTGCTAAGGGATTAAGGTTAAATGCACATAGGGAGTTGTAGAACTCTACCTGGCACTGAACAGTGTCAAATTTGCAGCTCGATCAAAAGGATTGTCACCTTGAAAACAAAGTCAGTACTGCCTTTACAAGCCAAGGGCTTATAGGCCCATGTGCACTGGCAGGTAACTTTGGAAATATCACTTGGGAATTAGATCTGGCTGATGGAAAAAGAAAATATAAATCATATCAAAACTTTTATTTCATCAAGCACAGTGTTTTTACAGCAAAACAGAAAATATAATACCAATATAGGTTGTTCGGACTTGCATGAAAATGGAAACAATAAACTTACTAGTAAACACCCGCGGTAAACAACATTGATAGACAGTTCACTTTGTGGTGGGTAATATTTAATCTACCGGTAATATTTTCAAATGATTAAAATCCATATAACCACAGATACAAGTATTGTGTAATGAATACTGTCAGGAAATGAATAAACACTGCATATCATATATGTATTTCTGAATGGGAATAGTGGCATAAAAACATAAAAATATTTGAATTGACAGTATTTGTATGTACTGCAAATATCTAGAGTTTCCAATATTACCCCTAGATTTATCAAATTTTTTGTATGTTGTACTTATAAGATGACCCCTACTCCACAAGAATCTAATTTTTAGTAAAAAATATATCAACATATACGCGAGTATATACGGTGCATACCAATTGCTTTATTTTATGCATTTATCTATCTTCTATTAAATTAAGTCATATTTGGTATCTTTTAAAAGCTAAATAAATTTTCTGTAGTCTGCACAAGCTAATTTAAACTTCAAAGGTCATATTCAGGGTTTAAACATGAGCATACAATTCTGTCTTTGAAATAACTTGAATTCCTTTATTGCTGCAACGGTCAGATACTGTGAAACATTTTATTTTTGTGGGTTTCAAATTTCGTAGTTCGGGTGAAATATACATATTCGTGGGTACCTAATTTCGTGGAACTATCATTTACAAAAAAACAAAAGAAATCAAGGATGCATATATCTCTGCAAAAGAATATACTGACATTCATTTCCAAACATTTGCAAGCAAACAGGTTTAATCCGTACAGCAATAATTCAGTTGCTTAAGTAAGTTGTTCATTGCTAACATCTGCAGTAAATGTGGGGATCTCAAAGAAAATGTTGACTTCTTTTTCCACACATCTGAGCTAAAACATTTAATACCACTATTGTAATCTTAAGTAATTAGGTTTTAGGTGTTCTAAATGACTGCTATCAATGCATAAAGTTCTCAACAATTAAGAATTAGGTGCCTGAACAAATCCAATGATTGTAAACCTGACAAGCCTGCCAAATTTGCCCCTTGGGAATCTCTTGCTGCTGAATGACCTTTACATTGTGGTCCAAAATTGGATCCGTAAAATTCAGGTGAATGGCAGTCTTATTTATGCCCGTATTTTGATGGCTGGTGCTGAAGGAATTGTTACAAAATATGATTTCATGAGTAGCATTCAACACAGGTGACTGAGCAGTTAAATTAACTGGAGGACAGTGGAGATGTACATTCAGATCAGGTCTCGGTTGAACTGAAAACATCTCCACTTAAGCCAATTCACGCAAAGTGGTTTATCTGCACACACGACAAAGTAACACTTCAGATAGACCTGACTGAAATGGGCTTTGAGAAAGTGGGACTAATCTGCTGATTGTTTTTTTAGCAGTTAGTTGATATGTACAAAAATGTATTTATCAATGGGAATAATATGTGCTTTGGGAAATAAAGACACACACAGCAAGTAAATCTGCATTTATTATTATACATCAGGTAGAGTAATTACAATCTTACACGAGTTTTCATGTTCATGAAATTTTGCATTCAAATTAAATAGCAATCAATCAGTTTCAGTTTTCCTTGTCATTCACGTACTTATTCTAATGTTTATTTCACATTCTCAGCACTATAGATAATGAACAACAGACCATCCAATAAGCTCTTCTGGTCTATGACCAGTAGAGCTAACAACTACATAAGGTTATCTAAAAAACATAGTGAATTTGAATAGTTTTCATTCTTTGCCAGATTCTCTAATTTCAGGTTTAGGCATCTATAATGTCTAGAAGTGATCGATTACCTCTTGTCATTTACTTTTCAAATTCAGCAAAATACTTTCAAATGTCATGAGATGGTTGCATCCCATGAACTTAAATGTTAGATATGTCGAATTGAAAGTCCATGCCATTGCATAAATCACGTACACCATCCAGCTGAAGCTTTAAAATATTCATCGCCGTTATCCTTGGCAGTAGAAAGGGCCTTCAGTCTAATCGCGTTTCTAGTGACTGCATGCCCCTTTTGACACTACTCTAGAACCCACTCGTTGAAACTAAACTCCCAGTTTGCATAAGGGCTTTCCATTACTCGAATTTTCTTCAGATGCCTGGCACTATCACCTATAACTGACTTTTTCTTGCGCCAGTCACGCACCTGTTTCTCCGACACACCAAATTCATGTTCTGCGGCACAATTGTTATTTTTCTCTGCAAAGTCTATAACTTTTAGCTTAAATGCTCCATCGTACGCATTACGTTGTCTTTTCCCCATATTGGTGAAGTTACCTAAGTTTAGCTATTCACGATGTATGATATCTAAGTGACAAAGTACATAGTAACTGACAGAACACTAATAATTCATAAACTTGGACCATTATTTATGTAGAGAATCTGTGAGAGCATTTGATTATACAGTCTTTGATATCTCATTAAAGGGTCGCTGCAACTGAGCAGGTGTCAGTTGTGCGGTATGATCAAAGGGACTCAACATGACATTGAACAAGCATCAAATGCGTGGCGTGATCAAAGGATTGTCCACTGGGGAAAACAAAGCAGTGCTACTTTTACAAGCTAAGGGATTAAGGTCATAATTGTCAAATTAGTATCTTGATCAAAAGATTGTGAACTTGGAAAAACAAAGCATGTTTGCCTTTATAAGCTGAGGGATTAGGGTCTGATTTAACAAATATTTCTATGTCACGCTTATAAGAACGTCATGAAATGGATAAACACAGTGCATACCATATATGCATTACTGCATAGGAATAGTGGCATGAAAACATAAAAATATATGAATTTACAGTATTTTTATGTACTGCAAACATCTAGAGTTTCCAACATTACCCCAAGATTTTTTATTTTTTTAATGTCGTGCTTATAAGACGACCCCTACTCTGCATGAGTCGAATTCTAAGTAAAAAATGTTGACTTATAAGCGAGTATATACGGTATACAGTTTGAACAAAATTTATAACAATAGACAAACAAGATAAGAGCATCTTTACAGGAAAGAGAAAAATCTAAGAGTTCCAAAGGATGGAATTAGAAGACATAAGTATCAATTAACAACAGTAATGTGTCTCTACCTCCTTCTTGTTCTTGCCAGTACTGGGCATCTGTATAGAAGACTAGTCCACTTCCTCCCTTTTCCCATTTGAGTTCTATATCTTCCTCAAACAGTCGCTCTGTATTGCGTTCTTGATTACTGGGATCATCACAGAGTGCTTCATGTCTCTCCCATTCCTCACAACTGTCATTATCCTGTAATCATAAATACATAATAATATTAATAAGAAAAAAGACACATAGGTGACTATATGTGATTTTTATAATATGTGTAGAAAACTAGGCACATGCAGACAAGGGTCCATAGAGCACTCTGTTGAGATCTACAATGCTTCATAGACATAGTCTCCTTTATGCAACAGAAGTACTGTAAATGGTACACTATACATTCACTCCATGTTTAACAGGACTCTTTGTAGGAACTAGTATGGCATAATTGACTCTGGAGATTATTTACCAATGTACCTCAATGATTTGGACCTATGGTCAAGGCATGTTGTCTTGAACTCAAGTTACTGTGCAGAAACCATTATTTTATTATATTATTAGACTTATATGACCATGACTGTCACTTCTGACTTTTACACCCAGAATGTATAGGTTGTTTCATACCATAAGTGCAAGTCATCCACAAAGTCTGGTCATGAAACTTTGTCTAGAACAAAAGTTACTCTGCAAACCCATTTTTCTTTGAACCACAATGACCCTGACCTTGGAATTTTTGACCCCCCAATCAATAGGCCTCTTCCACACTTTTAGTGCAAGCCCTCCACAAACTTTCACGCTCTAGAACTGAAGTTAATATGCAAAATCATTTACGTTCAGTCAGTAGCCTTGACCTTGATCTTTTGAAGCCCAAATCAATATGCTTCCTTCTAACTGCAAGTGCAATCCATCCACAAAGTTTAGTCCATGTCTGTGAAGTAGAACTGAAGTGATTGTGCAGAAACCATTTTCTTCTTTTAGTTAGTGACCTTGACCTTTGACCTTTTGATCCTGAAATATATAGGCTTCTTCCTTATTCCAAGTGCAAGTCATCCACAAAGTCTGGTAGCCAAAAATGGAGACATGAGTTATTGTGCACAAACCATTTTTCTTTTATGTCACAGTGGCTCTGACCTTTGACATTTTGACCCTGAAATTGACAAGTTTCTTCCGTCCTCCATGTGCAAGCTATCCGCAAAGTTTGTTAGAGATATGTGCTGTAGAACTGAAGCTATCATGCAGAGTATGAAAAGTTAATTGACAGGCAGGGTCATAGCATCATATACTCTGCCAAAATGGCGGATATATAAGAATGCACCTCCTTTCACATTATTTTCTATCATTTATATGTTCTCCATTTTTGGAGAAAAGCACCCCCATAATGCACCAAAACTTGTTTTACAAATGCCTCTGGAAACTCAACTGAATGAGGGTGGAGTTAAGTGTATCCAACTGCAATGAAGCCAAGATATTTTACACTTAGACATGGGATGAAGTTCACTACACTCACTTACTGTGAAGCCTTAAGTCCTGAAAAGCCAAGAACTCGTGCCCTTACTTGTACTCTTATTTTAAGGAATTAAAGTACACATACTTGTACTTTGAAATGGAAAAGTACCCTGTACTCCTGAGCACATGTTAGAGTACAAAAGAAAAATTAATGCAATTAAAGTTGGGAGCCTCTCCTGCATAATACTTGAACTATGTTGACACTAGCAATCACCAAAATCACCAGTGTTTTTATCATGTTTATCAGATTTTTCACATGGCGATTCATTTCATCAAAAACAACATATTTGACAAGTGAAAATCTAGTGGTTTGTGCAGATTTTAGGCTTGAAGTCACTAACGTCCACTAGAGTAATGTATTTTTGAGATTGTTTAATGGTGTCATGGGACTAAATTTCTTAACAAAGGAACTTGCACAAATGCAAAATTTGGCCATAAATCAGACTTTTATTATTTTGAAAAGGACATTTACAGAGAAAGAGGGGAATTTTTTAAGAAAATACTTGCTAATAATGGGTAATGACTAAAGCTGAGTAGGAGCCAGATCCATAACAGAAAATTCCATACTAGATAATCGAACATGTCAGTATTTTTTCAGGGCAAAATTTGGCGACTACTGGGAAAATTCTAGCGCCAACCTAGTTTTAAGTTCACAATTAGAGCTGATAAATTAATCTTAGAAAAATCACAAAATTTAAGTATTGCTTAATTCTCAAAGAAGGTTATCTTTTTTTCTTGAGTGACCTTTTTTGTGAACCTAGAAAGAACCATTCCCAGGATCTACTGAAAAAGACCAAGAATGTTTAATCCCGTTTCTTTGGGAAACCAAGCATATGTGCATATCGATTGGACCCAGTATAAATTACAGCTCTCCCTCATCATAATATGGTAGTCTGTGTTATATACCGAACCATGTTATAATGAGAACCGTGGTATATACCAAATCGTGATATATTAAGAACAACATTATATACTAACCCATGGCACAGTGATCTCCCCAGAAATTTTCGATAGCATCGGGGTACGTGTGTTTGGGTCCAAATGTTTTACAAAGCGCGCGTTAACGTCATAAAAGTAAAACAAATTAATATCAATGAAATAAAAAGAAGTGCATATATTTACATAGTATTTTTTATTTACCTAGGTTATAACAGTAACAACAATGCATATCTCATTTATTTCTTAATTTAAATAAATGATATTCGTCTTTTCTTCATTTCACCATATACATGTAAACTGACTGCAACATCACAATTAAAGTCTTTTAGGGGTTGTCCTTCAGTACTGATTGTCATCAGGTAGTTCAGTACCCTCTGTGACAACCTGTTCCTTAAAACACTCTTAATTCTATTCATTGAGGAGAATGACCTTTCACAATCTGAAAAAATGGAACATAAAATTTATTAATGGATGTACAAAAAAGAGACAAATATACCTGAATCCTAATTAAGTTAATTATCATGGAAAAATTCTTCCGGCACAATTTACACAGCATACCTGCAAAATATATATGTAATTACATAGTCTTATTTTCAAGAATTTGATATAGACTGGGTGGAATAAACTTTTGAGGTCATGACTTCACTGAATAATAAGTAAGAATATGGATGAAATTATTTTATTTATATTTATAAAGGAATACTTTTTATTTATATCTTTTCAAAAGAGGTAAAACTGGAAGATAAAAATTGTTCCGTTTACTACTTGGATAGAAAAGAGAAATTAATAGAGCAGCACTCACTTAAGTTAGCAATATGGAAAACTTACCATCCGATCCAGCAATTTCCACCCAAGGGAATAACGTCTTCCATTCATTATTAAATCCTGTCCTTCGTTTCTTGATATCATTCTTTTTGGAAATCATGCTGGTGCTATCGGAATCAGAATCACTGCCACTATTTGTGACGCTAATTTCTGATTGTCGTAACAAGGCCAACATGGGGCTAGCCTGGCGCTGGGTAATTTTTCGTTTCTTGGAAGGTGGTGTGTTCATTTTTCATAATAATTTTTAATTTAATCGGTGTAACTGCTTTGGCTGTTAATGAAAACGACTGACATATATATAACACTACCAGTAGACTCCATTGTTGCTGGCCAATCACATGACTAGGTGCAGACGAAACCCTCACCAAAGGTCACGCACCGGCGGTCACACAAGCCAGGTACAATGGATAATGGTTAAGTGAGTGAGCAATTATCCTGGATTATCTTAATAAAATACCCCAGAAGAGGTAAGAACAGGTGTCATTTGAGTGGGGCTTTGAATTAGGTGACAGGATGTTTGTTTAACAGATTAATTTTATAAGGGTAGTGGGAAACATCAAAGAGTAGCGGCACAAGAGCATAGCGTAGCGGCTGGTTCTAAAGCGTCGGGGTTATCGGAGTTTGAAATGATAGCGTAGTGGGCCCACTACAGTAAAAGGCCCTCGGGAGAACACTGCATGGTATAGCAGGAATAATCAAAATTTATTAAATAATGGTGTTTTGAAAAGGAAATAAAGATACAACAATAAACTTCGCATTCGTTTCTTTCAACCCATTATGTTATACATTGGTATGATTTTGGTCATCGGGTCCATAATGGTACTGTGTTATATCCGGAATCGCATTCAAATGAAGTGCATCATAATGAGGGAGAGCTGTATCTGACAGATATAAAGACTAAACACTCACCTCATTGATATTATATAACTGACATGGCCAGGCTTTAAATTCCTTTTTTGTCCTAACTTGGGCATTACAAATCCACATGCCTGACACCCACAAAAAGCAGAACTTTGGCTTCACAAGCTCAAGTTTGCAAGATACTTGCCTGTGGGCAAGTCAAAAATTGTGAGACAGAAGGAGAAAGATGGGTTGTTTTCAGTTTGTAATGCTTTTTGTTCTGCAAGTCTCATACTCTGCAATCTCACCACAGTACACATATCAGAACATAAATTATTTAGTGTTTATATGTACTGCATTCTTCCATTACATAAATGTCTCCAGTTTCTTTCATCTATCAATCCTTTAATTCACACGATACACTGTCAAAGTCTGCCATTTCCATCCTGTGGTTAATGTCATGGTCAGTCTTGCATTTTCTCATTCAGACATGATGTAAATATTTACTATTTGAAGCAAGTGTTGACAAAGAGGGAATAAATACTTATATTTTAA
Organism: Margaritifera margaritifera; assembly: GCA_029931535.1. Lineage (NCBI taxonomy): Eukaryota > Metazoa > Mollusca > Bivalvia > Unionida > Margaritiferidae > Margaritifera > Margaritifera margaritifera. Next base: position 5,904,064 of record JAQPZY010001684.1, read on the forward strand.
CTTATCAGCTACATTTTAATCATAATATTCTGTAATTATATTGGATTTGCTGACTTTCAAGTCCTAACCTAGTCATGGGCAGTTTGTGAGTAGACTCCAAAATGTGCAGAACTTGCCGACTTGCAAAAATCAGATTGTCAAAGATTGTTTTGATGCATGTCGCTGATTTGAAGGTGACTAGAGGATAATTGTTAATAATATGACTCGTGAGATTTCTTTACCAGTGTGTTTGGAAATGAAAGGTACTCTACCCTAACAATTATCCACCTGGATTTCTTGAAAAGCATGATTCATGTACCGAAACTCTAGCACTCACAAGCAGTGTTTATCATCTATTGTTTACATAATAATTACAGGAGATGAATACATACTTACTGTTTGGAAAATAATTAAACGGACAAAATAAGTGTTGTGAAGTCATTTTCAAAAATCATTACAAAAAGTCTATCTGAAGTTCTGTATTTGTAAAATAAATATAACACAATTTAAAAAAAAACTTCCATATTTTATTTTACCATATCAGCTTATTTTTTGCCTTTTGTTGTGATATTATGTTGTCATATCCTGAGGCAAGCTCAAATCTCCCAAGAGCAAGTTAAATTTTCCAGTTAGCCCTAGAGCAAGCAGACTTTTACAAAATATGTAAAGCCCTGCTAACCATTAGTGTTATTTTACCTGACTGGGAAACTCGACATATCAGCCCAGTGTTTTTAAAACACACGGTGTTGAACATAAAATCAGAAGTGTGTCATCTTGTTTAACTTTATTCCATTTTGAAATACATCTATGTGTTTATCTAGCAAAACTAAAAACACATCTTTTGATGTACATCTACTCTTTTCTCTAAGTATGGTCAAATATATGCAATTATAACCAGAGCTCTCGATAAGCAGTGCATTTGCATATTGTATGTAGAGAACTTAACTAAAAATGCATAACAACATTTTTTAATGCATTTAAATAATGCAAAACAGGTTAATTTTATGCATTAATCCAAAGCTGTCAGTATATTTCTCTTGCCATAAGCACTGTCCATGCTGAACTGGTGGCACATTTGATCAATATCAGCTATGCTATCGGTTCAAGTTCCAGATGTTCCATGCACATTTGAAATGACAGAACCTGATCCTTGTAAAATCACTCGTTGAAACAAAGCCACATAACTGAACACTAAGCCATATGATGCATTCAAAAAGGCATGATTAATAATGTCAGCGTAAGTTTGTCTTTTGCTGTTTTCATTAAATACCCCATCAAATTTGAAAAAACACAGTTAGTTCCAAACCAGGGAGTAAAAAGTCATGTTTTGGGGGGTAATATTAATTTTAATTATGTAATACTTACCAGCAACTATTGCATTGCTTTCCTTTTCCATGACTCTAGTCCCCAGTCCAAGGTTCATAAGAGGGTTTTGACAACTCCCAAAGAACACATGAAAGATTCCATCGAGGCATTAGTGAGCGAGATACCAGTCTTTGCAGCGCAAAATACCCATGATCAGTGAGATGAGGGTCAAACCCAATGATGGAGCCCCTAGTGAACTTGAGAGTGTTAAAAAGGGATGCCCAATAGCCCTTAATAGTGGACACTGAACATTCTCTTTCCTGAAAAAAATAAGAGAGAAAAATCTGTATTTCATACTGCACCAATCATAGAAGATTCTCCATTTTGCATCATAAACCCTTGAAGTAGATTGCCTCCTTGCCTGGTCAACGCAGTTGGCAACTGTACTCAAAAACTGGTCCTAGCAGACTGATCCCTTGAGATGAGCTAAGCATGAAGGTGGAAAATCTGGGGGCTGTTGTGGAAGAGAGATTCCCTGTCCTGCAACAACAGGTCCCTCCTCTGTAGTAATCTCTTGGGCTCCAAAAGTTCGGTAGGTCACTGAGCCACAACCATTGGGGTCACAGCAGGGGCTACCAGAATGAGCCAAGCACTCTAGATCCTGACTTGGTGGAGCATGTGCGGAATTATTTTGAAAGGTGGGAAGGCGTACACATACAGATGATCCCACTTTAGACTGAAAGTGTCCACTGCCCTGGCCCTCTGATCTGGGACTGGAGAGATATGAAAGGAGAGCTTGTTGTTCAGTCTCGTAGTGAACATGTCCAACAAGGGTTCCCCTCTCCAGTTGGAAAAGTGCATCTGCTAATGACTAGTGCAGAGACCATTCCATGAGGACCACATGACTCCCTCTGGACAGATTGTCCACCAGGATATTCCTCTTGCCCGGAATATGGCATACTTGGAGAGTGATCTCTTCCAAGGCTGACCATCGGAGGAGGTTTGAGACTTCTACACAAAGAGAAGGAGCATGTGTACCTCCCTGATGCCTGAGTTACGCAACTACTGACATGTCTGAGGTGACCATAATACAATGATGCCTTATGAAGCTGACACACCCCTGTAAGGCTATAAACACTATCTGCAGTTGTTTATATGAAGCGTCACTTCTTCCTGGCATCAAAATCCCTGAAGAACTACCTCCTCTGGATCCAGCTGAGCACCCCATCCCAAATCTGATGCAAAAGTGTACAGAAAAGAGTGGAGTTGGGGATGTGAAACGGGATGTTGGTCAGAAACCAATCCTGATTTAGCCACAAATGCAGATGATATTGAAAACTGGATCCCATGCGGATCTGAGCTAACAGAGGGTCCTTGTCCAGTTTCCAGTTTGCTAGAAACAGGAACTGACAAGGATGCAAGTAAAGTCTCCTTAGAACCGCAGCTGAGTTCAGAGTCTCCAGGAGAGACAGGTAAAGATGAGCTGACAATGAGGTCTTGGCCAGAAGAGCCATTATGAGGGATAGAATTTGGTTGATCCTATCCAGAAGAACACAGCTAATGAGGAAATTCATCCCCACATATACGAAGTCCTGAGAAGGGATGAGATCTAACTTTTCTAGGTTTTGGGATAAGACTGAGACAGATCACCATAAACCAACAGAGGGAAAGGTCCTTCATAAAAGTAAAGGCTCTGGGGGTGGAGGCGAGGCTGAATGGGAGAGCTCAAAACTGAAATGCCTCCTGGTTGAGACAAAATCTGAGGTATTTCATATGTGGGGGCAAGATGGGGCTGTGAAGGTACGCATACTGAAGATTGATTGAGACCATCCAGTCACAGGGCCTTACCACGCTCCTGAGTGAGGTGGTAGTCTCCATCCTGATGTGTTCTTCCTGAAGAAATCTGTTTATGGTGGACAGGTCAATTATGAGTCTAAACTTTCTGCCTTTTTTCACACCAGAAATATCTGGGAATACAAAGCCCAAGTCTGGTCATTCTCCACCCTCTCGACTGTGCCCTTCTGCAGAAGGGTTTGTACATCTTCCCTTAACAAAGCCAGTTTGGACTGTTGAAAGAAGATTTGGTTCAGTGATAGTGTAGGATGTTCTCAGAAATAAAGCTGGTAACCATCCCTTAAGGTGGAATGGACCAAAACATCATCCATGATGCCCAACAAAACCCTTGAAAAAAGGGCTAGACGAGCTCCTACTGGGACACTGGGAAGAGGAAGGCACTGCTGGAGACGGTGCAACTCCCTAGGGCCAACCCTCTCTCTCCTTGGCAAAGGGGAAGAAGTCCGAAGACTTTCTCCTTTGGCCTCTCTGACTGCCATGTGCAGTGAAAGGTGGGCAAGAGGGAGTTTTAAAACTGAAGCTGCTTATGAGACTTTTGAGGCTGTGCCTGCTTGTAAGGTCCCATAGGGTGGCCAGGGTGGGCACTTCTTGGCCTGTTTTGAAGGGTCTGGAGTTGGAGTAAGGGGTCTGTATTGTTGGTCTCTCAAATTCTGTGATGCCATGGACAAAATGAGGCCTCTGAAGAGTGTCTCTGCCTCAAGAGGTGCAGACCTTAAAAAGTGCTTGCTGGGGTCCAGCAAAACCGTTGACATCTCCAAGGTGGCATCTCTGCAGAGGTGAAGAAGCTCCAGAGAGAACATCAATAAGATAAAAAGTGCATGATGTGAGTCTTCACCTCAACAAATACCTCCAAAAAAAAGAATACAAAAGAACAAAACAATGAGGACAATAAATGATGGTTGCTTCAATGGTTAAAACAGTAGTACTTTTATGATCACCAATGAAACGCCTGTCTAGATAAATCACTTACACTCACCATCAAAGAGAGTCTAAAGCACCACTGGAGACAATATTTCCTCCTTCAAGATACTGAAGGAGATTGCCAAAAATAGATCAGCATGCGAAGCGATTATCACAAGAGTATGGACTTTAAGCTCCAAGGCCTTCGAGATCTTAACCAGGAGGTGAGCACATGCCCCAGTTGATATCCCCACTTGTGTGATGCCTGGGGGTGGGGGTGGGGGGTGGCTTATGAGGCCAGGCAGGGAATGGACCCGATAGCTGGAGACAGAAAAAAATGGCTGAAGCATAGAAGAGGGGACGGACCACCCCATCTGCTGCCTGGTGAAATCTTGTTCCCTGGTACACTTCTGTGCAAGCTCCCAAACCATTGCCAAGTGTGGAAGCAACAGAAGGCCTGGATGAGATGCTGCCCCAGAGAGCCTCTACAGACTGCACATAATCTTCTTGCCCTCAGTGCCTGAAGGCTTAGGACACAAGTCTGGGGGAAGGAGGTGGTAAACTTCATTACTGCCTTAACAAACATCCAAACTTCCACTTTCTCCAACACCTGACCAGAAAGGTGGAAAGGAGATGAGAACCCAATGGAAGGGGAGGGCCCATCACCACTGGTTCCTATAAGAACTCACTTGAGTCCACTGTGATCGAGATGACATCATTGTTCTTGAGCCCACTGCAGAAGTGAGACAGGACTGTCCTTCCCTGTATCTCTCTCTGAAGAGGGAGACATAAAAATGGGGTTGTCCTCATCCCAAAGCTACTCATGGGGAGTGATGGGACTAACCCTACAAGTGAACCTTCTAGGCAAGTGCAATCACTGATCCCTTCTAGGTTGTCTAGGGGGTGAGTGGTGGTCACCCTCCTTTATGATTGCCCTGGACTAAGGTCATGTCAAAGGTCCATAGCCTGTCACATTGGCCTTTGAAACCAAGGGAGGGACATCCTGGATGCCATGGTGTGAAGGAAGACTCACTTCCTAGAAAGTGGGGTCCCCACATCCCATAGGGATTAAAAGGGAACATTGAGAGGAGGGATGCCGATCTGATCCCAAACCCTAGTCAGGCAAGTACAACCTGACTCCCTTTCCCTATTGGGATTAAACAGTAACATAAGAACAGGGGGGTGGGGGTGGAGAGTGGAGGGGTATATCAACTCAATCCCTGTCCCTAGACTGATAATCAAAACCTGTGACCAGTGACTGGTGTTTGAAGCCTGGTGACCGGTGGATGCCAAGTGCATGGTGACCTGTGCCCAGTGACTGGAGACCAGTCAAAGACTGGTCTGATGATGACAATCTGATGGACAAACCCACATCAGAAGGTATAATTTGCTAATCTCAGTCACCAGGACACCAACTCTAAGAGGGTGCGCCTCAAAAAGAGGATGGTATTCCATATGTTGGCTGTGCCTAAGGAGTAAGACTGCGATCATGTTCGTTTCAAGTCTGGCCCACCAATACTAATTGGAGGAGAGAATAATTAGCTTGGAATGGGGATTATAGTCCTGGAAAAGGAAAGCAATGCAATAGTAGCAGGTATTGTGTTACTGCTATTAAAATACTGTAGCATCATTTATTTTTGTGGCTCTCAATTTTCATGGTTTGAAAGTCAAAGTTTGTATATTTGTAGGTATTTAATTTTGTGGATCAATCTCAACAAATACCTCTAAAAAAAAGAATACAAATGAAGAAAACTATGAGGACAACAAATGATGGTTGCTTCAATGGTTAAAACAGTAGTACTTGTCTGATCACAAATGAAACAACTGTCAAGATAAATCACTTACACTCAGCATCAAAGGGAGCTGACACAGCCAGCTACTAATCAGTTATTAAAGAACATATGTACTGTCTCTTCCTAAAAACACTGTCCATAAAGTTGCACCATCAATTATTGTATATACTCAAGTATAATCAGAGTCCAAATGCAAACAACATAGATCCTGATCTTCTGGCTCATAATGTGCCGGCAGATCAGGATCTCTGTTGTTTGTTTTACTGATAAGTCCTACAAAATGCATAGACCCAGATCTGCCTGCGCATTATGTGATGGCAGATCTGGGTCTATGTAGTTTGCAGTTGGTACTGGCTTATACACGAGTACATACGATACTTTCTGACAACCATGGCATTAACACAGTAGCTTAATAGTGGTAAAAATCAACTTAGATCCCCATCGGTTTGGACATTCCTCGTGTGAACAAATACATGACTAGCTGCCTCTTGCTCAATGCAATTAGCAAGCAGTGTCAATATTTGATGTGCTCAGAGCCCATCAAAGTGCGAAGATGCTAACTAAATTGAAAAACAATGGAATCAGTCCTTTGTTTGAGCCTGCCTCATGTACGAACCAACTTCAACCACTAGAGTTTACTTAAAACATTGTCAATGAAGCCAACAGATGCTAAATGGATAATTGTGCTCACATGAAAATGTCTGAAAGATTGGACCTAATTATACGTGGCTTTGAGAATACTGGCCTTGTTTAATTCAACAATTTCAGGATTATTTACCCAACGAACATCTGTGTGTACCAGCCAACCTGAGTGACGCGATGTTCATTCAGTGGTTTTGTCCAAAAATCAGTGAGGTGTGAGTTTCAATACTCTGCCGTAATTAGTGTACATACACAATGTTTCATTAGTAATTGTGCCTCAAGGAATAGTTTTGGTATTTTACAGTCATGTTGTTCATTGGGAATAAGCATGCATGGATAAAAAAATGAGATGAGCTTTCACAATGATTTAAATTTGTTGACAACAGTTCACTTAAATGAAGAATCGATTTTAATAAGTATTAAATCGAATTTTCATTTATAGTATCATTTCCTATTATATCTTTCATTTTATATGGATAACAGTGTTTCCATAAATTATGATTTTTCTCATTCTCTCTATCCTTACTTATCTCACAACACATCAATTTTAAGGCAGTAAGTGGAAATTACAGCTACTGGATACCGTATAGATAGTGTGCATTAAAATGCCTTCTAATTCTTTTTTTTTGAGGGTGAAAATAAAACAGACAAGTGTAAAAGCTAATATTTTTAACCAGATTACAGAAATAACATTGATTTATCAAATACCTTTGTTGATCTCTAGAAATTAAACACAGTTAAAAACAAGAGGGTGGGGGCTTCTTCATCATAAATAAGTTGCTAATTTTATTGTTGGGTCTTTAAATTCATGGTTCAAGGCAACAACGAAATCCACAAAAATTGGTAACCCATGAAAATTAGTGATACTACAGTACTAGGTGCCTAATTTGATAAATTTATATACACAGCTCTGACAACATAAGCAATTTCAGTCTAAAATTAAGATAGCACAAATAAAGGAAATCATAACTTAAGATTTACATGTAATTTCACACTCTCCTTTGTCATTTCAGCCAAGACATTCTTAAACTTATTGGTTATTATTTAAACCCTATATGAATGAATGTTTGCATTGTTTTAGTTATATAGTTTGATAAATAAAAAGTAACTTGTTTTGGAAAAATAATTAATGTTTAGATTTAAAGGAATCTGGTATGCAGGTGCAACATATGATTTTTGTTCTCTTTTATCGAAACAGTAGAGTCAGGCTTTTTCTGAATTCTATGCAGTTACAATGTCAGAAATAGTCTATTTGTACCAATGTCAGAAATACTCTATTTGTACTCTGGAGAACTCTCTGAATAGTACCCATACTTGTACTCTTACTCATAATTATGAAATCCAGAAGTACTTGTACTCATACTGATATATACTCTAACTTAACAAAGTACTTCTACTCACACTTTAGTACTTTAAAAAGCACTCTGTTCCATGTCTGCTCTTTGACAGGTGATCAATATATAAATTTCAGAACAATTGGCATCTATGAAGATTTGGTATGACTTATTTCAATTTGTTTACTTTTGGGATAACATGTACTTTTGGTGGATTTAATTAAAGAAACACCCAAACATAAGCTCTTTCTTTGAAAACCATTTTTTCAAGAAGCAAGGCCTTACGATTGGAGATTTCAAATTCTTTTTTTGACTGTATTTGAATGAGTTCTAGATTTGTAACAGCATTTAATTCTTGGAAATAAAACTCATGCCACTCAGTAACTTCCACTTTGGAAATTCTACCGCATTTTTTATCGGATCTTAGGGATTTTCAAAACAGAAATGTATAAATTCTTTATATACTGGGTAATAAAAGACGAAATGATGCAATCCAAGAGGGAAATCACATAATAATAATAATGAAAATTTCATGAGAAAATAACATAAATCATACAATTTTAGTGAGTGACTTTTTTCAAAACTAGTACATCCAGCATATTTGTGATGTAAATTTTCATGCACTAATGATAAACTAAACATAAATTTATATTAATCAGAATCATTACCATAACTACTTTTTTCACAAATTAGATTTCCTTACTCAATATACGTAAATTTTATTATCATGAAAATTTTTTGATCGACAGTATTACATTAGTATTAATAATCCTTAGCTATGTTAACTTTCCGATTTATATTTATAATAAATGGAGTCTGACTGTATTTAAATTTATTCAGGAAAACAATTTACCTCCTCCGAGTCAGAATTTGATCGTTCTTTCTCTATCATCTTTTCCTCTATTCTTTCATTCATCATTTTTCTCATCTCAGCATCAATCTTTTTCTTCTTTCCAGATCTCTTTTCTTCATCTTTACTGTTATCACCTTCTTTCTTTTCAGCATCTTCAAGAAGTTTCCTTGAAGATGGTGATTCAGCAACATCTGTGGTTTTGGAAGATTCTATTTCATGCCCTGAGGCTGAAAGCACAGTTATGTCCTCTTCTTCATTCCCCTGAACCACGTAACCCCCATAATTGAATGGGACACTCCCATATTTTTTATTTGTCCTTGTCTTAGGAAAGATCAAACCCAGTCTTTTTATCACAGCAGGTGGAAGTCTGCATTGACGTATGAATTCCAAAAATACCATAGTGGGTGTTCCCACATTTCCATTTGGCATTACATCAGGGGGATGTAACTCTGCAAGTCCCATAAGATCTTCCTGAGTAAACTCTTCTCGGTCTGGATGTATCATCTTTTGTTCTTCTCTAGTTTTGTATGTGGCAGACTCTAGAAAAGTAAATAAGATGGAGCTAATGATTATAGAGTGACATTTATGCTGACCAATCAGCAATTTAGTTTTAGACAAACTTCTTTTGTGAATGGTAGCTTATTATTTAGACACTTCAGTGTACACAAAGGTAGATTTAAACTTTTAGATGTTATACCATATTACCTGATCATGGCATGAAACTGCATTCTAACAACATTACTTGATGTCTCATTATTAATATTTGATTCTCATATCTATTTATATATTTATTTTTTTACTGCAAGTACAGCTCAGAGCAATGCAAAGTGTCACCCACAAAGTAATCTCTTATGGTAACCAGGTGTTAATTCAGGGCTATTTGAATACGATTACCCTTTTCCAGTGGTACATTATTTTAAAATCATGTAGGATGTTTGAATTTTTGTTCACAAAAAGCCTATTTTGCTCCCAGAAGTGAGGACCTGGATACCATTTTAAACAAAACATAGAAAACACATGGTAATTCATAGCATCTCCATATAGGAATGGTTGACATACATTTGTTTTCTGTTAAAACTATTCCATTTCTATTTCTTCAAGGTTTACTGTCTATAAGTACAATCACAATTACTGCAAATTTCCAAAAAAGAAAATTAAACAAGACCAAATAAACTAATACATGTATTTTCTATTGCAACATAATAATTTTAAAAACATTTTCTGTGTTGAAAAATTAAAATTCTGCACAATGCAATGACACCGAGGCTGAAAATAAGCATGAGCTTTATTGCAATAGATGGAGATTCCTCTGACCTTTCACATCCCATTTTAGATATTTGGACAGTTATGTATGGATGAAAGGTCATATTAGAAATATGGAATCTGCCAAAACCATGCAATAGCTGCATAGACATACCTACCAGTACATGCAATGTGAAAAACACAATTTTTCTCAAACACCCAGACACGACCAAGTTAATAAAAACTATCATCACAGGGCAGTTTATACATCTGATTGTCACAGAGGTGATAAAAAGGCAAAGGCGGTCAGAGATTAACAATCACCTTTGCACAGATTATTAAACTGACTGACAATAGCTAGGGTGATTTGTACTTAGAAGCCTTTGAGAACTGCTGTGGGAGTAATCTTTATTAAAGATTACTGGTTAGTTCGTGATCAGTGGCAACATTCCTTTGGAGTCAGGTTTGAGTCCATATATAAAATGCAAAACATGATTATTTCAGTATTTGGAATAGTGTGGAAGTGAGTCATTTTTTAAAGGCAAAATGGCAAAATACTGCTGCAATGCTGGGAAGGATGAACCATCTACAAAGTGAGCAAAGTCCAGCAAAACTCAATTTCACAACTCCTGGTTGACAGAGTTTGATGTGGTTAAGCACAGCAGCAAGGGGGAGCATTTTATTCTTTGTATATACTGCAAACACTAAGTCGACATTAGTCATTCTGGAGCATATGAAATCCATGGAAATGGTAACAGCACCAGATCGCTTGAAAAAATACTTTTGCTCTGATTTGTAGAAGAAAAAAAAAATACTCATTCTCTCCATTACCATAGCTGGACAAAAAATTTACTTGAAAATCCCTGGACCACTTCCCAAAAATTAAGATATCAGTTCTTTAAGACTGCATTCTACTATCCAATGGATTTTAAAAACAGACACTTGGTGTATAGTCTGTGTGCTGTGAGCATGTGACTGTGTACACGTGTGTGTTGTAATGATATTTGACAGTGCAAAAACTACCAGCTTTTTTTTTGTTTGAAAGTGTATTAAATGCTTCAAAGATAACATTATATTTTTTTTATTCAAATTTGAACTTCCAGTCATTTTTTAAAGGCTCATATGAGAAGATAACTTATTCTCAATTATGTGACATTGCTTTTTGGGGTCTCATGCATTGATCCCCCTTGGGACCACAAAACACACTTTCTGAGTCTCAAAAAAACCCAACCCAACACAATCTAGAAGGTTGGCAGGTATGAATAGGGTAGATAATTTAACAAGTGCTATCACACTATATTTAATTCTATGTGTGGAATATCAATAAGTAGAATATTTGTCTTTTCATTCACAAGAATGACAGGGATTTTTCTACCATTTTCAAAATGGGTCTTCAACCTGGGAACCATGGAATTGAACATTTTTATGTGTAAAAGAAAAAAAAAAAAAAAAAAGAAAGTTTTATATTTTTTAAACTATTAATTCACACACATTTACAACAGAAAGAATCTTGAACATTAAAATAATTCCGAAGTCCAGGGTCCATGCCAAGGGGCAATTCAGTTGAAATGGTCGCACTTGAGTCTATCATTTTGCCTAAATATGCACAAAAAGCAAAGTTTACTTCGCCTTGTATTGATTTCAGGACATCCCCCACCCCTTTTTGTTTCAATATAATGCAATAATAATCAAAGCAATGCCAACTTTTGTGTCAATTTTTCCTTCAAAGAGAAAGGTGGGAAGTTAGGAAAAGATTTTTTATGCTCTGTAGTCAATTTTGGTGCTAATTTGATGATCATAAATGTCAGAACTTACACTGCTATCTACAGGATTTCCACTGAAAATTCAAGTGAACAATTGGAATTTTTTAGCCCAATGACAAGTGAATCATTGTACATATCCAGGTCCATTACTAACAACATTAATAATTGTATCCACTATTTCATCCAATAAAAATATGAAAAGAGGACTTACACTGTGGAAACTATTGTCAATTATCGACTGTAACATATTTTCGAGGTTGCCATTTTTTTTAAAATAACTACTATAATGAAACAAAAATATAAATGTTTTGATATTTTTATAAAGATTTAATAGAATTTCATTAGTATATTAATCACTTGACATGAAAAAATGCACCAACAGAAGTTTAAAGTGACTATTTTGAAAATTATACATTTTAACTTTCTCTCTTCCCCCTATTTTAGCCATCTTTGCCTTATTCTGGCTGGAGAGAGAAGTCATTTCACCTATAAATTAGAGTCAAGCATGGACCCTGTCAAATTTTGTAGCCTGGGTTATTTTGACTAAAAATTCTAATTGACATTTCACCAAATAGACCAGAGCTTGAGGACTTTAACCAAGACACAGCTATCAACTGCTGGCTTGGTGCTGGTGCATGTGGCAGACATGTACATGGACATTTTTTCACATTCAGCACCTAGAAATTCTTTTAAGAAATAATTATGTTATATATTATTTTGTTTGTTCTTTCTATGAATTAAGTACATACATCTCATTAAATCTCAGCAAGTGATTACCATTTTGGGACAAGTGAAAAGTAAGGTGGGGCAAGTGAATTTTCTGAAACCACTTGTCCTGGACAAGTGGATGAAAAAAAAATATTTGCTCAGCCCTGCCATGATAAAATTTCAAAGGCCTGTGCTATAACTGATTTCCTTGATCTTAGACATCAAAGCTACATATTTATAGTCATAAAAATGTCTGAAATATGGCAATCTATGAGACTGTAATATGGTAATCTATGAGTCTGAAATATGGCAATAAACGAGACTGTAATACGGCAATCTACGAGTCTGAAATATGGCAATCTATGAGACTGTAATATGGAAATCTATGAGTCTGAAATATGGCAATCTATAAGACTGAAATATGCCTTTTACAGATGTTGTAAGACAACTGGAAGATGCCATTGAGTTCTGGTGTGTTTGATAGAGAAAAACACAAACCATTATTTCTACTTTCGACCCGTATTTTTGATATGTAACACAAGCTTGGAATAGATTCATCTTTCTTGTCAAGCCAGTGTTTTTTGTGATACATTTTGATCAATTCTTTGAGTTTTGAATCCTTAAGCTTGACAACACAGCATGTTGTGCGTTTAACAGGCGACTGAGATGTTATTTGCTGTTGTACATCAGTCCCCTTGCTTGTTCTCTGTGCTTCTGGTCGGTGTCGAAAATGGAAACACTGAAATCCCCTGGACTCAATAAACTGAGAGAAGTAATTTCGGAGGTCAGAGGAGTGATGGTCAGGTGGAATATTGTTAATAATTGCGTAAACACTTTCGTCCTCCTTTTCTGTGGGCGCCATATTTGTTCTTTTTAAAGGTTTCACAACATGTTCAATTATTATAAACATAAACACTTTTGAGAATAAACGTTAACCCGACTAAGATGTAGCTTGCTAGTACACTCAAGGATGATATTAAAAATATTCCGATTATTATTTGGAAAACACCTGGTACGTCATCATTCTATAAATACATTAACTTATTCCTGACTAATTATTAACCCATCAAGGATTAGAAGCTTGAAAGACGAGCAGTATTGAAAATAGAAGGCAAATCTACCCAATATCTGAGTAAACATTGATTCAGTAGCTTCTTTCGATGAAGTTGATTGCTATATACAATATCAGTGGTCACGTGACTTTCACTCTTGCAGCCCCCGGCCCGGGAACTGAACAAAAGCGTGGTTGAAAAACCTTAACCGCAACGTTCGCTGAAGTTTCACAGTTGATCTTTCAACTATACTGCTAAGGTGTGCAATGTCGAGCAGATGAAGCTCTTGTTGGGTAAGTATAACAACCATTGAAACTGTGACAGATATTTTATATGGTTTGAGGTTATTAGGTCTATTGAATGTGAGTCAATCGTTATTCATAGAATCATGCTATTGATTTGCCTGTGTCAGTGTGTGCATTCAGTGTATAGGATCACTAATGATCGAAACGAATGCTAATTTTCTGGTGTAGTTCTGGATTATTCTGTCCAAAAAGTTATGACAAAAACATACGGCCTTGAACATATCGGTGTCAGTGGTAACGATTTCTGTGAAGCTTTTTCTCTTGATGAAGCTAAAGAGTTTTGCAACCTGCCACATCTCATTTGAATAATATACAGTCACGGGAAAAAGAAGGGCTTACGTCACATACCTTAGTTACTTACACACCAAACTTTTAGAGGTGGTGGTGGATAGCTGTGATTTTCCCATGAACCAGAAAAGCATGCACATTCCTTCTTAAAAGGGAGAACAACATTTATTTTTTGTGCATAAAAGAGCTGCGTTTTTTTTTTAAACTTCGAGGTCCTCCCTACACAAGTAGATTAAATGGTCATATGCCATATTGTACCCATGTCATCATAAAGTCAAATTTGCCTAAGGTCAATACAACTGGCCTTGAACAAATGTGTCAACATTGAATTAATAACATAATCTTATTGAGATGTATGCTCTGGTCAGAGCTAGGATTGAACCATATCTTAATTACATTTCATGTATCAAATAAACATGATCAGTAAAATGAAAGTGGATAATAAAATTAGAAGTACTGTAGCTTCATCTGATAGAGACCTAAATTTTAGGAAGCAACACTGAACTGAATTTCGAAATTTTCTTCAGATGTTAGTGATCGTCTGGATTCTGATATATTTTATAAAAGGGTGATTTCATGGAGTCATTTAGTAAGAAAATTTTGGACATTTATGTAATAATTAGGTAATACGCAAGTATGTGGAAATTCAGATCATGAATTGTTTGATAAAAATATACTGCCACAAAAAGTTGCAGCTCCCACACTTGCAATTACTATTTGATGTACAAAATAACAATTTTGAGGCATGATGGCTAAAGTGGCAGTTTGTGTTAGTTGGTTTGTACAAATTGCTATCCAGTATTAGTTTATAACTTACTTATTCTGTCCGTGCAATCATATATATGTCTGCATATGTTGTTTTTTTTAGCTCAACTGGCAGAAGGCCATGTGAACTTATGGCATGGCCCTGTGTCCATTTTGCATCTGTTGACTGTCCATCCACATTTACTATTTTTGATTTCTTCTAAAAATAAGTGCTTGGCCCATTTGGATCAACCTTGACAGGAATATTCCTTAGAATATGGTCTACCCAAATTGTTGTCAGTGTGGTTTCCCTAGTGATGATGTGGTTTCCATAGCAATCATATGTACAACATATTTTCAACTTCTTCTCCAGAACAACTGTGGCAGTTTTGATCAAATATGATAGGAATGTTTGTTAGGATATGCTGTATCAATATTATTATGTCCTGGGTGGCTTCCCTAACAATGGTGTGGCTTCCATAGCAGCCACATGGAAAACCTATTTTAAACTTCTCCAGAACAGCTGAGCCAGTTTTGATCAAATTTGGTCGGACTGTTTTTTAGGACAGGCTCTATGATTTTGTCTATGGTAGCTTCCCTAGCAACAGAGTGGCTTTTAGAGCAATCATATGGAAAACTTATTTTCAACTTCTTCTCCATAATGAATTTTAATCAAACTTGATAGAAATTTTTCTTAGGACATGTTTTATCAAATTTGTGTCCTGGGGGGCACCCATAACAGTAGTGAGGCTTCCTTAGCAACCATATGGAAAATCTGTATTCATCTTCTCTAAAACGGCTGGTCCAGTTTTGATCCAACTTAGTGGGAGTGTTTTTTAGCACATGCTCTATCAAAATATTTTTACTGGGTAGTTCCCCTAATAATGGTATGGCTTCCTTAGCAAACAGGTGGAGAACCTATTTTCAGGTTTTTCTACAGAAAGGTTGAACCAGTTTCGATCAAACTTGGTAGGAGTGTTTCTCAGGACATACTTGATCAAAATTTTATCTGAGGTTGATCAATGTTTGGCTTCCATAGCAACTAGATGGAAAACCTTGTTTTACTTCTCCATAATGGCTGAACCACTTTTATCAAACTGGGTAGGAATCTTTCTTAGGACATGCTTTATAAAAATTGTAAATTGTATTCAGGGTGGCTCCCCTATCAGTAGTGTGATTTACTTGTCAATCAGGTTGAAAACCTATTTTTGACTTCTTTGACCCCCCCCCCCCCAGCAGTGGTACAGCTTCCATAACAACCATATGGAAGATCTATTTTCACCTGTGTCAGAACAGCCAGGTTGTTATTTTTTTTAATCAAACTTAATAGGAACGTTTCTTAGTAAATCCTATATCAAAGTTGTGTCCAGTGTGGTTCCCCTAGCAATAGTGTGACTCCCAAAGCAACCAGGTGGAAAAGTTACAAATGACACTTACCTCCCATCAAGTATGGCTGAGTTGCAATATCAGTCCAAATGTTATAGGTAGGGCCCAACATGAACACCTTTCTCATTCATACAAAAGAAGACAGGTCACCAGCTTGTCTAGTTGAAGTTTTTAGAAGTAGAAACACGGTTGCACCAATATGTCAAATACTACTAATTTCTACTAAATACCTGGAATTTATCCTGACATGGATTTCAACCCATGATACCTGCCTTATTACTACATTTGCCTTTTAGACCAATATATGACAAGTGAGCAATATCAGGCCTGCTTGGGTATCTTGCTTTATATTTACAGGATCTTGATTGCCAGCATGTTTATTACTTGATTGAAGTAGACCTTTTTATGGCTGATATGGGTCAATTTCATATCAGAGATCTCAGCAAAAGTTCCACCTACAAACGTCATAAATATAAAACCTAAGCCAGACACAAAGACAAACAGAAGAAAAAAGTTTCTTCATAATGAAGGTGTTGTCAAAATAAGGTTATGTGATAGGTTAACCTCAAGCAATTAACTGTGTATTTGTACATGTAAATGAGTATAGGAATTAGATGAGTGGACTGCATGCAGCATGCTTTTCATGTGTGGCCTCACCTGTAGTAGCTAATCAAGGTAATTACTGATGCATGAACTATGATTCTAATATTGGCTGTCACTCCAAGGTTACTCGAAACCTGTGACTGTTACCCAGTAAAATCTGGCTTCTAAGGGTGGACAGTGATACATGTACTAGCTTCTAAAGCAGATTTTAAGAAAAAATGATTTAGAGACAAAAATAAGACTCTAGTTTTTATCAATTCATTATAGTATATCTTCTTTATTATCATAGAAAAAAGAATGTTCTTTTTTATTATTTTATGTCTGTTATACTCTGTCATAATATGTATGTATGTATGTATGTGGTTTAAGGGTATGTCATCACAATATTGGCTTTATATTGCTTCAAAACATTTAAATTTGAATTAAAATAAAATAGCTCAGTTCTTCTTTTCAAGACCTACCGTATATACTCGCGTATAAGCCAATACAACTGCATAATGCACCTGCAGATCTGGGTCTTTGCAGTTTGTAAGGACCAATCAATAGAACAAACAACACAGACCCGATCTGCTGGCACAGTATGCGACGGCAGATCAGGGTCTATGTTGTATGCATTTGGACTGAGCTTATACGCGAGTACATACAGTACATAAATATGTATACCATATATACTCACTTATAAGTCAAGTCCAACTGCAGACTGCACAGACCCAGATCTGCCATTGCATACTGTGCCAGCAGATCTAGGTCTCTGCAGTTTGTTAGGAATAATAAGTAGAACAAACAATTTAGACCCTAATCTGCTGGTGCATTATGAGATGGCAATCGATGTAAATGGCCGAACACGTCATTAATCCAATGAACGAACGAACGATGAGATGGCAGATCAGGGTCTATGTTGTTTGCAATTGGACTTGACTTATAAGCAAGTATAGGAGGTACTTTTATATGTCTATTAAGATATATACTTACAACTTCTACAATTAGCCACCCATCTTGTCGTAAAGGATAAAATAATTTAAATTTTTTTAGATTGATAAAATAATTTAACTTTTTTTAGATTGATGGGGTATGAAGGGTACACAAAATAACAGATGTGATATTTACAATTATTATTCTCATGCTTTTTGGAAAAAAAGGCAGGGATTATGTAGTCATAACCATCTGTACTTCAGTCTGTCTGTTCATAGTGTAGTGTCTCTTCTCCTACACTGTTGAAGATGCAGACTTGAAACTTTGGGATATGATTGGGTTGGTCTGTATATGTGCACAATGGTTTGAACATTTTTATATGAATCCACGGGGGAGGGAGGGTTAAAAAACATACTTAACACTTTTTGGACTACACCTAAGGGTCTTGCCCCACGGGCAGAGGACTGTTGCCCTGGGTCATAACTTGGATATTATTGAAATTCCCACCCTATGACCATATGTAAGCTTGAAGGGGATGTGGAGACAAAATCAGACATATATCCAATACAGACCCTATGTCTGCCCTGGGGTAGGGAGCTGTTCCTGGGTCATAACTTGGACACTGTTGAGATTCCCACCCTACATATATAAACCTGTATACATTGAAGAGCATGAGGAGCTAAATATATTTGTGCATCCATCACAGACTGTAGGTCATGCCCAGGAGAAGAGAACTTGCCCTTGGCTCATAAGTTGAAACTGTCAAGATCCCTACTTTATAACCATATATAAACTAATTGGACATAGAAAGAAAAAAATAGCCCCTGGGTCAGGTCATGCCCCAAGTGGCATAGCTTGGATGTGGGGGAATATGCAATGGCAAGCCATTGACCCAATTCTAGTATTAATATGAAATTGTTTCATGCTTCTAGCCTTGGAAGGGAAGCATCACAGCAGCAAAACATGTTAATTAAGGTTGTTTTTGCCTCTTTGATATAGAGCTCCAGTGTCTACAGCCATCAGGAAGTAAGGTAAAAGTAGGGGAAGCCTAAATGTTTGTTTGTTAGGGTGGCTAATGTATGCTGGCCCTGATAAGAAAATGTTTGGCACTCAGAAACACTTTAGTAAACTGTCATACCAGACTTACTTAGGACTTTAGATGGCCTCTCCTATCAGGCAGTATGTCTATTACACAGGTGAGTTTAGGACTTTAGATTGCCTCTCCTATTGGGCAGTACACCTATTACACAGTTGAGTTTAGGACTTTAGATTGCCTCTCCTATTGGGCAGTACACCTATTACACAGTTGAGTTTAGGACTTTAGATTGCCTCTCCTATTGGGCAGTACATCTATTACACAGGTGAGTTTAAGACTTTAGATGGCCCCTCATATCGGGCAGTACATCTATTACACAGGTGAGTTTAAGACTTTAGATGGCCCCTCATATTGGGCAGTACATCTATTACACAGGTGAGTTTAGGACTTTAGATGGCCTCTTCTGTTGGGCAATATACTTATTAGACAGGCAAGTTTAGGTCTTTGGATGCTTTCTCCTATCGGGCAATATACATATTACATGGGTGAGTTTAGGACTTATATGGCCTCTCCTATAGGTGAGTCTTGCAATACAGAGCTCACTGTGGTAAAAGATATCTTTTTTTAAAAAAAAAACATTTTCTTTGGTACCATATATACTTGCCTATAAGTCAAGTCCAACTGCAAACTGCACAGACCCAGATCTGCCATCGTATAATGTGCTGGCAGATCTGGGTCTCTGCAGTTTGTTAGGA
This sequence comes from Margaritifera margaritifera, assembly GCA_029931535.1. Lineage (NCBI taxonomy): Eukaryota > Metazoa > Mollusca > Bivalvia > Unionida > Margaritiferidae > Margaritifera > Margaritifera margaritifera. The sequence goes on from JAQPZY010001684.1 coordinate 5,923,518, forward strand.
GTAATAAGTAGAACAATACAGACCCTGATCTGCCAACACATTATGATATGGCACATCAGGGTCTATGTTGTTAGTAGTTAGACTTGACTTATAAGCGAGTATATACAGTACTTAAATTGAATGGCTGGGGAAAGGCATCCTATCGTTGGAATGGAAGGATCAGTTTGTTCATTGTATCTTTAAATTCATTGTATGTACAATGTAGAAATCATAAAATACAACAAAAATGGTACTCCACAAGTAATGTTGAATTACAGTATTCATCTTTTGCAAGACACACTATAAAATGTCGACGTAAATGGCCGAATGGCCGCACACGTCGTTAATCAAACGAACGAATGAACGAACACGCTATAAACAGAAGACATGCTATTAACTATCATACATGTATGTTACAGTATCCATTCCTAAAGTTGGTAATAATGTTTGGTTGACTGTCAAAATGCATAAAGTTTCTAACTTTGAAATGGAATAACTTTCAGCCAGACAACCTGACATCTGGATCCCTAACCAAATGCTTGGTTTGGTTTGGTTTGGTGTTTTATGGCACAGCAACACAAATAGGTTATTTAATGCTGAGGCAATTGGAGTACAGTGCCTTGTCCAAGGACACACCATGGTAGCTGATGCAGGCTGATTAGTAGGATTCGAACCCAGATCCTTTTGGTAACACAGCCAGTACACTAAGCACTGAGCCACCGTTGCTCCTGCCTCCATTAGTTGCCCCTTACGACATGTGATAAGGCTCATCAGATAAATTCTACATCCCAAAACCTGCAGGGAGTCTAACCAAATGCAGTTAATTGATGAATTTTCTCTAAATTTATAAACTGTCCAAACAGATTAATCTAATTACCAAATTTAATTTATCAGAATTTAGCAACATACAGTCAGAAAAGCATAAAGATACATAGATTTAAAGACAGACAAATTATTAAGTCAGTGAAACAAGGAGAAAAGAGAAACAGGCAGTGTGTGAGCTTTGATAATGTGGAAGTCCTTAACTAATATTATTTTGTGTTGACTCTGATTATGTGGGTTAACTTTTTGTGGGGTTTTCTTCGTACCTTACAGACATAAACATTGCATTGAGGTACGTGTGTACTTAAATGATATTGTTCAGTAACACTTTACTATTGACACAAGGGTGTGTCCCTATACTCCCCTAAATAGGAAATGAAGTAGCTTGCCTGATTCATTGTATCCGATTCACTAGAATTTTGACAATGAATTTCTTGTTGTGACATAACTATGTAAATAAAGCTTTCTTACTATAATTCTAAATATATAAGAGCCATGGACATGGTAAATATATTAATTAGTGTGCCCCATTTAAAAAAGCAAATAATTTTGGCGTTCTTTTGACGTCATTACTTTTTTTTTACATTTATTTAATTATGTATTTTCATTGTAAAGAGCAAAATATATCCATATTATAATTATGTTTTTGTCTTTATTTTTATCAGATGTATATATAAGTCCCTGGTTCTATATATTTCAAGCTAGTTGAACAAATGTATATTAGATTTTGCTGTTTTTTGACATGTTAAGAATGGATATAAATTTATATACAGGGTATTTAGTGACATTCTTTTTCATAAGAAATTATTCATCCTAAAGGTTTTTTCGTTTGCATTTACATTGTAGAGCTTAACATTTAAAAGGCACAGATAGCCATTATTGTGCTGACATGCTGGTAAACCTTAATGCATTCATGCATAAGAAATTATTTAGTTTTATCAACTTTATTGATTGCAAGATATAATTAATTGTGACTAAATATCTCTAGTAATTAAGTTACAACCACTTTTCGATGTAAATTTTATTTCCAGTTTTTCATATTTTACATGCCATGTGACACACAGAGTTTGTTTCACACCCAGACATTAAAAGTTTTGAAAGACTCGTGTTACAAATGTAGATTTTTTGATCATCTGATATGAATATCATTTAGGTATTCTCTACCTGTTAGCTCACATACCATGCATGTCAACCAGCAAACAACTTGGACCCAGTTCATCTGATATGATTATCATGATGGTATCCTCTTCCATTTGCCTCATATACCATGCATGTCAACCAGCAAACAACTTAGACCCAGATCATCTGATATGATTATCATGATGGTATCCTCTTAGATTGCCTCATGCACCATACATGTCAACCAGCAAACAACTTAGACCCAGATCATCTGATATGATTATCATGACGGTATCCTCTTCCAGTTGCCTCATGTACCATGCATGTCAACCAGCAAACAACTTAGACCCAGATCATCCGATATGATTATCATGAAGGTATCCTCTAACTATTAACTCATGTACCATGCATGCCAACCAGCAAACAACTTGGACACAGAGCTTCTGATATGATTATCATGGAGGTATCCTCTACCTGTTAGCTCATGTACCATGCATGCCAACCAGCAAACAACTTTAGACCCAGATCGTATGATGATTCTCTTCATTTTAACTCATGTACCATGCATGCCATCCAGCAAACAACTTAGATCCTGATATTCTGATATGATAATCCTCTACCTTTGAGCTAATGTACCATGCATGCCATCAGGGCCAGGTTAAGGTTATGAGGGGCCTTAGAGATAATGTATCATGCATGCCATCAGGGCCAGGTTAAGGTTATGAGGGGCCTTAGAGATAATGTACCATGCATGCCATCAGGGCCAGGTTAAGGTTATGAGGGGCCTTAGAGATAATGTACCATGCATGCCATCAGGACCAGGTTAAGGTTATGAGGGGCCTTAGAGATAATGTACCATGCATGCCATCAGGGTCAAGTCAAGGTTATGAGGGGTCTTAGAGACTAATAGCACTACTGTCGCTCAATGGTTACAGCCGTTTGGAATTGAGGGCCTACAAAATATGAGGGCGTAAGGCTGTATAGCCTTATTAGCCTGTGGGTTAATCTGCCCCTGCATGCCATGATGCCAACCAGCAAACATCTGATATGATTATCCACCTGTTAGTTCAGATACCATGCATACCAATGAGCGCACAAAATAGATCCAGATTTTTTGTTACATAATGCATCATTAGATCAGAATCTGTGCTGTCTTTTCATCATATAATTTCAAGCATTAGCAGAGACCCTTTGATGGCAGATTTGGGTCTTTGCTGTTTGCAGCCTTGTGAGAGAATTGTGGTATATACATGTATATATGTATTCTTTGATTGAATCAACTTATTGCTAATGTTTATGGTCTTATTTATAGTTCCAGTAAATGAAACTTTGTTGCTAGGGTTATTGTTCAGTTGCTATGAATGTGAATATTCTGAGGTGTTGTATGGAAAATAATTATCTTGGTCAAAGCATATGTAACAAAGGTAGTTTTCCAAAAGATAAGTCATCTGTAGCAAAGGTAGATTTTTTGAGTAAGTAAATCTATCTTTTTTTGGTGTTAGATGACAGATCTACAAAGATCAGCTCCAGAAAAGTACAGAGGTTTATGGTATTCTTTCACATGTAAAATGCACACAATTGCAAACAGTATACACCTAGATACATGTATATCGTTACACAGTGATCTGGCAATGCTGGGAATTGCTTGAAATTTAAACATTGATGATTGGTTCCTCTTAACTGATCACACATTCATTTTAATTATGCAGTAGTATGAGATACCTTTGCATGTTTTTTTTTTTCATGGACTGTGTCATTTTTCTACTTGGTTACAGTTAAATTGCTTGTAATTTTGTAAAGCCAGATGGTTTACCTGCACATTTTTCATCTTCCACGCAGTTGACAGTTGGGTTCTAAATAACGGAAGGTTGTACTAACTGGAAGCTGTTATTCGCCTACTTTCTTTGAAGATTTCGTCCCTGAATGTCGAATAGTTTAAGAAAAAGAAATTTTTTTATGATTTTGATCATGGAAAATCATAATCAGATGCTTGTCATTCGACTTTTCTGACCATTTAAAAAAATTATTTTGATTAATTGATGCACCACTGGCCTGCACATGAAAAGTTGAACAGTGTAGACCCAGATAATAAAAAAAACTGTGCTGACAGATTAGAGTCAGCGATGTTCATTCTGTATGCGATTCCAAGCCAGCAGTGTACATCCTGATTTGCCAGTGAATTATGCCATGGCAAATCAGGATCTTTGATATTTGCAGTTCACTGCTTATCATACTTTGTAAATTGACATTTCCTGATCATTTGGCTTATAGGCATAGGACGAGCAGGTAGATTTCTAGTACCCCGGTAAGTATTGTAAGCTGCCGTCTATACTTGCGTATAAGTCAGGTCCAAATGCAAACAACATAGACCCTGATTTGCTGTCGCATAATGTGCCGGCAGATCAGGGTCAATGTTGTTTGTTCTACTGATTAGTCCTTATAAACTGCATTGACCCAGATCTGACGGTGCATTGTGCGATGGCAGATCTGGGTCTATGCAGTTTGCAGTTGGTATCTGCTTATACAAGAGTATAGACGGTACATATCTGTTTCAGATGACAAACAGCTCAGTACTGGAAAAGAGGATTAGTGATAACATCCAGCGAGGCTGACAACACCTGCAAAAGGGTGTGGACATATATTGATCCAGAAAAGGTGAGTTTGCTGTTTTAACCAGGCTTTGAAGATGCTACCAGGTATTATATACAGTATCTGAGATGTAAACAGCACAATAATCCTTATTGATGGCTCAGGTTTGCATATTTATGTAACATTTATTAGTTTAATATTTTTTTTTCAATGTGTAAGATATTGAAGATCTTGCATGTCTGCTCATTTCAAATGAAATTTTTGAAACCAGTCAAATAATTCACTGCTCATTTCAAATGAAATTTTTGAAACAAGTAAAATAATTGACTGCTCATTTCAAATGATATTTCTGAAACAAGTCAAATAATTGACTGCTCATGTTAAATGAAATTTCTGAAACCAGTCAAATAATTAACTGCTCATGTTAAATGAAATTTCTGAAACAAGTCAAATAATTGACTGCTCATGTTAAATGAAATTTCTGAAACAAGTCAAATAATTGACTGCTCATGTTAAATGAAATTTCTGAAACAAGTCAAATAATTGACTGCTCATGTTAAATGATATTTCTGAAACAAGTCAAATAATTGACTGCTCATGTTAAATGATATTTCTGAAACAAGTCAAATAATTGACTGCTCATGTTAAATGATATTTCTGAAACAAGTCAAATAATTGACTGCTCATGTTAAATGAAATTTCTGAAACCAGTCAAATAATTAACTGCTCATGTTAAATGAAATTTCTGAAACAAGTCAAATAATTGACTGCTCATGTTAAATGAAATTTCTGAAACAAGTCAAATAATTGACTGCTCATGTTAAATGAAATTTCTGAAACAAGTCAAATAATTGACTGCTCATGTTAAATGATATTTCTGAAACAAGTCAAATAATTGACTGCTCATGTTAAATGATATTTCTGAAACAAGTCAAATAATTGACTGCTCATGTTAAATGATATTTCTGAAACAAGTCAAATAATTGACTGCTCATGTTAAATGATATTTCTGAAACAAGTCAAATAATTGACTGCTCATGTTAAATGAAATTTCTGAAACAAGTCAAATAATTGTTGTCATCTTGAGTCCTTATGAGCTGAATAAATTTCATTCAAGATAACCACAAAAGATATATTCTATAATCACATGATGAAAAATAGTTTGTTTTATTAGCAAACCATAGAATAGTGTAGAGAAATGACTTTAAAATATGTTTAGATGTCATGTGCATGATGCCTTTGCCTGCATGACATCGCTAGAGATGTTAATATACATGTTATATATAGAATAATTATGGGTATATTGACCTAAATAACACAATAGTCATGTGATAAATTAAAGCTTTTTAACTGTGATGATTATCATTGTCATCTGCTCTCCAATGTGCATTATTTTTAATTGCTGTATCAATCCCTATACTTTCTCGAGAAAGTGTCAAGGGTTTTGTGGCCCCTGGATGATCTGTATATCTGTCTGTCATATGAGAGCTGTCACAGCCAAATTGACCTATCACAAGAGCAGAGATACGGTATATACTCGCGTTTAAGTTGATACCAACTACAAACTGCATAGACCCAGATCTGCCGTCGCATAATGTGCCGGCAGGTCTGGGTCTATGCAGTTTGTAAGGACTAATCAGTAGAACAAACAACATAGACCCTGATCTGTCAGCGCATTATGCGACATCAGATCAGGGTCTATGTTGTTTGCATTTGGACCCGGATTATACACGAGTATAAACAGTAACCACACCCAACTCAATAGCATAGCACTTCATATAAATCAGATTATTATATATTGACACCTACCCAGTGTGAATCAGTGTTAATGTTTTATTGCATGCTGAAATTTTTAATCATGAAAAATGTTTGAAAAATGTTCAAGTTATGGCAGTTTGAACTTATATATGGTATACCACGGAAATCTGATAGGTGATGGACATCAGACCTGAAAGTCTTTTAACTGCCAGTGTGCCTGGAAAGCATGTTGTACTTGAACCTTTGCCAGCGATAGTACTGGTTGGTGGTCCATAAGTACATGTATCAGCATGTGTTAGGGTTTGAGTGACATACAGCGATACATTCATTTCCATTGGCACAGCCATTTGCATACTAAGATAATGGTGGATAAGAGTGAAGCTTTTCACGTTTCCTTTTTTCATTCACAGTCCAAATACACTTTTAAACTATAATTTTTATTAGGTATAAACCCCCTATATAAGACATGAAATATTTTTCCAATAATTGTTATCATTTTGTCCAAACTTCAGTACTTTCATGGACCAACGACCACACTATCTGTACTAGTGGCAATGGCAATGAAAACTTTTCCTCATCTCACTCTGGAAGAATTACTGGATAAGATAAGAACATGCCCACCTACTGACAAGGTGCAAAAAATGTACTTGGCATGCCCTCAAGTGGTCCAGTTTTTATCTAATTGGCAGTGAATATTGCATTGGGGAATGAGACATTTTCAGATGACTGTATTTCATTCTGGACATAAGTGGATTATCATCAGACTTAGCACATAAGGCCAAATAAACGAAATTCTGTGTTTCCTATAACCCAACCAACCCTTCTAAAATCCTGTCAACTCCATTTTTGTTTCTGATATCATATTTGTCAGCAAACATTATTTCTGGAAATTTTCACATCTGGTCTGTTTTCCAGATTAATTTTGTCATTTTGGTATATGTATTTAGTATTGACCACTAGGAATATTTTGTAGTTCTTCAGTTTGAAAATAGAAACTAATAGAGAATGTAGAAATTTTTATGCTAAACACAATTTTTTCAAAATAAAAAGCCTACCTACTGACCCAACTTTTTTTCAAGTCAGTTATGGCAAGTGCAGAATTTTTTTACGTGACCTAATATAAGGTTGAAATAGGGACATTGAGCTTGTCAAGTGAATAATTGTTCAAAAAGTCTGATTAATGTTTAGATCAGGGGCATATTTGAGGCACAACTTTCACAGTAGACAACAAATCAAACGATTAAGTTATTTTTATAGGCAGTATTGAAATTTTTCATACATTTAGCGATATAACTGGATTCATAGCAAATTATCCACATTTTTACAGCAATGTAAATTCTAGTGAGCAAATGAAACAGATTTGTATCTTCATGTTGAATTACTGAATTTGCCAAAATTTTATAACACTATTATATTGTGATATTCTGTAAATTTTCAGATTCTTTGTTTCAGTTAGTTTCTAACTCTGTCTTCTTCTAAATCTCTATATGAAAATTCACACACTTGGTAATTTGTTATCTTTTGTCCATATGGTAACCATCTGTGACAGGCATATAATTTTTGGCTTTACACCTTAGGGTCAATCGGATTAAAATCAGATCTCCACAGTCCTAGGTAGAGATCTGATGGACATCAATGAGAGGTCATGTTCTGTTGACCTTGTGGTTCACCCATCAAATCACAACTTTCAAGTTTCTGAAAGTGACACAAGACATTTTTACATACCATTACTAATGATAACTGTTGCTAACTTGAATTTGCAATGCTTTATCTGGCAGGCTGCTAAAAGTAAGTGGACTGTGAATTCTAAAGGTCACCAAAACATGAACTTTTATCAGTGTCTCTCAGATCTCCATGTCGGACTGTGGCGATCTGATTCTGAAAAGATTGACCTTGGGGGTCCATGAGAGGGTGGGAGAGGTGTTGGGGTTGAACATTAAACATACAGAATTTTCAATTACAGCTTTTGAATATTTTTGGTTGGATTGCAGAGCAATTCTGGCTTATTGATTGATGATGTCTATCACTCTCCTCTGTCCTTCTATCTATCAGGTGTCAGCAAAGTGATTAGAGTTGCATTGAGCTCATTTTCTCAGATATTGCCCATAGAGTTACGTGGTTTGATATGTAAATATTTCATGAGGTGTACTACAGCCATCAGTGAAAACTACCTTATATACTCGCGTATATATTCTGAATCAAAATGCAAACAACATAGACCCTGATCTGCTCACATAATGCACTGGCAGATCAGGGTCTATGTTGTTTGTTTTACTGATTAGTCCTTACAAACTGCATAGACCCAGATCTGCTGGTGCATTATTCGATGGCAGATCTGGGTCTATGCAGTTTGCAGTTGGTATCAGCTTATACACGAGTATATACGGTAGGTCACTTTGTTCTGTATTTCATGGTGCAGTGAATGTGATTTGTCCCTACCTATTTCTGCACTCCTCTCGCCTATCCTGCTTAGTTTATATGAATCCAAAATCCCAATATTTTTAAAAATCCCATTAATTTTTGTAGAGGTGATGGAATATAGGCATCCTGATGTCTGCCCTTCCATCCAGCACACAATCTTGTGAATGCAACTAGTCCCACAGTTTTTGATGAATTGCCATGAAATTGACATATTATAGTCATCACCTGAAGATGTGAATATTGACAAATCACTGTGCTCCTGCATTTTTATAAGAATATTGCTCTTTTTGACTTGCATCTTAATTGCAGTATATAAGAAAATTTGGTGAATGTAGCTTGTATCCCAGTTTTTGATGTATCGCCATGTCTTGTTGTTGAATAGAATCTTGTGAATGTAGCTAGTATCAGAGTTTATTGTGGAATCAATGTACCGTATGTATTTGCTTATAAGTTGTGTCCAACTGCAGACACATGGACCCTGATCTGCCGTCGCTTAATGCGCCAACAGATCAGGGTCTATGTTGTTTGTTGTACTAACAAAAAGCACAGACCCAGATCTGCCAGCGCATTATGCAAGGGCAGATCTTGGTCTGTACAATTTGCATTTGGACTTGACTTATAAGCGAGTACATATGGTATATTGTATGAGTTTTCACCAGGTAATTTTGATTTAAGAAGTGATGTGTAAAAACATGGAAATTATTTAAAGATGTCACTTAAAATAGTCATAATTTCTACACCTAACAAATATTTGTTTTCCACTCGAAAATTATGACTTAGTATTATCTTTGAAAGTTGGTATTGGTTTTGCAGACCATCATCACTTTATATACCTTATTTAGGGGGCTTATGAGCAAATTAAAAGTACCCTTTCACCACCACCCTTCCTGCCACATTAACTCACTTCAAAACATTGGACATATTTGTAGTACAATGTTATCATTTATCATTTTGAAAATATCGCTATTCCTTCTGAATGGATGTTCATATTGACATGGGTTTTCGCTAAAATACTGCTCATGATGTCTGTTTGTTCCTAATTGAAAATATTGCTAATTAGACCTCCAGTTTCATGGCAAATTATTGGTGGCATCTTGAAAATCATCTTCTCGCTACATTTCCAGAACTGATAGTCGTAACAACACGGTGTTTTCACTAAAAGACTTCTTATATGTAGTTGGTCGAAATGAAAATGGTGCTGATCAGACATTTAATATGGGTGCCATGGTTGCCATCTTGAAAATCTTATTACAGCTGTATAGCTATTTTTTTAATATATGGTCAAATAGACATGGTGTTTTCACTAATAGACTTTGATGATATCTTGTTGGTCCTAAATGAAAATTGTCTTGATCAGTGATGGCCATCGTGAAAATCACTACTCTTGAATTTTGTTGTGTCAGCATTTGATTTTTATTATAACACTTCTCACTATATGTAGTTGGTCCTAAATGAAAGTTATGCCAATGTGACCTCCCAAAAGTTCAAAAAATCTTGTAACAGTTAATACTCCTGGACAGATGGCCTTATTAACACAAAACACAACCTACAAACTCTTCTTTCTTGCAGTATATAGTTTTTTCTATATTAAAATGATCCTGACCTAACCTCTAAAATGGCTGCCTTGAAGGCCATCCTGAAAATCTTTATATGGCTAGTTCTTCTGATTGGATGGTTGTATTGGCATGGGGTTTTCATTAAAACAATGAAAATGATGCTTATCTGACAACCAGCATGACACTATAGTGGCCATCTTGAAATCTTGTTATCACTACTCTCCTTGCCTGAATTGTGGTATTGACATAAAGTTTTCACTAAAACACTTTTTGCAGTATTTTATTGGTTTCTGAATAAAAATAGTGCAGATCTGACCACCAACATATCCACACTTCAGTGAAGGAGTTTGAAAACCAGACCTGCTTGACCTTGGGGTCAAGTCAAAGGTCATTGCTTGCATTTTTGTTCTTCATTGAACTTATGGTTACAGTGCCGTGTATGTATCCAAGTAAATTTTGACCAGACATTGTATTTAGTTGCATTCAAATGAACAAGTTGATAGTTAGCACTCTGACATAGATTTCACGGTCAAATGTTTTGACTCATGGTTTTAGCTCTACTGGCTTCTGAGCATGATAACACTAACAAGTATGAATATAAATATTATAAAAATTATAGATTTAACCAAACTTAGCATGAGCATATCTTGACATTGTCTGAGACAAGATCATTGATTTTCTATCTGTGATATTAGATTCAAGGTCAGTGGCCATGACTTGGACTTCACTTGCAGGTATCTTGTGAACATGATAAATTAGACCTTATGAGAAAATATCTTTTTACCAACTTTAGTGGATGGGTTTCAATACTCAGCAGTTGAAAAGAAAAAAAGCAAAGAAAAAAATGGACATACAGGGCTGAGCAAATCCCATAGCGGGACATCCCGAACTATTCATTTTCGAAGTCGGGCAAGTAAAATTTTCAAAGTCGCTAGTCCGGGACAAGTGCTTTTTAAAAAAGTTTATGCAAATCCTTTTCATGCTTTAATCACTATATCTACCTTTATTTGGCCAGTCATGCCCTCCGGGCATACTGAATACTTGATTCTACCTCTCTTCGTGTATACATTTACATCCTGTATAACACATAAATGTGGTCAGTGATAATTGTTGCATATGCGCACGTTCTGTTACCGCTTGACTGCATATTGGGTTAAGTGACCAAATTATTGGCAAATCAAAACACGTCAAACAAAAGAAAGCCAGCATGATCAGTTAGCAGTGTTTTAAGTGGCTTTGTTGCATTATATTTACTCAAGCCAGATCCTCACGAGCAGCTCACTATGATTTTAATCCAGCGAGTCAGTGTAATTTAATTAATGAAAGGTACTTTACCGACATCAGTGTTGGTTTCCTTTATGAACTGATTTAATGACAGTAATGATTCTTTAATTTTTAATTGATTATACAGATGATTAACTTGCACGTGCAATATTGCATTTGAAGCGAAACAATTACACTAATTAATGAGCTGTCTCTGTTTGTATTTAAAAGAGAAAATGCATGTTATGATCACTTTCGAAGTAGTTGTCAAGCAAGCTGATAGTTACTCTGTGGATAAAATGAGTTTGCTAAATTATTTTTGCAAGGAAGGTAATAAGGGTGATTCGAAGAAGGAAAATGTTTGTGAAAGTGGAGGGATAAAACGTAAGACTGCTACTGAGTGTGCGGTAGCTATTTCTTCAAAGAGACATAAGCAAGAATCCGTGGTGGCAAAAAATGTCAAATATGACACTACTAAGAGACAGAGAAATTTTCAGCCACATTGGGTTGATTGTTATCCCTGGCTTGAATGTATTGACTCAGAAGGAAAGATGTTTTGCAGTTATTGCAAACAATATCCAAAACTGGCACAGTTTGGAAATTCACCCAGTGTATTTGTCAGTGGAACTGACAATTCAGGATTGAACCATTCAAGTCTCATGACATGTCTGGACCCCACAAGGCCTGTGCAGCACAATATATTAAGGACTTTAACCCAGACACAGCTATCAACTGCTGGCTTAGTGCTGGTGCAGGTGGCAGACATATACATGGACATTTTTTCAAATCCATCAGCTAAAACATATGTACATGAACATGAAGAAGCCAAAAGTATAACAACCAATGTTTTTGAAAAATTAAATTCTTTTAAGAAATAATTATGTTGTATATTATTTCGTTTGTTTTTTCTATGGATTAAGTACATACATCTCATCAAATCTCGGCAAGTGATTACCATTTTGGGACAAATGAAAAGTTAGGTGGGAGAAGTGAAGAGTGGGGTGGGACAAGTGAAAAGTAAGGTGGGCCAAGTGAATTTTCTGAAACCACTTGTCCTGGACTAGTGGATGAAAAAAAAATTTGCTCAGCCCTGACATGACATATCTTGGATTCCTGGAATTCTTTTCAGCCTGTAGAGAGTCGGCCTCTTCAAGGGGCTCTTGCTTGTCTATATGGTAACCATGAGCAAAAGGGGTATTATTTTTGCATTTTTTCCTTGGACTCCATGGGAGGGAAGATGTCAAAGATTAGATGTACACAATTTTCAGTTACAGTTTTCTTTTATTTTTTGGCTGGATTGCAAAGCAGTGATATCTGTCTGTCTGTCAGCCCATCTGGTGTCAACAGTGAGGTTTTGGTTTGCATTTAGGTTATTTTCTCAGACAGTATTGCTTGTAGAGTCACATGACTTGGTACACTATGTAAATGTTTCAGAAGGTGTACTACAGCCATCAGTGAAAACTAGGTCATTTGGACCTTTATAAATCACAGCTGGTTTGTCCTTACCTTTGCAGGTCTCTGAGTCATCTCTTTATGTTATATAAATCCTTCCAAAATCCCATTATTTTTTAAAAATTCCAATATTTTCATACCAAGAGGTGGGGGTATATAGGTAATCCTCATATCCATCCATCCTTCCATACATGTATGGCACACAATTTTGTGAACACAACTAGTCCCGCACATCTTGTTAGAATGCCCTGAAATTTGGTAAATAGTATGGTCATCACCTGAAGATGTGAATATCAACAAATCGTTGTGCTCCCACAACTTTTACAAGAGTTATTGCCCTTTTTATCTTGCAGCTGAATGCAGTGTATGACAATCTTGAGAACACAACTATGGTACTCTCGCATTTTTAAATGGATAACCATAAAACTTGGTAAATATTATGATTGTCATCTGAAGATGAACATCAACAAATCACTTTGCTTCCTTAGTTATTGCTCCTTTTATCTTGTAACTGAATGCAATGTATAAATGAATCTTGTGAATGCATTTAGTCTCAGAGTTTTGGATGGATTGCTGTGAAACTTGGTACACATTATGGTCATCATCTGAAGATGAACATATTGACAAATGAATGTACTTCTGCAATTTTTGTCAGAGTTGTTATTCTCTTTGACTTGGAACTGGATGCAGTTTATGACATGATTTTAAGAATGGAACTAGTTTCAGTTTTCAGTGGATTGCCATGAAACTTTGTACATGTATGTTATTTTCATCATATGAAGATGCACATATAAGCACACCATTGTGCTCCTGCAATTTATTTTAGAGTTATTGCCCTTTACATCCTGCAGCTGAATACAATATAAGATGGAATCTTGTGAATGCAGCTTGTCTTCCAATCTGTATGGATCACTGTGAACTTGGTTCATATTATAGTCCTTGTCCAAAGATGCATATACTGACAAATCTTTGTGCTCCCATGATTTTCAGCTCTACTGTTGATAGACCAGAAGAGCTTATGGGATGGTCTGTTGTCCATTGTCCGTCGTTCATCATCCATCCGTATGTTAGCATAAGTTTGTTATTGCTACTTCTCCTAAACTATTTGGAGGATTGCCTTGAAACTTTACACACATATTCATCCCATGGTCTAGTTGGTGTTCGGACATCCAATATGGCCACCACAGTGGCCAGCTTGAAAATCTTGTTATCACTACTTCTCCTGAATGGATGGTCATATCAACATGGGGTTTTCACTAAAAGAGTTCTTATGATGTCTAGTTGGTCTTAAATGAAAATGGTGCCGATCTGGCGTGCAATATGGCCGCCATTGCAGCCATGTTGAAAATCTTGTTATCACTACTACTCCTGAATGGATGGTCATATCAACATGGGGTTTTCACTGAAAGACTTCTTATGATGTCTTGCTGGTTCCAAATGAAAATGGTTCTGATCTGATGTTGAGTATGGCCGCCACAGTAGCCATCTTAAAAATCTTGTTTTGGCTACTTCTCCTACATGAATAATCTTATCAACATGGGATTTTCACCAGAAGACTTATTATAATGTCTACTTGGTCCTATATGAAAACGTTGCAGATCTGATGTCGAATATAACTGCCACAGTGGCCATCTTGAAAATCTTGTTATTGCTACTCCTGAATTTAAAGTCATATCTTGAAAATATTGTCATCTCTGCTCCTCTCCAAATGGATGGCTATATCAACATGGTGTTTTCACCAGGAGACTTCTTATGATACCTAGTTGGTAATAAATGAAAATGGTGTCAGTTTTACAGCCAATATGGCTGCCATAATGACTGTCTTAAAAATCTTGTTGTCACTATTCCTTCTGAATGGATGATCATTATGACATGGGGTTTTCACCAAAAGACTTCTAATGATGTCTACTTTGTCCTAAATGAAAATGGTGCTAAGCGGACATCCAGTATGTGTACAATTTGAAAATCTTGTTATCGCTGAAGAATATCAGAGATGGTTTCAGCACTCAGCAGTTAAAAGGAAGAAATGGTCTTATCTTGAATTCCTGGAAATTCTTTTTCCCTGTAGAGTGCCAGTCCAATCAAGGGACTCTTGTTATAAGAGTTATTGCCATTATTTTACTTACATCTAGATGTAGTAAATGACAACATTTTGTGAATTCCAGCTACTCACAGTTTTCAGTGGATTGCTGTGAAACTCAGTGCATATTTTGGTCATCATCAGAAAATATGTATGGTGACCAATCATTATATGCACACTTTTCAGAATCTGCGCACTTATTTTTTACTATAGGCATATCTTCAGTATGAGTGGAGAGGTGAGATATAGGATGGATAGAGGTATATTGACATGAACAAATTCATCAGATGATGGATGTACTCAATTCAATAGTGACAATAAATAGCATTTATGGATTATAATATATTTACATTATTATTTCAAAGCATTATGCTATTCGTAATATTGACTAATTTGTGTGTTCAGGTACTTGAAAATGTGGTATTCAAAATGTAATTTTATATAGTTGAATTATCCCATTACTTTATTGATTTCTCTATAAAATCCATATTATTTTCCCTGTTTCTTTTAGACAAAATGCCCTATTTATTCCAATTAATTTTTAGTAACCCACAGTATGAGATGAATTGTGCATTTCATGTTATGGAGAGTTGTCATTAGTAATAATATATTCCAAATGATGTTTTTCATTTTCATAAATAGGAGAGCTGTAATTTTGTTGGTGTATCAAAAGTTCAGCAGAATATGATTGTAACAGGTGTACGATTTGGTTGGTTATCATTCTCTAGAGGATGATCGACCTCGGTGTTATTGCCCGGATCGAGTAAATAATAAAATAAATATAAAATTTATAGATGGGATAAATAGAGATCTGAGCAGAGATATAGAATAGAATAACACTAGCCCCCGTATGTGAAATATAAAAATTTAATCAATTACATAAAACAAAATGAAATAGTACATAACATTTGAAAGATACACTTCTTTTAGAACTCAATTACCGAATTTCAACAAAAATGTAATTAGCCAATCTGTTTATATCGATAAGACTCAGTTCATCATGAAATCGAGTGAACAATTGAATCAGTTGCCCAGCATGCCTGCATAACCTTGTTATTGCTGGTCACTCCCAAGTCCTCGTTGCTGACAGGTCAGTGTTGATGTTCTCCCCTTTTGCTTCTCTCTCTCTCTTATCCAGCCTCTTTCGGTCAAGAACTTAGTGTGGGATGCCTCTTCACTCTACTCTCTAAGTGGATACGCATGCGTGTATTGATGGATGGGTGGGTAGGTAGGTAGAGCTATTTTCCCCTTGTGCTTTTGAGACTCGCTCGCTTCTACTACCAGAATCATGTCCCTCAACTTCCAGACACCTGTCTTTTGAACAGTTGTTTATACGAGAGAATTTTGCCTTATTCTGCTCGGAGTCAAGAACCTTCTGGCCTTTTGCAGGAAACTTGGACTGACTAAATTTTGCGATGTGGAATATTTTAAACATGAAATTTCGCCTGGGAAGCACACCCCTTATTTAGCATAGCCAATCAGGATTAAACATATCTATTGCCTTTTATAAATACATGCCCTTCGTGGTTAGAGTAACTCTCTAGATTTTGCGCACTATTTAAATAACCGATTCTGGAAAATTTCAAAAGATGACACTACTACAACTGGATTTACAAATAGTCTCTGCATCCTCTCAACTTTGACTTTTTAAATACCTAGACCCCAAATTAACCTAGTCTTTTACATCTGTCCGACCGTTATACAACAAATGCATAAATCTGATTACATGTATTTGTTACATGCCACACTGACCACAGCAATAATGCACTCTACGAAATACATCAACAGAAATTTGCACCCTTACAATGACCTCATATAGGGTTGCCCATCAGATCTGCTTATTATAAGTAAAGCTTTATTTTAATCAAATCGCTATAAAATCCCTAAAATTTTGATAAATGTCTGGGAGGCCTGCAATGCATTAAAGCTCAGTTTCTCGAGGTGGTTAGGGTTTGCCTTTAGGTCATTTTCTCGGACACTATTGTTTATCAAGTCAAATTAGTTTGTAATTAGATGTGTCATGCAGAGTACTACACCTTTCAGTGAAAATTAGGTCATTGTGACCTACATGTATATTTCACAGTCCAGTAATTTGTGCTAACCTTTGTGTCTAGCTCATTTTCTCAGGTAATATTGTCTATCGAATCACATAACTTGGTATGTAATTGTATCAAGAGTAGTACTACAGTCATCAATGAGAAGTAGGTCACAATGACCTATATTTCATTGTTTGCAATCTGGCTACATCACCATTGGTGGTTTATTTGTTGATCTAGTGTAAATATATGCAGTTGTAGTAGGAAGACACATAATAATGTCATGAATTTTCAGGTTGAAGGGATGGGTGGTGGTGGTGGGATGGAGTTGGGGAGTGGAATAAATAATACTGGTTCAAATAAGGAAATATATACCTAATTAAAAAACATGGGGATTTGCAAGGATGAGTCATCAAAGGAATAAAATGCATGAGAATTTGTGATGGAAAGTGATCACAGGAGTTCTAGATAATTTTTTTTTATGGTGGAAATAAATGTATATTGTGAGAGTTTTCAACGGGTAAGTTTGATTTAGCAAGTGATGTGTAAAACATGGAAATTCTTTCCAGATGACACTTAAAATAGACATAATTTTTGTACCAAACAAACATTTAAACAGCATTTGTATTTGTTTTCCACCTCTAAATTATCACTTCATTATTTTATTTGAAAGCTGGTGTTGGTTTTACAGACCAACATCACCTTATATATCTTATTTAGGCTGGCTTATGAGTGGATTTAAAATACTCATTGATCCCGCTTTCTGCCAATTAACTTTCAACAAAACATTGGGCTTATTTTGTCGTACAATGTTATCATTTAAAATTATGACTACAATATCTACCGTATATATTTGCTTAAAAGTCAAGTCCAACTACAAACTGCACAGACCCATACAGATCTTCCATTGCATAATGTGCTGGCAGATCTGGGTCTCTGCATTTTTTAGGAGTAAACAGTAGAACAAACCACATAGACCCTGATCTGCATACACATTATGTGATGACAGATTCGGGTTTATGTTGTTTGCAGTTGGACTCAACTTATATGTGAGTATATGTGTTAACTAAATTCTCCACACATATTTTTTCAACTTGAGTCAATGATTGTTATCTACTAAGTGCGAATAGTCATACAGTTTTGAATTAGTTATTTCATTTTCAGGGCAATTTGTGCTAAAGAAAACATCCTTGGCAATAAGAGGGTTTGTGTTACACCTAGTTTTATTAGTTGGCAATGCCACAATTGAAATCAATAATTTTTACCTGCATATTAGAGCAAACTGTGACTGTGTGTGGACAATACACATTTGTAGATTGTACAGTGTTTCTGATTTCAAAGGATTGTATAATACAGGAATTTAATCAGGTAAAATATTAATTTTTTTCTCTGTAAAAGTTTCAGTATTTATCAGTTGGGATGATAAGAATTAGGGCACTGGCATGTCTTCTGCAAGATTAGAAGTGATTCTGGGAATTATCACCTGTCTGTGATGCATTGACATTCAAAATTTCGACAGTAGTTGTGATCATTAATATTGACAACAATTTGATTAGGTTAGTTTGAGACAAAATTGGCAATATAACAAATTAAGGGAAATTGATTTGTACATTCATTGGTTCTGAACTTCTGTTAAAGAACATTAATATACATTTTTGTAGCATAATTGATACATATGGACCCAGAAAGCTAAATGCTCATGAATGAAGCAAATCACTCCAGTGGCAATTACTGTGAATTGATTTGCTTTTATGGGTATTACTTCTTGTTGCTTCAGGAAAAAACAAAAACATTTTTAGTTGGTACTTAAATTTGCTGATTTGGGAAGGGTATTCTATTATTTACACAGAAGTATAATTGGTCATTGAGTCTTTTAAGAGCCCACACACTCGCACAAGGCCATGCATGTGGTATCAGTACTCTCAGCTCATGTATCACATATCGCTGTCCAGTGCCATCTCTCACCCATCAAATTTGTTTTAGATTCTCAAATTGGGTGCATTTGTCAGGCCTTGTATGTGGTATCTGCTTTAGTGCTACTGAAATATTACATATTGCCCTAGTTAGTGCTCAAGACACACTCACTCACACAGCACCTTATATGTTGTATCAGTACTCAACTCTTTTATTACATATCACCCACCCACCCTGATGCTCATGTAATGTACCGTATATACTCGCATATAGGCCTGCTCCAACTGCAAACTTCATAGACCTAGATCTGCCATCACATAATGTGTTGGTAGATCTGAATCTATGCAGTTGGTTAGACCAAATCAGTAGAACAAACACTGTAGACCCTGATCTGCTGATGCATTATGCAGCAGTAGATCAACATCTATGTTATTTGCAGTTAGACCCAACTTATACCCGAGTATATATGGTAACAATGACGAAATTGATTAAAATTGGTACCACAGAAATAAATTGTGAATTTACAGTATTTAAGAGTACATACCAAAATTACAACTGTTCTGATGCAGATCATTCTTTTGGAACATTGGACTATCAAGTATTACTGACTTTAATGTACATTTCATTAGTTATCAGGTATACTGTGAGCTAGCTTTAATTTCTTTAACATAATTGAAACTTTAAAAATATGGAAAAATTTCGAATTTCATCACCCAAACTGTGTGGCTAAAATTCAAATAACAGTCATATTGCTATGTAAATATTTGTGTGTATATGTATATATATATATATATATATATATATATATATATATATATATATATATATATATAAATATGATCTCAAATGGGTAATGATTTAATATTGAATTTATGCAACGAGTTTAGTAATTTCCAGTTTTTGCAAGCCTTTGTGAGCAAAAGCTGGAAATATTCCACAAGTTTCACAAATAGTAATAGCAAAAATAGGTTACAGAACGCGGGGCGAGGAAATTCCCAAGGTTGCAGCCAATCCTTTATTTTTTACCAAATAATTGAAACATTAGTAGTAAGCAAGTATGTATATATCCACCTACATGTACATGTAAGGTGTGGTGGCATGAGTACTGCATGAGGACATACTTCCTGTTGTATTGAATTTAATGAATGAAGCAATCCTATAGGTGTTGTCCCAGCACTGTACATGAATATATATAAGCTGACTAATCACATTTGCAAACTAAAAAATTTTGATTAGTCCTCTTGAAATTAATTGTTTAAGGTCATCATACTACACACCTGTAATTACACACCTGTAATAACCCTTTCTATGTAGTATCAGAAAATAATACAGTACTCCCTCATTATAACACATATTGGAGCCACAGAGTATACTGTCTTATAGTGAGGCTACCTTATAATAAAAAACATGATACATATAATTTTTACTACCACTTAATAAAATGGGATCCATGACCATACACACCTTATAAAAGGTGCTTGGTTATTACAGACCATATAATGAGCGAGTGTTGTATGTTCAACAAAGATCAACGCTAGCACACGCCATAGTTTGTTTGTTTGTTTTTTTTCCATCTGATTTCTGTCATTTAAAGATTTAATGAGAATGCATAATAAGTTTGAATTACCCTAATTTCGTTATGAAAATGTTATATGAAATGGACAATATGTCTGAATTTTATTAACTGTTTTGCTCTGATTTGTGGGCTTTGAACTAGGCACAGAGGAAGTGGTTTAATCATGAATTACATGTAATTGGATCTTTACTTTTTTACATGCTGGGTTTAAAGTCTTTGTAAGCTCACCCTGCATATATTTTTTTTTCTTCCCTGCTAATTGGATCTGGATACTGGACTAATGAACCAACATTCTCCTCACCTCTGAAGAGGTAGGTTAAAGTTAAAGAGAAGCTTGATTTGTTGAGAAATAGAGGAATCTAAGAATGTGACAACATCATTGCTAGTCTCTTCAATCAGTTCTGCTGTTTGCAAAAATTAGTTTTTTGTAGGAGCAAAACAGTTGTTACATGGCCTCTCAGCAGCAGTTTAGGGTAACAGCTCAAGTTTGGTCCTGGTGCCATTTATCATCTGGTACTTGTTTAATGGGGAAATGGCTTTGCAGTATTTCTGAACAATGACAAATGCAATAAATAAGATGAATGAAAAATTTCTAATCGCTTCAGAGAAAAATCTGCAGCAAGGCATCATAATGTTTCTGCCTTAAAGTGACACTGAAGTTTCAACTTAAACATGCTGAAAAGAAAGAAAGCATCTTAACATAAAGAACAGTAAAAAAATTTCATAAAAATCCATTTGGTCAAGTAGTTTTGTATTTCCTGTAACCCTACCAACCCTTCTAAAATCTGGCTTGCTCCATTTTTTTCTGAAATTGTATATTTTGTTCCTTATTTTTGTGTCATTTCTTTATTTAGTATTGACCACTAGGAATGCTTCATAGGTCTTTTGTTTGGCAATTGGAACTGATCAAGACTATATCAATTCATATATTCAAAAAAACACATTTTTTAAAAGCTTACGTACTCACCCAACTTTCATCAAGCCTGTTGCAGGAAATACAGATTTTTTTTAGATATTTAGATATTTAAAGTTATAAATTTTCAAGGGAAGTAATTTCTTCACAGCTTATTAATATTCATGAGTTCCAGTGATGTCATGCAAGCTGTTAAATACTTTATAAAAGACCTAAATCTTCAATAATGCCAATATAAAGAAAAAACAAATGTATGTTAAATGGTTATACACACTTGCATAATTAATTGAATTTAAATGATTTAAATAAAATTTAAATTGCTTTAAAGTTTCACCTTCAATCAGATCATTTTCATGTCAGTTGACGCTTTTGTAGTTCTGTACTGAAACAAATTTACTCAAGGAGAAAATTGACCCTGTTCACTTCTCTAGGAAATTAAAATGTATTTTTACTTTTTAAACCTAAGTCAGACTTTAAATTCTTAATTAATTTTAATCTTTTTGTGCCTTTTAAATTTCAGAAATATTTAGATGTGGATATTTACAAAGAATACTTGTGTTGATATTTCAAGTAAATGGCTTATTTTGCTTAATCTTAAAACAATTTTCAAAACATTTCAAATTTATTTTCCTCTTTTATGACATCAAAATCAAGAGAAGGTAATTACTTTGCATTGAGTTACCTCCCTTTTAAAAATATTCACGTGATTATAACTCTAAAACTATTTGCAATATTTTGACCAAAGTTTTGTTGTTTTGTACAAATTTGTAGATTCTATCAATATATAACATACAAATTTAAACTTTAATATTACTGTTACAGTTATTTTCATTTCCCCAATCCAAGGGTTGTTCCTAAGCCTGCCTCATAAAAGGTTGATCAAGCTTTTATTTAATGACTCCCATCTTCAATTCTTCAGTAACAAAATTTATGCTTGTCATTATATAAGTTGGTTCAGCTCATTACCCCCTAAAGGTCCCCTTAGGACCTCAGCTCTTTGGTGAGAGACACTTCTGGGTTGTCTGCCCCTGGGGTAGAGTGGTATTATTATGGTATAATATGTCATTGATTGTCCATAGATCAAAAAGTACTTGTTACCACTCTCCCAAAGATGAATAGTTTATTTTTACAACCAGATTTGTACTTTTTGGTGGATTAAGATGACCAAGTGTTTCAAAAGCAGATATTCTTCCTGCCAGTTTATGCTCATTCAAAACTGATCATTATTATTTAGGAAAATTACACTTGTGCATTCATTTTAATTAAATACTGAGAACTTATAGGTGACTTAAGAGGAAATAAAAAGTATAAATTCAGATATGTAAATAACATATTTTTACAGAATATTTTCCTTTTCCTGTAAATGCCTTACTTGACAGAATAACCACCCACCTGTGATTGTGAAGTCAGCAAGAGAAGCTTTTAGTATCTTCAAGATCAAAAATAAATGAGGAAGTTTTAGACCTAAATAGGAAATGTTGAATTTTCCCAAGTAGGAAATAAGATAAAATGAACATATTTCCCATGAAAGTATTAGTCTCAGACACAAGATCTGTAACTTCTGAGTGTCTGATCATTATACAAATTCAAGCAGGTAGGTGACATGAAAGTAAGTAAATTTCTTTTTTTTATGTGTCCACCATATCATTGTAGGGCACTATATATTCATATTACTCATGTCTGTCTCATGTTCATCAGAAATTGTTTTGCACTCAGTAATTTTTTAAGGACATCATGGATTGAAATTTGGTATGAGGTTTTACACGAAGATCTAGTTCAAGTTCGATTTTTACCATTTCATGACAACATTTTATGGAGTTATTGTCCCTATTTTGACCTAGGGGGCGCTTTACAGGTGATACGTGCTTCTGAGAGAGTGACAGGTGTAAGATGAAGTTGTTTGCATTTGCAACATGCACAGTGGAGAGACTGTGGGCATACCTCTATGCTACTTTTATGTACTGTGGCTGAAATTTCTTTACATATTGTACTTGTGGAAATTGGACATGATCTAAGCACACAGCAGACAGAAATGGCCGCTACAAAGTACTCGAAAACTCAGCCTGAATTAGTCAAAAGTACATTATTTTCAGCAGTTATTAAAAAAGGGAAATAAATTTTGCCAGAGTAGGCAATACCAGCCTCTGAAAGTACAATGAATGAATTACAAAATATATAAAAAGTAAAAAAAAGTTATCAACTCTTTTTTTTAAATTTACCTTTGATTTCCAGGAAGTGAAAATTACCAAGCAGAGCTAGCACTTTTTTGAGAGGTGCACATCTTAAGTAAGACCAAGCTGTATACTCTGTAACCCAAATGGCACCCATCAATCATAGACCAAAATAAAGGGAATTCAAAGTTCTTGTAACAATACCTAAGATATACAAGGTCTTTTTTAAATAGCCAGGACAGCCAGTGAGGAAAACCTGGGTAATTCTTTTTCTTTAAAAATCTAACCCTATGCAAAGTACAAAACTGGAGAGTGCCACCTTAGAACTCTGTCCTTCAACTGCATAATATTAGCAGAGGCATCTGTGTCATATGAAAACATTGATGGTATTTTCAGGCATCAATGGTCAGCTTTTTTATACACCTGCCATAAGGTGGAGCATTTTGTGTTATGATGTTGTAATCCTTCTGTCCATATGTCTTTTACCAATTTTGTTTATGCACATTAACTTTAGTTGTCCATGATCTACAGTTACCAAACTTTGTGGATGGCTTGCACTTGGGGTAAGGAAGAACCCCTATTGATTTCAGGCTCAAAATCTCAAAGTTCAAGGTAACTGTAACTGAATGAAGGAAAATGGTTTCTGCACAACAGCTTGAGTTCTACACCATCTACAGTTACCGAATTATGTGGATAGTTTGTGCATGGTGTAAGAAATAACCCTATCAATTTCCGAATCAAAAAGTCAAAAATCAAGGTCATTTTGAAAGAAAGAAGAAAGATGGTTTCTGCACAATAACTCGAGTTCTGCACCATGTACAATTACCAAACTTTGTGGATGGCTTGTATTTGGTGTAAGGAAGAATCCTATTGATTTTGGGCTCAAAAGATCAAAGGTCAAGATCACTCTGACTGAAAGAAGAAAAATAGTTTCTGCACAATAACTTGAGTTGTCCATCATATGTGGTTCCCAAATTTTGTGGATGACTTGCATTTAGTATAGGAAGAAACCTATTGATTTTGGAGTCAAAAGGTCAAAGGTCAAAGTCACTGATTGAAAGAATAAAAATTGTTTCTACACCATCACATTAGATCTACATGACAAACCTGAACCAAACTTTGTGGATGGCTTGCACTTGGGGTAAAGAAGAAGACTATTTATTTGGTATCAAAAGGTCAAGGCAAATGACTGAAAGAAAAAAAAAATGGTTTCTGGACAATAAGATTAGATCTACTACACAGACCTGGCTAAAACTCTGTGGATAGCTTGCACTTGGGGTAAGGAAAAATCTTATCAATTTTGGGGTTAAAAGGTCAGTGCTCAAGGTCACTCTGACTGAAAGAAGAAAAATAGTTTCTTTTCAAAAAGTTAATTTATCAACATAGAGGACTATTATACAGGGGGCTTGCATTTAATATGCTGTTCATGGTACTCTTGTGTGCAGTTTTGTCTGTGATCTTGATGATGCTGCCAGTGATGCAAAAAGTGGCAAAAAGTATGTAATTGCATGACTATAGTTTCTTGATATTTTTAGTGAAAAAAATAACATCCTTGTCCACAAATCACTCATTAGGACAAGCGGACGAGTGGATTTTTTGACCCCTTCTTTTGTTTCCAGGTGACTCTTTTGTATAGATTTGCAAGGAATTTGAATTAACTTGTTACTACAAGGAAGACTATGGGAATCTGTTTCCAGAAATTGTCATGGATACCAAGACCTCCAGATAAACAGATTCCAGACAAATAATGTTTCACTGTATATGTATTCCATATGCATGGTCACTGTATACGTATTCCATATGCATGGTCACTGTATATGTATTCCATTTGGGAACGGTCACTGTATATGTATTCTATATGCATGGTTACTGTATATGTATTCCATATGCATGGTCATTGTATATGTATTCCATATGCATGGTCCATCATTATAAAGCACATGAGTATAACATGATACCTGATACAACACAGATATGGTCATGAATTCCATTATGCTGGCTGAATTCTATTATTCCATGATTGTATTGTACCCCAATATAAGGCAGACTTGTCTATAACATGGTAGACTTTTATGGCTTCCCTGAACAGCCTTAATTCTGAAGGACCACTGTATTAGCTAAATCAGTAGGGCACTGCAGGATATGTTTCTGATGAGATTCAAGCTCCAGGATACAGTGATATTTCATCCTGAAAATTCCCGATTGTTTATAGATGTATATATTTACAAGAGTTACTGTACATACAAACACTCAAATAGGACAATATCTCCAAGATGTGCAGAGATATCCAGTTTCATCTAAGGACATTCAGTTGACTTTGAACTTGTATTTCAAGTACATGTACATCAGGTCTCATGTTCTATGAACTTTTTGAGTAAGAACTTGAAAAGTTCAAGCTCAAATTCTCCCCAATTTAAGATTTGATAATTTAAGTAAAACTGGCACATTATTAAAATTAAACCTGCATATAGAGGAATTAAAGAATATGAAAATTCAGAAAGTTTGAAGGTTTTGACTCTATTCTAATTAAAGATATAGAGTGTTCAAGTCCTTGAACTTGAAGATTCAGCTTGAGTTTCTTGCTCAGATAGTTTTGGGAAGACAGGGCCTAAATTACCGTATATACTCGCGTATAAGTCTGGTCCAAATGCAAACAACATAGACTCTGATCTACCGTCACATAATGCGCTGACAGATCAGGGTCTATGTTGTTTGTTCTACTGATTAGTCCTTACTGCATAGACCCAGATCTGCCGGCACATTATGTTATGGCAGATCTGGGTCTATTCAGTTTGCAGTTCGTATTAGCTTATATGTGAGTATATATGGTAATCATTTTTATCATGTAATGCAATAGGTACAGGGGAATGCCACTATAATGCATGTTGTTATAACACGAATTCAGATATTACATGGTAGCATCATGCCACTATAATGCATATTGTTATAACACGAATTCAGATATTACATAGTAGCATCATGCCACTATAATGCATATTGTTATAACACGAATTCAGATATTACATAGTAGCATCATGCCACTATAATGCATATTGTTATAACACGAATTCAGATATTACATAGTAGCATCATGCCACTATAATGCATATTGTTAAAACATGAATTCAGATATTACATAGTAGCATCATGCCACTATAATGCACATTGCTATAACATGAATTCAGATATTACATAGTAGCATCATGCCACTATAATGCATATTGTTATAACACAAATTCAGATATTTCATAGTAGCATCATGCCGCTATAATGCACATTGTTATAACACGAATTCAGATATTACATAGTAGCATCATGCCACTATAATGCATATTGTTATAACACGAATTCAGATATTACATAGTAGCATCATGCCACTATAATGCACATTGTTATAACACGAATTCAGATATTCCATAGTAGCATCATGCCGCTATAATGCACATTGTTATAACACGAATTCAGATATTGCATAGTAGCATCATGCCACTATAATGCACATTGTTATAACACGAATTCAGATATTACATAGTAGCATCATGGATTCCGATTTATTTGTTGTCCCATATTCCCTGACACTACTCAGTGTGTCAGCCTAGGTGACAAAAAGACAAAAATAATTCAGTTAAGTTTCAGAAACCTATTGCTTACAGATCACAATTAATGTTTTTACACAGCAATGATCAATTTTCATTGAGCATACGGCTATCTTAATCCCGATTGTTATATAAATTGGCAAGTAGTAAAAATTATTACTATAAGTTTGACTGTCGTTTTTGTTTATACAATTATGCATACATTCATTAAAATGTTATCAGTCTTGCTATACCTTAGTTCAGTTTATAACATAGTCAGCAGTTATGGACCCCAACTACTGCATTATAGTGGCATTCCCATGTGTGTATCATAAAGTTAGAAATTCAGGAGGTCAGATTCGGAAATTTCATAAAAGTGAATCCTGTTGTTGTAAGCATAAAACCTGTCTGTTACATTTTTTAACTCAATATGACAGTGTTATGGATATAATGTTATCCCAGTCCATCTGTCCATCACACTGTCTTATATTTTTTTAACTCAATGTGACAGTGTTATGGATATAATATTATCCCAGTCCATCTGTCCATCACACTGTCTTATATTTTTTACCTCAACGTGACAGTGCTATGGTATATAGTGTTACCCCAGTCCATCTGTCCATCACACACTGGTTAAGCTGTGCAGTTTTCAGGCACTGTGGTGTAGCATTCATGTTCAGTTAACACATTTCAAGTTATACATTTATTTAAACATGTTCTTCACAAATGGTGAACATTTTTTCAATGAACTCAAACTTTTTGATTGTGTCATTGTCCTAACTACACACAGGTTTTAGAAAGCACTTTAAAATATTTATAAATATCATGTTTTCATAGCTTGAAAAATTTTAAACCACGTATGTACTAATTTTTATATCTTAATATAAAATATGAGATACTACAAAAGCACTAACTACAAATATTCTAGCTTTTTCTAAATAATTTTTTTTAGATCTACTGGTCATAGACCAGAAGAGCTTATGGGATGGTCTGTTGTCCATTGCCCATTCATCCGTCCATTAGCACAAGTTTGTTATCACTATTCCTCCTAAACTACATTGAGGATTGCCATGAAACTTTACACACACATTCATCACATCGTCTAGTTGGTCCTAGATGAAAATGATGTTGCTCGCACATCCAGTGTGGCCATCACAGTGGCCATCTTGAAAATCGTCTTATAGCTACTCCTCCTGAAAGGATGGTCATATCAACATGAGGCATTCACTAAAAGACTTCTTATTATGACTAGTTGGTCCTAAATGAAAATAATGGCAGCCATTTTGAAAATCTTGTTATCGCTACTCCTCCTGAATGGATGATCCTATCAACATGGAGTTTTCACTAAAAGACTTCTTATGATGTCTAGTTAGTCCTAAATGAAAATGGTGCTGATCTGGGGTCCAATATGGCCACTACAGTGGCCATCTTGAAAATATTGTTATCGCTACGCTTTCTATATGGATGGTCATATCAACATGGGGTTTTCACTATAAGACTTCTTATGATGTCTAGTTGGTCCTAAATAAAAATGGTGCCTATCTGAAGTCCAATATGGATACCACATCAGCCATCCTCCTGAACAGAAATTTAAACTGACATGGGGTTTTCACAAAAAGACTTCTTGTGATGTCCAGTTGGTCTTAAATGAACATGGTGCCGATCTGACATCCAATATGGCCACCACACATCAGCCATCTTTAAAATCTTGTTATTGCTACTCCTCTTGAATGGATGCTGGTATCAATATGAGGTTTTCACTAAAAGACTTCTTATGATGTCTGCTTGGTCCTAAATGAAAATGGTGCTGATCTGACATCCAATATGGCCACCACAGAAGCCATCTAGAAAGTCCTTGTATCACTACTCCTCCTGAATGGAAAATCATATTGGCATGAGGTTTTCACCAAAAGACTTCTTATGATGTCTACTTGGTCCTAAATGAAAATGGTGCTGATCTGTTGTCTAATATGGCTGCCACTGTGGCCAGCTTGAAAATCTTATCACTACTTCTCCTGAATGAATGGTCATATCATCATGGGGTTTTCACTAAAAGACTTCTTATAATGTTTCATTGATCTTAAATAAAAAATGGTGCTGATCTGACATCCAATATGTGGCCATCTTGAAATTTTTTATTTTAGCTGCTCCTCTTGAAAGGAAAGTTGTTTGGACATGGGGTTTTCATCAGAAGAGTTCTTATGGTGTCTACTTGGTCCAAAATGTAAATGACTAACCCACAATATGGCCACCATGGTGATTATCTTGAAAATATTGTTATATCTAATCCCAAACGGATGTCTCCATCAACATGGAGTTTTTACCAATAGACCTCTTATGATACCTAGTTGGTCCTAAATAAAAATGGTGCCAGTTGTAAATCCAATATGCCTGCCATGACGGCTGTCATGAAAATCTTGTTGTCACTACTCCTCCTGTCTACTTTGTCCTAAATGAAAATGGCGCTAATCTGACATCCAATGATGTTCACCACAGCAGTTAATTTGAAAATCTTGTTATCGCTGAAGAAAATCAGAGATGGTTTAAACACACAACAGTTAAAAGGAAGAAATGGTCTTATCACAAATTCCTAGAAATCCTTTTTGCCCAGTAGACCATCAGTCCCTTCAAGGGACTCTTGCTTTTATATATATTTTCCTTGAAAAGGGATGTCAGTATTAGCTTTACTGGTCATAGACCAGAAGAGCTTATGGGATGGCCTTTTGTCTGTCATACATCGTCCGTTACCTCAATTTTGCTATCACTACTCCTCCTAAACTACATGGAGAATTGCCTTGAAACTTTACACACACATTCATCCCAAGGTCAAGTTGGGCCTAAATGAAAATATTGTTATTTAGGCATCCAATATGGCCACCACAGCAGCCATCTTGAAAATCTTGTTTTCGCTACTCCTCCTAAACAGAAAGTCATATTGACATGAGTTTTTTTCACCAGACAACTAATTATGATATCTAGTTGGTCCTGAATGAAAATAGTGCTGATCTGAACTCAGATATGGCTGCCACATTGAACATATTGAAAATCTTATGTTTAATTCTGAATGGATGGTCACATCAACATGGAGTTTTCACCGAAAGTCTTGTAATTGTGTCTGGTTTGTCCTAAATGAAAATGGTGCCAATCTTACATCCAGTATGGCTGCCACAGTGGCTAATTTGAAACTCTTCTAGCTCAGGAATATCAGAGATGGTTTCAACACTCAGCAGTTAAAAAGAAGAAATGGTCTTATCTTGAATTACTGGACAGTAGAGTGTCAGTCCCTTCGAGGGACTGTTGGTTAAGGTACCAACATGTATTCACAATTTTCCTCTGTCCAAAACAGGAGCATTCATTGATGAAGTAAAAACCTAAGGTTCCATTATATAACATAACATTTACCCTCTGTTCAGCCATTGAGCAAAGTTGCACTTTATTGGGATCTTGTTGGCTGGTTGGCTCTAAGTACTGCCTGACAAAGTTACTAACAGGTGAAGCTTGACACTTGATTGATCACTCATCAGTATTAATTGACTGTGACAAGAACTTCCTTCCTCTACAGCCACATCTTCATCCTTGGGGTTTAGGTGTTTTAGTAAGCAACATACTTATTTTTAAAGCTACAATGGGAACAATGTTGGCTTAGTGGTTAAGGCATTGGGCTCATAAGCAGAAGGATGTAGGTTTGATTCCCACAGTTAGATTGGCTACCATGGTGTGTCCTTGAACAAGGCACTTTACTCTTATTTTCCTTTGCATGATGTAACCTTCAGTGTTGCTGTACTGTAAAATTGTAAAATACTGTCTATACTCGCATATAAGCCAGCTCCAAATGCAAACAACATAGACCCTGATCTGTTGCATAATGCGCCGGCAGATCAGGGTCTATGTTGTTTGTTCTACTGATTAGTCCTTACTGCATAGACCCAGATCTGCTGGCGCATTATGCGATGGCAGATCTGGGTCTATGCAGTTTGTGGTTGGTATTGGCTTATACACGAGTATATATGGTACCAAAAAAACAAAAAAAAACTAAAGCTACAAAAAGCTAGAGTAATACTACATGTATATTCTGTAAGATCTGTAGGCTTGTATTCCTTTCTGTAGATTGAACAGTAACTCTGCATGCATTCAAGCATATGCACATGCATACATATGCTCACAGCCCTTTGTAGTGAATAAATATATTTGACATACAGGTCAACAACCATATTAATGGTCATTGTTTAAAAAAAACCAAATGAATTCATGTAAGTAAGGATAGGACACAGGTTGGTTATCATGAATTCTAAAATATACAAGTTATCAGTACACCACATGGCATTCTTAGCATTGTTTATATTTACTGTACTACTGGTACACAGACAAAGTTATTACCGATATGTAGAATGACAAACATACACCTCTAATTTCAGGTGGACTGATCAAAATTTGTGTTCATAGGTGTGCAAACATATTTGTGACTACTCATGTCTCTTATCTGCAATATTTATCTTCACAGCTGGTTTTTACCAAAAGAATACAGGTGCATTGGTGCAAATTCATGTTAAAATTAATTGATAATAATTACAATGAAACCTTTTGTTGAAGGATACTCAAGGAACCACAAAAAACCTGCCCTATTTAGACAGGCTATGCCTTTAAATAGACATTGAAAAAGATGAAATCAAGAAAAGAAATTATAAAAAGTTGTCCACTATAAATAGGTGTCCTTTATGTGGAGGTGTCACCTTTAGTAGATTTTACAGTTCTAGGTCATGCTTTGTGCTAATTATGTATCACTCAGTTGTTTGTGTGCTGGACTTGGAATTAGTGGGTTTCAGGTTTGAATCTGCCCTGAAAAGCCTGGGTCAGATGCCATTCAGGGTCTGACAAACTTTGTAGTCAGAGCCCAGGGGTTATATTGAAGTCAGATAGCCAAGTATCATGAATTGTTCTATGATCTTTTTTTATAACATAAAAATCAGGGATCCCAGAATTTTAATTTCTTTTGCCAAACATCTTTTCCCGAAATTTAATGTGGTTGCCAGATATTGGTGAAATGTAGTATGAAAACAATAAAATGAGGTAAAAATGTTGTAACAAAAAAGAAAACATTTATATACTTAATTATTAAATGTAC
The DNA here is from genome assembly GCA_029931535.1 of Margaritifera margaritifera. Lineage (NCBI taxonomy): Eukaryota > Metazoa > Mollusca > Bivalvia > Unionida > Margaritiferidae > Margaritifera > Margaritifera margaritifera. The sequence continues at coordinate 5,955,864 of JAQPZY010001684.1, forward strand.
TGAAAAAATATGCCTTTTTCTGTTCTGGTTTTAGTTTGGCTTTGTTTGGTTTGGTGCTTTATGGCACAGCCACACAAGTAGTTTATTTAGTGCCACGGCAGTTGGAGTAAAGTGCCTTGCCCAAGGACACACCAAGGTAGATGACCCAGGCTGGTTTGATGGTAGGATTTGAACCCGTACCCTTTCAGTCAGGAGTCTAGCATGCTAACCACTGAGCCACCATTACTCCCTTTTCTGTTCTGGATTTGCCGTTGGTTCAGTTCCAGTATTATCCTTCATTCATTACTTGTTTTCTCACAAACTGTTCATTTATGCAATTATGTTTCATTTTTAAAAAAAACTATACTATATAATTTCACCCCAGAATAGAATTTTATTACACTCCACTACTTTTAAAAATTAATAACTGACAATAAAACAGACTTTCTACCTCAAAAATTGATAACACCTAATTGATGGGCATTCCTGGTCAATTCCTACTGAATTTAAGCCAGGCTACAAGGTTATTTTGCTGGTAACCAGCTGGACTACCATCTGACCCCACCATTCTGTGTCTCTGAGCATGGATTGTTACTCTTTTCACTCCCTTTTCCTCAGCACTAAAAAGTCTTATATGTGATGATGTGCTGTTAAACATCTATACACATCTTTATTAAATCCACTTAAAGGAAATATAGTAGCCTTATCACAAAGACCTCATTTCCCTGCTGGTAGTCTTGTCACATTGTTTACTGATAAATTGTACAATGCACTGTAGATCTAAGGTCAAAATACTTGACATTTTTCACTGTGCTCCTTGGTGCACTGTTAACCTAGCTGTTCTCAGATGCATTCATTAAATATTTTCAGTTTGCACTGGAATTTATAAAGATATGTGGACTTTTTGAAGTTATGAGAACTCAGAAGTGTGTTGTACACTATTTGCAATATAAACTGTAAGTACATGAAACTTTTTTCTGTATTTATGCCTTTGATTACAGCAGTATCATAAACATAACTGGCAAACTGGCATATCTTAATCAGTGCTCAAGCTTGATTGAGATAGCTTGGTACTCCCCCACCCCCATCTTCCCTCTGTACCCTTCTAGCCCCTCCCCTCTGCCCTTCTAGAGCCCTCCCCTCTGCCTATCTCCAGATCACCAAAACATATCCGTAAAACAGTGTTATTTTCTATTTATTACATTTTTTTTTCAGCTAATGTAATGTACAATTAGTATGAAAATGAGCTTTTGATTGTTTAGACTTCAGAAAAGATAAAATTATAAATTTCATCATTGGCAAATAGTCCTTATATGACCTTTTGTTCCAAAAAAAATCCCTCTCTGTAAGAAATTGCTAGCTGGAGTATTGTTAGTGTATCCAAAGATACTGTATACAGAAACGACAGAAAAGTTCCTAATCAGGATATTATTAATTTGCATACCTCGGGCCATTTAGTGGTTTTTTAAGTATTATAAATCATATTAATTGAGTATAATTATAATAATTAAATCGCAGACACTAATATATGAACGATATATGCATTTTCAAAAATACGGTTTTGTCGCTAAATTCATGAAATTTAATACTTCCTAAAATTTTGCCATTGACAATATCAATATTTACTCAACTTGAAATTACTGACTCTGGCTGTGACTAATATTATTGTTTCATATGTATCATTTTCTCGGTGGCAATTGTGTCATTAATGCTAAAATATATTAATGTTTTTGAACGTCACATATCTTATACTATGGTGGTTGTAATCAGCTGCAACTTTGATTGAATATAATACACTATATATCTGAAATTTATATCCTAGTATACTAGGAGTTCCTGTCACACCTATCTGAAGTTTATATTATAATATACTAGGAGTTCCTGTCACACCTATCTGAAGTTTATATTCTAATATACCAGGAGTTCCTGTCACACATATCTGAAGTTTATATCCTAATATACCAGGAGTTCCTGTCACCCCTATCTGAAGTTTATATTCCAATATACCAGGAGTTCCTGTCACACCTATCTGAAGTTTATATCCTAATATACCAGGAGTTCTTGTCACACCTATCTGAAGTTTATATCCTAATATACTAGGAGTTCCTGTCACACCTATCTGAAGTTTATATCCTAATACAGTAAAACCTGTCTTGGAAGACCACTTCTTCTGCCAACAAATAATGGTCTCTCAAGACAGGTGGTCTCTCATGACAGGTAATAACACTATATAATTAATAAATCTGTGCATTGAGAACCTCGTCTCTCAAGACAGGTGGTCTCCCAAGACAGGTTTTACTGTATATTAGGAGTTCCTGTCACACCTATCTGAAGTTTATATCCTAATATACTAGGAGTTCCTGTCACACCTGCAGAATTCAAAATCATAATTCTGTTTTAAGGCATGACATCACATACAATAAAACACTCATTAGAATATTCTTTGATGCATGGATTAATGTGGATTTAGATTTGATGGATAGATGGAATGATGGATGAATGGGCAGAAGGATATGTCAGTTCTTGGCTTTGTTCATTTTCTGATCATGAATATCTGATAAAAAGAGTTGATTTCTTAGAATAATTACCATGACTAAACAAGAATGACATACCATGTATACTAGCTTATAAGTCAAGTTCAAATGCAAACTGCACAGACCCAGATCTGCTATTGCATAATGCACCAGCAGATATGGATCCATAGAATTTGTTAGGAGCAAGCAGTACAATATACAACATAAACCCTGATCTGCACTTTATGTTGTTTTCATTTGGACTCTACTTGTAAATGAATCTGTACGGTAGATGTGCATCATAAAGGGTCCACTAATGAGTCTGAGCAGTATCAAATATTAAAATGAAATTTCTTTTGATGCTGATTGTTTTCACTTGGTTGGTTTCAACTCGTACACTCATAAATCCCTTATTATGTTCTCAGTTAGCAAAAAAAGGTATGCTTGACTAAATTTGCAGCCTTTTCATTCTCTGGTAATTTTTCTGTTCAATTCAAGTTTGTCTGCTTGTCAGTAAAAAGAAGAAAATACAAAGTTTAGATTTTATTTTTGCATACCCTCCATTGATCTTTCCTATCTTTTCTCTCCCCCACTGAGTCAATTTGGTTCACGTCAATACCTAACTGTTCACTGACTTAAAATATACAAATGATTAGAGAAACAAATGTCATGTACTAGTACTGTATTGGCTCAACATATTATTTTACAATACCATGTAGAACAAGTTAGTTATTATTTTACAATACTAAATAGAAATGGTTATTATTGTTTTACATGGATATTATTATTTTACAGTACTATATAGAAATGGTTAATATTATTTCACAATACTACATGGAAATGGTTATTATTATTTTACAATACTACATAGAAATGGTTATTATTATTATTTTACAATACTACATAGAAATGGTTATTATTATTTTGCAATACTACATAGAAATGGTTATCATTTGACGTTAGTACATAGAAATGGTTATGCTTATTTTACAGTTCTGTATAAAAATGGTAAATATTATTTCACAATACTGCATGGAAATAGTTATTTTTTTTTACAATACTACATAGAAATGGTTATTATTATTTCACATTACTACATATAAATGGTTATTACAAGGGTGTAGTATGATGACAATGAACCTTAATTTCAAGTGAACTTTTCAAAATTTTAGGTGCCAGATGTACAAATATACCATTGTATGCTTATAAACCAGCGCAGCTACCATACCTGTTAACGGGTACATTAGGGTAGAGTTTGCACAACCTGTACTTTGTCAGTGATCCATGTTACCATATACTTGGCATGGTGCATAACCAACTACCAACAACACTGATATATATTTAGATCTGCCATTGCATAAAGTCCTTGTTACCATATATACTTTGCCTCATGCATATCCACTGCCAACAGCAGAGATCCAGATCTGTCTTTGTGTAGTGTCCATATTACAATATATACATTGCATCATGCAGTCCCAGCTGTGAACAGAACAGATCCAGATATGCCTTTGCATTAAGTCCATATTAACATATACACTTTGCATCATGCATACCCAACTGTCTACAGTACAGATCAGATCTGTCTTTGCATAAAGTCCATACTTGTATCATTCATACCCAACTGTCTACAGTACAGATCAGATCTGTCTTTGCATAAAGTCCATACTTTGTGTCATGCATACCCAACTGTCTACAGTACAGATCAGATCTGTCTTTGCATAAAGTCCATACTTGTATCATTCATACCCAACTGTCTACAGTACAGATCAGATCTGTCTTTGCATAAAGTCCATACTTTGTATCATTCATACCCAACTGTCACTATACAGATCAGATCTGTCTTTGCATAAAGTCCATACTTTGTATCATTCATACCCAACTGTCTACAGTACAGATCAGATCTGTCTTTGCATAAAGTCCATACTTTGTATCATGCATACCCAACTATCTACAGTACAGATCAGATCTGTCTTTGAATAAAGTCCATACTTTGTATCATGTATACCCAACTGTCACTATACAGATCAGATCTGTCTTTGCATAAAGTCCATACTTTGTATCATGTATACCCAACTGTCACAATACATATCAGATCTGTCTTTGAATAAAGTCCATACTTTGTATCATTCATACCCAACTGTCTACAGTACAGATCAGACCTGTCTTTGAATAAAGTCCATACTTAGTATATTGCATACCTAACTACCAACAGCACTGATTCCGATCTGTCTTTTGCATAATGAGTTGGCAGATCAAGGTCTATGTTGTTCAGTTGAAACAAAATTAGAGCAAACGATGTAGACCCTAATCTGTTGGCACACTATGCATTGACAGCTCTGGGTCTATACTGTATACAGTCTGGTATATGTTTTACAGAGTAGAAAAAGGTGGACCTTTAGATTATTTACTAACATGCTCTTCCTATACACCACTAATTAAGTCTGCGTGTATTTTGTTCTGTATACAACATGTAGTTTATGCATTCATTATTTGTTGGAAAATTTAGCCTTATCTGCTTTTAACCAGTTGCTTAGCAACCAGTTGTAACTCTAATCCTCAAAACTTACAGGAAATGAAGTATTTACTGGATGCTCTTGAGATAACCATGCACAAAGGAAAAGGAAAAGATACTACTAGGTCCTGGATAATAGTAACATAAATAAATAATGATTAAGCTTCCAGGCTCAATCTACATCTGTTCTATATATCTTTCAGTTTTAAATCTGTTTCATTTCCCCAATTTCAAGAAAGTTCTTTCAGTTTTATATCAAACCCTGTATACCTTCCATTCTGAAAGTTGAAGATAAGGAAATTATTAGGAGCTTTAGATACTGACAATTCTTGAAGTTGAGCATGATTTTATAAGGAAGTACTTGAAGTGGTCTATAATTTGATAAGGAAATGTACCTGTAATTGCAAATTTTATGAATAGCAAATCACAAATGTTATTTTCTTCTATACTGATATATATTTTCAAGAGAGTTGAGCACTTTGTATGTAGTTTTACCACCAGCCATCAAAATGTGCAGGGTATTATGGTTTACTCACAGAACCACAACATTAAATAGTGTCTACATTTTATTTTATCGCACCCTGAAAAAGTGTATCTAACTGCAAGCTCATATGAGGTTACTGGTCTCCATCCAGGCTGGTGGGTGGGTGGGCAGGTGGGTGTCTGTTTTGGTTGCCACAAAATAGCTGAAGTTCTAGTAAACAAATTTAAATGAAATTGTATTGGCTTCCTCCTCACAACCAAGAAAAGAAGCCTATTGATTGTGAAGTCAGAAGCATGAAGGTCAAGGTCACTGTCATAGAAAATAGGTTTTGGCATTGCATTTCATTTTCACATACAAACCAAACTTCTAGTGGACAGATTTAATTTAAATTCATGTATTTCTCCTAAATGAAGAAAGAACACTTATTGATCATTGTGTCAATATTGTGAAGGTCAAGGTCACTGTTACTGAACTTTGATTTGTGCTATTGCATTTCATTTATGCACAGTAATATAAGTTCCTTATTAAACAGATTTCAATTAAATTTAATATTTGTGTTCCACTCAGAAAAAGAAAGAAGCATATTTACTTAAGATTGATTTCTTCCTGTTAAAGAAAAAGGTAATCAGTCTTTCATTTCTATATAAAGTAGTTCAGAGTAATGATGAATTTCAAAATTATATGTACATACTGCTGACAAATGATTTGAAAAGTCATCATCAGTGTTAATTACTGTAAAAATTAACAAATAAACTGCATGGTCAAAAATATAAAATGAAACTTATTTGCCTTAAAGGACACCTGTATTTGATATAAGGAACAAGCAGGACACCTCATGAGTTCCCAAAAGAAACCATGTTATATGAGTTTTAAAAAAATGTTATAAAAGTGCAGTATATTAACAGTATATTCATTTTATTGGCTGTTGAACTTGCAGAAGATAAAAATCAGTTTGTGTCGGTAAGAGCTGCAATTAATGTCATTATGTCTACAAATAAAATATATCCATACCAATTGCACCTTAAATTTGGCAGCTGTCTGAGGTTAATTTTTAGCTTTACTGGTCATAGACTGGAAGAGCTTATGGGATGGCCTGTTTTCCGTTGTCCATCATCTGTAGTCCCTCATCCGATATCCATCTTCCAACATCTGTCTGTCCATTAATGCAAGCTTGCTATTGCTATTCCTCCTAAAATACTTAGAGGATTGCTATGTAACTTTACACACACATTCATGCCAAAGTCGAGTTGGTCCTAAATGAAAATGGTGCTGCTTAGACATCCAATATGTCTACCACAGCAGCCATCTTGAAAATCTTGTTATAGCTACTCATCCTGATTGGAAAGTCTTGTCAACATGAGGTTTTAATTAAAAGACCTCTTATAATGTCAAATTGGTCCTAAGAGAAAATGGTGCTGACCTAACATCCAATATGGGCACAATGGTAGCCATCTTGAAAATCTTGCTCCTGGTATTGCTACTTCTCCTGAATGGAAAGTCATATTAGCATGGGGTTTTCACCAGAAGACTCCTTGTGATGTCTAACTGGTCCCAAATGGAAATGGTGCCACAAGGATATCCAATATGGCCATCTTGAAAATCTTGCTATCGCTACTCTGCCTGAATGGATGATCATATCAACATGGGGTTTTCACTAAAAAGATTTTTTATGACATTTAGTTGGTCCTAAATTAAAATAGTATAGATCTGACATCCAATATGGCCACCACAGCAGCCATCTTGAAAATCTTGTTATTACTGCTCCTCCTGAATGGAAAGTCATATCAGCATGGAGTTTTCACCAGAAGATTTTTTATGGTGTCTGCTGATGTCTACTGACATCTAGTATGGCCACAATGGCAGCCATCTTGAAAAGCTTGTTATTGCTACTCCATCTAAATAGAAAGTAATATTGACATGGGGTTTTCACCAGAAGACTAATTTATGATTTCTAGTTGGTCCTGAATGAAAATGGTGCCAATCTGACATCAAATACAACAAACATATTGAAAATTTGGCCAATGAAAATGGTGTTGATCTTACAGCCAATATGACTGCCACAGTGGCTAATTTGAAAATCTTATTGTTTAAGAATATCAAGGATGGTTTCAACACTTAGCAGTTAAAAAAAAGAAATGGTCTTATCTAGAATTCCTGTAAATTCTTTTCGGACAGTAGAGTGTCAGTCTCATCAGGTACTACTTTTTTATAACATGGAGTGGTTGAGATAAAGAATGACAAAGCATGGGATGGTATTGGTGGGAGTATGGTACAGGAAGTGTATGATTAAGCAAAGAACCACAACTTGTAGTTGTAGTTAATTAATTCACTCTTGCAAGTCAAAACAAATCATCTCAATTAAAGCAGAATGAGTCAAGAAAAAAATTCAGGTCTTTTATCTGTGTATTGGCTCTAAAGTCTTTTCATTTACAGGAGAAATTAAACAAGTGACTCATTATATTGCAGAAACAGACTGATTTAGACCAAAAATATACCAATGATTTGAAACTTGAATTGTAATTGGTGTAAGGATTGGCAAAAACTGTTTTTAATATAATTATACATTTGAACCAGTTACTACATGATTTATAATTAACTGCTTTAAGTTGTATGCAGTGTTTTTGTTAGTTGTAGACATAAAATGTACCTTGCTAATGTTTTCGTACGCTAGTTCAAAATATACTGCACAGAATGAAGAATAAGTAACAATTGTTTGCCCACTGGTATTGACCCCTATAGGACACCTGTTATGATGGCAGCAGGGTATGTGCTGTTTGTTCTGTGGTAGACCAGGATCTAAGCTGTTTGTTTTTCTTCTGATGGTTGATCGTAAAGTCTGTGCTATTTGTGCTGCTTCTGATGGCAGATCATGGTATGTGTTGTTTGTTTTACTTCTGACAGCAAATTAAGGTCTATGCGGTTTGTTCTACTGCTGATGGTAGATCAGGGTCTGTGCTGTTCTACTTCAGAATACAGACCAGGGACTGTGCTGTTCATTCTACTTCTGATGGCAGATCAGGGTCTGTGCTGTTTCTTCTATGGTAGATCAGGATCTATGCTGTTTCTTCTACTTCTGATAACAAATCAGGGTCTGTGTTGTTGTTTCTACTTCTTATATCAGATCAGGGTCTATGCTGTTTCTTCTACTTCAGATGGCAAATCAGGGTCTATACTGTGTTTTCTACTTATGATAACAAATCAGGGTCTGTGTTGTTGATTCTACTACGTATGTCAGATCAGGGTCTATGCTGTTTCTTCTACTTCAGATGACAAATCAGGGTCTATGCTGTTTCTTCTACTTCTGATTTTAATTAAAGGTTATAAGAACCAATTTGCTTCTAATTATGTGATGTCAAGTCAAACTGTATATTATGTTAGAAACTGTATGTGGAATATACAAGTTTAAATACAGTAAACTTTAATTTAAACAGCTTTTCTTAATACTATGGTGTATAAAGCATGCATCCCTGCTGTTCTTACATAAAATAAAAACATTCATTATTACAATGTACCTACATTTTCACCATAGACACAAACAAGGGCAATATACATTGAAAGATATCAAATGTAGGTAATATTATATCTTTAATGACCTTTCTTGAGGTGAATAGGAATTTTGCATCATTATATAGGTGACAATGTATATCCAACTATAATAATTGACCAATTGAAAAATGAATCATTTAGTAACTGTTAATTAACTTTACAAAATTTTACTGATTAAAATAATTGTTGAAACTTATTTACACTCTCTGCCTCTGAATATAAGAGAGTTTGAATGCCTCATGAGTATGCAACAGTTTACATCCCTCTCCAGGCTTTGAATAGTCCATAAAGCTACCATGGTGTGTCCTTGGGCAAGGCACTTTACTCCAATTGCCTTGGCACTAAATAACCTACTTGTGTTGCTGTGCCATAAAGCACCAAACCAAACCAAACCAGAAGACTTCTTCTGGTGTATAGTTGGGCTTAAATGAAAATGATGCTGATCTGACATCCAATATGGCCACCATGGTGAGCATCTTGAAAATCTTTCGATAGCTGCTCCTCCTGAATGAATGGTCATATTCACATCATGTTTTCACCAAAGATGTCTTTGATATCTAGTTGGTTCGAAATGAAAATGGTGCTGATCTTATATCAAGTATAGCCATCACAGTGACTAATTCGAAAATTTTGTTATTGCAAAAAACAATATCAGAGATGACTTCAACACTCAGCTCTTAACAAGAAGAATTAGTCTTTCCTTGAATTCCTGAAAATTCTGTTCATATAGAAGAGCATCAGTCCCTTCGAGGGGCTCTTGTTTTTAACACATATTATAAATAAACTATTTTATTTCCCTAATCATGCTATTTATTATTTCAGATGAAAATTAGGATGACTACCAAAGTCATAACCCCAGAAGTCTGATTTAACCAGTCTGAGATCACTATATTGCAAAAGAAGTATTCCATAGTTGTCATCACTATATATAACAGAAGATGGAGGAAGAATTACATCATCGGGATCACACTGGAGTGCAGGACTTTGTACTGCTTGAGGATTTCACAAACCCTGATGCATTCATGGAAAATTTGAAAAAGAGATTTCATGAGGACTTAGTATATGTAAGAAAATAGTTTTAAGTTTATTATTATTATTGGTCAAAGACCAAAAGAGCATATGTGATGGTCCTGCATTGGGTGGTTGGTTGGTGGATTGGTTGGTTGGTTGATTGGTTGGATTTTCATGGCACTTTCAGCACATTATTGACTAAATCATGCTGAGGAAACTGGAACTAAGTGACTTTCCCATGGACACACTGAGGCAGCCAACTTGGGATGGCCTGGACTGGTATTGAACCCACAACCCTTGGATTATGAGTCCAGTGCTCTTCCAACTGAGCTACCATGAGTTCTGTGTGTCCATCATCCACATACCTGCCAGAACAAGACGTGTCACGAAAAAACATGATTTTTTTTACTCCCGAACCTCCCGATGCGATCGTGTTTCGAAATACTATATATGTCACTAGCATGTAGTCCGTATAAATGGTAAACAGTTCTGCATAGAGCCCATGTAAAACTATACTCTGGGCAGTTTATACAATAGATTATCATAGAGGCAATTAAAAGGTAAGGTGGTCACACATATGCAACCACAGATTACTTAATTGGCTGAGAATAGCTATGGTGAAGTCATGTTAAATCCTTTGAAAGACTGCTGTGGGAGAGCCCATTAGGCTAATTTGTATTTGTAAAGTTGAACAACCCAATTCATTTGAAGTTATAAGTAAATCAAAGAGATGCTTGGCAAAGAACAAATGTTATTACACATCATTGCCTTGAATGAGAATGTTTAAGCCATCTTTATTAAAGATTATTGGCAAGTTCATGATAAGCAGCAGCATTTTTTTGAACTCGTATTTCACTCCATAATATAAAACACGATTATATCGGTAGTTGGAATAGTATACAAGTGTGATTAATTTTTTAAGATAAAATGTAGAAATGCAGCAGTGATTCAATAAAGGATAAGCCATCTGCAAAGCGAGCAAAGCCCAGTAAAACTAAATTTATTTTTGGTACACACTGCAAACACCATATTGACATTCAGACATCTATTGACATAGCAACACCACTCAGCATATTTGACACTCCCTCACAGTAATGCAGATGCAGAAAGATCATTTTCTATGCTGAGAAAAATTCAGCGAGATTTTGAGGAAGTTTGAACAACAGTAACATCTAGTCTCTAATGAGTGCAAAGATTAAAACACAAATGACACTTGCATTACCTTCAACCCCCCCCCCCACACACACACACACACGCACATACACACACTGAACTATTGAGAGCAGCAAAGACTGCATCTAATTAAGAAAAGATTCCAGTGTCCACTGGATTTCAAAGACAGAAACTTGGTATATTTTTTATTACTTTAATGTCTGTGTGGTTGTGATTATGTTAGTGTTGGCACATGTGTGTGGTGATGGTATTGGACAATACTAAATCTACGAACTATTTTTTGTTTGTAAGTGTATTAAATGCTTCAAAGAAAACTGATATGTTATTTTCTTTTTTAAAACAAATCTGAATTTCCAGTAATTTTCTATAAGCATATATGGCAAGATAATGTATACTTAGTTAGACAATGTTGCTTTTGTGGGTCATGTGCACTGACCCTCCTTGGGACCTAAAAACACTCTTTTTGAGTCTTCAAAACCCCCAACACTGCCTGGGAATATGGCAGGTATGCATCCATTATCCATTCATCATCTTTCATCCATTAGCAATTGTTATTGCTGCTTCTAAAATAATTGAAGGAACGTGATGAAACTTGGCACTGTTTCATCCTGATGTCCTGTTGGTCCTACATGAAAATGGTGCCCCTCCAAAATGGTGTCCATCTCGAAAATCTTGTCGCTACTTCTCCTGAATTGATAGTTATATCATCATGTGTTTTTTGCTATAAAACTTCTTATGATATGTGGATGATCCTAAATGAAAAGAGTGCCAATAGAAAATCTTGTTATCACTATTCCTTGGATTTCACTAGAACACTTCTTATGATATCTACTTGGTTCTTTTTGAGAATGGTTCAGATTTGATGTCCAACATGACCACCACAGTGGCCATCTTGCTCTGGCTACTCCTCTATCGACATGGGGATTTTACTACAAGACTTCTTATATGTAGTTGTTCCTAAATGAAAATGGTGCCAATTTGACCTCCAACATGGCTGTCAGCTTAAAAATTTACTGCTGCTCCTCTTGAATGGATGGTCATATCAGTATAGTGTTTCCATGTAACACTTCTTACCAATAAGGTTACAATGTTTACATGTGTAAATGGATTGGTTTTGTTTACTGTCTGTAAACATTTACAAAATTGGTAAATGTGTAAACGAACATGCATGTGGCTGACATTGATGCAGGAACTACCCATTCCAATTTAATTATATATTTCCACATCCTTGTTTAAGAGGATAGTTTAGTAGGATTTTTATGTTAATTCATTTCTTAAAGTATGTATCTATGATTTTCACATCAAATGTGGCATCATTAGGAAAAAAATCATAAGCTGATGAGAATTGAATATAGTGCACATTAAACAACATTATACATCAGGTTGATTTACTGATAATATCATTAAACTACAATATTTACCTTTAAACAACATGCTTGTTAACAAAACCTTTCATGAGTAACATTTTATTATAAAGAAACTATTTCAAATTTGTAAGTCACTGCATAGTTTCTTAGACATTGAAGATCCTACAAAAGCATCCAATGTCCAGGTAGTACGTTCAGTACCATTATCAATATTTTTATCATGTCTCTCTTCCTCCAGCTTTTGCATCCTTAGGATCCAAGTTTCATCACCATATGAGTTGGTGGAAAAGTGAGGACAGGTTTCTGATTGGAGTTCTGATTCATTCTCCGGAATCTCACTTCTTTCCTTTACATTGATGCCTCAGATTAAGATGGGGTGGTGGTGGGGGGGGGGGGGGGGCTCACCTAAAACTCGAGAGAGTAGTCCTGCAGGGCATGTGGTCTCAGGAAGAAGCTTGCCTTCACATCAACAATCTAAAAATGTGGGCTGTTTTTCTAGCACTTCATGGGTGCACCAGCTGCATAAGACATCACTGTATCATGGCTGTATCATGTTCGCTACCAACAACACATTGGTCGTAGCATACCTCAGAAGTCAAGTGGGTACTTATGCCCCTTTTCTCTGCTTGGAAGTTTGGAGCCTCCTCCATTAGACAGCTTCAGAGGAGATCATTCTCAGTGTCTGCCACATTCTAGGCAAAAAGAACCTTCTGGCAGATAGCTTGTCCAGACAGTGGCAAACAGTCCTCATGGAATGGTCCCAACACCACTTTTTCGTCTGTGGGGATGGTTGATAGTAGACTTGTTTGTAATGAAGCTGAACAACAAACTCCCTCTTTATGTCTCTCCACTGCCAGACCAGAGGGCATAGGCATTGGATGTCTTCCATCTGAGGTGGGATCAACTGTATGCCTTAACCTTCCCACCTTTCATGATAATCCCTCACATTTTTCACAGAATCAGGACTTCCAAGTCATGGCTTCTCCTGATAACTCCCCTGTTGCCCCAGTGGTCAAGGTTCATTGATCTCCTGTACCTGTTGATCAACAATCCCAAGGAATTAGAGCTGAGAAGAGACCTACTGTCACAGCACAGAGGGTTTCTTGTGCACAGCACTCCTCAAATCCTCCACATTCATGCCAGGCTCATATGAAACGATCTATCTGCCAAGACCAGTTTTCAGGCAAGGTTGCCAGATGCATGACTCAGGTTAGAAGGCAATCGACTGGCAAGGTTTATGATGCCAAGAGGAGAATTATCTGTAATTGGTGCAGTAGGAAATGTGTTCATCCTATCTGCTCCACTTTAACTGCAGTTAAATATTTTCTTCTTTTCTCTTTGAAGAAAAAGATTGCTCAGTATCCACCAATAAGGGCTATAGAGCAGCCCACTCTGATTCACTTAAGTTCACTCTCAGCTCCACTATAGGGCTGGACTCACATCTTTCTGAACTGATCTGATACTTTGAGCTCCCAAGACCAGTCTCTTGCTAGTTAATGTTGAGGTGGAACCTTTTGTGTGTTCTGTTGTCACTATCTAAACCTCCTTATGAACCTTTGAGTGAACTTTACCCTTAAAACTGTCTTCCTTCTCACCTTATCATCAGCAAGGAGAATGAGTGAAATTCATGCTTTGTCAATCGAAAAGGGTTGTCTACATTCCAATGGTAACTATAATTCAGTCTCTCTTCTTTACCAAATGGGATTTCTGGCCAAGAATCAGCTACATTTGGTAGCTCGCATTCCTATTGAAATCCCCAGTCTCAGTCATATCTGTGCTGGGGATGATCAAGATAGACTTCTTTACCCAGTTAGAGCTTTATGGTTCCATCTGAATCAAATAAAAAAAGAAAGGGTGATGTATCCATCTTGTTCTCCCTTTAAATGGCACTTCTGATATTTCGGCAGCCACCTTCTTGAGGTGGATTGTTTGGAATACTTTAAAAGAGCTTATCAGTCTCTCAATGAGAGAGAGATCGCTTTCATGAAAATGGTAACTCGTGAGGTCAGGGCTATTTCTGCATCTTGGGCATTTATTAATAATTCCTCTTTGGATGATGTCATGAAAGCTGCCTTCTGGCATTCTCACTCAACTTTCTCATCATTTTATCTTTGATCTATGGCACACCAGAGTGGGGGTATTTATGCTTTGGGTCAAATTGTATCAGCCCAACAAGTTGTCAAGTCATCCTCCAGTCAGCAGTAGAACATCATACTGAAAACAATTGTAAGTTCACCAAACAACTTATCGTAGGCCATCAGTCTCCCACCGGGCTGGCAAATTCAGCAATGCCAAAATAACAGTTAATGTATTACTGCTATTAAAATGTCATTTTTGGGGGGTAAACTAATTTTAATTATGTAATACTTATCTGCTGTTATTGCACAGTTCCCTCCTCCCTCCCAGCTCTGATGTCCTTCAGTCTCTGTCCAAGTCAAAGAAGGATGATATTCCAATTGTCGGAAGTGGACTAAGGTATCAGACTGGATCATGTTTTTTTTAATTCTAGACTTCCAGTTATTAATTGGAGGAGAGATTAATGTCCTTGGACTGGGAAATATTCTGATTGTTGGTAGTGGACTAAGGTATCAGACTGGGATCATGTTGTTTCTTTTATTCTAGATCTAGAGATAATTTGATGAAACTTTACCAAGGTCCACACCTTATCATACAATAGTTGAGTCTCTAGCTCAGAGCTTAGTAGGGAAAAGGTCACAAGACGGGTGTATCATGTGCTATATGTGTACTCATATTTGTTTTATGCCCCACCATAAATGCAGTAGGGAAACATAGCTTACTCATGTCCATTGATCTCTCCCTCTGTCCCATTGGTTAAGTTTTGCATTTAGGTCAATTTTCAGGCACTGTGGTGGGGCATTTATGTTCTATAAACACATTTCTAGTTGTTGTTTTTTTCTTCAGACATACATAGGTTCTGTCCTGGTCTCCGTCAACCCCTACCATGAGCTGGATATCTACAATGGAAAATTTATCAACACATACAGAAATGTCAACTTCTATGAGCTGCCACCCCACGTGTAAGCATTGGATGATACATTATTATTATGCAGAGTTATGCCCCCATTATGCCTTTCCAGTCCAACACCTAAAAAAGCTTTTCTGTGAATGACTTAGTTTTTTATACCCTAATCAATTTGTATATGGAGGAACATATACCGTATATACTCGTATATAAACTGCATCCAAATGCAAACAACATAGACCCTGATATGCCATCACATAATGCGCTGGCAGATAAGGACCTATGTTGTCTGTTCTACTGATTAGTCCTTACAAACTGCATAGAACCAGATCTGCCAGCGGATTAGCAATGGCAGATCTGGGTCTATGCAGTTTGCAGTTGGTATCAAATTATATGTCAGTGTATACGGTAGTGTTGTTGATATAACAGTGCATCACATGATTTTGTTTCCTATCAAAAATTTTGGAAAGAGTAAATATATTTGAATATATCTGAATTACAGTTAGGAAAGGAGGGGTGGGGGAAGGGCTTGATATAAGAAGACCTAGGTTAAGTATGATTTTCACCCTCATTTATCAAAATTTAGGTAAGTTATTTCCCTTTTTTAACAAAGTATTTTCCCCATGCACTTTGAACCACATGATAACTTTTGTAGGATGTTTTAGGTTTAAACTAATTTTGTATGGACTTCAGGATTAAGAACACCCAGGTTTGACACAGTTTTCACCCTTTTTTATCAAACATTTGAGTTATGGCCCTTGTTTTTAATAGAAACTGCTACTTGTTCTGCAATGCATGAGACTGTGAATTTGACTATAATTTTATATTGTTTGTTTGGGAATGGTCTACTCATTCTTACCCACCTATATTCATTGGGACAAGCAAACAAATGAATTTTTTAGCTCTCTGAACAGTCAAATGAAAAAGTAGTGACATTTTGAGATGCAAATATTGCCAAATAGGATGGAATAAAACCCCATACAGTTGTAGGCTGAAAAGTCATATAATTGTTAAACAATTGTAAGAATCAATAACTTTCGTCATAGAACAAAACATAAAGGTACTGCAGGAATAATAACACCTAGATTAGCAATTCCTTTTATTACATGTGGTACACACAATGCATTATTTATGGTCCATTCTACACTAATTTATAATATCCTGTAACATTTGGTTTTGCTTTGATAATTGAGTAGTCAGGCATTACATTATGTAAATTAAAAGGCCATCTTAATAAGAATGACAAGTTTTCCTTTCTTACTTTTACATATTAATGTATATATTCACTTATAAGTCAAGTCCAACTGCAAACCGCACACACCCAGGTCTGCTATCACATAATGTGCTGGCAGATCTGGATTTATGCAGTTTGTTCGGAGTAATCAGTAGAACAAACAGTAGACTCTGATCTGCTGGCACATAATACGATGGCAGATCAGGGTCAGTGTTGTTTGCAGTTGGACTCAACATATAAGCAAGTATATAAGGTAACGCTTGTCATTGAATTGGATTTGCAACATATGGTATAGAAATTATTGTACCTTATGCGTTTGTTTTCTAACTCAAGCAAATGGTAGTTTTTCCTCCAGACAGTACAAGTGTATTTATTATTTCCCATCATGACAGTGGTAGGGGCATTTGGTGTTATGCTGTTATGCTTGACCATCCATCCATCACACCCTGGTTAGGTTTTGTGTTTAGCTCAGTATTCAGGCATTGTGGTGGCCCATTCATTTTCCTTGAACATATTTCTAATTTATTTGAGAGATACAGTACTGTTATTAGCTTGATCAGGCATTAAATAACCATTAATCTTTGGATTACGATATTTAGAAGAAAATAATTACCCATAATTTATCAAATAAGAGATTAAAAAGCAAAAAAATTAATTAGGCATTGTGTGATTGCAAGTGATTGTTATTTACTTCATTAAAGTTGAAAATATCCTGTAATCAACATGACCTTCTAATTATGTATTTTTCAGGGTCTCTTCTAGGTTGGACAGTTACAGAATTTGTGCTAATGTAACAACAAATTGTGCCAAATAATTAACTGCATGTGCAAAAATTGTGCATTACATTTTCAAGCCCTATCTTAATTTCATTATAAAATCCCTCCCATGTTTAGAAAGTCCCTCCTATTTTTTAAATGGATGGGGGAAATGTCCACCTTAAATTTTCATTTTTAGAAATTACCCGGACTTATTACATGATACTTATTTTAATTTTCAATATCTGCTGACTTAGAACTCTCCTTGAGTTGAAAAGATTTGACAAATAAAAGTTATTATTATTATAAATGATTATTATTATTATTATTATTATAGTTTTCTACCTTTTTGCAAAAAGCAGGAGACATTGATTGCATGTTTACATCTATCTGTTTGTCACACTTTCATTTGTGCACTCTACCTTTAGAGCCATTTGAGAATATGGGATGAAACTTATTGTAGTCATACATCATCATTAGAAAGTATGTTGTGTACGTCATTGGGGGTATTATCTTCAAGGTCAAGCTTATGCCTCAGGATTTGAAGTTTTTTGTTACACTTTCCTTTCTGTTTTATAACGTTCAATCCTTTTGAGATTGAGGAATTAAATTTGGTATTTTTATACATGATTATCAGAAAGTGTGTTATGAACCATATGGGAGTCCTGTCTTCAAGGTCAAGCCACAGCACAAACTTTTAAGTTTTACCTCAGTTTCAATTCTGCTCAATAACTTTCAAGCCATTGGAGATTATGGATTAAGGGATGACTGGTTTGGGTTGATACTTTATGGCACAGCAACACAAGTAGGTTATTTAGTGCTGAGGCAATTGGAGTAAAGTGCCTTGCCCAAGGACACACCATGGTAGCTGATCCAGGCTTGTCCAATGGTAGGATTCATGCATGCACCCTTTTGGTCGTGTGTCCTGCACACTAACCACTGTGCAACTGTGGCTCCACGGATTAAGGGATGAAAATGTATATATTTATACATTATTATTAGAATAAGTGTTGTGAACCATATTGGGTGTCTTGACTTCAAGGTCAAGGTCACAGCTCAATATATTAAGTTTGTCCTCATACATTCCATTTCACTCTATAACTTTTAAACTTTGTATACTTATGCATTATCATTAGAAAGTGTGTTATGTACCAAAATTTGGGGTCCTATTTTTGAGGTCAAGGTCATGGTTTAGTATTTTAAGTTTTTCATCACACTTTCCATTCTGCTCTATAATGTTATAGCTGCTTGATTTTAAGGGATGAACTCGGTATATTTATGCATCATCATCAGAAGGTGTGTTGTGTATTACATTGGTAGTCCTATATTTAAGGTCAAGGTTTTTTCCTTTGAAAATTTAAATACCTAACTCATTAAAATGTGGTACCAGTACAACGACAAAAATAGTTCACAAGTATGATTAATCACTGAGAGTGATTGACCTTGTTTACATCATGGCATCACCACATGTACATGAAAATGTTTTACTCATGCTGAATGAAGTACACCTCTTGGTCTTCAATCATATACCACTGCATTGAACTTAATTAATGCATATATAAAACAACAAAGAAGTCACAGGACCAATACTTTAAAAATTTGAAATACTAATAATAGTGAAG
Organism: Margaritifera margaritifera; assembly: GCA_029931535.1. Lineage (NCBI taxonomy): Eukaryota > Metazoa > Mollusca > Bivalvia > Unionida > Margaritiferidae > Margaritifera > Margaritifera margaritifera. Next base: position 5,975,043 of record JAQPZY010001684.1, read on the forward strand.
TAGTAGTTTGATTTGATTTTAGTGATCTTACATATTGACATATTGCTTCTACTCAAATGATCAAGTGTGCATACCTTACTCAACAACCTATGATTGGTCAGTCTAATATCAGTTTTTTTTAACCAATTTGAATACCTCAGCAATGAACTGTATTTTGTCCCTCTAAATCCCCTTAAGTTTTTTGAACAGTTCAATTCCAGATTTTAATTGCTTGAATTAATGTTATAGCACAATGACACCTGATAAAATTCCCTCCTTTCTATAGCTATTTTCAGGGTGTACAATATCTAATTACCTTGGATTGATTTCGTAAAACAGAATACAGATTACCACCTGACAAATCCAACAATTATAATCAAAATGATGTGCTGAAACAATCGGCTTGAATCATGTGTTGAAATAATAATGTGTCAAATCAAAAACAAAACCAAAATGTTTCCATAACGATCTACAAGTAGTCAGATCCTTATTCAGTAATTTAACTTGTATAAGTTTTTTAATGAATATATGATGGGCATGTGAATATGACGGTTATGTGCTTTATATATTTATAAATATTGATTGAGCATTCATGACTTTTTATATGAATTACACCACTTATATCAATGAAAAATAAAAATAATTGCCACCTCTTGACCACATTAAACAATCAAAGTTAATAAAATAGCAATGGAAATATGAGTAACATAATCTGGAAGAATAAGGTTTGGTAAAAAAAGGTATAAGTTAAAATCTGCTAATAATATTTTTCGGAATAAACAAGGATTATATAGGTAATACTAAGCACCATATGCACTAAGTACTGTTGACCTGTTTTAAGTTTTGCATAACTATGCAGCCATAGACTGTAGTAGAAAGTCTTGAATGACAGTTACTGTAGTATCAGACATTTTCGTGGGGGACCAAATTTCATGGATTACGTTGTTGCCCCGAACCACGAATTTAAATACCGAATGAAAAATTAGCCATGCATGATGATGAGGCCCCCCCCCCCCCCACTCATTTTCTTACTGTGTGTCATTCCTATAGATTAAGGAACCTACTAGTATTTCATAAATCGACATCAACGTCAAATGTAGTATAATTTATTTTCGTGGGGCTCAATATTCGTGGTTTTGTGAAAAAAGACATTTTCGTGGGTACTTAAATTCATGATTTTTGCCTGTCAAAGTTTGCATATTACTAAGTGTTTAATTTCGTGGCTTAACCTCTACAAATAGCCAAAATATAGAATAAAAAAGAAAAAACTATGCCGACGCAAACGGCGGTCACTTGAATTTTTATTACAATACTTCCACATGTATGAGCACAAATAAAAAACCTGACAAGTTTAATACTTACACCGTGTTTTTGTCCAAGTGAATAACATCAATAGATGCCGACGCAGCCAACTATGCTAATACAATACTACCGCCTCTATGATCACAAATAAAACACATGTAAAGATTAATCACTTACACCTTGTTTTCGTCTGAGTGCTCAACATCAAAGGAAGCCAACGCAGCCAACAACACTAAGTCAATCAGTTATTAAAGTACACCTGTATGATCTCTTACTTAAACACGTGACCAGCTGCCTCTTGCTCAATGCAATCAGCAGACAGTGGCAATATTTGATGTGTTTAGAGCCCATCAATGTGAGAAGATGCTAACTAAACTGAAAGACAGGGGAATCACGCGTTTGTTTGTGCCTGCCTCATGTACAGACCAACTTCAACCACTAGACTTGACAATAAATAAAGAGTACAAAGAAGAATTAAAATCACACTTCTGAAAAAAAGGAAGATGTTACTGGTGATGATCGCTGATTGCAAGCTCATTAATCAAGCCAATTCAGGCTGAATGGATAATTGCAGCTCACGCGACAATGAGTGAAAGATTGGACCTAATTATCAGTGGTTTGGAGAAAGCTGGACTTGTTTAATTCTGCAATTTGGAGATTATTTACCTGACAAGCATGTATATGTGTACCTTGAGACTTGAGTGACACGATGTTGATGCAGTGGCTTTGTCTGAAAATCAGTGAAGTGTGAGCTTTAATACTCTGCTGTAATTAGTGTATATACATAGTGTTTCATTAATAATAGTGCTTCAAGCAATAGTTCTAGTATTTTACAGGCTTCAACGTCAATACTGTAATTTGGTAATAAAATATTAGCTTTTACACGTGTTTGTTTCATTTTAACCCTTTGAAAAAAGAATTATAAAGCATTTTATATTGTTTCAATGCACACGTGTCAGTAAGGTATCCGATAGGTGTAATTTCCACTCACTGCCTTAAATTCATATGTGAGAAATGTAAGGATAGAGAGAAACGAGAAAAGGCATGAGGTATTCAAACACTAGTAATGCTGAAAATGAAAGAAAGAATAAAAAAAAATACTAGTATATGAAAATTAAATTTAATACTTATTCAAATCGATCCTTCACTCGAGTACAACTGTTGTTGAAAAATTTTAATCCTCCTGAAACCACATTTCATTTTATCCATGCATTTTTAATCCAAAAGAACAATACTTTACTTGTCCCAGCAACAACACCTTTTTATGATTGCGTACTTGTTTACTTTCATCTGCATGTTCTTTTTTGGTACTGTATATACATCGTATATAAGTTGAAACCAACTGCAAACAGAATTGCATGATGCACCAGCAGATCTGTGTCTTTGAAGTTAATTAGGAGTAATCAGTAGAACAATCAAAGTATATCCTGATCTGTCAGTACATTATGTGACAGCAGATCAAGGTCTGTGTTGTTACAGCTAGAACCAACTGAATCTATAAGGTACACCACAATTAATACCTTATTCCATAGAATATTTTATTTCATTCTACCATTTGAAAGTAACATGTAATACAGTAAAATGTTAGAGCAAAAAAGTCTTCTTGCCATGTTTTTATCTTACTTTTTTTTTTCATCATATAATTACATAAGACATTTGTTATGAATATTCAAATTTTATTATCAAAAAATGGCGAATTCATTGTCAAAATTGTTCATTCAAGTGGATTATACTCTCTTTTTTTTTTCTGGGTCTACACCATGTAAGCTTGAAGGCAGGTAGATGCAGAATAATTTATTTTTGTTTGATATGGTTAAGTACAGTTGGCAAGATATATATGGCACGATTTGAACGATTCCTTTTGAAATTCACTGTAAGAGGATAGTTTCTTTATACAGTACTCAATATAATACTATCCATAGGAGCCATAGAGTATTGTGCCTTATAGTGAGACTGCCTTATTATGAAGTACATGATATAGAGTGTGCCCTCAATATAATGCTGTCCCTGGGAGCCATAGTTTACTGCCTTATTATGAAGTACATGATATAGAGTGTGCCCTCAATATAATGCTGTCCCTGGGAGCCATAGTTTACTGCCTTATAGTGAGACTGCCTTATAATGAAGTACATGATATATAGAGTATGCCCTCATTATAATGCTGTCCCTGGGAGCCATAGTGCATACTGTCTTATACTGCAACTGCCCTATAAAAATGAAGTACATGATACATAGAGTATGCCCTCATTATAATGCTGTCCATGGGAGCCATATAGTATACTGCTTTATAGTGAGACTGTCTTATAATGAAGTACATGATATATAGGGTATGCCCTCATTATAATTATGTCCATGGGAGCCATAGAGTAGTTGCCTTATAGTGAAACTGCCTTGTAATGAAGTACATGATATGTAGAGTATGCCCTTATTATAATGCTGTCCCTGAGATTCATAGATTACTGCCTTACAGTGAGACTGCCTTATAATTAAGTACATGATATATAAAGTATGCCCTCATTATAATGCTGTCTCTGGGAGTCATAGAGTAGCTGCCTTATTGTGAGACCACCTTATAATAAAGTACATGATAACGGTACTAACTCATTGGGAGCCATAGAGAATACCTCCTTATACTGAGACCACCTTATAATGATGTACATCATATATAATTTTACTACCACTTAATGAAATGGGATCCATGACCATACTTTGCCTTAAATTAGGAACCGTGTGATAATGAAGGGCCTTATATTGAGGTAGTGCTATATTTTAAAATCTTTGGTCAAAATTATACCTGTTTTGCTTAGAAGTTCCAGTTGCTGTCATCATAATTTACCAAATGCAGAAGTTAGTTTTCAGGCTAGAATCCAGTTATTTTTGCAGATTTCCTATTATAGTTATGTTATAACAACTTACCTTAGAGACACCTACATTGTTTCCATATATGACAATTTTAAATCTGTCTCAGCTTCAAGTATTTTCACTTCACCATAATAATATCTGCACAGCTGTTGTAGACTGCTTCTCAAGTATCCAGTTTTTTAGACATCACATTCTTGAAACTATTAAAGCTCACTCTCAAGCTCACAGTCTGAAAATTTTACTTCCTGTAACATTAAAAAGAAAAAGTCAATGTCATACCATAACTTTCAGGATCGTCTGAAATTTGGTTCATCTACTAGCATACAAAATTTAAATGATGTTGGACTAATCTAATTTTAATGCAATTGGCCCTCACTATAATGCCACTCAGTATACCACTTCCATTCTTATAACATGGGTGTAGTCATGGATCCCATTAGATTGGTCACATTTTTTATTATCGTTGCTGCTTAATTTATTTCACTTTATTAAGTTCTTGGCTCATGAGAACCAATCATAATGCAATTTCAAATCATTAGATACTCTTGTTTTGTGTTTTAATGCACTATCAGGAAATAGCCTTGTAATAACCAGGGTTCCCACGATACCGGGAAATCCGGAAAAAGTCTGGAGATATTATAGATTTTTTCCTGACCGGGAATAGTCCTTGATAAAGCTGAATAATTGCATAGCTTTGCTCACATAACAAAAGCCAACACTCTGCGTAGAAGAGCTAAAGATAAAGAGGAGGAACTTGAGGTTGTTAAGAAGAATTTCAATGAAAAAGTGCATTTGCTAAATAATATGTAATATAACTCTTTGGTCATATTCCCAAGCAGAGTTCTACCTTGGTCAAGTTGAACTTGAACTTGAGGGAATTGCTTCCCTACAAAAGATGCATGCATGTTATCAAAGTCTGGTCTCTCAACATTTTCCACTGAATCTCAATCAGCCAAAATTAGTATATAACTGATATTGATTTTTGATGACAACCTAATATTTTGCATCTGTTGTTTTTTTTTTTTATACTGTAAAAGGAAATGTTGATTTTGTATATCATGCATATAGATTTCAAGTGGTACATGTACCAATTCCTTCTATTTGGTTTTGAATTTGCTGACATCAGTAACATTCATATTCCATAATTATATGCTATATCAGTTAATAGATGTTGTACTTGAGACATTGCTATCTTGATTTACAACTGATTATTCTGATTTCTTTAGAATTAAAAGTTTGAAAAGAAAAGAAAACTAATTTGAGTTGTTCATTCTTTTATTATTTCCTCATACCAACATATGTAGTTCAGCAGAGTAAAGTTAACATTTTTATTCTGTAAATTAACTTGACCTAACATGCAAATTTATATGAATTTCAATATTTATACTTCTTGTGATATATTTTGTGGTTTAGTACATGGTTGTATGTCTAATTCAGATGTTATGGGAGAGTCTCGAAATAGAAACGGCTTTTGATTTGAAAAATGCACGTTTTCTAATCTAAAAAGTTCTTTAATTCCATTAAGTAATGGTCATAAATGAACCTTGAACCTTGAAAAAATTTGTATCATCCTGGAAGAAACCTGGAAAAGACCTGGAAATTTTTCTTTCAAAAAGTGTAGGAACCATGAATAACATCTCTCAGTAAAAGGCTCCCTCACTTATAATGCTAGTCATTTGTATGGTTCCCATGGACAGCATTGTACAGAGAAAGCACTATATCTAATTTGAGCATTTCAAGCTTAAGCTTGAGTATTTGGCTGAAAAAGTTTTGAGTATATGGGGCTATATGGGGCCAGGGGTAATATTCAACAGTTTAGAGTATATGGAGTCAGGGGTAATATCCAACAGTTTGGAGTATATGGAGTCAGGGGTAATATCCAACAATTTAGAGTATATGGAGTCAGGGGTAATATCCAACAGTTTGGAGTATATGGAGTCAGGGGTAATATCCAACAGTTTAGAGTATATGGAGTCAGGGGTAACATCCAACAGTTTGGAGTATATGGAGTCAGGGGTAATATCCAACAGTTTGGAGTATATGGAGTCAGGGGTAATATCCAACAGTTTGGAGTATATGGAGTCAGGGGTAACATCCAACAGTTTGGAGTATATGGAGTCAGGGGTAATATCCAACAGTTTGGAGTATATGGAGTCAGGGGTAATATCCAACAGTTTGGAGTATATGGAGTCAGGGGTAATATCCAACAGTTTGGAGTATATGGAGTCAGGGGTAATATCCAACAGTTTGGAGTATATGGAGTCAGGGGTAATATCCAACAGTTTGGAGTATATGGAGTCAGGGGTAATATCCAACAGTTTGGAGTATATGGAGTCAGGAGTAATATCCAAAAGTTTTGGATACATGTGGCTAGAGGTAGTATCCAATCCCATCTTTCAGGTTCGCTATTGCTGATGCATCTTATCGATCTATGCGAGGAGAAAACAGGGACCAGTGTATTTTGATATCTGGTGAGTCTGGTGCAGGGAAAACAGAGGCATCCAAAAAGATCTTACAGTACATCGCTGCCACCAGCACACATTCTAAAAATGTGGAGGTCATCAGGGACAGGCTTCTTCAGTCAAATCCATTGTTAGAGGTTCGTAGAAGAGAAGTGTTTGTAAATGATTCAGATTTCATGATTCATCATCAATTTCCTCTGACCAGTCAATGATCAATTAAATATTAAATTAACTTTTTCGCACAATGTTGAAAACTAAAGATTTTTTTTCAGAGTCGAGATGATAATTAGTCCTATTTCTAATGAAATTAAAACAAACTTCAAAAGCAAATTTGAAAATAATTTTTTTTCCTGGACTTTTTAATCCCAATTTCCTCAAAATACAGTAAAAATTAAAAAATAGAAGTAAGCAAGCTTTATCAGTAAATTCAGAAAGATCCCTGCCATGATGCAGGAGAACTGGATTTCAGCCAAAATTGATCATAGAAATTGTCATTGATTGATTTCTTACAGTGACCACTGAATCTTGATGAAATGTATTAAATGCAACAGAAGTTGTAGAAAACTGTACAGGAGTATTGTATATATATATATATATATATTATATAAACACCGATTTTTGCCTGTCATGACCATCTGAAGTGTTGAAATGTCCATTTTCAGAATACCCTAATCGGACATCAGTCGTATGTTATTTTAATCCTTTATGGAGTCATTTAAAAGCAACACTAACACAAAGCAACAAAGAATCAACAAAGACCCCCCCCCAAAAAAAAAAAAAAAACTTGCCCTGCAGCGATACCCCACATTCATCAGTATCTCCTGACTGAACTGTGATATGAGACATAAAGGTGCTGTGGTGGCTGTTACTGTTCTCCTGTGTCACGGCAGGGATCTTTCCGAATTCACTGATAAAGTTTGCTTACATCTTTTTTTAAGTTTATTCTGTTTTCGAGGTAATTGGATTAACAAGTCCAGGACATTTTTTTTTTTTTATAAAATTTCTCTTTCTGACTCCTCTCCTTATTGACCTTTTCAGACAAATTGGAGTGTTTAGCAAAACCTTACATGGTTAGGGATCATAGTTATACACAAATACGTGACACAGTTGATGCATTTTTGTAATAAATCTAAGTCCAATACTTGACAGAGAAGCCATGTTATGGGCCCTACTTACCTGAATTTCTAGAGTCAACTTGTGAAAGTGACAAGTTTCAATGGATTTGACTTTAACGTATGCTATGGACAGTTTGAAAATGAAAGCAGTGGAATGTGCCAGAATTCTCCATATCAGTATTTTGGGACGTTTTCCAAACAGCAATATGTTTCATGCATTTATTGTCTTTGAACCTGCCAAAATCCTGGACAATGTATTGGGCATGGGAAGATATGGAAACAAAAAACAGAAACATTGGTTGATCACTATGGAGTAAAGACACTGACATTGAGCCACCAATCAAGGGATGAATGAAAAAGGATTTACTGTAGCACTTTCATAGGACTTCTCTTCATATGCAGTTTTCAAATGTAAAATAGGTTCTGCAGATCAGATGTGTATTCTGTATTTCAAGTGTCGAGTGTGAGTGCAGATTTTTGTGCCAGAACTTTATTAAAACAAGGCTAAGATATTCATTACATGTTGATAAGCTTGATCGGTGTATGAGGATTTCCATAAATGGATCTTCCGTAAGTGAGTTCAACCTGAAGGTGGCATTTGATGCATGTAAAGGAAGATTACAGTACTGTGACAGCTCTTTAACAGTTCATCAGCTAATACATTTGCAGTTCATCAACTAATGCATTTGCAAAGCTGTTAAACGATGACAGAAAATAAGGTGTTGAATCCTATCTCGGACAATTTTCTTTTTGATGAGCAAATAAGCAACAGAGTTTTGAGTGCACCATGATGGAAATATCTGTAATTTGATGTCATTTCTATATTTTCTTTTGCAAATTAAGATCTCTTTTTACAAGGGGTGAAAATTATTGGATTATTCATATCGTGCAGTTCTCTCAAGCATAGCCTTTTAAATTAGAATTTCTTTCAGCTTATTTAGCACATCAGGAGAGGAAGATGTATGGACTATGGTCTTCAAATAAGTGTTGGACTAAGTAACTTTACACACAGCTTTCTATCACAGTTGAAACTATTGAATTAAAATTGACATTTAACTATTTTAAAAACTAAAATCAAAATGATGAGCTATCAAGAAAATTGCTCAACTTTTCTTTGAAATACTGGTAACCAAGGAAACTACCAGAAAATAACAGCCTTTAGTGATCATTGTCATTCAATACTTTCATCTTTATGGGCAAATCTTATAATCAATTAGCTACCATATGTACTTGCTTATAAGTCGGTCCAACTGCAAACTACATAGACCCAGATCTGCCATCACATAATGTGCTGGCAGATCTGGTTCTATGCAGTTTGTTAGGAGTAATCAGTAGAACAAACAACATAGACCCTGATCTGCCAGTGCATTATGTGATGGCAGATCAGGGTCTATATTGTTTGTAGTTTGATCTGACTTATAAGCAAGTACATATGATATATCTTGCTCTGGTTTTTTGTTGTCCTTCATTTAAGATGACTCCCTTGCTGCACTATTCAGTGTTTTAAAAAAAACATGACTAATAAATATGATTCTATGTATGTATGTATGTATGTATGTATGTATGTATGTATGTATGTATGTATGTATGTATGTATGTATGAATGTAAATCAATGGAAGTATTACACATTTTTGCAACAGTATAATACATGTGCCTTAAGGTATATTCTTTTTAAATCACTTGTGTTTCAATACATTTTCTTGATTGAATTTTTATTTAAAATAGATATCTGTTTCATCCAATCTTTATTTTGGTTTGAAAATAACATTTTACTTCAAAGCAGTTTTAATTTCATTTCATGCAGGCATTTGGAAATGCCAAGACAAATCGAAATGACAATTCCAGTCGATTTGGAAAGTACATGGATATCCAGTTTGATTACAAGGTAAGATGGTTTGTTATAATCATATTCATCTACTGGTACTTGGGTAGTTATTACAGCGTATTTCAAATAGAGAATATTTTTAGAACTAATTGATGGCATTACTATAAGTTTATAAATGAATTTGACACCTTTCTAAAACCTAAACAGATTACATTCTTCACTCATAATTGTTCTCAAAAAAAAGAAAGGAAGTTTGATTTTTGTCAAGCCTGTGTTTAGCAGATAATGAGAGATACCGTATATATGTTGTTTATTCTACTGATTGGTCCTAATAAACTGCATAAACCCAGATCTGCTGGCACATTATGTGAAAACAGATCTGGTTCTATACAGTTTGCAGTTAGATCTGACTTATATATGAGTATATACTGTAGTATAACTTTTTAGCAAGTGATAGTGGCAATACTGCCATCATTGAGATTTAGTCAGGTGATGAGAGTGGAGGCAATGCTAACATTATGATTTTATGCGTATGTTTTGTGTTAAGAGTTTTGCTAGTTGTATAATATAGAAATTCATCATAGCACAGCTTGCAGGTTGGACACTGCAGTCTTCAAAACCCGAGCATGCTGTAATACAATACAAAGTCACGCTACATGATTTGCCATAAATGCATTTTGTTGTACATCATGCACCATGGTGAAGGGGGGTGGGGTGGGGGATGGGCTTCACGATTTGTGATAAATGCATTTTGTTGTACATCATGGAGAAGGGTGGGTGGAGATGTATCAGAGATAATGGAAATAGGGCTATGCTTAATTGAAATGAACATGAGAAATGCTGCATTTATGCAGTTTCCTGGTTTGTGAACCTCAAATCTTTCACTGATGGATTAAAGAGGCTTATATGGGAGGTTAGGACATGTATTGTATGTTATTTTATTGTGGGAATACAGGATTGTGTAGGAGGTAAGGACACAGGGTATGTCATTTTATTGTGGGGATACAGGATAAGGATGCATATTGTATGTCATTTTATTGTGGGGATACAGGATTGTGTAGGAGGTAAGGACACAGGGTATGTCATTTTATTGTAGGGATACAGGATTGTGTAGGAGGTAAGGACACATTGTATGTCATTTTATTGTGGGGATACAGGATTGTGTAGGAGGTAAGGACACATTGTATGTCATTTTATTGTAGGGATACAGGATTGTATAGGACGTAAGGACACATATTGTATGTCATTTTATTGTAGGGATACAGGATTGTGTAGGAGGTAAGGACACATTGTATGTCATTTTATTGTAGGGATACAGGATTGTGTAGGAGGTAAGGACACATATTGTACGTCATTTTATTGTAGGGACAAGGGATATTAATATTGTTTTCAAATGGAATTGCGCATGGTACTTGTTGCAGCAGCAAATGGCCTGAAATATTTATGAAAAGAGTACCTTATGTACAGTCTTTAATAATTTCATGGCGTTGTTTGTTCTGTTGATGCTGACAGTATGCATTCAACTTGCCCTGAAAAGATCAAGGCACTCATACTGTTAAAACTGACATTAATTCAGGGATTTCACCAGGAATTTTTGATAGCATCGGCATAAGTGTGCAGTATCATGATAAAAGTGAACAAAATAAATATCAATGAAATATGAAAGAATTTCATATATTAATATAGTAATCTTTATTTCCCTAATTTGCATTATGTTTTAGCATCCAAATTCATTTGTCTCTGAATTTAAATAATCAATATCTTTCTTTTCTTCACTTCCCCATATATTTTCACTGCCACATTAAAGGCAATGTCTTTCAGGCAAAGTCCTTCTGTGCGATTGTTACAATATAAGTTAGCACCATCTGGTTTAGCCTGTTCCTCAACACTTGTGATATTATTCAGCACTGTAATGACCTTTCACAGCCTGAACAAAATGGATGATAAAATTGAACCTTATTTTAATTGGACAGACAGATAAAGAGAAATTCGTAGGGCAGCACCCATTGAAGCTAAGGTTTATTGATCAAACTTTTTATTTCTGCTCAGAGGATGCTATCAAAGTGTAAGGGGAACTCATGGGTAAGATGCAGTTTTCATTCACAAAATTAACTCATCAAATGTTTCGGAAAATAGCAACAACAATCACAACTACAACTACTATAAAAACAAAAATAGTAGATTGCAGTAGCACCCTAGGAATTTTTACATGACCCCCACCAATCTCACCAGTTCATAACTATTAAAGTAGAAAATCTAAACCAAAATTTAGTAGTATAGAAGGCCTACAAGATCCAACAATTCCCACCAAAGGATAGAAAATTTTCCGTAGAGTGTTGAAATCTGTCTTTTGTTTCTTATTATCTTTGTTTTCCTTCATTGGCGAAATCCCGCTGTTAGAATTGGAATCTGCAAAACTTGGTGGCTGCTCTTCTTAGTCAGGTCAGCATGGGGCTAGCTCGGTGCTGGGTAATTTAATTTTTTTGGTGGTGGTGTGTCCATTTTCTGCATGAGCATTAAGAATTTGACTAACTTGAAAAGTAATATTTGTCACACTTTGAGCTCGTTGTGGAAATGACTGAAATATAACACTCACTGCCAGTAGACCCCTTCATCACTGGTCAATAACATAACAATGTCAGTGCAAAGAATAAACCAGCATCAAAGGTTGCACCAGCAGTCTGGCCAAGCCAGGTACAAATGTTAATGGCTAAGCAAGTGAGTACTTATCCTGGATTATCTTAATTTCATACCCAAGAAGTGGTAAGAACAAGTGCTATTTGAGTGATAGGGCTTGGAATTGGGTGACAGAATGTTTATTTAACAGGTTGATTTTTAAAGGATATCGGAAAACACAAAAGCATATTGCCACTGGTGCATTGCATATTGGTGGGTTCTATGCATATTGCCACTGGTGCATTGCATATTGGTGGGTTCTATGCATATTGCCACTGGTGCATTGCATATTGGTGGGTTCTATGCTTATTGGGACCGCGATGGTAAATGGCCCTGGAGAGAACACTGCCCATTTTGTCATATGGTTTTTCCCAACAGGGTTGCACAGATTCCAGCATCTTGGCTGGAATCCAGTCATGTACCATTTCAGTAACTTGTCTTAAACATTTTGTTTGGATTTATAAAAGTTTTATTCTTTCTAAAAAGTCTTTTATTTATTATTAATAGACAACACAGTGTTTACAAGTTATGATGCAGACAACAGTAGCATGTGACCAATCAAGGGCATTCACCCCTGTAAGGTCATACAAACTTCTATCCACTGCTATTTGGTACCACAAATTTACATTACAAACACCTTGATCTGTTGTGATTGAATTGAAGGCCTACTGTTCAAATAATTGGAGGAAGGAATGAAAAAAGATTATTGAAACACATATTAGCCATTATTCAAGCCATTTGAATTAATACATTTTTTTATGCAGCAGCAGATAGCATTCATAATTCAATTTGGAATCAACTTCAAAGGTTTGAATCTTAGTGATATGAATTATTTATAATTATTAGAGATATTTCTTGGTACAATGAAACTATTTCAGTACACACCTGCATATAAAGGAAACCTCATTAAGGATAACTGTTATAAACCCTTTTTCCTTATTTTACTTACCATATATACTCGGTTATAAGTTAAGTTCAACTGCAAATAACATAGACCATGATCTGCCATAATGCGCCAACAGATCAGGGTCTATGTTGTTTGTTCTACTGATTGCTCCCAAGAAACTGCATAGACACAGATCTGCCAGTGCATTATGCTACAACAGATCTCGGTCTGTGCAGTTTGCAGTTGAACTTGATTTATAAGCAAGTATTTACTGTATATATATATATATATATATATATATATATATATATATATATATATATATATATATATATATATATATATATATATATATATATATATATATATAACCTCAGAATAAAGGACACCAGATTGTGGTCTCTTCAGTTTTCTTTATAGACAGGTTTGATTGTATTCTTTTTAGGGATATTTCTTGACAAAATTTTAAGGATATCAGATATCATAGGGCATTATTAAACTTTAAGGGACATGAATTATTTGGCACCCACCTATACAAGCCTTGGTTAACGGAATATACTTGTAAAAGGAAGTTACTCTGTTGTGTTGGTTTTGTTCCTTTTTATGAACAGAGAGAGAGAGGGAGAGAGAAGTTCCATTGCATAAATAAAAACTCAAAGTAGCACAAATTAAATCACACATATGCATTTAATGGTAACATGAGGTCAGTCATACATGAATCACTGTCAATTTTTACAGTAACTTTTGGACACATTATATTTAAGGCACCACAAAAATGATGTTGTTTTGAAAAAAAATATTTTATAAAAGATGACAAATATTACATCCGACACGGAGACTATTGACAGTACTTAAATTTGTGAATTGTGGAGGGGTCCTATTGTTTCCACAGAAGTATCGTTAATTTGTGGCGTCTTAAAAGTCAGTTTGTAACAACCACAAAATCCACCAAAACTGGTACCCAATGACAAATAGTGAATTAACAGTATGTGATAAACCAGAAGGGACACTGTGCATCCTTATAACTGATATATCATTGTATGTGATATGGTTATAAACAAATTTTCTTAGTAACAGCAGTCATGCTACCAGCTGAAGTGGGTGAAATAGTCACCTAAATTTGCCTGAAAATATGCCTTGGGTAACAACGAACTCACCTTGGATCTTGAGGTCACCACAGAAGTTACCTATATGTGATTTTACATAGCAATCTCATGCATAATCTCTTTTTCAGACATAATGTATAGAGGTCTATTGACCATATAATTGCTGTGGAATATGTTATTTATTTAAGAAACTTCATTTGGAAGAGAAACTTGTACATATTTCTTTTACCCAATAAATATGAGTCACCTATTTTCAAAGTTACTATTCTAATGCAGAATCACACAACATACTATTGAATGTTATTAATGACTTATGAATAAACATTACGGAAACATCTACTATTAACTACGTTAAGTTTGAAATAAAGATGTTCAGAAAGGAAAATATTATTTATATATTTGACACCTGGTGAAAACACTCCTATCCCAGTAAATTTTTTGTGACACATAGGGTTATGAACAAGTTTAATTTTTACAAGAAGGATAAACTCAGGAGAGCCAGCAGCAATGTGGAAGAAACCTACATAAAGAAAATAAATGCAATTTACACTTTAAAAATTAAAATAATATATAAAGACATTTTTAATTATTATTATTATTATTATTATTGACACATTGGGTTTGGTTGGTCATGTCTCCCTAAGATTGCAAAACTTCTCCTTGTTCCTCTTTTAGGACAAAGCAACTTCTCTCAAATCCGTATATGGCCTGACCGCTGCTGTAAGATTATTTATTGCAGTGCCAGCAATATTTAAACCCTAATACTTCTAATATTTAAAACTAACGTTTTTCCTTTTTTCTTTCCATGAAGGGAGCACCAATCGGAGGTCATATAATAAATTACCTTCTGGAGAAATCACGAGTCATACATCAAGCAGAGGGAGAGCGAAATTTTCACATATTTTATCAGCTACTGGAGGGTGCCACTCCAATACAGTTGAGTCAGTTGAAATTAGAGAATTCTTCAGAAAAGTACTATTACCTGAATCAGGTGAGGCTGACTTCAAAAAGTGTGTATCTTTGTTTGTGACTTATGTAAAAAAAATGCTTTTCTGCTTTACTACTTATGACTGTACCATTTATACTTCTTAACAACATTTCATACATGCATATATTTTCCATCCTCTTTGATGAATAATTAAGTAACTTACCTAAACTAACCAACTAAATAATGAAGTAATAAGTAAGTAATCAATCATTCATTTATTTTCTAAAGGTACGATATGTATTCTGCAGGTGTTATAATAACATATTACTATGATCTTGATGGGATGTATTTAGTTAAACAACTTTAAATATTTTCAAAAGTATTTTAATTAAATAATTAAACACCTAAATGACAATTTTAAACAAAATCTTCATATGTTTAAGGGGAGGCGGTTTAACATCCAGTATAGGAACAGGTGCCAAAGTTTGATTGTAATGATAAGTCATACTTCAGGTTTCACACCACATTTCATTATTTTTTGTGGCTGAGTGTTTAGCATGCCAGACTTGCAACCAGAAGGATGTGGGTTAGAATCCTGCTCAGACCAGGTCATTTGGCTGTTTCTCTGGGCAAGACACTCCAGTTGCCTCGGCATGATATAAACTTTCATATGTTGATGTGACATCATCCAAGCAACCAATTAATATTTCTTATAACAAAACACTTTAACTCAGAGTTTTACATAACTAGACAGTGTACTATTTTTAACAAGCACGTGATACATGCATGAGATATATAGGATAGCACGTGTTCTCATTTCAAATTAAATTTGTGAAGCGAGTTGAGTCATTTCAATTTTTTTCAAGTCTTGGTGAGTAAGAAATTGAAATTATTCAATGACTTTCATGAATTTCATTTAAAATGAGGTCAAATGTAAGGTTCTATTTATCACATGACAAAAATACTTTGATTTTATGCAAAAAAATGCAAAATAGTGTAGTGAAATGATTTTAAATTACATTTGAATACCTTGGACATTATTGCTTGCAGGATGTCTTAGGTTTTATTGAATGTGCGTAATATGAGAACATTGATATGGATTTATTAACTTAAAAAAACACTGTAGTCATGTGATAAAAAGTCATCTATGGTTTATATTTAGGGTTGTAGTATTGATCTGGCATTAAATTTGCATTGCAAATGAAGGGTAATCCTGAAATGAAAAACTTGTTCTGTATGAAAATAAAAATACAGTCTTTGTTTAATCATAGGGCCATAGCAACAGTCTGACCAGTGTAGATGACAGAGCTAACTGGAGGGCAGTTCAGCATGGTTTAGACGTGTGCAACTTCTCACACCAAGAACAAAAGGTAAGTTTTTTGGGGGGTACATACTTTGGCAGATTCATTTTGGTCAGTAACCTCCATCTGTATTTCCATCCATAAGTCAGTTTTACTTATAACCTGAATTCTATCATCATTGACTGAGATAGCGATCATATTGGTATGATGTGTCTTAGCGAGGAGTACCATATATACTTGTGTATAACCTGGGTCCAAATGCAAACAGCATAGACCCTGATCTGCCATCGCATAATGTGCCAGCAGATCAGGGTCTGTGTTGTTTGTTCTACTGATTAGTGCTTACAAACTGCATAGACCCAGATCTGCCAGTGCATTATGTGATGGCAGATCAGGGTCTATGCTGTTTGCAGTAGATAACAACAGTGGCTTTGGAACCTCACTGCAGCTCATTGGGGGATTGTTAATGGTGGTGGTAGGGTGCAGGACTGGAGGCATTAGCTTGTTGCTTGGACTCTGAATGAGAGAGCCTGATCATACTTTGTAGAATTTTTTTATTACAATAAAAAGGTGAGGGTTGGAGGTCAAAAGTCATAGTTTCATAAGCAATACAAAATGCTGAAATTTGCAATGGCTTTCATCACTATTATATCTTACACTTGCTATCTACTTAAACTCTCTTATCAAATTTTGCTTTACAAGTGACAATCCAGACAAAATCAATCTTCCTTGAAGAGACTAGTTACTTGCAATAATTGGAACATTCCCAACAACTTCAACATTAATTGCACCAAAACTAAGTTCTGATGTATACTTGAGATGTCCATCACTACTGATGTACATTTACTATGTATTTTTCCTGTATAAAATAGGAGAGATACATGAATGCTTTTTGCTGCATGCTCGATGAGTAAAATCATTTTGGTTCCGTGCTGATGTCCTTCCATTATATTTACTTCACTCTTTTCATATTTGAGCAAGAAAAAAAAAGAGGTTTGGGTACAAGACTATATAAACATAAATGAAAAGATCCACAACAGTCTTGCTGCAATGGCCAGATTCTGTGTTCAGACAGAACAGCTTTGCTCAAACAGCTAAATGCACAAGCTGTGTCAGTAGAAATAATTTCTTAATTTCTAGGAAAAATGTAAATATAACACAATTTTGGGGGGAAAAGAAAGCAATTAATCCTTAATGGATGTTCAGCTACCATGGTGAGGTCATGCATTGTACATTTTGGAGCAAATTTAATAGTATAATGTCTAACAACAATTAAAGTGGGCAGTATATATTATTTATAGAAAATTGCTTGGTTATTTTTGGACAAACATATAGATTATATGTAGAAGTTCTCATGTTAAAAGCCTTTCTTACTCTTTTAGGACCTATTTGCCATTGTTGCCTCAGTATTGCATCTTGGGAATGTTGAATTTAGTGGAGAAGATGGAGGACCAGCCACCATCACTAACAGTGAACCAGTCATCAGCATTTCACAAGTAAGTGCTTGGCTGACGGTCTTTAGATTAAGTTAGAACTAGATTGGAAATTAACATTGACTGAGGAATTCATAAAAACAAGGTGTTTCTTTTTTTTTTTTATCTCAGGAACTGATATGGACCTACCAAACAGGACGCAGTTATGGGTATAAAAAAAAAAACAAGCAACAACTCAAATATGATATCTTAATTTTCATACATGTTATTATTGAATTAGTTTGTGTGCATAAGTACCACTATGTGACAATTAAATAATGTATGTACATCAATACAGTTATTATTGTGTTTGTATAGTATTTGTTTTTATCCCTACGCTTCCACACACACCCAATACACATTCATTGAGTTTTCAGTCTTTTTCATTATAATATGGCAGATTGGTATATTATTTATTGGCAGTGACAGACCTTGATTACCAGGTTATAGCAAGGGAGATTCTTTCTTTTATTCTTCCAGTTACTGGGATGTGAAGAAGAAATCCTTCTGTCAGCACTGCAACACAGAACCATTGAAGCTAAGGGAGATAAGGTATACTTACTCAATATCTGTTTTTTGTCTGTCTGTGTGTTAGTCTGTTAAATCATCTTATATCTAACCTCAAATCAAACAAAGGTATTGAGATACAGGGATAAAAATGGCTTGTCTGTCCATCTGTCAGTCTGCTTGTTTGTATTTCTGTTCAGTATAATCCTTCAAGATTTCTGGAGCTATTTTTTTCGAAAGGATCAAAGGACAGATTGCTGCATATTATAGCTGAATTTTGAAATGTAGCAAAGTAATTTCTTTTTCAAATACAGTACCCAATCATAATGCATTAGGAGAGTATGCACTACCTCATATCCAGCTCTCCCAAGTGAAACAGACATTAGCCATTCCGTTTTGGCTTGTTTAGCAATGAAAGTGCAAAAATGTCATCTGCTTACTGAGATAGACTAATAGTTCAAATGTGCCTTTTGCTATACACAATTCTTTAGTATCAATATTTTTAACATTTTGTCCATTTGTCTGTTCATCCATCCATCATTCACACTATAGTGTCCAGGGCATAACTCAAAAAACCATTTAAAATACCTCTGAAATTTACTACACATATTAGACTAGTGGTTTATATGTGCCTTTTGCTATTCACAATTCTTCATTTTCAGTATTTTTAATGTTTTTGTCCGTTTATCAATCTATACATCCATCCATTATCCACACTTTTGTCTCTGGGACTAAACTCCAAAACTGCTAAAGATATCTCTATGAAATTTGGTGCACATATTATAGTGATGTAGATGTGCCTTTTAATATGCACAGTTCTTCAGTTTCAATATCTTTTATGTTTTTGTCCATTTGTCTATTCATCATCCATCCACCACTCACACTTTCATTTTTAAAGCAAAACTCATGATGCCTATCACTTCCCTGTATACTTTGTAAATAAGAAATTCCTACATAAGAAATCTTCAGCAAATCATTGTCACCTAGCAGACATTTTGGAGGAACATGGGATGTAGATGACTCCATCTTCTTGGATTTGTTTTATTTGTCTGGTATGTAATACAAGATGATACAGCTGTCACAATGTCTGTCTCTCTGTCTGTTCATAAACTTTTTTGTTTCTGGACCATAACTCTCAAACCTTTCAAGATATTTCAACAGAACTTGATGCACATCTTAAGCAAGTTGCATAAAGGTGCCTTTTGACACTTAGAAGTTTCCACATTCAGTATTTTCATGTTACGTTGGAAGCAAAGTGTTGCATAAGTACTATATTCATTGAGAGTGCTGGACAATAGGGTACTAGTGCAAGCTGTATAAAACCTGAGAGTGCTGCACCATAGGATACTAGTGTAAGCTGTATAAAACTTGAGAGTGCTGGACACTAGGGTACTAGTGTAAGCTGTAAAAAAATTTGAGTGCTGTTCAATAGGGTACTAATGTAAGCTGTATAAAACTTGAGAGTGCTGCACAATAGGGTCCTAGTGTAAGATGTATAAAACTTGAGAGTACTGCACCATAGGATACTAGTGTAATCTGTATAAAACATGATAGAGCTGGACAATAGGGTACTAGTGTAAGCTGTATAAAATTTGTGTGCTGGATAAGACATTACTTGTGTAAGCTGTATAAAATTTGAGTGTTGGACAATAATGTACTAGTGTAAGCTGTATAAAACTTGAGAGTGATGGACAATAGGGCACTAGTGTAAGCTGTATAAAACTTGAGAGTGCTGGACAATAAAGTACTTGTATAAGCTGTATAAAACTTGAGAGTGCTGCACCATAGGATACTAGTGTAAACTGTATAAAATTAGAGTGCTTGACAATAGGGTACTAGTGTAAGCTGTATACAGCTTGAGAGTGCTGGGCAATAGGGTCCTAGTGTAAGCTGTATAAAATTTGAGAGCTGGACAATGGGGTCCTAGTGTAAGCTGTATAGAATTTGAGTGCTGGACAATAGGGTACTAGTGTAAGCTGTATAAAATTTGAGTGCTGGACAGTAGGGTACTTGTGTAAGCTGTATAAAACTTGAGAGTGCTGGACAATAGGCACTAGTGTAAGCTTTGTAAAACTTGAGAGTGCTGCACTATAGGATACTAGTGTAAGCTGTATAAAACTTGAGAGTACTGGACAATAGGGTACTAGTGTAAGCTGTATAAAACTTGAGAGTACTGGACAATAGGGTACTTTCAGTAGGAGGTTAAACATAAGCGGGGGACCAAGGGAATATGTCATCTCCAGATGACTCTTGTTTCTGTGATTTTCTTTGCAAATTCTTAGCACTCACATCACTGTAAGCTGAATGCAACACTGGACTGATTTTGTCTGTATATGCCATTGTTTTGTTCCCTTTAATAACAGGTAACAATGAGCACGATTAGTCATGGGGCATGTCAAAGGTTTAAACTGGCTGAAGATGATCACCGCCCCTGTATTACCTGTATGGAATGTCAATCAAACTCTATATGTGAAACCTGCCCTCAGTGGACAGAAGATGTATGGGCAGCAGTTTCTGCCAAACAGCTGTCCCAGGCAATTGAGAGAGCCAGAAAGAGGTCCTCAAAGGATGTGAATGCTGTCAGCCTTGCTGCTAATGCCACCTAAGCAATGAACTTCTTAGTATCACAGTCATTTGAGGCTGAGAAATTGCCATTGAAGAAGAAGGCCCAACATTCTTTGCCATTGTCGGCCACACATACAACTTAAGTGACATTGTCACCCTCTTTGCCACCAATCTTTTTTGGTCATGACAACCAAGAACAGACTAGCAGGCCAGTACTGACACAGTACAGTGGCTGACACAGACCAGACATGGACAACTTATCGGCAATGTACACCCCATCTACTGTCCTATGATAGCCGGTGCCAGACCTAGGGACCAGACATCAGCTGGCCTCATACCATGTCCACTCCATTTTCTGCGCCATCTTGATTTATACCAAGTGTCACCAGTTCTGGGTATGCTAATCTGTCTTTCTGATATACCCAATCCCAGACCCAAGATGCAGATAGCAACCGACACCCAGTCATGCCACTTCCAGTCTCAGCTTTATCATGAATGCACAGTTCAACTGTTGTCAGATTTGGTTATCAAGTCTCCCATGATATCCAAAACTGAACATATGAAGGCACCATCATTCCATCACAATTCACATCTATTTTGCAACCCAGTTACTGTTTTGGCAATTTCCCTTTTCTGAATAAACATTACCTGTGATATTTGTAACAACGCTAAAAGCCAGTGCCTGGAGATTACCATTTCCCAACATGGATGGACTTCCAGCTTCGTGTATTGTCCCTGACTACCTGCTTTGGTTCCCCTGCCCATCACAGGAGGCTTCTTTGTTGCCTTCTGACTTGGAAGACATACATTCAAAAGCCCCTTCATCTCTACCTGATCCAATGATGTCCAAGGACGACTTAGCCTTCCATGCATCCATTGAAAACATTCTCTCCTTCTCCCCCTCCTGCTCTGTCAGTGGCAACTTATAGAATTCCCACATATGTCAACCTTTTAACCAAGATGGACCAGCCTTCTTCAAACAGTTACCACAGTCTGATTGAACCACTGACATCCTGCACTACTTCAAATTGGCAACTTCAAGACCCAAGCATCGACAATCCTTTCTTCTCATAATGACAAGCCCCATCTAACTTCAGTTTAGCCTTCTTTAAAACACTTGCTGGTCTTCCACACCAAAGTTCCATCCAATTGACATAGATATTGCAGGGAATGTAGAAGCCATTTTCGTATGCAAACCTTTTCTTGACACACAACAACTGGTTTGCAATGTTGTTCTATAGACTCCATGCTTAATCTGGTCTTCATGGCAATCTTTGAGCAACCTGAGCATAACCTATAGCCCACTGTTGAGACTTTTGCTGTCAGACACACCATTTCAAGTCTGACACATCAAAGCCAGGCAGGCTCAGTCTTCTAGTGAACTCAATGTCCAGATAGAATCAACCTGTTCACACTGTGGTATATTCACCCTCTCAATCTTCAGTTGAAACTTTGCCCTTAGGGTCAACCCTTTGTGGACCTCATTGTGATGAGGTGGAATGCCAAGCTTCCAACCTTTGTCTCTCCAGCCCAGATCCAAATGCGTGGGGTGTCAGTGGCCTTTCGCTGAATTGGAATAATCTTGAATGCATATGCCTTTGCTTCAACCCATCAGATTCCCAAAGTCATTCAGAAAGTGAGGGAATCCAAGTGCTGTTTGATCATGATTGCTTCCCTCAAGTGGGAAAAATCATGGATCAATGACCTCCTGAATTTAGCAGCAGAGTTTCCTAGGAAAATCCTGCCTTTTCCATGCCAGCTGAAACAACTGCACATACAGGTTTTCCATCCCAACCCAGAAATGCTAAACCTGCATGCCTGACTCATATCAAAAAATTCCCCAGAAAGAAACATTTCTCTGAACAAGTAGTTGATCAAATTGCTCTGACAAGAAGACCTACCACTTTGAAATGGAGAGTCTTTTTCCAGTCGTACAAACAGAGAAACAGCAGACTCCTTTAAAAGCCTCATTATCACAGATTGCTAATTTTCTCCTTTGGCTTTTTGAGAAGTTAGCCACCATCACAATCAGGGGCTACTGTTTCATGATTTTTGACATGTTTCACCATCATGGCAGGTCATCACAATGACCTCCAACCCTCTAGCCAGTTTTGATTTGTCTTGGTTGAACAAGGCATCCTTCGAACAACTGCCTGAATCCCCTTAGACTCATCTTTTGTATAAGGCATGCTTCCTTGTCACTCTAGCCTTGGTGGGCAGAATCAGTGAAATTCATATCTTATTGATTGACCTGAACTCTCTGCAGTTCTGCCACAAAGGAAGTGTCAATATTTCCACGCAAGCTCTTTTATCCTGGATCTGTTGGATTTTTCTGATGAACCTACAAGAAATTTACCTAAGACGAGATGAATATTTTGTGCATATTGGCTCATGAGGTTATGGCAGTCGCTATCAGCATAGTATTTGAGCAAAACTGTTCCCTAACTGACATCTATCAAACCCCCAGATGAAGGTCTAATGCAACAATTTCTAGCTTGTATCTGAGACCTCTCATCCCAAATTGCTCAGTTTAACTTGATGGGACCTATATCATATGCACTAGAGTCTACCTTTCAAGGTCTCTCACCAGCTTCCTAACATCAATCTTTTAATTTTGAGGTCAGAAAACCAAAAGGCAAAGTAATTCTGAGCAGAGATCCAAATCTTGAGTTTCCATAATAGGTTATTGAAGTGGCAGTGCATGTGTGAGATATCTTAAGATATTTTGGGAAGGCCATCCTTGAAAAGTGGCAGCTGTCAGTTAAATTGTTATCAAAGAGTCAGAGGTGAGAGTCATTTTATTTGAATATTTTGCATTAGGTTTCCATAAGTCATTGTTGATGGGCAATTTGTTTTAGTTAGTTAGATTTTGATTAATTGCATGGCTTGTGTATTGATATGTATGTGAAAACTGAAAGTCATTTGTTTCTTTATAATAGCGTGAGTTTTACATGTGGCTTTGCTTTTGAAAAGAAAAAAAGGTTTATTCTTGGTGGAAACTGAATTTTTGTCATGCCCACAAATAATGGGAAGTAAGACTTAGCAGTAACTATTCTGGTGATGGTGGTATCAACAGTTTGTTAAGGTTTCAGTTAAAGATTTTAATTTGCATATATTTCCTTGACACCTTGAATCTCAATGAAGCTTAGACAATTCATTCTGTGACACACTCACTAGCTCATTTGACCTTGGGGACAAGGTCACAGTAATAGAAAATTGTGTTAATGTTTTGGTTGAAGTTTTTCATTTGCTTAATATTTCTTCATTCTCTTGGTGGATTCTGTTCATACCTGGAATAAATCGTCAAAAAGCTACACTTCTCATTCAGCAACAGACTCAAGCAACCTTTTGACATTGGGACACTGTCACATGTTTTAAAGCAATGCTTTGATCATGAGGTCGACATGCAAGCCCTGGCTTTCTTGTTTCTTTATGAAATGGAACTGTTGATATATAATGTATCGGCCAGATGTACACTCAGCTTACAATATGCCTGGTCAAATCCTAATACCTCTGGGGTGGTAGATGGAAGGATTTTTATCTCGCATATAGATGTTAAGATGTAGGTATCACTGGCAGCTGCAATGGTGTCATCATTAACATTAATATTAAAATTGGTAGCCTGATGTGCTAGGATTTTATGTCCTGCCTGTATAAGCAGAAAGCTACATCTTCATTGCTCTGTTCACGGTTGAGACACACAATTCCACAAAACCCTTGTTCACTTAAAGTCTTATTTTGCAAGTGTATTATTGTATCAGCCATAGAGAAATTTACTCTACTGTAATATCATGCTGAACTTTACCACTATTTCAGGTGATGTCCCCACTGACTCTAGACCAGGCACTGTATGCCCGGGATGCCCTGGCAAAGGGGGTGTATGACCGTCTCTTTACTTGGATTGTGACGAAAATCAATGACTCCTTGTCCAGTAGGGTAAGAAGGCAAATACTATAGACTCACTTTTTTGTAGGGTACCAATTTTTTGTTGAACCCCTGTCAGTGGAAAGTGAGATAGATATAGCAGTCACTTTTCAAACATCGGTGTCCACATCAACAGTTTTATTAAAGTTTTTGTCAAATATTTTCATTTTAATGTGGACTCGACATGTCGGTCCCTGCCTTCTGATCTAGGATTTTTGGTTGCCACAAGCCATGAATATAAAGCACCAATGTAAAATGATCCGCCTTTAAAGGAGAAATAATCAACTACCCCTATCAGAAGCATATTCATGAATTTGAGTACCAGGAAAATTGTCTTTTGAAAAAATAAAAAAAAACATAAAAATGAAAAAACTATACCAGTCCCATAAAAATAATTGAATGAACTTTAATTTATAAATAGTCATAATACTTGAATACTGTATGTTTAGACTAACTTGACACATTGTCACAAAACATGATGGATGGATTCATCTGGAACAGGATCACTCACCACTGCCAAATGAAGATATCAGTGACCTGCTGTTCAAGCTTCAGTGTTTATGCTTCTTGTTGCATTAAGCTCCATATCTTGAACACTTGTTTATGTATAATCATTACACTTGATGGGTAGATTCATATTGAGTATAGTGCACACCACTGCCAAAGGAAGATCTCAGTGACCTATTTTTCATGTTTCAGTGATTATGTTTCTTTTTTTGTTAAGTTCATATCTCAGACACTTAAGTATATATAATCATTTTGGGCAGAGGAGTAGTCCTACACAACACTAACAATATAAGATATCAGTAACCTACTTTTTATGCTTTAGTGGTCATGCTTCTTTTTGCATTAAGCTACATATCTCAGACATTTATGTAAGTATGATCATCATGAGTAGAGGATAAGCACAAAACAACACTACCAAAGATGTCAGTGACCAATTTTTTTCATTTGCTCAATAAATTTCTCATTTCAGAAAAAGCAAAAACACAGCCTGATGGGTCTTCTGGATATCTATGGTTTTGAAATATTCCAAGTTAATTGGTAAGTAAAAAGTCTGTAGATTTTCTAATATAGCAATTCACACTTTATTACTGTTTTCATTGTTTTTTACATAGCACAAGCTCAAACTAAACATTTTCACTATTCGAGCATTAAAACTGACAGTGTATAATAAATGTGTATCTTATGTTTCTATTGTCTGGCATAATTATTTTTTTAAGTGTCCAATTTTTCCATAGGCATTTGTCATTGATGTATCGTCAATTCCATCATTTTTTTTCTTCTCCAAATTTTGAATACCACTTTCATATCCAAAACCTGGCATAATTATTGTGTATCTATCCCTGTTTTTCAGCTTTGAGCAATTTTCTATCAATTACTGCAATGAGAAGCTACAACAGCTGTTCATAGAGTTAACCCTGAAATCTGAACAGGAAGAATATCAGAGAGAAGGCATAGAGGTAATGATGATGATGAGGAGACAGTCCCATTAGTTTAACATTGTTGCTTCCGGTTAATATCCAGTGGTATTGACCATAATGAACCCTTTACCTCATAGAACTTGTTGTTGTGTAGGCAGTTGATATACATGTGCTCAATTCACACAGTGCAGTGTGCTATAAATAGAACACCTGTTAGCTCTATGACTCGATACCTATAGGCCTGCCTGTTACATGTATAGCAGTGAAGTATATCTTAAGTTCAGCATCAATTTTAACCATTTTACCTTTTTTTGTACACATCTATAATCTATAGATAGGTTTAAGAGTAAAATCTGATCTTTATAGTTGTGTAATTATTTTTCACGGAAGAATTTTTTATATGCTTTAAAATCTTGAGAGAACTCGTTCATCTTCAAGTCAGTGAAGCAGTGTGACCAACCATAGCTGACATTTCTCAACCTCGAAATCTATCGGTTCATTGTCTACATCTGCATAACTAAATCATCAGAATTTGATAAATTATCAAAAATCAGTGTTGCCTACATCGACATCAGAGTCTATATATGACTTATTGAAGCTTCCATAGTTGTAATTCAAAGCATCCAAACTCAAGAAAGTGCTGAACAAAATCCATGGCCTCCATTTTAGAAAGTGGAGAATCTGACCTAGTTACTTTTAATAGCAGATTATGACTAGATCTTAAATAGCAACCACATGATCTGACATAATGGTCATTTACCTAAATGCCTGTAGTATCTAACAGGGGGTTTTCCCTGAAGGTGGCGCTATGATAACCAGCTCAAAATGGCTAATGTTTACTGTAGGCGTCCAAACACGCTTCAATGCGGATGGTGTACAGGCATCCAAACACGCTTCCATGAGGATCAGGTAGGGGCGTCCAAAAGCGCTTACATGAGATAAAGGGTTATGTAAAAATATTAATGACTTCCTTATATGATAAATACATGCCTGCATTTGATGAACTACTTCTGGCTACAGGTAAATAAAAATGGTGACAGAAACATGGAACGCTGACCATGTCATAAATCTGATGGCCATCAGAGGCTGACAGAGACTGTAACCCTCTCTACCTGACACGAGTGCTGGATCTAGCTCTCATTCAGAGGAAAATATCTATTGTCCAAATTAAACAAAGAAAATCTGAATACATCCAAAGACTTAAATTGCATGGAGAAAAAAATATGACTTTTAAAAATACTGAAAATGGATGGTTAATGATTGCTAGTTGCTGCTGTTAGAGAGAGAGAGAGAGAAAGAAAGAAAGAGAGAGAGAATGAATAGGGATAAATTAAAATAAAGTAAACATGTTTTCGTTTCAGTGGGAACCAGTGCAATATTTCAACAACAAGATTATCTGTGACTTGATTGAGGGAAAACCAATGGGAATCATTGCTGTTTTGGTAAGACACCTGGGTTTTTCTTCATGGAATTAAAGTTCAAACACATTACCTAATATAACATGCATTCTGATTGGTTTAGAGTATAAATTTGTGGCAGGAAAATCTGCAATAATCTGTTCGAAAAATTTTGACACTGTTGCATCATAATGTCACTCCACATTGTCAGAAAGAATTCCATTCTTTAAAACTTATCAAGAAAATCTTCTATAATGTCTTATAATAATCTCGCATTAAATGTGATTTTTCGGTGAAAAATATACATTTTACAAGCTTAGCTAAAACAGCTTTAACTAAATTTATGAAAGTTAAAACACATTCCTGTAGCAGTAATTTTTGCAATTAATTTGATCGAAAGATCAAATTTTACTTGTTTTGACATTGTCTGTTGCAAGGATTTCAGCTGAATTTTATTGATCATCAAATTGCATTTACTTATAAAACTGGTGACAACTGACAACATGCTACATCAGTGGCAATGCAAGTCCCATCCTTGAAAAATTTTGTTTAATTTGCTGGAAAGTCATTTTTAATATAAATTATATAAATGGAAATGATTAAATAGATGTCAATCAGAGTCGTTCCATATATTTACATTTGCTATTTATATTTTCTTGTATAAGCTGTACAACTTAACTTTAGTACATTAAGCTATGCAATAATTTCTTTGTGAACTGGGTGCATGATCCAGTTTGCTTCAAGTGCTAGTCAGCTAGACTTACATATTTATTCCACTGGTACTTCATTCAGTTCAGATACTGGTTAGGGTACCAGACTAGTTTCATGCACAAACAAGAATGAAAACACCAACAACATCTTAATTTGTTATTAATACAGGATTCAGAGTTTTGATTTAAGAGTTTCATGTTACTGAAATGCAAAATCTAGAGAAATAATTCTTAATTGCCCAGTTATGTAAGGAAAAATGTAAATGTAAGGATTTGAAGTTTCCTTTTGAGCATTCATGAGATGAATGCAGTAGCTCACTTGAAAATTTGCAATAAATGGCTGATGCAAATTGTGGAATTTGTATATGAATTACTGCATTCATCACATTAAAAATTCATAATTAAAGCATTGAGATGTGTTAGCCCTATTGTAATTGCCTTTTCCATCTCTCCATCAGTCAGTCAGTCTGTCTGTCTGTCCATTTTACACTTCTTGTAAACACCAAAGCTCTGCAATCCTTGCACATAATTTGATGCTATTTTGTAGGTGAATTGCCTATTACATGTAGATGAAAATTTTTAAACATTTAATACTTTTATATCCAATTTTAACTGAGTTATTGCCCTTTTCCATGTATTTTAAATCTCCACTACAGCAGATCCATATATCAGCATAGCTGAAAAACCAGTAATAATAATAATAATTTTTTTTATAGAGGATGACTCTTTTATAGTGGGTGACTCATTTAGTCGAGGACTATTTTCCCTTGAGGCCCTCTTGAGTAGACTATAACAATCTGCATCATACAAAAGACAATAGTAATTACTATTTATTTTAATATGTCTTTTATATTCTAGATACTAAATTCTGTTATAATCTACTAGTAAAACAAACAAACTCATGATATATCTTCTTAAATACTGTCATATTTTTTGCAGATTTTTACATGCAGTGGAAGCATGTTTCACAGAACTGTACCAGAGTATTAGAAGTTTTCTTTAATTGATCTGTTCTTGGTTGTAGTGGGTGAAGGTTTCAATATGATATTGGTCTCAACTGGTAATGTGTTGAATAAGGCCTGAATAAATCCTGAAGATACTCTGGTGCAGCTCCATGTAGACATTTATATACAAGAACTGCCTTGTGAAAACCAATTCTTTCATATATTAACATATTCTGATTCAATTATGGTGTGGACATGACTTACACACCATATATACTCGCTTATAAGTTGGATCCAACTGCAAACTTCATTGATCCAGATCTGCCACAGCATAATGCACCAGCAAATCTCGGTCTGTGAAGTTTGTTAGGAGTATTCAGTAGAACAACAGCATAGACCCTGATCAACCGGTGCATTATGTGATAGATCAGGGTCTACCGGTATGTTGTTTGCAGTTGGATCTGACCTGTAAGCAAATATATACAGTATTTTACCTAGCTGCATTTTATTTCATCAGCTCAATTTGGAATAGAGTTATGGCCCTTGACAATTAACTTCATTCTGATGCAACTTGTACTATCACCTTTATACTGTGGTCCCTAATGATACTGGGTGGACTTGTACTATCACCTTTATACTGTGGTCCCTAATTATACTGGCTGGATATGTGATGTGACCATCATGCTATAGTCTCTAATTATATTGGCTGGATAAGATAAGATAAGATTTATTTATAATCTGCATGATTTAAAACAACAATTCAGCATAAGCTCTAATAAGCTTTTTACTGACATGACATAAAAAACAATAAAGACATTAAATCAAACATGATTTGCAAGACATACAAACACAGCATAAAACATGGATACAATGGGACAAAACACATAGCACATAAAATATAAGCAAGCAAAGCATTTTAAAACAGTAATTAGAAGTGGATTTATTATTTAGGTAACCAAAAAACCACAGATTAGGACCTGAAGGATGCAAAAGAAAAAAAAAAAAATATATATATATATATATATATATATATATATATATATATATATATATATATATATATATATATATATATATAATAAAAAAGTCTGGGTAACTTACAATTGTAGGTTCAAATTGAAATTGAAATTTAATTAAAATCGAAAGCACCGATTTAGGAATAAAAGCATGCTGAGAAAGATGCAGATTAAGCCTTACTTAACAAGAAAGGAGCTAACAGTAGGGCACTTGATGGTACACAAGACAAGGATTGTAAAACAAAACGTTAACAGATATTAGTTGTTGTCATCATGGCAGGAGAGTTGGGGGGTGGGTGGGGGTGGTGGGTGTATTATTTGCAGATATTACATTTACAGTCTTTACCATTCCAGGAAAAAATTAATGATCTAAATGAATTAAAATTTGATTGGTCTCTAAAGTGATTAGTTAACTCATTCCATAGAATGGCAGCTGCATATCTAAAAGATCCCTAATGATACTGGGTGGTTTGTACAGTCATTCTCATGCTATGGTTCCTAATGATACTGGGTGGACTTGTACTGTCACCATCATTCTATTGTCCCTAATGATACTGGGTGGACTTGTACAGTCATCCTCATGCTATGGTCCCTAATGATACTGGGTGGAATTGTGCTGTCATCATCATGCTATGATCCCTAATGATACTGGGTGGACTTGTACTGTCACCATCATTCTATGGTCATTAATTATACGGTGTGGACTTGTATTGTCATCCTCATGCTATGGTACCTAATGGTATTGGCTGGAATTGTGCTGTCGCCATCATGGTATGGTCCCTAATGATACGAGGTGTACTTTTACTGTCATCCTCATGCTATGGTACCTTATGATACTGGGTGGACTTGTTCTGTCACCATCATATTATGGTCCCTAATGATACTGGGTGAACTTGTACTGTCACTATCATGTTATGGTCCCTAATGATACTGAGTGGACTTGTGCTGACACTATTATTTTATGGTCCTTAATGATACTAGCTGGACCTGGGCTGTCACCATAATGCAGTGGACCCAAATGATACTGGCTGGACTTGTGCTGTCACTATCATGCTATGGTTCCTAATTATACTGGCTGGACTCTTTAATCAAGATTTATTGCTATAAGATACTTCTGAGCAATACAGTTAAGTCCCACAATTTAGTTAATAAAAGCAAACATGTGAGCAGATGCCAATGAAAATTATCTATGGGAAAAGTTCACAGTGCTCTTTTTTATGCTACAGCAATCATGAATGTGGAAGGGGCATATAGTGTTACCCATTCTTGTCCCTCTGGTAAAGTTTTGCATGTAGTTCATGCACACAGTGGGTGGGGTCAGGGAATGGACACATTTCTGGCTAAACAGGCTCCAGTTTCAGTTAAGCGAGAACAGAAAACCAGGAAAAAAAGTGTCCAGATTAAAGACATGTCCTTTATTTAAAGGTCATTTATATAGGCATTTTTATTGGGGATACCCAGAAGTGCCCTATGTGGAAAGGTGTTCACATTCAATTTCTTTGATCATGCCACATATGTGAAAGGTGAATTTACAGGAGTGTAATTCAATTTATCCATGCCTCTCTGTACATCCAGTTAAGTTTTGCATTTAGGTAACTGTGGTGG
Organism: Margaritifera margaritifera; assembly: GCA_029931535.1. NCBI lineage: Eukaryota > Metazoa > Mollusca > Bivalvia > Unionida > Margaritiferidae > Margaritifera > Margaritifera margaritifera. The sequence goes on from JAQPZY010001684.1 coordinate 6,007,050, forward strand.
AGCAATCGTGTTAAACAAACACATTTCTGGTTTCCCCCTTATCATAAAAAACCTGCCACTTTCAGGATGAGGAATGTCTGAGACCAGGGGATGCCACAGATGAAACCTTCCTGGAAAAGTTGACAAAAACTATTGGCAAACATCCTCACTTTGTCAGCCATGCCACCACCGATAACACAACACGCAAAACCATAGGCAGAGATGTAAGTATAATTTTCAGATATGACTCTTTGCTTATTCCATGATGGGGGGGGGGGGATTTTCTGAATGATACACATAAAAATTTGCAAATACCAATCTTTTTGAAATTTTCTTATTGATTTGCATAGAATCAAAACTAAATTGATAATTTTCAAAACTAAAATTTGAAAATTTATGAGGCATTTTGCACATTTATAAATGAAGCATTTACGAACAAAAATATCAGAAATCATTGCATACATTTTTTAAAAATCTTTAAACTTGATTCATAATAATAGTTTTGATTCGAGTTTCACTTTGATCTTGCCTTTGCTCTTTCCACTCCAAAACAGGTGAATAGTTACATGAAACTTTTATCATATCATGGGTCAACAAGAATTATCTGCATCTGTTGAATATTCATGAGCACATAGACTACTTGCAAAAGGAATATTGATGTAAATGCATATTGCTTGCATAGTCTGTGTACATTAACTGCTGCTCATTCAGCATGCATAATGTATGCATGCCACTATACCTTTGTCTCGAATGGAGTAGGCCTAAATTATATCTACCAAACATTATGTTTTGGCATAATCATTATGCTGTTTTTCACTGCAAAACATCTTGTGCTCAACAATATATGGATTACACTTATTTGGGTCTAATATATATTCTAACGAAATGTTAAATGGACAGGTCATTCTTGTTGATCTATGTCCATGGCATGATGTTTTTTATTATCTATTATATTTATATTCCTTCCCATTCTGAAAGGAGATAAGCATTTAAAGATCAACAAAACTGAAATCATCATTGCTTTTCCTGATAGAAAGGGATTCAAATAATTTATTTTGTCCATTACAGGAGTTCCGTATGAAGCATTATGCAGGAGATGTGACATACAACATTAAGGGTTTCCTGGACAAAAACAATGATCTTCTTTTCAGAGATCTGAAAGAGGTAAGGACTAACAATGATGCTACATTTCTGATTGCAGAGCACCTCTGGCCTGTGAATAGACCTTTCCAGCATGTCAGGCAACCTTATTATATATACTCAAGTATAAGTCGAGTCCAACTGTAAACAATATAGACCCTGATCTGCCATCACATAATGTGGCAGCAGATCAGGGTCTATGTTTTTTTTTTCTTCTACTGATTACTCTAAGCAAACTGCAGTGACCCAGATCTGCCGGCACATTATGTAGCCACAGATCTGGGTCTGAGCAGCTTGCAGTTGGACTTGACTTATAAGTGAGTATAGACAGTATTTAGCATCTCCTTATTTAAGAACCTACAGCCAATGGGAGGGCTATCAACTGAGCTCTGGTGTGAGTATTACATAATGTTGCATAATGTGGGACATCATGGGGGAGTTTTTTACACAAAGAAGACTAAAATATATAGTAATTTTGATGAGGAATATTACTTTCAATTTGTTACTCGCCTCTATGAAGCAGAGAAGAGCTATTGTACTATCCCCAGCATTGGTGTCGGCATCCACACAGATAAAACCATATGTACAGCCTCACTGAATCTCATCCATTCATTCTTCCTATGTCCTAGGCAACAATTTGGAGTGGATTTATTAGTACCTACCCCTGGGGGGGGGGGGGCTGAAAGTGACAACTTTGTACGTTAGTTGTACATTCTTGAACAAGTTTTTGTGTTTCGCTCCAGTTTTTTCACTCTGTATACATACAGTTATACATGGAATCATGAAACTTGGTGAGAGGATATATCTTGAATACTACACCCTCATTGCTAAAGTAGGTCACTTTGACCCATTTTTCATGCTTCACTGACTTCTGGGTACAATTTCAAGTTTTAAGTTTACTTCACACGAGCTGTTCATGCTAGAATCATCAAACTAGATGATTGTATATATCTCTTTTAGTACTACATCCATACAATAAAAGAAGGTCATCATGACCTACATTTCACATTTTACTGGCTAAGGTTCTGTTTTTGCATTTGGGTCATGACTAAATGTTTTTGCACCCTGTATATATACTGTTATACCTAGATTCATGAAACTTGGTGAGTGGATGCATCTTGATGAGTATAAAACCATTATAAAGTTGGTCACTGTGATCGATGTTTCACTCTTCACTGAATTTGCTTACATTTTGTTTTATGTTTATTTCTCAAGCCCTGTTCATGCTAGATTCATCAAACTAAATGATTGTATGCATCTCTATAGTACCACACCCTTACAACAAAAGATCACTGTGACCTACATTTCACATTTTACTGGCTTAGGTTCTGTTTTTGCATTTAGGTCATGACTGAATGTTTTTTGCACCCTGTATATATATATATATATATATATATATATATATATATATATATATATATATATATATATATACCTAGATTCATGAAACTTGGTGAGGGAATGCATCTTGAGTATAACACCCTCATCATAAAGTAGGTCACTGTGATTACTGTATCACTTTTCACTGAATTTGGTTAAATTTTGAGTTTTAAGTTTATTTCTTGAGCCCTGTTCATACCAGATTCATCAAACTAAATGATTGTATGCACCTCTATAGTGTCATACCCTTACAATAAAAGAAGGTCATTGTGACCAACAGTTCACATTTTATTGGCTTAGGTTCAGTTTTTGCATTTATCTTGTCAACAGATAAAAACTTGTGCACACTGTACACATGCTGTTATACCTAAACTTAACTGAGATGCATCTTGATGAGTACTACACCCACATAACAAAAGTAGGTCACTGTGACCCATATTTCACACTTCATGGGCTGGTGTTCAGTGTGAAGCACTGTTCATGCCAGAATCATCAAACTAGATAATTTAATATCATTAATACATAATTAGATTATTAAAATTAGCCCCCCCCCCAAAAAAAAAAAAATTTTGTATGCATCTTTATTAATACCACACTCTTACAACAAAAGAAGGTCATTGTGACCTATATACACCCTTATTGCAAACCGAAGTCTATGTGACCTTGATTTCATTCATCATTCATCAGTGACTTTGTTGAAATTTTGTGTTTAAAGGTCACTTATTGGGTGCCGTTTATGGTTAGAATCATAAAACTTTATAATTGGGTGTATCTCTGTTGGTACCACACCAATACAGCCAAAAAAGGTCACTGTGACCTACAATTTATACTTTACCAATTTAGGTTAAGTATCAACGTTTAGCTCATGACCACCTATATTTTCCCATGCTTTATACAATCCTTTCTAACCGGTGCAGTTGGAAGTAGGAATAAATATGTTTATTCACTGGTAAACTTTCCATATTAATGGCTGTACAGTGCATATTGTGATAGGTTATCCTCAGTAGGTTAACTGTGTATTGTACATGTGAGTGAGTGTAGATGAGTGGACTGCTTGATGCATGAACTATGCTCTTACTACCGGCTGTTACTCCAAGGTTACTCAAAACCTGTGAATTTCACTCAGTAAAATCTGGCTTCTAGAGGTGGTCATTGATATTGATAATAGAGTTTGAAGCAGATTTTAATGTTATTTTTTATTGTTTTATGTCTTTTACGCCATGTCACAGTATGTATGTACATACATGTGCATGTATGTATGTATGTGGTTTAATAGTATGTCAGCACAATACTGGCTAGATAGTGCCTGTTAAAAGTTTTAAATTTTTAAAAACTTAAAAGCTAAAAATGTACAGATAAAACATTGCAAAAAATAATTGTGAGAACATGGGATGACATTTCATTGTTAAGATCACTTTAGTCAGAATTTATTTTCAGCATGATAATTAATATTTACAGTGGCTGTTGGAGACTACTAAAAGCTTCATAGAGATGAGCTGTATAATTGTTGACTACACTCTGGTTTATATTAGAATAGATTTTTTTTATGTAAATGAGAGTGGATGGGGATTACAGCAAATTTCGGAAAGGTCTGTTTGATGATGTTTGCTTGAGTATGTGTCTGACATCAACATCTTAATCAATGTTTATGTTCAGCTCATTTTCTCCAGCATTTTTGCCAGCAGTTTGATACATAGATGGCTTATGAGAATTGCACTCCATAGTCAATAGTTATGTAACTTTATACATAGATGGCTCATGAGAATTATACTCCATTGATCTGGCATACATATTGTGTTTTACCTTAGGTTTTCAGCCCATTTGTCAACAGTTATGTAACTTTATACATAGATGCTTCATGAGAATTGCACTCCATTAGTCTGGATTAAATATTGTTTTAACTTAGGTTTTCAGCCCAGTTGTAAACAGAGTTATGTAACTTTATACATAGATGCTTCATGAGAATTACACTCCATTGATCTGGTTTAAACATTGTGTTTAGCTTAAGTTTTCAGCCCAAATGTCAATGGAGTTATGTAACTGTATATGCAACTGTCTTATGAGGAATACTATTAACCATTATAAAACTAACCTTTGTAATCCAGCCATACTGGAAATGGTGATATTCTCTTTTATATATAAAAACCTCAGCCATACTGGAAATGGTGATATTCTCTTTTATATATAAAAACCTCAGCCATACTGGAAATGGTGATATTCTCTTTTATATATAAAAACCTCAGTCATACTGGAAATGGTGATATTCTCTTTTATATATAAAAACCTCAGCCATACTGGAAATGGTGATATTCTCTTTTATATATAAAAACCTCAGCCATACTGGAAATGGTGATATTCTCTTTTATATATAAAAACCTCAGTCATACTGGAAATGGTGATATTCTCTTTTATATATAAAAACCTCAGCCATACTGGAAATGGTGATATTCTCTTTTATATATAAAAACCTCAGCCATACTGGAAATGGTGATATTCTCTTTTATATATAAAAACCTCAGTCATACTGGAAATGGTGATATTCTCTTTTATATATAAAAACCTCAGCCATACTGGAAATGGTGATATTCTCTTTTATATATAAAAACCTCAGCCATACTGGAAATGGTGATATTCTCTTTTATATATAAAAACCTCAGTCATACTGGAAATGGTGATATTCTCTTTTATATATAAAAACCTCAGCCATACTGGAAATGGTGATATTCTCTTTTATATATAAAAACCTCAGCCATACTGGAAATGGTGATATTCTCTTTTATATATAAAAACCTCAGTCATACTGGAAATGGTGATATTCTCTTTTATATATAAAAACCTCAGCCATACTGGAAATGGTGATATTCTCTTTTATATATAAAAACCTCAGCCATACTGGAAATGGTGATATTCTCTTTTATATATAAAAACCTCAGCCATTTTGACATCATTGTACTTGAACTACATGTATTAAATTGCATTTCAACCTTTATGAGGTTGAAATAAAGTTAGTTCAGTTGATTGATTGATTAATTGATTGACTGATTGATTGGTTGGTTGATTGATTAATTTGATTGAGTGATTGATTGATTTATGGGTTCTCTTCTAGTTCTTGTCATGCTGGTTTTTTTCATCAACATCATTATCATCATATATGCATTATTATATTGGTGGTAATTGTTGTTGTTGTTGTCATCACAGTTTTTAAATGTCAACTCCAGATTTCTTATTTAGAAATAGTTGACTTAATGCGATATTATCATTGCCTTTACAACATGGGTTTTATCTTTTTCCAGGCAATGAGCAAAACTAAGAATATCATCACATCCCAGTGTTTTCCAGTGAAGGAGCTTGACAGCAAGAAACGGCCAGATACGGTAAAACTAACAGATTCAGCTGTATGTGTTTGTGTCTGTCTGTGTGTGTGTGTGTGTTGGGGAGAAAATGGGGCAGAGGGTATGGAAATCCACCCCCCTTTGGGTCAGAGCTTGTTGGCAGGAATTGAGGTTTTTAAATTTATTTTATCTCCTCTCATTTATCTAACACAAATCATTGCCACAAATGAAAAAAGTTTATGAAATATCTTTCAAGAATCATTCCCATTTGTGGCATTACATAAAAATGATTGTTGGATAAACAGAAGTAGAAGATAAGAATATAAGAGACTAGACTGTATTATAGTTGCCAAAAAGAAAATGACATATTATTATTATTATAAAATGTAGCCATACAAGTACAGAATCTCTTTCAAAAATGTTTAGTTTGTATAGAACAGGGTGTCAGACTCATTTGCTATGGCAGGCCCAATTTGATATAAATAATTATAAATAATAATAATAAACAATGAGTCTGGTGGGCTATATCCGGCCCGTGGGCCAAATGTTTGACACCCTTGGTATAGAACTTGAATAGGTGTTTGTATTGTATACTATGAAAACCTCTTGAAACATTGCAAATACCAATAATGTCATAAGCATAATGACATAATATAGTGCCATTAGATAGTGTCATGAAATAAGTATATCTATAGCTTTCTCACATGGGATAGGCATATCCATGGCTGTCTCACATGGGATTGGAATATCAATGGCTTTCTCAAATAGGATAGGCATAACCATGGCTTTCTCACATGGGACCAGCATATCCATGACTTTCCCACATGTAATAGGCTTATCCATGGCTTTCTCACATGGGACTGGCATATCCATAACTTCTCACATAGGATAGTCATATCCATGACTTTCTCACATGGAACAGGCATATCCATGACTTTATCAAATGGGATAGACATATCCATGGTTTCCTTACATGGGATAGACATGCATTGCATTCTCACATTGGATAGGCATATCCATGGCTTTCTCACGTGGCCAGAAATTGCGATCACATGAGTAGCAGTCAATATCAGAGGTGTCACTTGCAAACTACCCTAGCTGCTTGAGACCAGTTAGTATGGTTGTAGAGTGCCTGACTTGTTTGTGAGAGGGTCATGGTTTGATCCTTCATGGCAGCAATGTTTTCACTTTTACACATTCAATTTGCGGACTAGTCTTACCCTTAGTAGCTGATGCCATTGTAAAGAAACTATATCAAGGAAGTGAATCTTGGTTACATTCCAGCCCCGTATTCTCAAAACGTTTTGAGAACAAACCTCAACTTTAGACATAAAGTCTGAAATAGAATCAAGCTAAAATCATAAATCTTCTATGAAAGCTTTATTAAACTTTGGTCCCACCATTAGATTGTATTAATCATGTGTTGTCTCAGCCAATAGTTGTTACGGTTCTTAAAAAGATGAATTTTGAAATTTGTATTAATCGTGTGTTGTCTCAGCCGATAGTTGTTACGGTTCTTAAAAAGATGAATTTTAAAATTTGTATTAATCGTGTGTTGTCTCAGCCAATAGTTGTTACGGTTCTTAAAAAGATGAATTTTGAAATTTGTATTAATCTTGTGTTGTCTCAGCCAATAGTTGTTTTGAGAGTAAGTTTGAAAAGCAATAATCAAGACTGACTTACAAATGCATTTATTCAAAAAGTGGACCAGAATCACAATGAATCCATCTTATTTACATTACTTTGCAGTAGAAGCATGCACAGTTGGAGACCAGTAAGGGGAAATAATCACAGACCAGTGTTTTATTACATGTACTTATTGTGGATGGCGAAATAAATATACATATTTAAGAATAAAATGAGTGATATTTATTACATTTATTCCGTGAAAAATGTCAATCTAATGTTATTTTAAGATCCATCTGTTTGTGAAAATGTGTACTGCCATGGATGCAAGTTGTGATGTAATTTCTAGATTATTTGGTGCATCCTGAAATGATATTACTACCAAGATATTAGGTATAAAATGTAAAAGGAAATGCACTGACTGAAATAAAATAAATCACACATAAATATATTACAGCGCCGTAAAGGTGGATGACAAGATCTGATTCAGAAGGGCAAGGACCTCTGCTCTGATTACACTATTTTTAGAAATAGCCTTAGAGCAAACTATTTGCAGTATAATGATTTAGGCAGTGGTTTCTTTTAGAGAAGGAAGTAAACTAATTTTAATGTTGAGGTATCATATATATTTGCTTTTAAGTCGAGTCCAACTGCAAACAACATAGACCCTGATCTGCTGTCGCATAATGCGCTGGCAGATCAGAGTCTATGTTGTTTGTTCTACTGATTACTCTTAACAAACTGCATAGACCCAGATCTGCCAGTGCATAATGGGTCTGTGCAATTTGCAGTTGGACTTGGATTATAAGCAAGTATATATGGTATTGAAAATATATGGAAAACTGATTTTAAAAGTGAAATAATGTTTGTATTATTTATGAGAACTGATAGGATGCCAGAAGACGTACTCCAAGTTTTTTATCTCATTATGGAGCATTGAGCTTGGTAGAATGCCAGAAGACTCCAAGTATCTTATCTCATTATGGAGCATTGAGCTTGGTAGAATGCCAGAAGATGTGCTCCAAGTATCTTATCTCATTATATACTCCCTAATTAGTCGAGTCCAACTGCAGACAACATAGACCCTGATCTGCCATTGCATAATGGGTTGGCAGATCAGGGTCCATGTTGTTTGTTGTACTGATTACTCCTAACAAACTGCACAGACTCAGATCTGTCAACACATTGTGTGATGGCGGATCGGGTCTGTGCAGTTTGTAGTTGGACCCGACTTATATGCAAGTATAGACAGTATGTTCAGAGTTTTCTACAGTTAATGGCAAATAATCCAATACCAGCATTTTTATGCAGTAATTAGCTATGCAGTAATTAGCTATGCAGTCCATTAGCTATTTTTTAAGTAATAAGCATGACATACCTGAATAAAATCAGCTACACAATCTATTCCCAAAGTAATAACATGGAAAATCTAGCCTTGGTAGGATTACACTAGGTTTCCAATAGTCTGTGAGAAAAAACTATGATGATGGATCGTTCCATGTTTGAAGAATAAATAAGCAAGGGGGTGATCTGGATGCAAGTGTGCATGCTATGATGTTTTCTTGGTCTCGCCACATGCTGAGACAAACCCCTGCAGTTGAAGTTACTTTTCAGACTGGCCACTATTTTTGTGCTGGAATCCATAGAAAATATTTATGCAATATTTATTAAAAGAAAGAATGTATTTATTTGTGGATTGATGTCGCACACATATTTTACATAAAACTTATATAATGTACATAACGTGTATATTATTGTATCATGTTTTATGACTGATTCATGCATACACATAAGTACAAAGGAGAAACTGACCGAACATTTAGTGAGAGATATTATATATTGAAGCATCTTACTATGAACGCTAGATTGTCAGCTTGTTTTAGTTCAAGTTGTAGCCAATTCCAGTCAGATGATCCAGTATATGTAAATGTATTTTTCAATGCATTATTGTTTGGGTTTTGGTAAGTCGGGCCCTGCATTGAGATGCAGGAGACCTGTAGTATATGTACCATATGTACTCGCGTATAACCTGGGTCCAAATGCAAACAACATAGACCCTGATCTGCCGTCGCATAATGTGCCAGCAGATCAGGGTCTATGTTATTTGTTCTACTGATTAGTCCTTGTAAACTGCATAGACCCAGATTTGCTGACCCATTATGTGACAGCAGTTATGAGTCTATGCAGTTTGCAGTCGGTATCGGCTTATATGCGAGTATATACAGTAAGTGACTTTTTCAATGCATTATTTCTAGGTTTTGGTACTTAGGGCCCTGCATCGAACTGGGAACGCCTTATAGTAATCACCTTTTCAATCTGTCTGTTTTTTTGTCTGTATGTATCTCCATCTTGTCACACTTCTTGTAACCAGCATAGCTCTGCAACATATCCACATAACTGGATGCCATTTGGTAGGCGAATTGCTGGATGTCATTTGGTAGGTGAATTGCTGGATGCTATTTGGTAGGTGAATTACTTATTACAAGTAAATGTGCCTTTTCAGGTTCTATATCTGATGGAGGTATTGGCAATTTTCCATCAGTATTACATGACTACAGCAGATCCTTGTAACCAGCATACCTCAGGAACCATACAACATATTTTGATCTTATTTGGTGTGTACATTGTCTAGATGTACCATTTATGGATTTTGTCTCATCAATTCCATTTTGAATAGAGTTATGGCCCTTGACAATTAACTTAACTTCATCACATGGGATGTTGCTTGTAACCAGCTTAACTCTGCAAGAATTACACATAATTGGATGCCATGTGGAAGGTGGGATGCCTATTACATATAGATGTGCCTTTTAGAGATTTCATCTTTTCAGGTCTAATTTTGATGGAGTTATTGCCCTTTTTTCACTACAGCAGATCATTGTAACCAGCATAGCTCAGGAACCATTAAACATATTCTGATGCAGTTTGGTGTGTACACTGTCTCACAGCCTTCGATGTGCCTTTTTATGGATTTTGTCTCATCAGCTACATTTTGGGTAGAGTTATGACCCATGACAATTAACTTGATATCTTCACATGGGATGTTCCTTATTGCTGGCATAGATTGAGAACCATTCAAAATATTTTCATGCAATTTGGTATGAGCATTGTCTTAGAGATTTGCATGTCCATTTTATGGGTTTACTCTCTTTCAGAAGAGTTATGGCACCCTGATTTCTCATCCTTTTGACTTTTAAATGATAACTTCACCAAAATGTATTGGATTTTCACTCAGATTTGGCACGTGGTTTCAGATTGATGAGACAAGACAGGTCCTATATAGGACTGAGCCCTCAGGCCAGGATTTCACCAACAAATCTTCAGTCTGTTCTTAAACTTAAATTCGGGATCCAGCAGTCTGATTGGCTGAAATTTAAGTTTGACTTAAAATTGACCAATCAAATGTCTTAAGTCTCGACTTAACTTTATGACTTATGTTGGTGACATTTGGGCCAGGACTTGATAAAGTGCTGTTGATTTGCACTAGTTGGGATCTGTCACTAAGATAAGACTGTATTGAGGAAATAGTGTTTTCAATGAAATTGTAATAGAATAGCAGTTTGATAAATATGTTATGGTCAACCAAGTAAAATACCTTCTTTAGATCTTAAAACATTGATCATATTATGTTGGCCTTCTCTTTGTCTTCAAGCCATTTATCCTTATCTTTATTAGATGAGTAAAACAAGAATGGTTTAATTGAAGTCTGGTTGTTGTAGGTGGTCATTTGTTCATAAGAAAGTCCTGATTTGTTTTCTTGCATGTTTCTTAATAATTTTGGAAATTATGGTGAAGACTGAGATGGATCTGTAATCTATCTCATTGTATTTATGTAATGGTGTTGTTCTTTGCCTCTTAAGGTATACAGAAATGTATTACATTTTAGGCTTAAGTTTATAATGTGTGCTACTGACTTGTGAATTATATTTAATAAATTTAGCACTTAGTTTTAATGATTTAATGCCTATACCATCTACCCCTGTGCCTTTTCCAGTATTGAGATTTTTGAGATATTGGAATACATTTTCACTAGTTATTTCATATTAATTGTCATGGTTGTTGTGAAGTTTTGGAGCCAGCAAGTTCTTTATAATTTTGTATAGTTTGGGTCATTTATTTGGATATATTCAGCATATTTGTATACTTTGGCAAGGGTCATTTATTTGGATATCTTCAGCATATTTGTATAGATTGGCATGGGTCATTTATATGGATATCTTCAGCAAATTTGTATACTTTGGCAAGGTCATTTATATGGATATCTTCAGCAAATTTGTATACTTTGGCAAGGTCATTTATATGGATATCTTCAGCACATTTGTATATTTTGGCAAGGTCATTTATATGGATATCTTCAGCAAATTTGTATATTTTGGCAAGGTCATTTATATGGATATCTTCAGCACATTTGTATATTTTGGCAAGGGTCATTTATTTGGATATCTTCAGCACATTTGTATATTTTGGCAAGGTCATTTATATGGATATCTTCAGCACATTTGTATATTTTGGCAAGGTCATTTATATGGATATCTTCTGCACATTTGTATATTTTGGCAAGGTCATTTATTTGGATATCTTCAGCACATTTGTATATTTTGGCAAGGTCATTTATATGGATATCTTCAGCAAATTTGTATATTTTGGCAAGGTCATTTATATGGATATCTTCAGCACATTTGTATATTTTGGCAAGGGTCATTTATTTGGATATCTTCAGCACATTTGCAGATTGAAATGGTTATTTAGATGTTCAGCTGTGTTTTTGGTATCAGAGAGAATTTTATTGCCACTTTTCATTTGAGTTGGGAAACCTGGATTTTTTGTGTGTGATGTAGTTCATTAATTAATATATTTCAAAAGAGTTCTTAGTGTCCTTCTTGTGATTTATGGCACCTGTGAAATAAGTTTCTTTTGATTTCCTGATAATGGACATTGTTTTGTTATGCGATAATATGTAATTCACATCATTATCTTTGTGATATTTACAGGTGGGACTCCACCTTCTGCAAAATACTTGTATGACCTATTGTCTGTCTAAAATCAGTAAGCTTAGAATTAAGGAAACAATAGCAAGTAGCAAATATTCACTACCTACTTGGTTATTACTCGGAAAGCACCTCACTTGAAATTCTAAGAATTAACCAAGAAATCAGCAGATTACTGTCATTTGTAATAAACATCAATATTGACCTTTGTTTTTGTCACAAAATATGTTGAAATTGAGTCATTTGTTAATATTATGTCCCGTCATCATCCACATTTCTCTCTTATTTATATTCTTGTATGGCAGCAAAAAAATGCTTCCGGATTTTTACTAACTAGCAAAAGCACACAACAGGTAACCAGTTGACTACTTGCCTCTGTGTATTTTGAACATTGATCAGCCATTTTCTTTTTAAAATGGGTTTTTATTTACAAAAGGCTTGAATTAAGCATTGTACACTATAAAGTCATACTGTATCAGTCACTTGTATAGTACAGAGCATGAGTCAGACCTGGATAAAACTTTGCAGAGGGTTTTGATAAAAACATGTATGCATGAGTCAAACAATAAGCTAGTATAATGAAAGCCAAATTTCAGTTTTATATTCCTTTCACTTTATAAATTCCTCATAACAGTGCTAGTCTTTTCAGTGCTTTCATGATTTTGATTCCAGTTTCATATACATTCCAGGCTGGTACCCAGTTTAAAGCAAGCCTTGCCCGCTTGATGGATATTCTTGTGTTCAAGGAACCCTCATATGTAAGGTGTATCAAACCAAATGACTTCAAGAGAGCAGGTTAGTAGTTGCTGTATATAATACCTAACTACGTCAGCAGCATAAGCCCTGTATTCAAAACTATTTTAGCTAGAAAATCAAACTCAGGCTTAAAGTCCTGAAATTATGACAGTCAAAAACTTTATTTACAATAAAGTTAGAATTACAGAACTCTCAGATTTTTCTTTACTTATGTCCCTCTATTAGACAGACTCCCCAATTTCAAAAACATATGTGCACCTAATCGGAACATCCTCTGCCATTTTCATTGCAAGCTAGAAAAAATCTCAGATGTAAATAATGGCCATTTGGAACTGCACTCATGCTAGTGGTTGTTATTACATAATAATAACTTTATAACATCACAGTGAATAGATGACGTGTCATCATTAACAGCACAATGCAGGCAGTAGTTGCAGACATTTGAAACTGAATGATTTCTTCAATTTTTTCATTACAGAGTTGCAGGAATAACATTAAAAATTAAATCTGCAAGTATTTCATTGATTGGTGAAACATCATTGAGTGTTATTTTCAAGACCTATCATGTTATAAGACTCTGTTCTTCGCACATCAGGCTGGATGTTTGTCTGCCAAAAACTTACCAATTTGGAAAGTATTACTGCAATTACCTCCAAGTTTCTTTCAGAGAGTCAAAGTTTTTTTACTCTTATTGGAAAGAGATGAGGATGTTCCGAATGAGGTGTATCCTAAGTATCATATCTGGTTTTGGAGTTTTGAGCTTGAATTTGAGTTTCTTGCTCAAATATTTTTGAGAATTTGGGGCCAGGGCCTACTTAGGTCATTCTGCTTATGATTTCAGTTGAACAGCAGAGGCCCTGATCTATTGGCACAGTATACAATTCCAAATCCTGGTCTATATTGTTTGTATTTTTGTTAGTGATGTTATTATACATCTCCATCGTGATGTAACATCATCATATTCGGCATGACGATGATATCAGTCAAAAATATAGATCAGCAATATTATATAGATTTGAAATACATCTTCCCCAGTCTATGTAAATGTTTCCAATTCAATGCAATACAGAGCACTAATACAGAGTAGCATATCTACCATAATCAGCTTTGTCATCAGCATTAGTACATTTGAATGGATATATCTTCTCAAATATAAATAGCAGCAGTCTATAGACAATGGTTGGTGGGAGAATAAAATGGAGCTTTCTGCAAAAACTTTAACCTTGGAATTGGCACATGACAAAACATGTTGTCTTTAGTATGTTTTGTTGGGAATGACTCACTGATAATATAAATATCATACTTTTGCAGTGATGTGATGATTAAGTACTGATATCATTATAAAATGTATACTCACTTTAACTTCACAACTGTATGTTATACTTGGCAAAATAAGATTGTTTTCAAATAATGTCATAATAACGTACTTTGACATCACTACATGTCTACCCTAGCTTGGGTCATCCTTCCATACAACATGTATTGCAAAAATTTATATTGTATTCTATAATCCATTCTTATGCTACGTGACAAATGTGTTTAAACTCAGTATTTTTAAAATCTGGTCCAAATAGGGGAACAGATCATTTTGACGAGAGGATAAATTTGACTGGAGATATAAATTGTGTGATATTTTTATGGCTCTTGAAATGGGTCACATTACCATAATTTTCATTGTTAACTAGATCATCAAGTCATGTGGTGATCTCTATCAGATTGATAGATCAAATCAGGGTGGTGGTGTGCTAGTTTATGTGCCGAGTTTGCTGACTCTAAAAAAGTCAGTTTGTCAAAGATTGTTTTGATGCATGTTGCCAATTTCAAGGTGACTAGGTGATAATTAATTGTTAATAGTTTAACTTGTGAGATTTCTTTGACAGGTGTGTTTAGAAATATGGCTTCACTGGGCAATATTAACAGTCCTTTTAGTGTCTGTCACTGTGTAAGCTGTCGATATACATGTACATGTGCCAAAGTCACAGAGTGCAGTGTGCTATTAACCCTTTACTGCATGATGACGCCTTTTGACACCAACCCCTTTACTGCATGATGACGCCTTTTGACGCCAACCCCTTTACTGCATGATGATGCCTTTTGACGCCTTTCATTAAAAATCTGATTAAGATACGCAGAACTACCAAAATTAAGTCTTTGTAACCAAAACTATCACTTATATGGCCGAGAGAATGAATCTAGACAATACATATGAAGCAAATCATTAGTTTATTCGCAGGATAAAAGCAACTGCGCAGTTTAATCTACACACATCAGTTGTATGTAACAGCATATCCGCCATTTGTAAACATGTGCTCTGCATCTCGCAGTTGCGACGTGAAGTCATTTGAAATTTTGAATATTAGAGTTGAAAGATTTTTGATAATATACACGGGAATATGCCATTCTTTGAACTGTTCCAGTTTATTATTATCAAGGTTTCACCAAAAAAGAGGAATATGAGAGCAAACTTTAAACTTTGGAACGAGGCTATACGCTAAAAATAAGTTACTGTTACATGTTCACTTCTTAAGGTCGTATCCATCATGTCACCAAACAGATATGACCAAGAATCACCAATTTCACAGAAAAATGGGTTTTATATATTTAAAAGACATTTACTCGCTAATTGTAATACTAATCAGCACGAAAAATATAATCAAATGAAGTCCTCGAATATTCGTCTATTTTTAGAAACGCGGAAAAACCATTAGTCACATTGCACGGAAAATTCTGGTCAACTCCACTAATCGATAGCGCATGTTTATCGCAGTAAAATTTGGGATTTGCCATTAGAAAAACGTGTTTCAATACTTTTAAATCATTAATTAATGTTACATATCATTTTAAAATCATTACAGCTCATAATTTGTTGAATTTCATGAGAAAGTTGATGCATGATAGCAAGTACCTCAATGAGTGAATCGAGCACTTATATTTCGAAAACCATTAAAATCATTAAATATACCAGTACTAAATACTGCACATCAATACTGATTTCGTTCTAGATTGCCACCCCCTCATCCCCACCCTACTCCTCCGAGTTTTCAAACATCTGCTAGAACCTTCGTTTTTAATAGGTAGCAATTTCATTACTGCTCCCATGAGCACATTTCAAGTTGCTTTCTGCATTGATAATGAGAGAGTACGATGGTGGGTTTTACGGTTTTGAAACTTCGACAACCTTTTTTGGCATAGAAAATTGACACAAGTACAAAACTAAGCTAACATCATACTTTTTCATTAATAAGGGATACAGAGAAGGGATAAATTAATTTCATATTGGTCTCTGAATAAGTTGCTCAGCAACAATAATGATCCTAGTACATGGGTATAAAACTATAGTAAGGTATATACGACACATTATCATTTAAGTTTCAGTTTCATGATTTTGCTTAACAGAAAATGTGTCTGGGTTTAGAGTTACAGAATACAGTACATAAAATATAATATATAATACAGAGTATAATACATACAAGAAATTGTAAACAATCTATTTAGGAAAGCTTGAGAATTGAAAAAGACAATAATCTTATCTGTGCAATCAAGAGATATCATTTCGGCAGCAGGCAAAACATAATTTGGTCAGTGTATCTAAATTTTAGTGAAAAGTGACAAAATTAAAGTAATGATTTTCCATCTGTCACAGATGTTATAGGGCACATACTAACAAGGTAACCATTGCAATAGTTTCAGGCAAAAAAATTTATGTATCCACTCATTATTTGGCTTCATTTTATAAAGTTATTGTTAGTGATTATTTCAAGATACATGCATCATTATTATGTCCTATTCATTCAAGCTTTACTGCACAGAATTTCCAATAATTTTTAACCTATGCAAGCCTGTCGACTGTAAAATATAATTCTTTTGTACAATATTTTAGATTTTAATTAAATACTTGTTAAAGACATCCAATTTTGTGATTTTTTGTCATTCTTTTCAATAATGTGATAAGTTAAAAAAAATAGTGATAAGGTTACAAACTGAATGCATTTCATATGGATATTATATTACACATTTTTATTCCACAAACATTTTGACTGTCATGATTTCAGAGATATACATTCCCACTACCATTGACTGTCTCCAAGTAAGATATTCTTCCTTTTAATGTTAATTTTGATTGAAAATTATTTAATGATATTTATTCCATGTGTAAGTAACGATGATATTCATCCTCTTTATTATTTTCTCATAATAAAATGTTTAATGATTCCCAAAAAACAAAACATCTAATATGTTAGATTAATCATATGATATGATGTCTTAATTTTCTTCTTAATCCACAAATTGACATGGTGAAATGAAATATCATTACTTCTGAGTAGTGTGATTCAGACATTGATCTTTGGGAATATTTCATGGTTTATGAAGACATTTTTAAAAATAAATTTTTATACAGCAGTTTATATTTTTTAATAATCCTTCAAGATCTGACATCTTTGGCACTCAGTACTCAAACAAGATAAGGATGCTCCTACCATATTTGCCTATAATGCCCTCCCCTCTGCCCTTTCTATCATCCATCCCACATTGTCCAGATTACTAAAACACCTACTTAAAACTGTGCTATCTTCAAATAATTTCAAATATTATTATGTTTTATTAAATATAGAATACTTCTATGAGTGGAAGCTTCTTTGTTCTTTATTTTTAAAAGAACATCCTAAATATTGTGACCAAAAGTGTGTTCTTGGGTTGAGAAATATTTATGCCCTTTTTGTTATGTTCCAAAAATTAAACCTTTGCCCAAAAATGTGCCACATTTGTAAAAGGTGCCCCTCTTGCATACCCCTCCGAAATATGAATTTCATATAATTTTATTTTTATATGACTTAAGTATTCAGTTTTAAATAAGCCAGCTTTAAGGAGATTCTTTCCATTGCCCATATATATATATATATATAGAGAGAGAGAGAGAATCTACTATCCGATATTGAAATGGAACATTTATTTCAGCAGCTGATGCAAGTCAAGTTCTTACTTTCTTTTGACAACTGTTTGTTTCTTGTTTTTTTTTTTAAATCACAAAGTCAAAAAAGTACATGATTAATTATTTTCCAATTATGTTCTCCGACAAACAAATATTAAAACCATGTGCTTCATCATCAGTGGTCATCGTGGTATATTCCTTGTGTCTGGATCAAAATAATGAGCACCTAAGTAAATGCATATGTATATATGTGAATAAATACACATGAGATTGATTATACTACTTTTATCTTAACCCTTTACTGCATGATGACGCCTTTTGACGCCAACCCCTTTACTGCATGATGACGCCTTTTGAAACCAACCCCTTTACTGCATGATGACGCCTTTTGACACCAACCCCTTTACTGCATGATGACGCCTTTCATGACAAAACCGGCTCAATTAGATGCACAAATCAATTTCGGCAATTTGATTTTTTTATTATTAAAAAAACAAAAACAAGAACAAACAAAAAAAAATGTTGGGAATGGGGGTGGGGAAAAAGTGCTAGGCTCGGCAATGAGAAACAGGGATGGTCGGAAGAAGGAAACACACATTTTTTTGTTTGGCCTAAGCCAGCTTTAAGGAGATTCTTTCCTTTGTATATTGAATCTACTATCCGATCTTGAAATGGAATATTTATTTCAGCAACTGATGCAAGTCAAGTTCTTTCTTTTGACAACTGCTTGTTTTGGGTTTTATTTAAAATCCCAAAGTAAAAAAGGTACATGATTAATTATTTTCTGATTATGTTCTCTGACACACGAATATTAAAACCATGTGCTTCCAAACAAACCACAGATAACTGTATCTTAGGATATAAGAGCTTGTTTCATCATCAGTGGACTTCGTGGTACATTCCTTGTGTCTGGATCAAAATAATGCAGCACCTAAGTACATGCATATGTATATATGTGAATAAATACACATGAGATTGATTATACTACTTTTATCTTCATGGTTTTTATGAATTGGTTGTCATTCTTCAACTTTCTTTCAACATCTTTTGAATTTGAACACAGGTATTCATATTTTGGAGATATGGTATAAAATCAGCTTTAATATTTTAATATTATCACTGCATTGTTTAATTGTTACCATAGTAGCACTGCTATTTGGGATAAATTTCAACAAATTCAATGTTAGACCAAAATACTTTTTTATATTTGAAATGTTTAAGACCATGAGAGTACATTAAAAAAAACCAATATAAGCACAGAATATACATCTAAAACTTTATTGACTTCAGGTGTTCAATCTTAACACCTAACTATTGTGCCAATATTTGGTGGAACTTGGACAATCCAAGCCAAATGAACAGAAAATCTTGCATTTCTAAAACAAAATTGAAAGCATGACTGATTTGGCAAGAAAATAGTAAGCTTAATATAAATGAATAATGAAAAATATGTAATTTTGTCATGATTTGTACACATTCTATGCTGGATTTGGTTGCCATGGCAACCAACTATTTCATCCCCTGTATGCTGAAATAAAGTATGCCCAATACCCATCCAATGTCCACAACAAATTGCCCACAATAAAGGAAATTACTATTGCACAAGAAGTAACTCAAAATTGATGCCAAATTATTGAATTAATGGATAAATCCTTTGCAAAACAAAGCACCTGTTGTGCCTATATTTGGTGAAACTTGGACAATGCAAGCTAAACAATTAGAAATTCTCACTTTTCTCAATCAAAAATGAAAAAAATTCAAAGCATGACTGATTTTGCAAGAAAATAGTAAGCCTAATATAAATGAATACTGAAAAATATGTAATTTTGTCATGATTTGTACACATTCTAGGCTGGATTTGGTTGCCATGGCAACCAACCATTTCATCCCCTGTATGCTGAAATAAAGTATACCCAATATCTATCCACTGTCCACCACAAATTTCCCACTATAAGGAAAATTATTATTGTGAAAGAAGTAAACTCAAAAGTGATGCCAAATTATTGAATTAATGGACAAATCCTGTGCAAATCAGGCAGTCCAGCCTCCAGACTGATGCGCAGTAAAGGGTTAATAGAACTCCTGTTACCTAAATGACTCTATGTAAATAGGACTCCCTGTACAATTTATAGCAGTGTAGTATATGTATTTGTTAAGTTCAACATAAATTTGAACCATTTTATCTTTTTTGTACATATTTGTTATCTATAGATAGGTTTAAGAGTAAAATCTGATCTTCATAGTTTATCATTGTTTTTCACTGAAGAATTTGTATATGCTTTAAAATCATAAGAGAACTCATTCATTGTCAAGTCAATGAAGCTGTGTGACCAATCATAGCTGACCTTTGTCAACCTCTAAATCTACCATTTTGTTGTCTATGTCTGTATAACTAAATCATCCGAATTTGATAAATTATCAAAAATCAGTGTTGCCTACATTGATATCAGAGCCTATATCTGACTTATTGAAGCCTTCATAGTCATAATTCTAATCATCCAAACTCAAGAAAGTGATGAATGAAATCCGTGGCCTCCATTTTGGAGAGTGGAAAATCCAACCCAGTTACTTTAAATAGCAGATTACAACTACATCTTAAATAGTAACCATGTGATATGACGTAATGGTCATTTACCTCAATAGGTGTAGTTTTTAATAGGGGGGTTTTCCTCAAAGGTGGCACTACAAAAACTGGCTCAAAATGGCTGATGTTTACTGTGGGCATCGAGACACGCTTCCATGCGGATGGTGAACATGCATCCAAACACGCTTGTATGCAAATCAGATAGCGCTTCAATGAGAATGTGGTAAAGGCATGAATAAGCACTCGTACAAGATAAAGGGTTAATACCTTCCAAATATTTTTTTTTTGTAAATGCCGAAATTGCTAAAAATGACATGCATGGATCATGCAACAGCTCTGAATAGGCTTGATAACTGTGAAATATGGCTACACAGGTTGATAATAACAGTCCCTATATGTCTTTCCCACCTTGATAACTGTGATATATGGCTACACAGGTCAATAATAACAGTCCCTATATGTCTTTCCCACCTTGATAACTGTGATATATGGCTACACAGGTTGATAATAACAGTCCCTATATGTCTTTCCCACCTTGATAACTGTGAAATATGGCTACACAGGTTGATAATAACAGTCCCTATATGTCTTTCCCATCTTCATAATATCCTTTTTAGGCCCAAATGATTAAAAGCATCTAATGCAGCTTAAGAAATAAAAAATACAACAAAAAAAAAAAGAAACACACACACTATTTCTTTAAAATATTCTTTTTAGGCCTACATTCCCAAAATTGGCATGCATACATCATGCAACAATTTAAAACACACTGAGGATGTTGACATTGTGTAACAGGTCATATTTTGCTTTCGAAAAGTACAACAATCATTATAGACTTGCCCAAAAAAATGTGAAAAATATATATATTTTCATGCGTCTAATGTTATAAACTTGTATCATGCGAGTCATAAATTATTCCTCTACACAAATGTAAATCTCTAAAGATACTTTCTGATCAAGTTTGACTTTAAAACATGCAGAAAACCTCACCTTACAATTTCTTCAGGAAGCGCACAACAATTTGGAATTCCAAGTTGTTGCGCTCAATTTATCAAGAAAAGGCTTATTCCAAGTTGTCCCTCAACATAGCCACAAAATTCAAAATGGCCACAGTAGGTATGGTGTGTTATTAGCTCTACTGGTCATAGACCAGAAGAGCTTAAGGGATGGTCTGTTGTCCATCATCTGTCATATGTCCATCTGTTAGCACAAGTTATTGCTACTCCTCCTAAACTACTTGGAGGATTCCATAGAAACTTTACACACACATTCATCCCATGGTCTAGTTCAGGGGTCTCCAAACTTTATAAGACGAGGGCCATGTTAGATTTTGAAAGAGGGTTTGCAGGCTGAAGCGACTGTGAAAAATTTAGATATATGCAAAATCGTTTTAAAAAAGTACAACACTTTGTGTGTCTGACAAATCGAAGCCGCCGGCCGGATCCAGCCCGTGGGCTTTAGTTTGGAAACCCCTGGTCTAGTTGGTCCTAAATGAAAATGGTGCTGCTTGGACATCCAATATGGCCACCACAGCAGCCATCTTGAAAAATCTTGTTATTGCTACTTCTCCTGAATGGATGGTCGTATCAGCATGGGGTTTTCACTGAAGACTTCTTATGATGTCTAGCTGGTCCTAAATAAAAATGGTTCCAATTGATGTCCAATATGGCCACTATGATAGCCATCTTAAAAATCTTGTTATCACAACTCTACTTGAACAGAAAAAAAGTCCAAGTGATTGGCACAGAAATATAAAGAGAATTTTCATATACTTGTCCATACTTAAAAAAAGCAGAAAATGCAATAATTACATTTATTGGACATCATGTCATGTTGATTTGAGTATTGTCTGTGGCAGGAGAGATGACTGCCACTTTTTCATGGATTAAAAAACCCTGTAATGATTACATTGAGTTGAGATCTACCATGGAGTCATTGACCTCTATGTTATTAGGAACTACGGTTTCTGAAACTGACTTGAAGATCATTTAGGGCTGAAGTGTACTTTAAATTTTTTTTAGTTGAACATAATGTTCCCTCTGCTGCATCCAACAACAATTCTAAACATTTTAAATGCACATTTTCAAAGTCAGTGATAGCTGTACATAAGATTTCATTACACCGTACTAAAAATTAGTCTATCTTGAGGATCAAGTGTGACAACCTTACTGAGGTCTTTTAGGGTTGGCAGATCTAATGATATCATTAAAGGCAGATATGTCCCAGAGATTACTTTTGTTGCCTCTGTTGTAAGTTGCAAAATGTCCCTTATTCTGACTTGTTTACCCTAGATGATTTGAAGTTTCACTAGTTGATAATTAGCTAGAGTTTCCAAATGAAACATCTCACTTAGAAATTTATCATACTTTAAATATTTTCAGATATGTTTTTACATTTTTTCTTTTAGTCTCAAACCCCATGTTTTCTAAAATGTTGACTTATCAGTTATCATCTTATAAACTGTTGGTTGTAAATTTCCATAGTGACCTAGTTTGTTAAAGAGTTGAGTTATCACAAAGGATGCTAACACAGTTTTCATACATGTGTTAATGATACTCTAGTAATCAAACATGACTAAAAACCATTTCTTCATACAATTCTTTCTCTGGTATGGATAGAACTAGGATGAGTGAAAAGATCATGATGATGTTGTAAAATTATACACTTTGTTTGATTGTAACTCACATCACATAAGGGGCAGCTTTAAATTAAAATAATGAAGAAAAACTCAACAGGTGATGCACTCTCTCTAGATGTAATAATTTTTAAGAATTCACTTGCTGTAAATAGACTTTTGTAAGTGAATCATAGTCCTTAGATGTGTGTGACATCAATTGATCTCTTGTTTGAATTTTGTTTTTATGCCAGTGAGGCTAGTTTAATGAGAGGGTAGTCATGTTTGTGACATTCATTGATCTCATGTTTGTTTGTTTTTATGCCAGGCCAATTTGATGATAGGGTAGTCATTATCCATTGATCTCTTGTTTGTTTGTTTTTATGTCAGGCCAGTTTGATGAGAGGATAGTCATCATCCATTAATCTCATCTTTGTTTGTTTTTATGCCAGGCCAATTTGATGAGAGGGTAGTCATCATCCATTAATCTCATCTTTGTTTGTTTTTATGCCAGGCCAGTTTGATGAGAGGATAGTCATGCATCAGATCAAGTACCTCGGGTTGATGGAAAACCTGAGAGTCAGACGAGCAGGCTTTGCTTATAGACGGCCGTATGAAGTCTTCCTTAAAAGGTAATAATTGTTGACAGGTAATTGAAAAATTTATATTGTGTGAAATTTGAACTCAGACTCAAATTTTAATTATTTGTTTTTCGTTAGTTTTACCTCATAATAAAGATGGAATTACCAGTAAAAATTTCAGAGTTACATGTTGTTAAATATTGTTTCCTAAATATACTGTAAAACAATTAATATTACCACATGAAAAACAATAGTGCATTTGGTGCACTGCCCTATGTGTGCTAAGATAAATCTGTGCCAATTTTTTTTAAAAAAAATTTAATATTGTTATTTTCCTGAATTAGACATGTGGTCCCATTTTTCTGCACTGAAAGATGTCTAGGTGTGTGAGTGCTAACGTTTATATGTGCTAATTACAGTATTTGAAAATGTAAAGTGTCTTGAAGAATTAGCCTAGTATTATTGGCACTGCATAATTTGCTAACTTTCACAGGCTTTAAATATAGTTGAGTCATCCTTTCTTTATCCCCTCACCAACAGAATTGGGAGCGGATATAGCATTTTGCCCATTCATGTGTACATGCATTCATTATGCTGCAATATCTTCGACCCTATTTCACCTACACATGAAAATTGGTATGTGGATACATCTTAGTGAGAGTAACTCAGCCATACCAAAACTAGGTCAGTGTGACTCCATTTTTATGCTGGAGTGACTTTTATATTTTCAACTTTCCTTTCTTTAGACCCTATTTCACCTTCACTCATAAAATTTGGTATGTGGATACATCTTAACAAGAGTAACACAACAAGTCCAAAACTAAGTCAATGAATATAAGAGTCTGATATTCAACATGTGCAAAATTTGATGAATTTTTAAATACTCATTCAACTATTATTTTATGGAGAATTAATGATGGGGTACTCTTTCCCTTAATTGGAGTTAGATATTCAGCTAAGACTAGTGCCAGAAAATGCACACCAACCAGTACATTTTTGATTGATTTTTGGATGACTTGGACCCCTGGTTATTTGATTGATTTTTGGATGACTTGGACCCCTGGTTATTTGATTGATTTTTGGATGACTTGGACCCCTGGTTATTTGATTGCTTTTTGGATGACTTGGACCCCTAGTTATTTGATTGATTATTGGATGACTTGGACCCCTGGTTATTTGATTGATTTTTGGATGACTTGGACCCCTGGTTATTTGATTGATTTTTGGATGACTTGGACCCCTGGTTATAAATATAGCAATGTTTTTAACAAGTTAAATGCTTCAACATTTCACAAGCAGTCATCCCTAAGTTATTGTGCTCGGCCATATTTTGTATAAAAGGAGCCTTCTTGTATCATCATGATGTTTGTACGTATACTGGTAGGGTTTAACAGCACACCAGCACAATCCAATCTATATAGTGCTGAGTAAGTTTAGGCATCCCAAAAAGGCATACAAAACAATGACAAAGGCAAGAAATGGTAAAAAAAATTTTAAATATACAAAGTCAAACTCCCGGTAAAAACCACACACTTTAAAAAGTCAAAGACCTTCTCAACTGAAGCATCATCATGCAACACGTGACCTGATAAGGTTTCATGTTAGTAAAGCAATTGTTTCTTTTTTTATACTTTAAATTTGTTAACTTTTTGGAACATGTTAACACAATTATGCACATTTAGAAGGGATATTTGTATACATATGGAAATGACCAGATTAAATTTTCATGCCATTAAGGAATTTCTTCCATTCTTTATACATTTTTGAACTTTTGGGACATCTTTGGTAAAAATCTTGTTAGCACAATTACGCAGAAACTGCTTGATGGAGACAAATGGAGTTTGGTACACATGTTATATGCATATGTAGATGACTTTAGACTTATACAATTTGTGCCATTTGAATAATTTGTGCAAGCTTTGTTGAGGTTTTTGGACTTTGTGGACTCAGTATCACATTTTAAAAATACAGTCTAGTTACTTTGCTTTTTTAGTTCTTAGGGATCAGAAATATGGCTGAGAAAGACATCAGCAGAAATGAAATCTTTAGCCAACATGTTTAAGGAAGAAAACACAATCCCTTGCTGTAACATACCACACTATATATATAGTGCTCCCTTGACATTTCACCATCCTCACTTACCAACAATAAAATATCTTCTCCCAATTTTTATGTAAATATTGCCACTGAGCCTCAGTTATCAAACAAACTCCATTTCCCACCAGTTTTGTACTTGTAAGAAAGTGGGAAAAAACCAAGGAGCACTGTTTAACACCCACTATTGGACTGAAAATTACACATAAATATGGATAAATAAAGACTGTTCAATGACAACAAAGTATTTATTGTGAACAATATGCATGAATCTTCTATTTCTATTCCCCTACCACATCTACAGGGCATACAGTGTTTCCCATGTCCATTCTTCTCATCATATCATGTCCAATCCATTTTGAGGTTCATTTCTGCTCAAAAACATGAAAAGGACAGCATGGATTGAAACCAAATTTTAATATAAGGCTTTTACATTAAGAAGGCCTAAGCCAAGTTTGATTTCCACAATTTGTTCCCACAGAAAATATAATAGAGTTATGGCCAATGTTTGATTTCCACCATTTGTTCCCACAGAAAATATAATAGAGTTATGACCAATGTTTGACATAGCCCATGAGATCTACCGTATATACTCGCGTATAACCCGGCTCCAAATGCAAACAACATAGACACTGATCTGCCATCGCATAATGCGCTGGCAGATCAGGGTCTGTGTTGTTTGTTCTACTGATTAGTCCTTACAAACTGCATAGACCCAGATCTGCTGGCGCATTATGTGACGGCAGATCTGGGTCTATGCAGTTTGCAGTTGGTATCATCTTATACGCGAGTACAGAGGGTATGTGATATGAAGGTCTGGTAAAATGTTTCATTGATCTCTGTTAGTGATAGAAGGTACTCCAGCAAAACCTTGTAGAAGTAAAGCTACAAAGACGTATCTGTCTCATAATTTTTCATGACATATTTTCTACAATCATTTAAGCTACGATTATATTGAAAGTTCAAAAGAATATAATTAAACACTACTTTATCAACAGATGCCAATGCAGTAGGTGCATCGCAATCAGCCAATGAAAACATCCATTTGTACTGTTAAACATGAGGACATCTTATCATCACAATGACATAATCATCTCACTAGCCAATGAAATCACTTATCCAGTTTTTTTGAAAGCCTCATTGTGGCATTAAAATAAAAACTAAGTTTTTTTACTAGATCCTCATATGGTAGAGATCTCACAAAGCCATGTGAGAGGTCTGTTTGAACAAGACCAAGGTAATAGCAAATATTTATCTCATTTTCTCCCAGAGTTCATTGCACATTGCTTCATTTAACCTATCACTGTATCATTGACTGAATTGCACGTCATAAACAACTGTTGGAATATAATTTACTTTTGTACATCTCCACAAACTAGTGTATGGGGGTGGGGGATAATTAATTAGAAATATATTTGAACTGTTTGAAACTATACTTACAATGCAAAGAATAGTTGGGAAGGATGAAATAAAATAGAATGGTGAATGTTAATCTGTTAGACAGTTCACATGTATCAAGATTCATTTCAAACATTGAGATGTTGACAGAGGTGAATGTAGCAAAATGCAATGAATTCTGGGAGAGATTGATTGTATGTGGTACTAGCTGTACCCGAGAGCAAGATTGGAGCAGACAAATTATATGAATAAGAAGAGGTGCTTGAGATATGTAGAGAAATAAGTACTGAAAATTTCCATTTTATTTATACAGGTACAAGAGCCTGTGTTCTGAGACATGGCCGAGTTACCGAGGTTCACCCAAGGATGGGGTCAGAGAAATTGTGACCCATCTTCAGTACAAACCAGAGGACTACAAAATGGGCAAGTAAGTTTCGGGAAAAAAGACAGGTGTACTTTATGGGTTTACTTGCAGGGAAACATAAATACTTGAGTTTTAACTCAGAAATTTCCCCCAAATGACCAGTCAGCCTTCAGTCGATTTCAAGACGTTGTAGCTAAATATTTATTTTAATTGGACTATGAACTTCATCATTAATAGACATAATATTTACCAATGACAAATTCAGAACAATCTGAATTTGCATTGTGTTCATCATTGAATTAATACAAACTTCTTACATCGAATGAGTAATTCACACCCTGGATATTTGCATAACATAGAGCAATATTTAAAGTAGAATAACCAAAATCAATACATGCAATTGGGTATCATATACCCATGTATCATAATCAATAAATGCAATTAGATATCCTTTGCCCATGTATCATAATCAATACAGTCATGCAATTGGATATCCTATGCCCATGTATCATAATCAATAAATGCAATTAGATATCCTTTGCCCATGTATCATAATCAATACAGTTATGCAATTGGATATCCTATGCCCACATATCATGATCAATACATGCAATTGGATATCCTATGCCCACATATCATAATCAATACATGCAATTGGATATCCTATGCCCACATATCATGATCAATACATGCAATTGGATATCCTATGCCCACATATCATAATCAATACATGCAATTGGATATCCTATGCCCACATATCATGATCAATACATGCAATTGGATATTCTATGCCCACATATCATGATCAATACATGCAATTGGATATCCTATGCCCACATATCATGATCAATACATGCAATTGGATATCCTATGCCCATGTATCATGATCAATATATGCAATTGGATATCTTATGCCCATGTATCATGATCAATACAGTTATGCAATTGGATATCCTATGCCCACATATCATGATCAATACATGCAATTGGATATACTATGCCCACATATCATGATCAATACATGCAATTGGATATCCTATGCCCATGTATCATGATCAATATATGCAATTGGATATCCTATGCCCATGTATCATGATCAATATATGCAATTGGATATTCTATGCCCATGTATCATGATCAATATATGCAATTGGATATTCTATGCCCATGTAGCATAAAAGAATTATAAGTCTTTATTACATGGCAAATGTTTGAGTCAAAATGCAGAAGAAAGGCATCAAATGTTTATTCTCATGATTGATCAAGGGATGTTGTGATGTTGTGTCTGACTGACTGTCTGTCTGTCCATCCATCTGTCCATAACCACATCTCCTCTTAAAATGCTAGGTGGAAATTCACCAACTTGATTGTTGCCCATTTTGTGACCATCTTTGAAAGGGGTATGATAATTTGGCCCCTCCCCTACAATTCACTGGCAGTTGGTCAAAGTCAAATACCATATATACTTGTGTATAAATCAAGTCCATCTGCAAACAACATAGACCCCAATCTGCCATTCCATAATGTGCCAGCAGATCAAGGTCTGTGTTACTTATTTTACTGATTACTCCTAATATGTATAGACCCAGATCTGCCAATGCATTATCCAATGGCAGATCTGGGTTTGTGCAGTTTGCAGTTGGACTTGACTTATAAGTGAGTACATAGGGTATACAAAAGTTGCAATTATAATGACATTTTGAATATTTGTTGATCCATCTTTGTACATGCATCAGTAGCAGGAGGACATCACATGACAGTTTGGTGGAGGTGGGGTGGACATGCAATAAAAAGCATGGAGATTTGCATTGGTGAGCCATGGAAGTTGCTTTGTATATTTATTTTTTTCAAGTACACCTGTATCAGATTCTGCATTCAAATAAAATTGATTTAGCCTAATTTGTACTTTCTTTTCTCTGCCTGTACAGGACAAAATTGTTCATCAGGTTTCCTAGGGTGCTTTTTGCCACAGAGGATGCTTTCCAATTAAGGAAACATGAACTTGGTACGTAGTGTCCTGACTTCATCCTTTTAATTCCAAGCCTGTGTTTAGGAGGTGCAAGACATAGGGATCACTTTTTCTGCTGTAGGCAATGACTGTATCAACATTAGGATTCTGTTTTAAAGTTTTGTTCAAGTTTTTACATGTCATTAACAAGAGGAACAGGTCATAGCACATGCTGTGAGACACTATGCTCTACATAGCACTTCAATATTAAAGATATACTGTGAGTTTACATAGCACTTCAATATTAAAGATATACTGTGAGTTTACATAGCACTTCAATATTAAAGATATACTGTGAGTTCACTTTATGTCAAGCCCACGTTAATGAGGATCGAGACATAGCAGTCACTTATCTACATTTTCAACAATTGAAAATTCTGGTACAAGTTTTTCAGCAATGCTTGAAATGCAGGACCTGGCCTTGTATAAATGGAGTTCCAATTTTCATGGTTTTTATTGTTGCCCTGGCCTTGTATGAATGGAATACCAATTTTCATGGTTTTTATTGTTGCCCTGGCCTTGTGTAAATGGAGTACCGATTTTCATGGTTTTTATTGTTGCCCTGGCCTTGGATAAATGGAGCACCAATTTTTAATGTTTTTTTTTGTTGTTTCCCTGGCCTTAGATAAATGGAGTACCAATTTTCATGGTTTTTATTGTTGTACTGGCCATGTATAAATGGGGTACCAATTTTCATTGTTTTTATTGTTGCCCTGGCCTTGTATAAATGGAGTACCAATTTCATGGTTTTTATTGTTGCCTTGGCCATGGATAAATAGAGTACCGATTTTCAATGTTGTTTTTTATTGTTGCCCTGGCCTTGTATAAATGGGGTAACAATTTTCATGGTTTTTATTGTTGCCCTGTTCTTGTATAAATGGAGTACCAATTTTCATGGTTTTTATTGTTGCCCTGGCCTTGTATAAACAGAGTACCAATTTTCATGGTTCTTATTGTTGCCCTGGCCTTTTATAAATGGATAACCAATTTTCATGGTTTTTATTGTTGCATTGGCATTGTATAAATGGATAACCCATTGTTGCCCTGGCCTTGTATAAATGGAGTACCAATTTTCATGGTTTTTATTGTTGCCCTGGCCTTGTATAAATGGAGTACTAATTTTCATGGTTCTTATTGTTGCCCTTGCCTTGTATAAATGGAGCACCAATTTTCATGGTTTTTATTGATGCCCTAGCATTGTATAAACGGAGTACCAATTTTCATGGTTTTTATTGTTGCCCTGGCCTTGTATAAATGTAGTACCAGTTGCCCTGACCTTGTATAAATGGGGTACCAATTTTCATGGTTTTTATTGTTGCCCTGACCTTGTATAAATGGAGTACCAATTTTTATGGTTTTTATTGTTGCCTTGGCCTTGTATAGCCCTGGCCTTGTATAAATCAAGTTCCAATTTTCATGGTTTTTATTGTTGCTACAAACCATAAATTTAAAAACCCAACGTAAAATTATACCTCTGTGAATACAATAAGAACATACAAAGAAATTTCTAATGTCATAACATTGTTGCATTATGCACTCAAAGTATTGCATCTCTATTAATATTTTATGATATTTGTCTGAAATAAACTACATTTTATTCGAGAAAGATTGCTTTTTTTGAAATACACAGAATCTCAGAATGTCAATTTTATGTCCATGTTGTTGAATTGTGGCTCATATGTGTGCATAATGGTGACCAAGTGGAACTTCTATTGACTTTTTTTTGTGAAAATCAGAACTTTTAATTATTCATCTCTTAGATTGAGGTACATTTTTTTATATTCATTCAAAATCTGAATTGAGTCAACATTTAGCTGGTCCTGTCAACATACGAGATTGCATGACTTGAAATCAAAAGTTGCAAGAAAATCCAGGTCAGGAAATTTATATTTGACATGAAAGTACTAAACTGTAGCAATGCAAATCAGACAAGAAATTGTTATTTATACCTAGCCTTAGGATGACATGGACTATCATAGAACAAGTTGTTTTTATGCCTTACCGTATAATTGGACCTTTCTACATCCATTCATCCATCCATCCATCCATCACACCTTGGTTAAGTTTTGCATTTAAGTCAGGCTCAGGCACTGTGCTGGGGCATCTGTATTCCATAAACACATATTTTTATTATTACTTTATATTGCTTAAAGTTTTTACAAAACTACTGTAACAGTAAAAATGGATGATTTTTTTTTTTTACATTCAGTACAGTAAAACCTGTCTTGAGCGACCTCTGCTTTGAGTGACCACCTGTCATTTACGACCACAATTGTAATGCACAGATTGATTTTATTATATAAATGCACTGTCATGAGGGACCAGCTGCAGGAGATGACCAGCAACCACGATTTCTTGGCAAAATATGCATTTTGACACTGCTATGAACGACCGCATTACAAAAACAGAGATAAACACCAATGATCTTTATGTAATCATTTGTAACTACGAGTGCTTAAAAAGTAACAACTGTTCTAAACAGAATCAAAAACAAAAAATTAGGCTGGCTACCGGTTTCTTAAATTTTACAGGTCATGCATGTAGTGTCATATGTTATAGATTGTACACCAGACTAAAGTACATGCAGATTGTTCTAAAATAACACTGCTACATGAACGACTGTATCACGAGAACTGAGACAAACACCACTGGCCTTTATTTAATCCTTTATAACAATGACTGCTTAAAAGTAAAGACTGTTCTAAATAAAAACACACAACAATAAAAAAATTAGGCTGGCTAACGGTTTCCTAAATTTTATAGGTCATGCATGTAGTGTCATTTGTTATAGACTGTAAACCAGACTGAAGTACATGTCATAACTGCCATTGTAGTGCCAAAGTAAATGTAGTGGTCGCATACATCATTTGTCTTTGGAGTTAATCCGTAATGCCTGGGGTGAATTAAGTCTTTGTCTTTGTCTTTGTCTTTAATACCAGTAGGTGAGAATCGTGTTCTGGATTTGATTGTCATTGTGAAAGGCTTGTGTTGTTTGTTGCTTTTTTTGGGGAGGTTACAGTGATTACGGCCCACACACCAAGCCATCATCCATTTACCTTAGTGCAGCTGGTTACACCCTTTGTTTATAGAGTTAATCCCATTATGTTGTCAGTGAATTAAGCCTTTTACTTTTGTCTCTAAATAAATTCATTCTGTTTCTGGAGGAGTTAATTATGTCTTTTTATTTCATTCATTGGTACATATACATTGTATATGTATTCCATATTTCCCCAAAGCCTGATCAAAACTGCTACAGTCATTATTACAATTGACCACTGATAACGTTAACACCTAGCACCTTAATAACAATGGCTGAACCTCCAATGAAAAAGCGACAAATTCTAACACTGGAGGAAAAAATTTATGTAATTGAAAGAAGTGAAAAAGGGGAGACCACTCACAAAATAGCCAGTTTAAACGTCTGTAAAACTCAAATTCAGGGTGTTATAAAAGACAAGGAGTCAGTTAGAAATGAATTCATATGCTAATAAATCTACATGTGATCTTCAAATATAAATGTGATTCAAGTTTGATGATAGATCTACAGTGATGTTCCGGGGTGCAGCAATGCTGCAAATTTAGTGCTGATGACCTCCAGAATAAAAATCATTGCATCCAGTATGGTGAACTCTACCCGATAGTGTCACTCCCTATTTTGATCAAGAAATGTTTCAAATAAATTTAATTTCTCCAGATTCTCGAATTTCCGATAATACATACCAAAGTTGACTTGTCAGCAATCGAAAGCATCTGCATCCCTGCAATGGAATGAAAACAAACTCTCCAGCTGATTTCTGACTCTAATAATTCAATGCCGTCTATCCACTGTCGTTTCTATGAGCAAATATAGATTAGCAAAATATAACAACTGAATTATTCTGGTTAGCCAATTTCTGGTACTGGTAGTGATGCCAAACAAGAATCCAAGGACTGTAACTCCCACATAATCCGGGTTCTTCTTTCAAAATGGTGAAGCGTCAATGAAGTCTCAACTTTTTCTGGAGATAAAATGAAGCTCCACAGCCTGAAGTAGGTCCAAGCAAAAAAGAATTAGATATAGATCAAAATCCAGAGCTGACTATGAAGAAATTTTTTACTTCTACCAGATCAAGATTGTTTTTGATGAACTGTAAATCAAAATTTACGTGGCTTTCGTCGGATTCTTGTATCGAATCTGGAATGTTCTGTAAGGTTCACATTGATGCTAAGATCAAACTTTCAAACCCCTTTTTTTCTGGTTGCAAGAATTTTTGCACAAGTTCTCTGTCAAGACATGAACAGTCTGCAGACCATAAAAAAGCAATTCTTGCCCTCAAACAAAAAGATGCAATGTCTATTGTAATTGATAAAGTTTTAGCAGACAAAGAAGCTGCAATATTAAAATTAATGAAGACTGTATTTTATTGCAAAACAAGAACTCCCTATTTCAAAGTATACAAATATTGTTAAGCTGCAAATCACAAATGGTTGTGATGTATCTGTGCTTGGTGGATATTACCAGTCCAGGCAAACAGCATATTCTCTTCTTTAAACTTTAAGTGACAGCATTGGTAATACAGTATAAAAAGAAATCAGTGAATCTAAGTTTGTGGCCATTATGTGTGATGAGATGACAGATATATTTCTGTGACTGGAAAATTTATTATTTTTGTGAGAACAATAGATAACAATCTTGAAACTGCTAACTATTTGACAGCTAACTGTGATATTGCAAACAAAACATCTGATACATTAGTAGAAAAATTAAAAGATAATTTTCAGAAAGCTGGTATTGATGAGGAATTTTAGTTATGCTTTTGGCGACAGATGGGACTAGTAACATGATGGGCGCCAAGAATGGTGTTGGTGCTCAACTTAAAAAGGAAAATCCATATCTCATTCAGTTTCACTGTGCAGCAGACAAGTTAGCACTTTATACACAGCAAGCATCTGAAGATATTTCTCTGATGACTAAGTACAGGTAAACTCTGACTTCACTGTTTTATTTTTTCAAAAACTCTCATGTAAGAGCTTCACAACTGAAAGAAATTCAATCAATCCTTGACACACCCCAGCTTAAAATAAAAGAGTTGCATGATGTTAGGTAGTTTGCATTTTATGACTCATTAAGGACAGTTCACAAGTGTTGGGAAGCTTTGGCACAGTATTTTCAAACAAATTTAAAAGAGCCTAAAGCAAAAGGTTTTTCAAAACAATTACCCAATACAGCTTTCTTGCTTTAACTCATTTTCTCATGGATGTTATCCCAGTTGTTACAGGATTGAATATGAAATTTCAAAGAGAAGATCTTGATATCAGCATGATCAATACAAGTATTCAGGTCACAGTTCATGAGCTTGACATTTTAGCTAGTAAGGGACCAAACCTCAATGAATTAGAATAAAACATTGTATTCATGGATGGGAAACCATTTTTCAAAAATGTAGAAATAAGCATGAATGAATTTCAAAAGAAAGACTTTGAAAATGCAAGTTCAGACTTTATAAAAAAAATCTGCAAGAAAATCTTGAAAAAAGATTTCCTTCCAAAGGAAGTTCCCTTTCTTCAGCTGCTGAAATTATTTCCTTGAAAGGTTTTTCTTTTGTCCCTGACTCGGATGTTTTAGATTATGGAAATGACAAACTTTGGAAAATTTTAGACCATTATGGAGAGCCAAAGACAGCAACCATTGATGAAGAAGAAGCCAGTTCAGGACCAATTGTGCATAAACAACAAGCTATAGAGGAATGGAAATTTTCTGAAAATGACTGTGAAAAATTCATCAATTTATGATACAAGACACATGACGCTTTTTTTTAAACAAATAAATGCCAATATAGGCAAGGAAATTCCAAATCTTTTAAAAATAATGAAGCTGATTTTATAGTTTCCACTTCAAACAGCAAACTGTGAAAGGGGATTCAGTGTACAGAATGCCACAAAAACAATCAAAAGGAGTAGACTTAGTGAGGAAAATTTAAAAGCATTACTTAATATCAATTTAAGTGGTCCTGCCTTACAAGAATTTGACTTTCAGCATGCACTCAGAGAGAATGGACAAAAGAAAGTTTTTTCAGTAAGATGCCAGTGCACATATTTACCTTCAGTGTTTTAAATAAATTGTGATTTATTTCCTTGTTTTTTGTTTTTTTTTCCCCTTAAAATAATGCCGGTCCCCTTAAAGTTCTCAATATCCCACACAATTTTTGGTAAGGGGACACTGTGTGCACCTACTTTAAAGACCTAGATACATCACTGGATGTATATCTTTATTGCTATTTAAAATTATTTTCAGATGAATGCATGCAATATTTTAACAAGAACTATGAACAAAGAATACAGTAAATGTACAGTGATTGTGGTTATTTTTCCTTCTTAAACAATGCTGATTTCGACCTTAGAAACCGGTCATTTTGTACAAACCTGTTAGGAGAGACCACCTGACTTGAGAGACCACTTTTTGTTGGCTGAAGGGCAGTCTCTCAAGACAGGTTTTACTGTATTTGTATTTGAACAGGTTAAATAAGAATTAAAAATTTACGATAACACATGAATGTTTATGTTTATATTTTTATAGAAAGGGCTAGATGCATACAAGTTTTAAAAATTAGTAACACATAAAAAATATTTGCATTAATCTGAAAAATTACTTGATTTTCCATTCCATTCCTTAAATTTCTGATATAACTTAGTCTAATAGAGTTATTACAGTAGAGTGGATTCCATCTAATTCATGAGATAACAGATTTTGTGAATTTTATTGTTTCTACAAAACACCAAATTTTAAAGACCCAACAAAAAATGATAAACCTATGAAGAAAAAAAGGAATAGAACCCCCTTGTCCCTCATTAGCATAGTCCCCTTGTCCCTCACTGGCATAGCCCCCTTGTCCCTCATTGGCATAGCCCATTTGTCCCACACTGGCATAGCCCCATTGTCCCTCATTGGCATAGTCCCCTTGTCCCTCATTGGCATAGCCCCCTTGTGCCTCACTGGCATAACCACTAAATTTAGGTACTGATGAAAATGTCATTTTCAGCAAATCCACAAGAAATGTAAGTAAATTAACTGTATTTTGTTTTCTTTAGCTACTACAATTCAGGCAAAGTTCAAGTGTTACAGGCAGAAGAAAATATATCTCAAGATGAGAGGATCAGGTAGGTCATGAGTTTGTGTGTTATTTGCAGATCTCATTATAATCTTATATACAGTAATCACAAATTATAATGCTGTCCATGAGAGCAAAAGGGTAGACCATATTATAGTGAGATGACCTGATAATGATATACATTATTCCCTCATTGTAACACCATCCATAGGAACCATAGAGAATACCACTGTATAGTGAGACTGCCTTATAATGACGTACATGATACATATAATATTACTGCCATTTAATAAAATGGGATCCAGGACAATACTTGCCTTATAACAGGATCCATGTTATAATGAAGGGCCTTATAGCAAAGGAGTTCTGTATTTTATGTGAAGTCACATTATATCAAGTTCAAATCAACCATGAACTAAAATCATCAAATTATATATACATATTTTTTTTTCTGGTAGCAATTTCAGCAATAAAAATGCAAGTTGGATGTATGTTGGCATTCCAGTTTGCTCACTTCAGTTTAAAAGAAACAGTTGTGTGGTGACTGGATGACAAAGAACTTGTATTTCTCTCATCCAAAATAAAAGCAAAATGCATATTTTTCAGCCATAATTGTTCAGTGCTATTGGAGGAGATTTGCTGCTATCAAGCTCAGAGAACGAAGAAAGAAAGCAGTAGAAGTCATTAGAAGGTAAATATTCTAAATAAAAGGGAACATCTGGCCTTCAAAACTAGTTATCACTGTATTAGTCCTCATTTAAATCTAAGCTGTTGTGTATCATATATACTCGTATATAAGCCGATACCAACTGCAAACTGCGTAGACCCAGATCTGCCGTCGCATAATGTGCAGGCAGATCTGGGTTTATGTAGTTTGTAAGGACTAATCAGTAGAACAAACAACATAGACCCTGATCTGCGGGCATATTATGCGACGACAGATCAGGGTCTGTGTTGTTTGCATTTGGACCCGAATTATACGAGAGTATATAAGGTAAATATTTAAAGGTTTTGCTAATCAGATATCAAGATATAGGCCAAAATTGAATGATGACTTGAACGTGCTTTCCAGGTACTCCAAGACAAAATGAATTAACTCCCTTCCTCTTATTCTTCTGGTGACATCATATCAGCATATCTCACTGGTGATAATGGTTGAGATGTAAATGCTTTGAACTTCATACAAGTCTATATTCCTTGAATTGCTTCTGTACTTTTGTATCTACAAAATTTGTGCTTATATATATATATATATATTAAGATGGTTATTAATTACAACAAATATTTATGCATAAGGGATCCAATATTTGTGTAAGTGGTAAATTGGTTCTATTTCACGCATAATTTATTCAGAAATCAGGAGAAAAATATCCTCAAAATGAGAATCTTGGGAATAGAAATTAAGAAATAAAAAGTTAATTTATATATTAAAAAATTATAAATACTATTAATGGTACCTTTCCGTTTCAGTTGGTTTTTTTTGCTTGATTAATTAGTGGAGTATGACCAGCTGAAAACAATGTAGACCCTAATATTCCATCACATTATGAGCCAGCAGATCAGTGTCTATGTTTGTTCTACTGATTACTTTTAAAAAAACAGCATAGACCCAGATCTGCCAGTGTATTATGCAATGGTAAATCTGGGTCTATGAAGTTTGCAGTTATATCTTTCTTATAAGCAAGTTTATGCACAACACAAATACAGATGTATACGAGGAAAGGTTTAATATATGCATTGTAAGAAATTAAAGGTTTCATGAGTATATGCATTCTCTCTCTCTCGATTCAACAATTCAACTACATCAAAAATGTATAACTACAATAACATAAATACTTAAACAAATAAAATATTTGGCTCTCTCTGTGAGGGCTACTCATGGGCTAGAATCTGAATGAAACACTATACGAGACTATGATGATTCCCAATTGGTGCTAGGCTGATCCCAGCATTAGAGTGTATTCTGGGCTGATCCCAGCATAAGTAGACTGTGCTAGGCTGATCCCAGCTCAAGTAACATCTGTGCTAGGCTGATCCCAGCATTTGAGTGTATTCTAGGCTGATCCCAGATTAAGTGGGCTATGTGCTTAGTCATTCAGGTGTATTCTGGACTGATCCCAGCTCCGGTAGAATCTGTACTAGGCTGATCCCAGCATTTAGTGCATTCTGGGCTGATCCCAGCATAAGTAGACTGCTAGGCTGATCCCAGCTCGAGTAACATTTGTGCTAGGCTGATCCCAGCATTCGAGTGTATTCTGGGCTGATCCCAGATTAAGTAGGCTATGTGCTAGGCTGATCCCAGCATAGTAGTGTATTGCTAGGCTGATCCCAGCATTCGAGTGTATTCTGGGCTGATCCCAGATTAAGTAGGCTATGTGCTAGGCTGATCCCAGCATAGTGTATTCTGGGCTGATCCCATCTTAAGTAAATCTAAGCTAGGTCGATCCCCGCATAGGAGTGTATTCTGGGTTGATCCCAGATTAGTGGAATAGAGCTAGGCTGATCCCAGCATGAAGAAAGTATTCTGATTTTTTTTGTCTATTTAAACCTGTATGAGAAATGTATTAAACAGGCATGGCCTTTATGTTTTTAGTATAGCAGATGAGTATCCGATTGGGGGAAAATACCAAAATGAATTTGATATAAAAATATATCAAATGAGAGCCCCTTAAGCAAGTATATATGGTAGTTAGTGGAGCATGCCCGTGTCTTAAAGCACCCAGTCATCAGATTGATTAAGGAGAGAATGTGTCATTTGACTCGGTTAACTTATCTGATCATATGGCCTTCACAGCTCACTATAGACTCTATTTTCTATTCATTGTAGGCCTTAAGAATCTGATCAAATTTTTGGATAAAAGTTGCTCATTCTTTATGCATATTCATCATTTTAATTCAAAATGAGGCAGTTTCATTCACTCACAGTTGCAATATTGGTACTCTCTCTCATGCATGTATATGACAGCACTAACACCACATTAGCCACAAGTACCAGTTACATGTTACAAATCCTCTTCAAGAAATGGTGAACCTCTTGTTTCAGAAAAATTGAGAAATTAAGGGCTGATTTCTCATAAACTGTGGACCAATGGTGCTCAGGTTTGTCAGATGTAATAAATAAAATGTACTCTATGAGTTGAATGCATATTATACATACCGTATATACTCGCTTATAAGTCGAGTCCAACTGCAAACAACATAGACCCTGATCTGCCATCACATAATGTGCTGGAAAATCAGGGTCTATGTTGTTTATTCTACTAATTACTCCTAACAAAGTGCATAGACCCAGATCTATTGGTGCTTTATGTAATGGAAGATCTGGGTCTGTGCAGTTTGCAGTTGGACTGAAATTATATGCAAGTTTATACAGTAAGCCTTGGTTTTCCCTTGAATATGGACGCAGCCATGTAAGTATAGACTTTTACTAAAGAATTACACATTGACCTACATTTCTCTCTAATCAGAACATTAACTGTATAAGGTAGAAATGCATTCAACTGAATTTTAAATGGAAGAACTGTCTGAAATCTAGGCAGTGGCAGTTGTATTCCAAATATTTCTTTGTTTTAAATACTCTGTACTTTCAAGCTATTCAGTACAATTACAATACCATATTTTAAATATTACTATATGCATTAGAAATTCCCAATGTCTGTTTTCCAGTTAACTTAAGAAATGCACAAATATTGTTACAGGTCATTTTGCAGTATATTGCAACAGCGATCAGTTGGTGAAAGGGTCAAAGGTCATCGTCATGATTAGGAACACTTGTCAGTCAGATTTGCTTGGTTTGGTGTTTTGTGACACAGTAACACAAGTCGGTTATTTAGTACTAAGGCAGAGGGAGTAAAGTGCCTTGTCCAAGGACACACCACAGTAGCCAACCTTGGCTGATCTGATGGTAGGATTTTAACCTGCACCCTTTCATTTGCAAGTTCAGCATGCTAAACATTTGAGCCACCACAGCTCCTGTAACACTGGGTGTTGTTTCCCTACACCCTCCTTGGAGTTTTATTCAGATTATCAGGTGCACTAACAATCATGAAACAGTACAATATTCCCTTACTGTAATGCTGTTCAATAAAACTTTACAATACTCCCTTACTATAATGCTGTTCAATAAAACTTTACAATACTCCCTTACTATAATGCTATTCAATAAAACTTTACAATATTCCCTTACTATAATGCTGTTCAATAAAACTTTACAATACTCCCTTGCTAGATTGTTCAATAAAACTACAATATTTCCTTACTATAATGCTGTTCAATAAAACTGTACAATATTCCCTTACTATAATGCTGTTCAATAAAACTGTACTATACTCCCTTACTATAATGTTGTTCAATAAAACTTTTCAATACTCCCTTGCTAGATTGTTCAATAAAACTACAATATTTCCTTACTATAATGCTGTTCAATAAAACTGTACAATACACCCATACTATAATGCTGTTTGATAAAACTGTACTATACTCCCTTACTATAATGTTGTTCAATAAAACTTTACAATACTCCCTTGCTAGACTGTTCAATAAAACTACAATACTCCCTTACTATAATGCTGTTCAATAAAACTGTACAATACTCCCTTACTATAATGCTGTTCAATAAAACTGTACAATATTCCCTTACTATAATGCTGTTCAATAAAACTTTACAATACTCCCTTGCTAGATTGTTCAATAAAACTACAATATTCCCTTACTATAATGCTGTTCAATAAAACTTTACAATACTCCCTTGCTAGATTGTTCAATAAAACTACAATATTCCCTTACTATAATGCTGTTCAATAAAACTTTACAATACTCCCTTGCTAGATTGTTCAATAAAACTACAATATTCCCTTACTATAAT
The DNA here is from genome assembly GCA_029931535.1 of Margaritifera margaritifera. Lineage (NCBI taxonomy): Eukaryota > Metazoa > Mollusca > Bivalvia > Unionida > Margaritiferidae > Margaritifera > Margaritifera margaritifera. The sequence continues at coordinate 6,048,776 of JAQPZY010001684.1, forward strand.
GCTGTTCAATAAAACTTTACAATACTCCCTTGCTAGATTGTTCAATAAAACTACAATATTCCCTTACTATAATGCTGTTCAATAAAACTTTACAATACTCCCTTGCTAGATTGTTCAATAAAACTACAATATTCCCTTACTATAATGCTTTTCAATAAAACTGTACAATACACCCATACTATAATGCTGTTTGATAAAACTATACTATACTCCCTTACTATAATGCTGTTCAATAAAACTTTACAATACTCCCTTGCTAGACTGTTCAATAAAACTAAAATATTCCCTTACTATAATGCTGTTCAATAAAACTGTACAATATTCCCTTGCTAGATTGTTCAATAAAACTGTACAATACTCCCTTACTAGATTGTTCAATAAAACTACAATATTCCCTTACTATAATGCTGTTCAATAAAACTACAATATTCCCTTACTATAATGCTGTTCAATAAAACTTTACAATACTCCCTTGCTAGATTGTTCAATAAAACTGTACAATACTCCCTTACTATAATGCTGTTCAATAAAACTGTACAATATTTCCTTACTATAATAATGTTCAATAAAACTGTACAATATTCCCTTACTATAATAATGTTCAATAAAACTGTACAATATTCCCTTACTATAATGATGTTAAATAAAATTGTACAATACTCCCTTACTATAATGATGTTCAATAAAACTGTACACTATTCCCTTACTATAATGATGTTTAATAAAACTACAATATTCCCTTACTATCATGATGTTCAATAAAACTGTACAATATTCCCTTACTATAATGATGTTCAATAAAACTGTACAATATTCCCTTACTATAAATATGTTCAATAAACTGTACAATACTCCCATACTATAATGCTGTTCAGTATAACTGGAATGCTTTATAGGTGAGGTCACCTGATATTGGGCTATCTATGTATAAGTATGTAGACGGTTTAATGGTATATCAGCACAATCCTGGCTATATATTGCCAGGTAAGTTTAGGTATAGCAAAAAAGACTAACAGAACAAAATTAAAGGCAAAAAGATGGTAAAATCCATTAAATACAAAGTCAGGTTTTTAATATAAACTGTACTCTTTTAAAAGTTAGGACCTTTTCAGCTGATACATTATCATGGGACACATTGCAGAGAAAAAGGTTGTTTCCATTAGTTACCTCTTATGACATGCCTATTCTGCATCCCCAGTCAGTGAAGGAGGTTATATTGAGGTAGTTTATACCTAACATTACTATTAAGAAGGTTATACTGAGGTAGTTTATACATAACATTACTATTAAGGAGGTTATATTGAGGTAGTTTATAAATAACATTACTATTAAGGAGGTTATACTGAGGTAGTTTATACATAACATTACTATTCAGGAGGTTATACTGAGGTAGTTTATACATAACATTACTATTCAGGAGGTTATACTGAGGTAATTTATACATAACATTACTATTAAGGAGGTTATATTAAGGTAGTTTATACATAACATTACTATTAATGAGGTTATATTCAGGTAGTTTATACATAACATTACTATTAAGAAGGTTATACTGAGGTAGTTTATACATAACATTACTATTAAGGATGTTATATTGAGGTAGTTTATACATAACATTACTATTAAGGAGGTTATACATGAAGTTTATACAAAACATTACTATTAAGTAATGAGATCCATGACCATACCCACCTTATAAAAGGGACAGTCTTATACTGAGGTACCATATAGGGAGGAAGTACTATATGTATTAATGATTTTTAAATTTGGATACAGTGAAAAATTCCTTTAGCAGAACCTCCATATAAATGACACCTGCTTATACAGGATGACATTTAAGAATCTCCTATTACTTTTGCTTACATTTGTAACCTCTTTACAAATGACATTTGTCTAAAAATGACATTTACCGCATGGACTCACTTATAAGCCAAGTCCAACTGCAAACAGTATAGACCCTGATCTGCCATTGCATAATGTGCAGGCAGATCAGTGTCTATGCTGTTTGTTTTACTGATTACTCCTGACAAACTGCATAGACCTAGATCTGCTGGTGCATTATGCTCTGGCAGATATGGGTCTATTCAAGTTGCAGTTGGACTCGACTCTAGATGGTAATGGTCCCTTCAGTATCCTTTTTAAACAGGTTTCAGTTACATTGTTGCAAGTGTAAATTAAATTGTATGCTTCCATGTTTCAGATTTATAAAAGGCTTCATGCACAGAAATGAGCCAGAGTGTGCAGAAAACCGTGACTTTATCAAGTACACGAAGATCAACTTCCTTATGAGGCTCAGTAAGGAAGCTCCAAAGTCTGTACTTGCCAAATCCTGGATTCCGGCACCAAGACTTATGGAGGAGGTGATTAATGAGTCCATCGCTTTATTTCTCATACTATATGACAAGTTATTTCTCATACTATATGACAAGTTATTTCTATTGCTATAAACTTATACATAAATGTAACTGAATTTTTTTTGTCTGTTTTATTGTGTAATACTGGTTAAGGAACCATGTAAAAGTGTATATTAACTTGTGGAAATGTTTATGTATTTATTTATTATGGAAGAACAAGATACATAAAAATTTGTAAAAGTCAGTAGCACCTAAAAATACCAGTGTTATGGTAAATGAGATAAATGAATGATAAAATAAAACTCCATATTCTAGAAATTTCTTCAGCAGTAAAAAGTCAAACTCAAAAGCCTAAATTTAGATAATGATATGATACTTGTATTATGTACATGTCATTGCTAGCAAAGGAATCAAATTTGCAAAGATCCTGAAAATTCCATAATTCCAGCTTTATTAAAAAAATAGCTACCATATATACTCGGGTAAAAGTCGATACCAACTGCAAACTGCATAGACCCAGATCTGTCGGCACATAATGTGCCGGCAGGTCTGGCTCTATGCAGTTTGTAAGGATTAATCAGAAGAACAAACAACAGAGACCCTGATCTGCCAGCACATTATGTGATCAGGGTCTCTGTTTTTTTGCATTTGGACCCGGATTATACAAATGAATTTTTTACATCTGAAAATTTGCAAATAAATAATAGATGACTATAAAGAAAATTGTATGCCTTTAAAAATGGTATATAACTTTGAAAAATTATTTGAAAAACTTGTCCAGTAAAGCCAGATTGACCAATGTCACTGCATTCTCTCATGCTGATGCACCACTGACTGAAAAAAATCTCCAGTTCTACACAACTGCCTGGCTGATCGGAGGTTTCAGAAGTCAATTTGAATTGTGAAAACTTGCCATTAAATGGATGGAAACAAATAAGACTAATTGTTATATTGGTTCTCTTTTCTTCCCACAGACATCAGGACTTTTAAGAAAATTGTGCATGAGGAATCTTGTTCTGAAATACGTCAAGACCATCAAATCTTCACAGAGAATACAGGTAATGATCTTATTAGGACTGAACTTCAAAGAAAATACAGATAATCATCTTATTATTACATCTGTGATACCTGAAGGAGTTAACTTCACAGAAAATACATGTAATAATCATATTATTATAAATGTGATACCAGAAGGAGTGAACTTTAAAGTCTGTGTAAAGAATTCTTTTACACCTTTTTCATGCAGATACTGCTGTAGTTGTTTCTGTTCGATGATAACAATAGAAATAAGCACAAATTTTTCAAGAAAAGTCTTCACTCATTTTATACATTTCTCTTCACTGATCAGATAGATACACAAGTGAGCTATAAATATAAATTATCATTCATGCAAGGAAAAGGTCAAAGTGAGTAAGATTACAAATTTGACATAATCCTAGAAAATGAAAATTTACTGGAGAATGCTTTTAATTTTATGCACTGGCAATTTAGAGTTTCCTAAGTTTCATAGACCGATTATTCCTAAATCAGTGCACTTATAAAATGTTGGAGTATTTAATTTTTGTATATTGAAAAATGGATATGTTTACATAGCTAATGGTTTAGCCCTTTACCACACATCAGCACTTTTGGATGCATCTACCCCATTCTCATGGAAGCGCTATTGGATGCCTCCATCCGATTCACATACAAGTGTGTTTGGATGCCTGTGCACCATCCGCATGGAAGTGTGTTTGGATGCTTACAGTAAACATCAGCCATTTTGAGCTGGTTTTAATAGTGCCACCTTCAGGGAAAACCCTCTATTAGAAACTACAGGCATTGAGGTAAATGACCATTACGTCACATCACGTGGTTTATTTAAGATCTAGTCGTAATCTGCTATTTAAAGTAATTGGGTTGGATTCTCCACTATAAAATGGAGGCTGTGGATTTTGTTCAGCATTTTCTTGAGTTTGGATGATTAGAATTACGACTATGAAGGCTTCTGTAAGTCAGATATAGGCTCCAATATTGATGTAGGCAACACTGATTTTTGATAATTTAGCAAATTCGGATGATTTAGCGATATAGATGTAGACAATGAACTGGTAGATTTCGAGGTTGAGAAATGTCAGCTATGTCACAATTCTTCACTGACTTGATGGTGAATGAGTCCTCTCAAGATTTTAAAGCATATACAAAATTCTTCCGTGAAAAATACTTATACAACTATAAAGATCAGATTTACGCTTAAACCTATCTTTAGATAACACATGTACAAAAAAGGTAAAATGGTTACAATTTACGTTCAACTTAGCAATCCAAAATTACTTAAAAATGTATGTGTTAGAGTACATTTTTCTTGCCCTACTCAAAGTTGAATATCACCCCCAAGTATGGGTCATTATAGAGAAAATTATGGGATAAAGTTCCCTGTCACTCATTGCCCTACTCAAAGTTGAATATCACCCCCAAGTATGGGTCATTATAGAGAAAATTATGGGAAAAAGTTCCCTGTCACTCATTGCCCTACTCAAAGTTGAATATCAGCCCCAAGTATGGGTCATTATAGAGAAAATTATAGGAAAAAGTTCCCTGTCACTCATTGCCCTACTCAAAGTTGAATATCACCCCCAAGTATGGGTCATTATAGAGAAAATTATGGGAAAAAGTTCCCTGTCACTCATTGCCCTACTCAAAGTTAAATATCAGCCCCAAGTATGGGTCATTATAGAGAAAATTATAGGAAAAAGTTCCCTGTCACTCATTGCCCTACTCAAAGTTGAATATCACCCCCAAGTATGGGTCATTATAGAGAAAATTATGGGAAAAAGTTCCCTGTCACTCATTGCCCTACTCAAAGTTGAATATCAGCCCCAAGTATGGGTCATTATAGAGAAAATTATGGGAAAAAGTTCCCTGTCACTCATTGCCCATAAAATAATTACTAAATGAATATTTTAAAATCTATCAAATTTGCATGGGTTGGAGATAATTAACTCCTCTTTATCAAATTCACAAAGAAAAGGGTATGTTAGTGAGTGAATTTTTTCAATATAACAAAGTTATTGGGATCACATCAGTTTTCTGCAACAGAAAGCCACATGGCCAGTTTACAGCAGGTGATAACTTACTAATGATTTCAAAAGGTCTTTTATACTTTTCACTTATTTTTTTTTTTTTTTTTTACAGGACTGTTATTACAAATATTAAAGTTGTATAAGAACTCTTCCGTTTTCATTATTTACCAGTAATAAGAGACAAAAGTTGCAACCTCATCATTTTAAATCCAGTCTCTCCCAAAGTTCACAGCACTACAATGCACCTAGTTAAAAAGTGACATCATATCAATGATCATGTTTTTCTGAGCTGTGCAGTAAGTGTTGATTATACAAAAGTGGACAACTTTAAATGCAGCCTATTTTTCTTGTTGCATTTTTTTTTAAATGATGTCTCATACTAGTAATTTCAGTGGATAAGAATATCAGAATACATATGTAGCAGTATTTTCGACATGCAGTGTATTTCAGGATTCTGAAAAAACCTGTAAATCACAATTTTCACCAGTGCAGAATTTAAACCAGACAATTAAATTGGTCATATAGGTATACAATGTGTATATGACATAATAATTACATTGCAAATATGCTGTATTTGCCCTAATTTTGTAAAACTTTATTGATGCTAAAAGATCTTATTATCTACAGTAATTACCCTGATGGCTAGAGAAGGGGATAATGTAACTACCCTGATGGCTAGAGAAGGGGAGAATGTAATTACCCTGATGGCTAGAGAAGGAAAGAATGTAATTACCCCGATGGCTAAAGAAGGGGAGAATGTAATTATCCTGATGACTAGAGAAGGGGATAATATAATTACCCTTATGGATAGAGAAGGGGATAATGTAATTACCATGATGGCTAGAGAAGGAAATAATGTAATTACCCCATGGTTAGAGAAGGGGATAGTGTAATTACCCCAAAGGTTATAGAAGGGGATAATGTAATTACCATGATGGCTAGAGAAGGGGATAATGTAATTACCATGATGACTAGAGAAGGGGATAATATAATTACCCTTATGGATAGAGAAGGGGATAATGTAATTACCATGATGGCTAGAGAAGGGGATAGTGTAATTACCCCAATGGCTAGAGAAGGGGAGAATGTAATTACCCTGATGACTAGAGAAGGGGATAATATAATTACCCTTATGGATAGAGAAGGGGATAATGTAATTACCATGATGGATAGAGAAGGGGATAGTGTAATTACTCCAATGGCTAGAGAAGGGGATAGTGTAATTACCCCAAATGGCTAGAGAAGGGGATAGTGTAATTACCCCAATGGTTAGAGAAGGGGATAATGTAATTACCATGATGGCTAGAGAAGGGGATGATGTAATTACCATGATGGCTAGAGAAGGAAATAATGTAATTACCCCAATGGCTAGAGAAGGAAATAATGTAATTACCCCAATGGCTAGAGAAGGGGATAGTGTAATTACCCCAATGGCTAGAGAAGGGGATAGTGTAATTACACCAATGGCTAGAGAAGGGGATAGTGTAATTACCCCAATGGTTAGAGAAGGGGATAATAAAATTAATTCAGTCTTTGTGTATGGATACATGTGTGTGGATAAAATATCGCAAGAAGTTTGATGGCATTCTTCTTTCAGAGTTTGTAGGATTATTGAAGGTGATATTTAAGATTTGAACTTCATATTTGACAGAATACATGAAGCTTGAAAATCAATTACATCCTACGCATGAACGACCATAGCAGATCAAAGGCCATTCATACATAGTATGTCATCGATTTTCAGGCTTGATGAATCCTGTAAAATATGACGTTAAATTCGTATAATTACAAATAGTTATGAAAATAACAGCAAAACTCAAGAAATAAATAACAGAGAACTATACTTTGATCATTATTTATAAATGTCGTCAAAGAAAACGAGAAGGGCTGATGAATACACAAGTCAATACATTATCAAGGGAGTCTAGAAACCATGCAGGTTTACATGTTGACATTATTACATCATTTTGGAGCTCTTGAAACCAACAGTCTACATGAACTTTCATGCAAATTTAGCTGAACATGGAATCTTTAACTCTTAACCTTTGGTTATTTTTGCATATTTTCTGAAAATGAAATATCCTTTTATTAGATTAAATTTTGTGATCATCTATATTTGAATTTTTGTTTATAAACATGTACATGTACCATTATGTGGCTATCAGGCTAAATTTAGAAACCTGGAAAACCCATTATGAAAGTAGTTCCTTTATGAACTAATAATGTGTTGTGTTCTGCATCACATGATGTGAATTTAACCACTCCAAATTCTTGTTACAAAAGACTTGGTAACAATTTTTAATTATAAGGAAGAAAGTATTAAATTTTGGGGGTTTGTTCATCAGTAACTTCAGGGGTATTGCCATAATGAACAAGTACAAACTTCACATCCTTTGTGTAGCACCAGGGCCCACATTAGCAAGATAATACATCTACCCTAATGCTGTGAAAACCAGACTCTAGTTGCTATGATGCCTGAAGCATTGTTGTCTGAATCCAACAGTCAAGAGTTCAGGCCCAAGCAGAGATGATGATACTGTTTTTTAAACCATGAATTATTATTGTGTATTTAATTATTCTCAGTAACTGATCAGTGTGTTCAGTCATGGTTTGTATCTACACAGGATTCAAAATACATAGTAGCTACTTTGCATGTTTTATGGTTTAGCTAGTACATGGTTAAAAATCTTCTAGAAAATTTTTGCTACCAAGAATTATGAAAACTAAAGAACTCCTGGTGACCAAATGTTTCATTTTACTGATGTAAAAAAAACTTTCCAACACCATTTGTAAGCAAGTGCCTTCACAATGATGATTTGATGAGCAATGAAAATAATATTTTATGAAAAGTATCTGTTGGATACAGATCAGTCGAAAGCATGCACAACTCGGTGTAATTTCCACCCAAAGGTAAGAGAAGACAACTTGCTCCATATGAGTGAGTGACGTTGATGTAAAGGAAGTAAGCTGTGTAAAGTAAACCCTGTTTCTACTTGGTATTAAACTGCATTAAAAAGTAGGTAGCAAAAGTTTGCTACCCACTGCCATATATATTCACTTATAAGACATGTCCAACTGCAAACTGCACAGACCCAGATCTGCTGCACACAATGTGCCAGCAGATCTGGGTCTATGAAGTCTGTTAGGAGTAATCAGTAGAACAAACAACATAGATACTGATCTGCTGGCACATTATTAGATGGCAGATCAGGGTCTGTATTGTTTGCATTTGGACTCCACTTATAAGTGAGTATATACAGTACTTCATATTTTATTTTAACCCTGCTAAAGATGCTTCCAGAGTTTTGTTTTGCAAAAATTAGTGCATGCATGCTGGACATATTTATAAGTCTAAAACATATCATTGTAGCTTCAGCAAAAGGTTGTGGCTGAGGACTTGTTCAAGGCAAAGAAAGAGTCCTACTCAAAGAGTGTTAAGGACCACTTTGTGGATGGTAGATTAAGTAAGTTAGAGATTTATTTATTCACACATTTTTATTATATGTATGATAGTGTTTTCCAGTGTAGAACACCGATGTATAATATCTTTATCTTTCATCACATGACTGTTACCGTACATCACATGACTGTTACCTTACATCACATGATGTCAAAATAACATTTTGATTGGTGGATTGCCACTTCTATTTCTTTGAATGACATCATCAATACATCATGTCTTGATTGCCTGCTATTATTGGATCACTTTAATTTCGGTAGTTATCTGGTGTGTCTGCATTTTAACCTCATTTCCAAGTTTACACCAATTTATTTGGTAAACCAAACATTATATGCTCTGTCTAAGTATGGAAACATTTGTAATGTATATTTTGTCCTTTTTATGCTTTATCTGAACCAACTGGATGCCATTTTGTTTATAACCTCCACTTTCTAGCCAGGAATGTGAGAAAATAATCTTTCATAAATGCATTGATGTTGGATAGGAAAATTCCACCTTTAAGATTAGACTTTTGAATCAGACATTCAGCAAAGCCTCATGTTGGACACTAAATTTTGACCCTCAGGTGGAATTTTCTGATCCTATACCAATGCAAATAAGGCATCTAATATTGTTTGATGTACATATCATTGATAGCTTAATACATGTTTTGTTCCACATAGATGACTCAAATTTGATAGTCAACAACTAAAATGTGTTTAGTCAATTTTATCATGACTTGTAATTTATCTGATTTTACAGTTTCATGCTTCAGAAGAAAATCTTGATAGAGTTTAATATCCCCTTTACTCCTGGAATTTTTTTTAAAAAATAATACTGACCAGAAATTACTAAAATCTGTGCCATGGTGAAGATAAAATATTCAACAACCACAAGTTTTTTTTAATATTAAATAAATGATCAGACTTTGTTGAGCTTAAAGTTTGAGTTTCTAATACATTTTCAGCGCCCCATCAAGATTCCATGAAAAACACAGTATTTAGTGCTATTAAATCAGCAGATGAAAACATTAAGGTAAGTCAATTCACCTGCAATAATTCTGCATACAATTAATTAATTTATGTAGACAATTTGGCAGATAATATGAGACAAATAATTAATGCAAAAATATAGCACTGCCAGTTTTAGCAGCTTTTTTCCCACCTATTATTACTAAATGTACATGAACAGCAACAAAAGCAACTTTTGATGCCCCCACTGCTGCAGTGGGAGAATCTTGATTTAGTCATGTCTGTCCATGCGTAAATACATCCATACATCTTTCCATACATCTATCCATCATGAGAAGCTTGTAAGCAATCAGATTGTGCAAAATTCACTCGACATATACTAATGAAATTTGATTAGCATATTTGTATTACCAGGTATGGTGATGACCTGTTTAGAATTTCAGGTCATTTCAGCAATTTTTCCGTTTTTTGAAACACTTTTTAAACCTTATGTACTTACACCTTTTTGACAAAACATTGTTCGCATGATGAAGTAAAAATTGCTTGAGGTAGGCAGTGAAATATGCAAGATTGATTTGTATTCACATGTAGATAACCTGAATTTTAGCCCATTACAGCAATTTTTCATCATTTTGGACTCCGGTGGCTTTTTTAAAAAAAAAATGTTGGTGACTTTAAGCAAAATCCACTTGGTATAGACAACAGAAATTTGGTAGGCATGTTAGCATTCATATATAGATGACCTGATTATATTTTCAGGCCATTACAGTAACTTCTCAATATTTTATACATATTTTAAGTATTTTTGGACATACTGTATTTATAAAAACCTTGTTGGCACAATGACACAGGTACCACATGGTGCAGGCAGATGAAATTTAATAGGTACCATGTATACTTGCTTATAAGTTGACTCCCAACTGCAAACTGCACAGACCAGATCTGCCATCGCATAATGGACTGGAAGACCTGGGTCTATGCAGTTTTTAAAAGTGATTAGTAGAACAAACAACATAGACCCTGATCTGCTGGCACAATATGCGACGGCAGATCAGGGTCCATGTTTTTTTTTAGTTGGATTCCACTTATTAGCGAGTGTATAAGATATGTTTGTGTGCATAGGTAGATGACCTGTTCAAATTTTCATGCTATTATAGCAATTTTTCAAATTTTGCTGCGTTTTTTAAACTTTTTGATCAGCCATGGGGGGCATACATGTTTTACAAACACAAATCTAGTTATACCAAAATTTAGGAATTTATCGTCTTCAGCTATTTAACCATTCAATTCTCATTAGAAGAACAATATACTAAAGGCTAGATCTCTCTCTTCTTTTCTTACACTCCCACCATATTCTATAACAGGGGCACCCATGGTGTTGGTGTTCTTCTTGGGGTTTTCCCGGATTCTTCATCAACCAGATATACTGGCTGCCATGTATGGCCTATCCAGTGCTGAAAAATGGTGTTAAATCCACAAAACAAAACACTGTAGTGTTACCTATGGCCATCCATCATGTAACATCTGTCCATCATGACCTTGGCTTCTACTCAGTAACTTTACAGGACTTCTTGGGTTGAAAACAGATTTTGTATGGGGTTTAGTACGAAGAAGATCTAGCTGAAGTTCGATTTACAGCTTTTTCTGTCCAGTGTTAAATGATTTAAGGCCCTTGTTTGACTTCCAAGTTCACATTTAACATGAGATTTGTTTCTGCTCAGTAACTTTTTCAGTTGAAACTAAATTTTGTATGAGGCTTACTAATAAAAGACTTAGCTGAAGTTTGATTTAGACATTTTTATAGCTCTGCCATATCTATGGAGACATAATGTAGTGTTACTAATGTCCATATGACTCTCACAAATTTCATTTCTGTTCAATAACTTTTGAAGAACTTCATGAATTGAAAGCAAATTAATTTTGGTGTGAGGCTTTTGTATGAAGAATACCTAGGTCAAGTTTAATTTTTCACCAATTTCTGACAAAGTTTGACAGAACTGTGGTTCCTGTTTGACTTAAAACTTTGCCCTTGACAAAACTGGTTCCTGTTTGACTTAAAACTTCGACCTCGACAGAACTTTGGTTCCTGTTTGACTTAAAACTTTGCCCTTGACAGAACTGTAGTTCCTGTTTGACTTAAAACTTCCCTCTTGACAGTACTGTGGTTCCTGTTTGACTTAAAACTTTGCCCTTGCATATTGAACTAAGCTTTCTTCAATCACACCATATCTGCAGGAGCATCTGTGTCATATGAACACATTTCTAGTAGTTTGATCATCTCTGAGTTTTTCACACGTATTCTTCTTGCTAAATTTTGGTTTCATTTGACAGGTTTATGAAAGAAAATAATGTTTCACATTTCATGCATGGGTTTTCGCAATAGTTGCAAGACTAAGTCCAGTTTTTACTACCGAGCAGTCTTTAAGGCAAAGTCCATTTTTATTACTGAGCAGTGTGTAAGGCTGTCCAGTTTTATTACTGAGCAGTCGGTAAGGCTAAGTCCCATTTTTATTACTGAGCAGTCAGCAAAACTTAAATCCAGTTTTTATTACTGAGCAGTAAGTAAGGCTAAGTCCAGTTTTATTACTGAGCAGTATGTAAGGCTAAGTCGTACTGAGCAGTCTGTAAGGCTAAGTCCAGTTTTATTACTGAGCAGTATGTAAGGTTAAGTCCAGTTTTATTACTGAGCAGTCTACAAAACTTAAGTCCAGCTTTTATTACTGAGCAGTCTGTAAGGCTAAGTCCAGTTTTATTACTGAGCAGTCTGCAAAACTTAAGTCCAGTTTTTATTCTGAGCAGTCTGTAAGGCCAACATTTGATATTTTTGATATCTTAAAACCACTTTACCAGTTTCAGCTAAATTCAACAGTGACCATTCTGAAATCTTGATTTTTCAAGTTTGTACAAATGAGGCCGAGCTGCCATCATATTTTGCCCTCTTCACTAACTTACAAATAGAAAAAGCTTTAAAAGACTAATCTTATAAAAAAAAACCAGAAATAAAGATTTTGAACAAATTTGACAGTGATTAACTTTTCAGTCTTCTACAGATAATGCAGATATGCCAATAAATATGGCTGTTGTTACTGTAAAGTATGGAAGGCATTAAATAACTTCATAAAAGTCACTCAACAAAGTTTGGACAGATTTAATAGAGAGCATCTTGGCATCAAGGCCTTTCAAGTTTGTACAGATAATGCCAATCTGCCATCAAATATGGCCACAGTTGCTAAAATTAGAAAACTTTTGAATGATTTCTATGAAATCATCCAGGAAAAAAAATTGACTAAATTTGACAGAGAACATCTTAGCATCAGTGCCTTTCAAATTTATAAAAATGGTGCCAATCTGCCTTCAAATATTGCAGCTATTATTAAAACTAAAAACAAAAACAAAAGACTACTTTTGTTTGCAAAGAAAACCATTGCTACAAATGACTGATGAAAATCATACATAAGAAATCTTTGGCAACATTGTTTGTTGAAACATTGGGCTGTTTATGATCATAACAATATTATTTGCCTGTCTTGTTTGCATCAGGAACAAGATGCCATTCACAGTTATCTCTTCTTGGGCACATTTTTTTTCTCACCCTGTGAATGGGGACACATGATTATCTCATTTTCAGTGGCATTAACAATGTTAAGATCCTGTGTTCATGTTTTTTGAGAGTCCTATAATATTTTAGCATCAGTTGCTTTATTCAAAAGAAATTTTTTTATAACATTACTATGTGACTAAAGTTTGTACCCTGATGTGCAGAATTTCATGTGTCTTACCTGCATCATCATAATGTCCTTCACAGGTGACTCGTCATGTTCCATAGAACAATTGTCTCACATTAGGGACATTTTATGCATTTGTGTGTTTGGTGTTCAGACATTTGCGGGCATATCATGAAAGCTTTTTTTAACACAAAGGCACATATTTTTTTTCCACTGCTTTGGCAAGCATTTGAAGATGGGAATCTGGGACTGTAGATTATAAAACTCTGAGGCTGAGTTTGAGATTGATTCTTCCTGACTGATATAAATTTTACTTTTCTTAAATGTGTAATTTTACATGTTTTGTTTTTCATTAATAATTTAGTCTGCCTTTTGTCAATGCTCACAGAGCCATCTAATACCCGAAAATTTAGGGCACCTTGTTTTTGTTTCACTTCATTTTTTTCCCCAAGACCTGGTTTGGCTTTCTATTTCATAGCAATGAATACCAAAGTGAGCCAGGTGATACAGGCTAGTATATCCATGAAAAATAGCAAATTGACAGTATTCACAAATTGTATACAACTTTAAATTTGTTGATGGAACTTTAATGTCCCACTGCATTGCCAGAAAAACTAACCTAAACACAAAAGTTAACCAGAAGAATGGATGGACGAATGTATGGTGATTTATTTGAATAAAATCAACATGTTTGGCCATTGAAAATTCAGGGGGTTTTGCTGTTGTTTATATTTTTGAGGTTGTATAATTGATGGAAAGGACTAAATTTCTTGACAAAGAAACATGCAACAGTGCATAATTTAGCAATGAATCAAACTTTATCAGTTTGGAAAGACTCATTTTCAGGAAAGAGGGGAATTATGTAAGAACATGCTAGTTAACAAAGGGTAGTAACTAAAGTTGAATATGGAGCCAGACCAGGAACACACAATTTAATTCTGCAGCCATTTTCTGGTACATGTCACTATTTTTCATGGCAAAATTTGGTAACTGCTTGAAAGTTATAGCACCAACAATGCTAATTTTTACTTTTCTGTTATTAACCAGTACTGTACACCAGTCACCAAATATGATCGCCATGGTTACAAGGCCAGAAAGAGAGTCTTAATCTTGACTGACAAGACACTGTATGTACTTGATGAGAAAGACTTCAAGGTCAAGGACAAAGTCCCATACTTAATGATCAATGGTAAGTTTATATCTTAATGATTTTGCACAACTCGTATGGTTTTGGCATGAAATAATTATAATTTCCGTAAAATTATGTCTCGTTTTGAACAAACATTTTTTGGGAGGGGAAGGGGGAAAGTATCCCAAGCAAAGTTATTTGACTCAAGTTATAGGGTATTTAAGAAAAGAGCATTTCCTTTCCAGTTCAGACTGTGGTTCATTTATTCATTACTTTATTTCTCTATTTTGGTGAGTTTTGTTTTATATAATTTTCAATAAATTAAGCAATGAAGCCACAGTTTACTCAGGAATGGGCCTGGGATTGACAAAATGTTTGTCAATGATTTTGCAAATATTTTTTTCTTTTTATTTTGCCACTTTTTTGTTTTATTTGCTATGACCACAGTCACTGAAAACATAGAAAAGCTATTTGGCACTATGACCTTGGACTTGAGGTCAAAGTCATAAAATTTTGTATTAAGGTTTTGGTTAAAGTTTTTTCATGGGCTTATATTTCCTAAACCATTTGATGGATTTTCTTCATACTTAGAATGAGTCATTATGAAGCTAAGACAATTCATTCAGTAACATGCATGCTTGCCCCTTTGACTTTGTGGTTAAGGTCAGTCAGAACATTTTTGTTCAGGTTTTGGTTAAAGTTTTTTCATTTGCTTATTTTCCTAAACCCCTTGATGGATTTTGTTCATACACCGGATGAATCATTATAATGCTAAAGCAGCTCATTCTGTGACATGCTCACTCAACCTTTTAATCTTCGAATCAAGGTTACATTTTACAGGAATGATTTCATCATAGGCTCTACATGCAGGCCCATGGCCTTCTTGTTTCAACTATGGGTCAGTTTTTTTGCCAGTAAAATTTGGCTTAAGGCTAAATAGCATCATTATCTCTTTTATGGAAAGAAAAGGTCTTTAAAATATATAATTTTTATTGTGAAAGATTTCAATATATCTTTCATGCATCTTTGTAAGTGTACACTGTGTGTTAAGTATTTTAGCATTTATTACAATTTTTAATAATATTTGCAACAGAATCTAAATATCCATTGCAAATGAATCATATTTCATAGGAATTTGATCCATAATTTCAAAAATCTCAAACAATAAAAATAAGATTTAAATATTGTCTGGAAATCAAACAAGTAAATAATGTTGTACTAGGAAGTGAATGGTGATTTTATTTTTAGACAATATCCCAGGTTTAAATATTTTGTTGCATAAACTATTACACTGAATATATTGACGAAACAAAATATAAATTCATATTTGGGGGAATGAAGACATATACCTTTGAGACTAAGCAACAGTTGATAAAAAAAAACAGATTTTTTTTACTTGTTGCTTTATGTGTCTCTGAGACAGTTTGTGGGATATAATTAAAGATAGTATTGTGTTATGTGAGCACCAATGGCTTCCCATGGACTTTAATTACTGAATGTAATGAGTGTTAAATAAAGAGAATTAAAAGCAAGTTATTTCTTTATGCAACCAGTCTGGAAAACGAATGGTTAAATTGGAGGCACATCACTTTGGAAAAATTACTTAAAAATAGGCAAATCAGCAGAAAAGTTTTGTAGCAAACTTAAATTTTTTGTGTCCTTAAATATTTGCTAAATGTACATTTTTTTTCTTCAAATTAATATTTCTTTTGAAATTGCAAAATTGACGATCAACAGGTGAACCTTTGGTTTATTGTATGACGAGCACAAACATTTTTGTTTTTTATTACAGACTTTATTGTGTGTTATGCATGCCTTTATTACACTCGTATATTTATGTCAATGCATCTTACTATGAAAATAAATCTATTACAATGCTACATAATTATAACCAGACTTTGTAGATAATGTAAGTAAAACAAAGACATAAATTTATCAGTTATGTGTTCAAATTAGGACCAAAATCAAGATATGATACTAAATATTGTGAAAACCAAAACCGGGGGTGGGGTGGGGGTGTGTGTAATATTTTCCTTTGTTTTGCTGTCATAGGTTGATCACAAGATGGGGACATCCTTTGAACACCTTACAAAGATTCAATATAATATTGAATTGATATTACATGTACTTATATATATCTATATATTTATTGTACATTTTTACTAAATTCATCAACACATCATACACTGTTGCCCATTCTTTCATCTGTATCTCCTTAAAAAGCGGGATAACACAAACCATATTAAAATTCCAAACACAACCTGCAGCTTCTGTCATTAAGTCTACCAGCATGAAGTGGTGAAGTTCCTGATTAAAAACAAACACAAGGTCACAGTGTAAGCCTGTGCCACTCGATAATTATGTATAGTATATCTTCAAATATATAATTTCATAAATATATACATGTTTCGTTAAAAAAAAAAAAAAAATTTTAAATTACTGTTTATCATTTTAGTACATGCTATAGCTTTTCACAATTTCTCTCAAGTACATTCAGTTTTCTTCTTCTATATTTCAATTTATATATTTCATAATGAAGATTTAATTTGTCAAATACTATTATTTTTAAAGTTATACAATGAAACCCCGCTATAATGCATTTCATTATGACACTAATTCCGATATAACATAGTTGTGGCATGGTTCCAAAAAATTTACAATAATTTCACCAATGTCTTAAAGTACTGCAAAGCTTTAGTACCAAGATAAACGAGAATTTGATTTAATAATTTGGCAAGATGTGCTGTATTCTTGAAGAAAAAAAATATTGTATCACTTTTTCTTGGTTATTTTTGAAAGATGTTAGCTCCTTATGAAGCTGATAATTGTTAATGTAATTATTATCGAACCATCAACAATAAAGTCATTAAATTATCTTTGTCTTCAGTACATCCTGTGTACAGTCATTGCTCAATCCGGGGTAAAAAGTAGCTAACAGACGTTTGTTCAGTCATCTGGCATACACAACCATGCACCAAACAATGCCTTGGTCTAACATGAATTTATAAACCAATTAATTTACCTACCTATTTAAGGGAATACAACATACCACTAATGCCTGCTTTTTGGATGAATGTAGTCATGATATTAAACCTAACTCCATTTAAGGTGACCTTGCTTATAACAGTACATTTTTATGTCTCCCATTATATGGTGACCTTGCTTATTACATGATACACTTTTATGGCTCCCATTATATGGTGACCTGCTTATAACACTATACGCTTTTATGGCTCCCATCATAAGGTAACCTTATAACATGGTACATTTTTATGGTTCCCATTATATGGTGACCTTGCTTATAACACGGTACACTTTTATGGCTCCCATTATATGGTGACCTTGCTTATAACATGGTACATTTTTATGGTTCCCATTATATGGTGACCTTGCTTATAACACGGTAAACTTTTATGGCTCCCATTATATGGTGACCTTGCTTATAACATGGTACACTTTTATGGCTCCCATTATATGGTGACTTTGCTTATAACACAGTACACTTTTATGGCTCCCATTGGATAGTGACTTTGCTTATAACACGGTACACTTTTATGGCTCCCATTGGATGGTGACTTTGCTTATAACACAGTACACTTTTATGGCTCCCATTAGATGGTGACTTTGCTTATAACACAGTACACTTTTATGTCTCCCATTATATGGTGTCTTTGCTTATAACACAGTACACTTTTATGGCTCCCATTGGATGGTGACTTTGCTTATAACACGGTACACTTTTATATAGTGACCTTGCTTATAACACGGTACACTTTTATGACTCCCATTATATGGTGACTTTGCTTATAGCATGGTACACTTTTATGGCTCCCATTATATGGTGACCTTGCTTATAACACAGTACACTTTTATATAGTGACCTGCTTATAACACGGTACACTTTTATGGTTCCCATTATATAATGACCTTGCTTATAACATGGCACACTTTTATGGCTCCCATTATATGGTGACTTTGCTTATAACACAGTACACTTTTATGGCTCCCATTATATGGTGACTTTGCTTATAACACAGTACACTTTTATGGCTCCCATTATATGGTGACTTTGCTTATAACACAGTACACTTTTATGGCTTCCCAGATGAATGGTATAGTAAGGGAACATAGTACTGAATTTAAGATGTTAAAGCTCATTGAGCAACCAAAGTAAAATATTAAACTGAAGTCTAATTTCTATCATCATGCTGAGTTTTCTATCTCCAGGTATTGTAACCAGTTCCCTGTCAGATGGATTGTTTGTGATTGTTTTGGCAGCCTCAGAAAATGGCTCAAAGGTATTCTATTCAAACATAAAAATTATACAACAATCCTGTGTAATAAATTTACTAACATTAGTTCTCCCCATATACTTAATACCATATTTACTAATGTATAGAACTGTAAATAGCACAGACCTAGACTTGCTGTCAGATAATTCACCAGCAGATCAGGGTCTATGATGTTGACTTCAAATCAGAATTAGGATGAACAGTGTGGAATTTGATCTGTCTGTGGATTATGGGATGTTGTAGGTCTACACTATTCATAGTTGGGTGTATATTATACAAGAGCATGTGTGATACACTGTATTGAATGTGGTCCTTATATAACATGTTTTATACACTGTATTGAATGTGGTCCTTATATAACATGTTTTATAGGGGCAAACGTGATAGGTTGCAGGTCGTTTCATAACCGGGATGTTTTGTATCCAGTATTTCTGCACATGCTATTGTATTTTCCATTAACATTCATTGCATTTAATAGAAAATAACTGCAAATGTGTATAGTTATGTATTTTTATTGTTAAAAATGAAAAAAAAGTCAAATTTTAAAATTGTTTAAAGTACAATAAAACAATAAAATCAGAAAAAATATATAACGAGTCTAAAATGGATTTTAAAATAACAGTTTGTATCCATAAGTATTATGGTATGTAAAATCACAAGAATAAGTTTATAAATCGTGTTTAAGACATGTGCGAATAGAACAGAACAACTTAATGTATAGGCTGTTAGGCAGCAAGAAAAGTATTTACAAAGCAAGCAATCGGATTTAAATTATAAAATACCATACTTAGAGAAAAAGAATAAAGGAAATTAACTTTTAGTCAACAAAATGAAGCAGTAATTAGAATAAAAATTAAGTGATAATTATAGTAGTATATGTTCTAGTTAAAATATTACCAAAGAATATGTGAAATTAAATTATAAAAACATCTTTAGAAATTGCCGGATAAAACATCCCAGTTATGAATGACAAGGTTATGAAACAACTAGGTTACAAAACGACTGACATTCATGTGATACACTGTATTGGATGTGATACTTATAGAGCATGTTATTTGACAGAACTCATAAAGTCAAATTCTGAAAATATTTCCTTTTAGAACATAAAAACCAATTTTTGGAGTAAAATACATTTCTTTAATAATACTTGATACACAATCATAATACATTAGGAAAACATCTGCTAGCTCACAAATCCAGCCCTTCCCAAAGGAAAAAGATGTTAATAGTCACTTTTGGCTTGTTTTAGCAATAAAAATGCTAAAATGTTACATGCTTTCCAAGATAAAAGTCAGACAAGAGTGGTCTCCACTTGGATACAGCAATCGGTACTAAATGCCATAATTTGTCAGTTACTACTGGAACAGAAGCACATGCCTTTCCAGGATGTAACCACAGGGAGGGCTTGGGAGTGAGTGCTGGATCCAGGATGTAACTGCAGGGAGGGCTTGGGAGTGAGTGCTGGATCCAGGACGAAAAAGTCTGAGTGGAAACACCATCCCTCCTTTCAGTAGTAAGAGCAAGTGATCTCTCCCTATATTAATTGCCTTGGTATGTATCAGGCACCACCTCAATGCCGTGACAGGGTCCTGAAGACACAGTTGTTAGGAAGTAAGGGCCAATGAAATCACCTCAGTGCCCTGACAGGGTCATGGAGACACAGTTAGGAAGTAAGGGCCAATGAAATCACCACAGTGCCCTGACAGGGTCCTGAAGACTTAGTTGTTACGAAGTAAGGTCCATTGAAATCAGCATTTTCAAAACAAAAAACAAAAGATTGATTTCCTTGGAGTGGGAGTCTGTTCTTAGCAATGAAACTAGAGACCATCATTTGAGAAAGTGAACCATTATAGCAGAACTGCGGATAGTTTGAGTTCACTGGTTCTGCCTGCTAATGCCGGAGTTATTAGGAAGCAAGTTTAAACGAAAGATGAGTCACTGAGCTTTCAACAGTGGTTCAAAGAGTGCCCCATTTAGCCACATTAAAACCCATAGGTTCCATTTCAGACAAAGTGCCATGGCCCAACCACTGGAATAGTAGTTTGGCATCTACTGATCCTCCATGCAGACTTAGAGATGTAGAAAATAGGCCTGATGTGCCCTACATCATGTCATAAGAGGGGTCTAATAGACACAACCTTTTTGCTCTAGGATGTGCTCCATGAAGATATTTCATCTGGGAAGGTCTTGACTTTTTAACAGTGCAGTTTCTGACTTTGTATTTTTTGGACTTTAACATTTTTTTCCTTTGTCTTTGTTTTGTATGCCTCATTTTTTGATAACTAGATTTACTCCGCACTATATAGTCAGGATTGTGCTGATGTTGCATTAAAACCTATGTACCATTGCAGATTTAACAGATACAGTTTTGATTGACATCACACACAAGTGATGCAGGTGGGGTGATTATCTTCAGCCAGCTTAAACCTTTAACATGCTCCACAGTTAATTCTGCCCATTGTTACCGTATAAACTCGCATATAAGCCGATACCAATTGCAAACTGCATAGACCCAGATCTGCCGTCGCATAATGTGCTGGTAGATCTGGGTCTATGCAGTTTGTAAGGCCTAATCAGTAGAACAAACAACATAGACCCTGATCTGCCAGCGCATTGTGCGATGGCAGATCAGGGTTCTATGTTGTTTGCATTTGGACTCTGTTTATACGCGAGTATATACAGTACATGGAATTTATGAGTTGTTTGGTTGGTTGGATTTAATGGCACTTCAACACATTATTGACTACATCATACTGAGGAAAAAAGTGCCTTTCCCGGGGATACACAGAGGCAGCCAACTTGGGTTGGCCTGGACAGGTATCAAAACAGTGGTATATACAGGCAAAAACTGTCCAGCATCATGCTAGGTTTACAGTGAAGTGGATGCTAAGAAATGGAATAAATGCCAGAAAAAATTACATAAAGTATCTAAATACTGGGAATAAGTGATCATTTACTTGGAATAAAATGCAATAAAGGTTGAATACTGATATGTATTGTAAGTACTCTTGACTATTGGAGTACATAATTAAGATTGCACCAGTTAGCTTCTTGTAAAATGAAATAGACAATTGAAGTGCAAACTATTTTTCTACAATACTGACAGAGCAAAATTCTTTTAAGAAAATAGATCGTGTATATTTCCCCTTGATGAGAAAACTCCTTAGGATTGCTCAAACTCGTGAAAGGCACAAAAATGGAAGGTATAGGTGAAGGTTTTTAAGAAAGTAATAGTAACTGCTAAAAGATGGAATTTTGGCACCAATCCCTTTATCCAAGGGGAGACCACCCTCTTCTGACATCTGGCTTCTGTCTTGGCAAGCTGAAAGCATTTTAGCACATTTATTTCCAAAACAAACCAAAAAATGTACCGTCTATACTCGCGTATAAGCATATACCAATTACAAACTGCATAGACCCATATCTGCCGTCGCATAATATGGTGGCAGATCTGGGTCTATGCAGTTTGTAAGGACCAATCAGTAGAAAAAACAGCATAGACCCTGATCTGCCGGCGCATTATGCATTTGTACCAGGCTTATACATGAGTATATATGGTAGTTCATGTCTTTTTTTTCTCACTTGGGACGACTGGATTTACAATGTAGCAGATGTTCTCTTAACATTTAATTTTTCTGGTAACATATTTGAAAAAGAATCATGGATGTGATTGAGAACTTTACTATCTTTGTTAGGATTTTTTTTCTTCAAATGATAAATAAGTACCCAATCACATTTTAATAGAAAAAATAGCTTCTGACATTGATTGACACATTAAAAACTGCTCTGTTTCTTTAATTTATGATGTATTTTTTTATATTTTTATTTATAACACAGTATTATGTTGCTTTTATTTTATTATAGCATTTTTCCATCTGTGCACCTTATTATGCAATGAATAACATAGCAGAGTTTTGGGTTATATCCTTTGTCCTGTTTTTATTTTACTGTTTACCATAGTTGAGGTTTGAAATTTGTATGCTAAACTTACTAAGCAGTACCAACACATTGCTAAAAATGAATTGTTTTAACTCACCTGGCTGTAAGGCCAAGTGAGCTTATGGAATGGTCCTTCGTCTGTCATGCATCATCTTATGTATGTATGTATGTATGTATGTATGTATGTATGTATGTATGTATGTATGTATGTCAAAAGGCAGAGCATATTATATTGTATTATATTATGAAGTTCTATGTCCATCTGTTTCTTATTTCATTTCCACTCATTAATTTGAGTTCTACACCATCTAAAATTACCAAACTTTGTAAGTATCTTGCAGTTGGGGCAAGGTACAAACCTGTCAATTCAGGGCTTAAAAGGTTGTGGTCTGGATCATGCCAGTATGTACTGAGGTACATTGCCATGGAAAACTGTTTGTGGTACCTCTATAAATAGTATACAACTTAAATTTCTACTTAATGAGAAAATGGTTGAACTACATGTTATATCCCACCTAGCAGACATAGAATCTGAAATCTTGTCTAAGCTGGTGCCAAATAAAAGTCAAAATCACTTGTCTGGCAGCATTTTTGACTGAAATTCTCAATGACAGATTTAAAATTAATTGATAACATTGCCATTTGTCAGGATAGTAATGTGGAGGTGAAGTTCTTGGGTTGGATGACGAACTTAACTGCCTACATTTGCGATCATCATCTCATCATAATGGCAAGTGAGGCCAAAGTTGAGAAGATGCAAATTAAACAGTACCCTATCACATGTAACTTGGACTTGTCCATATGTAAGGATGTTTTCCAATCATTGTTGATGTTAAGAGATTTAAAATAAATTAAAGTTATTTGAAACTTTGACTTCTTGTTCACACTTTAATATTATTTTGCACTATCTACATATCACATTACACTGCCCTGAATCATGATATATCACAATGTGAAAATTCTGGCAATACATAACCCTATTGATCATGTGTGATTTTTTGTATGGGTTTTTCTCAGTGAAGACTGTAAGAAAGGGTCATAATCTTAATATGCCATCTAATTAAGCAATTAATTAATAATTAACGATAATAGGTAAACTTAAAGCAACAGCTGCCGTATTTACTCGCTTATAAGACAAGCCCAACTGCAAACTGCACAGACCCAGATGCACCGGCAGATCTGGGTCTATCCAGTTTTTTAGGGGTAATCAGTAGAACCAACAACATTGACCCTGATCTGCCAGTGCATTATGCAATGGCAGATTAGGGTTTATGTTGTGTACAGTTGGGCTCAACTTATTAGTGAATATGTATGGTAGCTTAGGCTAATAATTAGCATTTGAGACATGGGATTGGGAGGTCAGTTGTTTTGCCATAGTCATTAATGCTGTTCACATGAGCAAGAACATCACCTTGATTGCACCGGTTTATCCAGCTGTCAGTGTGTACCAACATTGACTTTGGTGTTAACCTGTGATGGACTGGCTTTCCATCCAGGAGGATTATGTACTCTCAGTCACTTCACACCATGAAAGTCAGAATATGATTCAGCTTCATAAGCTGCTGTCTGACTTTGGAAGACTGTTACCATAAATCCAATGGGTATACAGGAGTTAATTTTCTGGACCTTTATTGCCTTTCTAACACAGGTTCTGTTCATTTTGCAACCAGGATGATTTGAGTCAAACAGAGAAGGTAAATTATTCTTGGCAGCAACAGACATGCTTAAAATTTAGTTTCTTGTATGTTTAATATGGATGCAATATTTGTTTTTTTCCAAGTTATAAACAAGCTGTACTTTTATTTCCATCAGCAGTGTGCATAAACTAATATATAGTAACTTTTTTATTAAAATATATTTCTTGCATGAATCAAGCACCCAATGGATAACTGCATAGACCAATATCTGCCATCCCAAAAGGTGTTAGGTTATGGTTTTTGCTGATCATTCTGCTTATGATTTAAAGTGAACAATATCAACCCCAATTTTCTGGTGCATGTTGCACAGACAAATCTTGGTCCATTCTGTTCCTTGTCAGACGCATGTTATAATGAGAGCATCTCAAGCTTTACAAAGTGAGCTCTTATAATAATGCATGTGTCAATATATGGATTTTTAATAGTTTATTCTATGAAACATTTTCATCAACCATAAGTTTGTCATGAAATTGTAACATTTGAGCACTGGAAAAAAACGATCTCCAGTCGAATTTGTTTTGATCTCTGCTCCTTAGCTAAGCAATACTGGGTAACTAGTTATAGAACAGTCAAAATGTTTGGAATAAACAGAAAAATATTTTTCCATTTAAAGACGGACAGTAATTTTAAAAGAACAAGCTGTACACCATACACTGTAGTATTTCATTTGCTAAGCATAACATGTCAAATCCAACACATTTCTCTAGTGTCACCAATGGTGTCAGTCAGTGATGTCACGAGAAATCAGTCACCTGCACTTGACTCGGGCTTTGCCTATTTCATATTACATTACTAAATTCAGTAGTATGGATGCAGTTAATAATATTCCATTTATCATGCTACAGTATGAGATAGGTAAAACCCAGTAGTGAGCAAAGCATGCTGAACATGACTAACATTGTGTGACATAATGGAGATGTGATGCAATGTGTCTTGTGCACATTTCTTTGCCTGTGTTCCTGAGTTGGAAGAACAATTTATTGCATTGAATTAAAAATATTAGTACATATCTTTGAGATTGTTAACAGTAAATAAATTCCATGACCAAGAAAATATCAGAGATGAACCTTATGGACACTTAACCATATATACTCATGTATAAGCTTATACCAACTGTAAACTGCATAGACCTAGATCTGCCATCACATAATGCACTGGCAGATCTGGGTCTATGCGGTTTGTAAAGACTAATGAGTAGAACAAACAAAGTAGACGCTGATCTGCTGGCGCATTATGCGACATCAGATCAGGGTCTGTGTTGTTTGCATTTTGGACCCGGCTTATACACAAGCATAGACGGTATCTTTTTTCATTCTTTTCCGTAACGGAGTATGCACAACACCAGAAGATGACAACAGAGATTATAGACACTTCCAGTGCTACTGTTGTCATATTGATAGTGGTATAATATGTACATATCTTTGTTTATATATATGCATTATTTAAAGAGCTCACTGTGCAAGCACCACTGAAGCTTCATCCGCAATAAAGATCTGCTGATATCAGGGAGTAGAACTTGTAAGTTTCCAATTTTATTGCTGTCGAGACATTATAAATTACACATTACTTTTTTGGACAGTCATTTTTGTCTCACTTAGCACTCCGTGTATAGGTCATACATTAATGATTATGGATTGAATTACTGTGTTATACAGTAGGTCATAAAAAGTCATCTCTTTTGAGTTTACATCATAATGTATTTTTGCCCAAATTGAAAGTAAATTTTGGCAGAGACAATCTTATTTTCATTCTGGCAAAATGCTTTTTAAACTTGTTTTGTGCCATTGTATGGTAAAACTTTGTTCTAAAAGAATTTTTTTTATTTTTTGAAGTTACAATGTATAGCTTGAGTTATTGATAATGTGTGTTTTTAAGTTGCAAAAGATTCCATTTGTAAAGATTTCATATTTTGTCTTTCTATCTACTCGTTTCTTTTTTTTTTTTTTTTTTTGTTGCTTGCTCACTTTACATACTTGCTGGTATTGCATCACCAGATTTGCAGGTAAAATATATTACATCTACTTTGTACTCAAAATTAGTAACTCTTTAGTTCCTCTTACAGAAAAGCATGGAATATATTATTATGGATTTATCACTCTGTGAATTTTGTCACTACTCCTTCATGAACACTTGTAACAATCAAATAATATGATACAATTTCCCAGATGAAAGTTCTCTTTCCTGCATTCTTATGAACAAAGGAACCCCAGTAGGAATGGTTGTTTTTTTTAAATAATTTTTATTACACAGTTCAAAGTTTCATTTTTATTTTAAAACTGTACCTGTGGCAGTAAAATCTTGAACAATGTAATGATGATACCATTGATAAAGGATGTTGCTTTGTACATAAATTTCCCATGACTGCTAAAACTTCAAACTGGCATACCCTATCAGTCAAGCTTGCCCGTTGGCTGACACAATATTTTTTCTGCCCACCATGGCAGTTTCAAAGCCAGTGAATGATACAGTGTAGCTTCTTGACTAACCAGCATGTTTCCCAGTTAAGTTGACTCCACCTAGATCTAGTGCAGGTGGCATGGCCAGTGGACTTCAAATTTTTTTTTTAGCCCATGTAAACATGTCACGTGTTTGACCTTACTCTACTTAGTAATGAATAAGGCACTGTATGACTGTCATTCTAGGTATAGGTGTAACAAGTCTGCAAACCTGATTTTAGAAACAAAAATAGAGTTAGCTTTACCTCTAATAATAGCGTATACTTAAAATATGGGGGGGGGTGAGACAGAGAGAGAGAGATATCTACACTGTTAGGAACTCACTGTATGTTTTCCACAAATTGCAATTTGCCCAGCTTGTTTCTAACATGAAGGATATTGGATTTTAAATTGAAAATATGCAGATACATTTTTTTTAAAACTCCACATTTTGCATGAATATATAACAAACAAACCAGTAGTAGCCTACCGCAGACCAAAAAACCTCAAAGACATCCTGGTCAGAGCGAAGCTAACGCCAATCACAAGCCAAGACCACCCTAGCAAATCTGGTCCCTGTAGTGATAAAAGATTCAAAACCTGTCAACATATGATAGAGACCAGCACATTCTCTAGCAGTGACGAGCGAAAAATTGAACATACATGGTCCAAACAGAATGTGCAAAACAGAGAATGTAGTTTATCTCATCACATGTAAGATCTGCGGCCATCAGTATGTCGGAGAGACTGAAAAGCTACACAAAAGGATCAATCTTCACAGATCTGATTGGATGACAAAGAAGCTGGACAGAAGTCCAGTTGCAGAACACTTCTCTTCCCCTGGCCACACTTTCAGTGATGTAACACTGACTGCAATTGCTCACAACCCCAACTGGAGTTCAGAAACCAGGAAATAAATAGAATCTCACTGGATATGTGCTGCCTTAGAACACTGAAACCAAGCAGCTCAAACCATCAAGACTAGAAAAAAATAACTACACACAAAGAAAATCATCATCTGTTTACAGCCACCACATTTTCAATTAAATAATTCATTAATTTTGCTCATTAGTCACTCACTCACCTAAAATTACTACTGTTTTTTTTGTAGTTCATCCTGGTATTATTATTGCTATGGTCATTACTCACCTTACGGAAACAATGAAATATCTGGAATATAATCTGCAGTTACACCAATTTGCATTAAATAACGGACGACGATATGGCTTATCCCTTTGTAGGTCAGAAGCAACTAATTTACAGCATCAGCAGTCAAGTTGAAGCCATCTAGATGACACTTCAAACATTTTCAAGCTGTAATTCCCATAGAAATAGTTATGTCAACTTTTGTAATTTCAATGCTTTTTGTGTTTATTGTTTGTCTTGTCTCTATTTTGTGTTTGCCTGTGAAAAGAACTCAATGAGAGTTGAAAGCGCTTAGGCTAGTCAAAAACTAGTTTTGCACTGTTCGTTGTCAGTTTATTGCCTTTATTTTAATCAATCCTGGACACATGCGACCCCTTGTTGGATCCAGTGCACTTGAATGGACTGTTATTCACCATATGATTTGTACTCTGGGACCAGTGAGTTGCAAGAGTTACTTGTCCCTGTCCTCATTATACTCAACACAGTACACTTCTCAACTACACTGCTTATGCTTTTACCTAAAGAACCACATGCAAGCTTGATACTAAAATGGGTCAAAACCATGAAAATGTTATGTTCTAATACATGACTCCTTAGGTAAACATACAATAAGAGACAATGCTGGTGACTCGAGAAATTGCAGTTGCACACAAAGCCCTTGATGTCTTATTGGTATTCACATTTTCAGTGAAACCTTTCAGTAATCCAGGTGTCACAAGTTTTCTTTTCAATGAGCTATCACTCATCTTTGTGAGTTACTGTAGATTTGCGAGAAGTTAAGAGACAGAGAATGTCAGAATTTTATGATTTTCATCTGGTCAGACATTGTTATGCTTTCCCGAGATCACCAATATTTTCAAGACTGTGCCAATTTATTAATACAATGTTATGGCAAAGTAAAGATTCAAGCAGATATTTATATAAGTATGCAATTACTTTTCACAAGAAAAATGTCAGTAACTTGCATTTGAAGGAAGAATTCCAACCATCTCAATTTCCACCAGCTTTCATACTAAATGATCCATTTTGGCCAAAGCTCCATTCCAGAGAGCTACCAATGGGCACCATAAAAAGGAAGATTGCTTATTGGCCAAAAGAACTGGAACATTTCTATGTCATTACCCCAACTAGATTTCGACCAATCGGCTGTTGTCTCGACATTATCTGATTTATAAATAGATTTCAACAGTATGCATTGTGTGAAAGTTGATGGGAATCGGCTGAGACACTTAAAATACTCATTTCGAATGTAAGTTGGCAACATTTTTCTTGTGAAAAGTAATTACATGCATATAGAACTATCTGCTGGCATCTTCCTTTGGGCATGACAATGTGTCGTAAAGCTTCAGTCTTGAAAATACTGGTTACCTGGGGCAACTATAACATTGCCTGACCAGCAGAAAAATCAAAACAATTTTGACAATTTCTCTGTCTCTTAACTTTTCAGAGGTCTAAGTCATAAAGATGTGTGATAGCTCGTTGAAAGGGAAACTTTCTCCACATCAAAATGATGCCTAAATTACTGAAAAGTTTCACTGTAAATGTGTACACCATGAAGAAATCAAGGGCTATGTGTGAAACTGCAACATGATATGTTCATCATATTTAACCTTTTAGTATCAAGCTTACGTCAGGTAATTCTGTAAAAAAAAAGTTGTTTCCTTTGCAACATGTTCCAGACTGACAACAAGTAGACAAATTAGGCAAGGGTTATTTACAATTGACGCATCCTAAATGTTAAGCGATATTGAACTTCAGCACTTGTTAAGGGTAGAAAATACATCCAGATATATTCTCAAGATATGAATCTGCATCTACTTGGCCCAGGGATGAGTACATAATAAAATTGTACTCGACCCAACCAGTTTTTACCCAGTCAGGACAAGAGGACTAGTGGTTTCCCTGAGCCCTGATATATATATATGAAATTCTTGTAATTGATGGAGATGTCGTGTAGAAAAAGGGTTTTGACTGGCACATACTCTGTGAAACCAGACATTGATGATAGAAGCTCTCAAATATCAAAATATCATTATATCAATTTGTCTTGGATTTGTTTATCCACTAAACTGTCCAAAAAACATCTTAACAAAGTAAACTTCAAAGGTCACTGGGTCTAGTTTACAGCAGATTGTTTCTCTATCAAATACATTACCCAATCAAATTAACATTAGTAAATTACTCTCAGCTACCTCCAAATCAGCCCTCCCTGAAAGATGAAAAAATGTCTTTCCATCTATATATCATATAGATGAATGGAAGTAAGTCTTACATATTAACTCCACTTGTTCCTGCTAGGTGGCCACCAGTATCCTGGAAGTTTACCAGTTTAAGCTTGAGTGAAACCTATAACAGGATGCTCACATTTGCAGGGAAGGGTGGGAGGGATTGGTAGTAATGTAATCTGGTGATTAGTTTCAGGAAACATAATTTATTAACACATTTCCTTTCTCTATCAAATACATCACCTGATCACATTAATGTTCGAAGAATATGTCAGAGGAGGAGGAAAGAAGAGTAATTTCCTAATGCTAATGTGATCAGATAAGTTTTTTCGGAAAAACATAATTTACTAAAAAAAAATTCTTTCTTTGTTCGACAATCTATAGAGATGTTGCTAAGCTTAATTCAGAGGTGACTAGATCTAGTTTACACATTGTTTCTTTGTCAGACAATCAGTTGAGTTGTTGCCGACCAAACTTGTTTGGTAATTATGTGTTTCCAGTATTTTATATACTCTGTAACCACAACACACAAAAAAGAGGTGAACTTATCAAAATCACTTATCATTGGAAGATTGCCTCAAGGTCTGTACTACTGACATTACATTAGTCCCTCACACCACCTGTTTTATATATACTGTACCACAGTGTGTCAGCACATCATGCCTTTAGAATAAAATATGTGGAGCCTTGGCCCAAATTAAGAAAAAAAGAAACTGGCAAGAATATCTAACTTATTTGGGGACCTGATCAAATAAAATTTCACCATCCGACTAAACCAGAAATGACTGTTAATTAGGTGTTATGTATTTTCAAGGTAATACATCAGTTTATTTTCAATTAATAATTAATTATAATTACTTATTAAAAACAGTAGAGTGGAAATATGTTGTTGGGTGAAAATTCTATAGTATAGTTTTCTGAAAGAAAAAATTATTTTTTATAAACAAATAGTTTTAGAGGAAAACGGTTACTCACGGAAGGATAATATTAACACTAAAGCAAATCCAGAACCGAAAATGACACATTATCCAGTACATTTAATAATTAGCTATATCAATGTTTTCTCTTTTGTCACAACTTGTTATATCTCCTTGAATGTTTTTATATTAAATTTCACATATATGGCCACCATGTTAATTTTTGAGAAGAAATATCCAGCAAGAGCCATTAGAATTTCAGGATCTAATATGTATATATGCTTTTTTTTTTTCCAGACAACAGACTATTGTATATTGAGATATTTTGCTGTTGCAGTTATGTCTTACTACAATTTAATTCTTGCCAAAGAATTTATATGAGTTAAACAAAATTACAAATTCAGTTGGCAACTTTGGGTATTTCCAAATAATTTACACACATATTTGGACTAAAGCATTTTGAGCATGTAAATTAGTAGAAAGCTTGGTGTCTATCATTTACAAAGATGACATAAATCTTGCAATGAAAAAGCTATACAAAAAATAAATGTCTTAAGTATTATCAAAATTTTACAAAGTAATAATAATAATACTAATACTAATACTAATACTACTACTAGTAATAATAATAATAATAATAATGTCATAATTGCTGTAAATTACCATTTTTTTCTGTTTTATTTTATTGATCTAAATTTTTTTTTCTCTTCAAATTGAGCCCTAAATTCACATTATTATCGGTACAGTGATTGACATTATTTAAATACCTCACATAAGTAGCATATACCCTTTTGAATTTTGGAGGGAACCATGGTAGCTCAGTTGGTAGAGCATCAGACACATCATTCAAGGGTCGTGGGTTCAATATCCTTCCAGGACAGTCTGGGTCAGTTGTCTCAGTGTGTCTTTGGGAGAGGCACTTAGCTTCAATTTTCTCATCATGATATAGCCAATAATGTGTTAAAATTGCTGGTAAAACCAATAAAAACAAAAATAAAATTGAATTTTAGAACTGCCATGAACATGTGCATAAACTAGTACTATCAGTCACAAGTACTTTGTGTTTAGAAAATGTATGTAAAATTCAGCTACTAATGAGAGTTACACTTGAAATTAGTCTCGAAAGTTTCAAATTATTACCTTCTCTTGCCCTGTCTCACTCTCTCTCATTTAGTCACTATCTCTCTCTATGATACAACATATATGTAATATACCAAAGTCAAACTTTTTTTGTTTGTTATGCTACAGATATATGGGGATTGTTACCTTAGTGCCTTCGTTTGTTACGAAAATGCTAAGTGTCATGTATTGGCCAAAGGAAAGGGTGTACTGGCACATGATCTCGGTAGAGAGAGCTTGACTAGAAAACATGCTGGTTAGTCAAAAAGTTACAATGTGTCTTTATCTGGCTTTGAAATTGCCACAGTAGGCAGAACAGTGTTACATATAGCAATGGGCAAGTTTGATTTGACAGGGTATGACAGTTTGAAGCTAAGTAATCAAGGGAAATTTATGTATGAAGCGACATCATATATCAATGGTTTCATCCTTGTAGTGTAAAAGGTTTTATTGCCGCAGGTCTAAATGCTGTGGTTTTTCACTGACCTAGATGCTTTAATAAATATAATAATACATTTATCTGAAAAGTCTGGAATTGAACACACAGAAATAAAAAAATACAGAATTCCTGATTAAAGAACAGCAGCTTTTAAAATAATTCTTTCATGCAGATGAGAAAGGAATTCATTAAAAACATGAAGACAGCAATTTGCTCTCCATATAAACTTGACTAACAAATATTTCTCATGAATTTTGCTTCCATTTTTAGTTTTCTTGGATGTAAACCTCAGATAATATGAACTACAGTGGTCCCTTACTATAAAGTACCTCATAATAACACAGTCCCAGATATAACACAGATATAGTCATGGATTTCATTATACAGCACCTCATTATAACACAGTCCCAGATATAACACAGGTATAGTCATGGATTTCATTATAAAAGTTCCAGATATAACACAGGTATAGTCATGGATTCCATTATAAAGCACTTCATTATAACGCAGTCCCAGATATAACACAGGTATAGTCATGGATTCCACCATAAAACACTTCATTATAACACAGTCCCAGATATAACACAGGTATGGTCATGGATTCCATCATAAAGCACTTCATTATAACACAGTCCCAGATATAACACAGGTATAGTCGTGGATTCCATCATAAAACACCTCATTATAACACAGTCCCAGATATAACACAGATATTGTCGTGGATTCCATTATAATGGCTGAATTCTGTGTCTTCATATAATGTACCCCAGTATAAGGCAATCTCATAATATATCACGGTACACTTTTATGGCTCCACTAAACAGCATTATAGCGAGTGACCTTGTATTTATGTGGTTCAGAGAAATTATTATTTCAGGAGAATACATTGTACATGAGAAATATTCATGTTTAAATACATTGCAGAGGGAAAATATTCATGTTTAAATACATTTCAAAGGGAAAATATTCATGTTTAAAACCTTACCCTATCTTTAGATAGTATCAACACTGATTTTGAAGCAGTTTTAGGTAACATCTACACCCTTACCCAAGTTCTGAATTGTTGGAAAATAATGAATAAGTTTTTTTCTCTCAACAAAAGTCATTTATTAGGCCAATATTTTAAGTAATAAAATTTACTAGTACCACATGTGAATGTGCAAGTTTTGATTTTCATGTCAAACTGTTATTTCAAGGTAGCAATAAATTTGTAAATTTCATGACAACTGTCTATAACCATTAATATACATGTTGTTACTACATGTTGTAACATACGTATTCTGTATACTTACTTTTTTATTTATATTTCTTTCCTTTTATCCATCAAAAAGAGCCTCAAGGGAGTATACACTTGGACATTTAATTCATTATTATTACTGTATATACTTGGTTATAAGTCAAGTCCAACAGCAAACTTTATAGACCCAGATTTACTGTTGCAAAATGCATGAGCAGGTATAAGTCATTGCAGTTTGTTAGGAGTAATCATTAGAACACATGACATAGACCCTGATCTGCCGGTGCATTATGCAACAGCAAGTCAGGGTCTATGTTGTTTGTAGTTCGACTCAACTTATAAGTGAGTACATACGGTATTATGGCACTATGTTTTAGGAGGATGAGTAGATAACAATGAAGTTTTCAGATTTATAATACAGTCACCAGGTGGGGGGGGTCCAGGGCTCAAAGGTTACATTTTCATAGGTAATATAGACTCTTCCTAGTAGCCTGAATTCCCTGTACACTGATTGAAGGAGGTATATCATATTTAGTTGGGTGTTTTAGTAAGATGAGGGAGATATATCATATTGAGTAGGGTGTTTTAGTGAGATGAGGGAGATATATCATATTGAGTAGGGTGTTTTAGTGAGATTAGGGAGATATATCATATTGAGTAGGGTGTTTTAGTAAGATGAGGGAGATATATCATATTTAGTAGGGTGTTTTAGTGAGATGAGGGAGGTAGATCATATTTAGTAGGGTGTTGTTTTAGTAAGATGAGGGAGATATATCATATTTAGTTGGGTGTTTTAGTAAGATGAGGGAGATATATCATATTTAGTTGGGTGTTTTAGTAAGATGAGGGAGATATATCATATTGAGTAGGGTGTTTTAGTGAGATGAGGGAGATATATCATATTGAGTAGGGTGTTTTAGTAAGATGAGGGAGATATATCATATTGAGTAGGGTGTTTTAGTGAGATGAGGGAGATATATCATATTTAGTAGGGTGTTTTAGTGAGATGAGGGAGGTAGATCATATTTAGTAGGGTGTTGTTTTAGTAAGATGAGGGAGATATATCATATTGAGTAGGGTGTTTTAGTAAGATGAGGGAGATATATCATATTTAGTTGGGTGTTTTAGTAAGATGAGGGAGATATATCATATTGAGTAGGGTGTTTTAGTAAGATGAGGGAGATATATCATTGAGTAGGGTGTTTTAGTGAGATGAGGGAGATATATCATATTTAGTAGGGTGCTTTAGTGAGATGAGGGAGGTAGATCATATTTAGTAGGGTGTTGTTTTAGTAAGATGAGGGAGATATATCATATTTAGTTGGGTGTTTTAGTAAGATGAGGGAGATATATCATATTGAGTAGGGTGTTTTAGTGAGATGAGGGAGGTAGATCATATTTAGTAGGGTGTTGTTTTAGTAAGATGAGGGAGATATATCATATTTAGTAGGGTGTTTTAGTAAGATGAGGGAGATATATCATATTGAGTAGGGTGTTTTAGTAAGATGAGGGAGATATATCATATTGAGTAGGGTGTTAAATTAAGATGAGGGAGATATATCATATTGAGTAGGGTGTTTTATTAAGATGAGGGAGATATATCATATTGAGTAGGGTGTTTTATTAAGATGAGGGAGATATATCATATTGAGTAGGGTGTTTTATTAAGATGAGGGAGTATATCATATTGAGTAGGGTGTTTTATTAAGATGAGGGAGTATATCATATTGAGTAGGGTGTTTTATTAAGATGAGGGAGATATATCATATTGAGTAGGGTGTTTTATTAAGATGAGGGAGATATATCATATTGAGTAGGGTGTTTTATTAAGATGAGTAGATGATAACAAAGGTTTTAAATCCCAAATGCAACCTGGGGCTGGGAGATGGTCAGGGGCAAAAATAAAGAGGTGTGGATATTTGTGGCGTTCTTCCATTTCTAGTTTTTATTATTATTATTATTATTATTATTATTATTATTATTCATTGTAGGGTGACATTATCCTTCACAGTGATCATGTTATTGAGACCTTAACAAAACTAGTCATGATAGGGAAAAAGGAAGACATCTTCAAAATTGATAAGGCAGGAAGGTATGTATTCTATCCAGTTAATTCTTTTTCTTAAATGGAAAAATTGCCGTAGCCAAGATAACCATTCTCAACCATTAACATAGCTTTTTTATCAGGTCAATGGTTATTTTTCAGACAGTACTATCATTTTATTGAATAGAAATTGTTAATTCATAGTAAAGATATTTCAAAGATACTTAATGTTTGAGTTCAGAGTGAATTTTATAAAAATTTTAAAAGAGATACATACTGTTTTTTAGCAACTTGAATTCAGACATTTAGTGAAAACAACCATATAGTTTGTAAAATGTTTTACATTTTATACTCCTGACATACATATGAATGAAACATACAATGTTACCCATGTCTGTCTGTCATGTCACATCACATCCTGTTGCACTCGTCGATCATCGTGGGGAGCTGTGGTATCACACCTGGTAGAGCATCAAACTATTAATCTCAGGGTTCAATACCTGCCCAGGACAGCCTGGGTGTTGGCTGCCTCGGTGTGTCCTTGGGGAAAGGCACTTAGCTCCCATTTCTTTGGCATGATATAGCCAGTGATGTGTTAAAGTGCTGTAAAAATCAAAGATTGTGACAAATTTTCTTTCTACTCACAACAGTAGCATGTGAAGGATTTTAAGGATTGACACTAAATTTGGTATCAGGCTTGATGGAATAAAACCAAATTTGATTTTATTTTCAACTTTTTCTGGCAACATATAATGGCATTATTGCCCCTTTGCCCTTCAATTGCATCATATTGGCAGGGCATCCATGTCATATGGACACATTTCTAGTTAACCCATTATGTTTTAGATGTACAAATAATCATAGCTGAAAATATTAAACATAATTTTCAGCCAGTTTATGTTTAAGAAAAATTACAAATATTTGTTAATAACAAAATGTTAAATTTGTAAAAATAAAAAGATAAAAATTAAAGTTATAATAAATGAAAAAATTGTATGGATATTTGCGGTGTGAAAAATAAAAGGGTATGAAATATTACAATATAATGCCTACTATATTGTTTGTAATTATTTGTACACTTTATTATTATTATTATTATTATTATTATTATTATTATTTTAACATATTTAAATAATTATAGATAGTACAGTATTAATGATAATATTCAGCTGATTCTTAAATAAAAAATATTTGAAAAATCTTGATGAGAATGCAATTTTCTCTGGAGGCCAAATAAAGAGACAAAAATTAATTATGATTTTTTGGATTGTTGTGTATGCAAAATCAGAGGGCAACAAAACATTAGGTGTCTAACAATGCTGCTTTATGGTTAGAAAACTGAACACTCTAGGTGTGATTGCAGAATAGTACACATATAGCCCACAATCAGACTGGCCAGCATTCCATTGTGTTTAGATATATAGCAATTGACCTTTTGCCAGAGCAGAGATAAACATGCCGACTCATTAGCATTGTGCATTTCATAAAATCAGTATTTTATGTTGACACTTACCCCATTTGAATAGGTGTTAATTTTTTGGTGGATACTGAAATTTCTTGAAAAATGGTTTGAAACTGTTTAAGTTATGATGATCTGAATTTGTATATCATATAGTCAGTCAGATAGATAATGGACATTAGGCTTGAATATATGACAAGTTGTCAGTGTATCTGTATATTACATGATGCTTACACCTTAGCCAGCATAGTATCGGTCAGCGCAGTAAATTACATAATGCTTACACCTTACCCAGCAATAGTTTTGGTCAGCGCTGTAAATTACATAATGCTTACACCTTACCCAGCAATAGTATTGGTCAGCGCTGTAAATTACATGATGCTTACACCTTACCCAGCAATAGTATTGGTCAGCGCTGTAAATTACATGATGCTTACACCTTACCCAGCAATAGTATCGGTCAGCGCTGTAAATTACATGATGCTTACACCTTACCCAGCAATAGTATCGGTCAGCGCTGTAAATTACAAAATGCTTACACCTTACCCAGCAATAGTATCAGTCAGCATTGTAAATTACATGATGTTTACACCTTACCCAGCAATAGTATCGGTCAGCGCTGTAAATGACATGATGCTTACACCTTACCCAGCAGTAGTATCGGTCAGCGCTGTAAATTACATGATGTTTACACCTTAGCCAGCAATAGTACGGGTCAGCGCTGTAAATTACATGATGCTTACACCTTACCCAGCAATAGTATTGGTCAGCGCTGTAAATTACATGTTTACACCTTACCCAGCAATAGTATCGGTCAGCGCTGTAAATGACATGATGCTTACACCTTACCCAGCAATAGTATCGGTCAGCGCTGTAAATTACATAATGCTTACACCTTACCCAGCAATAGTATTGGTCAGCGCTTTAAATTACATAATGTTTACACCTTACCCAGCAATAGTATCGATCAGCGTTGTAAATTACATGATGTTTAGACCTTACCCAGCAAAAATAGTATTGGTCAGCGATCCATAGGTATTGACATGTGTTAGGATTTGAGTGACCTACAATGATAATTAATTGTCTGACAGCTTTAGGTTTTCTTATAGCCCTGGAAATCATCCTTTTCATTTCTTATGTGGATGATTCTGAAATACCATATGTACTTGCTTATAAGTCGAGTCCAACTGCAAACTGCACAGACCCAATTCTGCTATGGCATAATGCACCGGCAGATAAGGGTCTATATTGTTTGTTCTACTGATTACATCAAACAAACTGCTTAGACTAAGACTCATAGACCGCATGTACTAAGTTTCATCTCACCATCTCAGATAACTTCCATGTTACAGAGCAGACACATAATACTTAAAGTGTTGATCTCTGACCTTGACTTAAAACCCCCAGTATGGTATGCTGCACACTGCCTAGTGATGATATACAAGAAGACAATGTTTCATGCCTTATCTCAAAGGGCTTAAAAACTGCATAATGAAAATAAAGTGTGACAGGTGGATGGATAGCCAGACAGTATTAAATGCAAGTACCATGTCCTCCATTTTTTTTACAAAAACATGGAATGGGTAGGAAAAGAAGATTGTAACATGAAAGTTATCAATATTATTATATTGTAAAAGATACAAAGATTATTTTTAATGTCCAGTTTTAGTTATAAACTGAAATCTTCAGTTAAAATTTCAAAATATGATTTTGTCAGAGTAATTCTCATACTGATTTTGCATCTTGCTTGTGTTTCAGCATTACTCATGACCTAGCTAGTGGCAAACAGGGTTTTATAGAGTTTAGCAAGGGAGATAACTATCTCATCAAAAAGGGCAAGAATGGACATCTGACTGTGGTAGGTATTACTGGATAAAAATATCCATCAGTATCTTCTGCTGCAATGAATTATCACAATTTTAAACCTGAGACTGTTACTACTTGCATTAAACTTATCAAGGGTTTTTCTTTGCAGAAAAAAAAGCAGGGAGAGATGATCCATATTGATTGATGTGGCTCCGATTCAAAGTCCATTTTTCCAAAAACCATTTATAATCTACAACATCTTCAAGGATAAGTCTGTCCTGTGAGCTACTCTAGGAATAAAATAAAGAAAAAAATTAAAAACTTTTGTAAATAACTAAAGAACACAAGGATATAACTCAATGACATTTTTGCAATGTTTATATCAAAGTTTAAGGCAATATGGCCAGTTATTACAGCTTGTGGGTGCTAGAGTTTCGGTATATTGATCACACTTTTAAAAACTCCAGCTGGTTAATCATTAAAGATCAGTCCCTTTTATTTACAAACACACCTGTCAGAGAAATCTCATGCATCATAATATTAACAATTATCACCTAGTCACCTTGAAATTGGTGATGTGCATCAAAACAATTTTTGACAGGCCAACGTTTGAGAGTCAGCACACTCGGCAAATTATAAAGCCTACTCACAAAGCGCCAGTGGCGAGCTTAGGACTTGAAAGTCGTCAAATCCCGAATACTTACAAATATTACATTAAAAAATGCCACTGATGAGTTAAAATATAAACATTTATTCCATATTTATCAACACTCGCTTCATATGGCAAATATTCACATTACAAACCTCAATCAATTTTTGGGACTTGCCCATGGGCAAGTACCTTGCAAACTTGAACTTGCCTGAGACGAGTTTTGAGTTTGTCCTGGGCAATGGGCAAGTGGATTTGTAATGCCCTGGGATTACCATCATGTGTTAATGATCTGATGAAAGCCTTGCCTGAATGATAGCCCATTCATTACTTTATTGTCAATGTTATCGCTGGTTTGAACCAGTCTGAATTTCATTTGAAAAGTTGATTTACTTGCTACAGTATTCAACATAATACTGACACTGTGCACTATACAAATTCTTATTTGGGTAAATCCATGAGGTTAAAGATCATCATAAGTACACACCAACAAATGTCATAAACACTGTCCCCACCATATGTTCTAGGTGGATTTTAGTGGCTACTTCCCTCTCGTGAGGTGTGCTGGGATTGAGGCACAAAGCACTTAAAATAAATAATTTTTGTTTTAGTTTTGACCAAAAGATATGTGTGCACTTATTAAGGCATGTTCATGACCCAAATCAGGGTCATGGTGGGGTCCTCAGTAGGGTTGCGAAGGGTCATCAGAAGAAATTTTTTAAATCATATAAGCCTGAGGGTCGGGAGGTCCTGTTGGTGGCCAATTTAGGGTCGCAGCAAATAAAGGTTGGGAACCACTGGTATAGGGCCTCATATTGATGAGACCTTGAATGAGTTCAGTTTACAAAATACCACAAAACTATATACAGGAGTTACGTCTCCTGTTTGTGTGTCCTTTTGAATTTGGGTTCTGACCAAGGATTGTTTGATTTCAACCAAATTTGGCATGCAGCTTTATAATGATGAGACCTTGAGTTAGTTTAATTTCCAAGTAACTCATTATCATTTAGAAGAGTTATGGCCCCTGATTGCTGTCCTCTGGAAAATATTGGAGTTTTTGAGAAAATGCAGTTTAAATCATTTTGACCCTATATTTTAAGGTATCTATCTTTTTTGCCTTTATCTTTTATTGGCTTGGATTTCAATCCCTCTATGTCTTTGGCGTAGTATCAATTCACTTTGACCAAATATAGTGTGTATTACTAATAACAGTGACAAACTGTATGGTCTTAATAAATTAATGACAAAGAATAGATCCACTGGCCTTTCAATTTTATATGTCAAAAGTGGCAACTGATATTTAGGTAAATGGTTAGACCTCATAGTAGTTATCTCCCTTGGTTATTTTTCACAAATGGTAGTACTTCAAACAATAGCATACCTGCCATATTCCTCAACTGTGTTGGGGGTTTTTTAAGACTCAAAAAGTGTGTTTTGAGTTCAGTGCATGTGACCCCAAAAAAGCGACATTGTCCAATAGAAAATAAGCTATCTTTTCATACAAGCCTATGAAAAATGATTGGAAATTCAAATCTGAATAAAAGAAAATAACTTGTCTGTTTTCTTTAAAGCATTTAATACACTTACAAAAAGAAATATTAGTTAGCAGACTTAGCACTG
The DNA here is from genome assembly GCA_029931535.1 of Margaritifera margaritifera. NCBI lineage: Eukaryota > Metazoa > Mollusca > Bivalvia > Unionida > Margaritiferidae > Margaritifera > Margaritifera margaritifera. The sequence continues at coordinate 6,090,480 of JAQPZY010001684.1, forward strand.
TCAAATATCATCACAACACACATACACATATTTGCAAACACTTGCATAATCACAACCACACTGACATTAAATAAAAACAGACACCAAGTTTCTGTCTTTAAAATCCACTGTATGGCACAATATAGGCTGAATTAGATGCAGTCTTTGTGGCTCTCAATAGTTTAACAGGGGGTTTGAAAGTAATGCAAGTGTTATTTGTGTTCATCTTTGCACTTATTAAAGACTGGATGATACTGTTGTTCAAACTTCCCTGCTGGATTCTCTGAGCAAATTCTGGTCATAACTGAGTTGTTCTTGACAACCATAATCTTAGCATTGTCAGAACTGTATCTGATGCAGTTTGACCATGAGATATGCTTGTCTCTATAGGAAAAAGAATATCCATCACATTTGGGACTGACCACTTCTTTGGAGGAAAGAGGGGGGGGGGAGGAGGGGCCATAATATTTTCAAGTTTAATGGGGGTCTTACATGTAATACAGCAGTAATAAATTGACTCTGTCCATTACGGGCGCTAACTCTTGATCAATACATATCAAGTGCGTGTGTTTATTATTGTCTTTCAATCAACCTATTTCATGGCTAAAATCATCCTGAAAAGAATGGGTCAATTAATAGTTGCTATTTTAACAAGATTGAGATAACAAATAATAATAAAGACAACTAATCTGAATGTTGAATATGTTCTGGTTTGTCCCAATGTTACATACAGGTGGTGCTTCTATTTGGATGGATGTCGTACACTCCAGAATTACTTATGTTGATATGGTGTTTGCCGCATGTGCAAAAAATTAAATGCTTTCCCTTGCTGCTGTGCTTCACAAAGTCAAACTTGGTCAACCAGGAGTTCTGAAATTTAGTGTTGCTGGGCTTGTTGCTTCTTAATTCACAGAAAATGAGTTTTGACATTTTGCCTTAAAAAATGAATCACACTTGATCACTATTGCGATGACTGAAATAATCAATCTTTGCATTTTATATATGGAGTAAAATCTCACTTCAAAGAAATGTTGCCACTGTTCACAAACTTGCCAATAATATTTAATACAGATGGCTTAAACATTCTCATTCAAGACAATGATGTGTAATAACTTTTGTTCTCCCCCTTGCTGCTGTGCTTCACAAAGTCAGACTCGGTCAACCAGGAGTTCTGAAATTTAGTGTTGCTGGGCTTGTTGCTTCTTAATTCACAGAAAATGCGTTTTGACATTTTGCCTTAAAAAATGAATCACACTTGATCACTATTGCGATGACTGAAATAATCAATCTTTGCATTTTATATATGGAGTAAATTCCGACTTCAAAGAAATGTTGCCACTGTTCACAAACTTGCCAATAATATTTAATACAGATGGCTTAAACATTCTCATTCAAGACAATGATGTGTAATAACTTTTGTTCTTCAACACACATCTCTAATTTACCTATAACCTAAAATGAATTGGGTTGTTCCACTTTGTGAACTTTACCTATGTAAATTAGCATAATGGACTCCCCCACAAGAGTCTTCAAAGGACTTAGCACATCACCCTAGCTATTGTCAGCCAATTAAGTTATATATGAATGGTGGTTTTCTGCACCTGACTACCTTGCCTTTTAATTGCCTCTGTGACAATTAGCTGTATAAACTACCCAAAGGATAGTTTTACATGAGCTCTAAGCAGGACAGTTTACCGCTGATACATGCTACATGTTATGGGCATACATCGAGGTGGTAGTTTTTTTTCAAAAGATTACTGAAAATCATGTTTTTCGAAACACGACCGTGTTGGGGGGTTCGGGAGTTAAAAAATCGGGTTTTTAGTGTGACACATCATGTTATGGTAGGTATGCAACAGTAGAACTTGTTATTTTTTTAAAGGAAATCACCAAAATAATTCCTAAAATAATGTTTGAAATGTTAATATAAATTTTCTGGTGTCATATAAAGAAAACAAAATTTACAATAATATTATAAAGATTGATTATAGCAGTATGTTTGTGAGAGTAAAAAAGACCAATAATGACAATGTATCTGGAGTTTTGTTCTTCCATCTGATTTTATGTAAATTAGTATCAGTTGAACCCAGCAAGTCATCAGTGTTCTTAATACTTTGATATGCCTTTGACAAAGTTTTAACATCTCTACCTTTTATTTTTGTATCTATTTGTTCTAAATATTTACAGTTAATGAAAGAGTTTGTGTTTGCAATGGTTTTTTTTTTTTTTTCTTCAATTCTTTAGCTTTACATTTTTAGAATTTACCTTTTAATAGGCACCATATAGCCAGTATTGTGCTGACATGCTGTTAAATCTACATACATACATACATACATACATACATACATACATACATACATACATACATACATACATACATACATACTTCCTATGGTTTCTACAGCATAACTTTACCAAGGAATGTTGGTTTTTAACCATTTATCTCTAACCTTTCTATTGCTGAGACGTTGAATTAGCTGGATTCCCAGCATTTTCCATGTCATCATTTAGATCAGTTATGTCCCATTGGTTGCCAATTCCCCCAACTTTGGTTTCCCAGCACAAGTCCCTTTACCAGAAACAGGATTCAAACTTGTATGTTAAAGCTATGTGTGATATATCTATTATTTTTGCTTTAAAATTTTTGCATATTGTTATTTTCGTAAAATACAGCAATTTCCTATAATTATTTTAAAAAATAATGGATACAGATTTTATACATATATAACTCTGAAATTTAGCTGGGACAATTTTGGTAAATGTGCGTTCTACACGTATTTAATTCATACGATATAAGAAATTTGTCATGTTGAAATTATATTTGGCATTTACTGTACTTAAAATTGTACACTATTTAAATACAGCCCGTCTGCAAGTTTCCTAACTTGTTTGCAATCTCTCATCCAGTGTCAAAACTTTGCATGCTTTTTTCACTGCAGCCATGTTGTTTGTTTCACTGATCAGCTGACTGTGTTTCATCTATATATACATGTATACTCTGGTGCTCCAGTTAAGTACCTGCTGGAATCATGAAACAACTACAACAATGGCAGTTGATTGAAGCATGACTGGATTTTTTCCATTTGCATTATTTGTCTGTGTAATGTTACGGCATTGCAAGAAATAATTAGTGATATTGTCATTAAATGAAAAGAGTAAAAATGTTGAAGATTTTGTGCAAGAAAATAATTTATGATGAATGTTGCAAACACTTGTCTTTTTCATTCTTTGCTGTAATTAAGCATGCACAGCACTGGAAAATATGCTGGCAACTTTAGGTACTTCTAATGACACCATTTCAAACTGCTAAGGTATAGCTTTTGCATATTTCATTTTACTTACGTTATCTAAAGAGCTTACTGTGTGAGTGGGTCATTCAAGCTTCGCTCAAAATTATACATGAACAAATACAATACTTTATATGTAACAATATATGTACCCTTATTTGTTCTAATTATTGTTTCAGATTGTCCCTGCAGTTTTCTAGTATGCAGATTGATTGATTGATTGAAAGAAAATAAATAATTTTGACGCATCAGCAAAATTTTCATAGAGCAGCAGTTTACAACTGGGACCATGCTACTGAATTTTACCTGCAATAAAGATGACCACGACTTCTTTGACTGTGAAAAAATTGATAGCAATCTGCTTATATCTGTCGAGCCCACATTTAGTGGGTTATACGGATTACTTTTTCAGCAGTAACAGCATTTTCATCATCAACATTAAGATTTTGGATTAAAATTACCTATAAATGAGTGTATATCATAGCAAGATTCATTGGCACGATAGTGCATTCCAAGACAGCCTATTATAATGTTTCTTCTCTGCTTTGATGCCACCTGTTTTTCTTTTTTTGTGTGATTATAATCTGTACATGCATGTAAGTAATTTAAAGATCTTGCACAGGTGAGATTCATGGCCTGAAATTGAGAATACAGTCTAGTTGGGTGAATCAGACTTCGGTTGCTTTCAAAATAATATCATATATGGGAACTACTTTTGAATTTATTTATTTTTGTGGTTTGGTCAGAAATTCTCTTTATGTTAGTGCCTAAACTGGTGGATACACTAAAAACTAAAAAAGATTAGAGAGTCCTTTTTTCCTCAAAAGTGGATATTTGTCTGAACTGCATACACAGGGTGAAAATAAAGTAATCACTTTTATACCAGTGCAGTGACGGTGTCAACAATGTTCAATAATGGACCTCCAGGTCAGGCTGTACACTGATCTAACATTGTATAATAGGCCAGCAGGTAGGCTTTACACTGATCTAATGTATAATGGACCTGCAGGTCAGGCTGTACACTGATCGAACATTGTATAATGGGCCAGCAGGTAGATTTTACACTGATCTAACATCGTATAATGGGCCAGCAGGTAGACTTTACACTGATCTAATGTATAATGGACCAGTAGGTCAGACTGTACACTGATCTAATGTTGTATAATGGGCCAGCAGGTAAGAATCTACACTATTCAATTGAAATCATGAATAGAGCAAATACTGTAGACCTCTATCTGCTGGCACATAATGGGATGCAGATCTGGGTTATCATTATTACAGCTGAATGTGTGTTATACATAAGAAGATATTGTAGATATAACTTAACAGTTGATATTTATTTCATTGTGTCCGTTGTGCCTAATGTGATTCAAAATTGGTATGTATGTAAATGTAAATTACAGATGTTGATATTTAAGTACTATATGATATTTAATATGTGACTTTTTGATTGTGTTGCTGTTTGTTTTGTCCATGTTTACAGAATAAGGTATGGAAAAGCAATGTCCACATGTTTAATAATATATATTACATCTGAAATCTACGAGATATTCACTTTTTGTGATTCCAGTGTAATATGATCTACAAATTAAGACTGATGTCACAATGGAAATGTATCATGGCCTGTGCCATACAGTTTGACTCTGACATTTGTGGCAAATGATGTCACAATGGAAATGTATCATGGCCTGTGCCATACAGCTTGACTCTGACATTTGTGGCAAATAATGTCACAATGGAAATGTATCACGGTCTGTGCCATATAGCTTTACTTTTTGACTTGTCTCAAATGATTGTGACATAATTTCATGATATGTGTATCTTGCAAAGGTAAAATGTTTGTTTTGCGTGGTATTTTATACCCTGTGACTGACATGAACTATGTACATATATATGATCTCATAAACTGTACCTTTATAATATGTATCCCAAGTCTGAATCGCATAAAGTGAAAAATGTTGCACAGGGATGCAACATGGCTTGTGTTTTGATAATTATAACAACAGAAAGTGTATATTGATTGATCAATATTGCATAAAGTGACAAATATTGTAAAGGGATGCATCATGGTTTGTGTTTTTGGAATTACAAAAACAGTGTATCCTGATTAATCCATCTAAGGTTTGTATTGCATACTATGTCAGTACAGGCTTTGTTAGAACACTAGTCCTAGTTTATTGTATCTTATAACAGAAATTGTCAAGGAGCTAGGAGGAGGCTTATTTTTCCTTTGAAGACCAAAAGGTTGGAAACCAGATTTTAGTTTTTAAAATATGTGCCAAATATGAATCGGTCTTATATGCATGAATCTGGCTAATCTTGCAAACTTGGCCGCCTTATTGTTTCATATTCCTTACTTTGAATACAAAAATAAGAACAGGGTGTAGATTTACTAACACTTTAATAACTCTCACAAATTTGCCTCAAGATCTTAATTTTTTTGCATTTTTTTTATTGCAAATGCGCTGTATAATGAGGACTTAACATCTTTTGCAACATTTTTAATACTGGTGATGTTGGCAAAAGTCAAAGGTCAAAGATAACATAAAAATCAGCTATAACTTTTAATCCATTTACAGAGTATTTGTTGTACATGTGAATTTGCACTTTTCATCGTCTTGGTAGATATACATGCACACCATTCTTTTATTGTCTTGGTAGATATACATGCACGCCAATCTTTTATTGTCTTGGTAGATATACATGCACGCCAATCTTTTATTGTCTTGGTAGATATACATGCACACCATTCTTTCATTGTCTTGGTAGATATATATGCACACCATTCTTTCATTAAATATGATTCAGAATAGTTTTAACATTGAATAGCTTGGACATTTTTAAACTAATTGGGAATGAAATTATTCCTTTGTAAAATTAAGCAAAATCGTAATGTGGTATAAGACGTTTTTACTGCTTTACTGGTCATACACCAGAAGAGCATATGGGATGGTCTGTTTTCCGTCGTCCGTCCATCCATTTGCACAAGTTTGTTGTCACTACTCCTCCTAAACTTTGTAGAGGATTGCCTTGAAACTTTACACACACATTCATCCCATGGTCTAGTTGCTCCTGAATGAAAATGGTGCTTATTGGATATCCAGTATGGCCACCACAGTGGCCATCTTGAAAATCTTGTTATTGTTACTCCTTCCGAATGGATGGTCATATCAACATGGGATTTTCACTAAAAGACTCCTTATGATTGTCTAGTTGGTGCTAAATAAAAATGGTGCCGATCTGATGTCCAGTATGGCTGCCACAACAACGATCTTGAAAATCTTGTTATTGCTACTCCTGAATGGAAAGTCATATCTTGAAAATATTGTTTTCTCTACTCATATCCAAATGGATGGCTATATCAACATGGGGTTTTCAGCAATAGACTTCTTATGATACCTAGTTGGTCCTAAATTAAAATGGTGCCAGTCATACATCTAGTATGGCTGCCATGACAACTGTCTTCAAAATCTTGTTGTTTCTACTTCTCCTGAATGGATGATCATTATGACATGGGGTTTTCACCAAAAGACTTCTAATGATGTCCACTTTGTCCTAAATGAAAATGCTGCCAAGCGGACATCTAGTATGTGTACCACAGCAGCTAATTTGAAAATCTTGTTATTGCTGAAGAATATCAGTGATGGTTTCAAAACTCGACAGTTAAAAGGAAGAAATAGTCTTATCTTGAATCCCTGCAAATTCTTTACACCCAGTAGACCGTAAGTCCCTTGAAGGGACTCTTGTTATTAAAACATGATTGTATGAAACCAAAAAATATAAAACTTTGAGGTATATGCTCTTTTTCACTGAAATGTATGCTCCAACACATCATAACAATTCTATAGAGAAGGTAAAGATGCTGACTCATGCTGTTTACCTCCAGTACATTCAAATACACATGAAAAACAGATACACTGATAGTTTAATTTTATGAACTTTATGAATTAGTCGATTTTTAAGTTTTCTTTGACCTTTGACCTTTGATGATGTCACAGTATTAACAATGTGACAAAAAGATGGTAGGGCCTTATAAATCAATGTATATTTAATTACCGTATATACTCACATATAATCTGAGTCCAAATGCAAACAACATAGACCCTAATTTGCCATCGTAAAATGTGCCGGCAGATCAGGGTCTATGTTGTTTGTTCTACTGATTAGTCCTTACAGAGTGCATAGACCCAGATCTGCCAGCGCATTATGCAATGGCAGATCTGGGTCTATACAGTTTGCAGTTGGTTATATGCAAGTATATATGTTAGATCATACTGAAATCTAAGAATCTGAAGTAAACTTGAAGAGTCATTCATGTTTAGGTAACTCTACTCCAGTTTCAGTTTCACATTCAACGTAAGGAATTGGAGAAAATTAGTTGGCAATGTCTATTACAAATGGCCATGCTTGTGCAGCTAAGACTGCCTGGTGTGTATTTTGTACATATGTATTTTTGAACTAAATTTTGGCCTCAGACAGGAAAAACCCAACATAACTCTTGCTTTAAAACTGTATTGCACATTTTGTATCATATCAAATGCAATACATGTCTTACAATAATTAATCATGACTAATGTTACAGAAACTGAGTACAGAACTGTATCCTATGTATTTATGGTCTTACTTGCATTACATGTTATGAGTTAATGCATCATAGCTTATTGTACAGGTTCTGATTCCATAAACCTAACGTGTATCTTCAGACTTGCATCCAGTAACATGTATCAAATATAAAGAAGAATGTATCATCCCTTGAAAGTATCCATAGATTTTCATTACATTTATGCATCTCATTACACAGATAGCACCATCTTCATGTGCATATAATGGCCTTTCTTTAAAGATCTGACTGTATTATGTAATATTGTTAAGCCAGAGGTGTCAATGATCGTAAATGTTGACTTAAGTCGCATCATATCTCCTACAGCTAGCATAACTAAAGTACAAGTCATACAGGATATGTATGTACCGTATATACTCGCATATAAGTCGACCATAACTGCAAACTGCAAAGATCCAGATCTGCCGTCACATAATGCGCTGGCAGATCTGGGTCTCTTAAGTTTGTTAGTAGTAATCAGTAGAACAAACAACATAGACCTGATCAGCCTGCACAATATGCAATGGCAGATCAGGGTCCATGTTGTTTGCAGTTGGACTCAACTTATAAGTGAGTATATACAGTATGTTGTACCTACTATTTCAACCAAAGAGTGTCATTTTTGAGACCTTAATTACAGATACCTTTAAATGGTGATTATTCAGCTTATTTTGCTGTTTATTGATCATTATTCCTTGCAGGATCATTATATAGCTGCCCTAGGAAATATATGCATATTAGTGTTAAAGTATGTGGACATTTTTCGACAAGACCAGCCAATAGGTGTGATAAGGTGTAAACCAGATTGAATGACACATGCTGTGATGTCAAAATGGAAGCACTGTATAATGAATAAAATTGTCACTAGCCCCTGAACTGATAATGATTAAACTCGACTTCCATTTCTCTTGACCCAGGTTAGTGCCCAACCTCTATTACAAAAGTCCACAGTGATTGATAATTTTTGTTTGGAAGCTTTTGCATCATAACAAAAGTATCGATCACTCAACAATCAGAAATGAACAGACTTTTATAAAACTACATTTGTATTAAATTTTAGAACAACAATTAATATTTTGTTTAAGACCAATAAAGGTGCCTACATGACCACATTGATGTCCATTATAACATACATACATCTGAATTTGTATCATCCCATCATTTGTGTTTCATTACACAAATTATGTGCTGACTTTGTTCATAAATTATACACTATCTATTTAATGAATGGAAGATTTGACATGAGAGTTCATGTGATATTAAATTTATAAAACTGACTGAATATATATTGTTGTTATATGTCACAAGCTGCTTGCAGCAAGTAGCATTGTGTATGCTCTAACAAGTTTTATAAATTCTGTATCACATGAAATTAAGTTTGAGATTCTATTATTACACAATGTTAAGAATTTACATTACTCAGTGATATTGCTTTGCAGTATTCCTTAGTATTATACCACAGTTTGATGTGTGATTTTTATGAGATGATGTTATGATGCTAATAAAGGTTAACTAGGAGCAGATTAAGATTGGGTAATGAAGGAGGGGGGGGGGACAGACAGTTAAACCCTCTCTGTTCAGTCAGATAGTACACTTTTCAGTGTAAAAATGGAGCAAATTTTGCCCCTTTTTTCAAAACAAAGCAAACCCTATTAGCTTGAATCCCTTTAGAAAATTCCCATATTTTCCCATGTTAACAATATGGGATAAAATTGAAAGAAAACATTTTCATGCAACTGGATTTTTTAAGAATATATCTCCACAATTTGTATGATTGACTTAACGATGTCCCATGACAAGTACAGATGACCCTGTATAATCTGGCATTGACAAAAACAAATAATAGTTCCGGCAGAATTTGGGCAGTAAGCAGGAATACTCCATGTCAAATCCATGATAGCAAGGCTATGACATTCTAAATTGTACAGCCATAATTGGCAGGGATCTGGAATACTCAAGGGCTGAAATAGATGGTTTCCATTGTATTATCAAGTCTTGGAATTTATATTCTATGTTTGGTTCTTTAGTTTGTTTTTTTACATTTAAACTTTGTAATCTGCTTTTATTGATTCCATTCATTGTTTCCTTTCATTTTTGTTCATTTGGAATGCTGTTACTAAGGTCAAGATTTTTGTTTTTTGATAGTATTAAATGGAAAGAACCTGTTCTTTCATATCTTGTATTAATAAAGTGTGCTCTAAAAATAGAAATGCATGAAATTCAAAAGACGGAATTAAATTTATGATATTATAAAAATGTAAATGCAGTTACAATAGATGTAAGAGTATAGTTTAAGAATATTTGTAAGCAGATTTTCCTAATTCGTTCTGTTAAAATAAAAATTCTATAGATGCAACTACCAGTGATGGTGGCAGGTAGAACAATTTCACAGCTTGTTAGTAGTGAAATTTTTTTGGTGTAAACAGTAAATAATCTGATTCTGGATTATCATGCAAAAGGTTTTCAACCATGTAAATTTAGCAACAGCCCAAAATACAGGTAAATAGATTTTCAAATCCATGACATAACCTTCATTGTATATTATATTTACTTTTGTATCACAAGCTCTAAACTGTGAACAGCACATAGACCCTGATCTGACATCACATATTACACTGACATATCAGGAATACATAGACCTTGATCTGCCATCACATAATGTACCAACATATCAGGAGCACATAGACACTGTGTTGCCATCACATAATGTACCAACATATCGGGAGCACGTAGACCCTGATCTGCCATCACACAATGTACCAACATATCGGGAGCACATAGACAGTGTTGCCATCACATAATGTACCAACATATCAGGAGCACATAGACACTGATCTGCCATCACATAATGTACCAACATATCAGAAGCATATAAACACTGATCTGTACCAACATATCAGAATCTTCACTGTTGTTCATTCAAAATTCTAAGTAGAATAAAGAACAAAGACCCTGATATACAAGCTTAATGTGTGACAGCAGAGCTGGGTCAACATGGAAACTTCACATATGAGTGCACAATTATATACATTTTCAGTCAATTCATATATCCCAATGTATTAACAAAACTTGAGCTTGTCTTGTGTTTGTGTTTGTGTAAAATATCTATGTATGACTTTTGGTATTTCGTTAACTTTCAAGGTATTGTAGGATTTTTCATGACCTGGGCTAAAACCAAAGAAAAGAGTCTTTCATTCAATGTATCCATGTGTGTAGCCTCGATACAGGTTACACATGTTCTGACATCAACAGCGATTAATGTTTTTGTGGAGTCCTTGATATCAACAGCGATTAATGTTTTTGTCGAGTCCTTGACATCAACAGCAATTAATGTTTTTGTGGAGTCCTTGACATCAACAGTGATTAATGTTTTTGTCGAGTCCTTGCTTAACAGATAGTGAGACATGAGTATCATTTTCCCATTACAATTCTCTATTACACTTTCTTTCATTTTTATTTTTGCAATTAATAAACGGTGACTGTACTTGAAAGCATGGGTCCCACATGAAACATTACCTTCTGTGGAACCCTTGTTCTGTATAGTTACAAGTCCCTAACCTTTGGCTGTCATACTTATTCCATATAAGCATAAATCCGAAAGAGTTTGTTATCATACTTGGACTTTGCAATCAGTAAGCATTGCAGGGTATTGATCTTTTCATATTTACTCACCCTCTCCCTCCTCATGAAGCAAGGTCAAGGTCCTTATCAAATCCTTGGTTTTCATTTAGAGTTTTTCAGTATGGTCATATATTCTAAACATTTGGGGGGATTTCTGTCATACTGGTAATGTAGAATAAGCAAGTATTACTGTTCTATCTTCATGCACACTAACCCTCCCTGTGCCCCTGAAACAAAGTCAGTCACTTGTAAATTTTGGAGTTTTTCAGTATGGTCATAAGTCCCCAACCCTTGGAGATATCACTGTTCAATATGGTCATAAGTCCCAGACCCTTGGAGATATCATTGTTCAATATGGTCATAAGTCCCAGACCCTTGGAGATATCACTGTTCAATATGGTCAGAAGTCACAGATCCTTGGAGATGTCACTGTTCAATATGGTCTAAGTCACAGACCCTTGGAGATATCACTGTTCAATATGGTCAGAAGTCACAGATCCTTGGAGATGTCATTGTTCAATATGGTCTAAGTCCCAGACCCTTGGAGATATCACTGTTCAATATGGTCAGAAGTCACAGATCCTTGAAGATGTCACTGTTCAATATGGTCTAAGTCACAGACCCTTGGAGATATCACTGTCATGCTTGATTGTGTAATTAAAAAGCAGTTCTTCTTTCATTTCATGCACCCTATCCTCCCTTGCTTCTGGGATATAATCAAAGTCATTTCAAAATGTTTAATTATATCATGCAGATGAGCGTGCAAGACATGCACTGTAGTTCCTTAGAATCCTTGAATGTACGATAATTGAACAAGTAACAGAAATGTACACCTGTTCCGTGTTGTTGTTTTTTTTTATAGCTTATTGGGATACGCAAGAGGCAAGCTCTTACTGAATTTTTGCCATACTTGATATTTCATTGTAATAAAAGATTCTTGATATAATGTCATTTTTTACACATGTATATGTTTTTGATTATTGGTGCTTGTATTGGTTAATTCTTGGTGATTTCTGAGAATATACTTCAATTTTTCTGTCTGTTATATCTCATCTAATAGTACCATATATACTTGCATATAAGTTGGATCCAACTACAAACTGCATAAGACCCAGATCTGCCGTCGCCTAATGTGCTGGCAGATTAGGGTCTATGCAGTTTGTCAGGAGTAATCAGTAGAACAAACAACACAGACTCTGATCTGCTGGCACATTATGCAACAGCAGATCAGGGTCTATGTTGTTTGCAGTTGAACCAGATTTGTAAGCAAGTACATACAGTAAGTTACAAGATGAACTCCAATCATTGCACAAGAAAGGCTCTTAAACATCCCTTGTGAATGATTTATGTATGTTATATACTGTATGTATTTCTGTATATGCTTTGCTTAATTATTTATTGCAATATTTTTTATAACCTAGACAATTGGCGCTGGAGTTTGTCATTTGTATCTAATTACTTTCATTTCCTAACCTGATTATTATAATATATCTATCACATGGCATGTATCCCTAAACCTGTGCCATAATACCAGCATTTCATGACATCTAGATAATACCAGCATTTGATGATATCTAGATAGTACCAGCATTTCATGACATCTAAATAGTACCAGCATTTCATGACATCTAGATAATACCAGCATTTCATGACATCTAGATAATACCAGCATTTCATGACATCTAGATAGTACCAGCATTTCATGACATCTAAATAGTACCAGCATTTCATGACATCTAGATAATACCAGGATTTCATGATATCTAGATAGTACCAGCATTTCATGACATCTAAATAGTACCAGCATTTCATGACATCTAGATAATACCAGCATTTCATGACATCTAGATAATACCAGCATTTCATGACATCTAAATAGTACCAGCATTTCATGACATCTAGATAGTACCAGCATTTCATGACATCTAAATAGTACCAGCATTTCATGACATCTAGATAATACCAGCATTTAATGACATCTAGATAATACCAGCATTTCATGACATCTAGATAGTACCAGCATTTCATGACATCTAAATAGTACCAGAATTTCATGACATCTAGATAATACCAGCATTTCATGACATCTAGATAGTACCAGCATTTCATGACATCTAAATAGTACCAGCATTTCATGACATCTAGATAATACCAGCATTTCATGACATCTAGATAATACCAGCATTTCATGATATCTAGATAGTACCAGAATTTCATTACATCTAGATAGTACCAGCATTTCATGACATCTAAATAGTACCAGCATTTCATGACATCTAGATAGTACCAGCATTTCATGACATCTAAATAGTACCAGCATTTCATGACATCTAGATAATACCAGCATTTCATGACATCTAGATAATACCAGCATTTCATGACATCTAGATAATACCAGCATTTCATGACATCTAGATAGTACCAGAATTTCATAACATCTAGATAGTACCAGAATTTCATGACATCTAGAGAGTTTATAGTGTTTGTTATGCCCATGCTTCAGTGTTGTGGATATTGTGAATTTTTTAAAAGTTGGTATGGGCTTATCTTCAAGCATGGTCTTATCTTCAGGCATGGGCTTAACATCAGAGAAATAAAGTCAATGCATTTGGTAAAGTGCCACTCCTGTATTTTATATTTCTCTTTTCTTACTAAGATCATATGACATTCTTGAAAATGTCAGTGTAGGACCAGTTTTGGGACCAGTCAGGATTTATGCAAGTAAGTGAGGAGGTTTACTTGTGTCAGGACCAAACATTTATGAATTATATCAGTAAAATATTATATTGAGGTTATTTTATGGTTATCTTTTAAGGTTTTTTTCCTTTCCTTTACATTAATCTTTTCTGTTTTTTTTTTTGTTTTTTTGTTGAGTTTGTCGATTAAATTTTACATCAGCATTTGACTGGGTATTTAACTATATTAGATTTAGCTTTTCACCACTGCACCTATGAATGTTGATGCAGCAAGTCTATCTATTCAGAGAAAAAAGTTGAATGTAAGTAAACAAAAAAGGAGATATATTAACAGTTCTTCAAATGCTGTAAGGATTCATGAAGACATGCATAGAGAATATATGAAAGAAATATACAATGCCTAAGTGTTTTATTCAAACTACAGCAGACTGTCTTAGTGAACACTTCTGTGTAAGGGACACTTGTTATTAAAGACAACAATTATAAATCTTTTTACTTAAATTTACCTACATATTTAAGTTATATAAAGGACACCTGCTATTAAAGACAGCAGTGATAAGTATTTGTACTTAAATTTACCTACATATTTAATCCATATAATGGACACCTGTTATTAAAGACAGCGTGATAAGTATTTGTACTTAAGTTTACCTACATATTTAAGTTATATAAAGGACACCTGTTTATAAAGACAAATTTGTATTCTGGATTTACCTACATATTTCAACTTTATATAAAGGACAAAATTGTATGGATCCTTGAGTGGCTTACATGCTTTACTTGTACTTCAAATTTAAAATTACTGGTAAAATCACTACTTACTCTGTTCTTCTTTTTTTTATTTTTGTCTTGTTGTGCATTGTGTTTGTATCACATACATTCATAAGTGAAGTACATGTATTTTGTAATTTATTCACAATCAACACCATGACTATTGTAATTGCATCACTGTTGGAGCCTAAGAAAACTTACCTCTTGTATTTAGGAGAATGTTCCGGCCGCTAATTAGAATAGTTTGTTCTTTAAAATCATTATTTTCTACTTTGAAAAAAAAATAGTGATTAACGGGGAACTTTTAACTGATATTTTTGTCAGCACTTAAATTGGTGAATTGGAGAATGTGTGTTATTGCTTCATTGAAGAATCAAGGTTTGATGGATCTTTAAATTCATGGCTCATAGAAACCATGAAATTCATGAAAATTGATACTCAACCAAAAATATAGAATTACGATATTCAGTTCTGATCAGAATTTCTGCTTTTTTAATACAGAGTATGCATTTTGTATTTTGTATGTCTGACTGAATGCAAAATATTTTCATGTGTAAACAGATATCTAGTTCCATGACTCGTGATTTTGTTATCATCACTATTTTTCACAACATGTATACATGTATCATGATTTACAGCATTTGAATTTTCAAAAATATTTAATAAATTTTCTGAATTTGTTTATTTTTAGAAAAGAACCATTACTGTGTGTTGAAAATGAACCTTTTGACAAAAGAAATCCATTTTATAATAATTAGTATTAATTTAGCAAATCCTGTGTATTCTTAATTTCAAACCTTGATACCTCTTGCAAAATTTGTTTGTTGCAATACAAAGACAACAAAGACGAAAGTTGCTTTTAATTCCATATATATTTTCATGTGCAGTTTTTGCCCATGTCCTTTTTCAGCATATCTAAGTGTATAACTTTTCAATTTTTATCTTTGCAACATATTATTTCATTCTGTAGGTAAAATTTTCAAAATTTTTCACCAGGTCTGAATTTCTCCCAAAAAAATCTACTTTGGACTTAAACTTAAGTCCAGAATCTAGCAATCCGATTGGCTGAAAATTAACTCATACTTAAAATTGACCAATCATATGTCTTATGTCCTGACTTATTTCAACAATTTATACTGGTGAAATTAAGGTGAGTTAACTAAAAAAAACACCTATTAAACCATATGAAAATTTTCCATTTACGCTATCTTAGCCTTTATGGTTCAATTAAGTTTTCTATGGACAAGGTACAATCACAGCTAGCTATTCATGGACTGATATTAAAATGTAATATATGGTAACAACTACATGTATTTATTCAGAAAAAAACAACAATTTTGATTGTACATGGTGCACTCATTACAGTAAACCCTCATTATAAGGCACCTCTGTATAGCAGTCCCTCATATAACACTGGTCATGTGTCCCATTTTTGGGATACATTTTTTTTAGATAGTGGACCACCCTCATTATAAGGTGACCTCACTTATAAGGCAGTACAGATGTATGGCTCCCCTGAACAGCATTATAGTGAGGGAGTGCTGTATTTTAATTGTTTACAATATTCAGTTACAAATCTGTTTAGAATTAAAAGTATAAATTGTATGTAAAAGGACAAATCCTTTGCTTTTTCTCCACATAGTTCCCCATATAATTGGAAACATTTAACTATGAGGTGGATAATTGGAAAAATGCACCAAGTGAAGTTAATCTCGACTTTTATTTCAAAACATGGAAGAAGAGTTGTTTCAGTTCTAATTGGAAACATGGTAACATTTTGTAAGTGTTTAAAGCTTAAAGAAATTTTTTTTAAAAGTACAAACAAAAAAACAAAAATAAATTATTCAGAAGCTTTGTGCTGTTTAGGATTTCATGTAAAATGTCTTGATTATAAAACATCCTTCCAATTTTGGAAGCTGGTAAATGTGCTGCCTTGTGATCAATATTTAATGCCTTTGATATATGTAATATTGTGCTTATTTTGCAGAAATTTAAAATTTCATACATATTCTTTGTATATAACAAGTTCTTTTTCTGGACAATGTTTGTGAATATTTGATGATCTACATTGATGTAATGCCACTTGTAAGTTCTACAGAAAGCTAGTCTTATTGTATGTTTATTTATAAAATTTGAATATAAATATAATAAAAATTGCCAATATTGTTGTTTTTCTTTGTTACATTTCTGATAGATCAGTATAATCTTCCCCATAAATGTAGGCAAGATAGAAAAATCAAACCTGAGACAATAAGATTTGTGTCCGAGACCAGGCTTGCCAATTTCCTGGTAAAAATCTCATTCCATGGGGAATAGATTTTCCTATGTTCTCCACATGTTTGAGAAAGATTCTTTTTACTCTCTAAATGCATCCTTTTTTCTTTCAGCAAAAACATTGCAAAATATGAAAAATCTGTGTGGAATTTGCGCAATACTGATATTCATAGATGACATGGTAATCTTGCCCATGAGAAAACTTGGGATAACTCTGACTGTTGGGCGTAAAAGAAAGATTTATTTCTTTATTTATTTATTGCTAGATTTTATAAAAAGTAATCATGGTTGATTCATTGTATATGGCATATGTGTTAGGTAATGGATATGAGTGAACTTTGATAATGGAGAAAACTAAAAGTCTTGTTCAAGACAGCACATTAAATATAACCTAAAACATTCAAAGGGCAAATAAAAAATATTCTGTGAGTTTCATATCAAGTATGTCTTCTTTTGTCTTGTTATATATATGTAGATACTTGGAATATATCATGCATTTTTTAAATTTGAAATTGATATAAGTGACATTTTCCCTTCATTAAAATGATGAATCTGTTCAACAATTGAGTGTCATGATTCTGTCATAATACATATCTGTCCAACAACAATTAAATGTTATGATTCTGTCATAAGACATATCTGTCCAACAACAATTAAGTGTCATGATTCTGTCATGATACATATCTGTCCAAATACAATTCAGTGTCACAATTCTGTCATAATACATATCTGTCCAAGAACAATTTAGCATCATGATTCTGTCAATACATATCTGTCCAACAACAATTAAGTGTCATGATTCTGTCATAATACATATCTGTCCAACAATTAAGTGTCACGATTCTGTCATAGTACATATCTGTCCAACACAAATTGTGTCATGATTCTGTCATAATACATATCTGTCCAAGAACAATTTAGTGTCATGATTTTGTCATAGTACATATCTGTCCAACAACAATTAAGTGTCACGATTCTATCATAATTTTCAAATAATGGCCGTTTATAATTGGAGCTGATTACATAATTAAAGATGTAAAGTTTGATTAAAGTAAGGTCCAATGACTTGTGTCTAAGTAAGGTCTAATGACTTGTGTCTAAGTAAGGTCCAATGACTTGTGTCTTACAGTTAAAATATATTCAAATGGAAGCATGTTTCTTTCAAAGTGAAACCTTTGTATATAAGTGTCATTTTCGGCCACATTTTGGATCCAATCCTGACCTTCCAAAAAACAACTGTAAAGAAGAACAAGATTCATTTGCATACAAGTAAATTATTGTACGCTCTAAACTTCGAATTTTCTAAATTTAGTGAAGTTATACACATATGTACAGTGAATTTATTAATGTGAAAACATGCCGTATAGGTTCGTGTTACTGTGCACCCAACTAAGAAAAGTGTAGACACAAATATGCAATATCTGGTTGGCTGTCCCCAGCCACTACTTCGACAAGGACTAGACCCATGAGAGTGGACCCACCCTTAACGTCAAGCCCAAACAGACTGCCCAACTGCGCCGGGCACGGGAGCAGGTACTGGGTACGTCACTGGATGACAGTGAAGGGGATCGGCACGGGAGCAGGTACTGGGTAAGGCACTGGATGACAGTGAAGGGGATCGGCACGGGAGCAGGTACTGGGTACGTCACTGGATGACAGTGAAGGGGATCGGCACGGGAGCAGGTACTGGGTAAGGCACTGGATGACAGTGAAGGGGATTGGCACGGGAGCAGGTACTGGGTACGTCACTGGATGATGGTGAACCTGAACCTGAATATAAGGTCAGTGCAAAATTTCCGTCATACACTATAAAAATGAAAGTTACATATAATCAATAAGAACAGCATTAATCGAAATGTCAACATTTTGTAATACACATCACGGGGTGAATAATATTTTGTAATACACATCACAGGGTGAATAACATTTTGCGATTTACACATTTCGCTGGTACCAGACCTAAGTTGGCAAACCAATATCATAGACCGGTAACTAGTGAAATATGTGTCTCCCAATTTTGTTGAGTCAGTGACATCATTCCCACAACAATGACATAATTCCTATACCGGATAGTTTGGAAACTTCCTCCTGAACATTAGAAACTACTCGGTCAGTGCTATGGGTCGTACCTCAAATGCATGCCAATTGCTCAATCGGGACATACTCAGCCTTTTCCATTGCGTGCTAGATAAAAACCTCGAATGTAAAAAATGGCCATTTTGAACCGCCCTTAAGGCCGTGGTTGTTATTACGTAATAATACCTTCAAAACGTCACAATAACTAGATGACGTGTCATCACTAATAGCAAAGTAAGCAACAGTTTCAGATTATTGAAACCGAATGATTTCTTCATTTTTTTTTATTACAAAGTTACAGGAACAGCATTAAAAATTAAAAGTGCAGGTATTTCATTGATTGTTAACACGTTGTCAATTGTTATTTTCAACAGTAACACGAGCATAGGAAGTGTGACGCAGTTATCAGCGAACAGTCTCACGAGCACCGGAAGTGTGACGGAGTTGTTAGCGAATTTTCACATTAGACCAAGACGGCAGCATAAAAATGATAAACGACTGAGGTTGGTCCGCACTGTTATGCATTCGACCAATGACGGTTCGCGGTAGAGTGCATTCGAGAGAGTCGTGGGTAAAGAGTCGGTCGAATGCAGTCTTGCGCGTACCGTTGTCTGTTACAATCTCGGTCGAATGTGAAAATCGAAAAATGGTATTTACACTATGTACACGAACCACCACATCTCAGAGATGAACCCCTGTGAACAAATTCATGAATCTGACAGATTAGACTTTTTGTCTATTACTACAATTAGCTTTTTAGCTTTATTCGATACCAAAAGATTTGATCACATTCATGTCTTTTGTTTAAATGAATGCTGTTCATTCTCTTTATTCACATGGTGCAGTAAAATCTCACAAAAACACACAAAATGATAACTCTTGCGTTTAATCTTTAACACTGACCACTATAACCATTATGTTAGAACATTATTCAAAGTGACTGCATATTATTGAATCGATTACCCGAAAAATGTCTATTGACTTACTGTGACCTTGACCTCGTAGACAGGAACAGAAACACAGTATGCTACATACTCTCCATTCATGATACATTATAAAGTACATTTGTTTTAGTCCTTCATCGGAGACGAGCACAGAGTCATTGAAAACAAAAAGAACATTAAAGAAAAGAGTACGCAAACACGTGATGTTGACCTTGAAGACAGGGCCAGGATTGCTGTAAAAGACATTATTTCAAATTCTAGGAATGATACATACTTTTGTAAATTTCCTACCACTGTATCGCTAATGGCGTCGAAGTAGTAGAGAAGACAAAAATAATTTTTTAAAAAACACCCCATATAAACACGGGTCAAACAGTAACCATGAATAATAGGATAGGACTATTAGAATAGTATGCGGCCCACCTTCTGGTGACGAAATGATATGCTGGTGTACCAAGTTTAATTCTTTGATTTCATATGGCTTCCAGGTAATAAAGCACAAGCAATAGTTGTAATGTATGGACGGATGAACATAAATTATATAAGCGCTCCGCTTTTCTTAAGAAAGCTAAAAGATAGTCTCCACGTACTAAATCCCCCCACACCCCACCACCGAGAAAAAGCGATATTAAAATCGTGATTTTAAATACTTTAACCTTTTCCTCGGACAACGATCCTACCATTACCATTCAGATGAGGGGACGGACAACTTTGTTTTATTTATTTCATAAACATGGACGGGATAAACGGACAGAATAAAACTTAGCAGACATAGGCAGATATATTGAAATTGACAGACAGATAAACAGAGAGGCAGACAGACTTACAGCCTGGCCACTCCAATAGTTACAACTGAAAGGGACGTAAGATCTCTGCTTCACCATTGGATGAGAATTACCCAACCAGTATCCAACTTGCACCAGTTGAGCGTAACCTTGTAATAAAGAACTGCTTGACATCAGGTAGTATGCTCCAGTATTTACGGAGAACATGCCCTCTTGTTGGACTTGGTAGCCATCTTATTATCCAACAGAACCAGTGCAACCGGAGTATCCAGATCCTGTTGGAAACTTAAAACGGGAGAATTCCTATAAAACCAAATATAACTTGTACCACATGTAGTACCTGCAACCACCTTAACAGTACAGAATGTGTATCCCACAAAGTGAACACATCGATAGCCTAGTGTTCTAAAGGTTTCAGCTCTGAATCCGCCAGTAGAAGGATTGAGCCCATAGGGAGGCGATATTTTCCCTCTGTGCATTATTGAAAACAAATCTGAGTTTCCAGACTTATAAAAAGAACAAAAATGACCCTTGGTTCTTAAACAACTGCGTGGCCGCAGGTACAAATGTTTCACTTCTCAACTGCTGAGTCAAACTAAAACAAAATATAAAAAACGTTTTGCTGAAAATGGGCGGAATTTGGCTTCTGGCAGGAAACCTGTCCTTACATAAATTTAAATTCCTTACCTCTGTTATGTTCCTCTGAGTTTTCACCTGATTTCGCGTGGCTTTCTTTTTTCCTTCGCGCAACCGTTGAAGAAGTTGCTGGAGAAAGTGTGTGATCACAGCCACATGACTGAATGGTCACTGAAGGTTTAAAAAAATTGCCACTAAGCTTCCAGTGTGTGATTGTTTTCTTATCATATTTGCTTGCGTGCCATTTATCGACACCCACCTACCCCCACCCCCACACACTCCCCTCTTTATACTCTGGGGATTCTATTCTGCTTGTACTTAAAGTTACAACTGGGAGAGGGCGGGGGCATAGATCAAGCGGCATCAACAAATATTGCTGTTATCATGTTATCAAGGTCGATTAGTTTTAACAGTAACTGAGGCTGCTAAGTGTTGTATCTTCCTTCCCATTAAGTGGGGCAAAATAAGAGTGATTTTTGCTTATTCAATCCACCTGGATGATCATCCCTGGTTACTCTGAGTATTTCAGCCTCCATTGAAAACATTTGGTACGAATTTTCTTTATATACATCGTGTAATCGCATGCTGTAGACGGGTACCTCAACAAGTGTTTACATATTAAGAAATGTCAATAATATCAATAACTGTGTTCCTACCTGGGTATGGTGCAAATGTGTTTTGTTGAAACTGGGCTGAAGCGAGAGCCAAAATGGCGGCAAATACCAAAACGGATACTTTGTTCATTTTCCTCGCTCTGCAATGAAGAAAGAATATATATGTAGAGCAGTCATACAAAGAGTGTTGTATTTTAGTGTCATTTCCCCAACACAACTTCGATCGCACTAAAGACAATCATGAAACAAAGATGGCAAAAATATTGTGATTTGTCAGCGAAATAAAACATGGAAAATCACTTAAACGTTTGTCGTGTTTGACACTTAAAGACAAACACATTAACCAGTTTTGAAATATATGAAGGGTTTTCCTTGTCTACATTTATAAATAAGATAAATGTATTCAGCAAAACGGTTTATTTTATCGATGTTGGTACTCACTAAAAATGTTTTAAAAGTATCCGTTTTAACACAAACATGTACCTCGTGACGGAAAAATACATTTTTTTGCTCATGTGAACTTCAATATGTTGATTTACTGAAATTTAAACTGACCTAAAAATATATAATTAGTGTTAAAGACGAATAAACGATCATTTACAGTCGAAATCCATCCGACAGTTACCGACTGATTCATTGATTACACATATGCTGAATTAGTCAATACCGAATTGATGATTTAGATATATTATCAAAAAGCACAGCAACTTTATGATCCTACAGTTGTAGATCATGTACTTATAATCTAAAGTTTATTGGAGTCTTCTTTGAAACACTGTTCGATTCATAACAAAATTAAGAAGTTTCCAAAAAAGTGTAATTACACAAATAATTGC
Organism: Margaritifera margaritifera; assembly: GCA_029931535.1. Lineage (NCBI taxonomy): Eukaryota > Metazoa > Mollusca > Bivalvia > Unionida > Margaritiferidae > Margaritifera > Margaritifera margaritifera. The sequence goes on from JAQPZY010001684.1 coordinate 6,113,599, forward strand.
AAAAGGTACAATTGAGGCTACATCTTCTACAGATTTCATAACAGATTCCTGGTCAGAATATGTATGCTTCCTGTTGACAAAATTTAGATTTCCATCTGATTCATTGGGTCAGTAATTATGATTATGTGACTTAAAAGTTGTTTATTGATGATTTGTGCCGCTCGTGCCAGACATACCTATATGTCAAACTGTCCATATCAATTAATAAACATATCAGGTGTGCATGAAAAAAAAATCTTGCAATAGTTACTTATGAATCGAATAAAATCAAGTGGTATAGACTTCTAGAGGAAAGGAAAAGCCATACATTTATCATTACCGGATAATGAAACAAAAATACTACTAAAATGTAATAATTATTGTATCATTTTTGCTTAAACATCAAAATAAAATAAACTTCGATACCAGCAGAGAATTTATGTGGGTGAAAAATAACGTTAAACAACCTAACGTGATAAAAAGGAGTACGGGGCGAAAGAAAAACTTTTCCACAGGAGTCGATCTCGAGACAGCTGTTACATTGACCAGTCACTCTTCACTGAGCTAACCATAACACTAATAACGATGTAGTGTATATAGTAAATGTCCATACAAGCGATATAAGTTTGAAACAGCATTTTTAATTCTGGTTAAAAAATAGCTGTTTCGTGTAGAGCAAGGCCGAGTACCTCGATTCGTAATGTATCGTTGAAATTAAAGAGTTTGATTGAGAGATTCTTTGGAGAAAAATTGTTGTGCATTCTCTTGTGTTCTAAGGTTAAATAATGTTTTCAAGTCAGACAAACCTCCTACAAAAAAGACAAATTTGAATGGATGACTTTATGACGTTTCATTAAAGTTAAGATAAAAATTGCAATCTGACGTTTTTTTGTTTTGTTTTTTTGTTGTTTTTTTTTCTTTCTTTCTTTTTTTTTTCTTTAAATTCATTGATAATTTATGCAAAATATACCAAAAGAAAAGAATGCGCATTAAAAGCAGCATTGCCCTTTAAATCTCTAACTTTATAATTCAATTTAATTTAGTGTATTGGTATAAAATCCAGTGACAGGATTATGACCAAAACAACAAACCGTTTCAAAGACATACATGCAGTAAATGCCATATCATGGGTGAGTCACATTAGGGATGTTACGATAGAAGAAAAAAAACACACTATTTTGTTAATGTTGTTATCATTTCCATTAAGTACACATTTTTCGTAGTAATTCAATTATTCATGTACCAAAAATCGTTTTAAGATAGTTTAAGTTAAAAACTATAATATGATACAGCTTGTTAATGTCATTATTATTCCCACTAAGTATAAATATAAATTTGTAATTTATTCATATATCAATGACGTTCTGACTTTGCTTATTCAACAAAGTTTATCCTAATTTGTACAAGTTGAAAAACATAGAAAAAAACATATATTTTAAAATGTTATAATCAATCCCGCTATGTATAAATATAATTTGTTTATAGCCATTCATTTCCTTGAAAGTTGGTAGTATATCAGCTAGTTCGATGAAATAAGTATGTATACAGGACAGAAGAAAAGAGCATTAAATTAAGAAACACTGTTCATCTTCCATACCCAATTTACACATTTTACAAATTCGTTGCAGTAATGGAATCATCTAAGTTCGATGTTTTGATTATGAGAGCTGGTCCTTAGCCTAACAAAACTGATAACTTCTTGCCTTGGGTATTCATTAGCCAAAGCCGATTTTATTTCTTCTACTGAATATGAATTTTAATGGTTCAATTTTCTGTAAATTCTAAGTTTATTATCGTTTGAAAAATTATTGCCGTTATCGAAAATACTGCTTTTCCCGAATTTTTCATACGACTTTCAAAGTTTTATATCAATAATGTTAGTTTTGTTATCGACATCGTACTTAGGTTTTCCAATATATGAATAAACCCATTATTTTAAATAGATAAAACATGTTAAAGCTAGATCCAAATCATCAGCTCTCACAGCATTATTAACATCAGTTTTATGACCCCTTCCCCATCCCCCAAAGAAATTTAAGAAACTTTAACTCCCTTTTTTTAGGAAGGAAGTTGTCATACTTGTTATCTAATTGTTCTGATTTGTTTATCAAGAGATCATTGAGCAAACTTAAGTTCAGTACAGTAACATGGATTCATACATACTCAGATGAAGTTGTATATTCCCAACAAACCCTTCTTTACATAAAACATATTAAAGTTACATCCAAATCATATATATATATATATATATATATATATATATATATATATATATATATATATATATATATATATATATATATATATATATATGAAACTCTTTAACTCCTTTTTTTGAGGATGGAAGTAGCCATACTTGTATTCTAATTGTTCTGATTTTTTTTATCAAGAGTACAGTAAGATGGATTCATACATCTTCACATGAAGTTGTATATTCCAAAGTTTTTTATATACGAGCTTTTCTTAAATATCAAAATTAACTTCGACACTTTAATACTGTACATAGGTATTATACCATGTCTATACCACCTGAAGGCTGGCTTAAAGAGAACGAGAAGGTAAGTTAGCGTTTGAGGAATGAGGTTTAGCACTGAAAAATATGAAAAATGAAACTATCCCTGGTTCTGATGGATTCACAGTTGAATTCGACACATTCTTTTGGAACGATCAAAACGGTTTTCTCTTTAGGTCTCCAAACGCTTGGTACAATATGCAATATTTTTCAGAATTTTAGTCTCATGGAATTATTACTTGCATTCCAAAAGAAGATAAAACAGGAAATTTATAACAAAATTGGAGACCAATCTCACTACCTAATGTAGATTACAAGATAGCTTCGGCATCTATTGCGAACAGGCTCAAGAAAATCTTCTCTTTTATCATTAGTGACAGGGAAAAGGGGTTTATAAAAGGGAGATTTATTGGTGAAAATACAAGAATTTTGTATAACCTGATGCACTATCTTGAGAAAAAAATTAATCTGGTCTTCTTCTATTGATAATCTTTGAAAACGCTTTCGACTCGGTTGAATGGGACTTTTTGGAAAATGCTCTGAACTCATTTTAACTTTGGAGAGTCCATTTGTCACTGGTTTAGAGTATTTTGCAATAAATCAAAAAGTTGTGTCATTAACAATGGACATTTCCACTTTGTAATTGCAATCACATCTGTTTCTGTGAATAAGAAATTCAAAATTATTTCTAAACAGGATAGTAACACCATCACTATTGCTAGGTTTATGGTTAAAATACACGTATAACCCCTTTCAGCCTCCCAGTACTTTTCAATCTCAACTGTACAATGTGTCTCCTGTAAACATATAATGGATGCATTCTTTGTTTTACCCAGCAGAAAAGATATCTAACGCTTTAATACTGTACATAAATATTATACCATGTGTATACCACCAAAGGCTGACTTAAAGAGGGCGAGATATTTCGTGACATGGACCAGTCTATATCTCATCTGGACCGGTTCACTAAATAGAGCATGCATCATACAACAGTTTACTAAGTGTGATTTTTGTTGTTGTTGTTGTTGTTGGTTTTAAAGGAACTTTCAACACAATATCAACTATGAAGAAATGGGAGATATGTGCCTTTCCCAATGACACACCCAGACAGTAGGCATGGGCTGGGCTGGGTATCGAACCTTCGACCCTTGGAATACAAGTCAGACCCTCAACCGACTGAGCTAACTTATGTCGTGTGAGTAAATTTGAGCCAATAAAGACACGAGAGACATGCATCTTATGATTGTTCATTCCGTTGAATAAAGAAGAAATCGTTAGCCTCTCTCTCATTATATATATATATATATATATATATATATATATATATATATATATATAACCTCTCTCTTATATATATATATATAAATATTTATATATATATATATATATATATATATAGAGAGAGAGAGAGAGAGAGAGAGAGAGCAAATTACTCGACCTTGAATGATAGTTATAAATTAGGTACCTTTGACCTTTACCTTATGCATTTAGGGCGAATTTGATATCATAACGTGTGTGTGCTTCGAGTTTAATTTTATTTTGTCTGATGGTTCCAAGTCATCATGGACAAACGATCTCCGGTCAGAAGGACAGGACAGATTGAAAGATGCAAATACAAACCAACTACTTCCTTTCCACTTAGCTTTTAATATAATCTATTATTACGGTTCTCTCATGATGCTTAGTTGTATTTGTCAATTCTTGTTAATGTGTCTTTTGCAAATTTTCCCAATCGTAGAATTTATGCGATAAAAAATAATGAAAAATAAAGACAGATTAAAAAGCGATATATCACGAAATTGCCACATTTTCAGTAGGAAAGCGTGCTGTATTCATTTAGTGTATGAATTTGTAGAGTTTTGTTTGTATATTGCTTTCTTTCTAATCTTAACAAAAAATCACCACTTGTAAAATTAAACACAATGGTTGAAACTTTAGATTTAAAAATCGCTGCTATTTTTTCAATTACTCGTCATACTATATCGTGTTATTGAATTCGTTAGTTCAGCACATTACAGAGATAATATTTTCCCGATTTGATTATCTGTAGTATCCATTTTATACAGCCATATTGTTGTTACGTGAATACATATATAGCAAATTTAGGTGACTCGTTTAATGTGCAAAAAAAGAAATAAATTATAATCTCGTAAAATGATTTGCAGAAAAGAATATTGTAATATATGTTGTTGAATCGACAACTTATTCTGATATGCATACAATTAGTAGATTTGAATTTCCATAGGGTTGCATAAATTTTTGCAAAAAATTAAGTTTAACAATTAGTTTAAGAACAAGTTAAAATTTAAAATAACGCAATAAACACTTGTGGATATAAAACTTGTTATGAGTTCTAGAAAACATAATGATACTTGTGTTGTTCTCTTTTTTTTATACTACTACTACTGAAACCCACATCCTATTATTAGTATCGCTACTGCTGCTACTACTATTACTTCTATCACTGCTGCTGAGACCCACAACTTATTACTACTGCCATACATAGATTTCTTTAACTCTACACCTTGTTTCATTTTGCATAACTTTCATTTTTTTTTTAAATTCTCTCATTATTTTTTGCAAAACGTAGACAGTAGATACAGGACATTAATTGTTTTTACTTGCCAATTTTATATTAGAACCGGCTGTGGAGTGAAATTGATACCTGCGAGTTTCACCGATTGGAACATAGACTATCAATAGTGCAACAATAGTATTTAGTTTAAATCTTACTGCATTTACTATTTCAATAGACAAAGACACATATATTCTCTAAATCTTTGTTGTTTTCACCATTGAATTTAAAACTCGATTGCTGGTTATCGGTGTAGAAGTTATGGAGAATGAACGCGTTTGAACATGGCGTCTAAGAGGGAATATCGAGCTTCGAAGTCTACACCGAGTTGCTTGAAAATAATATTATGGATGATGAGTGAATGAAACCAATATATAACGAAAAGAATCTAATTTCGATAAGGTAAATATGTATGTTGTCATTTTCCAAATCCTAATTCTAAGCCAATTGGACGGACACCGACCAAGCATAACAGGAGGGTAGGGGGGTTTCCAGATTTCTGTATATGTATCTGGTATATGTATATTGCGTAAGCTAAATTTGCTAATTGAAAAGCAAGAGATTAGAGTGCAGCCAAGCTCCATTAATTAAAGTCACTACGCAGGAATATTACAAAATCATTGTCTGTCTACATCACCTGACCACCAAACCAATGGCTGATTGGTCCCTTTTTGTTCCAAATTCAAACCCCTTTAAATGAAGGACCCAGCCTAATCACTTCCCCACTCCCTAAATTTGAAATACTCGAATAGACCCACGCTTTATATGGGTAAATTCTGTATAGATCAATATAAGTTTGTTTTAAAAGGGATTTCGCCGATGAACATACCAATTTTTAGTACCAAAAGCAAAAATAAAAAAATAAAAAAATAAAAATATAAGAATCAAGAAAGTTAATCTCAATTTGTTACATGATTGTTCCTCATAATTCCACTTTGTATATCTAACATTCACTGATCAGACATGTGTATATTGTAATATAGTTAACGACTTGATCAAAGTTAATTCATCTATTTAATGTGATAGCGACCTATTGGAACATATATCAAGTTTTGTAGTGCAAATGTGACTGTTTTTAACGGGACATTTAAAAAATATTTAACGCTATTATATTTGTGACGGCAAATAAGACTATATTTACACTACCCTCACTCACACTTTGTTTAAAAGAAAATTTATGATTAATATAACCATATCAACTATAAACCCATTTCATTCGTATGCTTGAAGTCCGGTGTTTTGTTATGGCAGAAAAAATATCTTGTATAACCAAAATGTGCATTTCATTCAGATTGCATATCTTTCCATAGGAGATATTCATTCTTTGTGCAACAATTTATTGCATGAAATGAAGAAAAAATGTGAACTCTCTGAAAACAAACACTGTCTTTATCGTAGTGCTTGAAAACCATTTTTAGAATAACCCCTTAATCTCATTTTCAAAAATGCACAGGTCGACAAATTCACCAAATATCTCAGGAAAAGTACTTGCTGACAATAAGTGTCTAGGATTTTATTGAACTAATCTTTTGAATCAAGGATAAAAAAAAAATGTTATTGCGCAGATCAATGTGACTCCCCTTATTTTTTCACTTCTTTTTCACTCATGTATCATATATAATGCCATCAAACGAAAGCCCGACTTTGTATTGCCACGCAGGTTAAGCATAAAGAGTTGATTAGATTACTTGTGTTATGATTGGGAAACTATCAGTGTAGTGCGAGTGATATTTGAGAAGGAATATTGAATAACACATTCACATTAGAGAGTTGTCATTGAAAAACATTAGACACTAATATTAGTAAGCTGATATAAGCATTCATAATGATAAGGCTGATACTTATTATATAGTAAGTTTGACTGTGCTTAGACATCTAATAACTAACTGTTCAAGTGCAAAACTGATCAGGTCTGTATTTTCAGTTTCTTTATATATAATATTGCATCTAATTTTTCACACACTTTTATTTTTCACACTAATTTTTCACTCTTATTGTTCTAATTAATTTTTCACACACTTTTATTTTCACATTAATTTTCTACGTACTCTTATTTTTCACACTAATTTTTCACACACTCTTATTTTTCACACACTCTTATTTTTATCACTAAATTTTCACACTTTTATTTTTCACACTAATATTTCACACTTTTATTTTCACTCTAATTTTTCATGTGCTTTATTTTCTCACTATAATTAAATTTTCTACTCTAATTTTTCAAATGCTTTAGCTTTTCATACACTCTAATTTTCATGTACTCTAGTTTTAAACACAATAAATTTTCACGCTTTAATATTTTATGCACTCTCATGGGTTTCGATAAGAAAATAAGTATAAGTTGGAAAACTTCACTCTGATGGTCCGGGGGTGGGGGTGGGAGGGTATGCGTTTTTTTTTTGTTTTTTTTTTGGTATTATATAATTTTGTATAAAACTCATATTGATAATTTATAGCTATGGGGATTTTTCCCTGCTATTCTTATGGCGTCCACCCTGTTTCTAGGGAAAAATGTATCATGCAGATTTATCATGGTCATTGATATAATTATTGAAGAACTGCAAGATGTTTATAGTTCTTTGAATGCAATGAATATCTCTTAATTACCGTATATTACCGTATAAACTCCCTTACAAGCTCCGGTCCAATTGCAAACTCCATAGATCTGCCATCGCATAATGCTCAGGTAGATCTGGGTCTATGCAGTTTGTTATAACAAACAACATAGACCATAGGCATTATGCGACGGCAGATCAGGTATATGTTGCATGCAGTTGGATACACTTATAAGTGTGTATATACGGTGCTTAGCTGATAAAAAAAAATCCATCAAAAAAGTATTAAAAAGTAGCATGGGAAAATGCAAGTTGCCAGGTGATATAATAAGGAAGATAAGTAAACTTGAGGGTTTATAATAATGGACAAACTAAAATATAAAAAAATAATAATAAACTATACGGTATACACTGACAAAGAAGAGCATGTCTGTGCTATTTATGATGTTCATGATTTTAAGCAAACAACATCGACTCTGACTTTCCAATGCATTATTTGATAGCAGATCTGGTTCAGTGTTGTTTATAGTTGGGTAATACATACATACATACATACATATCAGCACGTTAACAGAACAAAATTTAATTAAAAATTTGTCTTTATTTCAGATAGCTGCTGCACTGCCTGAATACCAACTTTCCTGGGTGTAAGTTTTAGTTTTCAGTCATGTCAAAGCTTGTACCAGGGTCACTGTTCCACACTCCAGGACTGAACCGGAATTTCACCCCTACCCCCATACCAAAGGACCATTATAATATATATGCAAGGTAAACTTGTACAGTCAGATTTTATACATATACTGTAATCCCTCTATATAACACTGTTAATGGGAGCCATGAATGTGACCAACATTATAAATCAGGGAGCGTTTTAATAAGGAATGTTCCACACACATAGTGTAACACACAAATAGCATATTTAATGATGTTAAATCACTTTATAATTGGTTGTAATGACCCAAGAACTAAACTAAAGAAAAAAAATTAAGTGGGGAGTGATTATACAAAATTTCACCAATTACATGGGATCCCTGACCATATATATATATATATATATATATATATATATATATATATATATATATATATATATATATATATATATATACCCATGCTATAAGAGAGGTAGCAGTCAGTATACAGAGGGGATTTATAGTGAGGGACCACTGTAGTTTTTTAGTTTTGTTTTATTGTTTAATCTAAAATGAGGCTACATGTACCATAATTCATTTTTCAGCATTGTAATTTCTTTGAAAACTATTTGTAATAGTAAATACGTCCCTATTACACTTAGTTATAGAATCAAAATCAGTCAGTAATCCACAGGGATCACTCATAGGCAATATTGATCAGCCAGTAGTCCACAGTAATCACTCATAGGCAATACTGATTGACTATAGCTCTAGATAAGTATGGTATTTGCTTATTTTACTCAAGCAAAATTACTAAAAACACATAACAAAATATTTAATGCATACAAATTATGCAAAATAATTTTGCTTTCGGAATTTGGTCCAATGTTGTTAGCGTATTGCTCCTGCCATAGGGAAAGTGTAAAAAAATGAGTTTGAATTACAAATAGAAAGGTTACAGGTACTACGTATGTAAATATTGACGAAGTTGTGGATCACATGATCAAACAATTAACACCAATTCATGTACATACTGTACCTAGGTGACCAATTGAGCCACGTATCTTGTATATGTCACAAGATATATTGATGAGTAATTTAAATGGATATTTTGTATATCCATGCTATGTCTGGCATGTTGATAGACATGACATACATCTGTTATCAAATAGTGATAGAATGTTATAGATAGACAGGATTTATAAATTTTGTAATGGTTGAGTCAGTGCACTCTACTAATGTTTATCCTACACAACATGTCCCCATTACTATAAATAAAAATATTTTCCCATCATCAAATTCTTTTGTATTCATTACATTCAGCTTTGTCACGACATAATATTTTCAGGATTTGCTTTTTCCAGTATGATTATTGAGCAAAATTTAATTCAATTGAATATAACTTTCACGAATTGTGATCTGGCAAATTTTGGAGGGAAAAAAAAGTATGCTTATAAATAGACAAGACTGTACGTTCCTTAACAATAAAGCCCACTTTTCAGAAAGAAAAAAAAGGTTTGCTATTTGAAGCAAAGTCAAAAACGACAAAGAAAGCTTAAAATCGAACTCACATTGACAAAACTGTGGTTCTGCTCCTGTAATGCTCTTTTCAAGGTCAAACCCTTGTAGAAATGTTTTGGATCTCTCCTGCTTTATTTCTAACCCCTGAACATAGACAAGGAAGGTGCATCAGGTGCAAATGTACCACATAAATTACATCACAGTTCATATAACTAAAACAAGCCTTAAAAATAAAGTGTCTAAAAAACTAGATGTGAACAAAAATAGTCTTAAGTTCCAAAGATGCAATAAAATATAACCTGAAACTGACATTATTTTTAAAATCCCAGAAATGCATATTATTATAATTCAAAACTTTTGCAGGTGGCAGCATTATATATACTAAATATATTACACCGTTGTTATAATGGTTTTTAGGGTGTTATATTCAGACGGGAATGCAGCATGCTTTATACATGCATATTTGCCAGGGTTGCACACCACTATACACATTCCTGGCTAAGCCACTAAAGCATTTGCCTGAATAAACCACGGTAATTGTTTTTTCTTGAATAAACCACGGTAATTGTTTTTTCTTTAGCTTTGCTGGTCATAACCCAGAAGAGCTTATGCAATGATATGTCGTCTTTCCGTTGTCTCGCCGTTATTGGTTCTAGTCCTAAAGTACTGGAGGATTGTCATGAAACTTGGACACATATATATTCCAATCGGTCCTAAATGAAAATTGTGTCTCCTTCACATTCAATTTGGTCGTGATAGTGGCTATCTTGAACATCTTGTTAGTATTACTCCTCACGAACAGAGCCTATAGTAGTTCCCTGTTCGCGGAAGAGGATTAGCAATTTGTCAGAAAAAAAGATGCTGGCTGGAATGCTGAAAACGCTGGCAGAAAGCGGCGGTGACTCTGCGCGCAACAGTAAAATACACAAGGCGTTTGTGCCATTTTCTGGGCTTCGTGGTTTTCGGTTTCTTTTGACTCCAGCACTGTCGGAGACAAGCATGGTTCCCTTTATCACAGCCGGCGATCGGTTCCCACCTATTCATTCTTCGTCTTCTGGGGTTGTTGCGCTGTGCTTGCTCGGACACGTGTCCTGGTATCCTGGTCGCGTTGTCGGTAGCCTCCTGAATGTTGTTGTTATACCCAACGTAGGTGCCAGCTTTAAGCTTCATGTCAGAAGGGATCATGTAAAAGACGTTTCGAGGAAGTAATCTAGCTTAGTTCTGGTCTTTGTGAACGCGTCCTGGTAATAGCTATCGACTTTGGACGTCATAACGCAGGCCATTTTAGAGTTTACGAGCGTGAGAAACTGATTTTGCACATCGAATGCCTTAGATCCTCTGAACAATTGAGGTAAGCGTCTGCGACTACGCCCTATTGACTGTCCAAGCACACTTCCGGACGCTATAGTTGAGACACACCGCCCTATGGTGGGTGAAGCCTTGCGTATTGTCCAGCATGAAGTACACAAACCCATTTTTCGTCGCTCCGTCCTGCGGAAATATGCCACGTACTGTTTTCCGCCTGCCGGCTCCCCAAACGTATAATGTTCAGTTTCAAATATAGTGGGGTCTGTCACGTGGGTGAAAAGGCCTTCCCATATCCCGGGGCCAGCTTGATGTACTATCCCCCGGGGGTGTAACTGATATACATCGTGCTAAGGCCGTTGTTTATGCCTTGCTTTATCCGCCATTCGTGCCCTCTAATCGCGAGAAAGTTATTACAGATGGTCTCGTATTATTTCATGTCAATGCCATTTTCACCTTGTTTGGCCCAGAATGGTGCACTTCATCTGATTGAGAATCTTTCGCACCTGCTAGTAAACATGAAAGCGGTAGAAGCTGGTAGCACTGATGTTCCAGCAGGCAACAGGTGGTCGCGAAAACTGACGCCGCAACCGGTGGTCGTGCACCATAGGGCAAAGTTTACTTGATTTTGCCAGAACCTCATTTCATAGTCTGCATTTCCTGAGCTCTAGAGAAATGTGTCTTTCCTGAATGAGACGTTATACCGCACGTACACGTCAATGTTGAGCAACAGTTGGCGAATCTGCGCTGTCTCTCCATCGCTATAGTTAAAGACGCCGTCGCTATAAAAAAAGCCAAGTATTCGTGGCAATACCATCATCTCACACTAGTGCTAGCACAAGTGCTGGCTTTGACAATGTATGTTGTATTGATTAATCCTATAGTTGGGTCTGTTGTTCAAGAACGGGCGATATGCACCGACTCAAATACGCACGATGTGCAGGGAGATTTAGTACGGGTCTGAAGTTTCCTGGGGCTAAGTAGTTACTACAGACGCTTTGTGAAAAGCTATAGTAACATATGTGTACCCTTGAAAAACCTTCTAAAAAAAGATGCAAAATTTCAGTGGACTGATAAATGTGAATCAGCTTTTAACAAACTGAAAACAGCTCTGACTACAACGCCTGTTTTAACTTATCCAAACATGGAAAAACCTTTCTTTCTCTCAACAAATGCTTCCAGACAAACCATATCTTACGTTCTCAGTCAAAAAGATGATCAGGGTAGAGAACATCTTATTTTATATGGAGGCGGAACACTGTGTCTATTTGAATGGGGTGTATCTGATAGAGAAAGTCTAGCGTAAGTGGAAGGAGTACTGTATTATAGACAATTTCTTGATATTCACCGTCGTCACCGAGCACTCAGCCTTATGATGTCTTCAGGACATTAAAAAGCCAATAGGAGGCTTGGGGTCGCTGGAGTATGTTATTACAAAGGTTTCAATGCACAAAAGTTGTACCAATCATACTAACGCTGACTCGTTATCAATGATTCCATACAGAGATGCAATGAATAACAATGAGGGTGCTCATATTGTCACTGAAACTGACTTTATTATATTGTTTAGAAACATCAACGAATCTGTAATAGTGACCTTGGAATGTGATCATCCATGTTCCCCAGCAGGGTGCAATCACAGCCAGTTTATGTGTACAGTGTAGTAGACCAGACAGCTGATAAGGAGCTCGTATCTGGTTTAATTTCCAACAGAGGGGAGGAAATCAAAAAGTTTTAGTATCTGTGTCCTGACTTGGGCTCAATCAAGTGCTACCTAGAAACAGGCCAGCTGCCTAGTGACTCAATAAAAGCAGCAAAGACTGTGGTTGAAAGTGAATAATATGTCATGCTTGATGGATTTTTGTACCATTTATGGGACAGACGGGCTAAGAATCTCCCAAAAAAAATCCGCATTAAACAACAGTTAGCCATTCCTACAGGTCTACGCCATGAAATTCTACATAATTGTCATGATACAGTAACTGGAGGAGGACATAAAGGCTTTGACAGAACTTATGCAACAATACAGTCAAAGTACTACTGGGCAAAAATGTATACTCAGATAAAAAAACTGCCTTAAAACCTGCGAGGAATGCCAACAAACAAAACAGTCCTCTCACTCTGACAAATTTTGATAGACGGGAGGGACATATTATAGTGCCAAATTTAATTATTTCAGGTTGTATTGTAGTTATCTGTGTCTTGGATGAGAAGATACATACTATTCTAAACTCTCTTGATAAATTTAATTATTTCTCGTTGTAGAGTAGTTGGCTATTGGTAAATGGGTACATTCGTATTTACTGCAATTTTAGTAACTGTGAATCCAGTTACATGCTATGCTATCCATAGCCCACTCTAGCCTCACAGTCGGGGATGTTACAATCGGCTGACGTCAGTCCAGTAAAAAAAAGAAGCCCATTATTGGCGGTAATGGTGTGTTTGTAGACTTACAATAAATCACTAATTATAGCCAAGCATTTAGTTTGGTGACCGTTTGTTTTGAAATGTGTAGCTCTTTTTGTAGGTGTAAAGTGCTTAATATAGGGTTAAGTAGTTACAATGTAATTTGAAATTATTTAGCTCAAAAGGAAATATTTTACAAGTAATTTCCCACTAAATATAACATTTTTGAAAATTCTACTACACATAAAATATTACAAAGGTGTGTGTGTGTGTGGAGAGTGAATATATGGCTATAATGTGGTTATAGAAATTAACTTTGTGCATTTTAGTTTGTATACTCGAGATAGATAAATGTCTGCAGTTGACACAATTTGACCACAAGTTTAGCGCAGCATTAAGAATAGAAAGGTCTTTAGGGAATGCTTTCTCTGAGGTCTACTAGTTTCATTTTATAAGCTAGGTTCAACCATAGTGCATGCAGTTAGCATGTTGAACTAAAAGGGTCCATATAGAATGAAATGTATAAAAGGAAAACCCTGTCGCTTGTCTAATTCCCAACTGAAGCGCATTTACATCAAATATGCACTGCAACAGGTGGATCCCAAAACTTGTACAAGGGTTAAATTTTGAGAAAGGGGTAGTTTATTTGCTGAAAATATCCAGGTCCCTATATTTATTTATTTGTTTATTTATTTATTTATTTATTTTTTTTTCACTGAAAACTTGTACTACTGTGGTATCTTACTATAAAACACCCCAGTATAACGCGGTATGTGATATAAGATGGGTAAGTCTTACTACAAAACACCCCAGTATAACACGGTATATGATATAAGATGGGTAAGTCCATAGATCCCATTATACTGCCTGAATTATATTTGTTCATATAATGTCTCCCAGTAGATTTTCCCTTTTAATGGTTCCCTTGAACAACGTTATGGCGAGGAACCAAGGTATTTTAACCGGAAATGGGGGTTGGGGTGGTGTTTTAATTGAAATCTCTGAACCTCATCTGTATCTGCCACTGCCAATGTAGGAGATTAATTGTCCATTGTTAAAGATTTTATTTTTACAAACTATTGTTCCTTGTATTATAGCTTTTCAATCTTACGGTTTTAGAGTTATCATATTTTATGAGAAAGTGTGTATGTATTAGCGTTTAAAAGCATGTCAGCACAATAATGGCTTTTTGGAGTTTATGAGACAGTAAGAAAATGACATACTATTCTTTCACTTCTGACAGAGACAAAAGACTTGCAATAAACTCATCTCTTTAAAACATTTGACGACATTTATAAGCAGAAACAGGCACTTTGTATCATTGTTGGATATTACCAGGATCCCCGAGATTTGCTTCCTGATCTCCTAATTGGAAACTTGCCCTTCAATCCGTGAGACACCAGGACAATCCATGAGATATATGAATATATTGTGCTGATATCCTAATTACATTCTTGTTTCTTTACAGACAGTCTTTTAATAGACATTCATGGACCTCAGATAGTACAGTCACCCGGGTTTATGGTGTCAGTCAGACAATCACCAATAACAACTATCGAATGGTAATAAGGACTCTCAAGTTTTTTTTAGTAACATGTCCACAAATTAAATTGTACAGTCTGCATGCACCATAGTTAAAAGAATTAAGCAAGTACTGTGATTTTAATGAAATATTTATCTTCTTCTATCAAACATGCAGATTTTATGTTGTAATTTCTGCATCATGATATAGAAATAAATTAACATGTTTTGTAATTTTATAAACACTTAAGAAAATTTTATGAATATTTTAGAGAAGTTTTAAATAAGAATCTAAGAAAAGGACAAGGATGGTATTTACAAAAAATCCATATGGTTAAATTCTAACAAATAAAATTCCAAACGAATTATTTAAAAAAAAAAAAGCCAATTTCAACACAAAGAAGATGACTAATCACGTGCCAACTTTTAAAAATGAGGAATTTTTTTTAAAAAAATGCTTTTGTAGCTATGCACACTTTTGAAAATATTGATAATTTAAATTTTTTATTTAATGAAGAATAAGTAGATAATTCTCTAAATAAGTTAATATTTATGCTAATATATGTCACAAAGTATCATCAGAAAAAAATCTTTAAGGAATTAGGGGAGCCGTGGAGGGTCAGTTGGTAGAGTGTTGAATTCGTATTCCAAGGGTTGCAGGTTCAATACTCGTCCAAGTCAGCCTGGGTCAGCTGCCTTGGTGTGTTCTTGAAAAAGGCACTTAGCTCCTATTTCCTCTGCCTGTTATATCCAATAATGTGTTAAAAGTGCCGTTAAAACCAACCAACCAACCAAAAAATATTCTCTAAAGAATTAAAAATCAGCAGCAGTGTATTGTGCACAGCAGTATATTTGATTTTAAGATGGTGAAAAACTATGAAGACTTGTCGTGGAAAATGTTACAAAAAAGAAATGTTAAGTACTGTATCCACCCTCATTTATATATAAAGTGACTATGAGTCAGTGTAGACTTTATATCTCGAGCAAAAAGAAAGAAGAATTGTGGTTGAAACAATCTTTTAGTTTCTGTTGCAACATAAAACATATTGAAAAATGATCTCTAAAAAGTCTAAATTTAGGTATCCAATTGGTTTGATCTAACTGAGAAGTTAAATTTGAAATTTTAGCAGATATGTTTTAAAATAATTTCTATTATATTATTGTAAGATTTAGGTGGAATGATATAAACAAAAATTGATTTATCACTCCGTTCTCATGCATTCAGCATATTGTAAGATTTAGGTGGAATGATATAGACAAGAATTGATTTATCACTCCGTTCTCATGCATTCAGCATATTGTAAGATTTAGGTGGAATGATATAGACAAGAATTGATTTATCACTCCGTTCTCATGCATTCAGCATATTGTAAGATTCGGGTGTAATGATTTAAACAAGAATTGATTTACTCCATTCTCATGCATTCAGCATATTTAAAGACATCGTTTTCCAGTAACGCAAAAATAGTTTCAAAGTTTCAGAGTTGTTGAAATTTTTAAAAAATGCATTTCCTTACAGACTTCAAGACTTGGAGGATATGATGAAACTAAATATAAGAGGTACTATATTTCTCTATGATACTGAAAACACAGTATCTTTTCCATGCGCTTTACAGTCCCATATTGTAGGTGTACATATTTCAGTGTGTGCACATTTTTGATGCACTCACAATATTTACACATTTTTGTGCAATTAATATGACATACCTTAAACCCCTTTTACACTACAACTTAGAAGAAAAAGAAAAAATATTTACTCATGTATTCACCAAATGAAGGGAAATCACAAATTTAAATTGCAGCAAATTTGTTAAAGTATTCTGTATTCTTATCAAAAATGCTTTTCTTATGCCAAAAATGAATAGCTACAACTTGACTTTGGCCTTGACCTTGATCCTCAGCCAGTGGCGGCGCGAGGGTTTGAGACGCCCGGGTGCAATGTTCTTTAGTGACTTCCCTACCGAGGTGCCCGGGGGCATTGTTCTTTAGTGGCGTCCCTACTCTGCCACAGAGAACGGTTTTTATGTCAGTTACCAACCTCCATTCCTTCCCCCCCCCTTCTAAGCCTCTGTGGTCAAGGTCATTAGTAGGAAAAGGTCACAAGATGGACGTATAATTTACTGTTTGTGGTACTTTTGTTGTTAGATTTCAACCAATTTGTTATGAACCTTTGTCTTAACAAGGTCTCACAAGAGTTTGACGATGATCAGATTTTGACCATTTTTATTAGATTCATGGCCAGTGATCTCACTTGGGCATTCCACTGGCTTGTTGATACTCCAGCATTTAAAAATTTTCACATGATTTCAACCATCTTAGCTTTGAAGCTCTATCTTAATAACGTCTCCAACAAGTTTGTTTATGAGCAGATTTTGAGAATATTTTATAGTGTTTGACATTCTACTGGCTTGTGAACATTCTAGCATTCATATTTGTTGTTTGATTTCAATCGAATTTGCTATTAAACTTGCCTACAAGATCTCAGATTTTGACAAGAGTTTACAAAGTTATGGCCCTTGTTTAGCTAGAATATCCACATGACTTACTGAAACCTTAGCATTAATTTGTAGATGCCTGCCAAAGGTTGAGTGCATAATGTTACGACATCCATCCATATGTCCATTTGTACATCCATCCACCAATCTGTTACCCGATTTAATTTTGCACACAATAACTTTAGGTTTACACCCTCTACCTTTACGAAACATTGCGGATGGCTTTCACTTGCAGTAGATGTAAAAGACTGTTTGGTTTTTAGGGTCAAAATATGAAAGGTCAAGTTCACTGAGACTGAAAAAAAAATGGACTTGGGGTAAGAAAGAAGCCTATTGATTTGAAGGTCAAAGGTCAAGGTCACTGTGACTAAAAGAGGCAAAATGGTTTCTTGCACAGCAACTGGAGTTCTACATCACTGACCTAGACTAAACTTGTGTGGATGATTTGCACTTTGTGTAAAGAAGAAGCCTATTTTATTTCAGGGTCAAAAGATCAAAAATTAAGGTCACTTTGGCTGAAAAAAATGGTTTCTGCACACAAACTTTTCTTGACCACGTACCTTCATCAGTGTTTGTGTATGGCTTATACTTTGTGTAAGATAGAAGGCTATTGATTTTTGCGTCATAAAGTCAAATACAAGGTCACTGTGACTGAAAGTAGAATAATGGTTTCACATAATACCTTTAATTCTTGACCTTGTACCTTAGCCAAAGTTTGTGGAGGGCTTGCACTTAAAGTAAGAAAGTGGTCTATTGATTTTAGAGTCGAATAGTGGAAGGACAAAGGCATTGTGACTAAAAGAAATATGGATTTTGCAAAATAACTTCTGTTTTAGAATAAGTTCCGTAACCAAATATTGTGGATGGCTTCCATTTAGGGTAAGAAAGAAACCTATATATTTTGGGGTCTAAAGTTCAAAGGTTTAAGGTCATTGTAAGTCTAATAAGAAAACAATGGTTATGCCCAGCAAGTTTAGCTTAAGACTACACACTGTGACTAAAGGTTAATGTCACTAAGATCCACTGGTCAATATGATCCAGAGTCAGCCATGCCCTGCTATTGACTATTAAACACGGGGCAAACATATAATATACCTTTCACAGTACTCTAGTTTTAGTTTGATTTCAGTTAAATTTGACTGTGGAGCTTGTTATAATTAAGATCTGGGATGACATCAATTTTATGAAATATTTGACCATATTTCTCTGAATCATTGCCCATGTTGACATATCACACTTATATTACACACACACACACTTTACACTGAGTTCTTTCAGAGGAGGGGGGATAATGTTAGTGTCATCTTCTTGTTGTTCCTAACATGAGTTGAAAGATCTAATATCATAATAAAACTACCGTGGAGTATAATTCAGATCTGACAGCAAATTATACAGACCCAGATCTGCCATTGCAAAATGCACTGGGTATATGCAGTTTGTTAGAACTAATCAGTGGAACAAACAACATAGACCATGATCTGCCGGTGCATTATGCGACAGCAGATCTGGACCTATGTTGATTGCAGTAAGACCCGACTTATATACGAGTATAGATGGTAATATATATATAGTTTTACAATTAGAAGTTAATTATATTTGTTATTTTAGAGTACCTGATCCAGGCAGACATTCCCGAGGTAAGACTGATTGGGTCATATTTTTTGCTGCATAATGCATACTTGTACTACGACATCTATCAAAATGTCATGTGTAAAGTATGTATGTATGTATGTATGTATGTATGTATGTATGTATGTATGTATGTATGTATGTATGTATGTATGTATGTATGTATGTATGTATGTATGTGTGTGTGTGTGTGTGTGTGTGTGTGTGTATGTATGTATGTATGTATGTATGTATGTATGTAAGTATGTATGTATGTATGTATGCATGTTTTGGGTTTATGGTACATCAGCACAATCCTGGCTATATAGTAGGTTTAGGTATCCCACTTTAGGTATCTGCAAAAAAGGCATACTAAACAAAAATAATGGCAAAAAGAGTAAACTCCTTAAAACATAAAATCCGATTTTTAAAAATATAAACCGCACTCTTTAAAAAAATTCAAGACTTTCTCATCTGGAACATCATTATGGGACGTATCCTAGGACAATAAGGTTGCCTCCATTAATTGCTTCTTATAACATGAAAGAGGATTTATACAGGACTCACGGTACTAAATATATGCAAGAAGGGGAACCAGTATTGAAATGGGTGAAGATAAAATAGAGTATATATGGGTTTGGCTGGCCAGGATTGGTAATATTTTGAGAGTTTATCCTAGTTGCAACTGAAAAAAATAGAGACAATGTTTTAGCGATGGAATTTCAGTCCTTTTACAGACTTAAGTTTGGAAAACACATTTCTGCAATTAGCACCTGACTCTTTGGTGCGGAATTGAAAGCACATGTTTCAAACACATGTTGATCCAGAAAATGCCGCAGCTCATATTGTTTTCTCTACACAGAAGCTGTCACCAAGGATATGTCTATACTGATAAAAAATAGTTTGATCATGAGCATTCAGAAATTTAAAGTTATTGAATTTTTAATATCATGGTATTTGCATTGGTTTACTATGGGAGCTGAATTAGTACCATGAGTCCCAAAGCATATGATATATACCAGAGCCTGCATGGGAGTAAAGTATCAGTGGAGCAACCAACATATTGCTTGAGGGGAGATAACTCAACCTAATCAAATTGCAACATATTTTTAAAAATAAAACTCCTTTTCTGTGCAAATTACTGTGAATTTATTTATTTTAATAAGATTCTATTCTTGTGGATTTGCACAATATTGCATCTTTATTGGTATTTAAATTCATGGATTGAGAAAGAAATTGTGGGTCTTTAAATGTGTGGTTTGTAGCAGTCATGAATTTCATGAAAATTTGTACCCAATGAACAATAAATCATTCACAGTACTGGTAATCATATGATAAGTTATATAATTGGGAATTACTTATAAACAAAGTGAATTTTGCTTTTAAAAATTGAAGAAGTATGAATGTTTAGTACATATACCAAAGAATGAAAAATACTGAGGTTATGACTTTTAGAATTTGTGTATTTTATTTTTGTGACATTCACCTAGGTGTCAGAGCATCAGAAAAAAATGCTTTAACATTAATTATGAGTAGTTGGTATTCCATAATGAGTCCTAACATACCCACTTTTGTTTTATCCAATCTCTTTAAGGTATCGCTGACCAAAATTTAGTGAGTGAGGTCTTTCATGATGCACTAATCACTAATAGCTATAGTTACCTAAATAATTTAACTTCCATTTATTTAGGCTAATTTTGTCATGTATGAAAAAAATGTAATAACTTCATTAAAACAAATAATTAAACCTGATATTCAACATTTGGCTTAAACCATTATTTTATGTGGGTTATTGACAAATTTCTGCAGCTTCTTGCACAAAGAATTCCCATGCCCATAGGAACTGTCATGACTCCATCTCCCTGAACTATCAGCCTGGGATTCAGACCAATGTTGAGTGCCGCAGCAATAATAATCAGAGACCAAACACATGGTTTCCAGGTAAGGGGTTCATTTACATAGTGTTTGTCAGGACAGTAGAAGTACATTTATCTATGCAGGCCAAGGGTCTCCAATTTCATTTGGATTTAGGAGCATTTGATTATGAGGATGTTATGATATATTTGTATGATAACATCTTGGAATCAGAGATTAGTTCAGCTAAGAGACCATTATCATCTAGCTATTCGGAGTTTGAATAAACATAATTGTATTGCATTTATAATCAAGAAGATTATCAGTTGTTATGATAAGCTAAATTGTGACTTTTTATAATGAAAAAGTATAGACTTGTTCCTTGTTTTAGTTCAACAGTATAACGTTGCTACAAGTTGCATCGGCCAGTTACAGGTCACATTTAATACGACAGAATTCTATCCAATAAATTCAAGCTGGTCTGTTAGATCACATGAGTAGGAATAAGCAATATGTAAGTACACTGTACATAATTATTTTATCAGTAACTGTAATATTAGTATTCATCTCAAAATATACCATATCAGTAATGCTACCAATAATGTTAGTGATGTGTAAAGATCTCATGTCCCAAATATGTTGTAGGTACTAAATTTAAAAACATTTAATAATGATTAAATAATTTTATTTACATTAAAATTCGCCACTTGTGAAAATACTGAGCTTTTCACTCACATCGATGTAAACAATATGGCGGCTGTTCAATAGTTGCAGTTTCACTTTTGTCTCAAAGGTGGTAGACACTGATTACTATTTGTATAATGGGATTGTCTTAGGTAGAATAAAGTTCATTAGGGGTTTGTTTTGAAATGTGAAAGTATCAATAACAGTATTTGAGAATTGATTTTCTGCAGGAGGATACCGAGTGCTGATCACGTGTTGGTTTGTAAGTGCTCTGACACAGCCATCCCATTCTATAAGAAATTCAAGTTCGACTGTCTTGGCTGTGGTTGGGTTGGGTATGTATCCATCAAAGCTGGCCTGCCGGAATGAAAATGTCAACAGTAGTACTGGTAGTTCATGGTTTTGTACTGCGGAAATGCAGGCCATATCGAACAAGAACAATAGCGAGTGAGGCTGCTACCGTTCTTTCAGGTTCGCTAAAAAAGCAGGCACAAAAACAGGCCGATTTGGCATCTCATTTTTTGTCCACCTGTTATTGAATATCCGCCTCATATGGCAGGGGCGCGCTGAGGATGGGCGTCGTGTCGGAAAGCTGTTGTCTAGTTGGCTCCAATGAGCCCGCCGGCCGGAGATGCACCTCGCAGCTTATAATGAATTCCCAGCCGCAGTCAGCTTTTTCAGAGCTCTGAGCGGGCCTTGTCCTTTGTGCGGTATTTAGCTTGTTTTTGCATTTTCGTCGATGGCGACGGAAGCATGCGCCTTCTGCGCGGAAGACGTTTTATCGTTTTTGACAGCCACATACTTGTCATACTCATCGAAAATGAGCTTGAATTCTTCTTCAGAGACAGCATTGTCATGCAGCGCCTTGGGCACGTGGTCGAGGATCGTATTGAACTTGGCTTCAGCCAACATGCGAATTTCATCGTGTTTTTTTTTTTTGCTTTCATTTTCAGCCGATGACTAATAAAAACCCAGCTATTGACTTCGAGACCAATTGCGAAGGGGGGAGGCGGCAATGATTGCTGACAGCAGGCCAATACCCACAACGCATCCCCCCCAGTCCACAATAGTCGACACCGTCGATCACATTGACGGCACAGTGGTACGCTTTGTAGAGACCACGCCGTTACTCAGCTTCAGCACATATGGCGTTCTCAACCTCCGAGATTTTTTTTGGCAAAAGACATTACAATCGTCGAGCTGTGGGTACAGTGACATACTATAATTTGTCTAAGAGGAGCATGATGTGGAAGTTTAATAGGTCTGGAGGAGTGGGGTGGGGACTTTAGCTGTCTTGCGGGCACACACTTCAAAAAATGTTGCTGTGGTGTACTGGCAAGGCGGCGATGATGTGAAAGAAAATGTCAATTTCCTTCATACCTTTAGATCTGTAAATGGCACTATATTAACACGCCCGCTAGCTTGATCTCCAAGAGTTACAATCAATGAGCTTCTGTTTGCAGGTTTAGCGTTTGTTTTTCTGTCCGATCAGTGTAATGCGATAGATCATATCTTTTTTGAATAACACACGTCTTTTGTTTTTTTTTTTCTGCCGGAGAGACGAGTGATAGATGGCGCTAGATATTCCGATTTACAGTTTTTGCCAAGGGCGCTTCACCAAATACCACGTCAGACATTGTAGTAGCACTGGCACCTGTGACCCCCAGAGGGCTATACTTTGTTTCATTGTTGTGACGACAGCAAAAGCGGAATTACCCTAGATGACCATGAGGTGGGTTGGGGTATTCTGGACAGTTCCAGTGCTCATTGTCTATCTGTTTTGTATTCTCATTCTACCCCAGTCTGAACCGGTACGTGTCAACCCCAACTTGGCACAGATACTCTTCCACCAGTGGTTTATATTCCTTGTCGATGTCAACTTGTTTTGTGAGCTGCGCCAATACTCCGTCGTCAGGATTGTCAGACGGCACCAATGATTCATGTTCCTTGTCTGGTTGATCCCCAATAGCTTTGTTTTAAGCTACGTGAGTTCTAATTGCCTAAGCCAAATATAGTTAGACTTGTTGAGAATTCAGTCGGCTGTGCGTTGACGTCGAAGCCCTTGCACTTAATGGTGTCCCTGGTGACAAACAGAACCAAAGCTAGTTGTAAGGTTTTCGTTTGAGGCGTTAGCTGGAAGGGCAGTACTGTAATTATGTGCTATTAAAGATGTACCATCCTGAATTATTTAATAGCGATGCGAAATATTGCATCAGAGGCGACTTTCACTATGGCGATGTAGAGACAGCGCAGATCCGCAAAATGTTAATTAATCTTGACGTGTATGTGCGGGACGACATCTCATTCAGGAACGACATCAGCACTACCACACGTCGAGATCGAAGAGGTTTATATCCGATGTAGCTCAGGAAATGCAGATTATGAAATGAGGTTCTAGAAAAATCAAGTAAACTTTGCCGTAAGTTGCGCGTTTTCGACCACATGTTGCCTGCTGGAACATCAGGGTTACCAGAGATTGCGCGATGCTTCTACCGCTTTTATGTTTACCATCAGGTGAGAACGATTTTTAATCAGATAAGGCGCTCCATTTAGGGCGAAACAGGGTGGGACGCGTTCGAAAACGGCACTGACATGAACGAATACGAGACAACTGGCAGATAAAGCATGGCATAAACAACAGTCTGGCATGATGCACATCAGTAACAACCCCGGTGACCAGTCCATCAAGCTGGCTATGGGAGGGCCTCCCCACCGACGTGCAACTATATTTGAAACGGACTATTACATGTTTGCGGATCTGGCAGGCGGAAAATAACAGGTCGCACATTTCGCGCAGGACTAGAACGGAACGACGAAAAATGTGTTTGTCTACTTCATGCTGGACAATTCACAAGGCTTCACCCATCACGTCTGGGCATATGCATGGGCATTCCTTGGCATGCAGTCCCAGACGCTTAACTCAAACATCAGAGGAGATAAGGCATTCGATGCACAAAACTAGTTTCTTGCACTCATAAACGCAGAAAGCGCCAGCGCTGAAAACATTCCAAAGTTGATAGTTAATTACCAGGATGCAATCTAAAAGTCCAGAACCAAGCTAGATTATGTCCTTGGTGGCGGCCTTTACATGAACTCGTCTGACATGGAGCTTAAAGTTGGCACCTATGTGGGCTTCAACATCATTCAGGAATTGATCAACGTTGACGTCAGTTCGACCAGGATTACAAGAAAAGAGTCAGAGCAAACCACGCAAACAACCCTCGAAGACGAAGAACAAAGAGGTGGGATTCGACCCCCTCCTGCCCGCGTCTATTGGAACAACGGCGAAAATCGGTACCATGCACGTCGTTTCAAAAGTGCAGGAGTCAAAAGAAGCCGAAGACCACGAAGTAAATAAAACCGCATTTGGAGTGGGTGGTATCGCGATGGGACTTTACGCCATCTGGTTTCTCCGCTAAGCGCTAGCGCAAACGCGTAGTGGAAGCTCGAGCGGAGAACGACCAAGAACGCGATTGCTATCGTGATGGCAAGCACCACGATATTTCCGGCCAACCAGCCGATGGCATTGATAGCGGCCCTCGACAAAAATGACACGATTGACCCTATAATTCTAGGCAGAGCCACCACCGCTTTTTCTGCCGGTGTTTTCAGCATTCAAGGCAGCAGTTACAAATTATTTTTTACCCATTCCTTCACACCGCCGGAGTCTGTTTAGGCATCGGGGCTGGATGTGGCGATGTGCCAACCACGCCTGTGACTGCAACCACAATTGTACTTATGGTGAACACCAGGGCAGTGGGAATCAAGGCTATAGTGATTCACTGTTCGCATAAGAGGGTTTGCAATTTTTCAGCGAGCGTTGTGTTCTCGTGGAGAATACTGTTGAAGGTCTCCCTGATCCGGTTAAACTCGGTGCGAAGGGCTTCTATGTTAGCATTGGCAGCCTCTATCCGCAGATGTGGTTATCAAGCTATGCAAGCTTTGAGAGGTTATTTATATACTCCGCATGCTGCTTTTGAAGCGCCTTGTTGAGGCCCAGAATTTCTCGCATTTGGATGCTGTCAGGTTTCTGTCCTGCCACTTCTTTGAGCGCTGTGTTCTCGGATCCAGACACTGCGATGAGATCAGTACATGTCATTGTGTCTATGTCGGCTGTGGCAGTTATGTGTGTGTGCATGTATGTGCGTGTGTTTGTTTCAACTAACAGCCGATCCTCCTTGATGCCCAATGCTTGGACGAAATCAACCTCATGCTCTCGTAGCGTGGATGGGGATAAGAATGTTTCTGGTTTGTTTTTCCACGTTAGCGAAAACCAATTTTTACCCCACTTTACCCCATTCTTCTCTGCCATAAACTTGAGATTAGTGGTATGATTTTCAGAAAATCCCAGATTTTTGCGATACGGTTTGAACTTGGCTAGGCTTCATTCTAGATTCCCAGTGGATACTACATCATCTTGCTTCCACCCGGTTGGCACCTCGCTTCCGCCGGCCCGAGAAGGGAGAAGGAGTTGTTTATGAGCTTCAAGAATTTGTGCCATCCACACACTCCAGCCTTCTGTAAACCGTTATAGCGCGCATAGCAAGCCTTATGTAGAGCTGAAACGTTTGGTAGTGGACAACGTGTCGCTTTTTGGGGCATAGGCTTGGGACTAGCTTCATGCATTCTGTGAACTTGCCCCTCCCCAGCTCCGTTCATTCACTAAATCGTGCCGATAGTCACTTAGCCAGCTCTCTTGAACTCACAGTGCATCCGGAACCAGTGAGTAGTCGCCGTGCGCATCATGGAGATCCTTGGGGTAAATTGAGGTCAACTTCAAGAATATAACTCTAGGCGAATCGGCGGCTACTGATCCAAACGCTTTCACTTAAAGCCACCAGTTGGCAGACTCTGCATCATGGCCCAATCATAGGGGTTGTTGGAGTCCAGGTAGGGAATCCTGTTGGTTGGACTTTCGCTGTCATTGTCCGGGCACATTGAGTTGTTCGCTTTCGCGTAGTGGCAGCTGACCATGAAAACGCCTCCGCTGAATCCCTTCTCGATCAACAGGTGTATGTCGATTCGATGTCTGTCAGCAGCTGTAGCTTGCCATCGGATTTTCAGAAAGCATCACCGGTCATTCCCAGAGAGCTGTAGTTATGGGCTGGGTTGATGTCGTAGTTTTTCAGCGAAGTGTCCCAAAACA
Organism: Margaritifera margaritifera; assembly: GCA_029931535.1. Taxonomy (NCBI): domain Eukaryota; kingdom Metazoa; phylum Mollusca; class Bivalvia; order Unionida; family Margaritiferidae; genus Margaritifera; species Margaritifera margaritifera. The sequence continues at coordinate 6,140,392 of JAQPZY010001684.1, forward strand.
CCTCACACATGTCAGCCAGCAGAAGCACATCAGTCTTCAGGTAGAAGCCATGATAGTCTCTGAGGTTTTGGCATTTAAAAGCCTTCCACAAACTCTTTGCATGCTCGTCGTATTTTGCTCTGACTTCTTCTCTTGCGTGTTTGCTATAGATGGCATTGTTTGGCATAAAGTGGAATTTTTCAAACCACTCCCAGCTGCTCATAATTGTATGAGTTGACGTCCTTTTTGGTAAGAATGTCAACATCATGGTCTGTGTATTGTTTTGATATGCGGAACGCTTCCTTGTGAATGTTTTTAGCCAGCTCTTTCGAGGCTGCTGTTCACAAACTGAAGGCAGCTAACAAAACTGCTACTGCCCTAGTGAGAACATCATGTACTTTTCATGTTCTTTGGAATGGCGCTGATGTTCTCCGTCAAGGTGGTTCCGTTGGCCTCTGTGGTATGGTTATAAATCACAACTGGCACTTTGTTTTCTCAGAAGAGCACCATCACTTGAGGTAATACGCTTTGTGAGCTGCGCTGTGGTATCTGCCAGTGATATGGCAGTGGTCATGCATCCTGTCGTTGCCTAGTTCCTCTTTGCAGATGAAAGACCTTGCGCTTGTCCCTTTTCATGATTATCTCGGCTGGGTTTCGAAACACCTCTCGGATCTCCTGTAGCTTGCCTTCAAGGTACCTAATGAATGTGGCAACTGCGTCCTCACCGCGCTACAACACTGGCTACTTGGTGACTCGACGCGGCGGATGACTCTGTAGCAGAAGCTACATGGGACCTAGTGGGACCTACATGGGGCATTCCACTGGCACATTCCGTGCTTCAAAATCTGCATAGATGATGTATGGGACAAGCATGTTCTTGTCTGACTCTGTAAAGGACAAAATTCTGCGGCTTTTCGCTTATGCCGCAGCAGTCTTTCGTGAGAACTTCCAATTAGCTGGGCTGGCTGAAGACGTTGAGGCACCGGCTATAGACGTGCTTCTTGTTCTCGCATGTGTTGTGTTGCTGTACCAAATGGTTTTGGTTCTTTATCCAGGCATTGTGGCTACTTTCACCATATGTTTTTAGCAATAGATCATTAGCGTGTGGTCTGACTTCCTCGTTAATGCGCAGCTGGTACAGACCGTCATTCCAGTCAAAGACATTAATGGAGATTGCTTCTTTGCGGCACGCAAACTTGCCAACATCTCTTACCGTAACTGCAAAAGTCAATCCGTGTAAAATCAAGCTCGCCCAGGTGCTCGTGGTAACTTTTTTCCTGACAAGTGTGCTCATCTACCAGGTATATAGTAGACAAGATAGTCCACTCAAAGCAGTGGTTGTCATAGTTTTGGACGTTATTGACTGCTTGTGGTGGTATGCACTTTGGCATTGGACTGCAGGTTTGACCGCGAAACGGGCGATGCTTCGAGACTCCAAGGTCGATGACCTGGCATCGCACAAAGACCCAGCCTGAACCCTCGTGTATATAATTTTCAATCCGCCTCAGTATGGCGGCATTAGCTTGTGGGACCAACTGCTCGATGATCAATGCTCAGTGCAGTGGCTGGTTCACTGCGAAAGTAGAACATCACTTCTATGCTTGCTTGCCCAGTTTCTTTGTTGTAGACATTTTCTAGGCCAGACACAACTTTCACCAGCTGAGCTGTTAACATGCTGCTGAACTTCAGGCCGCCACTGTTCCTGCGCTCCCTACCGATGACATCTTGAGCTCTAGGTACCATGGCATTAGGAAATGTCAAGGAATCGACTTCAAGCTTGTGATTTTCAGGTGTGGTGGTATGGCAGTCTTTTTCAACCGCGTCGGCTCTTTCCTGGCGATCTATAAAGTCGGGCAGGGCCGGACCATAGGGCACAACCTTACGCCTAGGTATAGGAATTAGCCATGGGGCTGGAATAACAGACTCAACCCTGCACCTCAAAACTCACAGCAAAGATGGAACAGGTGGCTCCAGTCTGCATCTTAGAACCGGAACTGGTCGTGGGGCTGGCTCAATTGCCCTAGTCAGATATAGCGCGGCCAGCGCGTCATATTGATTCTGGGTTATATGCCCTCCCTGAAATAGATCGCTCAAATGCGTGATATCGGACATAGTGCGCTTATGTCAAGGTTATACATATCATCTCAATTCTCTAAATGGATTTTGTTTTGCTGTGCTTATGTTAAGCTTTATATGTGTTATCCCAGGTCTCTGAATTAATTTTTGTTTTGCTTATAGTTCACAGATAACTTTATTAAAATGCTTTCTTGCTCTGTTTTCTATTCTCTTCATGTCTCTGTTGCACGATTACCACCACAACTCGCACATATCCTGAAATTGGTCCATATTTCAGAACCACATTTCCAGCATGGGTAGATTCTACATCATCTTCTAAACTCTGCCATATGCATATCACAATACTCACTAACAATTTTTTTTTCCTGAACACCTCTTTACTCCCTAGTTTCAGCCAAGTGCACTTGTTTTTTGCCTAAAAACACCATATCTGAGCGAAGTGTTATATCCCTTTGCCCATATTTCTTTCCCGTTAATGGACTGCTCTAGGGACTTGCATACAATGGCTGGAAGATGCCCTTTTGCCCCTCTTTACAGATGGTGTGGAGATGTGCACGTTTTATTACCGGCGGAGGCTGGCTGGTGCAGGACAACACTTTTAAATTAAGGATTTAGGGCTCCCCTACCGAATGCTGGCTGATTTGGACCAAATTATGGGCTGATCTGGACTATGTGAAATATTATAAGAAAAGCAATGGAACAGACATACCTGATTTATTTTAGTAGCTATTACTGTTTTTGCAAACATAGAGAAAGTAAAAGGTTGATTTTCAGCTCTTAAACCTACATGATAGTTATTAGCAAATTTCTAGCCGAAATTAGAGCAAATAGATATGAGCAATCGCATTTAGATCTTTTTAAACCAAAATAAGTTTTCAATGTTTACAATAAAGAAAATATAAAGTTATTATTTAAATTAATATATCTGAAAAACATTTTGAAACTTTTCATAAATTGGGCCAGTATGGCCGACTTTCAACACTGTCAAACAGTAATTCATATATGTGTATCCATGCTTTTGATTGATTTCTCATGCATATCGTGCTTTCTTTGCATTGTATTTACCCCCCCAAAATTTGTGTCAAACGCAATATCGCACATGCAAGTTAATCATCTGTATAATCAATTAAAAATTAAAGAATCATTACTATCATTTAATCAGTTCATAAAGGAACCAACACTGATGTCGGTAAAGTACATTTCATTAATTTAATTAAACTGACTCGCTGGATTAAAATCATAGTGAGCCGCTTTGATGATCTATCTTGAGTAAACATGATGCAACAAAGTCACTTAAAACACTGCTAATTGATCATACTGGCTTTCTTTTGTTTGACGTGTTTTGATTTGCCGATAATTTGGTTGCTTAGCTCAATGTGCAGTCAAGTGGTAACAGAACGTGCGCATATGCGAAAATTATCACTGACCACATTTATGTGTTATACAGAATGTAAATGTATACATGAAGAGGGGTAGAATCAAGTATTCAGTACGCCCGGAGGGCATGATTGGCCAAATAAAGGTAGATATAGTGATTAAAGCACGAAAATAAGGACTTGTCCGACTTTTTTAAAAAGCACTTGTCCCGGACTAGCGACTTGGAAATTTTATTTGCCCGACTTCAAAAATGAATAGTCCGGGACGTCGGGCTATAGGATTTGCTCAGCCCTGCAATTAGTATAACGCACTTTACTGTTATCGTTGAATTTTTATCTTTTGAGTAAAATCTCGAAGCAGTAAACCAACTTATTTTCATTTTAACCTTTGAAACATATGAAAAAAGTTAATTTAAGACACATATTAAATCCATTAAATATTGATTTCTGAATAGACATGTTATTATATTAATACATATATAATATAATAACACTTCCATGTAACCAAAGATCACAAAGTTATTTCAAGTCAGCATTATATTTTGTGCTCTAGAATGGTATTAAATTCAGTAAATTGGCAAGCGACATCAAAGGTGCTTTAAGTATAGTGGCGTTGATCAAACAGGTTTTGCCTATTCATGGTCAGATGATTCCATTATTAGTGTTTGCAATTAAATTAATTAAGGACACACTGATCAAAAAAAGAATTGAACAAACAGTGATAACATGGTTTAATTATAGCGGAATTAATCAAACAGTTTTTGCACATTGATGGTCAGATCCTCTCACTCTAATTGTTTGCAATGAAACTAATTTAAATAATAATATGCTTCTTTTTATCTTTGCTCTTGTACAATATACACTTTCAATAATAATGTGCATATAATTAAATATTACATTATAAATTCAAATAATGAAATTCACTTTTTTGGTGCTTATGGTTTTAGTGTATAAATTCTACATAAATCTAACAAAGGCATAAACATGCCCAGACCAGTGTGTGTAGACAAAAATAATGTAACAAAAGTATTAACATACTCAGACCAATATATATATATATATATATATATATATATATATATATATATATATATATATATATATATATATATATATATATACAAATGTTACTGCATGGGCCAAGTTTTCAGGATTTTTTGCAGTTAGTAATTTGCATAGAATTAAATGATTCATTATGAATCCATAGAAAACAAATAACGTACTCGGTTTCAAACAAAGATTTGTAAAATATATTTCATCTTTCAACAGAGATAACAGCACCAGGTTCATTAACGTTATCATTTTCTTTATATTAATTACTACTACGAGGTCCACACTATTAGCAGAATATAGACGTATAATATTGACGCATGATATTGTATTGAATTAAATCATAAATCTGACAGGACCGCAGTTTAACTTTTTAGTATATATGTGTTATTTAGCACTAATAGTATATAGTACAATGCACAGGATAAAAGATGAGTTCTAAATAAATCGAACAGAAGCATTAACATACTCAGACAAATATATATATATATATATATATATATATATATATATATATATAGACGAAAAACTGTTACTGCACGAGCCTGTTTTCACGATTTTTATTCAGTATTAGTCATTTTTTTTTTTCTCAATAAAATAAAGTAAACTACAGGTATTAAATTTTGCATGATCTGCTTTTAAAATATTTCACTATTTAATTTCCGATGTAAGATAAACATTAACATTAACTCTAACATTATTTCATTTCATTATATATAACAACGCCATTATCTCGTGTAAAATCGGTGTTTTGTTTCCTTAAATGCAGATATGAACTGCTCAAAGTAACTGGGAAATATTCAGAAATATCATAGTTTAAACAAATGTAAATGTCACATTTAAATCCAAGAGGAAACTTAATAATATTTCACATGGTCCGAATCAGCCCGGCATTTGGTCCGAATCAGCCCGTAATCTGGGACGAATAAGCCTGATCCGAATTAGTCATGCTCCAAATCAGCCTGTTACCCACCTAGCCTGGTCATCACTGAAAAGCTCACAAGTCTTGGCTTTTGGCATCTTTGATTCAAAATCAACGACTGAGAATTATGTAAATGCCAGTACTTTTGGTAATAGTAACTTTCAGGCCTCTCAGTATATCTGCTGCAGCTGCACTCAAAAGAATACATGACAACCAATGACACTTGCGTAGTTTGTACTGGACCCAAGAGCTCACATTCAGTGTTGCAAACTCAAACCTTAGTGTTCACGCTGTTATGTATTTCAGCCTCACTTGGCGGTAAAGATCAAAGAGCTCACTTGGCTTTGTAACAACACTATCATGCTCTCAGCTGATGTTTCGTACCATATGTAACTGAAAATCAGTACGCCACTATATTATGACAAGAGATGACCCAAACTAATGGCTGTGATAATACTGCTGTACCTGATAATATTACATTAAAAACTTTCAAATGTTGACGCTGTAGAAGATTACTAAGCTAAATATGTAGATTAAGTAGACCCTTAACAGTTGTGCTCAAACTAATTTAACATTAGAAGATATATTAAAAATAGCATCTTAAAACTCCTTGAATTGCAAAGAAAATTATTAAAAAACTATGTATTTTGGTCATAGATTAAAGAACGCTTTAATTATATATCTTTTAATGTAATCCCAAACATAATGAATCCAATATTAGAGATATGCAGTTAGTTTGCATATTAATAGCAGAAAAAGAAAAGTTAAGACTTACAGAAGATTCAGTAGTTCAGCTGGCAAAAATAAACTTTTATTTAGTATTAAATCACACTAAACATTTTTAAATCCATTAATAAAATCCTAACTTTTTGTACATTTTTTATATTTTAAAAGAAAAATTTATTTTTGTTTCATTTCTAAATCATACGATAAGATAAAAAAATTGAGTCCATTCCAGTTGATGATAAAACTGCAGTTCGATTTGTGTCATTGATTATATTTGTCACATTTATAATTATATTTATTCTTGCTAGCAGCAGTAATTGCATAAAGATATGTTTACATAAAAATCTGTGAGACATCTGCCTTTCAACAATTTTCAAATGAGAAAATTAGTTTTCATTTATTACCACTTTGATTTCACTGCATAAACAGCTTTCATTTCACATAAACAGTAATAAATATAATTGTTCTGCATGTACATTAATTAGTATTTTACCTTCAAAATAAAAAATAGTCAATCACACTGAGTTCTTTGAAAAATGAATGCTGTTTTTATTTGGATACAAGATTCGGCCAACAATTTTTTCTTACGAAAAGTCTTTTTGATCCTTTTAACTGTTGTAACATAATTTTATGATCGCCAATGCAACCAAAGTAAATTCTAGAATTATTTACCATTTTCTATATGAGTAGTTCCTTATCATTGACTTAAAAATATTGAATAGAGTTATATTTTATATGGAGACAATTTGTGATTAATTGAACCATACAGAAATACTGCAGCATCTAAATATTATAATATGCTGAAATTTATGGACATGTTAGAAAGTAAAACTTGAATTATCCAGCTTACACCTACAAAATAATGAACTGAGGATATAAGTGATATGTAGACAAAAATGTAATTATTTGTATGTACATTTTGAATAATTATTTTTGATGGAAAAGTATACTTTTTTTTAGCAAATACTTTCCACCCAATGTCCCTATTTGGTTGCTATGGTAACCATGAACAGGCATCAATTTTTCCTGTCAGCAATCTGCATCCATATATGCATCACTTATACAATTTCACCCAGTCTGAACATAAATACTAATTCTGAAGCAGTTATATTAATTTGGCTGAAAAAGTATGTATTGTTCTGAAACAGCTCATCATTCTCAGATGGGGCAGTCAGAAATGAGTTAGCATAGGTAACAAGGTCATACCAAAACAACGCAGCACTACCAGGGTAATACAATGAAACTTGTCCAGACTGGTACTTTCATCCATAGGGAATTTTTGTCTCATGAATGTGTTTGTACTAACCAGAACAATATGTACCTTAACCAGTACACTGTTTACTTTGTTAATTGGTAATGGTCCTGACTGAATGACATTAAACACTAATTAGTAGTGTCCAGACTGGTATGTTTCTGAAGGTGAGATTGCAAATGGATTAACTTTCGGGTATTTGTTGCAACCACATGCACAATAAAGAGTGCCATGTTTGAAAGGCAATTAGTTATGCATTGGTAACATATTTAAAAAGTGTCCATGTCAAGTATTGATTAAACATCTGATGGCAAATAATTATCCCATCAATTTATTGTTAACACATGTGTTACCTGTCATTAGGAATTTATCTGGATACAGTAATCAAGCAATTTATCTCATAAAATCAAAAAATAAAATTAAAAAAAGAAATAAAATAAAGACATAGTCATTTACTGAGTTTATTAATTGTATCTGAATGTTACTAACATTAATAACCTAGAGTTTAACTATGTTAATTAGATCATGTATGATAAGTATATGTACAGTGTACATTTATTTGCAATAACAGTGTAATTATCATGAATATTAACCATTATTTTGCAAATTGACCATTAAAATAATTGAAGATCAAAGAAACGTATATACTTATAAGTTGAGTCAAATTGCAAACTGCACAGACCCACTATGCCATCACATAATGCACTGGCAGATCTGGTTCTCTGCAGTGATAGGAGTAATCGGTAGTGCTACTGATTTAATTTTTCAACACTTTGAATTTAAATTACTGGATAAACACAGTTTTCTGCAAAAATCAAACAAGCTGTTAATTGATTTCAAAGGATTGTTTTGTACTGTTAGAAATGCTTCCATGCTGCTGGTATCCATAATAATCATTATAAATTTAATATCTATTGAGTAAATATATGCAAAGAATTTATCCTTAGAATCAACTAGCTTTGTCTATTTAAATGTTACTATTGGTTTGTCAACTTCTATTTAAAATAAATAAATATACATATTTTTGTCCATAATATCAACTTCAATGAGTGTTTGATCTCATTGTAAACTCTGCAGGGAAATTTCTCTATCAATGTAAGTAGTATTTGTAATAGTTAGTGTTTATCTGAGAATATTGATTCATTTTTTTCAAGATAGTTTATGAAGATATGATAGCTCAACAGACATTATTTCTAAAAACAGAGCTCATAAAATATGCACAAGACTTTTTAGATGTATTTTGTGTGCATGTAAGAATAGTTTTGTTAAATGTCAAGTTACAAATCTTGAAATAGAGCACAGACAACATTTACAATGTTCAATCTGCTGTGAGCTTTTGGATCCTAAGATTCATTTATTCTGCTTAAAGAATGAAGTGATTATAATTAATTTTTAATGCCACTAAACTTGTATAGTGTAGAAAATATTTACAAATTTGTTGAAATTATTGTGATTTTTTGCTCTTTAAGAGTTATATCTTGTCATTAAGAAAATGATCATAACCACTTTGAGAACATCAAACATAAGCCTCAAATGTACAGGCCATCCTTTATCAAATATATCAAATATATGTACATATATATATATATATATATATATATATATATATATATATATATATATATATATATATATATATATATATATATATATATATATAATACCTGTAATGTTGGCAATATTTAGGCTCCTGTCAGGTGGTGACCACTGACCCACTAGGGAATTAAGTATAGCACTTGAACTTTGTCTACATTGTTTGCAAAAGTCAAGATTAGACCTAACTTTATGAAAGGAATGTTTACTAAAATGAAAGTAGCCTTTCAGCAAACAAATCAAATGGCAGGAACAGAAATTAATGTAGGAAAGTGTTACATGTATATAGTGGCCTCCAAATAACTGCAACAATTATATTTTTCCATAATTTGTTGTTGATATCCTTTATTATTAGTTCAGCTTTGAAAGCCATTTTATCAATTAATACATTAACACAGTCTGAGATTAGACATATTTGTTATGCTTTTAATTTTCAAATCAACATAACTAGCAAGTAAAAGAGAAACTCAACGTACTTGCTATAGTAGTTACCATCTTGAAACCTGCTCACAGTTCAGTTACTTGTAGGTCTGAATATACAGTTCTATGCATTAGTTCTCAGCATTCAATTGGTGAAATGTCACATGTGTAAGAAGGGTTGCCCTTTCCAACATACATGAAGAAAATTGATAGAATTATAAGAAGAGCCTTTTATCTAGCACTGTACATGGCATCTTCTTATTTATTTAGAGCTGTCCTTTATGATGTCAGCAGAGTCTTACTATAGTAATCAAGTATGTTTATCATCAATTTGATTTCCACAAGATAACTCGATCTACTGTATATTGTTGGATTTTGACCAAATTTTGTAAGCAGCTTGATATTGATGAGGCTGCAAAATTTTGATTTCAAACCTTCTATAGGAGTTATGGCCCCTGATTGTCTGTCTTCCTAGCTTTCATTTCCAGAGCTTACTTTCCCAAGAATTATTGAACTTCAACCAAATTTGATTTGCATCTCTATGTTAATGAAACCTTTAATAACTTTGATTTCAAGCATTCCATGACATCATTTACAGGAATCATTCCCTTGGATTGCCCATCCTCCTGATATTGGTTTCCATAGCATTAGTTTATCAAGGTTAGTTGGAATTTCAACCAAATTTGGTAGTGACTTTAGATTGATGAGACCTTGAGCATGTTTAATGACATCATTTACAGGAGTTATGCTCCCTTATTGTCAGTCCTTGCAACTTTGGTTTCTGCAGCATAACTTTACCATGGTTTATTGGATTTTAACTAAATTTGGTGTCTGGCTTTGGTTTCTGCTGCATTACTGATGAGACTTTGAATGAGTTTGTTTTCCAGAGTTCTATTACATCATTTACAGGAGTTATGTCCATGGTTATCTGTCCTTCTGACTTTGGTTTCTGCTGCATTACTGATGAGTCCTTGAATAAGTAAAACTTCCAGCTTTCCACATCATCCTTTAGAAGAGTTATGGCCCCTGATTGCCCATCTTCCTTTGGTTTAGCAGTATAACTTTACTACGGAATGTTAATTTCAACTAAATTTATAATGCACCTTGATTGCCCATTGAACTAATTTTGTTTTTCCAACAGAAGTTCATCGTTTTAATGCCCTGCCAAGCAAATTGCTGTGCGTGGGTCCATTTCGCTAATAGCTCTCAGTACCTTTAGATCTTCGAAGGATATCAGCTGAGGCCTGGCACTTAGTCATGAAACACACAAAAACTGAACTCAGAATCAAGCTTCCAAAAAGTAAAATGGTACTTAGAGGCTATCAAAAAGCACTGACATTTCGCAGGTACCATGCTGTAGTATAACTATTAACAAGGAGTTCAGGATTACAGACATAAACAAATCACCAATTCTCAGAACCTTCATAAATCAAAACCACTAAAAAAACAAACAAAAATCGTACTTTGACGCATAGTATGTAAGAATTCATGGGGGTGAAATTGTATAAATATCTGATGGGTTTTTTTGTCTGCCGTTTTGGTGTTTTTGCTAAGGTTTATGACACAATACTGTATGTACAGAATTTTTATGATTCTAACATCCCTTGGAGCAAAGTCGTATAAAAAGAAAATTTTAAAAATTTGAACACGAGTCATATTTTTTTTGCTCAGCTAGTTTATTGACTAAGAAGACAAGTAGAAATGTATGTCATCTTGTCAGAACTGGTCGCACAAACTGAACTAAAATGTAGGAAACATACTTCAACTTTGAGGTGACGTAACTTTTTCTGCCACATGTCACTGCCATGTTCTGTTGGGGGGGGGGGGAGATATAATGTTACCAATGTTTGTCCGTCCCATTCTGTCTGTCATGAATTTTGTTCCACTCAGTAACCTTTGAAGGACATGATAATCAAAAAAAAATTTGTTATGGGCCCTTATATAAAAGAAATATATATGTCATTTCCGATTTTCACCAATTTCCATTAAAAATCTGACCGAGTTACAGCACTTGTATGATGTAGAAAATTGCCCTTTAATCACGATATCATTCCTGCTCAATAAACTTTTTAACAAATTAAAACCAAGTTTAGTATGAGGTATTATAGTAAACAAATATAGGCCAATTTTAATTAGATCTATTTCGATCAAAATTTAACAGAGTTATTGCCCTTGTTTGACTTAAAACATTTTCCCTTGCATGAATTCTATTTCTACCCAATTATTTTTGAAGACTTTAATGAATAGAAGCCAAATATTGTATCAGGATGGCAGATCATACTAAATCCTTCACCATATATATGGTCAGCTGAAGCATCTAAGGGTTTTGTAAAGAATTTTAGTCAACATCTACAGAAACAATTATTTATATGATTTTGTGTAATTCTGTACTATTCTTCTTTAAAACAATGTACATTCATGTACACGCCTGTAATGCCATCTACAGGTTCACTACTATCTTTTATATGAATCCTGTATGATGTATTCATCTACATGTAGAATGCCTTGTACATGTTTTATAGTAGTAGTACATCAGTTAACCAGTTTAATCGCTTTGTAGTCTAAAGACACCCAAAGGTTTACAATTGCACATCATATTCATGTAATTGTAGAAGGCCTCACGGAGGATTGGTTTGCTGACCAAATGAACTTCTTCTTTAAATAAAGTTATTATTATTGTTATTATTATTATTATTATTATTATTATTATTATTATTATTATTATTTGTTTGTCCTTGCATCCTGAATTCCACTTCTGTTTAATAACTTTTAAAGGGCTTCATAGATTGAAACCACAGAAATTTGACATTCAGTATACACCATATTGGTGACATTTAGTATACAACATATTGGTGACATTCAGCATACATCATATTGTTGACATTCAGTATACAACATGTTGGTGACATTCAGTATATACTATATTGGTGACATTTAGTATACACCATATTGGTGACATTGAGTATACACCATATTGGTGATATTTAGTATGCACCATATTGGTGACATTCAGTATACAACATATTGGTGACATTTAGTATACAACATATTGGTGAAATTTAGTATACACCATATTGGTGACATTAAGTATACACCATATTGGTGACATTCAGCATACAACATATTGGTGACATTTAGTATGCATCATATTGGTAACATTTAGTATAGAACATATTGGTGACATTTAGTATACACCATATTGGTGACATTTAGTATACAACATACTGGTGACATTTAGTATACAACATATTGGTGAAATTTAGTATACACCATATTGGTGACAATTAGTATACAACATACTGGTGAAATTTAGTATACACCACATTGGTGACATTTAGTATACAACATATTGGTGACATTTATTATACATATTGGTGACATTTAGTATACAACATATTGGTGACATTTAGTATATACCATGTTGGTGACATTTAGTATACAACATACTGGTGACATTTAGAATACACCATACTGGTGACATTTAGTATAGAACATATTGGTGACAGTTAGTATACACCATATTGGTGACATTTAGTATGCAACATAGTGGTGACATTTAGTATACAACATATTAGTGACATTTAGTATACAACATATTGGTGACATTTAGTATACATATTGGTGACATTTAGTATGCAACATATTGGTGACATTTAGTATATGTTCTCCAGGACATAGAGCAAATTTGAGAAATGACAGTAGTTACTGTACCCTATAGATACGTACAGGAGTTGTCTGTACCTTCTCTATTGTATGGTGTAAATAGTCATATTTTGTACTAGGAAGTATTAATGCTGTCTTTGGAGACATCAGGTTTATTTGAAGGAAGGTAGTTTGAGGTCATCAATAGAAACCAGTTATGTACTGTAAAATGTTAGGCTGACAGTGCATCAGGTATGGTTAATAGACACAAAATGAAAGAAATTAATACAATGGTGTGTATGATGTGTGTGTGTGCATGTGTGTGTGTGTATATATATATATATATATATATATATATATATACAGTATATCAGGCTTCCTTAAATCAGTATATTTACTGGACATGACTGCCAGTTCAAAGGTTTTGACCGGCACATACTCTGAGCAACCGGATATCTGTCATAGGATATCCCAAATATTATTATACTAAATTGTCTTTGATTTGTTTATCCATTAAACTGTAAAATAAACGAAGTAAAATTCAGAGGTCACTATGTCTAGTTTACAGATTGTTTCTTTGTTGGACAATCAATTGAGATGTCACTGACTAAGCTTGTCACAGCTTAACTTCCTGAAGGCTATACTACACACAGTTAGCTGGTTAAATGGGGCTAGAGAAGGGCAACTTCATTCTTAGTGAACAATAGTGCGGTAAATTTCAAAAATCAGCTTCTCAGCAAAGATGTTTGTTTGTTATTCTAAATTTGTTTTTCTTAATTTGGTTAGCTTATACATCTCTAGATGAGACAATTATAAGTATCAGTCCTACTTTTACTGCTTGAGAGAACACTACTCATCATGTCAAAGGTTAAGCACAATAAGGATGAAAACTAACCCTTAGCCAGTGTTTGCAGACATGTTGATGGATTTTTGACATCAATGGAAGCTCTGAGCCTTGAAGATACACCCCATTTTGGGCTCATCTGCAATGAGTTTCTTACAGCTCCGTGCAACAGCGGTCACTTCAGAGTGATTAAACTGAGGTGCTTGTCACATGACAGTGACTTCCCAGCCAAGGCAGTACGGTGTGTATGAATTATTCATGCAAACGTACATGATAGATTCCCAAATCATGTGAATTTGAATTTACTGTATTTAAGTCTACAGTATCACTTTTCCTGCAAATGTTAGTGACATGCCACTGTTTGTTAACGATCATATGAACACTATGGTCGCTCATTATTGTCAACCAAGAGAGAACAGTGAAGCAGTCATCAGTGCCGATGAAGTAATGAATGGGAAGTTCTCAAGTAAATTGTGTACAACAATTATAGAGGACTGTCAGCAGCTGCATTACTGACAAAACTAGTTTCAATGAAAGGACTGTACCTGAATGTGATTCATTTGATATAAATTTCACATGTACTTCCAGTGTCAAGCATGGAGTGTGAGTGCGGATTTTCACACCAGAATTTGTCAAAACAAACTGTGGTACAGGCTGAGTGTTGACACTCTTGATGAATAAATCTTGTTGGTGTTGATATAAAAGACTTTGATCTGATGCCAGCAGTCAGGAAGCGGAAGGGAAATCAAAACATACATTTGTATCAATAAAACAAAGATAATATTTTTGCAAAACTGATGAACTTTAAGTGAGTGGATTTATTATAGTGCAAATGAGGCAATGTTATGATCGGTGACAGGAATACTGTGTAAACATGCTTTGTTTAAAAAAAAAAAAGGTGCTGAAATCCATAGCAAATCATAGGGATAAACTTATGTTTGCTGCTACCACCTGATGAGACCTATGGAGGAGACGAAACATTATATTTTTTTAATGAATATACATTACAAACAGCAGATTCACGTGTGTCTGTTAAGTCCGTCAGAATGTCCGGTTGAACTCAGAAACATTTAAGGATCAGATATATATATATATATATATATATATATATATATATATATAATACTTGTACTATATGATACATTCATTTAAATATAATTATCTCATAGATATTACCTCTAACCAAGGAAAAGGTAATTATTTTATTGAACACCTTTCTACACATGAGTGTGAATGCACCTTGCACACTATTAAAGGCAAAGAATCAATGTTAAACATTAAATATTTGCCCCCGTATTCCTTAAACTTTAAGAGCATAAAATTCAAAACATGAGCTCAAAGTTTTAAAACTTTTGACAATATGCAACTTAACAATAAAGTCACAATAATAAAACTTCATGAAATAAAGTTCATAATTTGATTTCCTCCCCATGACTGCAGAATTTGAATGAAGTAGAAGGATGTACTCTAAGTATTATATATAATTTTATAGTTTAATTGGATCACCTGTCTTGAGAGACCATGTTTTTTTGGCAGAAACGGTGGTCTTTCAAGACAGGTTCTACTTCATTACCGTAGTATTTCTCTTGTGGTAAACCCAAGGAGCCAGCCTTGTAACTGTTGAAAAGTTGGGGTGGGCCTATCACTGGTCAAGTTTGGTTAAAAGAATCTTCACAAATTTTATACAAGTTGATGATTGACTTGTCATCAGGTATGCATTTGTCATCTGAGAGTTATGGTCATTTGACCATTTCAGTTATTTTAGTACTAATGGTTATTAAGATTAAGGTAAGTAAAGTTTACTCAGGTCTATTCAAACCTCTGTGCCTTCAGTATAAAAGATCTTTGTATACATGCCACAAGGTCAATAGGATTATATCTTCACAGTAGTGACCATACCCAAAACGAGCGGGGTGCCAAGTCTGGGGGGCCACATTTCGCGGAGTTGCAGTATTTTTCTCTGACTGGGGGGCACTGATGGCAATGCTTGCCTGGGGTGCTGTTTCATCCAGCGCAAATTTGCGATGGCCCTGTATCCCTGTATATGATAAAAGTTGCTCATAACTGATCTCTCTTGTGATATATATATATATATATGCTTCCAATGCAATAACACTTATCATATATGTGTGCATTCTGTATGCTTTGCATCGTCTTGTTCAACTCCTTGTCCTTGTATATTTAAATCTGTATGCATGTAAAATGGTATATGAAGGGTGGATTGGCCAGCCATCACGCATGTATATTTAACCACTGCATGTAATTGTAGAGTAGAACCTACTCATGTTAACTGATTTCTCTGCAACAAATATTTAAATAGATCTTATCAAGGAGGGCGGGGGTGGGAATGTGGGAGGGGTACCTTAAGTGTGTACTGGCCAGCTATTATGCATGTATATTTTAACACTGCATGTAATTGTAGAGTAAAATCTATTCATGTAAATTGATTTCTCTGAAATGATTTTTTAAAATAGAAATTATAAACTGAAGCGGGTAGGGGGTATTATTTTAGCATATAAACCTGCTTTTTATAACTAGTTACAAACATATATGTATGTACCAGCGATCCTTAAATTTTACATGAATCAAGTTGAAAGTGTGAAATAGAATTTGTAACTTGTGTCTTCATTTTCTGTATTGATGTTTAAGTTATTTCATGTTAATTTTCTGTATTTATGTTTAAGTTATTGCATGTTAACTTGCTGTATTGATGTTTAAGTTATTGCATGTTAACTTGCTGTATTGATGTTTAAGTTATTGCATGTTAACTTGCTGTATTGATGTTTAAGTTATTGCATGTTAATTTTCTGTATTGATGTTTAAGTTATTGCATGTTAACTTGCTGTATTGATGTTTAAGTTATTGCATGTTAACTTGCTGTATCGATGTTTAAGTTATTGCATGTTAATTTACAGCACTATGATAATTTACAAAAATGTCAGTTAATTTATTTTTGAGGGTATTAATATTTTGAGGGTATCAATATTCATGCTTATGCCAAAAATATTTTCATTTGTTACCTGTACTTAAATTAATGGATTGTGGATGGTATTCTATAGTTTTCACAGAGTGATACTATGCTCTCGTATAAGTCAATACCAACTGCAAACTGCATAAACCCAGATCTGCCATCACATAATGCGCCGGCTGATCTGGGTCTGTGCAGTTTGCAGTTGGACTTGACTTATCTGTGAGTATATACAGTACTTGCAATTGAATCACCCTATTACACTTGGGCTAATGCATACTGCTGGTAGATGTGTAGAATTTAACCTTATATGTTACTAACAATGTGCCCACTAACAACTTGAATAAGAGTCTCTTACAGTACAATAACTTAAAGATTTCACATAATGCACTGGCAGACTAGCAGTCTTATTCTTCTTATTCTGTTAGTGAGTTGAACCAAATGGCTAGGACACTGATCTGCCTGTACATTTTGCTGGCAGCTCGGGTTTCAGGCTATTCTGCTTGTTCCACTTATGATTTTAACTAAATAACATAGACGCTGACCTCACTGATCTGCCTGTAAATTATGCTGGCAGATCAGGAGTCAGTTATGTCTGTTCTAGTAGTAACTTTAACGAAGTAAGACAATAACTGATCTGCCTGTACATTATGATGGCAGATCAGCTAAGAGTCTATTCTGCATCTTCTACAAGTGATTTGCACCAAATAACATAAACACTGATCTGCCTGTGCATTACGCTGGCAGATCAGGAGTCTATTCAGCTTGTTCTGTTAGTGACTTTAACCAAATAACATCTATACTGATCTTCTTTTACATTATGCTGGCAAATCAAGAGTTTATTCTGCTTTTTCTACCAGCAGGAAGTTCGTTCTGTTTTTTGTTTGTTTTGTTTTTAATAAATAATGCCAATTCAATGTTGAATATGGCTACTGTTACTGAAATTTAAAAAAAAAAACTTTTAAGCAACTTCTACTCAAAAACCATCTAACAGAATTTGACCAAAACTGAGAGAAAGCTTCCCAGGCATAAGGTCTTTCAAGCTTGCACAAATGATGCCAATCTCTTTTTCAATAAGGCTTCTATTATTTAAAAAAGAGCAAAGTCTTTCATTATCAGAAATCATACTAACCCAGATTTCTTAGCTACTGCCCTCGCATTTGGTTTTGACGCAATTGTCAACCAAATAAGTGATCTCAGACCCACTTCATTTGGACACCTTGTTTCATGTATGAATAGTTATAGTAAAATCATTACTGGCATTTACAATTTTCAGTTTATTAATAACTAAGAAGCTTTTCAATCTTTAAGTAAGAAGAAGATTGTCTGCACAAATAATTAAAATACAAACAATAATTATCATTTTTATGGGAAATTGTGTATGAACAATGAGAGTTTATGAAGAATTATAGACAGAATAGTACTAGATAAGAATATTATAGACAGTATAGAACTAGATAAGAATATTATAGACAGTATAGTACTAAATAAGAATATTATAGACAGTATAGAACTAGATAAGAATATTATAGACAGTATAGTACTAGATAAGAATATTATAAACATTATAGAACTAGATAAGAATATTATAGACAGTATAGTACTAGATAAGAATATTATAGACAGTATAGAACTAGATAAGAATATTATAGACAGTATAGTACTAGATAAGAATATTATAGACAGTATAGAACTAGATAAGAATATTATAGACAGTATAGTACTAGATAAGAATATTATAGACAGTATAGAACTAGATAAGAATATTATAGACAGTATAGTACTAGATAAGAATATTATAGACAGTATAGAACTAAATAAGAATATTATAGACAGTATAGAACTAGATAATAATATTATAGACAGTATAGTACTAGATAAGAATATTATAGACAGTATAGAACTAAATAAGAATATTATAGACAGTATAGTACTAGATAAGGATATTATAGACAGTATAGTACTAGATAAGAATATTATAGACAGAATAGTACTAGATAAGAATATTATAGACAGTATAGAACTAAATAAGAATATTATAGACAGTATAGTACTAGATAAGAATATTATAGACAGTATAGTACTAGATAAGAATATTATAGACAGTATAGAACTAGATAAGAATATTATAGACAGTATAGTACTAGATAAGAATATTATAGACAGCATAGTACCAGATAAGAATATTATAGACAGTATAGAACTAGATAAGAATATTATAGACAGCATAGAACTAAATAAGAATATTATAGACAGTATAGAACTAGATAAGAATATTATAGACAGTGTAGAACTAGATAAGGATATTATAGACAGTATAGTACTAGGTAAGAATATTATAGACAGTATAGAACTAAATAAGAATATTATAGACAGTATAGTACTGGATAAAAATATTATAGACAGTATAGAACTAAATAAGAATATTATAGACAGTATAGAACTAGATAAGAATATTATAGACAGTATAGAACTAGATAAGAATATTATAGACAGTATAGAACTAGATAAGAATATTATAGACAGTATAGTACTAGATAAGAATATTATAGACAGTATAGAACTAGATAAGAATATTATAGACAGTATAGAACTAGATAAGAATATTATAGACAGTATAGTACTAGATAAGAATATTATAGACAGTATAGAACTAGATAAGAATATTATAGACAGTATAGAACTAGATAAGGATATTATAGACAGTATAGTACTAGATAAGAATATTATAGACAGTATAGAACTAGATAAGAATATTATAGACAGTATAGTACTAGATACAAATATTATTGACAGTATAGTACTAGATAAGAATATTATAGACAGTATAGTACTAGATAAGGATATTATAGACAGTATAGAACTAGATAAGAATATTATAGACAGTATAGTTCTAGATAAAAATATTATAGACATTATTGTACTGGATAAAAATAGTTGGATTCCAAACCATTCAAATATAAGTTTAATTTTTATTTCTACAGTCAAAACTGCAGTGAATCAAAAGCGACACACATCATGCAGAGTGCCGACTGACCCAGTCGAGTTCAGTCCAGGGATGACATCACACAAACAACAGCAACACAGACAATTTGCTCTAAAGAACAGCATGAGTTTCCACTACACAGAGATGCCACCTGGAGCAAAAGGTAACCTCTCTAGTGCAGAGAAAATTTACAGCTCCAAAAACTTGATGACCCTAAAGAGGAAGCAGTACATGCAGCTACTGATCCAAAATAGTAGAGGTAAATTCCCTATTTGCTGTTGCATATTGTGCATGAGTGGTTACTGGCATTTTTTCTATGAGGGTTAGATTTTTAAAGGGGTGGTTCATTTTGCAATAATAGCACTTTACTCTGTTTTACTCTGAAGAGTATACAATTCTTACTGGAAAGGTGTGTGTGTGCATGGAGGGGGGGGGGGGGCAACACCTCTATATCTGCTCAGAACAGTATAGACTCAGATGTGCTGTCACACACTGCAAGTACTCTATGTGATGGTAGACAGGAGCCTATGATGTTTGTTCCACTTATGATTCAATCAAAACTGTTCAGACTATGATCTGCAGGTGCTGTATGTGATGGCAGATCCAGGTCTATGATGTTTGTTCCATTTATGGCTTCAGTCAAACAGAACAGATTCTGATCTGCAGGTGCTGTATGTGATGCCAGATCTGGGTCAATGATGTTCCATTTATGATTTCCGTCAAACAACACAGACGGGGATCTGCAGTTGCTATATGTTATGGCAGATCCAGGTCTATGATGTTTGTTCCATTTAGTATAAACTCATTTGCAGGTGCTGTATGTTACAGCAGATCTGGGTCTATGATGTTTGTTCCATTTATGATTTCAATCAAACAGCACAGACTGTGATCTGAATGCACATTTTGCTGTTATAGTTAGAGTGTACATGGATAAATAAAGTACTTGTATTGTCTCATTAACGTCAGGAATCGATAGACTTTGCCTTCGTGATAGAACATTTTTAGTGTGCCTCGGTAAATGTTTTAATGCAGAAAACTGTGTATGATTGTTTTTCTTATGTAAAAAATTCAATATCAGGGCCAATCCATTATTTTTCTAAAATGGTTCAGGTTTGAGAGGGGGTGGTTGTTTCAACTGGAATGGCAATTATTTTTTTTTTAAACAGAAAAGTTCACAACTTTATCTGAGAACATGGGATTTTACTGTTCCACACCCCATCCCAATCAGCCACTGCATATCAATAAAAATAAAAATAGATTTGTCCATTAAGAGATTACCAGAGTTTTGAAATTTCTAAAAAAAATTCTTGCATAAAACTTCTTTTAATTTTGTCCTGAACTCCAATTGTGAGGACTGACCATTTGAAATAAAGAAAAGTAACACATTACATTGATTTATGTTTAAAACAAGAGAGTTATTACAAACAGGGATACAAGCAATAGTTATTACAAGCAGGGATACAAGCTATAGGTATTACAAGCAGGGATACAAGCTATAGGTATTACAAGCAGGGATACAAGCTATAGGTATTACAAGCAGGGATACAAGCTATAGTTATTACAAGCAGGGATACAAGCTATAGTTATTACAAGCAGGGATACAAGCTATAGTTATTACAAGCAGGTGTATAAGCAATAGTACAAGCTATAGTTATTACAAGCAGGGATACAAGGTATAGCTATTACAAGCAGGAATACAAGCTATTGTTATTACAAGCAGGGATACAAACTATAGTTATTACAAGCAGGGATACAAGCTAGAGTTAATACAAGCAAGGATACAAGCTATAGTTATTACAAGCAGGGATACAAGCTATAATTATTACAAGCAGGAAAACAAGCTATAGCTATAACAAGCAGGGATACAAGCTATAGCTACTACAAGCAGGAATACAAGCTATAGCTACTACAAGCAGAAATACAAGCTATAGTTATTACAAGCAGGGATACAAGCTATAGTTATTACAAGCAGGGATACAAGCTATAATTATTACAAGCAGGGATACAAGCTATAGTTATTACAAGCAGGAATACAAGCTATAGCTATAACAAGCAGGGATACAAGCTATAGCTATTACAAGCAGGAATACAAGCTATAGTTATTACAAGCAGGGATACAAGTTATAGTTATTACAAGCAGGAATACAAACTATAGCTATTACAAGCAGGGATACAAGCTATAGCTATTACAAGCAGGAATACAAGCTATAGCTATAACAAGCAGGAATACAAGCTATAGTTATTACAAGCAGGAATACAAGCTATAGTTATTACAAGCAGGGATACAAGCTATAGCTATAACAAGCAGGAATACAAGCTATAGTTATTACAAGCAGGAATACAAGCTATAGTTATTACAAGCAGGGATACAAGCTATAGCTATAACAAGCAGGGATACAAGCTATAGCTATAACAAGCAGGAATACAAGCTATAGTTATTACAAGCAGGAATACAAACTATAGCTATAACAAGCAGGGATACAAGTTATAGTTATTACAAGCAGGAATACAAGCTATAACCATTACAAGCAGGAATACAAGCTATAGTTATTACAAGCAGGAATACAAGCTATAGCTATAACAAGCAGGGATACAAGCTATAGTTATTACAAGCAGGGATACAAACTATAGCTATTACAAGCAGGGATACAAACTATAGCTATTACAAGCAGGAATACAAGCTATAACCATTACAAGCAGGGATACAAGCTATAGTTATTACAAGCAGGAATACAAGCTATAGCTATAACAAGCAGGGATACAAGCTATAGCTATTACAAGCAGGAATACAAGCTATAGTTATTACAAGCAGGAATACAAACTATAGCTATAACAAGCAGGGATACAAGTTATAGTTATTACAAGCAGGGATACAAGCTATAGTTATTACAAGCAGGAATACAAGCTATAGTTATTACAAGCAGGAATACAAGCTATAGCTATAACAAGCAGGGATACAAGCTATAGTTATTACAAGCAGGGATACAAACTATAGCTATTACAAGCAGGGATACAAGTTATAGTTATTACAAGCAGGAATACAAGCTATAACCATTACAAGCAGGAATACAAGCTATAGCTATTACAAGTAGGAATACAAGCTATAGTTATCACAAGTAGGTATACAGGCTATAGTTATTACAAGTAGGGATACAGGCTATAGTTATTACAAGTAGGGATACAGGCTATAGTTATTACAAGTAGGTATACAGGCTATAGTTATTACAAGTAGGTATACAGGCTATAGTTATTACAAGTAGGGATACAGGCTATAGTTATTACAAGTAGGGATACAGGCTATAGTTATTACAAGCAGGTATACAGGCTATAGTTATTACAAGTAGGGATACAGGCTATAGTTATTACAAGTAGGGATACAGGCTATAGTTAATACAAGCAGAAATACAAGCTATAGTTATCACAAGCAGGGATACAAGCTATAGTCATTACAAGCAGAAATACAAGCTATTGTTATTACAAGCAGGGATACAAGCTATAGTTATCACAAGCAGGGATACAGCCATAGTTATTACAAGCAGGGATACAAGCTATAACTGTTACAAGCAGGGATACAAGCTACAGTTCTTACAAGCAGATATACAAGCTATAGTCATTACAAACAGGGATACAAACTATAATTATTACAAGAATTGTTACAAGCTGTAGTCATTACAAGCAGGGATACAAGTTAGAGCTATTACACTCATGGACACAAACTATAGCTTTTACAAGCAGGGATAAAAGCTACAGTTATTACAAGCAGGGATACAAGCTATAGTTATTACAAGCAGGGATACAAGCTACAGCTATTACAAGCAGGGATACAAGC
The DNA here is from genome assembly GCA_029931535.1 of Margaritifera margaritifera. Lineage (NCBI taxonomy): Eukaryota > Metazoa > Mollusca > Bivalvia > Unionida > Margaritiferidae > Margaritifera > Margaritifera margaritifera. The sequence goes on from JAQPZY010001684.1 coordinate 6,164,055, forward strand.
TATAGTTATTACAAGCAGGGATACAAGCTATAGTTATTACAAGCAGGGATACAAGCTACAGCTATTACAAGCAGGGATACAAGCTATAGTTATTACAAGCAGGGATACAAGCTATAGTTATTACAAGCAGGGATACAAGATATAGTTATTACAAGCAGGGATACAAGCTATAGTTATTACAAGCAGGGATACAAGCTATAGTTATTACAAGCAGGGATACAAGCTATAGTTATTACAAGCAGGGATACAAGTTAGAGCTATTACACTCATGGATACAAGCTATAGTTATTACAAGCAGGGATACAAGCTATAGTTATTACAAGCAGGGATACAAGCTATTGTTTGTCTTTAAATATTAGTGCATAAAAAATTGTACGGCGCAAGTTGAGAATTTTTAGTTCAGTATGTACTTATGTTAAAAAGAGCTTGAGTCTAGTTCTCTTTTGATAAAGTACATGTACTTCTTACAGGCATAGTTAAAATTTCAACTAACCATATTGTCATTAATCTTGTGTACCTTCTGTTTTTATGTACACTATTGATAAAAAGCATAATTTTTTTTTATACTTTAATATTTTATGTTAGGAAAAATGTGCAGATATTTGTAAGAATGAACTGAAAATGATAACTTTATTAGTTCAACTGCCTTTAATGCCAATTATGTGAGCTTAGGGTATGGTCTATTGTATGTTTTTCATTCACAATTGCTATTTACATCTTCTCAAAAACTGCTGGACCAATTTTGTAATGGATGCCAATCTGTCATCCAGGATTTTCAAAATTACACTGTACTGCTAACAGAGAAAAATCTTCAAACAACTTCTGAGAAACCACTCAACAGAATTTGACCAAATTTATCAAAAAGAATCCTTGCTTGAAGGCCTGTCACAGTTATATAAATTATGCTGACATACCATCAAATATGGCTGCCTTTACTTACAATATATAAACATTAACACAACTTAATCTAAAGGGAAAATGCTTAGGAGAATTTGACTAACATTGACAGAAAGTATACAGGCATTGAGGCCTTTGAATATTATACAATAAAACTGATATGCCATTAGTATGGATGAAGATATAAAATATAGAGTAATCCCTGAAACAATTGTTTTCATAACAAATGCCATCAACAATATTGGAAAAAAATTCTATAAAAAGCATCCTGCTGACCCAGATTTTTTGGCCAGCTGCACTTTCATTTGGCTATTAGGCATATGTAAGACAGATGAGTGATCTCATGCCAGCTTGTGCCTCTTGCTATACTTACCTATAATTATTGAAAAAATAATTAATAAAAATTGTGCAGAAAACTGTAGACAATATGCCTTGTTGAAATGATATGTGAAATTTTGATGTTTGAATCAGATTTGTTGATTGGTTAAGTGGGCTTTAACAGCAGTCAGCACATGAAAGACTATCTTAACAACTCCAAGCATACAAGTCCTTTTGGATAGAAATTTTTGAATTTTAATTAGTACATACCTCATAATTTATTTACATTTATAACAAGAATATTCTCATTTTTCACTATATGATTTCACTATTTTAGATTAGTAAAATTAATTTATAAACAATTAAAGTTATGATGTTGTACATTATTGTCTAGGCTATTACTTTATCAGCCTGATACAATCTTTATGCTTTGGACAGTTCATTAATTGCCAAGACAATGAAAGTCAAATACCTTGTCTAAAGTCACACCATGACAGACAATCTGGGTTGGTCAGGGCAGGATTCAAACTCAAATTCCACTGATTGTGAATCTGGCATGTTACTGGCTTATGTCACAAAACAACTCAAGCCAGCTGGAACTAGACTGGCTTATATCACAAAACAACTTAAGCCAGCTGGAACTAGACTGACTTATGTCACAAAACAACTCAAGCCAGCTGGAACTAGACTGGCATGTTACTGGCTTATGTCACAAAACAACTCAAGCCAGTTGGAACTAGACTGGCTATAAAAGAATGTTTAGTGTTAGTTCAAGTTACTGTGTCCTTTTATGTTGCAGTATGTAGTTGTATTAAAAAAATCTTTGATTTTTGGTGCATCAGATCTGACAAAAATTGGTCACAACTGGGACATTAGAATCTGACTGATATTGACAGTTGGGTGGCATTTTAAATAAAACAAAGCAAAAAAAAAAATAATCTGGAACACAATAAAATGTTTGATATGAGTAGTAAAGGCCTGCCTTTATCAAATTTCACTGCATATTTTTCTTTGTATCTGAAGGTGTCCACAGCAATCAGGAATATTTGAAGTACATGAGATATATCAACCAATCCAAAACAGCCCCACTTCCAAGTCAAACTGGATGGAGCATACCAAAGAGACTGCCAAAATTAGTTAACAGGTTTGTTAAGGATTTGAATTTTTGTCAAGATAGAGATCTAAGGAGTTTATTTTTATATCCTCAAATCACATTAATCCACCTTTCGAGTCAAGCTGTTTGTTGAATAATTGACTTCCACTTAAGCATTCCACTTGATGTGACATTTTTATCATATTTATATGTGTTTACTGTGAAACAAACTGTGAGAAGCATAGAACCAGATCTACCATGGTATTAGGCCTGTCAGATCAAGGTCAAAACTATTTGGTCTGCTTGTGATTTTATATGAACAGTGACCTGCCATGTAGGATCTGTCATGAAGGAAAATTAGGCCTGCTAGATCAAGGTCAAAACTATTTGGTCTGCGTATGATTTTATATGAACAGTGTAGACCCAGATCTAGCATCCACAGTTTTTATTTGATTTCAACCAAATTTACTGTGATGCTTCATCTCAGAAAGAGTTTTATGATGAACAGATTTGTTTTTTATTTCTAAGAGTTATTTCCCTTTATCAGCTTGGATTAGGCATTGCAATGGCTTGTGAACACTGTAGCATTAAAAAAATTTTGACTCGAGGGCATTGACATGTTATGTTAGTGGCAAGTTATTGTAGCATTCACACTTTTTTGGCTGGGGGGAAATGGCCATGTTAGAGCTAACTTCTTGCTACATTGTAAATTGGGCGGTGTGTGTGTGTTTGGAGGGAGGGAGTGGGAGAATAACAAATGTCCAAAAAATTGCATATTCACAAGCTTTGTATCAGAATATATTCTGTCTGTATAGTATCAGAGATTTTCAGCAAGTTAGGAATGTCACTGAGTAATTTACTTTGAAATGAGTGTTACAAATTCTGATTTATTAAACAGGGAAAGACATAAAGATATGGATAATTAATTAATCAATTAGTTGATCACTTTATTGTACAAAATATCATTAGAGACAGTGTACATGTATACAAAATGAATTCAACATGTATGAAATAACAAATAACTTTGACAATATGCAATAAATTTCACTGCATCTTTCCCTGTTTTCATCATTATCATCATTACTATTATTATTATTATTATTATTATTGTTATTATCATTATTATTATTATTACAGTAGGGAATCCACAAAAGATTATGGTCAAGAGCAGCAAACAACAGATGAAAAGACATGTCTTGCATCAGAAGTTTCACAGAAGTCACAATCAGACCGATTTGAGAGTTCAAAACCTAAGAGTAATAAGCAAATTAAACCTGAGCAGGAGAAGCATGAGTCCCCCAAAGAGGGCATATCCACTGATCAAGCAGCCACTGGGACCAGGAGCCCTCATAGATCAAGGTCAAGGTCCCTAAGGTCAAGAAATGGGTCAGCAAAAAGCCAAACAAGTTCAGGGTCACAGGAAAGTACAGAGAGAGCAGAAGATGTAAATTCAAAGGGTGAACTAAGAGATGCAATGGAGAAAGCAGCGGAAAAAGAAGGTGAAAACTCTGATCAATATTCTTTTTCAGGTGGTGAAAATGATGAAAGACTCACAAAACATAAAGAGGGAATAACATACCTAAATTTTGTCATCGTCATGTATCTCCAAAAGGCTCGGATGTGTTTTAAATCAAAGTCAAACTCTACTAGTGACTATTTATGGGCTATAAACTTATCAAGAGTTCTGTGGTATAAAGTGAATGAGACAATTAGAACATACTCTCGCATTTCCTCCAATGTTTGTGAAAACATCTCAGAAATATTACAGTGGCTGCTATTGTATACACATGTACATTGTTGACTAAATGACTGCATGCGATATCATGCATTAGCAAAACATTCATCAAGGCCACTTGTTGATTTAGGTAATTTTCTCTTGGTCAGAATATTCATAAATGTTTCCTGTTAAGTTTGAGCTTTATTTGGTTCTTGTTTGTTAAGAAAACTTTCTTTAACTTGGGAAATTATTTCCACCTTCATGTTTTTAGTACAGTACTGTTGAGCCTTACTTACTTCAATATCTGACTGAGTTCTCTGCCTTTTTTTGGGTGATTTCCACATTTATACACAGAGTCACATGATCAAAATTCTGTATGTCTATCATATTTTTTGGGTACAAAATCATATTTAAAATATTATAAATTTTAACAGATTCTTAAATTCAGATATTTGCAGAATGTTTATAATAAGAATACATAGTTTTCTATCCTAAAAATGAGAGGACAAAAACAGTTATGATTTGTATGGATTGATAGTATACTAAAATTTGGATAATACCAGTCTTTCCAAGTTGGATATTTGGTAGAAAAGCCATGAGGTGTTCTGATTGGTGAATGAGAATGCACAGTTTCCTCTGGATGCAAATCTAGTACATCATAGATTACATCCCTTGGAATGGATGCTGGTGCTTACGAAAGTGAGCTTACATGCCTTGCTCATGCGGGGTATCATCATCAGTGGCTAAATTTAGAAGGTCACTTAAATAATGATCTGGCCTCAAAATGATAAAACTGAGCTTAGCAAAAATTGGGTTTCAATTTAGGTTTGTGATTTGTCAAAATCAAAGGCTCAAAGTTATTCTGAAAAGTTGTATGATCTGCATCCAAGCTTGGTAATAACAAGTTTGCAGCATCTCCAATCAGCCTACTTTTTGTTATGTGCCTTCCAAAAGGCAGAGCAAATATTGCTATGTCTTTCCATCCATCTGTACATCCATCTGTCTATTAGCTTTTTTCCCCATACAGTAACGTTAGTTTTATGGTGTCTACCTTTACCAGATGTTGAAGATGGCTTGCACTTGGAGTAATGAAGAAGTCAATTGATTTTAGGGTCAAAAGGTCAAAAGTCAAGGTCAGTGTGATTAAAGTATAGTAGTATATTTATGGTAACACAGCCTGTAATCACATAACTGTGACTGACTTGAGCAGGGCAAGATGATATAGTTGCTAATTTCAAGCAACATAAAACAAGCAGCATTAAACAGTTAACATCCATTTGATTCTGTCGGCAGGGTCTGTTGCCTTCAATGTTTGAAGTTTGTCGACATGGATTATACTACGTGTGAATCAGAAGTAATTCCAAAAGGATTAAAGAAGAAAATTAATTTAACTATGGTTGGATTAATAAAGAGCTCAATCAGCATAAAATAATTCACATTACTCTGTTTCTCTCCACAGGGTATGTTCTGCTTCAGTGCTTAAAGTTGTTGAGATGTGTTGAGAAACAGAGTAATGTGAATTTTTTTATTCTGATTGAGCTTTTTATGAATCCAACCATAACTGAAAGTATTGTCTTCTTTAATCCTTTTGGAGTTACTTCTGATCACACATAGTATAATCAATGTAGACAAACTTCAAAAACTGAAGCCAACTGATCCTACCGACAGAATCAAAGAGATGTTCATTGTTTTGTACTGATAAAAATAATGAACTAAATTGTCTTGCCCTCTTTAAGCCAGTTCAGTCATATGATAAACAGGCAGTATTACTGTAAGTATACTAGACTGTGTGTGAAAAAAACGGGAAAAAAATAAATTTTTCAACAATAATTTTGCATACTCGGGAGATTTCAGTGAGAAATGGGAGGGACCGGAGACACTCCTCATCTCGAGAGGAAAATACTCCCGATTGGGAGCCTCACATGTATGGATCCACATTTCACACTCTTCGCTATATATGAATCCCTTTGAAATGCATCTTTTGTCCTAACAAAAGAAGCTAAAAATTTTTTTTTTTTAAATGTGTTGTGGTGGGTCAGAAAATAATCTTCCCCATGTGTGTGACAGTAGAGGGAGTCCAACCTTCAGAGACTATGCTTTCAGTCAGGGACTTGTTCCCTTGAGGTAGATTTTCCTATCCAGCCCACATACAAGAGAAATATTTCTTTTATTTCACAACTGTGTATTATGATCGATTTTGTTGTACTCTATTACTATGTGCACTGATGTAGCAGAATGTAGGTTAAATTGATCTACTGTATATACTGGCTGATATGTCTGATCTGACTACAAACAACATAGACCCAGATCGGCTGAATCATAATGCGCCAGCAGATCAGGGTATATGTTGTTTATCTCTACTGAGTAGTCCTACAAAATTGCATAGACCCAGATGTGTTGACACACTATATGACAGCAAATGAGAACAAGTATTCATCTCAAAGTCAAGCATGCTTGTAAACTTGTTCAAAGTGTGCTTTTTTTCTTTGTTGCCTGAAATATATGGCTACAGTACTATGCCATTTAAAGTCATGTTAATGAGTTTTCTATGTTAAGTTGCATCTAAGTCTTGTATAAATAAATTGGGAAGAAAAAAAATGTTTCCATTAGTAATATGTTTTTATTATTGACTTCAGGACATATTCTAAATACAGCTCTGTACAACATCATGATGTCAAAAGCATCAGTATAATTCTCTGTGGTACTCCATCATACTTGGCATCATGATGTCACAAACTTAAATATAATTCTCTGTGACACTCCATCGCACTTGGCATCATGATGTCACAAACTTAAATATAATTCTCTGTGACACTCCATCGCACGTGGCATCATGATGTCACAAACATAAATGTAATTCTCTGTGGCACTCTGCTGCACTTCGCACCAAGATGTCACAAACATAAATATAATTATCTGTGGAACTCCATCACACTTTGTGTCATTTCATTGCACTTGGCATCATGATGCCATAAACATTAATATAATTCTCTGTGGCACTCTGTTTCACTTAGTGTCATGATGTCACAAAAGCATCTATCTTTTCCTTCATTCTTTGTTGATTTGTGTGTGGCTGAATTATAACATTTTTTATCAGAATAGTTTTTGTGATGGGTACAATAGCTTGTTATATGTTGTGTTATATATTATATCTATAATTGTGCAAGTCTGTTATATAGAATTTCTGAATGAACATTTTCTTTGATAACTTGATATTTACATACTAATTGTACTAATTGTATCAGCTTAAAATGATATACAAAGTACAAGTAACCTATCAGGCAACCTGTCTTACACAAGACATGTGTTACTAATTAAACAGAGAGAATCAACTTCAAGAACTTAATACACAAGTATGAGAGTACAGTACAGCTCTCACGATTTTTCGTTTCCTGATAGATCACAGTGGAGTTGGAGAGGATTAAGAAAAAGTCCCTCCACCACTTCCCAGCATGTCTTGGCAAAGAGAATAGCTCTGCACACCATGCTTTTTTGTGGAGTCACATGCGACCACCACTATAGAGTGGATGTGGTGTCAATAATGTCGGCATCATTTACTGTTTATGACCCCAGGAAGCATGCGCTAAAGAGTTTCAGAGAGAGAGAGAGAGAGCGGTGGGGCACTTAGTTGCCTTAATCGTTGCCCTTAAAAATAACTGGAAACGTTTTTGTTTTGTTCTTCCAAATCAAATTTTATAAAACATCAATGTTATCAGCTAAATGTCAAATGAAAATACAATGTATCAAATCATCAAATTATTTTGCATATCTCTGTATGTACCATCAATTCGTAGGTGAGTGTAACTTTGTCAGACCGGGGAAAATTGTTTGCAAAATTCTTATGTTTTGGGACCTATAACTTCAGTTTTGTCCAGCGCAGAAAAGCAAACATTGACTTGATGAATAGAAAAATATATCAGGAGTAAAATAAGACATATATTATGGCTGAGTGCCTGCATGGATGGTAATAGAAACCAAAGATCGAGGGTCATGTGTTGAACAGAGTGTTTCGAAGTTACTAACCTTGTCTCGTTTATAGTATGATAGACAGGATCCAGTGTCAGAATGGGTCATAGCAGTAATCTAAGGAACTTTTGGAGCTTGGTATGTTTCTTTTCTTCAGGCTATTACTTTCTTTCAACATTACGCTTGTGTCAGCCACCTGAAAACTAACTTACTAAGGGTCATATATGTAGATGCATTTAGTTGTAGAAGCTATGTGATCAGGGATTTGTTTGTCCAGACACATACAGGTACATACACACTTGTGAAAATCAGCAGTTATTTGATCAATTTAATTATTCCAGGACATTTTGTATGTGAACTTTTTTGTTTTACAACCTTTTCCTCCTTCACAACCAGGTATGTAACATTAGCATAGAAAATATATAGACACACAGAAGGACTGATATAAATAAGCTGATGGTTGATGTGTAATGCTCTTGGTGTCAACAGTTAAGTATTTCACACACGCAATCATAACAGCAACACCTTTATTGTACTTATTTGTGAAATGTGTGTTTATTATTAACACACTTTTCTAACAATATTGTAATATGAATTACAGCACAACAATTAAATATAACCTAAAGACTTAAAAATTGTATGACACATGCATGTATATACTGTTTTAGTAAATGCACTTTTATATAACTACTTGTACTGCATTTTCTGAATCTGTCAATAATTATTAACTGGAAATTGCCATTAGATTTATAATAAAAATCAGAAAAGATAGATGTTTTATATTATCATTCCTTTAGCATGCATGGTTGACATAAGGCACTTAACTTGAAAAGCAAGTGTTTCCTTAATGTGTTGGCGAACAAAAATGTTTTAGCTGGAATTAAACTTGAAGATGCAGCTTTTGAAATTTATGACCTTTTGTTATGACCGACAAGGTATGACGATGATATGTGAGAAATGAAATAAAAAGATTCTTAGCTAAAGATTCACTCTTTAATGAAAAGTACCAAATATAACATGGATGCAGAAACTTGACAATTGTGTAATAATGACAGCATTCATACATTCTGGAGGCTTCCTCCTATTTCATTGGTTAAGATCATAACCATAATATTTATTGTGTTCATTCTCGATGAACACATGTACATCAGATGACTAATATCATAGGAACTACTTTGCATCCTAGATAAATACAATTCTCAGAGTCATATAAACACAACACAATTTAGAGAATGTAAACAATACAAACATTAGAGAATCCTAGTGTACAGTTACCATTACAGTAGTATTGGTGGATAAATATTTTGAAATTGGATTTGCACAAGTCGCGTTATCGTTTATTGTGTCAATTTTTCAAGAACGCAAATGTCAAGTTGCTTGCGAGACCTGAAGCAAAATAATGCAGGAGATTATTTTGAGTGTTTGTGACATTCTGTCTTGATGAAAAATGGCAAATGACCGGTGTTACCCCACGGCCAGAAGTTGGATCAGCTGGTTACTTACTGATGAATTTGAATTTTCTTGCCTAGTGGAAATTTTTGACAAGATTTTGCTCATATCTACTTTCTGTTTAGAAGTACCAGTAAGATTTCCTTTATAGTACCTGCCAGAAGACTCATTACTGTGTCCTGACATAAACATCATGTGTCTAATTTCTAGGATAGCATCATTAGTTTCAACCTCAGGGCAACCCCAGCATTTGTGCAAATGTCCGACATAACACTTCAGAACTGACAGGCTGATACTGGTTTCAGTGTACCAGGTTTCAGAGAGGGATGGGATTACCAAAGCAGCCTTGTCAATGTGACAAAATAGAACCAGGTGCTACTTTCTGACATTTACTTAAATACATTTACAGTGACTCAACAGGGCACATGTCTTACACAGTTGCATACATTCTTCTGTCAGCAGCTTTATGCATGTTATCTAAACCCCCACTCCGCATGTTTGTTTTTCTTTCATTTGTTTAACTCTTTAACTACTAGTGCTATGTAGTGGCTCACTACTCTGCCTAGCTGCTGAGGTCACTACTGCAGCTGATTTTGGGGCTGAATACCAGAGCCTGATGCTGCTGTAGCCAAATTACAACTTTTTAGCTGATGTTTTGGGGATATGTGCTAATTGTTTTAGTTATTTGCTGTATAACAGACTGATTTATAGACTAACTGATTATTTTATCCTGCTGACATCCACAAGATTGGTATAAAATCCATGAATAGAACACAAAACAATATTTTTAAACACTAAAATTAAGCTTTCAGTCATTTATACAAAATTATTGGTCAAATATATACATGTAATTACTAAAAAAATGTTTAACTACTGGTAGTCATTATGTTCTACTATTTCTTAAGTTGTTCTTCGTGGTATTTATAGAAGCAGTTATGGTTTATACACAGACAGACGTTGCACTGTTTGTCACTTTCTTTCTTCCCCTCATCTAAAACGAAAGTTGACTTTTGAAACACATGGCTTTCTTGTCCGCACTTTGCTGTCTTTATCATCGGATTCTGTCTCAATTTCAGATAGACTTGACAAAGAAGATAGCTCAATGTCACTACCAACACTTCTTAATTCAATATTGTCAAGTTCGTCCTCAGAAAAACCTGAAAATTCGGAATCTGCATCGCTATCATAAGCAAACGCCATTGTTTCCACTGTCAACTACAAACTCATGTATTAACAAACACGTGGTACAAAATTGGTTGAATGTCCTTTTACTTCCAATTATTGACCAATAAGACCAATTGTAACATGAACATATAGAGCAGATCTATCCATCATGAGGGTATAGGAAGCATAACCAGCAAGCAGATATATCAGTCACTGGGGGTAGTAGTGTTCTGTTTACAAGTGGATTTATCAGTCACTGGTAAGGCAAGGCACATTTATGCAGCGGATATACATGTCAGTCGTAGTGAAAGAGTTTGCCCCTTACTTACAAAATTGATTGCAAGTATGTACCATGATTGGATCATTGTTTGCAAGGTGTGAATGAATTTTCTCCAGATCTGGCTTCAAATTAAGATCCTTGTGTTTAGTTGATCTAGAAAGGCCAGATTTTAAATTCAATTTCAGTTTAGCATTTAACATGTCATTTGCCTGTTTAAACTCTCAATTCTTCACAATGTTGGAATATCCACTGCCAAAGCAATCGTGGGAATCAGGAGCTCTCCTAGGTAACGAAATGGGTCAGCAATGTGTCGGTCACAGGAAGAAGTAGAAAACTCAGATAAACTTTCTTTTTCAGGGGATGAAAATGACCAAAGACAGGCAAAACATAAAGATGGAGTTGACAGACCTAAGTCTCGACGTGGTCATGTGTCTCCAAAAGGCTCGGGTATGTTTTCAATCAAAGTTGAAATCCACTAGTGAGCATTTATGGGCTATACAATTTATAAAAGTGAATGAGATGGCCAGAACACACTCTGGTGTTTACACCAATGTTTGTAAAAACAGCTGGTATTGTATACACATGTGCATTGTTGACTAAATGACAGCATGTGATGTCACACATCAGCAAAACTTTCATCAAGGCCACTTCTTTTTATTTAGATAATTTTCACCTCTGCAAAACAGTTACAAGTGTTTCCTGTTAAGTGAGAGGTTGTTTGGTTCTTGTTTGGAAGAAAACTTTCTTTAACTTGGACAAACAGTTCCATTTTCAAACTTTTAGTACATTACTATTCAGCCTTGCTTTCTTCAATATTTAAATTGAGTTCTCTGCCTTTTTTCAGTGATTTCCCCCTTTATCTGTCGTATCACATGATCATATTACTGCATTGTCTATCATTTTTGCACACTTTTTATTATTTTATTTTTTTTGGGGGTGGTGGGACAAAATCATATGTAAAATATGATAAAGTTTGACATATTCTTAAGTTCAGATATTTGCAGAATGTTTGTAATAAGAATACATAGTTTTCTGTCCTAAAAATGAGAGGACAAAAATAGTTATGATTTTTATGGATTGATAGTGTACTAGAATTTGGATAATACCAGTCTTTCCAAGTTGGATATTTGTTAGAAAAGAAATGAGGTGTTTTGATTGGTGAATGAGAGTGCACAGTTCCCTCTGGATGCAAAGTCATTACGTCATAAATTACCTCCCTTGGAATGGATGCTGGTACTGAAGTAAGTAAGCGTATATGCCTTATTCATGCAGCATATCAACATCAGTGGCTAAATTTGGGAGGTCACTTTAATGATGATCTGGCCTCGAGATTGTATAAGTGAGCTTAGCAAAAATTGGGATTCAATTTAGGTTTGTGATTTGTAAAATTCTAAAGCTCAAACTTATTCTGAAAGTTGTATGATCTATATCCAGGCATGTTGATAATAAGTTGGCAGTACCTCCAATCAGCCACATTTTAGTATGTGCCTGTCAAAAGGCAGAGCAGATGCTGTTATGATGTTTTTTCCTTTTGTCTGCACATCCATCTGTCTGTTCACTTCTTTTCCCCATAAAGTAACTTTAGTGTTACATTATCTACCTTTAACACACTTTGTGGATGGCTTGCACTTGGAGTAATGAAGCAAACTGATTTTGGGGTCAAAAGGTCAAATGTCAAGGTCATTGTGACTGAAGAAGAGAATGGTTTCCATATAATGACATTAGTTCTACATCACAGACCTTGAAAAAGCTTTATGGATGGCTTGCATTTGGGGAAAGGAAATCTATTGATTTTGGAGTTAAACTGCCAAAGGTCACTGTGCATGATAAATTAAAAATGGTTTCTGCATTTTTTAAAAATCATTTTTCAGCCTGCACCTTCCCAGAGGTTTGTGGATGGCTTACACTTTGGGTAAGAAACAAGCCTACAGAATTTGGGCTCAAAGGTTAAGGTCACTGTGACTGAAAAAAGAAATGGTTTTGTATAACTTTAGAAACCATGAACCTTGACCATAGTTTGTGGAGGGCTAGTGGTTCAGCTAAGGGCTTGTTGATTTTTGGATTCAAAAGACCAAAGGTCATGGTCATTGTGACTCAGAGAAAATTGGGTTTCCCGCAGTAACTTTGGTACTAGAGTAGGTTTCTTGACCAAACTTTGTGGATGGTTTGCACATAGGGCAAAAAGAAATCTATCGAATTTGGAGTGTGATCATGGTAAGTCTAATAAGAAAATAGTCATTTCTGCACAGCAAGTTTAGTTCAAGACCACATACCTTGACCAGGTCATGGAGACCAATTGGTTAATAATTGCCAGTGTGCAGGTAGTGGCTTCTGTTGGCTTTGAAGATAGTGGATATGGGACAATCTTGAGAAGAAAAAAAGAAGAAGACCATTGATGAATAAACCACGAATGTTTGATTTTTTAGATTGGTAAAACTACATGTTTAATCTGTTTGCTTTGTCTACATTAATATATCTGCAACTCTTAAACAAACTGAGAATATACAATATTATTGTGAAACTAGCCTTAATTCATACTTTGAGGACCTATTGTACTTTGTATCAAAGGCAAACATGAAAGATGCACAAATATAACACTGAACACAAAAAACATAATGAATATTTTTGACTCTATATGCTATTTCCTTTTAACTCTGTGTCCACAGACCAAAACATTAGTTATTTGAACTAAAGGGTAAGATATGACAACATTTTTGTGACTAGCACTTTTGCTGCAATTTAATTAAACAATAATAGCATTGCGGAATATATACATATATGCACAGATATATAGTCTGAGATGTGTGAAATAATCCTTTTTAGTCAGTAACCATAGTGATGTATTTTCTTAACAAAAAAAATTATAAATTAAGAAATTGGTATGACATGATTTTGTAGCTTTCCAAATTGAGAATAATGAAAATATTATTTGGCAAAATTATGCACCATATTGAAGAAGAAAAGCAAATGCAAAGGTGAATTCATACAGTCATGCAGTTAAGATTACATGTACGTAAGCTGGGATAATTTCCAGTTCATTATTTGGCAAACATACAGTTTTCAGTGTCAACCAACTGGCAGAAAAATTAACAAGGCACATGCAACTGTACCAAGACACCATTAAGGAATTCTATGGTTGGCAAAGCAAAGTGTAGAGCATTTGCTGTCACTCATCTGTGTCACTATTAGACAATATGTGGCCAACTTAAAACCTGTAATAATTCCAATTGGAAACTCAAACAGTCATCTGAAAACAGTGCATGTTTCAAATCAGGGTAAGCAAGTATTGTTTTCAAAACTTTCACATCCTGAAGTATAATCAATAGCGAAGTTTATACTAAAATAACTGCTACAATCTGCACAATTTGTGTAAATTTCGGTTTTTAAGACAACTGTTTTACGTAATCATGAGTTAAAAGAACACACTCATAATATTAGTTCTACATCAGTATTTTTACTTTAAAATTAATGCACCAGCACCTTCTTTCACTACTTCAGTACATCATTTCTGACTTGGTATACCGAATTTTAAACAAATGTCTTATTTATTAGAAAGCAAAATGAATGAATATTGAAGAAATACCTTTGCTTGGGATATTTTCCATCCTATTAAAATTTCTTTCCACAGCATTTAGAGAAATAGCATAAATGTCTTCCGAGTTCTACCCTCTACTTTTTTAGTCTGAGATTTATTGGGAAGGTTATTATTTGGACGAATTTTACCTTTCACACTTACTTACAGATTATATCTATTAAACTTTGAAAATGTCATCTTCACCAGATTGTCGACATGCTTATTAAGTCATTTGTTTATTTCTGTCAGCTAGCATTTTTCTGACCACTATTTAAACCTCTTTTCTATTCAGTTCATGAGAAGTTTCAAGAAGAAGATCAGAAGTCAACAAATATCAAACAAGGAGAAGCTGCTGATGAAATAGACAAAACGAGTGAAAAACACGACTCTCGTCCTTCGACTGTTTTAAGTATCCATGAGCACGTAAAGGAACCAGAATCAGGAAAGAGCACTTCAAGTAAAGGTAAAGGTGCACAAACACAAGTGAGTATTAATGAGGTGGAAGAAAACAAGACATAATTAATAAAAAGATTAGAGAAGCATAAAAAGTAAAAACAGCCAACAAATCTCAAGAACACGTACAGACTCGATAGATAAAGACACCGATGGGAGTGGAAGCATGGATGTCCTTATGGGTCTGTGTTGTTGATGCTACTGATTACTCCTAACAAACTGCACAGACCCATATCTACCAGCATATTATGTGATGGCAGATCTGGATCTATTCAGTTTGCAGTTGGATCCGACTTTCATGCGAGTATATACGGTATCTGATGTCCGAGATTGTCCTCCTTTACCCTATTCCTCTGAAGAGATAAGCTTGTGTGCAAAATGATGTAAGTTATAGCACATACCCCAGATGCCCATTTCACACTCTTCATTATAAATGAATGCCCTTGAAATGTGTATTTTGGTCTTAATGAAGGAAACTCATTATTGAAAAAAATGCTTTGTAGTGGGTGTGAAAATAATCTTCTCTATTTGTGTGACAGGAGAGGGAGTGCAACCCTCAGAGACTATGATTTGCACCAGGGACTTGTTCCCTTGAGGTAGATTTTCCTATCCTGCCCACATACAAGAGAATGATTTCTTTAATTTCACAACTGTGCATATGATTGATTTTGTTGTAATCAATTACTTTGTGCACTGATTTAGTAGAATGTAAGTTAAATTGATCTGCTGCATGTACTCACTTAAAAGTCATATAATGCGCCAGCAGATCAGGGTATATGTTGTTTGTCTCTACTGATTAGTCTTAACTAATTGCGTAGACCCAGATCTGCTGACACATTATTCAACGGCAGATGAGAACAATTATTCATCGCATTTCTTTGTTGACTGAACTATGTGGCTACAGTACTAAGCCATTTAAAGTCATGTTAATGTGTCCTCTATACTAATATGCATATAAGTCTTGTGCAAATTACTCATCAACAGAAAACAATGTTTGCATTAGTAATATGATTTTAGTATTGACTCTAGGACAAATTATAAATACAACTGTAAAACATCATGATTTTACAAGCATTAGAAACTCAAACAGTCATCTGAAAACAGTGCATGTTTCAAATCAGGGTAAGCAAGTATTGTTTTCAAAACTTTCACATCCTGAAGTGTAATCAATAGCGAAGTTTATACTAAAATAACTGCTACAATCTGCACAATTTGTGTAAATTTCGGTTTTTAAGACAACTGTTTTACGTAATCATGAGTTAAAAGAACACACTCATAATATTAGTTCTACATCAGTATTTTTACTTTAAAATTAATGCACCAGCACCTTCTTTCACTACTTCAGTACATCATTTCTGACTTGGTATACCGAATTTTAAACAAATGTCTTATTTATTAGAAAGCAAAATGAATGAATATTGAAGAAATACCTTTGCTGGGGATATTTTCCATCCTATTAAAATTTCTTTCCACAGCATTTAAAGAAATAGCATAAATGTCTTCCGAGTTCTACCCTCTACTTTTTTAGTCTGAGATTTATTGGGAAGGTTATTATTTGGACGAATTTTACCTTTCACACTTACTTACAGATTATATCTATTAAACTTTGAAAATGTCATCTTCACCAGATTGTCGACATGCTTATTAAGTCATTTGTTTATTTCTGTCAGCTAGCATTTTTCTGACCACTATTTAAACCTCTTTTCTATTCAGTTCATGAGAAGTTTCAAGAAGAAGATCAGAAGTCAACAAATATCAAACAAGGAGAAGCTGCTGATGAAATAGACAAAACGAGTGAAAAACACGACTCTCGTCCTTCGACTGTTTTAAGTATCCATGAGCACGTAAAGGAACCAGAATCAGGAAAGAGCACTTCAAGTAAAGGTAAAGGTGCACAAACACAAGTGAGTATTAATGAGGTGGAAGAAAACAAGACATAATTAATAAAAAGATTAGAGAAGCATAAAAAGTAAAAACAGCCAACAAATCTCAAGAACACGTACAGACTCGATAGATAAAGACACCGATGGGAGTGGAAGCATGGATGTCCTTATGGGTCTGTGTTGTTGATGCTACTGATTACTCCTAACAAACTGCACAGACCCATATCTACCAGCATATTATGTGATGGCAGATCTGGATCTATTCAGTTTGCAGTTGGATCCGACTTTCATGCGAGTATATACGGTATCTGATGTCCGAGATTGTCCTCCTTTACCCTATTCCTCTGAAGAGATAAGCTTGTGTGCAAAATGATGTAAGTTATAGCACATACCCCAGATGCCCATTTCACACTCTTCATTATAAATGAATGCCCTTGAAATGTGTATTTTGGTCTTAATGAAGGAAACTCATTATTGAAAAAAATGCTTTGTAGTGGGTGTGAAAATAATCTTCTCTATTTGTGTGACAGGAGAGGGAGTGCAACCCTCAGAGACTATGATTTGCACCAGGGACTTGTT
Source organism: Margaritifera margaritifera (assembly GCA_029931535.1). Taxonomy (NCBI): domain Eukaryota; kingdom Metazoa; phylum Mollusca; class Bivalvia; order Unionida; family Margaritiferidae; genus Margaritifera; species Margaritifera margaritifera. The sequence continues at coordinate 6,181,428 of JAQPZY010001684.1, forward strand.
CCCTTGAGGTAGATTTTCCTATCCTGCCCACATACAAGAGAATGATTTCTTTAATTTCACAACTGTGCATATGATTGATTTTGTTGTAATCAATTACTTTGTGCACTGATTTAGTAGAATGTAAGTTAAATTGATCTGCTGCATGTACTCACTTAAAAGTCATATAATGCGCCAGCAGATCAGGGTATATGTTGTTTGTCTCTACTGATTAGTCTTAACTAATTGCGTAGACCCAGATCTGCTGACACATTATTCAACGGCAGATGAGAACAATTATTCATCGCATTTCTTTGTTGACTGAACTATGTGGCTACAGTACTAAGCCATTTAAAGTCATGTTAATGTGTCCTCTATACTAATATGCATATAAGTCTTGTGCAAATTACTCATCAACAGAAAACAATGTTTGCATTAGTAATATGATTTTAGTATTGACTCTAGGACAAATTATAAATACAACTGTAAAACATCATGATTTTACAAGCATTAGAAACTCAAACAGTCATCTGAAAACAGTGCATGTTTCAAATCAGGGTAAGCAAGTATTGTTTTCAAAACTTTCACATCCTGAAGTGTAATCAATAGCGAAGTTTATACTAAAATAACTGCTACAATCTGCACAATTTGTGTAAATTTCGGTTTTTAAGACAACTGTTTTACGTAATCATGAGTTAAAAGAACACACTCATAATATTAGTTCTACATCAGTATTTTTACTTTAAAATTAATGCACCAGCACCTTCTTTCACTACTTCAGTACATCATTTCTGACTTGGTATACCGAATTTTAAACAAATGTCTTATTTATTAGAAAGCAAAATGAATGAATATTGAAGAAATACCTTTGCTTGGGATATTTTCCATCCTATTAAAATTTCTTTCCACAGCATTTAAAGAAATAGCATAAATGTCTTCCGAGTTCTACCCTCTACTTTTTTAGTCTGAGATTTATTGGGAAGGTTATTATTTGGACGAATTTTACCTTTCACACTTACTTACAGATTATATCTATTAAACTTTGAAAATGTCATCTTCACCAGATTGTCGACATGCTTATTAAGTCATTTGTTTATTTCTGTCAGCTAGCATTTTTCTGACCACTATTTAAACCTCTTTTCTATTCAGTTCATGAGAAGTTTCAAGAAGAAGATCAGAAGTCAACAAATATCAAACAAGGAGAAGCTGCTGATGAAATAGACAAAACGAGTGAAAAACACGACTCTCGTCCTTCGACTGTTTTAAGTATCCATGAGCACGTAAAGGAACCAGAATCAGGAAAGAGCACTTCAAGTAAAGGTAAAGGTGCACAAACACAAGTGAGTATTAATGAGGTGGAAGAAAACAAGACATAATTAATAAAAAGATTAGAGAAGCATAAAAAGTAAAAACAGCCAACAAATCTCAAGAACACGTACAGACTCGATAGATAAAGACACCGATGGGAGTGGAAGCATGGATGTCCTTATGGGTCTGTGTTGTTGATGCTACTGATTACTCCTAACAAACTGCACAGACCCATATCTACCAGCATATTATGTGATGGCAGATCTGGATCTATTCAGTTTGCAGTTGGATCCGACTTTCATGCGAGTATATACGGTATCTGATGTCCGAGATTGTCCTCTTTTACCCTATTCCTTTGAAGAGATAAGCTTGTGTGCAAAATGATGTAAGTTATAGCACATACCCCAGATGCCCATTTCACACTCTTCATTATAAATGAATGCCCTTGAAATGTGTATTTTGGTCTCAATGAAGGAAACTCATTATTGAAAAAAATGCTTTGTAGTGGGTGTGAAAATAATCTTCTCTATGTGTGTGACAGGAGAGGGAGTGCAACCCTCAGAGACTATGATTTGCACCAGGGACTTGTTCCCTTGAGGTAGATTTTCCTATCCTGCCCACATACAAGAGAATGATTTCTTTAATTTCACAACTGTGCATATGATTGATTTTGTTGTAATCAATTACTATGTGCACTGATTTAGTAGAATGTAAGTTAAATTGATCTGCTGCATATACTCACTTAAAAGTCATATAATGCGCCAGCAGATCAGGGTATATGTTGTTTGTCTCTACTGATTAGTCTTAACTAATTGCGTAGACCCAGCTCTGCTGACACATTATTCAACGGCAGATGAGAACAATTATTCATCTCATTTCTTTGTTGACTGAACTATATGGCTACAGTACTAAGCCATTTAAAGTCATGTTAATGTGTCCTCTATACTAATTTGCATATAAGTCTTGTGCAAATTACTCATCAACAGAAAACAATGTTTGCATTAGTAATATGATTTTAGTATTGACTCTAGGACAAATTATAAATACAACTGTAAAACATCATGATTTTACAAGCATTAGAAACTCAAACAGTCATCTGAAAACAGTGCATGTTTCAAATCAGGGTAAGCAAGTATTGTTTTCAAAACTTTCACATCCTGAAGTGTAATCAATAGCGAAGTTTATACTAAAATAACTGCTACAATCTGCACAATTTGTGTAAATTTCGGTTTTTAAGACAACTGTTTTACGTAATCATGAGTTAAAAGAACACACTCATAATATTAGTTCTACATCAGTATTTTTACTTTAAAATTAATGCATCAGCACCTTCTTTCACTACTTCAGTACATCATTTCTGACTTGGTATACCGAATTTTAAACAAATGTCTTATTTATTAGAAAGCAAAATGAATGAATATTGAAGAAATACCTTTGCTGGGGATATTTTCCATCCTATTAAAATTTCTTTCCACAGCATTTAAAGAAATAGCATAAATGTCTTCCGAGTTCTGCCCTCTACTTTTTTAGTCTGAGATTTATTGGGAAGGTTATTATTTGGACGAATTTTACCTTTCACACTTACTTACAGATTATATCTATTAAACTTTGAAAATGTCATCTTCACCAGATTGTCGACATGCTTATTAAGTCATTTGTTTATTTCTATCAGCTAGCATTTTTCTGATCACTATTGAAACCTCTTTTCTATTCAGTTCATGAGAAGTTTCAAGAAGAAGATCAGAAGTCAACAAATATCAAACAAGGAGAAGCTGCTGATGAAATAGACAAAAAGAGTGAAAAACACGACTCTCGTCCTTCGACTGTTTTAAGTATCCATGAGCATGTAAAGGAACCAGAATCAGGAAAGAGCACTTCAAGTAAAGGTAAAGGTGCACAAACACAAGTGAGTATTAATGAGGTGGAAGAAAACAAGACATAATTAATAAAAAGATTAGAGAAGCATAAAAAGTAAAAACAGCCAACAAATCTCAAGAACACGTACAGACTTGATAGATAAAGACACCGATGGGAGTGGAAGCATAGATGTCCTTATGGGTCTGTGTTGTTGATGCTACTGATTACTCCTGATAAACTGCACAGACCCATATCTACCAGCATATTATGTGATGGCAGATCTGGATCTATTCAGTTTGCAATTGGATCCGACTTTCATGCGAGTATATACGGTATCTGATGTCCGAGATTGTCCTCTTTTACCCTATTCCTTTGAAGAGATAAGCTTGTGTGCAAAATGATGTAAGTTATAGCACATACCCCAGATGCCCATTTCACACTCTTCATTATAAATGAATGCCCTTGAAATGTGTATTTTGGTCTTAATGAAGGAAACTCATTATTGAAAAAAATGCTTTGTAGTGGGTGTGAAAATAATCTTCTCTATTTGTGTGACAGGAGAGGGAGTGCAACCCTCAGAGACTATGATTTGCACCAGGGACTTGTTCCCTTGAGGTAGATTTTCCTATCCTGCCCACATACAAGAGAATGATTTCTTTAATTTCACAACTGTGCATATGATTGATTTTGTTGTAATCAATTACTTTGTGCACTGATTTAGTAGAATGTAAGTTAAATTGATCTGCTGCATGTACTCACTTAAAAGTCATATAATGCGCCAGCAGATCAGGGTATATGTTGTTTGTCTCTACTGATTAGTCTTAACTAATTGCGTAGACCCAGATCTGCTGACACATTATTCAACGGCAGATGAGAACAATTATTCATCGCATTTCTTTGTTGACTGAACTATATGGCTACAGTACTAAGCCATTTAAAGTCATGTTAATGTGTCCTCTATACTAATTTGCATATAAGTCTTGTGCAAATTACTCATCAACAGAAAACAATGTTTGCATTAGTAATATGATTTTAGTATTGACTCTAGGACAAATTATAAATACAACTGTAAAACATCATGATTTTACAAGCATTAGAAACTCAAACAGTCATCTGAAAACAGTGCATGTTTCAAATCAGGGTAAGCAAGTATTGTTTTCAAAACTTTCACATCCTGAAGTGTAATCAATAGCGAAGTTTATACTAAAATAACTGCTACAATCTGCACAATTTGTGTAAATTTCGGTTTTTAAGACAACTGTTTTACGTAATCATGAGTTAAAAGAACACACTCATAATATTAGTTCTACATCAGTATTTTTACTTTAAAATTAATGCATCAGCACCTTCTTTCACTACTTCAGTACATCATTTCTGACTTGGTATACCGAATTTTAAACAAATGTCTTATTTATTAGAAAGCAAAATGAATGAATATTGAAGAAATACCTTTGCTGGGGATATTTTCCATCCTATTAAAATTTCTTTCCACAGCATTTAAAGAAATAGCATAAATGTCTTCCGAGTTCTACCCTCTACTTTTTTAGTCTGAGATTTATTGGGAAGGTTATTATTTGGACGAATTTTACCTTTCACACTTACTTACAGATTATATCTATTAAACTTTGAAAATGTCATCTTCACCAGATTGTCGACATGCTTATTAAGTCATTTGTTTATTTCTATCAGCTAGCATTTTTCTGATCACTATTGAAACCTCTTTTCTATTCAGTTCATGAGAAGTTTCAAGAAGAAGATCAGAAGTCAACAAATATCAAACAAGGAGAAGCTGCTGATGAAATAGACAAAACGAGTGAAAAACACGACTCTCGTCCTTCAACTGTTTTAAGTATCCATGAGCATGTAAAGGAACCAGAATCAGGAAAGAGCACTTCAAGTAAAGGTAAAGGTGCACAAACACAAGTGAGTATTAATGAGGTGGAAGAAAACAAGACATAATTAATAAAAAGATTAGAGAAGCATAAAAAGTAAAAACAGCCAACAAATCTCAAGAACACGTACAGACTCGATAGATAAAGACACCGATGGGAGTGGAAGCATAGATGTCCTTATGGGTCTGTGTTATTTGTGTTACTGATTACTCCTAACAAACTGCACAGAACCATATCTGCCAGCATATTATGTGATGGCAGATCTGGATCTATTCAGTTTGCAGTTGGATCCGACTTTCATGCGAGTATATACGGTATCTGATGTCCGAGATTGTCCTCCTTTACCCTATTCCTTTGAAGAGATAAGCTTGTGTGCAAGATGATGTAAGTTATAGCACATACCCCAGATGCCCATTTCACACTCTTCATTATAAATGAATGCCCTTGAAATGTGTATTTTGGTCTCAATGAAGGAAGCTCATTATTGAAAAAAATGCTTTGTAGTGGGTGTGAAAATAATCTTCTCTATGTGTGTGACAGGAGAGGGAGTCCAACCCTCGGAGACTATGATTTGCACCAGGGACTTGTTCCCTTGAGGTAGATTTTCCTATCCTGCCCACATACAAGAGAATGATTTCTTTAATTTCACAACTGTTCATATGATTGATTTTGTTGTAATCAATTACTTTGTGCACTGATTTAGTAGAATGTAAGTTAAATTGATCTGCTGCATCTACTCACTTAAAAGTCATATAATGCGTCAGCAGATCAGGGTATATGTTGTTTGTCTCTACTGATTAGTCTTAACTAATTGCGTAGACCCAGATGTGCTGACACATTATTAAACGGCAGATGAGAACAATTATTCATCTCATTTCTTTGTTGACTGAACTATATGGCTACAGTACTAAGCCATTTAAAGTCATGTTAATGTGTCCTCTATACTAATTTGCATATAAGTCTTGTGCAAATTACTCATCAACAGAAAACAATGTTTGCATTAGTAATATGATTTTAGTATTGACTCTAGGACAAATTATAAATACAACTGTAAAACATCATGATTTTACAAGCATAAATATAATTCTATGTGGCACCCCATCACACCTGGCATAATGATGTCACAAACGTAAATATAATTCTCTGCAGTGCTCCATCACACTTGGCATCATGATGTCACAAACATAAATATAATTATCTGTGGCACTCTGCTGCACTTCTCATCATGATGTCACAAAAGTAAATAAAATTCTCCATGGTACTCCATGACACTTGGCGTCATGATGTCATAAACATTAATATAATTCTGTGTGGCACTCTGTTACACTTGGTGTCATGATGTTGCAAAGGCATCAATCGTTTCCTCTATTGATTGTTAATTTTAGTACCACCAATTTGAATGGTTGACCAATCAGAAAGTGTTTTAGATTCAAACAAGTTAAAATTTCATTTTTCTGTTGTTTTTATTTGTGTGTGGTTGAATTATAACATTTTTTTTTATCAGAATAGTTTTTGTGATGGGTACAGCAGATTGTTATATGTTGTGTTATATATTATACCTATAATTTTTCAAATCTGTGATATAGAATTTCTGAAGGAACATTTTCTTTGATAACTTGTTATTTACATACTAATTGTATCAGCTTAAAATGCTGTACAAAGTACAAGTGACCTTATGCTGAACGTTGGCAAATTAACACGGTTGCCTTTTCTAGCAGGACCTTAGTGTCTGCTGTTTTATCATGCAACATGTGTTACACAAGACATGTGTTGATAATTAAACAGAGAGAATTGACATCAAGAACTTAATACACAAGTATGAGAGTACAGTTCAGCTAACGTGATTTTTCGTTTCTCGATGCATCACGATAGAAGTGGAGAGGATTAAGAAAAAGTCCCTCGACCATCTCCCAATGTATCCTGGCAGAGTTGCCGCTGCTTCTTGCACAGAATAGCTCTGCATGGCATGCTTTCTCGTGGAAGCACATGTGACCACAACCACAAAGTGGATGTGGTGTCATTAAAGTGGGCGTGATTGGCTTTTTTACTCCAGCAAGCATGCGCTAAAGAGTTTCAGATAGAGAGAGAGAGAGTGAGAGTGGTGGGGCACTGAGATGTCTATGTTGTTGCCCTTATAAATTACCGGACAAGTTTATGTTTTATTCTTCCAAATCAAATTTTATAAAACAGCTAATAGTCAAATGAAAATAAAATATATCAAATCATCAAATTTTTTTGCATATCTCTGTAAGTACCAGCAATTCAAAGGTGAGCGTAACTTGTCAAACCAGGGAACATTTTGTGCAATTCTTACGTTTTGGGGCCTATACTTCAGTTTAGTCCAGCACAGAAAATTAAACAATGACTTGATGAATAGAAAAATATATCAGGAGTAAAGTGAGACATGTATTATGGCTGGGTGCCGTCATGTATGGAAATAGCAGCCATAGATCGAGGGTCATGTGTAGAACGGAGTGTTTTGAAGTTACTAACCTTGTCTCATTTATAGTATGATAGACAGGATCTGGTGTCAGAACAGGTCATGGCAGTAATCTGAGAAACTTTTGTCGCTCAGTATGATCCTTTTCCTTCATGCTATTGCTTTCTTTCAACATTAAGTTTGCATCAGCCACCTGAGAACTAACTTACTAAGGGTCATATATGTAGATGCATTAAGTTGTGCAAGCTATGTGATCAGTTTTGTTTGTCCAGACACATACACATACACTTGTAAAAATCAGCAGTAATTTCATCAATTAAATTACTCCAGGACATTTTGTCTGTGAATCTTTTTCATATTTTTATAACTTTTCCTCCTCCACAATCAGATATGAGACAGTGCAGAAAAAATATAGACACACAGGACAACTAGAAATGAAGACTCATGGTTGATGTGCAATGCTCTTGGTGTCTAAAGTTCACACAGAAAATCATGACAGCAAGCCCTATATTGTGTTTATTTGTAAAATGTGTATTTATTATTAACACACTTTTCTAACAATATTGTAATATGAATTACAGCACAACAATAAAATATAAGTTAAACATTGAAACAATTGTATGACATGTTCATGTATTTATTGTTTTAATGTTTGCACTTGTATATAACTATTTGTACTGCATTTTCTGAATCTGTCAATAATTATTAGCTGGAAATCGCCATTAGATTTATAATAAAAACCAGAAGAGATAGAAACTTTATATTATCATTCTTTTGGCATGCATGATTGACATAGGGCACTGAACTAGAAAAGCAAATATTTCCTTAACATGTTGGGGCACATGAATATTTTAGCTGGAATTTGATTGGAAGATGTAGTTATTGAAATTTATGACCTTTTGTTATGAGTAGCAAGGTGTGAGGATGGTATGTGAGAAATGAAATAAGAAGATTCTTAGCTAAAGATTCACTCTTTAATGAAAAATACTAAATATAACATGGATGCAGAAACTTAACAATTGTTTAATAATTACAACATTCATACATTCTGGAGGTCTCCTCCTATTTCATTGGTTAAGATCATCACATAACCATGATGTGTATTGTGTTCATTTCTTCACATGTCTTCCACAGTTACATACATTCTTTTGTCAGCATCTCTATGCATGTTATCTAAGCCCCCACCAAACTCCCACCTGCATGTTTTTTTTCTTCTTTTGTTTCATGCCCCCTACTTACAAAATGGATTGCTGATTGCCTTCTTTGGTTTGGGACAGGGGAGACATAAAATGGAAGCTTGTTGTCTGGTCTCGTGACAAACAAGTCCATTAGAGGCTTCCCCCATTGCCTGTTCTGGACAAACTGTCCGCAAGAATATTTTTTCCTGGAATGTGACGAACATGGACAATGTACACTTGTTAAATGCACATCTTGAGTTGATTGCGAGACCTGAAGCGAAATATTGCAGAAGATCATTTTTAGTGTTTGTGGCTTCCTGTCTTGATGAAAAAAGGAAATTGACCAGCATGACCCCAGGGCCAGAAGTTGTTCTTGCCCAGTGGAGATACAAGATTTTGCTCACATCTGCTTTCTGTTTAGTAGTACCAGTAAGATTTCTATTATTGGACCTAACCAAAGATTCATTAATGTGTCCTGAGATAAAAATTATCTGTCTAATTTCTAGGATAACATCATTCATTTCTTGGATGGCAGTGTACTTAGTTTCAACCTCAGGGCAACCCCAGAATTTGTGCAAATGTTTGACATAACACTTGAGAACAGATGGGCTAATACTGGTTTCAGTGTACCAGGTTTCAGAGAGGGATGGAATTACCAAAGCAGCCTTGTCAATGTGACAAAATCGAACAGGTGTTTCTTTGAGATATTTTCTTAAATACATTTTTAGTGACTCAACAGAGCACTTGTCTTCCCCAGTTGCATACATTCTTCTGTCAGCAGCTTTATGCATGTTATCTAAGTCCCCACCAAACTCCTATCCTGCATGTTGTTTTTTCCTTTGTTACATGCCCCCTACTTATAAAATGGATTGCCGCTGTGTACCATATAGGAATTTCACTGTGATTGGATCATTGTTTGCAAGGTGTGAATGAATTTTCTCCAGATCTGGCTTTAAAATAATATCCTTGTGTTTAGTTTATCTAGAAAGGTCAGATTTTATATTCAATTTCAGTTTAGTATTTAACATGTTATTTGCCTGCTTAAACTCCCTATTCTTCACAATGTGGGAATTTCCACTGCCCATGCTGTCATTGGGATCAGGAGCCCACCTAGGTCAAGACCAGGTTCCCTAAGGTAAAGAAATAGATCAGCAAGGTGTCGGTCACAAGAAGAAGAAGAAAACTCAGATAAACTTTCTTTTTCAGGGAAAATTGACCAAAGACAGGCAAAACATAAAGATGGAGTTGACAGACCTAAGTCTCGACATGGTCATGTGTCTCCAAAAGGGTTGGGTATGTTTCCAATCAAAGTTGAACTCCACTAGTGACTATTTATGAGCTATAAACTTATCCTGATTGTCATGGTATAAAGTGAATGAGACAATCAGAACACGCTCTGGTTTTTCCAACAAAGTTTGTAAAAACAACTGGTATTGTATACACATGAGCATTTTTGACTAAATGACAGTATGTGATGTCACACATCAGCAGAATATTCATCAAGGCCACTTCTTGATTGAAGTGATTTTCTCCTCATCAAAACAGTCTCACAAGTGCTTCCTGTTATGTGAGAGGTTGTTTGGTTCTTAAACTTTCTTTAACATGGACAAACAGTTCATTTTCATGCTTTTAGTGCAGTACTATTCAGCTGGTTTTCTTCAATATTTGAATGAGTTCTCTGCCTTTTCGGTGATTTCCCCCATTATCTGCAGTATCACTAGATCAAATTACTGTATTGCCTGTCATATTTTGCACACTTTTTATTAATAATTTTTTGGGTACAAAATCATATGTAAAAATATGATCAATTTTTTAACCGATTCTTTAGTTCAGATATTTGCAGAATATTTATAATAAGAATACATAGTTTTCTGTCCTAAAAAAAGAGAGGACAAAAATAATTATGATTATTATGGATTGATAGTCTACAAGAATTTGGATAATACCAGTCTTTTAAAGTAATATATTTGGTAGAAAAACCATGAAGTTTTCTGATTGGTGAATGAGAGTGCACAGTTTCCACTGGATGCTGGTACTGAAGCAAATGAGCTTATGTGCCTTGCTCATGTAGAGTATCAATATCAGTGGCTAAATTTGGCAGGTCACTTTAACGATGATCTGGCCTTGAGATTGTAAAAGTGAAATTATCAGAATTTGGATTTAAATTTAGGTTTGTGATTTGTAAAAATCAAAAGCTCAAACTTTTTCTGAAAGTTGTATGATCTCTGTTCAGGCATGTTGATAATAAGTTGGCAGTACCTCCAATCAGCCCACTTTTTATTATGTGCTGCCAAAAGGCAGAGCACATGTTGTTATGATGTCTTTCCATTCGTCTGCACATCCATCTATCAGCTTTTCTCCCCATACAGTAACTTTAGTTTTACATATCTACCTTTACCAGACTTTGTGGATGACTTGCACTTGGAGTCATGAAGCAGTCAACTGATTTGGAGTCAAAATGTCAAATGTCAAGGTCAGCTTGACTGAAGAAAAAAATTGGGTTCTGTATAATGACATTAGTTCTACATCACAGACCTCGTCCAAGCTTTATGGATGGCTTGCATTTGGGGTAAGGAAAAAAACCTATTGATTTTGGAGTTAAAATGTGAAAGGTCGAGATCAGTGTGCATGATAAATTAAAAACAGTTTCTGCATTTTTAAAAATTCAGTATTCAACTATATACCTTTCCAAAGGTTTGTGGATGGCTTACAGTTTGGGTAAGAAACAAGCCTACAGATTTTGGGCTCATAGGTGTAGGTCACTGTGACTGTGTGAGAAAGAAATGGTTCTTGCATAACTTTTGTTCTATAGGCCATGAACCTTGACCAAGGTTTGTGGAGAGCTTCTGGTTCAGGTAAAAAGACTAAAGGTCATGGTCATTGCAACTCAGAGAAAATTGGGTTTACCGCAGTAACTTTGGTACTAGAGTAGGTTTCTTGACCAAACTTTGTGGATGGTTTGCACATAGGGCAAAAAGAAATCTATCGAATTTGGAGTGTGATCATGGTAAGTCTAATAAGAAAGTAGTGGTTTCTGCACAGCAAGTTTAGTTCAAGACAACATACCCTGACCAGGTCATGGAGACCAATTGGTTAATAATTGCCAGTGTGCAGGTAGTGGCTTCTGTTGGCTTTGAAGATAGTGGATATGGGACAATCTTGAGAAGAAAAAAAGAAGAAGACCATTGATGAATAAACCACGAATGTTTGATTTTTTAGATTGGTAAAACTACATGTGTAATCTGTTTGCTTTGTCTACATTAATATATCTACAACTCTTAAACAAACTGAGAATATACAATATTAGTATGAAACTAGCCTTAATTCATACTTTGAGGACCTATTGTACTTTGTATCAAAGGCAAACATGAAAGATGCACAAATATAACCCTGAACACAAAAAACATAATGAATATTTTTGACACGACATGCTATTTCCTTTTAACTCTGTGTCCACAGACCAAAACATTAGTTATTTGAACTAAAGGGTAAGATATGACAACATTTTTGTGACTAGCACTTTTGCTGCAATTTAATTAAACAATAACGGCTTCTGCATTTTTAAAATTTCAGTATTCAACTATATACCTTTCCAAAGGTTTGTGGATGGCTTACAGTTTGGGTAAGAAACAAGCCTACAGATTTTGGGCTCATAGGTGTTGGTCACTGTGACTGTGTGAGAAAAGAAATAGTTTTTGCATAACTTTTGTTCTATAGGCCATGAACCTTGACCAAGGTTTGTGGAGAGCTTCTGGTACATTTAAGGGCTTGGTGATTTTTGGGGTCAAAGGACCAAAGGTCATGGTCATTGTAACTCAGAGAAAATTGGGTTTCTCGCAGTAACTTTTGTACTAGAGTAGGTTTCTTGACCAAACTTTGTGTATGGTTGCACATAGAGAAAAAAAGAAATCTAGCACAGCAAGTTTAGTTCAAGACCACATACCTTGACCAGGTCATGGAGACCAATTGGTTAATAATTGCCAGTGTGCAGGTAGTGGCTTGTGTTCACTTTAAGATAGTGGATATGGGACAATCTTGAGAATAATAAAGGAAAAAGACCAATTGATGAATAAACCAAGAATGTTTGAATTTTTAGAATGGTAAAATGGCATGTTTAAATTGCTTGCTATGTCTACATTAGTATATGTACAAATCTCAAACAAACTGACAATATACAATATTAGTGTGGAAACAAGCCTTAATTCATACATTGAGGAATATATTGTTCCTTTTATCAAAGGGAAACAAGACAGATGTACTAACAAACAGAACATTGAACCAAAACAACATTAATATTTGTGACACTACATGATATTTTCTTTCAAATCTGTATATACAGACCTCAACATTAGTTATTTAAACTAAAGGATAAGATATGACAACATATTTGTGAATAGCACTGTTGCTGTGATTTATTAAATAGTAATAGAATTCAGAAATATATATATATATATACATATATATATATATATATATATATATATATATATATATATATATATATATATATATATATATATATATATATTGTCTTAGATGTGTGAAATAATCTTTTTAGTCAGTAACTATAGTAATGCATTTTCTTCACAAACAATAAAAATAAAGAAATTGGCATGACATAATTTTGTGGTTCCCCAAATTGAGGATAATGAAAACAATATTTGTCAAAATATACTACAGCGAAGAAGAAAGTGGAATGCAAAGGAGAATTCATACAGTCATCCAAATAAGATTACATGTACATAAGCTGGGATAATTTCGAGTTCATTATTTGTCAAACATTCATATTTCAATGTGAATCAACTGGCAGAAAGGTTAACAAGACATATTCAACTGTAGCAAGACACCCATAATGAATTCTAGGGTTGGCAAAGCAAAGTGTAGACCACATGCTGTCGCTCACCTGAGTGTCACTATTAGACAATTTGATGCCAACTTATAACTTGTAATCAACTGAATTAAAAACCCAGTCGTCTGAAAAAAGTGCATGTTTCAAATCAGGGTAAGGAAGTATTATTTTTCAAACTTTCACATACTGAAGTGTAATCAATAGCGAGGTTTCTACAAAAATAACTACTACAAAGTGTACAATTTGTGTAAATTTCGGTGTTCAAGACAATAAGTTATGTAGTCCTGAGTTAAAAGAACACATGCATAATATTAGTTATACATCATTATTTTTACTTTAATATTAATCCATCAGCAGCTTCTTTCACTACTTCAATACAACATTTTTGTCTCGGTATACCGAATTTTAAGCTAGTATCTTATTTATTAGAAAGAAAAATGAATTTATATTGAAGAAATACCTTTGCTGCGGTTATTTTTCGTCCTATTAAAATTTCTTCCCCCAGCATTTAAAGAAATAGCATAATTGTCTTCAGAGTTCTGCCCTCTACTTTTTTGTCTAAAATTTATTGGGAAGGTTATTATATGGTTGAATTTTACCTTTCACACTTACAGTTTTTGTCCATTAAACTTTGAAATGTCATCTTCACTAGATTGTCGCCTATTAAGTCACTTGTTTAGTTCTATCAGTTACCATTTTTTTCTGACTCAACTGAAATCTTTTTTCTATTCAGTTCATGAGACATTACAGGAAGAAGATCAGAAGTCAAAAGATCTCGAACAAAGAGAATCTGTTGATGAAATTAACAAAAAGAGTCAAGAACATGACTCTCGTCCTTTGACTGTAGAGAGACCAGAATCAGGAAAGAGCACTTCAAGTAAAGGTAAAGGTGCACAAACACAAATCAATCTCAATGAAGTTCTAGAAAACAAGACAATATTAAGCAACAAAACAGACAAGGAATAAAAGTGATGACAGCCAACAAATCTCAAGAACAGACACAGACTTGATAGATAAACACACTGATGAGAGTGCAAGCAAAATTAAGTCACTTGTATATTTTTTTCTATCAGTTACCATTTTCTTTCTGACCACAACTGAAATCTTTTTTCTATTCAGTTCATGAGACATTACAAAAAGAAGATCAGAAGTCAAAAGATCTCGAACAAAGAGAATCTGCTGATGAAATGAACAAAAAGAGTCAAGAACACGACTCTCATCCTTTGACTGTAGAGAGACCAGAATCAGGAAAGAGCACTTCAAGTAAAGGTAAAGATGTACAAACACAAACGAATCTTAATGAAGTTCTAGAAAACAAGACAACATTAAGCAAACAGACAAGGATTAAAGTGACGACAGCCAACAAATCTCAAGAACATACACAGACTTGATAGATAAACACACTGATGAGAGTGCAAGCATAAATTAAGTAACTTGTTTATTTCTATCAGTTTGCATTTTGTTTCTGGTCGCTACTTAAGCCATTTTTTTCTATTCAGTTCAAGAGAAGGTGCAAGAAGAAGATCAGAAGTTAACAGTTCAAGAGAAGTTTCAAGAAGAAGATCAAAAGTCAACAGATCTCAAACAAGGAGAAGATGCTGATAAAACAGACAAAAATAGTGAAGAACATGACTCTCGTCCTTCGAATGTCTTAAATGTCCATGAGCATGTGGAGAGACCAGAATCAGGAAAGAGCGCTTCAAGTAAAGGCAAAGGTGCACAAACACAAGTGAGTGTTAATGAAGTGGAAGAAAACAAGACATAATTAATCAAAAAGACAGCTTGGCATAAAAGTAACAACAGCCAACAAGTCTCAAGAACACATACAGACTCAATAGATAAAGACACTGATGAGAGTGCAAGCATAGATGTCCATATGGGTCTGTGTTATTTGTGTTACTGATTATTCCTAACAAACTGCACAGAACCATATCTGCCAGCATATCTGGATCTTTTCAGTTTGCAGTTGGATCCGACTTACATGCGAGTATATACTGTTATGTATATTGAATTTATAATATGTGTCCATGAGGTAAGTTGTACTTTATGGTCATTTTGTAAATAACATATTTACTGCATTTGAGTTCAAGGTCAGTCTTGTTTACATAGCATTTAACAATTAGATTGGAATTTCCCATTTCTTGATGTGAGAAAAGTCAGATACGCAGAGGAAATTTTCCATTAGAGTTACTCATATTCCAGAATATTCTGTCAGGTGACTATCATTATATTTATACAAGTTTGGTAAACAAGATTTCATTCCTATACTAAACTTCTAATTAAGATCAGTATATTAAGAAATTTATTTTAATAATCAGATGTTACAGTTGTGAAAATCAGAGCAAATTTAGAGAGAGGAATTATATATTTTTAATA
Organism: Margaritifera margaritifera; assembly: GCA_029931535.1. Lineage (NCBI taxonomy): Eukaryota > Metazoa > Mollusca > Bivalvia > Unionida > Margaritiferidae > Margaritifera > Margaritifera margaritifera. The sequence continues at coordinate 6,197,304 of JAQPZY010001684.1, forward strand.
TTCATTGGAATTACTAAAAGTGCTCATTCTCATTTTGGATTAATACTTGACCTTTTAATTTATGTGAATTCATTCAAAGATATTCTGGATTATATCATTCAGGCATATCAAAACATTCAAGACTACTGACACATCAGGACATAGAAGGCTAGTGGAATTAATTCATAACATTCTATATTTAGGACTTGTGATTAGGACACTTAGGATTATTTGATTATTTGGACTTTAATTCACGTTATTGTAAGTATCTTTTTGAAATTTCACTTTAATTGTCTTGAAATAAATTGCTTGTTGATTGTACTTACATTGTTGGTTTCACTTTCTTTCTGTTACATTATTTTAAGACCTAGATTCATAACAATATGGTATCTGATGTCTGAGATTGTCATTCTTTACCCTGTTCCTTTGAAGAGATAAACTTGTGTGCAAAATGGTGTCAATTACTGCACATGCCCTAGATGTCCATTTCACACTCTTCACTTATATGAATGCCCTTTGAAATGTGTATTTTTGTCCAAACAAAGTAAGCTCATTATCGAAAAAAATACTTTGTGGTGGGTGAGAAAATAATCTTCTCCATGTGTGTGACAGGAGAAGGAGTCTAACCCTGAGATACTATGATCTGCGCAAGAGACTTGTTCCCTTGAGGTAGATTTTCATATCCTGCCCATATACAAGAGAAAGATTTCTTTAATTTTGCTCTGATGTAGCAGAATGTAGGCTAAATTGATCTACTGTATATACTCGTTCGTAAGTCCGGTCAGACTACAAACAACATAGACCCAGATCTGCTGTCACATAATGCACCAGCAGATCATGGTGTATGTTGTTTGTCTCTACTGATTAGTTCTAACACATTGCATAGACCCAGATGAGAACAATTATTCGTCTCAATATTAAGTATGCTTTTAGACTTGTTCAAACTGTGCTTTTTTCTTTGTTGACTGAAATATATGGCAACAGTACTATGCCATTTAGAGTCATGTTAATGTGTCTTCTATGTTAATTTGCATATACCATATATACTCGCATATAAGATGGGTCCAAATGCAAACAACATAGACCCTGATCTGCCGGAGCATTATGTGACAGCAGAACTGGGTCTGTGCAGTTTTAAGTTGGTATCGGCTTATACGCGAGCATAGACGGTAAGTGTCGTACAAACTACACAGCAACAGAAAACAATGTTTGCATTAGTAATATGATTTTAGTATTGACTCTATGATAAATTCTAAATACATCTCTGTAATACATCATGATGTCATAAACGTAACTGTAATCCTCTGTTGTGCTCCATCACACTTGGCATCATGATGTCACAAATGTAAATATAATTCTCTGTGAAACTCCATCACACTTTGTGTCATTCCATTGCACTTGGCATCACGATGTCATAAACATTAATATAATTCTCTGTGGTACTCTGTTGCACTTAGTGTCATGATGTCGCAAAATGATCAAACTTTTCCTCCATTGATTGTTGATTTTACTGCCACAAATCTGGATGGTTGACCAATCAGAAAGTGTTTTTGATTGAAACATATTAAAATTTAACTTTTCTGCTGTTTTTTATTTGTGTGTGGCTGAATTATAACTTTTTCTGTCAGAATAGTTTTGTGTAGTAGATTAGTATAGGTTGTGTTATATATTATATTAATAATTTTGCAAGTCTGTGATGTAGAATGTCTGAATGAACATTTTCTTTGATAACTTGATATTTATATACTAATTGTATTAGCTTAAAATGCTGTACAAAGTACAAGTGACCTTATGCTGAATGCTGGCAAATTAACACAGTTGCCTTCCCTAGCTGGACCTTAGTGTCTGTTTTATCATGCAGCCTGTGTTGCTAATTAAAAAGAGAGAATCAACATCAAGAACTTAATACACAAGTATCAGAGTAATCAGAGTACAGTACAGTTTGCATGATTTTTCATTTCCTGATGCATCATGATGGAGGTGAAGAGGATTAAGAAAAGTCCCTCCACTATCTCCCAAAACATGACTTGATGGAGTTGCCACTGCTTCTTGCACAGCATGCTCTCTATACATTGTGAATAAGGAAAAAATATTTTGCAGCAATATACACCATAGTCAAGAAGAAAATGGAATCCAAAGGAGAATTCATACAGTTATGCAGATAAGATAATATGTACATAAGCTGAGATAATTTCCAGTTCATTATTTGTCAGACATGCATATTTCAATGTGAACCAACTGGCAAAAATGCTGAGGTTGACCTGTGGTTGAAACTTAGTATACTGCCATCCAAGCAATAAATGATGCTATCCTAGAAACACACATACTTTTTATCCCAGGATATAGTAATGATCCTCTGTCAGGTCCTATAATAGAAATCTTACCTGTAATACTAAACAGAAAGCAGATATGACCAAAATCTTGTCCACAATCTCCTCTGGGATAGAAAATTCAAATTCATCAGTAAATAACCAGTTAGTACAAACTTCTGGCCCTGGGGTAACGCTGGTCATTTTCTATTTTCCATCAAGACAGGAAGTCACAAACACTTGAAATAATCTTCTGCATTATTTCGCTTCAGGTCTTCCAAGCAACTTGACATGTCCATAAAACAAGTGCACTTTGTCCATGTTCGTCACATTCCGGGGAAAAAAAATATCCTTGTGGACGGTTTGTCCAGAACAGGCAATGGGGAAAGCCTCTAGTGGACTTGTTTGTCACGAGACTGGACAACAAGCTTCCGTCTTATGTCTCCCCGGTCCCAGACAAAAGAAGTGGACACATTCAGTCTGAGGTGGGATTGGCTGTTCGCTTATGCATTCCCACCCTTCAGATTGATTCCATGATGCAAAGTGGAGAATCTTTTGTGATTGGTGCACTAGGAAACGCTTTAATTCTAGCTGCCCCTCTCTTTCTACAGTAGCAGATTTTCTACTCTTCCTCCTTGAGGAGAGATCATGTTCGGCTTCCACAATATAAGGTTATAGGGCAGCCCTTTTAAACACACTTATATTATTGAAGGGTCCTGCAATTTGGCTCAGATCCTCACTTAGCGGAACTTATTAAATATTTAGATCTGCAGAGACCAGTGTTTTGCTCCTTGATGCCAAAATGGGATATCTCGTGTTTTATGGACCTTGGCAAAATCCCCTTATGGACCTTTTAGTGAGGCTTCATTTGAAAATCTTATACCTAAAACTGTTTTTCTTCTAGCAGTAGCTTCAGCACAGAGAAGAAGCAAACTACATACTTTCTCTATAGAGGACTGTTTACAGTTCGGTAGGAATTATGACTCTTTCGCTTATATGTCAGTCAGGTTTTCTCTATAAAAAAAAAAAAACTTCCCTCAGTACTGCCTTCTCCAATACAGATCCCCAGTCTCAGTTACAACTGTGCTGGGAATGATCAGGATTGGCTAAGGATAATCCCTGTGCTTTTTCTCCACTTATTTTTTCATATAATTAGAAACATTTAACTTGGCGGTGGATAGTTGCACCAATGCACCAAGTGAAGTAACTCTCAACTTTTATTTCAAAACATAAAAGCAGAGCTTGAGTCTATTCTAATTGGAAACATAGTAATATTTGCTTAGTGTTTAAAGCTTCCAGAAAGAAAAAAAGAAGCAAGCAGAAGCAAATTATTTGAAGCTTACTGCTGTTATGATTTCATGTAAAATGTCTTAATTATAAAACATCCTTCCAATTTGGAAGCTGGTAAATGTGCTGCCTTGTGATCAATATTTAATGCCTTTGATATATGTAATATTGTGCTTATTTTGCAGAAATGTAATATTTTATACATATTCTTCTTTGTAAAAAACAAGTTCTGTTTCTGGACAATATTTGTGAATATTTGATGATCTACATTGATGTAATGCCATTTGTAAGTTATACAGAAAGCTAGTTTTGTTGTATGTTTATATATAAAATTTGAATTTAAATGTAATACAAATTGCCAGTATTGTTGTTTTTCTTTGTTACATTAATGATAGATCATTAGAATCCTCTCCATAAATGTAGGCAAGATAGGAAAATCAAACCCCGAGGGGATCATATTTGTCTGATACCATGCTTGCCGAGTTCCTGGTACAAATCTCACTCCATGAGCTGTAGATTTCCCTGTATTCTTCACATGTTTGGGAAGATTCTTCAGGTCATGGATTTGAGTGAAGTTTGATAATGGAGGAAACTGAAAGTCTTGTTCAAGACAGCACATTAAATCTAACCTAAAACTTTCAAAGGGCAAAAAAAAACAGAAATGTATTATACGAGTGTCGTATCAGGTATGTCTTATCTTTTATCTTGTTATGTTTATGAATGGAACATATACTTAGAAAATATCATTTAATTTTTTTAAAATTTGAGATTCATATAAGTGTCATTTTCCCTTCATTAAAATGATGAATCTGTTCAACAACAATTAAATTTCATGATTCTGTCATAATACGTATCTGTCCAACAACAAAAAAGTGTCACAATTCTATCATAAGTTTGAAATAATGGCCATTTATAACTGGAGCTGATTACATAATTAAAGATGTAAATTATGATTAAAGTGAGGCACAATAACTTGTGTCTTGCAGTTAAAACATATTCAAATGGAGGTACATTTTTTAAAAGTGAAACCTATGTATACAAGTGTAATTTGCAAATTACAAAAATACTTCGCCAAAAATATGTAAAGAGGACCAAGACACATTTGCATAAAAGTAAATTATTGTACGCTCTTAACTCCCAATTTTCTAAGTTTAGTGAAGTTATACACGTATTTATAGCGAATTATATATATATATATAAATATCTATACCAACAGATCTGATTTATTTTGTTCATTCTACTGATAGTTACATGTGAACAATGTAGACCCTGATCTACTGGCACATTATTTGATGGCAAATCTGGGTATTCACTGTTTGTGGTTCCATGTGGATTCAGTGCATGGGTAAATATGGTTTTTCAAATGATGAACTTGTTCAACAATAATTAAGTGTCATGATTCTATCATATTAAATATATATTTCCAAGAAAAATTAAGTGTTGTGATTCTATCATAATTTGTCAAATAATAGACGTTTAAAATTGAAACGGATTACATAATTAAAGATGAATAGTTTTATTAAAAATGGGGCCCAATGACTTATGTCTTGCAGTTAAAATAATTTCAACAGAATATGTTCACAATCCTTCACTTTCATCCCTCCATATTTATGGCATAGTGTCCATTACTTGCTACCATTTATATTACAAAAATTTAAAGAAACTTGAAAGTATTACTAAAATTATTAACAAAGTATATATTCCACTGGGCTTTCATTAGGGTTCATACACAAATCTGATTTTTTCCATGACTTCTCTATGACAAATTTCTAATTTTCCACGACAAAATTCTTTAATGCTTATAACAAAAAGGCCAAAAAGTTGGATCTGTACACAGGAAATAATTATAATATTGATCAATATGACAGCAAAGACAAGTATATAATCAGCTTATTTGTCTAGATGGCCTCTTCTTCCCCTTACAACTTTAACACAATTATTGGCCATTTTCTATGAAATTTATTTGTCAAGGGAGGCAACTCAAACTTAGTCAAATTATTAGACCTGATAATTGTTATCTGCCTTTGATATTGTTCCACTGATAGTGACGCTTGAAACAATAGTTGAAAATAATTTCAAAAGGCAATCAGTGATTTCTCAGATGATGTTTCAAATGTTAATATAAATTCTGTGTTGACATAAAAAGAAACGAAAGTTTAGAAAAATATAACAAAGATTATTTAGAGTAGTAACAAGGACCGTGAATTGCAATATTATTTTCTTCCATTTGATCTTGTGTAAATTAGTTTCAATATCTCTGGAGTTATTTTCTTCCATTTGATCTTATCTAAATTAGTTTCAATATCTCTGGAGTTATTTTCTTCCATTTGATCTTATCTAAATTAGTTTCACTTCAACCCTAATATATTCTCAGTATTCTCCTTGGCCTTTCAGACGGACAACTTTGAAAAAAAAAGGACTAGGAAAATACATAATAAATAATGTCATATATAATAAAAGCTATCGCGGCTAAATACATTTCGAAAAGTTTTGAGGCGAAGGCACGATTTTGAACATTAATTACATAATCAAAGACGTCAAACTTGATTAAAGTGGAGGCCAAATGGCTTTATTTTTTAATGCAGTTAAAATAACTTAAAAACCAACACAAGATGCTGATAAAATGTTTATTGCATAGAAATACATCACAAAAATGTTAACGACTCTTCGCTAGCTAATTTTTTCTCAGAAGGACCACTTGAAAATAATACTGGAGCAAAATACATCGCAAGTAATGTTACATTTACACAAACTATCACAACTATAAAACTTTTGAAAGTTTTAAGTAAAACAGATAGATACTTTATTATAGTAGAACATTAATAAAGGGTATGAATTTGTATAAAACAAACGAGTAAATTTAGTAAAGTAGCGACGAAATACATTCATAGAATAGTTTGACGAGTATGACATTTAAGAAACGCCGACGTGACCAAAGAGTATATACCAGTGTGTACTGCAAATATAATTGCTAAAGCATAGACCGTGAACTGCCCTCGCATAATGCGCTGGCGGATCCGTATTTATGCTATCTTCTTAAATTGACGGAAAGAAAGAATAGCGTGGACCTCGTTTGCGAGCGCATTATGCGGTGGTAGATCTGGGACAAAGCTATTTATAATTTTGGGTCATTCTCATTCTTATTATATTTAGATAATGTTTTCACAGTGGAAACCTAAACAGAAGCGTCTCCGATACGGTGGAATGCTATAGAAAGCTAACATTAACAAAATTTAAAAAAAAAAAAAAAAAAGAGAGTGGTTAATAGGTTAATGTTTTTCTTTTTACCAAAAATTGTCTTAGTTTTTGAATGGTCATGGTCTCTTGGATTTATCTTCTTGAATACGGAATATTGACTGTTGGGTAGTCCAACAGTGTCGTAAGTGCAGTAGGTCTTCCGAACATCGTCTGTATTACTCACACTCCGCTCACACATCCGTTTATCCTACGTTTGGAAAATCGAAAAGATGGCCTGAAAATAATGTTTGATTATAAATTAGTTAAATATCTAGAAATAAAGACTGTATTGAATAACATAATCGGCTCACATGATAACAGCACTATTGCGCTGCAAGAAGAAGCCGTATGTATAATAATGGACAAACGGATAACTTGAAATAATGATTTCCGCAAGTCATTTAAAAAAATTTTTTTAACAATTACTTTTTCATTATTCACTCAATTACCATATATACTCGCGTATAATTCGATACCAACTACAAACTGCATAGACCCAGATCTGCCGTCGCATAAAGCGCCGGCAGATCTGGGTCTATGTTGTTTGCATTTGGACTCGGTTTATACGCGAATATAGACGGTAAAATGAATACATGATGGACTTAACAACTGGCTATACAGTTTTCAATCACGGAGAGGTTCCATCATTAGAGTAGGCTGAGTGTTCTATGATATACTGTATCACGAAAACATTAAAATTGTGACATTTAAACTTTATATATGAATGTTATATTTAAAATAAAGTACAAAGCAACCTCTATTAGTCTAGTCTCGATTGTCCAATTAATTTAAGCGAATACTGTCGGACTCAACTGCCCAAAAATTTCCCTTCACCCTGTACTGCATTTTTATGACCCATATTGAATACTGTTGCAGCATATAGTGTTTATCTTTTTCTGTCCGTCCATACGTCCTTCCGTCTGGTTAAGTTTTGCGACTAGGTCAGTTTCTTATGCATTGTGGTTGGACATTTGTGTTCCACTGACACATTTCTAATTTCTTTTTTAAACCCTTACCGATATAATATCTGGTTGGCTGTTCTATTCCATGTTTAGCCATTCTTGGCTACAAGTCCGGCCACTACCCCGGCAAGGACAAGACCAACGAGACTGGACCCACCCCTGACGTCAAGTCCAAACATACCGCCCGACTGCGCCGCAGGGAAGGGGATCGGCACGGGAGCAGGTACTGGGTAAGGCACTGGATGATGGTGAACCTGAACCTGAAGATAAAGTCAGTGCAAAATTTCCGTCATACACTATCAAAATAAAAGTTACATATAAACTGTAAAACTATCGTTGATCAAGAAGTCAAATTTTTTTAATATACATCACAGGGTGAATAACATTTTGCGATTTTCACATTTCGCTGAGACTTGACCTAACATTGCAAGCCAATATCGTAGGCCAGTAACTAGTGAAATATGTGGCCCCCGAGTTGTTTAGTCAGTGACATCATTCCCACCAATCGGAACATCATCAGTCTTTTCCATCGTATGCTAGAAAGAAAGAAAAAAAAAACTCGCATCAGAAAGAGACGAGGACGTTCCGAAATGTATTTCCATAATAGCGACGCCATTCCTATAACGGCGAGTTTGGAAACTTCCGCCTGAACATAATGTGCGAGTATCTCATTGATCGTTGAAACGTCGAAACTTCTCGGTCAATTTTACGGGTCACATATCGAAACGTCCACGGCCTTTTCCATCTCATGCTTGGGAAGAAAAAAAATCTCGGATGTAACTAATGGCCATTTTGACCTGCTCTCAAGCCCGTAGCTATTATTACGTCCAAATAACTTCAAAACGTCACAACGAATAAATGTCGTGTCATTACTAACAGCAACACAAGTAATAGTTGCAAACGACTGACACCGAATGATTTCTTCCTTCTTTTTTTTTCATTAAAAAGTTGCAGGAATAACATTAAATATTAAATGTGCGAGTATCTCATTGATCGTTGAAACGTCGTTGAGTTATTTTCAAGACCTATCATGTTATAAGACTCTGTGCTTCGCACATCTAATCAGATGTTCGTCTGCTAAAAACTTACAAATTTGGGAAGTATCACTACGATTACCTCCGAGTCCCTTTCAGAGAGTCCAAGTTATTCGACTCTCATCAGAAAGAGACGAGGATTTTCCGAATGACGCCCCGATAGCGGCAATTCGGACCACCTCGGATATTTAGGAAACAAGGATTGACAGAGAAGTTGCAAATGCATCGATCTATTGTTTTATTTATTTATTTATTTATTTCATTCGCAGCTTCTCTGTCAGTCCTACGGTCAGTGGCGTACTAAGGGTAAATGGCGCCCGGGGCGACGATGATGGCCCAAAGGGCCAGAATACAAGGCCCGAATTTTTATCAGCTGTTTTGGCACCCCAAGACCTCTGGCGCCCGGGGCAACCGCCCCGTCCGCTTCCCCCCCCCTCCCCCCCCCCCCCCCCGTTAGTACGCTACAGCCTACGGTCTATCCAATCGTAAAAATAGCCGGGGTGGACCGATCAGAGTGCGGTTTCTTTCTTTGCGTTGAAACTTCTGGTGAACATAATGTATGATTTTCTGCAAATTAGTACGCCGACATACATCCGAGGCAGAAATGCCCTTGGAAGTCCTAATGCCTCCTGAACTGCAGTGATTGGTTGGTAGCTTCATATCGATGCGGTGCATCATGGGGAAAAAAACATCCTATACTTTCAGTAAAATGTAGATGATTGTTAACTGCGGTCTCACTTCGCTGGTGTCCGGACTAAATTGGTAAGTCAATTTCATAGGCCGGAAACTAGTGCAACCTGCGTCTCCGGAGTAATTAGTCGTGTAGTGGAGTACATAACAGAGAGCATATGAAGCAATGAACCAGACTAATAGGTGCGGTGCATCATGGGGAATAAGTGCAGAGATTCTGTACTTTCACTAAGATGGAGGATGCTAGTTCCCTGCGCTCTCACAAGCACCGGAAGTGACGCGGTTCTCAGCGAACGGTCTCACCAGCACCCATTCGTGTCAATCCTACAGACCAAAAGCGAGGCATAAATTTCTCTCGCAGAAATAGCCAAGGACGTTTCGATTCACGAGCAGTGGAAGTGTGACGCAGTTGTTAGCGAATTATCACATTCGATCAAGATGGCAGCAGAAGAATGATAGACGACCGAGGATGGTCCGCCCTGTTATGAATTCGACACCGATGACAGTACCGCTAGTGTGCATTCGACCTAGTCGTGGGTAAATAATAATAATAAAAATGGTGATGATGACTAAGTAAAGCGCTTAATTTTAAAAGCTCTAAGCGCTTTAAATATTAGTTAACACATAAGTATATATATATATATATACACACACACACACACAAGATTACCAACAAACAAACAAAAAAAAAACAGAAAAAAACAAGACATCGGGGAATTACAAACAAAGCACGATGAAAATAATAAAGTGTAATGAAACATTGTTAAGTCTTGTTAAGTCTGCTCTTGCAGCTGAAAGAGGTGATTTTTAGAGCGCTTTTAAACGAGGTCATGGATGCATTGTGTCTAGGTACAAGAGGCAATTCGTTCCAGATAGATGGACCCCTATATGCAAAAGACTGTTGTCGGTAGGACTTAGTTTTAACGGTGGAAATAATGAGAATACGAGTGTCAGAAGAAGAGTGTAAGTTTCTAGAAGGGGTGTACACATTGATGACGTCAGATATGTATTTCTGACTGTTGGCAGTCAACGAAATGTAGCAGAGAGAAGAGATTTTGTTTCGTATTCTGGAGCGAACGGGTAGCCAGTGGAGGGTACCGAGCAGAGGGAATGAGTACTCGGTTCTTGGTACTCCAAGGCCGATCCAAGCAGCAGTGTTTTTAACTTTTTGAAGTTTCTGTAATAGGTATGGAGACGAACCAGATAGAAGAGAATTACAATAGGCAAGTCTAGAAAGTACTAAGGAACACACACGTGTTTTAGTGGCATCAACAGAAAGAAAGTTGCGAATGGAGCTGATGCGTCTCAGTTCCAGATACGTAGCCTTGCATGTGTTCATGACGTGGTGGTGCAATGAGAGAGAACTGTCAAGAATGACAACTTTGTTTCCAACTGATTGTGTGAATTTAATGTTGGTGTTGCTGATACTTATTGTTCGAGGTAAATGAGAGGGATGAGAAAATCTTTGTGAGTTTATCTGAATGTCTTCGGTTTTATCATCATTCATCTGCAGCATGTTACATGTGGGTCGGATGCAGGCTTGTGTGTACCGTTGCCTGTCAGATGCAAAACAGCGCGCTCCGTCCTCATTTTCTGTTACCGTCTCGGTCGAATGTGAAACACGACAAATGGTATTTATCCCATATACACGAACCGTTCCATCTCAGAAATGAACCCCTATGGAAAAATGCATGGATCTGCCACTGCAGGCCTTTTGTCTATTACTACAATTAGCCCTTTAGTTTTATTCGATACCAGATGATTTTAACACATTCATGTCTTTTGTTTAAATGAATGATGTACATTTTCATTCTACACCTTGTGTAGTAAAATCTCATAAATACAAAAAATTATAACTCTTGAGTGTAATCTTGGCCACTAGAACCAGTCTGTTCCATTATCCAACATGACTGCATAGTATTGAATCGAACACCAGAAAAGAAAAAAGAAAAAAACGTCCTGTTGACGTGCTGTGACCTTGATCTCATAGGCAGGATCAGAAACACTGTATGCTACATACTCTCCATTCATGATACATTATAAAGAATTTTTTTTTTTTTAGTCCTATATCTAAGACGACCACGGAGTCATTGGGAAAAAAAAAGAACAGTAAAGAAAAGAGTACGCAAACACGTGATGTTGACCTAGAAGGCAGGTCCAGGATTGTAGTAAAAGGCATTATTTCGAATTCTAAAGTCCAGGATTGCAGTTAAAGGCATTATTTCGAATTGTAAAGTTTCTACCACTGTATCGCTAATAGCTTCGAAGTAATAATTTAAAAAAAAAAACAAAAAAAAACCCAAAAAAACAGCCAACATAAAAATACAAGTTAAAATGTAACCTTGATCTAAAGGATAGGAGTATTAAAATAGTACGCGGCACACCTTCTGCTGTAATGGTGTGCCAAGTTTAATCCTTCGATTTCATATGGCTTTCTAGGTAATATAGCACAAGCAATAGCTGTGATGTACAGACGGACGAAAATAAACAATATACGTTCTCCGCTTTTTTAGAAGGCAAAAAGATAGTCTCCACGCACTGAATCCCCCCCTCCCCTCCCGGCTGAAAAAAGCGATATTAAAATAATGATTTTAATACTTTAACCCTTTAGACAGGCAATATTTTCCTGCGTAAACTACCTTACCCTTCAGATGAGGGGACAAACTTTTCTACTTATTTCATGAACATAGAATGGATAAACGGACAGAAGAAAACTTAGCCGACAGATAGGCAGAAAGACGGGCTAACAAGCAGACAGACGGATGGATAGACAGGCTAAAACAAATCTGGAAATTTACAGACAGATATACAGAGAGGCAGACAGACTTACAGCCTGGCCACTCCAGTAGTCACCGTTGAAAGGGACGAAAGAGCTCTGCTTCACGATGGGATGAGAGTTACCCAACCAGTATCCACCTTGCATCGGCTGAGCGTAACCTTGATATAAAGAACCGCTAGACATCGGGTAGTATGCTCCACTATTTACAGGAAACATGCCGTATTGTTGGACTTGGTAGCCACCTGGGTATCCAGCTGGGTATCCAACAGAACCAGTGTAACCGGAGTAACCAGATCCTATTGGAGAATGAAAGCAGGAGAATTGCTATAAAACTAAATATAACTCGTACGCTATGTAATACCTGCGGCCACTTTAACTATACAGGATGTATCCCACAAAGTGAACACGTTGATAGTCTAGTTTTCTAAAGGATTCAAATCTGAATCGGCCAGTAGAAGGTTTTAGCCCATACGGTGGTGATTTATTCCTCCGTGCCTTATTGAAACAATATTGAATTTTCAGACTCATAAAAAGAAAAAGAAAATTACCCTTGGGTAATCTCAAAGAACTGCGTGGCCCCAGGTAAAAACGTTTCACTTCTCAAATCCTGCTTCATATTTTTTAAAAAGAAAAAAAATGTTTTGTTGAAAGTGGGTGGAAAATTGCTTCTGGTAGGAACGTTTCTTACATAAATTTTAATTCCTTAGCTCTGTTACGTTTCCCTCTGAGTGTTTACCTGATTTCTATCCATTTCGAGTGACTTTCTTTTGCTCCTCGCGCAGCCGTTGAAGAAGAGGATGAAGAAAGTGTGTGACTGAATGGTCACTGAAGGTTCAACAAAAGTCGCCGCTACGCTTATAGCATGGGACTGCATTCTTATAATATTTGTTTGCGTGCCAATTATCGTCCCCCACTCCCCTCTTCAAACTCTAAATTGGAATCCTATTGTACTTATACTTATTAAGTTACAATGGAGGGGGGGGGGTAGAGGTATTACAGCATCAACAACTATTGCTCTGTTATCAAAAGTCGATTCATGTTTGCAGTTAAAGAGGCTACTATGTGCCGTCTCTTTTTGAGTGGGGCAAAATTAAAGTGATGCATGTTTATTCAATCCACCTGGATGATCATCCCTGGTTACTCAGAGCAGTTCCCATACTATGCAATGATTCCTCATCCCTGGTTACTCAAAGCAGTTCCCATACCATGCAATGATTCCTCATCCCTGGTTACTCAGAGCAGTTCACATGCTATGCAATGATTCCTCAGATTAATTATATTAGACAGATTATCAACAGCCTCTATCGAAAACATTTGATACGAATTTTCTTTCGATATATCGTGCAATCTTATGCTGTAGACGGGTACCTCAACAAGTGTTTATATGTTAAGAAATATATATCAATAACTGTGTTCCTACCTGGGTATGGTGCAAATGTGTTTTGTTGAAACTGGCCTGAAGCGAGAGCCAATATGGCGGCAAATACCAAAACAGATACTTTGTTCATTTCCGTCACTCTGCAATGAAGAAAGAATATATATGAACAGCAGTCACACAACGAGTGTTGAATTTTAGTGTCATTTCCCCAACACAACTTCGATGGCACTAAATCAAATGCTCGTCAAAAATATGAAGGAGAAGACAGTCATAAAAACAAAGATGGTAAAAATATTGTGATTTGTCAGCGAAATAAAACATGGAAAATCACTTAAACTTTTGTCGTGTTTAATAATTAAAGACGAACACATTAACCAGTTTTGAAATATATGAAGGGTTTTCCTTTTCTACATGAATAAATAAGATAAATATATTCAGCAAAACGGTTTATCTCATTGATGTAGGTACTCATTAAAAAAAGTATACAAAAATTACCCGTTTTACAACAAACATTTACCTCGATATGGAAAATATATCTATTTTGCTCATGTGGATGTCAGTATGTATATTTATTGACATTTAAACTGACCTCAAACTATAAAATTAGTGTTAAAGACGAATAAACGATCATTTACAGTCGAAATCCATGCGACAGTTACCGACTGATTCATTGATTACACATAGGCTGAATTAGTCAATACCGATGATTTAATTAGATGATTTAGATATATTGATAAAAAAGCACAGCAACTTTTGTCGACGATCCTACACTGGCAGATCATTTACTAACAATCTAAAGTTTATAGGAGTCTTATTTGAAATACGGTTATATTCATAACAAAATGAAGAAGTTTCGAAAAAAGTAATCACACAAAAAATTGCAAAAGGTACAATTTTAACATAAAAAATGTGGCCTATTGCCACATCCCTGGAGTACACCGACTTTTTTCCCCAATCAAGATTGACTTTGTTATATTGCTGATCATAAATTTTTGATTTAACATTCGCCCTGCGTACTTTAAGAAAGAAAATATACAATTTTGTAATTTTGAATAAATGCGTCCCCTTTAGTGATCAAAGTGTGATGAATCTAAGTTGTATTCGATTCTTTCTTTTAATTTACAGATTCAGTTTGATCAGTAATCTTATTTAATGTCGAATCAGTTCCTTGTAATATGACTTCAATAAAGAAGCACGTGTACATATGACTTCAATAAAGAAGCACGTGTACATATGACGACAATTTGGATCTTTAGACGTTTTTTTGTTAAGCTTGAACGCATTAGAATTATTGAGATGAAATTTAATAATAAATGAAATGAAAACAATATAATTAATTGACCTTATAACAAGACAGTGTTAATGATAAATATTTACGAGAGAGAGAGAGAGAGAGAGAGAGAGAGAGAGAGAGAGAGAGAGAGAGAGAGAGAGAGAGAGAGAGAGAGAGAGAGAGAGAGAGAGAGAGAGAGATTTACTTGTTTCTTTGCGGCTACGGTCCCAGCTGCCCTCTTCTCCTTAGTAAGTACCGATGGGCAAGAATTTATACTGACCATCTACGGTGAACTTGTAGGTCTTATTAGTTGTTACAGGATGAATTGCGCCAATCAGATTTGAACAGGCTGGTGTAAAGGAAGTCCCCGGGGCTACATGTTCTTCAGAATTCATAACAGATTCCAGGTCAGAATATGTATGCTTCCTTGTGACAAACTTGAAATTTCCATCTGATTCATTGGGTTGGTAATTACGATCATATGACTTGAAAGTTGTTTATTGATGACTTGTGCCGCTCGTGTTATCAATACCTATACGTCAAACAGTTCGTATCAATTAATGAACATATCAGGTATGCGTGATTTTTAAAAAAATTTTTTTAAACCTTGCAATAGTTACTTATGAATTGAGCACGAGGTATAGACGGGCGGGGAAACGAGAAAGCCATGCATATTGCATTACTGGAGAATTAAAGAAAAAAACTACAAGAATGCAATAATTATTGCATAATTTTGCTTCAGCATCAAAATGCAATAAATTCGACTCCAGAAATGAATATATATATATATATATATATATATATATATATATATATATATATATATATATATATATATATATATATATATATATATATATATATAAACATGACCGAACGAGATAAAAAAAAAAAAGGAGTAGCGCACAAAAGAAAAACTTTTCCAAAACTTTTACACCGGAGTCGATCTCGAGACCGCTGTTACAGTGACCAGTCACTCTTCACTGAGCTAACCATACGATGTAGGGTAGGCCCTATATAGCAAATGCCCATTTTAGCGTTATAAGTTTGAAACCGCATTTTTAATTCTGGTTAAAAAGTTGCTGTTTCGTGTAGAGCACGGCCGAGTACCTCGATTTGTAATGTATCGTTTATATTAAAGAGTTTAAATGAGAGTTTCTTTAGAGAAAAATTGTTGAGGTATTCCCTTGTGCTTCAAGGTAAATAATGCTCCTGACGGTGCCCCCCACCTTGCCCGCCGCTCGGGAGCAATTGCTCCCCACTCCCGTCGCGCCGCCACTGAGTCAGGCAAACCCCCTGTAAAAAGAAACAACAAACTTGAACAAATGACTTTATGATGTTTCATTTAAGTTGAAATCAAAAGTAAAATAAAAAATCTCACCTTTTTAAGTTTAAAAAAAAAAATTATTGATAATTAATGCAAAATATAACGATGAATTTGTCTTTCACGATCTTTTTTTGGGTGTGTGTGTGTTAAAAGACCGATCTCTTTGGGAAAGAATGCTCATTAAGAGCGGTATTGCCTTTGAAATCTTTAACTTTATAATTCAATTTAATTCAGTTTATTGGCATGAAATCAAATGACAAGATTATGACCAAAACAACAAACGGTTTAAAAGAGATACATGCAGTAAATACCATATCACAGGTGATTCACATCAGACATAGAATCATAGCAAAACCTATCTTGTAAATATTGTAATCAATACTATTAAGTAAACATTTTTAGTAGTCATTCATGTATTCATATACCAACGAGGTTTTTAACTTACTTATTCAACGACGTTTTTCTCAATTTTGTACGAGTTAAAAACTAAAAAAAATAAAAATAAAAAAATTTAAAATAATTTTGTTTCAAAAATAAAAAACAACAACATCTTGTTAATGTCGTAATTATTCCCACCAAGTATAAATATAAATTTGTCTTTTATTCATATACCAGTGAGATTCTGAGTGTGCTTGTTCAACAAAGTTTATCTTAATTTGCACAAATAGAAAACCAAAGAAAAACATATTTTGTAAGATGTTTTAATCATTCCAGCTAAGCATAAATATAATTTGTTCGTAGCCATTCATTTCCTTGAAAGTTGGTAGTATATCAGCTAGTTTGATGAAATAAGTCTGTATACAGGACAGAAGAAAAGAGCATTCAACTAGGAAACACTGTTCATCTTCTATACCAAATTTACACAGTTGACAAATCTATTGCAGTAACGGAATCTTCGATGTTTAAATCATGAAAGCTGATCCTTGGTTTAACAAAACTGATGGCTTCTTGCGTTTAATAATTCATTAGCCAAACTATTTTTTCTTCTAGTGAATATGAATATTAATTTTTCAATTTTCTGTAATTTCGAAGTTTATTATTGTTTGTAGAATTGTTAACATCATCGAAAATACTGCTTTTCTCAATTTTTCATACGACTTTTAAAGTGTTTGATCAATAGCAAATGTTGGTTTTGTTATCGACATTGTACTTCGGTTTTCCATATATGAATAACCCATTGTGACACAAAGCATATTAAAGTTACATTAAAATCACACACACACACACATACCTATCTATCTATCTATCTATCTATCTATCTATCTATCTATCTATCTATCTATTAGCCAAAGGATACATACCCAAGAACAGCTCTTCCAGCATGTTTTAACATAAGTTTCATCCCCCCCCCCCCGACATACCCCCCCCCCCCCCCAAGAAATTTAAGAAACTTTAAGTCATTTTTTTCAGGAAGAGAGTAGCCATATTTGTATTCTAATTGTTGTGATTTTTTAAAAATCAAGACATCATGGAGCGAACTTAAATACAGTACAGCAACATGGATTCATACATCTTCAGACGAAGTTGTACACTCCAATTTTGTTTGATATAAGAGCTTTTCTTAAATGAATGTATATTTTCAAAAGGATGGATACAAAGAACAGCTATAACAGCATTATTAACATCAGTTTTGTGCCCCCCCCCCCCTTTCAACTTAAACTCCTTGTTTGGGTGTTTGACGCTTTAATACTGTACATAGGTATTATACCATGTGTATACCACCCGAAGGCTGGCTTAAAGCGGGCGAGATATTTCGTGACATGGACCGGTCCATATCTCATCTGGACCGGTTCACCTCAAGAAGTCCAAATAGAGCATGTATCGCACAACAATTTACGTAGTGTTATTTAATTAATTAATTAATTAATTAATTAATTTATTTATTTTTAACAGCACTTTTAACAAATTATTGGCTACAACATGTTGAGGAAATGGGAGCTTAGTGCCTTTTCCAAGTATACACTGAGGTTGCCGACTGGGCTGGGTATGTAACACGCGGATTTGAGTCCGACGCTCTTCCAACTGAGCTAACTGTGCTCCTTGAGTCGCATGAGCCCATTTGAGCCAATAAAGATAAGCTGTACATTTTATCAAATAGCAAACTACCTCGACCTTGAATGAAAGATATGAATTAGGTACCTGGCACACCCACTGCATACACAGGTGTACCAAGCTTATTACGTCAGTCTCAAAAGGTGAATTTTTTTTACCTTGACGTTAAATATTTAGGGCGAATTTGATATCATAACGTTTATGTGCTCCGAGTTTCATCTTATTTTCTCTGATGGTTCCAAGTTACCATGCACGAACGGTACCCGGTTGGAAGGATAGGGCAGATAGAGAGATAGAAATGCAAACCCATCAACCATACTCCCTCCGGTTTCGTCTATGTAGACGCAATACTTTCAACTAGGTTCAATTGGGCCCAAACAGTTAATTAGGGACACGATAGTAATCGGTTTTGCCTATGTAGAAGCAACTAGGTTCAATATGATCCAAGAGGTTAATTCGGGACACGGAAATTGTCGCCATACATTACTATACAACATCAAGAATATTTATTTTATTGTTAATATTATTATTATTATTGTTACATTTCCCACATAGGCCAAGATTCTTGGAAACGGTTTTGCATTAATGGGCTTCTTCCCCTGACATTTAGTTCTCCTCACATTACATACACAAATTACAGTTTTTGAAACGCACACTTTACGTCCCGATTGTACATTTTGAATACGATGACGGAGGTCAAAACGTGCATTACCCTTTCCTTCAAATTTTTTTTAAAACTGGATAAAGTACACCCACATTCAGTTTATCATTTCACAAGTGACCTGGAAAATCTGAAAATGTACAGCTCCATACTTTAATATCGAGTGCCAAGAACTAAAGAAAAAAAAGTAGGCTAATGAAACAGAAAAGGAAAAATGTTGTCAACCGAGATATTCTTGTCTCTTGTCTTTCGTTCTTTCTTTCACCCAGCTATCAAACCAAACTTTAATCGTGGACTTCAGCCACTTTGTTGAACAAAGAGCGTTGTAAGATAACATTCCCATGAATTTTTGACATTCCGTGTTCGATACCTGATGACCATATCTATCAGTGGCGTAGCTACCTGTACGCAAATACGCAGCTACGTACACAAAGGTATTAAAAACAAACAAACAAACAAACAAATAGAAAAAATATGAAAATTTATAGATCTCGAGATCAGATAGGCATATTCAAGAACTCACGTGAATGCACATTGCTGCTAAATTGTACATAGGATGCATGCTTCCATATCCTAGCTTCACATCTTCAGAATATGCCCTGCGTTAAATATCCTAGCTATGCCACAGTCAATCAGTCAATCAATCAATCAATCAATCTGGGAGCCGCAGTATATCAGTTGGTAGGGCGTTGGACTCGTCCAAGGGTTGGTTGGTTCAATACCCGCCAAAGTACTTGGTCGGTTAACTCGGTTTGACTTTGGGAAAGGCATTTTGCTCCCATTTACTCGGCATGATATTGCAAATGATATGTTTAAAGTGCCATTAAAAAGAATTACTATTATTATTATTTGTATTATTATTACAGTTCTCTCACGATGTTTAGTTCTATTTGTCAATTGTTTAATGTCTCTTTTGAAAATTCTCCTAATCGTAGGACTTAAGCGATACAAAAGAAAGAAAAATTAAAGACAGATTAAAAGCGATATATCGCGATATTGCCATATTTTCAGTAGGAAAACGTGATGTGTTCATTTAGTGTATGAATGTGTATAGTTTTGGTTGTATATTACTTTATTTCTTATGTTAACAAAGACCCACAACTTATAAAAAAAAAAAAAAAAAAAAAATCGCTGCTACTTTTCGATTAATCGAAGTCATACTATTTCGTGTCAGTGAATTTCCGTTAATTCAGTACATTACATACATGATATTCTGGTGATCTGATTATCTGTAGTATTTATTTTATACAACCATGTTGTTGTTACGTGAATACAAATATAGCAAATTTAGTTCACTCGTTAAATTGCCCCCCCCCCCCATAAATAAAAATGATATGCTCGTAAAATGACGTGCATAATAGCATATTGTAACATATGTTGGTGAATCAACAGCTAAATCTGATATTCATACTTTAGCAGAGTTTGAATTTGCATAGGGTTGCATGACTTTGTGCAAAAAACGAAGTTTAAAAATTAGTTTAAGCTCAAGTTAAAATTTAAAATAACGCAATAAACACTTTTGGATATAAAACTTATAATGAGTTCAAGCAAACATAATGATACTTGTGTTGTGTTCACTATTTATAGTACTACTACTGAGACACACAACCTGTTACTACGGAGACACAAAACCTACTACTACCGATACACACAACCTATTACTACTACTACACAACCTATTACAACTTCTACTACTGAGACACACAACCTATTACTACTACTACTGAGACACACAACCTATTACTACTACTACTGAGACACACAACCTATTACTACTACTACTGAGACACACAATCTATTACTACTACCGATACACACAACCTATTACTACTACTACACAACCTATTACTACTTCTACTACTGAGACACACAACCTATTACTACTACTACTGAGACACACAACCTATTACTACTACTACTGAGACACACAACCTATTACTACTACTACTGAGACACACAATCTATTACTACTACTGAGACACACAACCTATTACTACTACTACTGAGACACACAACCTATTACTACTACTACTGAGACACACAATCTATTACTACTACTACTGAGACACACAATCTATTACTACTACTACTGAGACACACAACCTATTACTACTACTACTGAGACACACAATCTATTACTTCTACTACTGAGACACACAACCTATCACTACTACTACTGAGACACACAACCTATTACTACTACTACTGAGACACACAACCTATTACTACTACTACTGAGACACACAATCTATTACTTCTACTACTGAGACACACAACCTATTACTACTACTACTACTGAGACACACAACCTATTACTACTACTACTGAGACACACAACCTATTACTACTACTACTGAGACACACAATCTATTACTTCTACTACTGAGACACACAACCTATTACTACTACTACTACTGAGACACACAACCTATTACTACTACTACTGAGACACACAACCTATTACTACTACTACTACTGAGACACACAATCTATTACTTCTACTACTGAGACACACAACCTATTACTACTACTACTACTGAGACACACAACCTATTACTACTACTACTGAGACACAAAACCTATTACTACTACTACTGAGACACACAACATATTACTACTACTACTACTACTACTGAGACACACAATCTATTACTACTACTACTGAGACACACAATCTATTACTACTACTACACAACCTATTACTACTACTACTACTGAGACACACAACCTATTACTACTACTACTGAGACGCACAATCTATTACTACTACTACACAACCTATTACTACTACTACTACTGAGACACACAACCTAATACTACTACTACTGAGAAACACAACCCATTACTACTACTACACAACCTATTACTACTACTACTACTGAGACACACAACCTATTACTACTATTACTGAGACACACAACCTATTACTACTACTACTGAGACACTCAACATATTACTACTACTACTGAGACACACAATCTATTACTACTACTACACAACCTATTACTACTACTACTACTGAGACACACAACCTATTACTACTACTACTGAGACACACAACATATTACTACTACTACTGAGACACACAACCTATTACTACTACTACTGAGACACACAACATATTACTACTACTACTACTGAGACACACAATCTATTACTACTACTACTGAGACACACAATATATTACTACTACTACTGAGACACACAACCTATTACTACTACTACTGAGACACACAACCTATTACTACTACTACTGAGACACACAATATATTACTACTACTACTGAGACACACAATATATTACTACAACTACTGAGACAATCTAATATTACTACTGATACTACTACTGAGACACAAGCTATTATTACTACTGCTGCTGCTATTACTACTACTACTGAGACACACAACCTACTACTACTACTACTGAGACACAGGTTATTATTACTACTGCTGCTGCTATTACTACTACTACTGAGACACACAACCTACTACTACTACTATTGAGACACAGGTTATTATTACTACTGCTGCTGCTACTACTACTGAGACAATCTATTATTACTACTGCTGTTACTACTACTACTCTGAATGTATTATTACTACTACTACTAATACTGAGACATACAACTACTACTACTGTTACTACTACTGAGACACAAAGCTATTATTACTATTGCTGTTACTATTACTACTACCCTAAACGTATTACTGCTACTGCTAATACTACTGCTGAGACATACAACTAGTACTACTGTTACTACTACTGAGACAGCATATTATTACTACTGCTGCTGCTGCTCTTACTACTACTGTTACTGCTACTACTACTGAAACAAACAAACTATTATTACTACTGCTGCTACTACTAGTACCCAGAACCTATGATTACTACTGCTGCTGCTGCTACCACTGAACCCCTCAAACTATTATTATTACTACTACTACTATTGGTGCAGCTAAGACCCACAACCTACTACTACTACTATAGATAAAATAATGTCACTCTATACCTTCTTTTACTTTTCACAGCTTTCATTATTTTTTATTTTTTAAATAATTCTCACATTATTTTACGCAAAACGTAGAAAGTAGATTTAGCGAAAATTCGTTAAATAAGAGAAAATTACATTTTGTTGTTTGTTTTGATTTCTTTATTTTGTTTTAAATTTCTTTTTGTGCTCATTATATTAGAACCGGCTGTGGGGTGAAATTTATACCTGCGGGTTTCACCTGTCGGAACATAGACTATCGATAGTGCAACAATAGTATTTACTTTCAGTCTACCTGCGTTTACCATTTCAATAGTCAAAGACATATATTCTGAGAGACTTTGGTGTTTTACTCTTGAATGTAAAACTCGATTGCGGGTTATCGGGGTCGAAGCCATGGAGAATGTACGCGTTTAAACATGGCGTCGAAGTGGTGACAGAGCACGAGGAAGACCGAGTTTCAAAGTCTACATTTAGTTGCTTTGAAATACTATTCCACTTTGATGAGTGAATGAAACCATAATATAGTGAAAAGACTCTAAATCTGATAAGGTAAATATTTATGTTGTAATTTTCCAGTCCTAATTCTTTGCCAGTTGGACGGACACCGACCACGTATAAAACAGGAGCGGAGTGGGATTGCAGTTTACTTGACTGATATGTGTATATTACGTAAGCTAAATGTACTAATTGAAAAGCAAGATATTTGAGTTATAAGGTATTTGTTAAAACAAGAAATAAATAAATTACAAATAAATTGCACTTATATTAATGTAAAAGTGCAATCTGTGTTTTTAAAACCCAAATGAGCAAAATAAAAAAACGAAAATGGCATTGTTAATAAGAGAGTGAAAAAAGTGACAATTCAGTTAGTAATATCAGTATATTGACACTTTTGTAGTATAATGATTTATTTACTTGGACTTGTATAATTTGATACCCAGTACAGGGCATGAGACCTTGTGTGTCTTTACATTTGTTTCCTTGTTTCTTTCTTTCATTATTGATGAATTAAAACCTGGAATGGATAAATATTGACATATTTACATAAAAGTATACTTAATTCTGAGATAAAAACTGTAGATATATAAGAATATATTTACTATAGTTTATATTTCCATCAATATGCAGTTTCTGTATATTTCCCACTCATCTGCAGAAAGCATAGACTCCAATCTGCTGTCACATAATGCACTGGCAGCTCAGGTTTATGATGTTAGCTTAAATCCATAAGTAAAAGAATATTGTATACCCTCATATGTCAATACATTACCATATTTATCCAATAGTAAGTACATGTTTGATGATAAGGCCCCCCCCCATTCCTTATTCAAAGTTTTGGCAAATGTCTACTAAAGATATCTTTGTCAGGTAATAAGCCCATCCTAAGTATCCATACTTGCTGACAAATTATTCAGCTGGTCTTATCATGGGAGAAATACTGTACTTGATGGCAGATCTAGGTCCACTCTGAACATAGCTCGGTTCATAATACAGGGTCTATTCTAGGACAAACAGTTGAGAGATTCACGATAATTTATAAAAAAAGTGTGCCCAAAAATCAACCAAATGCATGAAAATCTAATAGCATATTTTCAATTTCTATCTTTTATTTATTCATTAAATCCCTGAAGGGTGGGTACAGAATTTTGGAATGCAGTTAGCACCTCTAAACTCCCAACAAGGATGCACTCAAAGTGATGCCAAGCTCTAATAATTTAAGTCCCTGCACAGGAATAGTACAAAGTCATTGACTTGGTGCTGATTGGGCCCCTTTTGTTCCAAATTCAAACCCCTTTAGGTGTGGGACCCAGCCTAATCACTTCACCAAAAATGTTCTTATGCAGCTGTAATTAATTTTTAAATTCACAAATGGATTCTTGCTTTATGTGGGTTAATTCTGTATTAATGATCATTGAAGTTTGTTTTTCTCTGAGATTTATTGAGACCAAAAGCAAAAATACAGAAATAACATAAGAGTGAAGAAAGTCGATCTCAGTTTGTTACATGATTGTTCCTCATAATTCCGCTTTGTATATGTAACACCTGCACTGATCAGACATGTGTATATTGTAATATAATTAACACCTTGATGAAAATGTATTCATCAATTTAATGTCAAGGTGACCTGTCAGAACATACATGAAATTTTGCAGTGCAAAAGTTGGCTTTTTTAATTGGACATTAAATAAATAGTTAAAGCTATCATATTTGTGACAGCAAATAAGACTACCATATATACTCGTGTATAATCTGAGTCCAAATGCAAGCAACATAGACCCTGATCTGCCATCGCATAATGCGCCAGCAGATCAGGGTCTATGTTGTTTGTTCTACTGATTAGTCCTTACAAACTGCATAGACCCAGACCTGCTGGCACATTATGCGACGGCAGATCTGGGTCTATGCAGTTTGCAGTTGGTATCGCGTTATACGCGAGTACATACAGTACATTTTCACTCTCCTCAGTCACACTTTACAAAAAAAAAATGTGTGGTTAATATAACTACCCTTTTCGTCATACCGACAATACACCCATTTAATTTTTATGCTTCAAGAAAAATGTTACTGGAGCATATCATTCTGTTGACTATAATTGTAAGGATAATACTTATAAGTCACATGTATGTGTTTGTTTCTTCAACATTTTCCTGAACATGTGGCTAAAGATGTTATCTTGAAAACATGAGAGCTGTATTCTGTTCTGGCCTTTTCTATTAAACCTGATATAACAATTTACTTTTATAAGGCTATGTTGTACAAAAGTACCAGAAGTCTTTGATATCAAATGCTTTCAAAAACTTGTTCACTTAAAAAAAATTACCTTATAGAAAATGCAGGAGGATATTAATTATGTATCATCCACTGTAGTGCATTAATTACTGTCTTAGTGACTAATAGATTCTCTCTGTACTTGTGTATACAAGTTGGTATGGTAATATATATATCAGAGATCCTGAAATCACTGTATTTAACGGATATGTCTGGTAGATCAGAGGGGTTTTGACTGGCACATACTTTGATCATTAAATATTATCTCAAATTGTTTTTGATTTGTTTATCCATTAAAATTCTAAATTAACACCTCAACTAAGTAAAATTCAAAGGTTACTGGGTGCAATTTACAGACATTGGTCATAGGATATGTTAAATATCATGATATCAAATTGTCTGTGATTTATTTATCCATTAAAATCCCAAATAAACACCTTAACATAGTAAAATTCAGAGGTCACTAGGTGTAGTTTATAGGTTGTTTCTTTGTCAGGGAATCAATAAAGCTGTGACCAATCAACTTTAATTCAGAGGCGACTAGGTCTAGTTTACACATTTCTTTGTCAGGCAATCAATAGAAGTGTCACTGCTTAAACGTGTTTGGTCATTATGTTTTCCTAAATGATTAAACACTCTATAACCACAAAGCACAAGACAAAAGAACTGTGAAAGCTTATATTCTGGACTTGTCACAAACCTTAAAATTGAAGAATTGCACCAGGATCTGTTGTATAGACATTGCAGTCCCTCACACCACATGGTTTTTTAACTACTAGTATATAGTGTCTCAGTGTGTCAGCACACCATCACTACAGAATCAAATATGTAAAGCCTAGGTCTGAATTAAGAAAAAGAGATACTAAAAACAAAAAATAACTTTAATTATCATCCTCCAAGACTTATTTGTGGATATGATGAAATAAAACTTTACCATAAATGCCGTCAATTCAGCGTTACATATTTTTGATGTACTAAGTCGACTTGTTGTCAAATAATAATGAGTTTTATAAATAATTAGTTTGAGAGGAAACCAGTTAATCATGGAAGGATGATACTAACACTAAAGCAGCAGCAAACCTGAAACTGAAAATGACACTGGTACATTTAATAATTAGGTATATCAATGTTTTCTTTCTTGCCTCAACTTGTTATATCTCCTTAGAATATTTTTATATTAAATTTCACAAATATATTGCTGCCATGTTAATTTCTGGGAAAAATGTTTGGCAAGAGCTATCAGAATTTCATATATATATATATATATATATATATATATATATATATATATATATATATATATATATATATATATATATATATATATATATATATATATATAAATGCCCAAGTAAGGTTCCCCTCCCCACTCAGCAGCATTGGATTTAAATGGGTGTACCACTTTCTGTTTTGTTGGTGACTTGCCTGCTTATGTATGCATGTACAAGTTCATTTTTTTAATGGGAGAAAAGATGTCTTGCATAAACCAAAGTGTGCATTCCAGTCAGCTTGCATGTCTTTCCCCAGGAGATATTCACTTTATGTGCAAGAATTTATTGCATGAAATGAAGAAAAAGAGTTAACTTTCTGAAGACAAATGTTGTATAATCCTGTGTTTATGGTAGTGCTTGAAAACCTTGTTTAGATAAATCCTTTAATCTCATTTCCAAAAATTTACAGATCGACAAATACACAGAATATCTCCAATAAGTACCCGCTGGCAGTAAGTGTCTTGGATTTTATTGAACTACTCTTTTGAATCATGGATAATAAATATGTGATTTTATAACTGAATCTCATTCCATGTTGTTATTGCACAGATCAGTGTGACTCCCCCTGGTTCGCTTTTTTTTCGCTCGTGTACCATATATAATGCCATCAATAGAAATCAAGGCTTGGTATTACCACATAGGTAAGCATAAAGATTTGATTTGATTACTTGTGTAATGATGGGGAAACTATGAGTGTAGTGCAAGTGATTTTAGAGAGTTGTCCTTGAAAAACTTTAGACACTAATATTAGTAAGCTGATATAAGCATTCATAATGATAAGACTGATACTTATTATATAGTAAGTTTGACTGTGCTTAGACATCTAATAACTAACTGTTAAAGTGCAAAACTGATCAGGTCTGTATTGTTTGTTTTTTATGTGTAATATTGCGTCAAAAGTTTCATACACTTTTATTTTTTCACTTTATTTTATTTTTCATATACTCTAATTTTTTTATACACTTGAATTTTTCATACACTATTTTTGCACTCAAATCTTTAGTTGAATTTTTCATATGCTTTAATTTTTCATACACTTTATTTTTTATACACTGATTTTTCATACTCATTTTTCATATACATTTTTTATAGTCTCTAATATTTAATGCACTCTAAGTTTTAATACACTTTAATTTTTCACTATAACTTTTCATACACTCTAATTAATTTTTGATGTAATCTGAGGTGTTTCGATAGGAAATAAAGTTGCAGGAGAAGTTGAAAAGGTGTGTGTTGGGGGGGGGGGGCAAAACCTCACTGATGGTCTAGGGGACATTATGCCCCTGTTGGGGGGTATGCTCCCCATATGCTGAATAGTGTTGGTGTATCAATTCAAGTTCAACTGTTTTCATTGACGGAGAAATGTGAAATTTGTTTAAAATTTAGTTTGTATTATAGAATTTTTTATAAAATTCATATTGATAATTTGTATCTCTAGGGATTTTTCCCTGTTGATCGTATGGTATCCACACTATTAAGAAGGAAAAATGTATCATGCGGAAATATCAGGGTCACTGATACAGATATTAAACTACTGCAAGATATTTATAGTTCTTTAAATGCAATGAAGTCTCTCTTAATTACCATATATATTCCCTTGAAAGTCTGGTCCAACTGCAAACTCCATAGATCCTGATCTGCTGTTGCATAAAGCATTGGCAGATCTGTGTCTATATAATAGAACAAACAACACAGACCCTGATCTGCCAGCGCATTATGTGATGACAGATCAGGGTCTGTTTTGTTTGCAATTGGACCTGTCTTATAAGTGTTTATATACAGTAATTAGCTGATTATAAACAAAGTATTAAGAAAGAAGCATGGGAAAATGCAAGTTGCCAGGTGACAGAATAAGAAGGAAGATAAGTAAACTTGAGGTTTTATAATAATACACAAACTAACATTGACAGTAAAAATAATAAACTGAAGAAGATGATGTATTGTGGTGTTGTCAAAGCTATGACCCAAAAATACGGTAGACTTGCTTAAAAGTACTGTATATATACTGAATACGTTGGAAATTATAAATAAACTACATGTTCGTTTCCAAAAGAATTGAAGGAAGTAGACTCACTTTCAATAAATGTTTAATATATGTCACAATATGTTGTATTTTATGTTCATCGTTTGCATTTATCTGTCGTATTTAAGTCATACTGTGAGCAACGTGATTGACATGTTGATCATCACTGTGTTCATGTATTGTATCAATAAGCTTCCACTAGCAGGGCTGAGCAAATCCCGGACTAGTAATTTTTGAAGTCGGGCAAGTAAAATTTTCCAAGTCGCTAGTCCGGGACAAGTGCTTTTTAAAAAAGTCGGGCTAGTCCTTATTTTCGTGCTTTAATCACTATATCTACCTTTATTTGGCCAATCATACCCTCCGGGCGTACTGAATACTTGATTCTACCCCTCTTCGTGTATACATTTACATCCTGTTACCGCTTGACTGCATATTGGGCTAAGCGACCAAATTATCGGCAAATCAAAACACGTCAAACAAAAGAAAGCCAGTATGATCAATTAGTAGTGTTTTAAGCGGCTTTGTTGCATTGAGTTTACTCAAGCCAGATTATCACGAGCGGCTCACTATGATTTTAATCCAGCGAGTCAGTATAATTAAATTAATGAAATGTACTTTACCGACATCAGTGTTGGTTTCTTTTATGAACTGATTAAATGACAGTAATGATTCTTTAATTTTTAATTGATTATACAGATGATTAACTTCCACGTGCGATATTGCGTTTGAAGCGAAACAATTACACTAATTAATGAGCTGTCTCTGTTCGTATTTAAAAGAGAAAATGTATGTTATGATCACTTTAGAAGTAGTTGTCAAGCAAGCTGATAGTTACTCTGTGGATAAAATGAGTTTGCTAAATTATTTTCGCAAGGAAGGTAATAACGGCGATTCGGAGAAAGAAAATTTTTTTGAAAGTGGAGGGATAAAACATAAGACTGATACTGACTGTGCGGTAGCTATTTCTCCAAAGAGACATAAGCTACAATCTGTGGTGGCAAAAAATGTCAAATATGACACTACTAAGAGACAGAGAAATTTTCAGCCACATTGGGTTGATTGTTATCCCTGGTTTGAATGTATTATGTTTTGCAGTTAATGCAAACAATATCCAAAACTGGCACAGGTTGGAAATTCACCCAGTGTATTTGTCAGTGGAAGTGACAATTTCAGGATTAAACCAATCAAGTCTCATGACATGTCT
The DNA here is from genome assembly GCA_029931535.1 of Margaritifera margaritifera. NCBI lineage: Eukaryota > Metazoa > Mollusca > Bivalvia > Unionida > Margaritiferidae > Margaritifera > Margaritifera margaritifera. The sequence goes on from JAQPZY010001684.1 coordinate 6,227,530, forward strand.
GGACCCCACAAGGCCTGTGTAGCACAATATATGCATGACACTAGCCAGCATGTGCAGAAAATCAGTGAAGTCAGAGTTGCCGACACTCCACTAGGAAAGGCCCTTTCAAAACTAAATGAGACTGAAATGAGAGCTCTCTTTAACACAGCCTACACCCTAGCCCGTTATGGAAAATCATTTTCTGATATGGAAGAGCCTTTGAGATGCTTTAGAGCATTTGACTACAGGCACTTTCCTCATGAGAGGGCAGCTCTAATGAAATATGCAGGTTCTTCTTAATCATCTTGAAGTGATTTTCAAACAGGAAGACCATCATGCCATTCATGAGCAGTATCTGGAGTTCAAAGCAAATATGAGGGTATACAAGCAGTCACCGGATCCACCTGTTGAAATTCTTGGAACACTCTTAGTGAATACTCCACCTAGTCTCAGTCAATTATGCAAACTATTAGAAATCATGTTTATTATAAGCTCATCCACTGCTGAGTGTGAACGAGGATTTAGTTCAATGAACTTAATCAAGACTTCTTTAAGGAATTCCTTTAACCAAAAGAGTTTACAAATGCTAATGAACATTTCCGCAAATGGACCAGAGCTAGTGACTAGTCTATCTTATTACATCACAGTTTTATGTCATTCTGTCACAGTTTTATGTCATTCTGTCACAGTTTTATGTCATTCTGTCCATACTGCATAATTGATAGTACTCTGTGATAATTTGTTACAAACCTCTTTTTGATTTTTAGTTCACCTCTGCGAAGTTGAGGTATACTATTATTATTGTACTACCCCCAGCATTGGCATTGGAATCCGTGTTGGCCTAGTTGTCTGAACAGATAAAAGCATTTACATATATACACCCTCACTGAATGTCAACCATTCTTTCTTCCACAGTCCTAGGCAACCATATGGAGTGGGTTTCATTGCACCTACTCCATGGGGAGGAGCTGAGGGGGCTAATTTTTTGCATATATGTACATTAATTGTACAGTTCTTTGTTAATTTTTTGCATATATGTACATTAACTGGCGTATGTTAGTTTTTGCATTTAGCTCATGACCACATTTTTTTTATCTACTGTATAATACTGTTATGCCTGGAATCATGTAACTTGGTGACAGGATGCATCTTCATGAGCAGTACACCCTCATCTTAAAAGTTGGTCACTTTGAACCATATTCACATTTCACTGACTTTGGTTCAATTTTATGTTTTTACCTGGTCATGTTTTAATGATTAAGCTAGATGATTTTATACATCTCATGGCACTACACCCATACCAAAAAGGTCACTGTGACCTATATTTCACATTTTACTGGCTTAGGTTAAACTTTTGCATTTCGCTCATTACTACATAGGTTTTTGGCATGCTATTTGCATGCTATCCTATCTAGAATCAGGAAATCACAAAGCTTGGGATGCATCTTAACAAGCACTACTATCTCATTCAGTAGCAGTTCATTATGGCCCATATTTTATGCTTCACTAATTTGGGTTAAAAAAATTTGTGATGCTCATTTTTTAGGCACTGTTCATGCTAGCATTGTGAAATTGATGATGATATGCTTTTCTGTTACTATCACACTTTACAACAATAGAGACTCATTGTGACATGTATATCAATTTTTACTATATTTCGTTAAGTTTCTGCATTTAGCTCATGGCTATATGAGTTTTGGCATGTTATATGCATACTATCCAAACAAAGAATCATGAAACTTGGTGATTGTATGCATCTTGATAAGTTCTACATCCTTTCTTTAAGGTCTATGTGACCTGTATTTCATGCTTCAGTGACTTTCAGTGATGAACTTTAATGTTAAAGGTATATTATCGGCGTGCTGTTTATGTTCCGATAATGAAACTTATTATTGGATGCATCTCTATTACTACTAGACCTTTAAAACCAAAGAGGGTCACTGTGACCTACATTTTGTAACTAACATGGGTTAAGTATATGTATTTATAATCACATATATTCATCAATGCTAGACCTATATACATGTACACCAAGAGCCTACTTAAAAGGCCCTTTCTGACCAATGCAGATGGAGGTAGGTTATTCAGTTGTGAACTATCCATATTAAGGACTGCTTGGGGTTGCTTGATCAATAGGGAATCTGCTGCAGTTCTGAGATTTATGTTGCTCATGCTTCTGCACTGCCTCTGCAATTCTCCTCAGTTCAAAGTCTGTAGCTACAGTATCGATGAGACTCTGCCAGGTGCAGCGATCCTGTGTGAGATCTTCCCAAGACTCAGGGTCAGTGTTGAGGTGTTTCAAGGATAACTTGAGGGAATATTTTGAAGCATTTCTTCTGACCACTCTGAGACTGCTTTCTCTCCTTCAGCTCTCTGTAGAAGATCGTCTTTGGTAGTTGCTCTTCTGACATCCTGGCCTGCCCATCTCATCTGTGATTTCATCAGCAGTGTGGATGCTTGGAATTATGCCTGCCTGTGTGAGAACCTCAGTGTCTGGGACCCTGTCCTGCCATCATATCCTCATTAGTTTCCACAGGCAATCCATGTGAAAATGGTTCAGCTTCTTGGCATGGCGTTTGTACATCGTCCAGGTTTCATGAGTATACAGGAGGGTCGGCAACACACTGGCTTTGTAAACCTTCAGTTTTGTTTGTAGACTGATGCCTCTGTGCTCCACACATTTGCACGTAGTTTGCCAAAGACCACACTGGCTTTAGTGATTCTGGCATTAGTTTCGTCATTGATGTGGACTGCACATGACAGTGTACTGCTGAGATAGGTGAACTTGTCCCCTGCAAGGAGGGTTTGGCCATTTACTGTAATGGTAGGCTCTATGTAAGGCTTTTCTTAGTGCAGGTTGATGCATCACCTCTGTCTTCTTGATACTGATTGTGGGAACAAAATTGTCATAAGCTGAAGAGAAATGGCCCATACTCTGTTGCATGTCAGACTCAGATTTGGAATACACGGAACAGTCGTCAGCAAACAGGAGATCACGAACAGTCACTTCCTGTAACTTAGTCTTTGCCTGTAGTCTTTCAGATTGAACAGCTTGCCATCAGTCCGGTATCTGATGTCAATCCTGTACTAGGAATTTATTGAAACACAAGTGACTCCAAAATGAATCTACATCCCTTCTTTGAGGTATTATCACTGCCATCATGACAACAACATTGAGACAGTCAAAACAGTAACCTATAATGTAACAGAATGAATATTATGCTTGTTTTTAAGTATACAATAAAAAGGCTATTGATCGAGTATTAAAAAATATTGGGCTTTTGCAAGCTCAGACATCTTGTGTCACATGACCTCGGGTCTAATATATTTAAATACTCAGTTAATAACCTACACATATATGGTAGTTTCCATTGTTTTTTTTTTCAAGATATGAGTGAGTACACTGTATTTTCCTCTTTTTTTTTTCAAAACTAGTCTACTGTATATACTCGCGTATAATTCGATACCGACTGCAAACTGCATAGACCCAGATCTGCCATCGTATAATGCGCTGGCAGATCTGGGTCTATGCAGTTTATAAGGACTAATCAGTAGAACAAACAAGACAGACACTGATTGGCCGCCGCATTATGCGCCGGCAGATCAGGGTCTATGTTGTTTGCATTTGGACATGGCTTATACGCAAGTATATACGGTAATTATTGTATCCATCATGTAAGTTAATTTCTTGTCTTGATTCTATAAAGTGTGATCAGTAAAAAAGACTAGATAAATTAGGGACCTAAAAAGTTTTTAAAAAAATGTAATAAAATTGCCTATGAAATGTTTTGATCTGTATCCAAGGGGGTTTGATGATTATGGTTTGGAAATTGTTCTCTTAAAACAAAGCATTGGGATGTGTTGCTTTGCATCAGATTTCAGCAAATAAATTAGTGTATGTTATTTGATCATAGATGATTCATGTCCAGCTTCGCTGAGAGTAGATCCAGATCTGACCTGGAAAACATAAAACTCTTGAGCTTGAAATTTGTTTCAACCAATCACAAAAGGACATACTTTTGAAAGGTCATTTCTAATTGGCTCATAGTGGAAACACACTCTTAGACTCAAGTGCAGAACATTACCATATATACTCACATACAAGTTGAATCCAATTGCAAACTGCATAGACTCAGATATGCCATTGCATAATGTGCCAAGAGATCTGGGTCTATACAGTTTGTTTGGAGTAATCAGTTCAACAACATAGACCCTGACCTGCTGACACATTATGCAATGGCAGATCAAGGTCTATGTTGTTTGCAGTTGGACCTGACTTATAAGTGAGTATATATGGTATGTACTGGCAGAGAAGAAGATGTCTATGCTATTCACATTGTTCACGATTCTAAGCAAACAGCATCGACCCTGACTTTCCAATGCATTATCTGAGAGCAGGTCTGGGTCAGGGTTGTTTACATTTGAGTAATCACTCAGATCAATACATTCACAGAGCAAAATTTAATTAAAAAGTTGTCTTTATTTCAGATAGCTGCTGCACTGCCTGAATACCGACTTTCCTGGGTGTAAGTTTTTTAGCCTTCAGCCATGACAAACCTTGTACCAGGGTCACTGTTCCACACTCCAGGACTGAACCGGAATTTCACCCCTACTCCCAATACTGTCACACCAAAAGACCTTGACAAGATATATGCAAGGTAAATTTGTACAGTCAAATTTTATACATATACTGTACTCCCTCTATATGACACTGTTCATGGGAGTCATGACTGTGACCCATATTATAAATGAGGGAATGTTATAATGAAGGATATTCCAAGAAGACTGTATCCTGATAGTGTAACACACAAATAGAGTAGTTAATGATGTTAAATCACTTTATAATTGGTTGTAATGATCCAAGAACTAAAATTAAGCAACATAAAGTAGGTAATGATCATACACAATTTGACCAATTACATGAGATCCATGACCATTATATATATAGCCATCTTATAAGAGGGGCAGCAGTATATTGAGGGGTTTCATAGCAAGGGACCACTTGCTTTTTTTTTATTTAAAAAATATCTCAAATGAGGCTACATGTATGTTACATCAGTTTGATTGAAAAAATCCCATAATTCATTTATCTGCATAATAATTTCTTTGAAAACGTTTTGTATAGTAAATATGTTACCTTTACACTTAGTTATAAAATAAGAATCAGTCAGTAGTCCACTGGGAACACTGATAACTATAACTCTAGATAAGTAATGTATTTGCATATTTTACATAAACAAAATGGCTACAAATGCATAACAAACTATTTAATGCATTCAGATTATGCAAAATAATTTTGCTTTTGGAAATTAGTCCAAAGTTGTTAGCGTATTGCTCCTGCCATAAGTAAAGTTTATATTTTATGATGGCGCATTCAAGTAATAAAGCTTTGCTATCGGGACAAGTTCTGGATTTTTTCTGCATGTTTGAAATACTGAGGACACTCAGACAAATAGAACCATATAATTGAATGCACATTGAATTAGTCCAAGTTGCTAAATGGCTTGAGACAGTTTTTTTTAATGCCTTGGACATTAAATATCATTTAGATGATTAAGATTCTGTCAGGTTTTGTAAGCTTGTGTTTTGTTGTGTTCACAAAATACCCAATTGAATTTCTAAAAAATGCAAGGAGTTTTAAACCAGGAAGTAAATTACTCAGTGTCTTGCATGCTTACCATATAGTCTCACATATAAATTGAGGCCAACTACAAACAACATAGACCATGATCTGCTGTCACACAATGCATTGATAGATCCGGTCCATGTTGTTTTGTTCTACTGATTGCTCTTAACACACTGCATAGACCCAGATCTGCTGGCACATTATTCGATGGCAGATCTGGATCTGTGTAGTTTACAGTTGGACTGGACTTTTATGCAAGTACATATGGTATATAGAGGTCTAAGAGTTAATGTTTGTCAATAAGTTGATTGAAAAATTGGATCTTATAACTTTATACTATACTATTTTGTATTCTAAATGGCACAGGAAGGAGGGTGGTATTGTGTTCTAAATGGCACAGGAAGGAGGGTGGTATTGTGTTCTAAATGGCACAGGAATGATGGTGGTATTGTATTCTAAATGGCACAGGAATGATGGTGGTATTGTATTCTAAATGGCACAGAAAGGAGGGTGGTATTGTATTCTAAATGGCACAGGAAGGAGGGTGGTATTGTATTCTAAATGGAACAGGAAGGAGGGTGGTATTGTATTCTAAATGGCACAGGAAGGAGGGTGGTATTGTGTTCTAAATGGCACAGGAAGGAGGGTGGTATTGTATTCTAAATGGCACAGGAATGAGGGTGATATTGTGTTCTAAATGGCACAGGAATGAGGGTGGTATTGTGTTCTAAATGGCACAGGAAGGAGGGTGATATTGTCTTCTCCTTATGGTGAGGAAATCTATATTCCCTGCGAAAATGTTTAGTCATAGATTGATGACCAATAACCTTTGCATATGTCCTTAGAGAGAATCAAACCTGACACTACAGAGATACAGAGCAAGTATGTGAATCACAGAGTTATTCATATATAAAGAAAAGAGTTGATCATCTTTCTTTGAACAATCCATTCCTTGGATCTATTTGTTACATATATTTCAAAATTACTTCAGTCTACAGTCAACACAGTAACCGAAACAACATGTCTTGCATAAATGTATATGTGTGTGTGTGTGTGTGTGTGTGTGTATATATATATATATATATATATATATATATATATATATATATATATATATATATCACAACATCCAGCAAATATAATGAAGGTTTGTTCTTTTGATTTTATTTATATGCTAAAAAAGTGAGTTTGAAATTGCAGGTACTACTAAGTATATAAGTCTTGGTGAAGTTGTGTATCACATGATCAAACAATTAGCATACCAATACATGTATATATTGTACCTATGTGCCCAATTCAGCCACATATCTTGTATGCATCACAAGACATATTGCTGAGTAATTAAAATGGATATTTTGTATGTCCATTGCTATGTCTGGCATGTTGATAGACATGACATACATCTGTTAGCAAATAGTGATAGAATGTTATAGATAGACAGCATTTATAAATTTTGTAGTGGTTGAGTCAGTGCACTCTACTAATGTTTATCCTACACTACTAATGTTTATCCTACACAACATGTCCCCATTACTATAAATGAAAATATTTTCCCATCATCAAATTCTTGCATAATCATTACATTCAGCTTTGTCACAACATAATATTTTCAGGATTTGCTCTTTCCAGTATGTTTATTAAGCAAAATATTTTAATGCATTTGAATATAATTTTCCCAATGTTTGATTTGGCAAAATCTGAAATTAAACTGCATGCTTACAAGAAGACTAGACTGTACGTTCCTGTACAGTAAAACCCACTTTTCAGAAAGAAAAAAAAAAGTTGGTCATTTGAAGCAAGCTAAAAAAAAAAAAAAAAAAATTGCTACAAATTGAACTCAGGTTGAAAAATTGTGGTCTTGTTGAAAATTCTTGCATATCCCCTGTTTTATTTCTGATCCCTGAAAATAGTCAGGGGAGGTGCATCAGTTGCAAATGTACTACATAAATTTCATTGCGGTTCATATAAATAAAACTACCCTTAAAAGTAAAGTGTGTCTAAAAAACTAGATGTGAACAAATAGTCTTAAGTTCCAAAATAGCAATAATAATCGTATACCCTGAAACTGATATTATTTTAAAATCCTAGAAATGTATATTATTATATTCAAAACTTTTGCAGGCGACACAGTTATATGTACTAAGTATATCACACATGTGTTCTTGTTTTTTTTTGGGTAGTATATTCAGACAGGAATGCAGCATGCTTTTACATGTATACACATTTGTCAATATTTTAATAGGGTTGCTCACCATTATATACATTCCTGGCTATGCAATGGAATCCTTTGCTTTAATAAACCATGGAAGTTTTTTTTTTTTTTTTAGCTCTGCTGGTCATAAACCAGAAGATCTTATGCAGTGGCCTGTCATCCAGCTGTTGCCTCTTCATTAGCACAAGTTTGTTATTGATTCTCCTCCTAAACTACTGGAGGAATGCCATGAAACTTAGACACACATTCATTCCAATCTAGATGGCCCTAAATGAAAATTGTGACCCTTTCACATTCAGTATGGCCATAATGGAGGCCATCTTGAAAATCTTGTTAACATTACTCCTCACGAACAGACGGTCACATCGACACAGAGATTTTTCTAAAGTACTTCTGTCCCAGTTTTTCTTCGATCTTCTCAGTTAACAAAGCCTGGATGAACCAAGAAAAAGCTTGGAGTCTCGAAGTCCCCATTTGTCCAAGATTTCTTTGCATATCAGACCTTGAAAAAGCCTGGACATTCTAGGGTAACAATCTCTAATGCTTTTCTAGCTTTTCCATTCTTTTAAGGCCTGGATGAAATCTTGAAGGTTAAAGCTTGGATAATTTTTTGCAAGAGTAAGGCCAAAGTTTCACACTGTAGACATTTGGAAGTATTTATGCCATTTAATATACAAACTTACAGCTTTATTTTCAGAATTATTCAGCAGTTTTAATTTAATTCAATTTGGAGAGACTTTATTTTGATGGCTAAATCATTCTCTGCAAAGACAGCACAGTTGAAATCTGTCAAAAACAGCAAAATAACATAGTCGCTTAATGGTCAACACTTTAAATGAACAAGTGTCTCAAACTTACTTTGAAACTGTGACATACATTTGTCATTCTCTGACCATCACATTCAGTGTATCATTCCAAAATTATTTTACTTTACCCTTTAAACTTTGAATGTTTGTATAAGACAAATATTGATAAGTACCTTTATCATTGCTTCAAACTGTGGTACAATTAAGTTGCGATTAAGCAAGAGTCTCACAAATACTTGGTAACTGTGACCTTCTTTTGCATTGTATGACCATCATTTTCAGTGTATCTTTTGTGTGCTGTTTCACATATGTCCATCAAGCTTTAAATGTTGGTTATTGTTATTCCACTCTTTATAGTAATCCTCGAGTCCATCTGTACATTCATCCATCCACCTTGCACAATCATGTTAGCACAACTAGTCCTACAGATTGCCCTGAAACTTGGTAAATATTATGGTCATCACCAGAAGATGCACATATAAACAAATCATTTTGCTTCCCCAGTTTTTGTTAGAGTTACTGACCTTTTTGTCTTGCAGCTGAATGCAGTGGAAGACTGAAACTTTTAAATGCAACTTATTTTGGAGTTTTTTAAATGAATTGCTGTGAAACTTGGTGCCTATTATGGTCATCATTTAAAGTTGCACATATTGTCAAATCTTTGTTGCTCCTTGACTTTTGTCAAAGTTATTGCCCTTTTTGACTTACTGCTGGATGCAATGTATGACAGTATTGTGAATGCAACTGCTTTTGAAGCTTTTAGTAGATTGCTGTGAACTTAGTATGTGTTACAACTCCTGTGTAACAAAGAGAAAGTGTTACCAACAATGTAAGTAAAATCAACAAACAATTTATTTCTAGACAATTAAAGTGAACATTCAAAAGACACTTACAGTAACATGAATTAAAGTCCAAATAATCCAATAATTCTAAGTGCCCTAATCACAAGTCCTAAATATAGAATGTTCCGAATGAATTCCAGTAGCCTTGAATGTCCTGATGTGTTAATAGTCTTGAATGTCCTGATATCCCTGAATGATGTAATCCAGAATATCTTTTAATGAATTCACATAAATCCCGAAGTCAAGTATTAATCCAAAATGAGAATGAGCACTTTTAGTAATTCCAATGAATATTTCAAATAAATAATTCCTCTCTCTGAATTTGCTCTGATTTTTACAACTGTAACATCTGATTACTAAAATAAATTCCTTGATAGACTGATCTTAATAATATGAAGTTTGGTATAGGAATGAAATCTTGTTTACCAAACCTGTATAAATATAAGGATAAGTCACCTGACAGAATATTCTAGAATATGAGTAACTCTGATGGAAATTTCCTCTGTGTACCTGACCTTTCTCACATCAAGACATGGAAAATTCCAATCTAATTGTTAAATGCTACGTAAACAAGACATCTTGAACTCAAATGCAGTAAATATGTTGTTTACAAAATGACCACTAAAGTACAACTTACCTCATGGACACATATTATAAATTCAATATACATAACACATGTTATGGTCATCATCAAAAGATATGCATATGTTGATGAATCATTGTTCTCTCATGATTTTCACAAAAATTATGTCCTTTTTTTTGTTGTTGCTATAGACTCATCTCCATTATGGGATATGGGTTGGGTATGGAAGCACCGGGGGTTTATTTAGGTGAACAGGAGATCCACAGTAGCTCAGTCGGTAGAGTGTCAGACATAATCCAAGGGTCATGGGTTTGATACCCATTCGGGCCAGCCCAGGTTGGCTGCCTTGGTGTGTCCTTGGGAAAGGCACTTCGCTCCCATTTCCTAAGTATGATATAGCCAATAATGTGTTAAAAGTGTCATTTAAACCAACAAAAACAAAATATTATGTGAGCAAATTGCTCACAATCAATTCATCTAGTTTCTTTTGGACTTCAAAGCAGTAGTTATCAATCAATACTGTAGAAATCAAACGGAATGGATAGCCATTAACAGTTTTTACTGATGTGTAAACATTGACATGTAAAGGTTAGGACAACTGTTCACCACTCATTTACATTTTTGCAAACATGAAAAGTCTATAGCTTAATGTGTATTTTGTGTATTGGCTGGTGGACCAACTTTGTGCTTATTTTATTCAAAATTGTTGACACTTAAATTTTGTTCATAATGAATTATGATGTTTGAACAATGTTGTGCCTGTACAGATAAAAAACCTATAGGACTTTGCATTCTTGGCACTTTCTGAATCATATAAACTAATCACCAAAAATAAGGTTTATGACTTTATATCTGTCAAGACTATTTGGGCAATTAAACATATTGATCTTAGTAATCAAACACTTGCCCAATTGTAGCTAAGGCAGACATGTTCTTAATTCCCTAATAAACACTTCAACTTTCATTATTCATTCACTGTTGCACAGACTGTTCTCAGAATATTTGTCACCATTGCAGAGATTCTTCCCATTGAGATTACTCTGGGACTTGTATAGAATAAACAGTGAAATCCATTTATGAGTAAGTATTATGGGGCAAATACAATTATTTTCAAGGTAAATGAAATTCCATTTTTATTTGCATGCTATAAGGCAGAGCATATCATGCAGTGATGTTCATCTCTCTGTCCATCTGTCACTCTATATTTGGTTTCTGCACAATAATTTTAATTCTAGATCATGTACCTCAACTAAACATTGTGGATGACTTTTACTAAGAATAATTAAGTAAAGCATACATTTTGGAGTCAAAATTTAAAGGTTATATGGTCACAATGATTCAAAGAAGAAGTTTTGTTTCACATAAAACTTTTGTTTTAAACAACATGTATTGACCAAACTATTGATTTGGGGTCAAAGATTAAGGTCATAGTGACTCATATAAGAACAAAAAGGTTTCCTCACAATAAATTATAAATGAAATGACCAAAATCTGTAGATGGCTTGCACTTGTGGCAAGAAAAAAAACTAATTATTTGGGGTCAAAAGGTATATTAAACATGCGTGGGGCATACAGTGAGTTGTTTGCATTTGGACCCCGCTTATACGTGAGTAATTACTGTATTCCTTCAAGCTAAAAGATTTTGTAATGTACGATCCTAACTTTATTTTCTGAATTTAGTGTTCTTAAACTGTGGTACTATATATAAACCTATAAATCTGTCTTGATAACAAGATGTTTTGGCCTGATGGTCGTTATCAAGATATTCAGTATGTACTCGCTTACAAGTCAAGTCCAACTGCAAACTGCAAAGACCCAGATTTGCTGTCACATATTGCACTGGTAGATCTGGCTCTGTGCAATTTTTTAGGAGTAATCATTAGAACAATTAACATAGACTCTGATCTGCTGGCGCATTATGTGATAGCAGATCGGGGTCTATGTTGTTTGCAGTTGGACTCAAAATTATAAGCGAGTATATATGGTAAGTTGGTCGGATGATTGTTATTAAGACATTTATTGGTCAACTCTAAGCAACAGTAAACATAATTCTGGTCCTACAGTGGCACTTAAGGACATAAATTGTGGATCATTGAATCATATAAGTTGATATTCTCCATTCATATGAATGCATATTTTCAACATCGAAAATACATAAATTGCAATGCACTGAAATGACATTGTATGTGCATAATTATATCAACAAGTGTAGTGAAATTATACTGTCTATACTCACTTATAAGTCAGGTCCAACTGCAAACAACATAGACCCTGATCTGTCATTGCATAATGTGCCCACTGACCCGGGTTTATGTTCTTTTGTTCTGTTGATTACTCCAAACAAAACTGCATAGACTCAAATCTGCAAGTTTGCAGTTGGATTGGATTATATGCGAGTATATATGGTATTCATAGAGACAGATGTTGTGCACCTGTAAGATATATTATGGATTCAAAATGTACATAGCTTGCAATTGCCTCAAGACTAATTCATGAACAGAATCATGATACATGTACATGACAAAAAATATTCTGGACAATATTTCAATGCTCCATCTGTACAGAGTATTACATACAGAGGACCATATTTCAATGCTCCATCTGAACAGAGTATTAAATACAGAGGGCAATATTTCAGTTCTACATCTGTACAGAGTATGACATACAGAGGACCATATTTCAATGCTCCATCTGTACAGAGTATGACATACAGAGGTCCATATTTCAATGCTCCATCTGTACAGAGTATGACATACAGAGGACCATATTTCAATGCTCCATCTGTACAAAGTGTTACATACAGAGGACCATATTTCAATGCTCCATCTGTACAGAGTGTTACATACAGAGGACCATATTTCAATGCTCCATCTGTACAGAGTATGACATACAGAGGACCATATTTCAATGCTCCATCTGTACAGAGTGTTACATACAGAGGACCATATTTCAATGCTCCATCTGTACAGAGTATGACATACAGAGGACCATATTTCAATGCTCCATCTGTACAGAGTATGACATACAGAGGACCATATTTCAATGCTCCATCTGTATAGAGTGTTACATACAGAGGACCATATTTCAATGCTCCAAACAGTACAGAGTATTACATATAGAAAATCTTGGATGAGTGCTCATTGACATTTTTGGGGGTTGTTTTTGTTGGTTGTTAATGGCACTTTGAACACATTATTGGCTATATCATGCTGAGGAAATGGGAGCTAAGTACCTTTCCCAAGAACACACTGAAGCAGCTGATCCAGGCTGGCCTGGGTGGGTATTGAACCCATGACCCTTGGATTAAATGTATGGAAAGAGTTCAAGACAGCACTCCCTCACTTTAAGGTCCTTCATTATAATATGGTTCCTGTTATAAGGCTGGTATATTCATAGATCTGATTTTATTAAGTGGTAGTAAAAAAATTATATGTATAATCTACTTAATTATAAGGTGGTCTTACTATAATGTGGTATACTCCATTGCTCTTAGGGACAGCATTATAATGAGGGAGTAATATTCTCTATAAGGTAGTCTCACTATAATGCAATATACTCCATTGCTCTTAGGGACAGCATTATAATGAGGGAGTACTGTAATTTGTATCTTTTACAATCCTTGACAATCAAAGATAGAAATTGTTGAAAAGTCTCATAAATTTTATTTTGAATGATCATAAATGTACAGTTCTTTTTATCACATAAAAAAATACTACAGCACCTTTCATTATAACACTGTCTGTAGGAGTCATATAGTATATTACATTATAATGAGACTATCTTATAATTAAGTATATGATACATGTAATTTTACTACTACGTAATAAAATGGGGTCCATGACCATACCTGCCTTGTAACAGGAAATGTGCTATAATGAAGGGCCTTATAGTGAGGGAATATAATCACCAACTAGTAAACTATTTGATATGGCTTGAGGCACATTCTGATTCCTTGAACATTACACTTAGCAATTCATGGTGCAGTGACATAATTTTTGACACAAATTGAGTATTAACTACCCAGTAGTTGAAAACTCGGACATGGTCAGTGCAATTGAGATATTTAGAAGAAGTCATGTGATAAAATCCTAACCTCACATGTCTATAATTGGACCCTCTCATGGCTGTATTATGTAAAAATAAATTAAAGGATAGTGTGGTACAGTTCTCCCTCATTATAATGCTGTCTATGTGAGCCATAGAGTACTGTCTTAAAGTGATACCACCATATGAAGTACATGATACTGTACTCCGTCATTATAATGATGTCCATGTGAGCCATAGAGTACTGTCTTATAGTGACAATACCATATAATGAAGTACATGATAAGTACTCCCTCATTATAATGCTGTCCATGTGAGCCATAGAGTACTGTCTTATAGTGACACCACCATATAATGAAGTACATGACTCAGTACTCCCTCATTATAATGCTGTCCATGTAAGCCACAGAGTACTGTCTTATAGTGAGACCACCATATAATGAAGTACGTGATACAATACTCCCTCATATAATGCTGTCCATGGGAACCATTGAGTACTGTCTTATAGTAACACCACCATAAAAAGAAGTACATGATACTGTACATATAATTTTACCAACACCTAATAAAATGGGATCCATGACCATACTTGGATTACAACAGGAACAGTGTTATAATGAAGGCCTTTATAGCAAGGAAGTACTGTAACATTAAAAGGGACTACCTTTCAGTCCTTTAATAGGATTTCCATTTTTTATGATTTTATTCATTCCTCGTTTAATCCCATAAAATGATTCCAGCTCCCTTAGATTGCATATTGTGAAAACTGAATGTTTGTTTTTGACTCTCTTTCAGTAAGTTTTAATTACACTACACCAATGTGGTCACATTGAAACCAAGAAGTAAGGTTGATATGAATTTTTGAACATTGTATTTTGTGTTCAGTATTTCCCCCATAACATTTATTCTTAATTACAACATGGTCCTCATATAATAATAATAATAATAATAATAATAATAATAATAATAATAATAATACAGTATTTCCTTATTATATTGCTGTCCACAGGAGCCATAAAGTATAGTGAGACTACCTTATATTGAGCTACAATATTCCCTCATTATAACTTTGTCCATAGGAGCCATGGAGTATATAACCTTATGGTGAGGCCACCTTATAATGAAGTACATGGTACAGTACTCCCTCATTATAATATTGTCCATCAGAGCCATATTGTATACTGCCTTATAGTGCAATCACCTTATAATGGAGTACATGTTACAGTACTCCCTCATTATAATGCTGTCCATCAAAGCCACATAGTATACTGCCTTATAGTGCAATCACCTTATAATGGAGTACATGTTACAGTACTCCCTCATTATAATGCTGTCCATCAAAGCCACATAGTATACTGCCTTATAGTGCAATCACCTTATAATGGAGTACATGTTACAGTACTCCCTCATTATAATGCTGTCCATCAAAGCCACATAGTATACTGCCTTATAGCTAGGCCACCTTATATTGGAGTACAGGATACAAATAGTTTTATTAAAACTTAATGAAATGGGATCCATTACATACCTTACAACAGGAGCCATATTATAATGAAGGGCATTATAGTGAGGGTGTGCTATAATAATAATAATAATAATAAAAATAATATACAGTAACATGTGTACGACCATGAATTCCATGTACTGGTAACTGGCTTTATTTTACTTCTGTCATTGTCACTTATTTTATTTCAATTTGATAGTTTCTGGCTGATGAGAACCAATTATACAGTGGTTTTGAATCACATAATTAAGTAATCTTTCTTGTAGTTTTGTGTACAACTGCCCATCTATGCTTGTAACGTACTTCATTACAATGTGGTTTTGAATCACATAATTAAATAATATTTGTTGTAGTTTTGTGTACAGGTACCCATCTATGCTTATATCTTACTTAATTCAATGTGGTTTGAATCACATCCCGGTAATTAAATAATCTTGTAGTTTTGTGTACAGGTACCGATCTATGAAGTAAATTGCATGTAAGATGGAGTTCATGATAAGTAGGTAGGTAGTATGTTAGATAGATATTTAAAGAGAGGCTGTCAGTCATGCAGGTGACCTAGTAGGTGTTCAGGTGAACAAGTTACTCGATATCAGCAGTTCCCTATCTCAGGTTCGCAGGGGGTCCTCAGTAGAGTTGCAAAGGGTCATCAGAAGAAATCATGTCATAAGTCTGAGGGTTGGGAGGTCCTGTTGGTGACCAATTTATGGTCACAGAAAAAAAAAAGGTTGGGAACAACTGTTCTAGATGCTCTGAGAGTAGTTTAGAGGAGTGATTGTGAGGTTCACATTAGGGTGGGTACAATAATAAGTAGATACACATGTAGATACTGAAATGAAGATAGATAGATGTAATGGCATATATTGTGTATTTATTTATTTAACCATGAATATTAATTGTTGTGGTGCTGTGAAACATTACATTTTCATTTGTACTTAACTTTTTTGGAGAAGAGGTCCAAACTATTTCCACAGATGATTCATTGCTCATTGGGTCTTTAAATTTGTTGTTTGCAGCAACCATGAAATCCATGTAAATTGGTACCCCATGAAAAGAGAGTATTCACACTGTGCAGGGGTTTAGGGTTGGGCTGGAAGATAGGAAGATAGGTTGGTAGATTGGTACCCAGGGAGGATGTAAGGTTGTTAGTTAGGTTGGTAGATGAGTGGATAGGTGGGTATGTAGTTGAGTGGATAGGTGGGTATGTAGTTGAGTGGATAGGTGGGTATGTAGGTAGGTAGGCACACTAGATGGGAAGTGAGGTAGAAAAGTGTGTAAGAAAGTCTTAGGTAAGTAGCATGTACTGAGTAGTTATAGCTTTAAAGACAGGTAATAGGTAGATTGGCGGTTAGGCAGATATATACATGAGGTTGAGAGGCGGGTAAAGATAGTTAAGTAGTACTTTGTAGACAGGCAGGTAAAAGTGTTTAAGTAAATGTACAGTTTGACTTGAATCAGCTTTTTTTTTTTCTAGACACACTTTATTATGTGGTGTACACACAATAAGTATCAATCTTTGTTGCAAACAAAGAAGGCTGTAGTTCAGTTATATTTGTTTGAAAATATGTATTAGTTTTTATATTATTAATAATTCAAGGAAAAACTCTATTTAACTTCAACTAGATGTAAATGGTACTTGACTGTCAAATGGATCAATGTGTATATCATGTTATCTGTGAATGTGACATTCTATGTAAGTCATGTTATTCAACTATTTGTTGATAAGATATTTACCTAGGATTGAAAGTAAGACCAGAGTCTTTCAGTGTTTGTCTATTTAGTGTGTGCAGTCTTTCAATGTTTGTCTATTTAGTGGGTGCAGTCTTATGATAGATATGCTTATTAGATAAGATTATATCCCAAATGCCTAACCCTCGCAGTTTTGTACACTTAAGTATGCGAGAATTAGGAGCAATATTTTATCATACACGTAAGGGGAATATAGTTGGCTTTGTATTTGAAGAGTTTCCTGTCAGTGTACATGTAGCAGGTAGAATAACATAGGTATCTGAAACACTAATCAATCACATTCATACTAACAATGCTGACAGTACTATAAAAGTTACCATTCTATAATATGCCATAAGTGATCATTATCCTATTGACCGGTACTGTACATGAAAATTACAATATGCCATAAGTGATCATTATCCTATTGACCGGTACTGTACATGAAAATTACTATATGCCATAAGTGATCATTATCCTATTGACCGGTACTGTACATGAAAATTACAATATGCCATAAGTGATCATTATCCTATTGACCGGTACTGTACATGAAAATTACAATATGCCATAAGTGATCATTATCCTATTGACCGGTGCTGTACATGAAAATTAAAATATGCCATAAGTGATCATTATATTATCTACTGGTACTGTACATGAAAATTACAATATGCCATAAGTGATCATTATCCTATTGACCGGTACTGT
The DNA here is from genome assembly GCA_029931535.1 of Margaritifera margaritifera. Classification (NCBI taxonomy): domain Eukaryota; kingdom Metazoa; phylum Mollusca; class Bivalvia; order Unionida; family Margaritiferidae; genus Margaritifera; species Margaritifera margaritifera. Next base: position 6,245,565 of record JAQPZY010001684.1, read on the forward strand.
ACATGAAAATTACAATATGCCATAAGTGATCATTATCCTATCTACCAGTACTGTATATAAATATTACAATATGCATAAGTGATCATTATTCTATCTACCGGTACAGTACATTAAAATTACAATATGCCATTCTATATACTGGTACTGTACATGAAAATTACATTATGCCATAAGTGATCATTATCCTATTGACCGGTACTGTACATGAAAATTACCGTATGCCAGTAGCGATCATTATCCTATCTACCAGTGCTGTACATGAAAATTACTATATGTCATAAGTGATCATTATTCTATTTAAAGGAGCTGTACATGAAAATTACAATATGCCATTGTGTCTGCCGGTACTGTACATAAAAATTACAATATGCCATAAGTGATCATTATTCTATCTACCAGTACTGTACATAATAATGACATTATGTCATAAGTGATCATTATTTTTATCTTCCGGTACTGTACATGAAAATTACAATATGCCATAGCAATCATTATCCTATAGATACCGGTACTGTACATGAAAATTAAGTAAAGCAAGTAAATCCTATCATCACATATATCAATTATCAAATAACGAAAAGATTCAATGTACAACTATTGCTTAAGGAATTTAAATAGATCCCTTGGTTAGTAATTGAATCTTTGATGACACATCAGATGCTCTTGACACTTGGATTAGTATGTTTACTTAGATCCTAAACAGTAATGCTGCTTTTTATTTTAAGAGAGTTAAGCGACAAAATAAACCCATTTGGTTGACAAGTGACAAAATAAACCCATAATGGTGGACAAGAGACAAAATAATCCCATTTGGTAGACAAGCGACAAAATAAATCCATTTGGTTGACAAGTGAAAAAATAAACCCATTTGGTTGTCACTTGACATAACAAACCAACTTTTGGCTGACAAGTGACAAAATAAACCCATTTGGTTGACAAGTGATATCTTGAATGCTATTTTAAGACATGAGAGAGATTCGATAAATTAAAATATACTAACAACTACAGATTACAGAGAAAAAGAGCCAAGTCAGTGATTCAAAAAGCAAGGAAAACTTACTATTCTAAAGAAATAACAGTTGGTATTACCAGAAAGGACCCAATAAAACACTGGAAGCTTTCAGTAATTTAAGAGGCAAATCTGTAAATAACCTGCCAAATAGATATACCAGAGATGAAAATGGTAATATTCAACAAGAAACTCTTCAGATTGCAAATGCCAGTAATGATTACTTTGTGAACATAAATGAAAAGCTTGTGGATCTCACAGCTCATAAAAGATTATCAAGTGATGAATTAAATGAGCATATTTCCTCAAAACTTAGCGAAGTAAAGTCCTTGAAAATTACTCTAGGACAGAGGTGGCCAGAATTTAGTGACATGGGATCTACTTTTTACGGAGTCATACCAACATGGTCTACCAGCATGCCCCCTGCCTTCACGAGACATTGAAACATGTTGCAAAATATTGAATTTCTTTTAATAATCAAATAATGTGGCTATGGATATATCAAACACTCTTATATACTTTTTTACAAAGTCTGTTAATAAATGTACATATGTCAGGGGTGGTCAGACTTTAGTGACATGGGATCTACTTTTTACCAAGTCATACCAACATAGTGCGGTCTACCAGAAACTACTTTGCGAGCGACCATTGGACCGCGATCGACGTATTGGCCACCCCTGCTCTAATAAGTCTAGAATTGATTTTAAATGAATTAGATAAAATTGATGTAAAACAGCTGCTATAACAGATCTAGATGATATAAGTGCTAAATTCATTTTAAAAAATCTCATCTGAAGTGAGCACTCCTTTGCTTATGTGTATTTTCAATCTAAGTATTTCTACAGGTATTTTTCAAACCAATCTAAAACTGGAAAAAGTAAGCACAATATACAAGGAGGAGATAACCAATGTGAGTAACTTCAGACCAATATCAGTTTTATCATCGCTTTTGAATATATTAGAAAGACATGTTTGTAATGAATTCAGGAACTACTTAGAATCTTCCAGTCTACAACATTTAAGACAAACAGACTTTCACGAAGGACATTCTTGCTACACAACACTAATTAGAGTGGTGGATGATTGGTCAACAACAATAGATCAAAGTAATCTGGTAGGTACACTGTTTATTGACTTTTCAAAGGCTTTTGACCTTGTTAATCACAAATCCTGATAAAAGGCTCAGAATATATCAAGTTAGCCATGAAAGTTTTAACTTGGTTTAAATTCAGTCTTGAAGGCAGACAACCAGCTAATTCTGTTTTAAATATCTTTCAGATCAGAAATAATAAAATCAAGTGTTCCACAAAGATCAGTTCTTGGTCAATTATTCTTTCTGCTGTTAATCAATGATTTACTACAGTAAAACATGTCTTAAGAGACCACTGCAATGAGAGACCACCTGTCTTGAGAGGTCGGGTTCTCCATGCACAGATTTATTGATTATATAGTGTTATGACCTGTCATGAGAGATCACCTATCTTGAGAGACCCTTATTTTTTTGGCAGAAGGTGTGGTCTTTCAAGACAGGTTCTACTATATATTATACTGAGCTATCCACCATTAACATGCTTGCAGGTGACTCGACATTATTAACACCAGATCATCTGGCCAAGAGCTTAAGCACTACAACTGATGTGAGCACAGTGGTATTAATATAAATGCAGTTAAGTCAAAAGTCACGATCCTAGGTAAAGGCTAGTCCAAGGTCATGATCCTAGGTAAATGCTAGTCCAAGGTCATGATCCTAGGTAAAGGCTAGTCCAAGGTCATGATCCTAGGTAAAGGCTAGTCCAAGGTCATGATCCTAGGTAGTTGAGCCAAAGTAAAAGCTGAGAAAGAATAGTGCTAAAAGGAATAGATATAGAACAGTATGGAAATGAAAAACTACTTGGCATCATGACTGACAATATCTTAAGCTGGAAAATGCATGTTAATAAGGTCATTCAAAACGTAAACTCACTGCTTTATCTCTTGAACAGAATAAAATCTTATCTCCTTCAAGAACAGAGCAGAATATTCTACAATGCTTACATCATGCCACATCTAGAATATTGCTGTTCTATTGTGGTTAATAGTGATGCAGACAATGAAGATAGACCACTGAAATTTTAAAAAGAACAGGTAGGGTTATTCTTTATGGCACATCAGCGACACATCTTTTTAAACTCTTGGGTGGCTTCCATTTCAGCAGAGAATTACTTGTCTGCGAATCCTTACATAGATTGGCTCCTGATTATCTCACAAGTAATTATAAATTAAAAAATGTACATATATATGAACTAAGATCAATCTCAAACAACAATTTATATTTAACTAAACTATCAATTTCTCTTCTTTCCTACATGTATATACAATCAGCTGACTCATCCATGGATTTTAAGAAGCATCTTAGTTAATATATAATTTGTATAATTTTGTGTAATTCAATACTTAAATGTACATTCATGTATTCACCTGTGATGTCTAATACAAGTTCACTACTAATCTTTCTATGTATGCTGTTTGTACTCATTCGTAATGCCTTGTACATAATTTATACTAGTAGTAGATCAATTATCTAGTTTAATAGCTTTGTTCTCTAAACCACCTAAACATTGTGCATTGTATACATGTAATTGAAAGACTCATGGAAAAAAGAAAATAAAAACGAAATGAGCGACACCTTTCGATAACAGTCAAATCGTACAGTTCTTGACCATACTCTCGTTATGCGTAGATCTCTCAGAGTTACGCGAGAGTCTGGTTGAACGAGACTAACCATTAGCAATATATCCTGCATCGTATTTAAAACTAAGATATAAAATGGTTATATACGTCATGATGGTTAAGTGGTTATTGACTTCCTGTCACACAAGTTCCGTAAGAGAACAAGTCTGTGTAACAAACTTCCATATGCGTATATCGACTAATTAATGCATATTTCTTGGGGTGTTTTATGCCAATCATTTGCCGTAAGGTCCAAATGTGTGACCCATACAGTTTGCTTCATCTTGGTCCCACTGACAGAAGCGCTTGACTATGCCCTCTTTATCGGAACGTGATTGCCAAATGATTTTCAAAAATAATTACTCAAATGATATGCTAGGGTGCAAAAAGCATGTAACATTTTGGATATGTGTCTGTTGGGAGAAAAGGGTCAAGATGCGAAATATTCAACCCTGAGATCATAATTTTAAAACAAATCACAAATATCTCACGATTTCATCCCGAACAGAGACAAATAAGAACTAAGTCTTTTTAATCATTCAGTAACTATTATATTACAAAAATGAAAATGCTGCATCCTTTTGGAGCATTTATTTTATCTTGCTTGAGCATAATTTAAATAAATATGCAAATCTTTAGGCATGTCATTAAAATTGTATATCGTAGTCATAGATGTACATACATTGACGTTATTTCCATATCAACAAGAAATGAACACCATTATAGACCGAGTCAGTGAGGAATAGCCTCAATGTTACTTTTAAATCGCTATAAAGGCAGGTATTCTCTGAATATGCATTGGTGTAATTTGTATGCACTGCATTTTCCTCTTCACTGTCCACCAATAGGCATCTGAAAGCAACATTGATGAGAGTAGTTACTTGCCATTTGGCAGCGTTGTGTTGTTTCACTAGTTACATAGACTTGCAGAGAATATTGTAAGCGTTCATCAGTCTCCGCTCTTGCCTCAGGCAGTAAGCCAGAATGTTAAGAGCTGTGTCCTTGTATATAGGATCCTCATGTCGGACGACAAAGATCATGTTGTCCAGAGCAGCCTTCTTGTGTGACCTCTTGTTCTGTCGGTGATGACATAGGAATTAAAGGAAATAGAGATACAATTTTGGGTCAACACTCACAAATTTTAAAAAGAAGTTTTCAGTTGAATCAACTGAACGAAACATCTCTGGGATTAGTGCTTTAGGAATGCAATTAATCTCTGAAAGATGATAGTGTACCGGAAAGGCAACGTATTGATTTATTAGTTGTGTTGTTGATAGATTTTCACTTAATATTGCTTGTGTGCATACTTATTTTGCAGTAGTCCGATATTTTGTAGTTGTAATTTTGGTGTATTTCACTGAGCACATTCTCGGGCATGTCAAGGTGGTCTTGGACCAAATAAAAAGCAGCTAGCTTCAGTTTTCCAGATGCAACATCGGAGGAAGATCCCCAAAGGAGAAACTCCTGGGCCATATCCAGATCATGTTGGTCAGGGGTTTCCCCAGAAAAACTTTCAGATGTCAGTTTTGAACCAATAGCGGAACAAGAAAACTTCTTTGATATGACGTTTATCTCCCGTCGTGTTTTTTGAGAGGATAAAACCCTGTCTAATGCACGGATCTCAAAAATCAAATCATTTGCAAGATTGCATTGTATAGCTTTACGTAAGTTCCATATCAGAATCCCAAATGAGATTGGCAGAGCTTGGATGACATCTTGATTGCGTAATTCAAGTTCCATTAGAGGAGTCTGACAAGTCATCACCAGCTTCTGCCCGATGTTGTCACGTGATATCCCAACCAGATATCTACCCTCCTGTCTCAGCAGATTGCTTATAACACTGAGCATCTGACCATGTGTATGGCCGTACACTTTACACTGGAACATGTTTTCGTCTGGAATAAAGTAATTGGGGCCGATTTTACTTTCATTCCAGTTGTACAACAGTCTCAAACATAGATCAACGCATAGCAGTAGATTATCAGGTTGCCACATGGCTGTCGGCGTGTTTTCTATTAGGTAAAATATACATGTTTTGCAATGATAGCTGCTCAACGCATCATCACCTACAACTGGTTTTATAAAACTTTTGTTTATCATTTTCAGTAAAATATAGCACTTATATTGTGTTGAATTAAATAGCCACACGAGAAGCTTGTCCCCATTCGAAAAGGATAATCGCCATTCCAGGTGTTTTTCTAGGCTGAGTTTATGACCCACAGGAACCAGCAGTACACACATCTCTTGAATGAGGGCAATCGTTTCTTGTGACGGCCAGTTGTACCTTCTGTTCCTTGTTAACCACTGAGAAGCCTGGTCAGGCCAAGCATGGAGTTGCAACGCTTCTACTTTGTCAGTTGTAATTAGTACATAATCATTGCCAAGTATATATCTTCCAACATAATGTGTATTAGCAGGACCATGGTGCTCATGAGCACTGTTATATTTTATCATAGGATACTCATTGCAGAGAAGAGAGCGATAGTATATATCTAATTGTAATGGTCCACTATGTACACGATATACAGACCTTGGTTGATCTACGTATACAGCCTGTAACTTTACATACCCTGGAGGTGTGGTTTCATCACTTACTGTAAGGAATGTTTGAACACCGGGCATCCAGCTGTCAAGATCTTTTATAACTCGGAATTCTTCATGACACACAACAACATCTATATCTGATTTTAGGCCAGGAGTCGTAGTTGCCTCTGCCTGACTCCCAAAATAATGAAATGCCCAAGCATTCATTATAGAGAGCGCCTCCTCCGATTGTATCAACATATTTATTCTCTTCCACCGAATATCCTCCCCAAGTCCTACTGTATCGAGAACTCTATTCAGTCTCAGGGACACCTCTTTGTAGTATTCAGAAATGTTCAAATTCATCTTGGAGGGTGCTATTTGTCAATATCTAAAATGAAAGTATGTACATTGAAAAAGAATTGAATATCCTGCCGAAAGTGTCTATATGTGTAGCTGGCTGAGTTCATTTTCAGAAATCATTCTGATAAAATTTGAGTTACTTTTTTAAAAACAAAAAGAAATTTTTTATGGTGTTGAAAAGAATTTTGAATATAGAAGTAGAGCATAGACATTCTTAACTTGTGTTTTTATCTAAAATTACTGTCAAACAGGTATCCGTATTTACTGTCATTCAGTATAAAACAAATAAAATGGAAACTCTGTACGACCATATTTTTCTAGATTATGTCGTTTGGTGAAAGTAAAGTGATAATTAAACATATGGAATTGATGGACAAAATGTTATTTATTGTTAATTTAGCATAACTATCTGAATAATTGAGGGGTAAAATGGATAAGTGGATACTAGACTAGTCTTGCACTTTGAAGCATGCAGCCTGCTAAAACAGAATGGAATATTTACCATTGTTTCATTAATTGCCTTGACCGCCCTTATATATGTGTGTATATATATATATATATATATATATATATATATATACAGTGGTGTGTGTCTGTCTGTGTGTGTGTATGTGTGTGTGTGTCTGATTCTTACATGTCTATCTATCTAACAAAAGTCGAAATCTGTGTGATAAATCAATAAAAGACAGGCATCCAAGCGCGCTTTTTCTCATATCTGTGTCACTGATGATACAATCTGATCAGCTGCCAGCGTCATCAGGCCAAAGCCGCATTGACACAAATTATAATGGTTTTCTTGATTCCTGTTACAATACACGTTTGCTGTTTTTTGTTTTTTTATTTGGCTGGATAAATTGCAGAGTAAGTGTTTCAAAATTTTGTATTATAATTAATTCTTTTAATAAATCGCAAAAATCGAGTACATTTTGGCATATTAACGTTTTGACTTGGGTATATTTTTCCTGCATGGGTACGTTTTGACTTGGGGGTATGTTTTTGCATTCATAGGCACGTTTTGACTTGGGTTCATTTCGGTTTGTGTAAGTTTGGGCATGATTGCACATAGGTCAAGGTACGTTTTGACTAAAAATCGTTGAAACAGACTAGAAATGTTTTTAGAAGTGGGAAGAAGCAACAATATATTTCATAGAAATATGTCTGTTAAATACAAATAAGGAAGAACTCATCTTTTATATATAAAAAAAATGTCTGAAATAGGACGTAGTTTCCATACTAATCTACTTCCGTATTCTTATTTATATATAATGTAAATACATGTACATATAAATGTTATTCCAACATTATAAATATATCATACCGCTTATCAACTTATAAAGATGTTATTCGTTAACTAATTAGAACTGGTTATTACTTTATTGTCCTTCTGTAGAAAACTGCAGGGTTTACCTAGTGAAATAAATAGCACACTTTTCATGAATCTAGTTACATAGTGTAACCTTGAGGTAAACACTACATGGCAAGGACTGGCATTAGGTCTACGAAGACAAGGATCTGAGGGCTTCATGAATATTGATGAGTTGCACCGATTTATATAGACTGGTTACTTCATGGTATTTCGAGCCTTGCTTTAAGTTGTAAAACCCCTTTATACTTCATTAGCAGTATAAGCAACCTAAACTTCATTCTGCAGAATAATATACGTCAGCCGTTAGATAGTGAAATTAGATGCTACATAAATAAACAATACTTCTATGTCTGTTCCTAATTGTTTTTACACGTGTTGTTTTAGCAATATCTTTCTTTTTTTAATATGAAAGAATACTGTCAGTTACCGAGTTTGTTAAGGACAGCTTTCCTTTCAATTTCTCACTAATCACCATAAGTAATACACATTGTTATTTGATGAAATTATTAGTGGCCAATGATTCCGTATACCTTTACCCTTATAATTTAGCCTTTAAAAATCCATGGCCCTTTTCCTCAAATCCGAGAAAGAAGTTTCATAGTTATAACATAGATTTCGCTGTCTAACCGTAGTATAATCTTCCTCTCATTCAGCAAACTGTAACACATTTATTTATCATCACTTTATAGCGGTTTTTCTTGCATGTTTTATAACAGCTTTATAACAGCTTCTGTCATAATATTTTTTAAAAAATATTCCCATACTGAATTTAGCCAGAATAACATACTTCAGCAAAGAGTGAGGTGGTAAAACACACACACACACACACACACACACACACACACACACACACACATACATATATATATATATATATATATATATATATATATATATATATATATATATATAAATAAAAGAATAAGTTTTAAGAAATATATATGTTTTAGAAAATGTTGCATATATAAGTTTTAAGAAAATGTTGCATAAAAGTACTTAAAGATATGCTTATTCAATCAGTACAGGTAGAGGACAATGACCTAAGGTAGTCTGCTATAGAATACCTCTTTTGTTTCTCTCTGATTTCAAAATATAGAGAAGGACCTAGGATAAAAATTAATAGAAAGATATATGCTTATTCAATCAGTACAGGTAGAGGACAAGGACCCAACGTATGTGGCAGTAGAATGACCGTAACGTGTCTGTATGATTCCAAACCATAGACAATGATCTAGGATACAAATTAGTAGAAAGATATATGCTTATTCAGTACAGGTAGAGGACAAGGATGTAAGATAGGCTGCTATAGAACAACCCTAACGTTTGTTTATGATTCCAATGCTATAGGCAATGACATAGGATAAAATGTAAGATAAAGATATATCCATATTCAATCAGTACAGGTTGAGAACAAGGACCTAAGGTAGGCGGCAGTAGAACGTTTCTGTATGATTCCAAAATATAGACAATGACATATTATAAAAATTAGTAGAAAGATATGCTTATTCAGTCAGTAGAGTTAGAGGACAAGGACAGAAGGTAGGCTGCTACAGAATAGCTATAACGTTTTTGCATGATTCCAAAATATAGACAAGGACCTAGGACAGGTATTAAAAGAAAGTACTGCTTATGGGATGATTACAGGTAGAGGAAAAGGACCAAACGTAGGCTGTTAGATAAAATGTCTAGCATTTGTGTATCATTACAGGGCATGTTCAAGCATTTTAGGCTAAATCTGTATACAGATTCGTGGCGATTCCATCAGTATATGTTGAGGACAAGGACCTAAGGTAGGCTTCAAAACAAAGGTGTAATGTTCGTGTATCATTCAAACCATGTACTGCATTTATGTTTTCTTCCCTTTCCTTTATATATAAATATAGATTAAAACCTACAAAGCAGTATATAATACAAGATATTTTATATACGCGTTTTAAAAGAGTTCGTTTCTCCGAAAAATGTACGGAGATGCGATATTGTGCAGAAAGTCTGTATTTTCATAAATAATTAAAGCTGCGCCGGAGCGCATATCTTCTAAAATAGAAATATTGTTTTCTTCCTTTTCCGCTAGATTAAAATATAAATAAAACCCTATAAAATAGTATATAATACACGATATTTTATGTAGGCATTCAAAAGATTTCTTTCTCAGAAAAATGTACGGAGAAGCGACATTTTGCATAAAGTCGTTATTTTCTTAAAAACTCCAGCTTCGCCGCATATCATATCTTCCAAACTAGACATTGGTTTTTTTTCTCTTCCTCCTAGAATAAAATGTAGATCAAAGCCTGCAACGCCGTATATAATATAAGATATTTTATATTGGCATTCCAAAGCTTTCTTTCTCTGAAAAAAGTACCAAGAAGCGACATTTTGCAGAAAGTCGGTATTTTTGTAAAAGTTTAAGCAACGCCGCAGCGCGTATCTTCCAAACTAGATATATTGTTTTCTTCCTTTTCTCCGAGAACAAAATATAGATCAAACCCTATAAAACAGTATATAATACACGATATTTTATAGGTGGGAAAATTGACAGTATTCTTTAATCAATTGTAATTCTGCATTCACATCTGATTCCTTTGATTACATTGATTTCTAATTACCTGCACTTACTTGACACTGAATTTGAAAGGACAGGTTAATTCCATCTGGGTAATGACTGATTATTTTGTAATCAATTTCACACCTGATGTCACCATTTCCATACTTCCCAACAGTGACAGCTCTAATCCATCTTGTTTGATTGCCAGAGTGGACATGTTACTTGAAATGGCTGACAACAGCTAAATAACCTTTATAGTGCCCATATACCTTATAGTCATGTTAACCTTGCGTGTGTGTATATATATATATATATATATATATATATATATATATATATATATATATATATATATATATATATATATATATATATATATATATATATACACACTTACAAGTCGGGTCCAACTGCAAACAAAATAGACCCTGATTTGTCGTCACATAATGCACTGGCATAGCAGGGTCTATATTGTTTGTTCTACTGATTAATCTTATCAAACTACATAGACCTAGATCTCGTGACACATTTTAAGATGGCATATCTGGGTCTGTACAGTTTGCAGTTGGATCCAACTTATATGTGAGTACAATACATATGGTATTCATGTGGATCTGGAAGAGTTCATCTTCAGTACATTAAATGCCCTTCTAATAAGAACTCTAAATGTACTGATGTTTGTGTGTGTGCTGTACAGGCAATAAAAGTGTGATTGTAACTAAAAAGGGGATCAGACTAGAATCTCATGGGCATCAGCACTTGTCATTTAAGACTAGATTGATTCCAAATGCACAGATTGATATTATTAAATAATAGAGAAAAGACCGTCGTAAGGGGCGGGCAAAACGGGCGATTGCCTGGGGGATGCCATTTCGCGGAGTTTGTGGTATTTTTTCCGAGGGGGGGGGGGGGGGCGCTGAAGGCGCCGTTTGCCCGGGGCGCCGTTTCTTCCAGCGCAAACTTGCGACGGCCCTGAACAGGGAGCTACAGTAGGTCAGTTGGTGTAGAGTCAGACTCATAATCCAAGGGTCGTGGGTTCGATACCTGCCCAGGCCAACCTTGGTAGGCTGCCTTGGTGTATCCTTGGTAAAGACACTTAGTTCCCAATTTGTCAGCTTGATGTAGCCAATAATGTGTTAAAAGTTCCATAAAAAAAAAAAAAAAAATGTTTCATAATATTTTCGACTTCTGTTAAGAGACAATCTGTTTGCAGAGACAATTTCTCTTGTGGAATAAGTAGTGGTTTCTCAAAACAGGTTATACTATGAAAGCTAAAATTTATTTTAACAAGGGGTGTTGAAACAATCTTAAAGTGGGGCTGCTACAGTGATGTCAGGAAGACTTGTTGCATGAGTGTGGTGGCCAGTCGTAAGCCATAAATGTATCAATTGCAATAAAATAAAAACAACTGTGTCAATATGACATGGATGCCCCTGCCAATATGATGCAATGAAGAGTAAAGTTTTGAGTCAAATTGGGGTCATACGTCCATTAAATTTTGTTTGAAATGGTGAAAATCAGCTTAGAATTCTTAATTTAAATCCATAAAATCCTTCAAAAGTTATTGAGCAGAGATGAAATTCTGATGCATTTTTGAAAGTTCTAAGTGAAATAGGGGCCATAGCTCTATTAAACTATGTTGGAAATTGATGAAAAAATTGAACTTGTTTTTGTTGGTTTTAACGGCATATTTAACACATTATTGGAAATATCCTGCCAGTGAAATGTGAGCTAAGTGCTTTTCCCAAGGACACACACGGACAGCCGACCTGGGCTCCCCATCCTGGGCAGGTATCGAACCCGCAACCCTTGGATTATGAGTTCAATGCTATTCCAACAAAGCTATCATGGCTTCCTTTTCTAAATGTAATACCTCAAACGAAATTTGGTTTGAATCCATGGTGTCCTTCAAAAGTTGTTGAACAAAAATGAAATTCATGATGGTATGTGACATGTTTGGAAGGGACGATTGGACATAGGTAACATTATATTCCTCAAGTCTGAAATGCCTGAGCTCCAGTTTAAACAGAGATGTTGATCCCTACCGGCTGTAGAGTATGTAATTGGTGTATTCAATAAAGTTCTCTGTCTTTCCGATTAATGTTGCTACTATTGAGCTCCGGTACAGATTGGATGATATCTATTATCTGATACTGAATACAATTAATGTTGTGGTCAGATTGGTTAAAATGTTTAGACCCCAGGGTATCCTTCTTATTACGGATGTCCCTTAAGTGTTCTTTAATTCTCACTTGGAATTCCCATTTGGTCTCACCTACATATTGTTTGCCATAGAGGTGGCAGGTGAGTAAATAAATAACATTACGTGTAGTACAATGACCTCTTAACTTTGAAGTATATTTGAGGTTTGTAAATGTGCTTCTAAAAATGTTAGATTTATCAATTTTCATGCAAAATGTGCAGTTAGCGGTTTCGCAATCTAATACTTTGTTTGCGAAAGTTTTACCTGTAATACCTGGGTGTTTACTAGAAAACTTGGCTCTTATTAATTGATTGCTTAGTTTAGAACGAATTCTCTGTGCAAAGATAATTTCCGTTTGGAACGTCTCAGGAAGAGTCAAGTTGACAATAGGCCAAAGAGATCTTATTACACATTGGAGAGAATAATTATCTTTATCATATGTAAAGATTGCTGGTATCACACTGCTAGATTTGTTAACCTTCTGAGTCGGATTAAGTAAATCTGAACGGTTTTTAAGTCTTGCTTTTGTTAAAGCTTCTATTAAAGTTTGGCTCGGGTAGCCTCTTCTTTTATAGACTTGGATGAGATCTGAAGCGTGTTTCTCGAAGTCCGATTCTTTAGTACAGATACGTTTAATTTGTAGCAGTTGGCTGTACGGACCTGATTTATGTTTATCTGTAGGTTTACAGTATAAATCGAATAATATTTTATTATTTTTCCGAAATACAGTAGTATCATGGAATTGGTAATACATAAACAATGTTACCCCGGCGAACACTATCTCAACTAATAACCTATATAATACCACGGCGGTTCTGTGTCTCGCAATTCAGTCACTAACTGTGTTATTTCACAATTTGCAAGATAAAAAGTCCTAGTAATTCGAAAATAAATATTTCTAAAGAGTTTTCTAGTCACTTCTTTATTGACCCCTTCTCTACGTAAAAACTTATATAGGTTTTTATGTTTAAAACGCCACTTAAGTCAACCCGGCTGCACGAAACGAAACTATCATTCGAAACCCGGCTGCATCAATCAGGAATACAATCCGGGTCACAGTAAACCGGCTGCAACAATAGATAGCGGCTGCACTGGCGACAAGGGGTATATAAACCCCACACCGACAATATACGGTGATCAGTTGAAAAAATGAATCAGCTAGACCAATTCCCTCTGATGAGTTACATAGATAACAAAATCGGTCAGGGACCGGGGTGGCTAGACCACCCCAGCAGATGGGAAGGATCACCTCCACATCCTATCGGGCAGCACCTTCTAATAGTATATACCTCATCCATAGATATCATGGTGGCAGAAAAAAAAATAGTTATGGCAGCACAAACCATCCCTATTCTGATACCATTTATAAAAATTAAAATAGTGTTTATAGCAATCTCAGTATATAGAAAAATATTCTGAGCCTTATTCAAGCTTCTTTATTCTCTAATGCTTTGACTTTCCTTCAGAATGCAAAAATTATGTGTCACAGTGTCTCTTCCACAAATCTCCCTGTTTATAAAGAGCATTATAATTTTGTTCTTTGTGGACAGTTTTTTTTTTATATGGCAGTCAAACTTGTAAAAGTTTTATAAAGGAGATTTTAAAATGTTTCCTTTATGCATGTGTGTCCTCTACAAGAAGGTGTCTACTAAGGCAAATTTTATTATATATACCAATTTATATTGGTCAATGGCAAAAAGAGGGGTTTGTTCCCAACACTCAGTTGCTGTTGATTGAGAATTATTGACAACTATACAGAAGTTATATTGTTTAGAATCTCAACTATGTTTATCTGATGTAAAATGATTTATTGCGAGTAATTAGATTTAATTGGAAATCGTTATAACGGAAACACATTGTTAGAATAAATTACAGAAAAGCTTTTTGAGGTTGATTTGACATGTTATTTACAGATTACATTCATATCAATTACACTTTCGATTATTGCTATAGTTCACAAGGTGTTAAAAATTTTACTATCTTGCTGCAGTCATAAAATTGATACTAGATTGTATTAGTTACGTAGCTACTCAAGAGTGCCATGCAGCTGCATAGGCCTAATACTGACGTATGTATGTATGTATGTATGTATGTATGTATGTATGTATGTATGTATGTATGTATGTATGTATGTACTCACTTATAAGTCAAGTCCAACTCCAAACAACGTAGACCCTTATCTGCCATCACATAATGAGCCAGCAGATCAAGGTCTGTGTTGTTTGTTCTACTGATTACACCTAACAATTTGCATTGGCTCTGCAGATCTACCAGCACATTATGTGATGGCATATTTAGGTATGTGTAGTTTGCAGTTGGATTTGACTTATAGGTGAGTATGTATGTATGTACATGTATGTAAGTGTGTATAGGATTTCACTTCACATCATTACAATCCTGGCTGTACAGTGCAGAGTAAGTGTAGTTATCACCAAAAAGGCACACAAAACAAAGACAAGGCCCAAAAGGGTAACATCCTTAAAATACAAAGTCCAGTCTTTTCCTTTTAAATATAAAACCACACTCTTTTAAAAAGTATATGATCTTCTGAACAAAAAGGTCACCTCCATTAGCCATCTCTATATGACATGCAGGAAAGCATATCAGGCTTATTCTGTTCTGAACCAGCGGGGGGCAACTATTCAATGTATCTGCAAATGGAGGAATGTAGTTTGACTAAAGTTCTGTTTGATTAATTTAGCAAAGAGAACTTTACATATCTGCAGAAAAGTATGTCCCTGTAGTAATTCTTCTCACCTGTAATATCTCTCTACACCCTTGACACACTATGGGGGTACTTCCTGGGTGGTTGATGGTGGGTGAGGTGGGGTTGATACATGGATAAAAGTTCTGTTACTCTTGTTCACACCCTTCTCTCAAGTCTAAAGCAGATTTATACATCTGCAAAGTTGAGACCTTCCCAAACTACATGTATATCTCAGAGTTTCATACAGTCTCCTTTACCAAAATAAAGTAGAGGATTTACCATGTGATTTGGGCATGTTCAGGATTTGCATGTGATTTGGGCATGTTCAGGACTTTCCATGTGATTTGGGCATGTTCAGGATTTAGCATGTGATTTGGGCATGTTCAGGATTTACCATGTGATTTGGGCATGTTCAGGATTTACCATGCGATTTGGGCATGTTCAGGATTTACCAGGCGATTTGGGCATGTTCAGGATTTACCAGGCGATTTGGGCGTGTTCAGGATTTACCATGCAATATATGGGCATGTTCAGGCTTTGCCATGTGATTTGGACATGTCCAGAATTTACCATGCAATTTGGGGCATTTTCTAAATGCATGCGCCCTTTATCAAAATTAGTATGGTTATAAATCTTTGCTTTTTCTTCCAATTGTGTTGGGACACGCACTCTGGACATTTTTCTTCTTATTGAGGATTGAAAATATTTTGAATTATTGTGATATCTATATAAATTTACATCAGTGATATTTTATATAGGCTGCTCATATAAAATAAACTGTTACGGAAAATTCACTCTTACATTGAATAACACATTTTTTAAGTTATACATGTACTTTAAACTAATCCTAGGTTTACTGACTTTTACCTAACATTTAAGGTGTATTTTTTTTCCCTTGCATCCTAATTTGCATATATAAAAACAGTTTAAAACAATCTACACTGGAAATTATTTTTAAAAAGTTTAAAAAGTGTCAGTTGCAGAAATTTAATGGATTGGTCATAGGATGAAAAACCAAGAAATTTGTATGGGTGGCTTTAACTTTTAACTCTCCTTTTCCATTGGGAAACTTGTGTTCATGATCAAAACACATAAATTACATATGCATCATTGCTGTAGTTGATGTATGAAACGTACCTTGCAAGAAATGACCATTTATTCTTCATTTTTATCACTGAAGAATGAATAGGCAGAGATTAAATACATATGTATTACATGTAAACATGAAGTAAGGTTACAGTCTGTTGTTACTCCACACTTTCACTGTCGGTATTCTGATACCCTCCATATGTCTGTATGTCCATATGTCTGTATGCCCATCCACTCATCCATCCATTACCACATCTCCAAAAACACTGCAGGGTGGAAATTCATCAAATGTTGTAGTTAAATTGCTCATGGCATAACAATCTTCATGAGGGGTGTCGTCCTTAGCTCCCTGGGAGGGGTCAAAGGTCATGTGTAAAAAATTCAGTTGCAATTACATTTTTAAATAATTGCTGACCAAACGTAACATTTGCAGTCAAAACTGGAAGACACATATATATATATATATATATATATATATATATATATATATATATATATATATATATATAATGTATTTTGCAATATGACCCTGGGTCACTGTCTGGAGGTGGGAGTGAGTACTTGGTATATGTGTAGGAGGGTGTAGGAAGGATATGGAATATGCAAATTAAAGCATGGGGATTAGTGATATTGAGTCGTTATACTTGCTCTAGTAATAAAAAATGCAATATGAATAATATCATAATAGTCTGACTTCTTCAAGTACAAGTAGTGCATCTGTAGATGCAAGATGCAAACTTCAACAGTTTGCATGCATCATTTCCCCAAAATACTTATATTTAGCATTGTATATACCAAAGTAATGCATGCACAAAATCACACATAACTGAATTTAGACCTAACTGCATTTATACATAATGGCTACTGGTGACTGCTTAATGTGTAAGAGGAGAAATGTACATGTAACACTGTTGATGTGGCCTCATATCAGGTGTGGCAGTGTTCAGTTTATATGTATTTACAACACACACACACACACACACACACACACACACACACACACACACACACACACACCATGTGTTTTAACGCCAAAGTGGGGTCTTTGACAAAAATCCCATGGTTTTGATTGTCTTATCCGCAAAATACTGTCAAATAAAAAAAATGGCCTTCTGAAAAAATAAACACACTTTACTTTAAAGATATTATTTGTACTTTATAAGATAATCACTTCTGACAATTTTAACCCTGGGAACTAGAGACCCGGAAGTCATTGAGTATGTGATAACTTATCGCATCTGAAATTGGAAACACGCACTTTAAACTGGGGTCATGAAAGCAAATCATCGTAGAACACAACAAAGTAATGCAATAAGGATCATTTTATGGTGTAGAATGAAATGAAAGATGACTGAATTGGTTCGTTCGTACATGTGTACCACTTTGACATGGGTCGTGCTAAAACGCTGACCAGTTTGCCTACAGTTGTAAATGTCCGTTATTTTCGTCAATTTGTATATTTTCGTGATCAAAAATTAAAAAAAGACGGGTTGGACCATTTTCTCGTCGTTTGTCGAGGGAGTTCGTAACTTATTGACAAAATATCAAAATTTCATGCCCCGTTTTAAAAAAATCCGTTCCGGAACATACTGATCAGTCCGCGATGGCGGGTGCAATTTTGACAGACTGTTTAACGGCTATATAAAGCTTCATAACCGCCTAGAAAGTAATTTTTTAAATTGTAATTATTATACCTACATGGCGTTATAGAATAATACTAAGACATATCTTCCTAAATATCCAATTTAACACTGAATAAGTAGAAAAATGCACGTTATTTGCATGTGAAGTACCAATTTCATTATTATGTGTACCACAAACGATATAGCCTCGACTCGAGTAATCACCTTTCGTTCACTTAACGTGAATTTTAACGCGTTCGTTATAATATTATGATAATCTATTCAAATAAGCCATAAAAAGTGTTCAACTATATCTACTTCATTTAATCAGCGTGAAAAATATTTTGGCATTCATGTACATTAGTTAATAATTACAGTTTTTCCGAGCGTGTGTATGTTTACTTATTTCCGGAAGTGACATCCATGGATCGTGACACTGACTAAAAAGTCACGTGACATATGACCGACCCGTGCCAGTTAAACCAAGATATGGATATTATTAGTTTATAGCGTCTCCGTGTTTTTGAAATTTAAAAAAATTCAATTTAAAAATGAATAATTTTTTTCCGTTAATTCTGTATGCAGTTTGTGCACTTACATTACTGCTTGCTGTTTCTTTACCATATAGATACATGACTCAATAGACTGAGAGAGAGACAGACAGACATACAGAGAGAGAGAGAGGGAGAGAGAAATGTAAAAATAGACACTGGTGAATGGATACACATTTTATTGTAATAGATTCAATACCTTTTGATGTAGAATATATTTTTTTTTATGAAATAATACTGAAACGAAAAAGTCCGTAGTGAATATACATTTCGAGTGTAAATTTTTCTTACGTTGTATAAGAACCCCACATGATTAAAACCAAATATTTACATTGGATATCTAGTTGCATTAATTCCAAAAGTTGGTTTTCTTGTTCAAAATATGTAAATAAAGTCATCATGTGATCGGCGGCGCTGTCTTTAGCATATAATAGAAAATTCAAGGCCAAAATGTCTGACACAAAAAAGGCATTAGTGAAAACATAGATTTTCATTAAGATTTTTTAAATTACATGAAATTACCCTTTTGAATCTCATTTTGTTTGATTTTACTATATAATTAAATTCTGTGGCTCTTGAACAACGCAGGTGACACAGCTGATGACGTCATTATCTCGCAACAATCACATTAGATCGCGAGAAACATGGCGCACGATTGAGGGAGGAACACGACAACTGGCCGTTGGACGATATGTTATTTTATCATTCCAATAAGTGTATAATAATAAGAAGAACAAATCTTTTATTTTATAAAGTCTTATTGGTATTAATGCTGTAATAATAATAATAATAATAATAATAATAATAATAATAATAATAGTAATAATAATAATAATATAAATAATAATGAAAAAAAAATAATAGACAATGATATTATTAATTTTATAATTATGCATTTAATGACGATAAAGAAAAGTATATAAAAGATTATTATTATTATTATTATTATTATTATTATTATTATACACATAGTAAAAGTAATTGGCATTTTCCACGTAAATATCATACATATTTCTATATATTTCTACTTGTTCAGCGTTAGATTGGATATGCCCAAGTATTATTTTATAATGTCATGTAGATATAATAATTAGGCGGTTATGATGCTTTTTATTGACGTTAAATAGTCTGTCGGATAGCACACGTTGTATCGGGGATTGATCCTCATGTTCCGGAACGGGTCTTGAACTACGATTATGTTGTGAATACTATACTATTTCCCTTGACAGAGGACGAGAAATAGTTCAAACCGTCGTATTTTATCATGAAAATCTGCAAATGAATAAAAATAACGGGCATTTACAACGGTCAGCAGGTCAGAACTTTTGCACTTGCCTACAGGTTTAATTGGTCAGCAAAACACGCTGACATCAACAGACTGGTCACCTCTTCGATATGGCTGGGACTAGATGTGAAACAGCGACACAGTTTTACAATAAAAAATATTAACCAAACCTTTAACAAATTGTTGACGCAGCCGGGACAAATAAAGCTTCTCCAGCAGAAAAGCACTTTTTCATCATTTTTTTTTTAAGCACAGCATGGATATGGTAGATATATATACATTTCGACAACCAGACCACAGCCGGCTTGAAGTTTATGCATTGAATAGAGTGAACAGAAAAATACATGTACCCTAATCTCATTTAGCATAATAACATTAACATAATGAATTTGTTCAATAGTGAGCTCTATTTTGTCAGTGTTATATAATTATGGCACTAAATGCACGCGTCGGCGTGGTAATAATTGTGACAATTTGTTAAATCTATGTCAGGTGAAAATGTCGTCTTCATATTAAGCCGAAAACGATGACAGACAGAAACTATGTATAAAATTTCACTTGTAATTCTTGTTATGTTAGGGGATTATTTGGCTTATATCTACAGTCACAATCCATAATACAAGCCAGTACACTACAATTGTTTCAGAACTTGCAGTCTGAAATTTTGTTCTGTGTTCGCTCAAGTTTTGAACCGATCAAGACAGTTTTTGAAAGTTTACACAAAAATGTATCATCACTAGATTCAAGGTCAGAGGCACAAATGGAGATTGAATGTCAAACTAAGTAGTTTTCGTGTCCATCATAATTACATACATTACTGTAGAACCCCTTAAAGGTGTATCATGTGCCTGGTGCAGTGCTAGTGTGTGTGTGTGTGTATATATATATATATATATATATATATATATATATATATATATATATATATATATATATATATATATATATATATATATATATATATATATATATATATAATGCAGATTACATAGTAAACCCAAATAAAATTTCATGAGTAGTATTAATTAAAGAACTTTTAGAAACTCTTGGTTTCGGACACATATGGTTGCAACAAGTTGTAGGTAATGTTGATGTGTTCCTACAAGTCGGTAAGCAATACGGGAGCCGCGACTAGTAGAGGGTCGTATTTGTAATCCAAGGGTCGCGGGATTTTGATACCCGCCCAGGTCAGCCTGTATCGGCCGATATTTCCTTGGGAAAGGCACTTGGCCATAATGTGTTAAAAGTGCTGCTAAACCAACCAACCAACCAACCAACCAAAAAAAAAAAACCATTAACGTTTTAGCACTAACTATAGGGGCGGATCAGGGGGCGGGGGGACAAGCTGGCTCGCTCCCCATAAAAAAAAATGGGATTGAAACAACAGGAATGTTTCATAGAGTAAGTTTTGTTTACAGTTAGATGGTTTAAATTATGCCCTGGAAAGGCTTAAAATGCAGGAGTTTCCGGAGGCTTCGCCCCCTTGGGCTCTACCAGGGGTTCTATCCCACAGACCTTTTGCTTACTTGTTTACTCCCTCCATAAACGATATTCCTGGATCCGCCCCTGCTGAATATTTTTCAGTTACGAATGTAGCTCACCTGAGCTTTGAAGAACTATTAGGCCTGAATAAGGTAAAGTCCTGAATAAGGCCTATATAACCCGGTTCTGAATGAGAACGAACATTCCTCTAGTTATAGCCTACGCATTTATTAAAGTGGTGCGTACGCATGAATGTATACGATTGTACTTCGAGTCATATATAGTGTGTTCCGCCAGCAGGAACTCACTCGACAACCTGTGTATATACAATAAACAGTTAATGAGAATTACGTCTTCCTCATCTTTTCTTAGAGTAGAAAGTCCAAATTCTAGTTACGGGCCGTAGATCCAAGACCCTGAGCTATCTACAACGCCTAAGACGCTCCATCTTATAATAATTAATGCACAGCATATAATAAGAACCAGAAGCATATCGGGGGAGGGCGGCGGAGCCGACGTGCCTCCACTCCCCGTGTAAAATGAGCCCGAAATAAACTGGAACCAATCCTACAGCAAGTTTTCATTACAGTTAGATGGTTAAAATTATGCCATGGAAACGCTTAAAATGCGGGGATTCCGTCCCACAGACCCCTCGCCTACTTGTTTACGCCTACCCCCCCACCCCCCCAAGATATTTCTGGATATGTTGAAACAGGTAGATGCGCACATGCGGTATCGTATGAAAATAAAACATGTCGTTTTTGTAATACGATAGAGGATGAATTTCATTTTGTATTAAAATGTCAGTGTTACATGGAATATAAACGCAAACCAAGACAAAACCTATTGAAGTCTTGCCTGGGCAGGTGGCCAAAGGGTTTGTGCTCCTTATGTGTGCAATCGTCATCTTTAAAAAGTATGTTAGCATAAGAAAAGTACAAGATATATGCAGATATTACTCTTTACGCCTTATTTGCCCAGTTATATTTGACATTTATATCCGGTACATGTATTAGTCCTATAATGTAAGAGGTTGACCCTGATATTTATAGTTGGTTAAAACATGCAATATGCCCACCGTTTGCTTCTTCCTAAACAATTTTTCAGTAGCAATGCACAGATTTCACATAAGTTGTATACACCTTAAATTACCAATAGGTTTTCAGTAACTATAGTCAGTCTCTAATTGTTTACAGCAGCAGTCAGCATTCGCTAACATATAAAAGGAAAAAAAAATATATATATATATATATAGAAAGAATAAACTTCAATAATTTAAATGATTGAAAATTCATACAAGATGCAGCATATGAGATTTATACGGATATGGAATAAAAATAAAGATTTTGTTTTCTTTTTTACACAAAGATTATTTGAAATCCATGTTAAATATAATATGCAACATTTTGACAAGGAAAATGATCGATTTGAAGCTTACCTATTATAGAATTACCCTGTTGTATGTATCATTTTCCTCTTTTTCACTCAAAAAGCAGGTATATATTCAAGCATATGCATGGTACAAAATCCAAAAGGAAGTTGTAACAACTTTAAAGCAGCATTTCACAAGGTCACGTGATATGCGCGAACCTCAAACGCGCAGACAGTACTCTAAATGGTCGGCAAGAGTACAGCGATACGATTAACAAATAAAGTGCACTCAGCATCAACCATTTCAAATACACATGGCACTTTTTCGCATCTGATTCTGATACATACATCAATATTAATTCTTCGTTATGTCCGCATTTAACTTAGATAAAGGTACTCGTACTAAATTTAGGCTCATTATTTTTGAAAATATTCGTAATTAGATCTGTTTATATTTTTAGTGATCAATTGTGGAAACAATGGCACCTTTCAACAAGGCAATCTTTCCAATGGACACATGTAAATACTTACAAAAGTAAAACATAGATCTCGGAAAGTCATTTAGGTATACATGAAGTATAAACTAAGAGAGTAAAGTTTAATAAAGACAGACAGACACAGACACATGCAGACAAGCAGGCTGATATACACAAAGAGTCAAAGAGATCATATTATTATCGAAAACATATATTTCGAATGCAAGTTTTGTAAAGTAAACTAAATGTGCTTCAAACTTGAATAAGCCAAGATCGTCTTCATCTTCATTTCTAATCAAAGTGTCTTCTATGCATTACGTGTGGCTGGTTCTCGTTTGCATTTCGTCGTCCACCGCATAGTGGAGCGAGCATTAAAATAGTGTATAGTTTTTTTTTCTTCAGTTTTTCCACCGTTCGTCCGTGCTTTGGCAAATTACTCCGTCCTTTCTTAAGCTCATTCGTCCGTATGGCCATCCATGAACAAACCTGAAACCCCTCCAGCGTCCTAATTTTTGTGTGTGTTATATTTATTAAACACCTTATGTTGCTTCAGCCCATGTAAAAAAATCAAGAGCACGCTGACCTTACATTTCCTATAATTATTGCGCTTCATCAGCATCAAATCGACAGTCAAATGCCCTGTGAATACTTGAACATTAGTCGCATTTTTTGCTGTTTGATTGCACCCAAATCTATGTAAAGCTTTAACCAATCATAGAATTAGATGAATTCGAAAGTCAATAAATTGTGACCAGGTTTTGCGAGTTATGGCCAATATATGTCTGAAAATAGGCAATCGAACGGCGTGTTAGCAATCAGGCATTCTAATGTTGCTTCAGTCAAATGTGCGTTCAAGTTTCATCTTCATAAAATAGTAGATTCAGTCATTGGCATATTTTGATCTTTTGAATTTCTTACAACCTAACAAATTTTAAACGCTGTAAGCTTTAACCTTTTTTGTTTTAAATTTAATCAAATTATCTGTCAAGCTCTGTCTTAAAATGGTTCAAAATAACTTCGAGATTTGCGTGCTGTTTTAAGTAATAGCTCATAATCGACGTATAACGGGCTTACTTATAAAATACTCCGGTAGCGCCGTTTTTGATTGTAATAATAAAATAATATGAAGATTCATTTATAAGATGTCCAATCAGTGCGATTATCCGCCAATTTTTATTGTTTTATCCAAAGATATTGCCCTTCATCGACCTAAAATACATCAATGAATTGTGAATATTTAAGCAACTACATTTTTAATAATTCCAACCAAATTTACAGTGAATTTACAATTTAACAAGATCTTGGATAAATTGCTACATTAAGCACGATTTTGATATATTTTGCCGAGTTACTGCCCTTGATTGACTTAGCACACCCACGTAATGCAAGCAGTCAACATATTAACCTAGGGAGGCAACCGCATCTAAATACATTGATGAAATAGAGATTTACTCCCAAGTTAACATGTAGATGGAGATACAGATAAAGTTATGCTGCTGGCAATTTCATATCATCAATAGTACAAAATTCAAGCAATCTCGCAAATACCGAGTGAAATGTAATATATCAACGCATCCTAGTAGTTTGTACTTCGACTGTATAATTTATTTATTTATGTATTTATTTTGTTTATTTTGTTTGGCTGTGACATTGTATCATAGTGTAACCGAACTTTGTTGTACTGTATTATCTCTTAACCATATTTGAGCTCATCGAACGTGCTGCTTTTGAATAATTCAAATTCATTCAACTTCGTGTATAAACAATTATTACAAGAAATGAAACAAATACATAAAAACAATTCCTTAAATTAATTTTTAACCATTTAAACTCCTTATCAGACTAACAGAAAATAACTATTAGGACTATGAATCAGTAGCGTCCACTCAACCAACAGTTCAAGTCCAAAGGAAAATCTGATTTATCTACGTTGTACTCGTTCTCAGACTTTGACTTTAGCCAACACAAGTTATGTTACCAATCCCATATAGTGCCAATTAGCTGTATGTCACGAGAGTCAGGATGAGTGCCAGCATGCTGCATCAGCTGAGAGAGAGAGAGAGAGAGAGAGAGAGAGAGAGAGAGAGAGAGAGAGAGAGAGAGAGAGAGAGAGAGTCGAAGACCAGTTGAGACTTGGGACTTTCCATCTGGAAGAATGCAAACCTGACTTGATTTTCACCAGTCTGGTACCAGAGTAGCTCGATGATGCCGCCATGTGCAAGGTTCCTTTTCAAGGTTCCTTTTCTCCCATCAATGGCCAGGGGATTCTGGTTCTCCTGTTGCCTATACTTCAGAAGATCTCCACTAGCTGTGCCACCCGAGAGTACGTGCTATAAGTTGCTTGTTGTAAAAAAACACAGTTTACATTCTATCGATTGCTGAGATATGTATATTTTCCACGAAATGTTATTTTCTTATTTATTACTATTAGAAATGTTAAAATTGCATTTAAACCTTTAAGAGCGAGAACTGATGCATACTCTGATGCATACTGTTTAGGGACCGACCATTTAATTGGAGGGGGGGGGGGGTCCTGGGATGTTTTTTGAAGAAAAAAAAATTACGACTCATATAGCTTGACAATAACCTTCTTGATCTGATTTATAGCGACAACAAGACAAATATTATATCCATTATATTAGTTGAAAAAATAAAGATTGTAAGATAAAAGAAAAATATCCCGGCTCGAAAGAAAAGTCCAGCCCCCCCCCCCTCCCATGTAAATTAAATGGTCGATCCCCTATATTCATTAGAGCGCAAAGTCGCAAGAATTGTCTGCTCCATATTTGTGAATCAGTGTAGTCGCGAATAAGTCGGGCATTACTTTCTCGAAACGCAGTATTCGTGAAATGTAAATTATGAACAGTGGCATACATACAAGATTTTTCGTTGTCTACACTGTGCTGGGGCACTGAGAAAGATGTGGCGATATACTATATTTGCGGCTGATGTCTTTCCTAATTACTTATGTGATTTACTATGGGTCAGATTTGTTCCTTTTTAAACGCTCTAGATCCTTCATAAGATTTTTTTTCTTCTTCTCATTTGTTATCATTTTCATCGATTTCCTTATATCATTTCTTTCTTTTTTTTCCAACAATGCATACATGATCGACTCATTTTCTTTTATTTTGCTATAAGAATCGTTTTTGAATGCTTGGCTTTTTAGTATTTTAGTTTGATCTATTTTTCATTTTTATTTGATTACACAGTATCCTGTATCGTCTCTTTTTTTTTTCATTCTCTCAGTTGAAGCACAACTAATTTATTATTTGTTTCATGATAACCAAAGAAATATAAATTAGTAAGGTGACTGATCTGCAAGATATGCACACTAATGTTGACAAAAGAGATTAGATAGATCTGTTTCATTAAAAAAACTTACCCTATTTTAACCGACCTAGGCATTCATCAACTACCATCGCATTTAAACCAACTGATATGTATGTCAACGGCTCTTGAAAAGCCTCCACTTGGTTGTGTCAGGAAAAAGACATCAGTGTAGGTATAGTCCGACTGAAGCAATTAGACTTTAATCTGTGCAACAGTGTCAATATGGGTTGCCAAGTATGTGAGATATTGCTGCAGATTTGGCCACAAGTTCCTCGGTCAGTCGACCGGGGAGCTAGTCCGATAAATTAGCCCCCCAAACCTGTGTTGATACTGATGGACGTTTTGTGGGTTTGATATCACCAATTCATAAAAGCTAGGAATCATTTGCAGACAAATCTATCCGTAACACATCGGTGTACATTTTAGAGACTTACCGATATTTCTCACGTCTCTTGAGCTACCGTCGGTCGAAGGGTCCTTTTGGCGATATGTACTGAAAAAAAATTTCCGGATCAAATCCTATGTTTGACGACTTGTAAATCCACGTGGAATAACACAACCTTATGTCCTGTGGGCTATTTTGAATTTTGTGGCTACATACGGCTGTTACCAAATACTGGTAAGTATCTAAACTGTTCGCTGGTGTGTTTCAGACAGCTTTGCATGGAGCAAAATTGCACATTTTTTATGAATAGGTGACATCATACGTCCATCAGTATCAACAGAGGTTTGGGGGGCTGATTTATCGGACTACCGGGGAACACACTATACAACACCGCTTGTCGCTTGTGCTAGTAGTAAGACGTTGACCCGTTCCTGTCATAAATATCAGGGTCTACGTCTTACATTGCAGGACTAGCAGGAGCCGTGTTCTCCCTCGCCCTCGGTAGTTGATGTCCTTCAAACGGATTTTTTACCGAGTATTGAATTGAAGCTTAAGGAGAGAGAGAGAGAGAGAGAGAGAGAGAGAGGGAGAGAATACTAACAAAAACAAAGTTGTTTTAACAAAGATGTTTTGGCGACGATATATCAACAAAATGAAGAGATTTTACCCAAAATTGTACCTGAGGTGGTCTTGCTTACATATGGTAGATGTTACCATAGCAAAACCACGTAATCTGTTACTTGAAATACATCAGGATTATAAGTCGAGCATCTTGTCTAAGTTGTGTAGAAATAACGATCTTCTACCGAAATTAATAATTCGCCCAACATACGGGTCTTTAAGACGCCACTGTATATCTTCAGCTATCGTTAGGTACAAGTAATTGGGTCGCAAAAAAAAAATATCTTTGATATTTTTGTAAACTTTCTAATTGTTGTTATATGTATATAATTATTCACAGGATTCGAACTCAGATAAATCTTATTGAAATAAAGAGTCATCTCTCACTTGCGACTTAATATCTGTTATTTTCCGAGATTGTTCTTACTTCGACTAACTGTTGGAGAGTCGGATATATATATATATATATATATATATATATATATATATATATATATATATATATATATATATATATATATATATATATATATATATATATGTGTGTGTGTGTGTGTGTGTGTGTGTGTGTTTCATCAATTGGAGTTTTCAGTTTCCACTGATGGGCATATCATGCAGTGATGGTGGTGCAATTACTTTTCAAGATGGATAAACAATGTAAAAATAAGTTTTAGACGTTTTTCAAGTGATCTTTTTTGTTTGCAAACTGACAGAAAAATGTCAGTAACAAAATTGGTTCAGGATGACTGCCGCCAAATTCTAAAAAAAAGCACATATGATTAACAACTGCTCGTATTTATTGTGCAGTCCTATATATGAAAAATGAAGGAAAAACCCCCATTTAATTGTGAAAAGAAAAAAAAGGAATCAATGTGAGTAAAAATCTAGATGACAATGTGAAAGAGGGAGAAAGAGAGTGAGAGTAAATATATTTTTGAAATCGATTCAGAACATACAGTGAAATGATGGACATTGAAACTTGATTGTATTTATTGTGCCATCCGGTAAATGAACAATGAAAGAAATCATTAAATTGTGAAAAGATAAAAACGAATCAGTATGAGGGAGAAAAAAAAATTTAAAAAAATTAAACATTAACTTTTCTTAGCATTCAACTTGACATATTTAGGCAATATTTTTCTGGCATAAACTCCACAAAACTCATTCTAACACAATATGAATATGTTCTAGACTATAAAGCAATGTCATGTTTCCAGGTAAATGTATGCAGGTCTTTTAGAAAGTTTTGCACTTTCAAGTCAATTTACCTTCAGCAAATGAAATAATGACAGTTTTTCTCAGCATCAGAAAGTTATCAAGAAGCAGTCGGCTTTTCAAGTCAAGTAACTGTCCACAAATATTCCTTCAATACGGCATGCATTTCAATCTAAGAAAATCCTTAATAATATCATAATTTGCCGCCTTGCCTCCAAATTGTCCAAAACATGTGACATAATAATGTAGAACAGTCTTGTTCAACATCACAACATGTTCAGTGTACATTTGCAATTGATGAAGTTAAGTGAAACACGAGTATCGATTTTATGGGAGTAGTTGAAAACGATTGGCTATTATACATTTATCTTCAACAGCTGATGCCCCCCCCCCCCCCAAAAAAAAAAAAAAAAAAAAAACCCCTGAAAAGAAACCAGGATGCTGATAGATGTGCATAAGGGAAACATGTGACCTGGTTGATAAAAAAAAGAGTTGATCATAAAAAAAAATCTGAAAAAGCTGCGGTCATGCTGTAGATCAGTTACACAATATTCTGTCGTGTGATACCAGTGATATTGTTGGGTTAGAGACTCAAAGGGTATTGACAGGAAAAACTTGGATGATAAAGCACGGTTGATTTCTCTACCAATACCCTTTTCGTCACCCCACACTACAATATCACTGGTATCCCACTCGTCTGTATCGTTAATTAATACTTAGTTGTGGAACATAAGGTTTTTAGGATAAATCATTTGTGAAAAGCATGACATATAATAAACTGAGAACCCCAACCAAAAGTGGATTCAGAAACTTCTTACAAGGGTTCAGTTTTGAGAAAAGGGTAGTTTATTTGCAGAAAATGTCCAGGTTCCTCAGTTTTTTCACTGAAAGGGTACTACTGCAGGGGTCAAGCTAGACTTGAATTTAGGGAGAAGTGACTTCTTCTTTTGGACAGAATAGGGAGAAGTGAGAGCAGAACAGGGCGAATAGGCAGCAAAGCAAGAAATGCAATATATATGAATATATATATATATATATATATATATATATATATATATATGTGTGTGTGTGTGTGTGTGTGCTCGGATTCTCTTATTTTAACTGTGTCTTGTATTTCTCATACATATTTGCATTTCACATTGGTTTTAAGCAATAGTTTATCTTCAGGCATGAAATTCTCTATGTTGTATGTATATTATAAACGCATTTTGTAAGTGTATGAATGTATCATACTCATATGCAGTGTATTCATACTTGAAAGTGTGTATGTTTAGATGGAGTGAAATATGCAATGTATTTTGGCCATATGACCTCAACAAAGCATAGCATAAACAATACATTGTAATTAATTTTAACTGACAGAAACACCTAGATTACAGTATTGTAATTAAAAATTGGTAAAAATACTTAAGCAACTGCCACTTAAAGAACATATTAATTTTTTAGTAGTTTTTTCACAAGAAAACAGCAGTCGAAAACAGTTCTAAAAAGTTTGAAACAACCCCTGTAACATTTACATGAGAGCATATGTACATGTGTCTTCAACATTATAGTGTTCATCCATTCAAACCACAGTGGTCACTGATGAGTAATCTCAACTTTACAACTGCATTTTGAGGAAGTTTATTCTAAGTAAATGTGAATCTTTTGACTACTATTTTGGTGACAGTTTTAAAAGTATAAAAAATAAATTGCTTGTTCTAGTGGCAGTTGATTAACTATTTATGCCTTTTGATAATTACAATGATGTAATCTATGTGAAACGCTGAAATGAAACAAAAAGTAACTGAATCGGCACACAGCTATGTACAAATACGGAGATATGGCGACACGCATGCCATGTAGATGCATCTATTTTTAGAAACAGGGATTTTCTTCATATGACCACTCACTTTCTAGCTTCGTTGCAACAATCCCTAGAAAGGATTGAACATTTAAGGTTTTAATATTTGTCTACGTACTCGTAATAACGTAGTGTCTTGGTTGGATCGTTTTTCTTTGGTAGTTTTTCTCGTATTCTCACAAAAAATGAATGATGTAAGAAAACAACCTTGACCTTTAGTTACAGCTCGTATCGTCCATTCCACAATATAACATTATCCCATACGTTTCTGACCAACAAATTTGTATTTTTAAGCTAAATCTTTTATCACATAATATTTACACTTTGCTTTCTACGAACAGTATAATTGCCGTAATTTATGGGCCCAATTAATCATGAACACAGACAGTCAAATGAAGACGTAATTCCAAGACAACGATTAGCCGGTTCACTTAATGTTTCAAAATGATTTTATGAAGAAAATAATGCAAACACGGCAGTTAAAATCTTCAGAATATACATTTAGAAAGTGCTTTCGCCAATTCTATTCTTAAAACAAATTTTTATTGTGATTTAGTTTCAAAACGAGTTGCCAAGTTTTCATCATAAAAAGATAACTTGCGGAAATCGGGCGGTGATATCTTGTGGGGGGATAGAGTTAATGGTCAGTCAGCTATTAAAACACATACCCGTGAATGTGAAAGAGTTTGTTTGTTGGCGCAATTGATATGAACACCTGCTAAGGCAACACGTAATCCGTTTCGCTTGGGGATTAATACTAACTACTTGGCTGGTCGAGGGAGCATCTCAAAAGCCATAAACTACTGTCACTCAGTGTAGATCTAAAAGAAAATGACAGTGCGAAGTCATTTTCGCTTTCATAATAGAAGAAGGCGAAGTTTACATTTTTCGGCAACATAGTCGCCTACTTCCCTTGGTAGCGTGACCCCTGTTACTGTGGTCCTTTACGCTAAAGTACCTCAGTATAACACTGTGATATAACATGGGTAAGGCCATAGATTCCATTACACTGCCTGAATTATATTTTTCCTAATAATGTACCCCATTATAAGGTGACCTCACATATATCATGGTACACTTTCAGGGCTTTACAAATCCACTTGCCTGATGCCCAGGACAAGCTCAAATTTGTCTCAGGCAAGCTCAAATTTGCAAGGTACTTGCCTGCAGGCAAGTCCAGAAAAGTGAGAGAGTAGAGAGGTCATGTTGAGTTCTTTAATGCTTTATGTTCTACAAATTGTATACTCTGTGATCTTGCCACTGTACATAAATATCAGCACCTTTATTTCATGTTTATATGTACTGCATTCTTCAATTACATAAATGACTGCAGTTTCTTTCATCTATTGATTCTTTATTTTACATGATATACTGTCAAAATCTGTTATTTCCATCTTGTAGTCAGTTACAAGGTCTGTGTCATAATTTCTCACATAGGCATGATAATGTGAAGATTTTACTATTTAACTCAAGTTATGTCAATCAGGAAAAAAATATTCATATTTTTACATATCAGTTACATTTTAATTGTAATATTTGTACATGTACAGGATTCGCTGTCTTTAAAGTTCGAACATAGCAACAGTCAGTTTGTGGTCTCTGAATGTGCTGATATTGCTGACTGTAAGCAATCAGCTTGTCAAGGATTGTTTTGATGCATGTCGATGATTTCAAGGTGACTAGGTGATAATTGTTCATAATATAACTCATGAGAATTCCCCCCTCTCTCCAAAAAAAATAAATAAAAAAAAATAAAAAATAAATAAACAAAGAGTGAATTCATTGATATTGGAATATTTCAGTGAGGGACCTAGTTTTACCTTGTTTTCTTACTGGATGGATACTTAAATCTGATTGAAAGTGGAAATGTAGATATTGAAAAGTGTTATGATATATTAATACATGATTAAAATTAAGTTAAGAGGTTTCTTTTCTTGTCTGTTTAATTTTTCAGTTTAAGGTCCTTTACCTAAACATCACTTTCTCTTTCTTAATAATCTAGCAATTTCCAATACCCTTATCTTTGTACCCATTTATCTGTCTATCTATATACATGCATGTCTGTCTTGATTCTTTTAACTATACCTGCATTCTAACATCATATATTTAATTTTACCATATTTTTGTTACTCTAGTTGTGATATTGTGTTCTCATATTTTGGGGCAAGCTCAAATTCCCCTAGGGCAAGTTCAATTATCCAATCAGCTTGCCCTGGGCAAGCAGACTTTTATAAAATTTTTAAAGCCTTGACTTTCAGATGCTCTCTTGAACAACATGAGGGGTTTTGGACCACTGTATTTTAACTGGAAATGGGGGTTGGAATGTTTTTTTATTGAAATCCCTAAACCTCATGTATTTGCCATTGCTAATATAGGAGATTAACAGTCTAGTGTTAAAGATTTTTCATTACAGACTGTTGTTCCTTGTATTATAGCTTTTGCATTTTACGACTTTTGAGTGATGAAATTTTGAAAAAGTATATATGTATTAGTGTTTAACAGTATGTCAGCACAATAATTGCTAACGGGGATATGGCATTTATGAAACAATATGAAATAACATAATATTCTTTCACTTGTGGTAAATGCAAAAGACTTGCAATAAACTCATATTATGTTTAAAACATTTTACAAAAGTTATAAGCAGAAACAGGCACTTTGTATCATTGTTGGATATTACCAGGATCCCTGAGATTTGTTTGCTGATCTCCTAATTGGATGTTTGTCCTTCAATCTGGGAGACACCAAGACAGTACAGGAGATATGAAATATATGAATATATTGTGCTGTCAGATAAGTAATTCTAATATCCTAGTTACATTCTTGTTTCTTTACAGACAGCCTTTTAATGGACATTCATGGCCCCCAGATAGTCCTGTCACCCGGGTTTATGATGTCAGTAATACAAGCACCCGTATGATCGTGCTCAATAACAAATATCGAAAGGTAATAATGACACTCATGTGTTTTTTAAACATTGTCCACAAATTAAATTTTACAGTTTGCAAGTACATGTACTATAGTTAAATCAATTAAACAAGTACTGTAATTTTAATGTTGTAATTATCTTCTTCTATCAAACATGTAGATTTTATGTTGTAATTTCTACATTATAATATATAAATAAACTAAACTTTTTTGTAATTTTATAAACACTGAAGTAAATGTTATAAACACTCGAGAATTTTAAAATAAAAATCTAAGAAAAACACAAAGACAATGTTACAAAATTCCACATGGTGAAATTCTAAAATAATAAGATAATCCAAATGGACAATTTTTTAAAAACCGATTTGAACACAGAGAAGATGACCAATCACCAACCATTTTAAAAAAATTGAGGAAAAAATGAGGAAAATGCTCCTGTAACCATGCAGATTTTAAAAAATATTGATGATTTATTATTTTGTATTTAAGGTAGAATAAGTAGATAATTCTGTAAATAAGTTAATATGTGTGCACAAAGTATCAGCAGAAACTTCTTAAAGTAATATGGGGAGCCATGGTAGGTCAGTTGGTAGAGTATTGGACTCAAGGGTCATGGGTTTGATACCCTCTAAGGTCAGCCTGGGTCAACTGCCTCTGCATGTTCTTGGGAAAGGTACTTAACTCCTATTTCCTGAGCCTGATATAGCCAGTAATGTGTTAAAAGTACCATTAAAACCAACAAACAAACAAAAAAAGTCTTTAAGGAATTAACAATCAGCACTAGTTCACCTTTCCGTCATATTGAATTTTAATGCAGTGAAAAAGTAGTGAGACTTATCCCAGAAAATACTAAAAGGTTTTACATCTCTAACAAAAAGAAAATATAATTGTGGTCTGAAATATATTTAAATTTCTGTTGCAACAAAAAATATTTGAAAAATTAGCTCTAAAAGTCGAAATATAGTGATCCAGTTGGTTTGATCTAATTGAGAAGTTAAATCAGAAATTTTGACAAATATGTCTCAAAATAATGTTTTTTAAATTATTGTATAATTTAGGTAGAATTGATATAAATAATGAACTTGATTTATCACTCAGTTCTCATGCATTAAGAATATTTAAAGATATTGTTTTGCAGTATTGAAAATTAAAAATGTAAAAAATTAAAAATTTAAAAATTTCAAAGTTTTAGAATTTTAAATAATATCTTTCCTTACAGACTTCAAGACTTAGAGGATATGATGAAACAGAATTTACGAGGTAAGATTTTTCTTTATCTATGAAACTGAAAACACAGTATCTTTCACATGCAGTTTACCATCACATATTGTAGGCATACATATTTCATTGTGTGCACATTTTTGGTACATCCACAATATTTACACATTTTTGTGCAATTAAAATGACAGGCCTTACACAACTTTTAATGTGAGTGAATATTTGCACTGGAGTTAATACACTAAAGATTAGAATGGAAATTAAAAAAAGTAGGCTTTCAACATTTTAGTATTCATGCTATTAATACACCTATCATAAATTTGGCATATTATGTTATGGTGTTGTCCATGTATCCATCTGTACATTCATAACATTTGCTTGTCTGGCACATAACTTGTAATGGTTGGAGAGATTTTCATGAAACTTTGCCCAAGTATATATATTGACTGTGTTGCATAGTATAGACATGCCCCCTGCCTCAAGATCAAGGTCACAAAAAGGGATAATGTAAGTCAGTGCCCTATTTTCTTATCAAGCTGTCAGTTTTTAACTCCTATAGTTATTTTGATGAAACTTTACCCAGGTCCACACCATATTATGCAGTAGTCAAGTCTCTAGCTCAGTAGTCCAGGTCATTAGTTGGAAAAGGTCACAAGATGGGCATATTATATGCTGTTTTTGGTATCTTTTGTCACAACAAGGTCTCACATGAGTTTGATGATGATCCAATTTTTGCCATTTTTTTGACAAAGTCATGGCCCCTAATTATCTTGGGCATAGATGCAGTAGATAAAAAACCAATTGATTTTGGGGTCAAAAAATCAAAGATCAAGTTCAGTGTGACTAAAGGAAAATATGGTTTCCACATAATAAAATTAGTTTTACATCACAGACCTAGACCGAGCTTTGTAGCTGGCTTGCACTTGGGTAAGAAAGAAGCCGATCAGTTTGGAGGTCAAAGGGTCAAAGGTCAAGATCATTGTAACCAAAAGAAGACATATGTTTTTTTGCACATTAAGTTTAGTTCTGCATCACAGACCCAGACTAAACTTTTTGGATGGCTTGCACTTGGTGTAAATTAGAAGCCTATTTATTTCAGAGTTAAAAGGTGAAAGATCAAGGTCACTTTGGCTAAACAGTGAAAAATTGTTTCTGCACAAAAACTTTATTTCTTAACCATATACCTTAACCTGTGTTTGTGTATGGCTTACACTTTGGATACGTGAAGGGTATTTTAAGGTTAAAATTCAAAGATCAATGTCACTCTGACTGAAAGAGAAAAATGGTTTTCACATAATACCTTTAGTTCTTGATTTTGTACCTTGACCAAAGTTTGTGGAGGACTTGCACTTAAGGTAAGAAAGAGGCCTATTGATTCTAGGGTCAAATGGTTGAAGGTCAAGGTCATTGTGACTAATAGAAATATGGATTTTGGATACTAACTTCTGTATGACAGTAAGTTCTGTGACCAAAAATTGTGGATGGCTTGCACTTAGGGTAGGAAAGAAACCTACAGAATTTGGGGTTTAAAGGTCAAAGGTTTAAGGTCATTACAAGTCTAATAAGAAAATAATGGTTCTGCACAGTATGTTTAGCTTAAGACTGCATCCCTTGACTAAAAGTCCATGTCATTGAGACCCATTGGTCAGTAATCTCCAGAGTCAGCATTGTCCTGCTAGTGCCTATATGGTGGACTATTAAACATGGGGCAAGTATACTGGTTTTTATTTGATTTCAGTTAAATTTGACTGAGGAGCTTGATATAAGAAAGATCTTGGATAATATAAATTATAAGAAAGATTTGACCATATTTCACCAAGTCATTGTCCAAGTTGACTTATCACACTTACATTATACACACACTTTACACTCGGTCCTTTTAGAGAAAGAGGGATAATGGCCATGTCAGTGTAAGCTTCTTGTTGCTCCTAGCAACAGTTAGGTCTGAATTGAAAATCTTATAATAAAACTACCGTTTATGCTTGCGTACAAGTCGGATTCAACTGCCAGCTGCACAGACCCAGATCTGCCATCACATAATGCACTGACAGATCAAAGTCTATGCAGTTTGTTAGGACTAATAAATAGAACAAACAGCATAGACCCTGATCTTCTGGTGTCTGTGTTGTTTGCAGTTGGACCATACTTATATGCAGGTATAGACAGTATTATAGATATTATTCAGATTAAAATTGGAAATAAAATTTCTGTCATTCTTCTTTTTCTTTTTGAAAGGTTTTAGGTAAAATCTGTCCAGCTGAAAAGTTATAGGAATTGTCCCTGTCTATATGATAGATGCCATGCATATATGAATGGGTAAAATTGCATGAATTTTTAATGATGGACTTATTATGAATGGTTCTTTTATAAAGCCCACTGCAATTTGAGAGTAACCATTGCATGAAGTAAAACTTATCCCGAGAGATTACCCCTTCTGTCAAAAAAAAAAATGGCCCTTCAAGACATGAGGCCTCTAAACTGATGTCATTGTATTAAATTACGGAATTGATGATGTCATTGTATTAAATTACAATTATAATTGATCCATACATTAAGAATGTGGTATTAATGATGGGTGGTCTCCCAAAACAGCAGTTTTTCAGATTACATTTTGCTACACTTAATTTTTTTAATTTATTTAGAGTGCCTGATCCAGGCAGACATTCCCGAGGTAAGATTGATTGTTTGTTATTTATAGCTGCATAATGCATACTTGTACTATGACATCTATTAAAATGTCATGTGTAGAGCATTTGTGGTATGTACGTATATATGTATGTATGTATGCCTGTCTATCTGTGTGTATATATGTATGTATGTATGTATGCTTGTCTGACTTTATGTATATATGTATGCCTGTCTGACTATATATGTATGTTTGTATATATATATGTATGTATGTGTGTATGTATGTATGTATGTATGTATGTATGTATGTATGTATGTATGTATGTATGTATGTATGTATGTATGTATGTATGTATGTATGTATGTATGTATGTATGTATGTATGTATGTATGTATGTATGTATGTATGTATGTATGTATGTATGTATGTATGTTTTGGGTTTAATAGCAAATCAGCACAATTCTGGCTATATGGTGCTGTATATGTTTAGGTATCCAATAAAGGGAAAATAAGTAAAATCCTTAAAATACAAAATTTGATTTTTATAGAAACTGTACTCTTTTAAAATTTCTAAGACTTTCTCATCTGGAACATCATCATGGGATGCATCCCAATGCAACAAGGTTGTCTCCATTGGTCATTTCTAATGACATGAAGGAGGATACATAGAGCCTATTCTGTATCCCAGAGCCCCCAGGGAGGTAAAGTATCAGTGGAGTACGAATTAGCATATTGCTAGAGGGAGAAAACTCCACCTAAACATTAGCACATCACATTATGTACAAAATACTGTGAATTCATTTATTTTTACAGGTATCTATTTTTGTGGATTTGCCAAAAAATGACATCTTTGTTGGTATTTAAATTCATGGCTTGGGGAAGTAGTTGTGGGTCTTTAAATGTGTGGTTTGTAGCAGTCATGAATTCCATGAAAATTAGTACCCAATGAACAATAAATCATTCACAGTGCTGGTAACCCTATGTAAACTAAATAATTTTACCTAATAATGAGTAATATGAATGTTCAGTATGTATACCAAAGTTTATTAAAGATGGAATGAAAGGATGAAAAATGCGGAAGTTATATATCGCTATTAGATATTGTATATTTTCTTTTTTTGTGACATTCACCTAGGTGTCAGAGCATCAGAAATAAATGCTTTAACATGAATTCTGTGTAGCTGCCATTGCATAATGACTCCTACGTTGTCAGTGATGTTTTTTAAAAGCAAACCACTTGGATTGCCAACAAACTGTAATTGGTTAAGTTGATGTATTTGGTGATTGGTGTCAGATCTTAATATTCAGATATGATCTTTTACAGAAAGAAGGGACTGATAGTCTAATCTAATAATAAATGAAAAGCATGAGGTTATTATTTTTTGCTACCCAATTCAACCATGTTTACTAAATGGGATGAAATTTTATTAATCTTAATTACAAATTCAATTTGAATTGCCTAATTTGGACCTGGTGTCTTTGCTACATTAACCATCATAACTAGCCATGGGTTGTTGATCCATTTTGTTTCACATTGATCCTTTTGTATGTACATGTATAGCTAGCCAAGAGTGTTTTCAACAAATGCCTTCTTGTGGAAAAATGAAAGACTTACTGCCTGTAGCAAGCAAAATCAGTTGACCAATGAGAGCTCATTACACATTTCCTATTTAATATGGTGATTTCTATGATGTCCACATTCCTTGACTCGAAAGAAAAACTTGTGTTTGAACATTTGAAATGGGAGAA
The DNA here is from genome assembly GCA_029931535.1 of Margaritifera margaritifera. Taxonomy (NCBI): domain Eukaryota; kingdom Metazoa; phylum Mollusca; class Bivalvia; order Unionida; family Margaritiferidae; genus Margaritifera; species Margaritifera margaritifera. The sequence continues at coordinate 6,284,784 of JAQPZY010001684.1, forward strand.
ACTGACATGCAACACATGTTATCAGTGGAGGCAGTTATGATTATTTCCAACTATCTTCCTAGGTAAATGTAATGAACAATATGATTAGATAAATTTCTTTTGGCTGCGTCTAATCATATATGCGAGTAGTAAATATTGTTTTGGCTAGCTACATATGCCAAGGCTCAGTGTGGAATGAAATGGATCGATGACCCTGGGCTGGTGAAGATGTACAATAACGAGGTCTTATGACCATGTTTTTGGTATGAAGGGAATAGATTTTGTAAACCTTCTCATGATTTTTAAAATACATCTTTCAGATTTCCATGGTCATTAGTGGAATACTATTTACCCAGTACTTGGAAATTACTTTTACATCTGATTTAAAAAGGTCATAATAGCTCCAGTAAGTTTAGATAAGTGAGAATCGCAGGTCAGATAATTATTCATGTTTGTAAAACCAATTTTCTATCATATTTTGTATTTGTAGAAACCAGGATTGTTGTTTTTTAAAATTCCAATCAGTTTTCTTATTGGTCAAATTGAGCTCCTTTCAGTTTTGAATGTTACACAGTCTAATTAAGGTCCTTTGTGACAAAGTTGATATCCATAGATCCATTCATCCATTAGTAATCTGATTTCTGCATCATAATTTTACCAGTCCTGACTGGATTTGAACCAAATTTAATATTGTAGCTTTATAACAAGACCTCATATAAGTGTCCTTTATAGTGTCGACTGGATTTCATCCAAATTTAATATTGTAGCTTTATAACAAGACCTCATATAAGTGTCCTTTTTAGAGTCGACTGGATTTCATCCAAATTTAATATTGTAGCTTTATAACAAGACCTCATATAAGTGTCCTTTTTAGTGTCGACTGGATTTCAACCAAATTTAATATTGTAGCTTTATAACAAGACCTCATATAAGTGTCCATTTTAGTGTAGACTGGATTTCAACCAAATTTAATATTGTGGCTTTATAACAAGACCTCATATAAGTGTCCTTTTTAGTGTCGACTGGATTTCAACCAAATTTAATATTGTAGCCATCATTTCATAGAGTTATAGCCCCTTATTGCCCATCTTTCTAAACTTATGTTAACTTTACCAGGGATGATTGGATTTCAATCAAATCTGATATGTAGCTATATATTTTAAAGATCTCTAATGTGTTTAATTAGCAGCATTTTCTGTCATCATTTAGTGGAGTATTGCCTCTGATTGCTTATCCAACTCGATTTTGGTTTATGCATCATAACTTTAACAAGGAATATTGGATTTTATTTGCAAATTTGACATACAGCTTGATATTACCATAATTAGATCTCAGACAAGTTTATGAATACATTGATCCCCACTATAAGGTTTCTCACTATAACACAGTCCCCGATACAACACTGGTATGGTCATGGATTCCATTATACTGGTTGAATTAAGTTTTCAGTGTAATATACCCCAGTATAAAGTGACCTTGGCTATAACATGATAATCTTAACATGGCTCCCATCAACAACACTATGGTGAGGGAACACTGTATTCTATGTTATCATTTGATCGAGTCGAGGACATACCTAGGCATTCTCATGTACTTCTGTGAGTACACGTTGTTTATAAAATCTATGTGGGAGCATTCAGCTTTATGCCATACTCACACCTCTTAAATAATGCCCTGTGCACACATTGTAAGTATCCTAACTACACCACTTAGAGTTATTGCCCCTGATTACTTGTCCTGTCTACATTTGTGTTTCCCCAGCATACCTTTACCAAGAAATATTACAATATAGCCATATACAGTTATGTATTGATAAAATCTCAGAAAAGTTTAATTGTCAGCATTCAACACCATAAACTAGTGCATGTATAACCCCGGATTCCCCATACTGTTAAACGTTGGTGTCCACAGCATAATTTTTTTAAGGATTATTGGCTTATCATCAGACTTAGAATGCAGCTTTTTATTGCTAAGATCTCCTGTGAGATTAAAATGTTAGCATTTAAAATATTCACTTAATTAAGTTATGACTCCCGTGATTGCCCCTCCTTTCAAAATTTGTTTTCTGCCGCTTAATTGCTCTAGGAATCATTCAATCACAAGCAAATTCAGTGGGCAACTTTATAGATGTATTGATGAACTCTTGTATGAGTTTGATCACCAGTATTTTCACATCATAATTTTGTGGAGTTATAACCCCTGATTATTGGATACACCCACTTTCATTTTGCAGAGTTACCAAATTTTAGTGAGTGAGGCCTTTCATGATGCACTGATCACTAATAGTTCTAGTTATGTATGTAATCTAACTTCCATTTATCAAGGCTAATTTTGTCATGAATGGAAAAATTGTTATAACTTAATTAGAACAAACAATTAAACCTGTTATTCAACATTTGGCTTAATCCAACATTTTTTTGTGGCCATGGTTTACAATAGATTAAAGGGAGAAGACTGTGCTGAAATGATTTATATCATCGGGGTATTACATTATAGACTTACATGGGTTATTGTCATTTTCTGCAGCTTCCAGCGCAAAGAATCCTCGTGCCCATAGGAACTGTTATGACTCCAGCTCCCCATACTTTGAGCCTGAGATAGAGACCAACCTTGAGTGGCACAGCAGTAACAATCAGAGGCGACATTCGCAGAATCTAGGTAAATAGTTCCTTTACATAGTTTTTGTCAGTACAGTAGAAATCCATTTATCCATATAGCCCAAGGAACTCCCATTTCATTTTGGATAGAAGCATTTGTTTACGAGGATGTTATGTTATATTTGTATGATAACATCAGGGAATTTGTGCTCAGTTCAGCTAAGAGACCATAATCATCTGGCTGTTTAAGGTTTGAATGAACAGAATAGTATTGTATTTATAATCAAGAAGATTATCAATTGGTATTGGGGCTGGCCCTAGGCAAAATGGTATCCTGTGCAAACTTTGGATTTGGTGCTCCCACCCCCATGTAACTGCAGCGCCCCAAACCAAACTTTGCATTTGGCGCCACCTCCACCTTGCGGTGGCACATGTCACCCACCACTAGGGCCTGCCATGATTGGTATGATAAGCTGAAGTGTGACCTTTTATAATGAAACAGTATAGATTATAGACTCGTTCCTTGTTTCTTGTTTTAGTTCAACAATATTATGTTGCTGAAAAAGTTATCAATGACAGTTACAGGTCACATTAATAAAACACAATTCCATCCAACAATTTATAGTTGGTCAGTTAGATCTCATGAGTAGAAATAAGCAATTTGTAAGTATATATGTTTTTTTATCAGTAACTGTAGTATTAGTATTCATGTCAAAGTATACCATATCAGTAATGTTACTAGTAATGTTAATATTTCTGATCAGTGATATGTAAAGATCTTATGTCCCAAATATGGTGTATGTACTAAATTTGAAAACATTTAATGATTGTGAAATAATTTTATTTACATTTAATACAATGAAACTTCTTCAGGCTTATAATTGAATAGACAGGGAATTTTTGTCCCATTAATTTATGTATGTTCTTACCAGAAGAACACTTACCTGTTTACTTTGTTAGTTGGTATTGATCCTGATTGACTGACATTAGACACTAATTAGTTCTGTTCATAATGGTATATCTTTGAAGATTAGATTGCAAAAGGATTACCCTATCCAGGTGTGTGTTGCAACCATATGTTCAATAAACACTGCCTTGTTTGAAAGGCAATAAAGTCATGCATTGGTAACATATTTAGACAGTGCCCATTCTACTGCCCATACAGTGTATTGGTTAAACGTGTGGTAGCAAAAAATTATCCAGTCAGTTTATTGTTAACACATGTTACCCAGTCATTAGGTATTTATCTGGATATGTTAATCAAGCAGTTGTGTCATAAAATTCTCAAGACACGGTCATTTACTGAGTTTATTACTTTTATGTGAATGTTACTAACATTGATAATAAATGTAATCTCGAGTCTAATTATATTAATTAGATTATGTATAATCAGTACATGTACAGTGTACATTTATTTGCCATAACAGTGTAATTATCTTGAATATTAACCATTATTTTGCGAATTTACCATTAAAATAATGAAGATCAAAGAAAAAGCAATTTAATTAAAATTCTGTTTTTCACACAGAAAGGTAATAACTTTAGCTCATCATGGGCAGATAAAATTAGTTGAACCTTGATAAAATAGTAACCTATCAAAAACCAAGTATTTCAAGTCAGTCCTAGACTGTAGTGATTAGAGAAGTTTCACTGTAAAAATTCTTTTTGATGTTACACATAAATTAGTTTCAGATCCCAGAAGGTTGTAGTACAAATGAATGCTCTGAGATATGACTCAGTATTATTGATATCGCTTGACCTTTTGTTATATTTGACATGACTTTAAAGTATATCCTTGCCATTTTTCATATGATGTGTGGTAGAAGCTTTCAACATGTTAATTATTGCTACAGTGTATGTACAAATTCTTACCTGTCTGATCTATATGGCAAGAAACTCAGTGCTACTGTATGTACAAATTCTTACCTGGCTGATCTATATGGCAAGAAACTCAGTGCTACTGTATGTACAAATTCTTACCTGTCTGATCTATATGGCAAGAAACTCAGTGCTACTGTATGTACAAATTCTTACCTGGCTGATCTATATTGCAAGAAACTCAGTGCTACTGTATGTACAAATTCTTACCTGTCTGATCTATATGGCAAGAAACTCAGTGCTACTGTATGTACAAATTCTTACCTGTCTGATCAATATGGCAAGAAACTCAAAGCTACTGATTAAATTTTTCAACACTTTGAATTTCAATTACTGGATAAACACAGTTTTATGTGAAAATCAAACAAGCTGTTATTTTATTTCAAAGGATTGTTTTGTACTATTAGACACGCTTCCAAGCAGCTGGTATCCATAATGGATAGTCGTTATAAAATTATTATCTATTGAGTAAATAGATACAAAGTCTTTATCTATAGAGGCAAGTAGCATTGTTGATGTAAATGCTACTGTTGGTTTATTTACTTCTATTTAAAATAAATAAATGTACATATATTTTGTCTGTAATATTAACTTCAATGAGTGTTTGATCTCATTGTAAACTCTCCAGGGGAGTTTCTCAATTGATGTAAGTTGTATTTAGTAATGTTTTATTTGAGAAACATTTGAAGAATCTTGTTTCAATTTTGAATTTTTTTTTCAAGATAGTTTATATAGATATGGCTGTACAGACATTAGTTTTAGCTGTACTGTTTCTGTTCAATTTAGAAATACAGCACATGAAATATTCCCAAAACCTTTTAGCTGTATTTTGTGTGCATATAACAATTGTTTTGTTAAATATAAGTTACAAATCTTGAAATAGATGACATAAAACTTGTACAGTGTTGAAACTACTGTGATCTTTAAGATCTGCAAAGTTATTTATTTTTTAAGAATTAACTGATTATAATTAATTTGATGCCATTAAACTTTTAGTGTTGAAAATATTAACAAATTTGTTGGACAGCTGTGATATTTTGGTCATTGGGAGTCATATCTTGTCATTAAAGAAAATGATAATAATCAATTTAAGAACACCAAACATATCAAACCTCAAAATATACAGGCCATCTATTATCAAAATATTTCATTGGGTAAGTCTTGATGCTATTAATTGAATGACTTATCCAGGGTCACTGTTTTTTTTCTGAAACACCCTAAACTATTTACTTTTTTATATACTGTCATGCATATGTTCTATATGCCCCATTTTACCACAAAATAACTTAAGAAACCCTTGATTGATCAAGATCAAATATGATGTGAGATTTATGCTTATAATATCTAGGTTAAATGTGATTATCAAGTTTTTTGAATCAATGTTAGATAGAGTTATTGCCCCTTTTCAGCTTAGATTTTTGTACTGGGAGACACATGTTTGATTTCTACATCTGCACAGTAACAGTATTTTTGCTAAGATATTTAATAGGTAGATTAGATTGCAGACAAAACAATTTTTGGGACATTAAATTTGGGATTGTGTTTTCTTACTATTCTGAGCTTTAATATAAAAAGGCTGTGTAGTATTTTTATATTAAAGTTTGTAGATAATAAATAAATATTAGTTGTAACCAGGTATACTGATTCATTGTTATAAGCAGCCTATATTGCATAAATATTGGTCTTTTAAAGCTGTCAATGTTCATAAATCTATAACATACAGGTCGTTTAAAGCTGTCAATGATCATAAATCTATAACATACAGGTCTTTTAAAGCTGTCAATGTTCATAAATCTATAACATACAGGTTTTTTAAAGCTGTCAATGTTCATAAATCTATAACATACAGGTCTTTTAAAGCTGTCAATATTCATAAATCTATAACATACAGGTCTTTTAAAGCTGTCAATATTCATAAATCTATAACATACAGGTCTTTTAAAGCTGTCAATGTTCATAAATCTATAACATACAGGTCTTTTAAAGCTGTCAATGTTCATAAATCTATAACATACAGGTCTTTTAAAGCTGTCAGTATTCATAAATCTATAACATACAGGTCTTTTAAAGCTGTCAGTATTCATAAATCTATAACATACAGGTCTTTTAAAGCTGTCAGTATTCATAAATCTATAACATACAGGTCAAGCTGTCAATATTCATAAATCTATAACATACAGGTCTTTTAAAGCTGTCAATATTCATAAATCTATAACATGCAGGTCTTTTAAAGCTTTCAATGTTCATAAATCTATAACATGCAGGTCTTTTAAAGCTGTCAATATTCATAAATCTATAACATACAGGTCTTTTAAAGCTGTCAATGTTCATAAATCTATAACATACAGGTCTTTTAAAGCTGTCAATGTTCATAAATCTATAAGATACAGGTCTTTTAAAGCTGTCAATGTTCATAAATCTATAACATACAGGTCTTTTTAAGCTGTCAATGTTCATAAATCTATAAGATACAGGTCTTTTAAAGCTGTCAATGTTCATAAATCTATAACACACAGGTCTTTTAAAGCTGTCAAAAATGATAATTTCTTAAAGGATTTAGAGTAAATCCCATTGGATACAATCAATTTTTTTTATGATACTGATGATATTTTAAGCACTTGGTCTGATTTGTTTTTGGAAGTTGTTAATAAGCATGCATCTTTGAAGACACATAGAGTGAAGTATTATCATCAACCTGGCTGGGTCACCACAGAAAGTTTAGATACTATGAAAAGACGAGACTACTTGAAATCTGTAGGTAATGAAGATAAAAGCAAAATCGGGAGAAATAAAGTAAGCAAAATGATTAAAAGCAAAGAGAAACCACTAACGAAAAATTCTTAATGACAAGAAAAATAATCTCAAAACTCCGTGTAAATTTTTTAAGGAATGTGGAGTAGGGAAGTGCAAAACTAAGACAGATATATCATCACTAATTAATGAGGGTAACCATGTGTATGGTCCAGATGACATTGCAAGTATTTTCAATGAATTCTTTGTAAACATTGCCTCTAAAATTACAGAACATAAATTAGACTTGGATCATTCAGAACTAAAAAGGTTTTTTTCCACAAAACTTCCAAATTATACTAAATTTGAAATTCTGGAAATGAGTTCTGAGTTAGCTTTAAATGACCTAAAACATATGAATGTTTCTAAATCTAAAGGACTTGACATGATAGGTATAAGGCTTCTTAAGACAGCTGCATCTGCTATTGCTGATAGTATTACCTTTCTTTGTAATCACAGTTTAAGAACAAGTCAATTTCCCAAATCTTGGAAAACTGCCAAAGTAACACCACTACATAAAGCTGGATCAAAAGAGGATGTAAACAACTATAGACCAATATCAATTCTTCCATCCTTGTCCAAATTACTAGAAAAGCTTGTACACAGTTCTTTTATGAACTATGTCAACAAGCACAATCTACTTCAAAAAATCAATCTGGATTTCGAAAAGATCATTTTTGTGAAATTGCACTCATCTCTATGACTGACAAATGGCTGAAAGCCGTAGATGAAGGACAGTTAGTTGGTACCATAATGATTGATTTTCAAAAGGCTTTTGACCTAGTAGATCATGAAATTATTCTTGAAAAATTAAAAATCTATCAATGTAGTGAAGATACTCTTAAGTGGTTCACATCCTACTTGAGCATCATGTCTCAGCTGGTAACTTTATATGGACACCTATCTGAAAAATAAAACAATAAGTTGTGGAGCACCACAAGGTTCTGTCTTAAGGCCCTTGTTGTTCTGTTCATAAATGATCTGCTCCTAAAAATAAGAGATGCAGTCTCATCAGCTGACATGTATGCTGATGATATCACCTTGTCTGATGATCAAAGCAATCAAACTGAAAATGACTTGTTTTGATAAAATTCTTGGAATATTTGCAGATAATAACTTGCAATGGTCTTATCATAAAAATTATATTTCAAAGAAAATAAACTCTGATCTCAGGCTCCTAAAGAAAATTAGCTCCTTGATTCCATTACAGTACAGAATTATATTTTACAAAACTTACATTGAACCGCATCTTGACTACTGCAATATAATTTGGGGGACACATCTGCTACAAATGTGAGTAAAATTTCCAGACTCTAGGAAAGGGCATGTAAAGTAATTCTTGATCAGAAAATATATAATGTTCAAAATGCAATGCTTACAATCAAAGTACTACCAATGCATGAAAGAATATTCTTGAGAAGGGCCAAAATGGTGCACAAGATGTCTATAAAATATGCCCCCATTTACATGAACACCATTTTCCAGCAAAGAGAATCTACTGGTACTCCAAATCTAAGATCATTAAAGGTCACAATTTCAAAGTACCCAAGGCAAAAAAGGAGCTATTCAAAAATAGGTTTCAATTTTCAGGTGCTCCTATTTGGAATAACATTCCACATGATATTAAATCAGCTCCAAGTATCTCTTCCTTCCACAATAGGTGTATTAGATGGATAAAATCATTTAAAAAAATATGGTGTACTTATTAAAGTACAAGTTACACCACCCACCTCCTGTTTTTAATTTTCATTTCTGCAGCAATGTAGCATTTATGTAAATAGACTAGTTGTTAATGTACTGTGTATTTGTGTGTGTGTGTGTATGTGTGTGTGTGTGTATGTGAACATATTATTATTAGCTTGTATTATATATGTATATAGAGGGCCTTAAAGTAGATTAGTTCTCGTTTGTAACTAAATGAGTCACCCTCTGAAAATAAAGTGTTTATTATTATTATTATTCATTCATATACCAGTTACCTTAGGTTCCTAATAGTATAATATGGTATGTAATAATAATAGTGTGTTTCCCCAATGATAAGCCCAAGGGCTTGCCTTGTGAATTGTTTTTGTTTTTTGGATGGGTGGGGGGTGGTTGAGTTGGGGTGGGGTGGGGTGGGTGACTTATTGGAAGAAGCTTGTAAAAGTTGGAAATTGTCATATCATCAAGCTTGGACTTCTCATGGGAGAGTTTGTGTAGTGTTTATATATTTTATTATCTGATTTTTTGGGGGTACATTTTTTCAAAATTTTTTAAGGTGTACAAATAATTATAGGTCAAAAATAGTAATTTCAATTTTCAGCTGATTCTTGATTATAAATATTTGTGAAAGCTTGATACCAAGACAAAGTGTTCTCTTTACAACAAAATTAAAATACAAATTGCATATTATTAATTATGATTTTATGGATTGTTGGTATACATAAAAATAGTAACAAATATTAGATTTACATATTTAGTATTACCCCAGTGGTGGATCCAGGATTTTGTTTTGGGGGTTGGGGGTGGAAGGGAGGTGCATTTTGAGAAACGATTTCTTGTTTTGCTTCAAATGGCCTTCTTTCTTTGTTTTTCAGTAAAAACTAGACTATTTTGACTAGGATAAGGGGATTTGACTGAACCCCCAGAACCCTCTCTAATTCCACATCTATATGTTTTTTTCCTTTCATATTTCTCTACAGTTTGTTTTGAAATGAAAATGAGTTGCTGCTCAATATTTTGTTCATAGTTGAGGTAGATTGCATTATAGAATGTATAGTCTACATAAACTAGACAATATAGAATCATTTCAGTGAAAAAAGCTCATTAATGGTAACTGGTTTGATATTTTTCTCAAAATATTGTATGAATTGTTTAATCAATTCTCAATTAATAGATAAAGAGAAGAAAAGACTTAAAACATTTATAATTATGATTACATGTATATAGTGCCATATATTGTAATGCTCTGGCAGGTCAGGATCTGTGCTGTTTGTTATACAGATTACTCATAACAAACTGCATTGACCCAGATCTGCCATCATTTTATGTGATGACAGATCTGGGTATGTGCAGTTTGCCATTGGACCTGACTTCTAGGCGAGTATTGATGGTAAGGATATTAGTATCAATATCTTACAAGTTATGTTCATCCCTTTGATTTTTAAATATCCTCATGGTTCATTTGAAGATTAATCGTGTTGTGAACCCGGAATCCTTAAAAATCAAATGAGACCCACCAATCAACCTTGGTTTGGATATGTGACTTCATTAAAACATCTAGAAATGCATTGGCACTCACTTAAAAATCTATTTCTTATGACTTGACATATTACCTGTTTTCATAAATTTATAAAATTTTTACATATTATAGATGACCTTAGCTATTTTACATTTTTTAATTATATACAGCTCTCCCTTGTTATAACACCCTTCATTCTTACTATATCATGCTTCAGAGCATAATTTGATCAGCAGTTATGGACCTAACTACTGCAATACAATGAGGGAGGGCTGTATCTATTTTCATTTTCACCATTTGAATTATCCTTGGTTAGTGTTCATATTGTTTCATCCAACATATGGCACTCCATCGCTATAAGGCCTTCCATTAAAACACGGTTCCTGTTATAAGGCATTTGTGGTCCTGGGTCCCATTTCATAAAGTGGTAGAGTTATGTGTATTTAATCTATGATGTGTGTTTAAATCTTGTCCATGAAAGTATGTTGTACTTTAGATTTTTGTTACTTGTAAACATAATGTTTACAAGCATTTGAGTTCAAGGCCAGTCTTTTTGACAGTTAGACTGGGTTTTTTGCATTTTATTGCTTCACATCCTGTTATGAAATAGGTCAAGTGAAAATGTGTATAAATAGGGATTTGGTAAACAAATAAGTCTGTGGGAATCCATTTAAGATCAGATATTATAGGTTGTGCAGTTGAAATCAGATATAAATCTAGAGGAATTACTTACTTAATTTATACATTGGAATTACAAAAGTGCTTATTGACTTTTGAATTAATACATTACTCTTGACTTTTGTGAACTCATTCAAAGACATTCTGGATTGTATCATTGTGTTGTATCAGGACAATCAAGACTATTGGAACTCATTTGGAACATTCTATATTTTAGGACTTGTGATTAGGACATTTAGGATTATTTGGAATTTGATTCACAATATTGTAAGTATCTCTTGAATTTCACTTTGTATTATATGGAAATAAATTGCTTGTTGATATTACTTACAATGTTGGTTTCACTTTCTTTCTGATACATATTTTTTAAGACCTAGAGTCGTAACAGTAGTAAAATTATATGTATCATGTACTTCAGTATAAGGCAGCATACCCTATGCCTCTGATGGGCAGCATTATAATGAGGGAATACTGTATTTGTTAAAAGAATCTGTTGAAATATGTAATTAATTTTTAAAATTGAATTATCCAAAAGAAGATCACTTAAAAGTGTACTTAAAATTACAAACAATACAATGTTTAGGAGTTTCAAGGGAATGTAAATTTTCCATTGAATTCAATGTTTTCTTTTGTTGAGTCACTTTATTCAAAACGTTGATCTCTCCAGTTGATTCCTGTTAGCAGGTATTGAATAGTATAAAGAAATATATGAATGGTACAATAGGAACAATATCTGTTGTAAACAAAATATCTACATGTCATAACAGGATAAATGAATACAGGCTGTGCTTGCCATACTTACCTGGTATTTGTGGTTTAGATTTTGTGTAGGCGAACAGTTTGATTCTGAATAGATTTTCTCCCTTTTAGTCAAGGACGGTGTGTTATTAAATAGTACACTAGACAAAGAGTTGTCAAGTGACAGACAACTACTGTTAGAGAGCTCAAGTATTTGACCCTAAGGATTAATAGAGTGGTATATACACTACTCCCTCACTATAATGCACTGTATTATAACACGGTGTCTGTTATAAGTCGGGTATGTTCATGGATGCCATTTCATGTTGCAGTAGTGAAATTATACATATAATGTACCTCATTATAAGGTGGCATACTCTATGGCCTCCATGGACAGGATTATAATGAGGGAATGCTGAACTATTAGGACTTTTATTTACTGCATAATATGATCACCTGACTGATCATATGGATCATTACCTGGATGGAAGAATAACATAGATTTACATGTAATATTGAAAAGGGATGTACTTTCTTATTTTTATCAAAACCATTTAAGTTTGTCATTTCTCAGATGGATGCAAATGATGCCTACATTTTCTAATCTTACAATATGATGATAAATATGCATAACTTCAAGCAGTGCTTGAATTATTTTTATTTATTTCCCAAAGCCCTTCATCTCTCCAATATCTTTTGCCACCTGTCAAGTTAGTGCAGGAGCCATGGAGGCTTAGTTGATAGAGAGTCAGACTTGTAATCCAAGGGTTGCAGGTTCAGTAACTATCCAAGTAAGCCTAATTCAGCTGCTTTAGTGTGTCCCTGGGAAAGGCATTTAGCTTCCATTCCCTTATCATGATATAGCCAATAATATGTTGAAAGTACCATTACAAACCAACCAACCAAGCAACATCAAATGAGCACTGTGATTTCATCCTGTTTGGCAATGAAAGGCCTAATTTTAGCCAAGCCTATTTACCAAGTCAGATATGAACAGTAAAACAGGATCCAGATCTGCAATTGCAGAAGGTGCTAACAGATCAGGGTCTGTAACACTGTCTCTTTAAGAATAGTGTATCTAGGACAAAGCAAATCCTGATGTGCCAGTCCATGAACAGCATAGATGCAGATTGACCATTGCATAATATGCTGACTGATCAAAGTCTACTTTGTTTGATCAAAAGTTTGTGTAAAATGAACAGTTTATGATACCCAGATGTGATGACATATATTGCAATGACAGCACAGGGTCTTAGCTCACCAGTTTGGTTCTTGTAATGCACAAACAAAAATGCTATAAATAGATAAATTTAGTCATATGATAAATAATACAGATTTAATTTTTCTGATCAGAAGGTTGCAAAAATAAATTTGAATTTTTGTGACATTTGTAATTAATTCATTAACCTATCCAGGACAAGAATGTTGAGAAGTTAGAAATTATATGATTGATTAAAATGAGTGTGTTGACACTGATGGATCACCAGGTTATTGATTTGAGTCATGGAAATGAACTTGCATTGCTTTTATCAACAACATCAGATTAAATTTATTCTCAACAACAACAGCAACTAAACAACAACAAAACCCTATAGGTAGATAACATATTTGAATATGCAAAAGCAGTGGTGAATTTTGCAGTGGTTTGAGGGGTTCTGCCATTTAACCATGCCTTTCCAGTTAAAATAGTATGCCTTTCAATGAAAAACCTAGAAATATAGCCATTTTAGGCAAAATCAATGAGTCTCTTATCAAAATTGAACCCCATAAATAAAATCCTGGATCCACCCATGAAAAGTATACTGGATAAAAACTTCAATAAAATACAATAGTTTCTCCCCTTTTTATTAAATCCTTGTTTACAAAGTAAAATAAAGCAGCATCTCATGACATAAATAAATAGTACAAATGTACTGAATTTGCTAATGTGTAGCATGTGATTGAACTGAACAGAACTGGTTATGCTGTCAAATAAAGTATTTCCCCCTAATAAGACCATGTGGCCAGCCTAATAAATTTGTCCCTTGATACGACCATGTGGCCAGCCTAATAAATTTGTCCCTTGATAAGACCATGTGGCCAGCCTAATAAATTTGTCCCTTGATAAGACCATGTGGCCAGCCTAATAAATTTATCCAATGATAAGACCATGTGGCCAGCCTAATAAATTTGTCCAATGATAAAACCATGTGGCCAGCCTAATAAATTTGTCCAATGATAAAACCATGTGGCCAGCCTAATAAATTTGTCCCATAAGATCATGTAGTCAGCCTAATAAATGTATCCCATGATAAGACCATGTGACCAGTCTAATCAATCTGTTCCATGATGAGACCATGTGGCCAGACTATTCAATCTGTTCCATGATAAGACCATTTGTGGCCAGCCTAATAAATCTGTTCCATGATGAGACCATGTGGCCATTCTATTCAATCTGTTCTATGATAAGACCATTTGTGGCCAGCATAATAAATCTGTTCCATGATAAGACCATGTGTCCAGTCTAATCAATCTGTTCCATGATAAGACCATTTGTGGCCAGCTTAATAAATCTGTTCCATGATAAGACCATGTGGCCAGCCTAATAAATCTGTTCCATGATAAGACCATGTGGCCAGCATAATAAATCTGTTCCATGAGGAGACCATGTGGCCAGCATAATAAATCTGTTCCATGAGGAGACCATGTGGCCAGCCTAATAAATCTGTTCCATGATGAGACCATGTGGTCAGCCTAATAAATCTGTTCCATGATGAGACCATGTGGTCAGCCAAATAAATCTGTTCCATGATGAGACCATGTGGTCAGCCTAATAAATCTGTCCCATGATGAGACCATGTGGTCAGCCAAATAAATCTGTTCCATGATGAGACCATGTGGTCAGCCTAATAAATCTGTTCCATGATGAGACCATGTGGCCAGCATAATAAATGTGACCAATGATAAGACCATTTGTGGCCAGCCCAATAAATCTGTTCCATGATGAGACCATGTGGTCAGCCTAATAAATCTGTCCCATGATAAGACCATGTGGTCAGCCTAATAAATCTGTCCCATGATGAGACCATGTGGTCAGCCTAATACATTTGTCAGAAAGTATGGAGTGGGCTTATTATCAGACAAAGGTATCTGTAGTAAATATTTTTGAAAGTTGTGTAAAAATGTGGGGTTGGCTTATCACCAAGCATGGGCTTATCATGGGATAAATATGGTAATTTAATTGCAGATAAGGGTCTACACTGTTTACTTTGCACCATTATTAGAACTAACAGCACTGAGACCCTACAAAATTGTGCTTATACATTTGGGTGCATGTTATATAGGTATATATGGTAGATTTTTTGCTGCCAGACAAGGTGCCACTCCATTCTGGTATGAAGAATAAGAGGTCTCATAAATTGTAATACTTGAATGTAAAGTATATACATTGTAACAAAATTTAAATAAACATAAAAAAAAATTATGACAACATTTTTTAAAAGTATGTATATATACTAGGTATGCAGTCTTTCAATTTGCTTCTATCAACGTTTTATATAACAAACTATGATATAAATGTAATGTTGACGATCTAGAAACTAACCAATCTTTAGGCTCATTGTACTTGCTCCAGTGTTACTATCTTGAAACCTGCTTACATTTGGGTTACCTGTAGTTCTGAATATACATCTCATATTTATGTAAAAGTTCTCTGCATTAGTTCTCAGCATTCAATTAGTGAAATCTTATGTGTAAGAAGGGTTGCCCATTGACCAAATGAACTGTAAATAAAGTCATTATTATTATTATTACTATTATTATTATTATTATTATTATTATTATTATTATTATTATTATTATTATTATTATTATTATTATATGTTTGTCTTTGCATCTTGAATTCCACTTGTACCTAATAACTTTGAAAGGGATTCACAGATTGAAACCATAGAAATTTGACGTTCAGTATACACCATATTGGTGGTGGCAACCATGTCCTCAAGACATATTTTTGGGGGTGTTTTTTTAGTTGAATTAAATATGATTGTTACATTAGAAAACATTTTCTGATGCCAACAAGCATGGACAGGACATAGAGCAAATTTTGGAAATGTCAATAGTTGCTGTACGCTACAGATAGATATAGGAGTTGTCTATACCTTGTCTATTGTATGTTGTACATGGATATATTTTGTACTAGGAAGTTTTAATTGCTTTTATAGGCATCAGGTTTATATGAAGGAATGTTGTTTGAGCACATCAATAGAAACAAGTTATGTAATGTAAAATGTTAGGCTGACAGTGTATCAGGTACGGTTATTGGACACAAAGAAAGAAAGAAATGGATCCATTGGTGTATTGGTGTGTGTGTGTGTGTGTGTGTGTGTATGTATATATGTATATATATATAAAGCTTGTACTTTGATACATTCTTTTTAATATATTTAGCTCATAGATATTACCTCAAATCAAGGAAAAGGTAATTATTTTTTTACACACCTTTTGAACACATGAACTTGAATGCACCTTGCACACTATTAAAAGCAAAGAATCAATGTTAAACATGAAATATTTGCTCTGTATTCTTTAAACTTTTAGAGCAAGAAATGCAAAAAATTAGCTCGAAGTTTTAAAATTTTTGACAATATGCAACTTTACAATAAAGTCACAATCATAAAACTTCATGAAATAAAGTTCATAATTTGATTTCCTCCCCTAGACTGCAGATTTTGAATGAAGTAGATGTACTCTAAGTATTATATATAATTTTGTCGTTTAATTGGAGTATAAGATTGATATGCTCAAAACAATTTTGAGAATATGGGTCTGGATTCATTGAGATATTTATGTACATAATGTAGTGACAAGGAGCTTGCAGCTTTTTAAATTTTTAAAAATATTTTTTGCTTTGCCCTTGGGAGTCCAAAAGAGGATTGAAAAGGTCATATATGTTTTTCAGGTGTAAGAAGAGTGTTTTAAGTATTTTGAAAAAGAGATTGGTATATATGCAAACATGAAGGAAAGGCACATTAGTTGTGTAACATATTTGGAGATATCACTGCTCTGCATTATGGTCTAGGTGATAGGTGGGATTGAATAATTGGGAGCATAAAGCTGGAAGTTTTTAAAGTGACTCAAGTTGTGCTTCAAATGAAAGGTTTTCATGAGTTACATTTGAGATTTTTCCTTTCATCCAAAGTGATTATGGTGATAATATTGTAATAAGCTTTTTGATTATAATGTTTACTTATGTATAACATTGTGTAGATCCAGATTTGCTGGTGCATGTGTAGACCCAGATTTGCTGGTGCATGTGTAGACCCATATGCACTGTGTAGACCCAGATTTGTTGGTGCACAATGCATTGTGTAGATCCAGATCTGCTGGTGTATAATACACTATGTAGACCCAGATTTGCTAATGCATAATAGGCTATGTTGACCCAGAATTGCTGGTGCATAATGCACTATGTAGACTTAGATTTGCTGGGGCATAATACACTATGTAGACCCAGATTTGCTGGTGCATAATGCACTGTGTAGACCCAGATTTGCTGGTACATAATACACTCTGTAGACCCAGATTTTCTGGTGCATAATACACTGTGTATACCCAGATTGCCGGGACATAATACACTGTGTAGACCCAGATTTGCTGGTGCATAATGCACTATGTTGACCCAGATTTACTGGTGCATAATGCACTGTGTAGACCCAGATTTGCTGGTGTATAATACACTGAGTAGACCCAGATTTGTTTGTGCATAATGCACTGTGTGGACCCAGATATGCAGGTGCATACTACACTATGTTAGATCCAGATTTGCTGGTGCATACTGCATATAAGGGTCTGCAGTGTTGATTCTGCTTTTGAATTCTGGCAACTCATGTAGACCCAGATCTGGCAGCACAATTTATGATGGTAGATATGGTCTATATTGTTTGCTGTTGTAACTATGATATA
Source organism: Margaritifera margaritifera (assembly GCA_029931535.1). Taxonomy (NCBI): domain Eukaryota; kingdom Metazoa; phylum Mollusca; class Bivalvia; order Unionida; family Margaritiferidae; genus Margaritifera; species Margaritifera margaritifera. The sequence goes on from JAQPZY010001684.1 coordinate 6,302,607, forward strand.
GCTGATTGGGCCACTCCCTTACTATTATGACCATTTTGCCACCCTATCATTGACCATTTTGCTTACTTGGCATTATTGAAAAGAATACCCAGGCAATGATAATTAGATCACTCTATCATCCTGGCATTGACTAGGTGGTCACCTTAGTTGTTACTATGAGTTGGCTGGGAACTCAATTTTCTTTGCACTGGACCACTCTTTTGCTCATCATTTGGCCCATTGGCAATAACCTTATATCCACCTGAGCACGAAATTCTGGGCCACCTTAGAAATTACCATTTGGCCAATAACCATGTGCCAGTTCATCTGGTATGCTATTGCATGCTGGATTACCACTGATTTGCCTATTGGGCCACATGAAATTTAACCACTAGACCACCTTAAAAGTGACTGTGGTGCACTCTAGCAGTGACCATTGGACTCTGTCCTATAGACATGTCTAAATGCTCAAAACTCTAACAGGGACCATTTGACTCAGGACTCTGTCATGTCTATATGCTCAAAACTTTATGAGCACTAAAAGAAACCTAAGAATGCATCCATGTTACTGAATTTTATGATGCACATTAAAGACAGACCAAAGTTGAGATCATCTTGTAAGTCTTACAATCCTTGGTTTATTATTAGCAAAACTATTGGATATGATACATTTTGAACTAGCATTTGAACTTTGGGCTAAACAAATTTTAGGAATACAGATTCATGCTACACAGGCCAGTCACCCACCCTGGTACAGTAAAACATGTCTTCAAAGACCACTGCTATAAGAGATCACCTGTCTTGAGAGACCAGATTCTTAATGCACATATTTATTGATTATACAGTGTTATGATCTGTCTTGAGAGACCTTGATTTTTTTGGGCAGAAAGGGTGGTCTTTGAAGCTAGGTTGTACTGCATTACGGTATTTATCCATGGTAAGCCCAGGGGGCTAGCCTTGTAATTGTTGAAAAGTTGGGGTGTGCCTTACACTAGACAAGTTTGGTTAAAACGTTTCTCAAATTTTGTACAATTTGGTGATGGATTTGTCATCAGGTATGCATTTGTCATCTGAGAATTATGGTAATTTGACCATTTGCATTACTTTAGCACTAATGGTTATTAAGATTAGGGTAAGTAAGTAATGTTACTCAGGTTTATTCAAACCTCTGTACCTTCTGCATAAGAGATCCTTGTATAAATGCTGCAGGGTCAATCGGATTATACCTTCACGGTAGTGCCAATACCCAATAGACTACAGAGAATGCATTATCTCTTATTCCCTATATTGATATCTCATAAACGGTTGATTATGAGATAAAGCTTAAACGGTACCTTGGAAAAAGCATTTAGCCATGACATGACTAGGTACAGGTAGAATCTGTCAATAGAAACATTAAACATCAGATTAGATTGTGAATTGAGCATTGGCAGAGTTCATTGGACAGTAGTGCTGTCACTGTGTACTGTGTGTATAACAGGCAGAGTTTACTAGGCAGTAGTGCTGTCACTAAGCTCTGTGTATAGAACAGGTACTGATAATTTCCTATGGATAAGTAGATCACAGATATGGCCTCTAAACCTGGAAAAGGTATGTACTTACTGTGTTACTACAAAGATTTTATACATAAACTTGGATGCAGCATTGAACATGTATAATTTATATTTAATTTTATATGTGAATTATGATATACCCTGAATATTAGTCTATATACTTTTTGGATAGGACTTTAAAAACACATAGCTGCTAATGTCCTTTGAATGGTATTGAGCAAACCACATGTAATAATTACCAGTACAGTGTTTTTTCTTTGAAAAGCCCCAGGAAAGGACCTGCCTTAAGTAAATTTTGGAAAAGTGGGCCAGGGTGTGATGGCGTATCTTTGAAAATAGATTTCTTCAGCTAAAAGTTCTTAACATTATGTATAATTGGAGGATCATTGCCTTACCATTAAGAATGGGTTTATCATGTGTGAAAGACAGAATATATATGTACTGATAGTCTTGGGTAGGCTTTCCCAGAATTATCTTCATTCCTGTGTTGAGAAAATTGAAAACCTGCACTATACAGTAGCTCCAGAACTTGATTGTTAACAGTTTATCAATAAAGTTTTTCTTGAATACTGATCTATTAATGGGTGGGTGGAGAAAATAAAGGTTTGTAGATTTGCTAGGGTGGGTGACACAGTTGTCCAAAGGCCATCCCTTTTGTTGTGATAAGATATTTGCCTCACAAGAGGGATGGCCTCTGGTGATGGGGAAGAAAATAGTAAAAACCCACTACCAGTATCCTGATACATGATACATTGGACTCGAATAAGAAGGGCCTCATAAGATGGGGAACCATTTTAGCATATTTAGTGTTTACGATACATGCATGTGCTTGAATATATTCTTTTTTTACAGCAGTTTTAAAAGTCAGACCTAAGAAAATTATAACACATAGCTCAAAATAACAGAGTTCTGGTGTTGTCCAGGTTTGTAGTTATTTTTTCTAATTTGGTTAAGTATTTTGTTTTTTTTAGAAAACTGGAAGGGTATACCTATTTGAATATGTTGAAATAGACATTAGTAGGTCATATGATTCTTGCCTAAAGAGCTAATTTGTCTTACTGTATTTATCCTATAATAAGCCCAGGGGGCCAACTGTCTCATACATTTGTTGAAAATGGGGAGGTTGAACTTATCATTGGGCAAGGCTTTCTTATAAAAAAATTAAAATTTTTTGTACCATATTCACTCCCTTCTAAGTCAAGTAGAACTTCAAAAAATATAGACCCTGATCTGCCATAGTATAATGCACCAGCAGGTCAGGGTCTATGTTATTTGTTCTACTGATTACTCCTAACAAACTGCATAGACCTAGATCTGCCAGCGCATTATGTGATGACAGATCTGCATCTGTGCAGTTGGCAGTTGGACTTGACTTATAAGTGAGTGTTAGTAATGGTTTGGAATGGAATTATCATCAAGCCTTTTCTTAGCATCAGAGAATTATGGTAATTTATGTTTGTTTTTAATATTATTCCCATTAATTACAGTAATTTATGTTTGCTTTTAATTATGATCTCAATTTTGCAGATACAACTTCAGTGCGGTCCTTTCAGTCATATTCATCTGGTATTGTTTTTTCAATAATAATTTCTGTTAAACAAATTTCATTAACATACAATACCTTTGGCATACTAATGATGTCCAATAAATTTGATAATGAATTTCATTAACACATTACATTGGCATACTAATAATGTTCAATAAATTTGATAATGAATGTCATTAACACATTACTTTGGCATACTAATTGATGTCTAATATATTTCATAACAAATTTCATGAACACACTACTTTGATATACTAATGATGTTCAATAAATTCCATAAAAAATGTAATTAACACATTATTTTGACATACTAATGATGTTCAATAAATTTTATAAAAAAAATTCATTAACACATTACTTTGACATACTAATGATATTCAATACATTTCATAACAAATTTCATTAACACAGTGACATTACTTTGACATACTAATGATGTTCAATAAATTTCATAAAAAATATCATTAACACACTACTTTGGCATACTAATGATGTCCAAGAAAGGTGATGATTTTGTTTCTATAATATTTCTCATAATTAGCATTTTAATATAAACAAACTAAAGTTTAGAAAATTAAGACAATCTGAAAGTGTCAAATAAAATTTGTAACTTATGTCCTAATTTCAGTACTGATGTTTTAAGTTATTGCATGTTAATTTCCAGCTCCATTATAATTTACAACACTGTGTGAATTCATTTATTTTTGAGGGTATTAATATTCATACTTTTGCCAAAAACATTTTTATTTGTACTTAAATTAATGGATTGTGGATGGGATTCTGTAGTTTTCACAGAGGGATAATTATTGTTTGTTGCATCTTTTTATTCATGATTTGTAGCAACCACAAAATCCATGAAAATAGTAAATACACAGTAATTTAATTGTGTAAATAAAAATGTTGTTATTATTCTATATTCCATATTGCAAGTATATCATGATGTCTGAGTTCTATATGATTGTATCTAGATATTATATGATTATATCTGGGTGTTGTATGATTGTATCTGGGTGTTGTATGATTGTATCTGGGTGTTGTATGATTGTATCTGGGTGTTGTATGATTGTATCTGGATATTATATGATAATATCTGGGTGTTGTATGATTGTATCTGGGTGTTGTATGATTGTATCTGGGTGTTGTATGATTGTATCTGGGTGTTGTATGATTGTATGGGTATTAGAGTATATGATTATATATGGGTAGTATATGATTATATATGGGTATTACAGTATGTGATTATATCTGGGTATTACAGTATGTGATTATATCTGGGTATTACAGTATGTGATTATATCTGGGTATTACAGTAAGTGATTATATCTGGGTAGTATATGATTATATCTGGGTATTACAGTATGTGATTATATCTGGGTATTACAGTAAGTGATTATATCTGGGTAGTATATGATTATATATGGGTATTACAGTATGTGATTATATCTGGGTATTACAGTTTGTGATTATATCTGGGTATTACAGTATGTGATTATATCTGGGTATTATATGATTATATCTGGGTATTACAGTATGTGATTATATCTGGGTAATTATGATTATATCTGGGTATTACAGTATGTGATTATATCTGGGTAATTATGATTATATCTGGGTATTACAGTATGTGATTATATCTGGGTATTATATGATTATATCTGGGTATTATATGATTATATCTGGGTATTATATGATTATATCTGGGTATTATATGACTTGCATCTGGGTATTATATGATTATATCTGGGTATTATATGATTATATCTGGGTATTATATGATTATATCTGGGTATTATATGATTATATCTGGGTATTATATGACTTGCATCTGGGTATTATATGATTATATGTGGGTATTATATGATTATATCTGGGTATTATATGATTATATCTGGGTATTATATGATTATATCTGGGTATTATATGACTTGCATCTGGGTGTTGTATGATTATATCTGGGTATTATATGATTGCAGCTATGTGTTGTATGATTATATCTGGGTATTACTGTATATGATATTGTATATGATTATATCTGGGTATTATATGATTATATCTGGGTATTATATGATTATATCTGGGTATTATATGACTTGCATCTGGGTGTTGTATAATTATATCTGGGTATTATATGATTGCAGCTATGTGTTGTATGATTATATCTGGGTATTACTGTATATGATATTGTATATGATTATATCTGGGTATTACAGTATATGATTATATGTGAGTATTATATAATTATATCTGGGTATTATATGAATTTATCTGGGTATTATATGATTATATCTTGTTATTACAGTATATGATTATATCAGAGTGTTATATAATTATATCTGGATATTATATGAATTTATCTGGGTATTATATGATTATATCTTGTTATTACAGTATATGATTATATCAGAGTGTTATATGATTATATCTGGGTATTATATTGTTTGCTCTACTGATTACTCCTAACAAACTGCATAGACCCATATCTGCTAGCACTTTATGTGACAGTAGATCTGGGTCTCTGCAGTTTGCAGCTAGACTCGACTTATCAGTGAGTATATACAGTACTTGCTATTGAATCACCCTAATACACTTGGGCTAATGCATACTGCTAGTAGATGTGTAGAATTTAACCTTATATGTTACTAACAATGTGCCCACTAACAACTTGAATAAGAAAGAGTCTCTTACAGTACAATAAATTAAAGATTTCACATCGTCAAAAACACCACTATAATACGATGGTCAGGGTCCACACAGTGCCCTTGTATTATGTAATGTAGCACGTAATACTGAGACAAGTCAGTTAACTGAAGAAAAGGTTGCATGTGTATCCTCTAGGCAATTCAAGAAGGGATGGGGTGTCACTGTGTTGTCTTCTGATCAAAACTATGAGCTTCAGTAAAGTTGTTATGAGCTTAAATTGATGCACATTAGACAAGAAATAGTGGCAACACAGTGATTACATATATGATATTTAATTTTCTGCAGATGACCTTGTATTTGTACATATATGTTTAGGAAATAGACAACGGAATAGCATGAATAGTTCAAGTATGTGTCTTCTCACCGACTGATCTCATTGCATCCATAACAATGAATCCATAATAGCTCCATTAAAAATATGTGCAAAGAAGCATACTTTTTCATTATCCCAGTATAGATCATGATGTGTCTGAATTAAGTGCAAAAAATGAAGCAAAGAACAACAGAAGGAAAGATATAGCACAATTACATATCAGTATGCATATGTACATGTTTCAGGGTCACTAAATAGTGTCTGTATAAATTTAAAATCTCTAGAATTTTCTGTCACATTCCATTCAAATCTGAAAACCGTATATACTCGGGTATAAGGTTATACCAACTGCAAACTGCATAGACCCAGATCTGACATCTCATAATGTGCCGGCAGATCTGGGTCTATGCAGTTTGTAAGGACTAATCAGTCGAATAAACAACATAGACCCTGATCTGCTGGTGCATTATGCGACGGCAGATCAGGGTCTATGTTGTTTGCATTTGGACCAGAATTATACACGAGTATATACAGTACTTAATTCCCAGCAAATAAACTTTTATAAACATATGAAACACCACACACACAAACAAAATATATTGTACTATTTATTTAGGGATAGACATCCCGGATAGAGTTTATTGTTTTCTGGACAAAGAACTGATTGATTTTCAGCTGCTGGTCGATTGATCATCTGACAATTGGCTGACAACATGGCCAAGCCACATTTTCATAAAGGTAGCTTTTGTTATGTGATTTTTTTTTGTTTCAAAGCAGCACACAATAGATGCAACAAAAACCATTTGCTGTGCAATTAACCTTAATGATTTGCAATTAATTATGTATGTACATTAATTGATTTATCAAGTTTGGGTGATAAACTAAATTTAACAGCATTGGTGGGCTATTATTTACCCTGGATTGAACAACAATTGTACACACAATGCATTGTAGAAAAATGTAAAGAAAAGTTATATTAGTTTTATTTTTGAAGGTTCAGTCCAAATTAGATTAACAATTATCAGCTTTTTTAAGAGCAGACATCTTTCAAGAAAAAGCTAGCAACAAAAGCAGTGACTGACCACATATTTGAAACAAACATTTACAGATATAAATTTTAGCATCTTTATTCATTTACAGTAAAAGTGCTAAGACAATTTTGTTCTTCAAGAATACAACACATTTTACCAGATTAACAAAGGTAGCTCTAATTTACTTTGGCAATAAAACTTTGTAGTAATTCAAATATCAGTCAAAGCAGTGAACAGATTGTACTTGTATAATTTTGGGATCCACATTAAGACAGTGTTATATCAGAATTTGTATTCTAATGAAGTGCATTATAGCAGGGTTTCCATGTATTTAAGTTGTTCTTAAATACAAAATTTTATTTGTATTAGGAATATCTATTTAATTTTTAATAGATTATAGATTAGTGTTCATAAATGGTAACTTTGTTTAATGCCTTTTTGCACTCCATAAATTTATGTGAAACTTTGGGATCTGCAACTAATACTACCATATACATGTATAACTAACAATGTGTATATATCATGAAATGGCCTTTACTTAGAAAATTGGTATCCCATGAAAATTGGTATCCAATTAAAACTTAATCCAATGAAAATTGGTACCCCATGAAAAAATAGTGGATTCACAGTATTGATAAGTAACACATGCGGTACATACTAGTAATACAAAAAAGTTGTACAAATTAAATTAATATAATAAATGTCAATCAACAGAAAGAAGCTGTCATGATTTGAAATTATGTTAAAACAACAGCACTTTAAGTAATTAATGATGACAATGAGCATATAGAAAAACTCTCAGCATGAATTAGCACAGATACGGTTAGTATGAAGTGAATCTGCATCCCTAGTGAAGTGCATACCATATATACTTGTTCATAAGTTGAGTCCAACTAGAAACAGCACAGATTCAGATCTGCTGTTGCATAATATGCCTGAAGATCTGGATCTGTTGAGTTTGTTAGGAGTAGTCAGGAGAACAAACAACATAGACTCTGATCTGCTGGCACATTATGCAATGGCAGATCAGGGTCTGTGTTGTTTGCAGTTGGACTAGAATTATAAGTGAGTATATATGGTAGTTTATTATGATATGGATATAATGAATTCTGGACACAATTAAGACATTTATGGTGTTTAGAGAGGTTCATTATAAAATGAATTAAAGACAATGAAGACATTTACGGTGTCTCGAGAGCTTCGTTATAAAATGAATTATGGAGACAATGAAGACATTTACGGTGTCTCGAGAGGTTCATTATAAAATGATTTATGGAGACAATGGAGACATTTATGGTGTCTCGAGAGGTTCATTATAAAATGAATTATGGAGACAATGAAGACATTTATGGTGTCTCGAGAGGTTCATTATAAAATGAATTAAGGAGACAATGAAGACATTTATGGTGTCTCGAGAGGTTCATTATAAAATGAATTATGGACACAGTGAAGACATGGTGTCTTGAGAGGTTCATTATAAAATGAATTATGGACACAGTGAAGACATGGTGTCTTGAGAGGTTCATTATAAAATGAATTATGGACACAATGAAGACATGGTGTCTTGAGAGGTTCATTATAAAATGAATTATGGACACAATGAAGACATTTATGGTGTCTCGAGAGGTTCGTTATAAAATGAATTATGGACACAATGAAGACATGGTGTCTTGAGAGGTTCATTATAAACTAGTCTTACTGTATATAGTACAAGTCTTCACTCAAATCAACATGTAATATGCTGTAATATAAAATAACACCCCCATATTATATACAGCTCCTCATTACTTAGTATTAAGTTTTCTTTTTTCTTGTCAAATTAGCCAGTAAATACTCAGATATTAGCTAGAATTAGTGTACTCTATTATACTAGTGATTTGAACCAATTAACATCGATACTGATCTGCCTGTTCATTATGCTGGCAGATCAGGAGTCTTATTCTGCTTGTTCTGCTAGCGATGTTAACCAAATAACATAGACACTGATCTTAGCTAGAATTAGTGTACTCTGCTTGTTCTAATTTGAACCAAATAACATTGATACTCATCTGCCTGTTCATTATTCTGGCAGATCAGCAGTGTAATTCTGCTTGTTCTATTAGTGGTGTTAACCAAATTACAGAGACACTGATCTGCCTGTACATTATTCTGGAAGATCAGGAGTCTATTTTGTTTGTTCTACTAGTGATTTGAACCAAATAATATAGACACTGATCTGCCTGTTTATCATGCTGGCAGATCAGGAGTCTATTCTTTTTGTTATATTCATGATTTTAAACAACTAACATAGACACTGATCTGCCTGTACATTATTCTGGCAAATCAAGAGTCTATTCTGCATATTCTATTCATGATTTTACACCAATAACACAGACACTGATCTTCCTACACATTACGCTGGCAGATCAGGAGTCTATTTTGCTTGTTCTATTAATGATTTTACACAAATAACACAGACACTGATCTTCCTACACATTATGCTTGCCGATCAGGAGTCTATTTTGCTTGTTCTATTAATGATTTTATACCAATAACACAGACACTGATCTTCCTACACATTATGCTTGCAGATCAGGAGTCTATTTTGCTTGTTCTATTAATGATTTTACACAAATAACACAGACACTGATCTTCCTACACATTATGCTGGCAGATCAGGAGTCTATTTTGCTTGTTTTCTATTAATGATTTTACACAAATAACACAGACACTGATCTTCCTATACATTATGCTGGCAGATCAGGAGTCTATTTTGCTCGTTCTACTAGTGATTTAAACCAAATAACATTGACACTTGTCTGCTTGCACATTGGTAAATATGGCTAATGAACTGAACTATAAAATAATGTACAGTGGAAGGCAATTTAGTCTCAACAACAGTATGAACTATAAAATAATGTACAGTGGAAGGCAATTTAGTCTCAATAACAGTATGAATTATAAAATAATGTACAGTGGAAGGCAATTTAGTCTCAATAACAGTACGAACTATAAAATAATGTACAGTGGAAGGCAATTTAGTCTCAATAACAGTATGAATTATAAAATAATGTACAGTGGAAGGCAATTTAGTCTCAACAACAGTATGAACTATAAAATAATGTACAGTGGAAGGCAATTTAGTCTCAACAACAGTATGAACTATAAAATAATGTACAGTGGAAGGCAATTTAGTCTCAACAACAGTATGAACTATAAAATAATGTACAGTGGAAGGCAATTTAGTCTCAATAACAGTATGAATTATAAAATAATGTACAGTGGAAGGCAATTTAGTCTCAACAACAGTAACAACCAATGCTTTATGCAGCCATAAAAGTTTATAAGGGGTTATTTTTGCTGCTATGGATGTTTACGAAATAGCAGTATAAATGGTTGATATCCTTTTTTGTGTTCATTTTTGCATGTTAAGGGGGCCAAGTAGCAATGAATTATAATGCATAATAAATGTTTATTTGTTTATATCCTATGGATAGACAAGATTCTAAAAAAGTTGCAGCATATAAAAGTACCTGTTCTGTTAACAGACTCCAGATTTGGGAACGAACAATCTCACCTTGCACTCCTTCAGATTTAGGAGAGTGGATATGATATCATATGAAAAAAAAAATTTGATACTTTACAGTTAATTAATCAGCATAAAATCAATACTTAGTGTATGTCTTCACAGACTGGCAACTGATTTTTTTTATAAAAGAATTTGACAAAGGATAACAGGCCAACACTAAGTGAATAGATCTTGGTTGCCAGCCAGTGTCTTTATACTTTGAATTTGTAACACATCAATTAGGACATAGGGTACTAGCATAACTAGTATAAAATATTGAGAGTGCTAGACCATAGGGTACTAGCATAAATAGTATAAATATTGAGAGTGCTGGACCATAGGGTACTAGCATAAGTAGTATAAAAGTTGACATATATATATATAATTTACAGTTGTCGAAAAAAAAAAAAGGATCTGAATTCAGAAGTAGAAAGATTCTTATGTTCATAATATTCAAATGCTAATGGTTGTTTTCTTTGCATATATAGTCCCCATATCAGAAAATCAGCTTTCAACAGAAGTAGTATTGATATCCTTTTGAGAAAATCATTTTTGTACATGACTTTTTGGTCAATCTACAGGAGAATACACAAAGATAAAAGTGACCTTCAGCTGAATAGTTTACTCTGGTAAAATTACAAAAACGGTCAAGGAGGACTTTGATATGTCACTTTTGTAATAGACGATTTTGAAATACCAAAGATTTGCATTCCCTCCCTGACCCTTTTTTTTAAGCATTGGCTACAAATTGGTAGTCTGCATTAAACAAGGACTGCTATTCATGACAAGTCAGTAGCTAGTGGTGCTACATAGAGTTGTTGTTACTGCTATTCATGACATGTCAGTAGCTAGTGGTGTTACATAGAGTTGTTGTTACTGCTGTTCAGGACAAGTCAGTAGCTAGTGGTGCTACATAGAGTTGTTACTGATATTCATGACAAGTCTGTAGCTAGTGGTACTACATAGAGTTGTTGTTACTGCTATTCATGACAAGTCTGTAGCTAGTGGTACTACATAGAGTTGTTGTTACTGCTATTCATGACAAGTCAGTAACTAGTGGTACTACATAGAGTTGTTGTTAATGCTATTCATGACAAGTCAGTAGCTAGTGGTACTACATAGAGTTGTTGTTGCTGCTATTCATGACAAGTCAGTAGCTAGTGGTACTACATAGAGTTGTTGTTACTGCCTGAGAATAATGTTCAGAGGTAACTGGGTTATTTCCTAAGGGAAGTTATTTGGAAATTATCTATTTAAGATGTAAAAGTTATTTATATCATATATACCCATGTAGAAAATACACCAAACTATGGACAACATATGCCCAGATCATTTGCCATTGTGTAGTGTGCTGGCAGATCAGAGTTTTTGCTGTTTGCTTGAAATCTTTAAACAGTAATCTAAAGGCACATTTTGCTACCACAGATTTAGGTCTGTCTGAGTTCTAGATAACAATGTATGTACCATATATACTCGCATATAAGTTCATACCAACTGCAAACTGCATAGATCCAGATCTGCCATCACATAATGCACCGGCAGATCTGGGTCTATACAGTTTGTAAGGACTAGTCAATAGAACAAACAACATAGATCCTGATCTGCTGGTGCATTATGCGATGGCAGATCAGGGTCTATGTTGTTTGCATTTGGACCTGGATTATACGCGAGTATATACGGTAAGTGGGTATTTTACTCCCTGCATAGGTACTAATTGCATGTTATGAAATCCAGTGTGGTGTTCGGTATACACCACAAAACACAAACTTATGATCCAAGACTGACTTTTATTCATCAAGATTTTAATTGTTCATTTAAGAATGCATCGAATGCCTTAATAGTGACTTAGTGACCAAAACTAATTCAGGGTGTGCTTGATTATGTAGCTTTATTTGAGTGAGTTTTCTCACAATGATCAAGTACTATCATTTCAGACATGCATGGAACATCCAGAACATGTCCCAGTAACATAATTTATATTGTTTGAATGCACTATCATAAAACATTAGCTTTGCTTATGGCAGGGAAACTTTGGACTAAATGCTTAAAATTAAATTATTTTGCTTAATTTGAATGAATACAAAAAATTTGGCAATGCATTTTTAGTCAATTTATTTACATAAAATAAGCAAACATGCTGCATTTCCAGAGCGCTGTGTCTTTGCAATAAAATAACATAATAATAAGATCATTTTAGTTGGATACGTTTTATACACAATCATATACAGAATACATAATAATATGCTGTTTTAGTTAGATACATTTTATACACAATCATATACAGAATACATAATATGCTGTTTTAGTTGGATACATTTTATATACAATCATTTACAGAAACCATATCATGAAAATTACACTATTTCTGTAAGCAATAAGTGTCTAAAACATCATATATCAGGCTTGGAACTCCTGTATCATTGTATGATATTGTCTTGTCTATATTTTTGGTATACTTTTTATTAATATTTTAGCTCACCTGGCCATAAGACCAAATAAGTGTATGCTGTAGTCCTACATCTGGTGTGCTTTGTCAATTCTCTGTGATCCTTTTTCCATCAGCAACTGCTATTTTCACTGCACAAAATCTTTTGATCCAGTTTCAGCCAAACTTATAAGAGAGCATTCTGGCATAAAGGTCTTTAGAATATATACCGGCAATACCAGTCTGCCTTCAAATATGGCCACCATTACTAAAATATTTAAAACAAGATTTAAAGGATTTCTTCTAAAATACTGCCAAAAAGAATTTGACCAACTTTGAGAGAAAGCATTTTCACATAAAGACCTTTTAGCTTTATACAAATGATGCTGATCCATCATCAGATATGGTTGTCATTGCTAAAATTAGAAAATCCTTCAAATATCATCTAGAATACTTTTAAACAGAATTTGACCAAATTTGACAACATTCTGGCATAAATTAAGGCCTTTTCATTTTTTTTTTTACAAATGATACTGATTCATAATTAAATATGACTGTCATTACTATAAATAGAAAAACCTTTAAATGACTTCTCAAAAACTGCTGAACAGAACTGGAACAAATTTGACAGAGAGCATCCTAGCAGAAAATCCTTTCATTTTGTTTGTTTTTTGTATAAATAATGCCAATCCACTGTTGAATATTGCCACTGTTACTGAAATTAGAAGAAAAAAAAACTTTCAAGCAACTTTTTCTCAAAGACCAGTCAACAGAATTTGACCAAAACTTAGAATAAGCTTCCTGGCAAAAAGTCTTTCAAGTTTGCGCAAATGATGTCAATCTTGTTTTCAATAAGGCTGCAGTTACTAAAAAAAACAGCAAAGCCCTTCAATATCAGAAAGCATAATAACCCAGATTATTGGCATTTGGTTTTGAAGTAACTCTCAGCCAGGTAAGTGGTCTCAGATCCACTTGGACCTCTTATATAATGTATGAATAGTCACATTATAATTGTTACTTGTATTTGCAATTTTCAGTTCATTAATAAGTAAGTTTTGAAGTCTTTAAGTAAGAAAAAGGTACTCTGCACAATAAATTCAAATATAAACAATAATTATTATTTTCATGAGAAATTGTGAATGAAATATAAGAGTGTGTGAAAAATTATAGACAGAATGGTACTAGATCAAAAATAGTAGGATTCCAAACCATTCAAGTATTATTAGTTTAATAATTAAACTTGGAAAGTCATTTATCAGCATATCTTAACAACAATTTTTTTCTCCACAGCCAAATCTGCAGTTAATCCAAAGCGGCACACATCATGTAAAGTGCCAACTGACCCACCCGAGTTCACAGCGGGGGTGACATCACCTATACCACGGCGACGCAGATTCTTTCCTTCAAAGAACAGCATGATTTTCAACTACCCAGAGATGCCACCTGGAGAAAAACTGTACCTGTGGAGTATGGAGAGAATTTACAGCGCCAAAAACTTAATGGCCCTGAAGAAGGATCAGTATATGCAGCTACTGCAGCGGAATAGCCGAGGTAAATACCGTATTTTATTATATACCTACCAATATTCTACCTAAGAAAGAGACATAATTTTACCATCATTTCCTACAAGCAGGAAAATGGTACTATCGTTTTCTAATTCCATATTACCATACTCTCAAACGAGGCTGGAACTACTTTATCCTCAAGGTTTCCTGGTGACAATAACAGCGCCCCTAGCGACGGAATTCCAACACTAGCAGTAAACAAAGCTCTCACAGCGATGTTAGTGAAGAAACCTTGCGTTATATGTAAAATATCTGAAAGGTCTAAACCATGTTTTTGTCACAACAACAATAAAAAACATTTATTCCTTTATTTTAAAGTATTAAAATATAGCCAAAAGGCTCGTCTGAAACAAGATCACATTTTCAAATCGCATACCAAAACATTACATTTGTACAGTACAACCCATTTTACGGAAGTTCATAAATGGTAACGTTAGGTGAATACCGTATTTGCATGAGTGGTTACTGTCATTTTTCTACAAGGGTTAGATTTTTAAAGGGCCCAGTGGTTCATTTTGCTAAAAATGGCACATTTCTCTGCTTTAACTCTGAAAAGTGTACAGCTCTTACTGCAAAGGTGTGTGTTTTGGATGGGTGGGGTTAACACCTCTAAATCTGCCCCTGAACAGCATAGACATAGACTAAGATCTGCCATCACACACTGCCAGTGCTGTATGTGATGGCAGACAGGTCTATGATGTTTGTTCCATTTATGATTTAAATCAAACAGCACAGACTATGATCTGCAGGTGCTGTATGTGATGGCATATCTTGGTATATAATGATTGTTCCATTTATCATTTCAATCAAACAGCACAGATTGTGATCTGTGGTACATTTTACAACAGCAGATATGTGCTCTTCATAGTCATTGTGTACATTGTTCATGGATGAATAAAGCACTTGTATTGCGTCATTGACATCTATAATCGATAGATTTTGCCTTTGGGATAAAACATTTTTTGTGTGCCTCGGTAAATGTTTTAATGATGTAATCTATGTATAATTGTCTTTCTTATATAATAAATTCAATATCAGGGCAGATCCACTATTTTTTTAAGATGGTTCAAGTTTGAGAGGGGGTGGCTTGTTTTTACAGGAATGGCAAACTTTCTCTGTTGTCCATTAAAAAATCACCAGTTTTTGAAAATTCTATAGTTATTACAAAGCAGGGATACAAGCTATAGTTATTACAAGTATACGTGCTTCTTACAGGCTTAAGTAAAACATCAGCTAACCGTATTGTCCTTAATTTTGTGTACCTTGTAATATTTTGTACACCATCAATAAAAAGCATAATTATTTTTTGTACTTTAATATTTTATGTTAGGAAAAGTTTGCAGATTTCAGTAAGAATGAACTGAAAATGATAATTTTATTAGCTCACCAGGCTGTAGGCAAAGTGAGCTTATGCTCTGGTCCTTCATCCGCTGTGTATTGTTCATTCAAAATTGCTATTTACATCTTCTTCTCCAAAAATGCTTGACCATTTTGCAGTAGATGCAATCCATCATTCAGGGTTGTCACCATTATTACTAAAGTAGAAAAACCTTTAAACAACTTCTCAAAAACCACTCTTCATAATTTGTTCAAATGATAACTGTCTGCCAAATATGGCCACTAGTACTAAAAATAGAAATACCTTTAAATGACCTCTTTTCAAAAACTGCTAAACAGAATTTTACCAAATTTCACAGAAAGCATATTGGCATGAAGGACTTTTAAGTTTGTACAAATGATGCTGATGTGCCATCAAATATATACGCTGTTACTACTAATAGAAAATATGTTAATGTCTTTCAAAAATGACATCAGCAGAATTTGACCAAATCTGACAGAAAGCATTCTAGCATGAAGGGCTTTTAAATTTGTACAAATGATGCCAATTTGCTATCAAACAGAGCTGCTGGAACTAAAAATAAATGGTTAAAAACTTCTTACAAGCTGCTGTACAGAATTTGACCACGTTTGTCAAAAAGAATCTGAGCTTGAAGGCCTTTCATATTTATAGAAATGATGCTGATGTACCATCAAATATGACTGCCTTTACTAAAAACAGATAAACATTTACACAACTGAATTGAAAAAAGATGCTTAAGAGAATTTGACAGAAAACATTCAGGCATTGAGGCCTTTCAATATTGGACACATAATGCTGATATGCCATCAGTATGGATGAAGATATAAAAACTGGAGAAACCCTGAAACAGTTGTTTTCATAACAAATGCAGTTAACAGCATTGGAAAAAAAAGCATCCTACTAAGCCAACTTCTCTTTTGTTTGGCTATTAAGCAGATATCAGGCAGGTGAGTGATTGCAGGCTCACCTATGCCTCTTGTTATAATTACCTATAATTATGGGAAAAATAATTAATGAAAATTGTACAGAAAATTGCCGACAATATGCTATGTTGAAATAGTATGTGAAATTTTGATGTTTGAATCTAATTTATTGACTGGTTAAGTGGGGTTTAACAGCAATCAGCACATGAAAGACTATTTGAACCACCCCAAGCATACAAGTCCTTTAGGACAGAAATTTTGAATTTTAATTATGACATACCTCATAATTTATTTACATAATGTATAATTTATAACAAGGATATTCTTAATTTTTCTCTAATTGTTTTCACCATTTTACATCAGTCAAACTATTTTATCTACAACTAAAGGTATGATGTATTGCTATGTTATTGTCTTGGCTATTACTTTATCAACCTGATACATCCTTTATGCTTGGGACAGTTCATTAAGTGCCAAGGCAATGGGGGTCAAGTACCTTGTCTAAAGTCACACCATCGCAGCCAACCTGGGCTGGTCTGGACAGGATTTGAACCCATATTCCATTTATTGCAAGTCTGTCATATTACTGGCTTATGTCAAAAAACAACTCAAACCAGCTGGAACTTGACATGGGTATAAAAGAATGTTTTGTGTTAATTCAAATTACTGTGTTCCTGTGTTCTTTTATGTTGCAGTATGTAAATGTATTAAGAAAATCTTTGATTTTTGGTGCATCAGATCTGACAAAAATTGGTCACGACTGGGACATTAGAATCTAACTGATATTGACATTTGGGTGGTATTTTAAATACAACAAAGTCAAAACAAATAATAAAACTGGGACACAATAAAATGTTTGATATGAGTAGTAAAAGCCTGGTTTTATCAAATTTCACTGCATACTTTTCTTTCTACCTAAAGGTGTCCACAGCTATCAGGAATATTTGAAGTACATGAGATATATCAACCGACCCAAAACAGCCGCACTTCCAAGTAAAACTGGACGGAGCAGACCAATGAGTCCGACAAAATCAGTTAACAGGTTTGTTAAGGATTTGAATATTTGTCAAGACTGAGATCAAAGCAGTGTACTTTTGTATAGCCAGTTCACATTAATCCATCTTTAGAGTCTAGCTGTTAATTGAAAATTTGACGTTTACTCAGCATTCCACTTGATGTGACATTTTTATCATATTTTTTCTCTGTGTTTACTGTGAAACAAACTGTGAGAAGTGTAGAACCGGATCTACCAAGGCATTAGGCCTGTCAGATCAAGGTCAAAACTATTTGAGCTGCTTGTGATTTTATATGAACAGTGACCTGCAATGGAGGAAAATTATGATTTCATATGAACAGTGTAGACCCAGATCTGCCTTGGAGGAAAATTAGGCCTGTTAAATCAAGGTCAAAACTATTTGTCTGCTTATCATTTTATATGAACAATGTAGACCTAGATCTGCCATGGAGGAAAATCAATCCAGTCAGATCAAGGTCAAAACTATTTGGTTTGCTTTTGATTTTATATGAACCGTGTAGACCCATATCTGCCATGGAGGAAATCAAACCTGTCATATCAAGGTCAAAATTATTTGGTCTGCTTATGATTTCATATGAACACTGTAGACCCAGATCTGCCATGGCATTAGGCCTGTCAGGTCAAGGTAAAAACTATCTGGTCTGCTTACGATTTCATATGATTACTGTAGACCCAGATCTGCCATGGCATTAAGCCTGTCAGATCAAGGTCAAAACTATCTGGTCTGCTTACGATTTCATATGATTACTGTAGACCCAGATCTGCCATGGCATTAAGCCTGTCAGATCAAGGTCAAAACTATATGGTCAGCTTACAATTTCATATGAACACTGTTGACCCAGATCTGCCATGGCATTAGGCATGTCAGGTCAAGGTAAAACTATTTGGTCTGCTTATGATTTCATATCGACAATGAAGACTCAGATCTGACATGGCAGTATAATGTCCAATGAGATCAGGGTCAAAGTTGTTTGGTCTTCTTACAGTTTCATGTGAACATCATAGAGTCAGATCTGCCGCGGCAGCATTATGTTCTGTCAGGTCAGGGTCAAAGCTGTTTGGTCTGCTTACAATATCTTATGAACAGTGTAGACCCAGATCTGCCATGGCATAATGTCCTACCAGATCAGGGTCAGAACTACTGTAGTATAATTTATTTTCATGGTTCTCAATTTTTGTTGGTTTTGTAAAAAAAAAAAGACATTTTGGTGGGTACTTAAATTTGTGGTTTTGCCTGTCAAAGTTTGCATATATGTAGATATTTAATTCTGTGGATTAACATCTACAAATACCCCAAATAAAGAATATAAAAGAACAAAAACTGTGCCATCCCTTCAATGGTTAAAACAGTACTACCATCTGTACGAGCACAAATCAAACACCTGTCATGATCAATCACTTACACTCAACATCAAATGGAGCCGACACAGCCAACAACACTAATCAAATTGGTTATTAAAGTGCATGTGTATGATCTCTCCCTTAAAACACTGTCCATAAAGTTGCTGCATCAGTTATACTTTCTGACGACTATGGCCTTAACACAGTGGTTTAAGAGTGATGAAATTCAACTTAGAACCCCATTGGTTCTGATAATGTCATCATTCCACATGTGAACCAAACACTTGACCAGCAGCCGCTTGCTCAGTGCAGTTGGCAAGTAGTGTCATGTGCCCATCAAAGTGCAAAGATGCTAACTAAATTGAATTGCAATGCAATCACCCCTTTGTTTGAGCCTGCCTCATGTCTGAACCAACTTCAACCGCTAGAGTTTACTTAAAACTTCATCAATCAAGCTGATTCATGCTGAATGGATAATTGTGGATTACACAAGAATGTGTGCTTTGAGAATGCTAAACTTTTTTAATTCAACAATTTGAGGATTATTTATCTGACGAACATTTGTGTGTACCAGCAGACTTGATTCACATGATGTTGATTCAGCTGGTTTTGTCCAAAAATCAGTGAAGTGTGAGCTTAAATACTCTGCAGTAGTTAGAGTATATACCTAGTGTTTCATTAATAATTGTGCTTCAAGCAATAGTTCTAGCATTTTAGAATCATGTTGTTCATTGGGATTAAGCATGCATGGATAAAATGAGACATGCTTTCACGAGGATTTAAATTTTTTGACAACAGTTTCGCTTGAATGAAGAATTAATTTGAATAAGTATTAAATCTAATTTTCATATGCTAGTATCATTTATTATTCTTTCTTTCATTTTTAGTGATACTAGTGTTTGAATATCTTATGCCTTTTCTCGTTTCTCTCTATCCTTATGTCACAACACATCGATTTAAGGCAGTGAGTGGAAATTACATCTACCAGATACCGTATAGATACGTGTGCACTGAAACAATATAAAATGTATTATAATTCGTTTGTTTTAAAGGGTTAAAATAAAACAAACACATGTACAAATTTATATCTTATTACCAGATTACAGAAATGACGTTGATTTATCAAATAACTTTATTAATCTCTAGGAATGAAACAGAGTAAGAAAAAGGAGGGGGTCTTCTTTGTCATATGTGGCTAATATTTAATTGGATCATTAAATTCGTGGTTCAGGGGAAACAACGAAATCCATGAAAATTGGTGTATCCATGGTGGCATAATGTTTTGTCAAATCTGGTAAAAGCAATTGGATATGCTTATGATTTCAAATGAACAGCATAGACCCAGCTCTAGCATGGCATAATGTCCCATCCGATTAGGGTCAGAACTATTTGGTCTGTTTATGTTAGTGGCAACTTCTTGATAAATATAAATTGGGCAGTGTGTGTTTGTGTGTGTATGGAGGGAGTAGGGGAATAAAAAAATGTCCATAAAAATCCTGTATTTGCAAGCTTGATACTTGAATTATATTCAGTCTGTATAGTGACGGAGATTTTCAGCAAGTTAGGAATGTCAGTGATTAATTTACTTTGAAATGAGTGTTAAAAGTTTTAATTTATAAAACAGGGAAAGACATATTGATGATCACTTACAGTATATACTTGCATATAACCTGATACCAACTGCAAACTGCATAGACCCAGACCTGCCATCGCATAATTCGCCGGCAGATCTGGATCGGTGCAGTTTGTAAGGACTAGTCATTAGAACAAACAGCACAGACCCTGATCTGCCAGCGCATTATGCAATGGCAGATCAGGGTCTATATTGTTTGCATTTGGACCCTGCTTTTATGCGAGTATATATGGTAGTCAATCAGTTGATCACTTTATTGTACAAAAAATCATTAAGAACAGTACAGTGTATACAACATGAATTCAGAATGTACGAAATAATAGTTAACTTTGACAATATGCCATAAATTTCATTGTATGCTTCATTTTTCCCTTTTTCGTCATTATTATTACTCTTTATATTATTACTATTATTATTATTATTATTATTATTATTATAGTGATGAATCCACAAAAGATAATGGACCAAAGCAGGAAACAATAGATAAAAAGTCACGTCCTTCATCAGAAGTTTCACAGAAGTCACGGTCAGAAGAGTTTGAGAGTTCAAAACCTGAGAGTAAGAAGCAAAATAAACCTGAACAGGAGAAACCTGAGTCCTCGAAAGTGGGCGTATCCACTGCCCAAGCAGTCACTGGTATCAGGAGTCCTTCTAGGTCAAGACCAAGCTCCCTAAGGTCAAGAAAGGGGTCAGCAGGGAGTCAAACAAGTTTAGGGTCACAGGAAAATACACAGAGAAAGGACGATGCAAATGTGAAGGATAAACCAAAAGAACCAGTGAAGAGTAAAGCTGAGAAAGAAGAAGGAGAAGACTCTGATAAGCATTCTATTTCAGGGGATGAAAATGATGAAAGAAAGAAAGAACATAAAGAGGGAGTTGACAGACCTTTGTCTCGACGTGGTCACGTTTCTCCAACAGCCTTGGGTAATTGTTTTAAATCAAAGTTAAACTATACTAGTAACTATTTATTAGCTATAAACTTATCTAGATTGCCATGGTATAAAGTGAATCAGGCAACAAGAACATGCTCTGTTGTCCACCAATGCTTGTAAAAATGGTTCAGAAATATTACAGTAGCAGCTGTTGTATACACGGATACATTGTTTGCTAAATGACAGCATGCAATGTTATACATCAGCTAAACATTCATCAAGGCCACTTGTTGATTTAGGTCATTTTCTCTTGGTCAAAACATTCATAAATGTTTCCTGTTAAGTTTGAGCTTTTTTTGGTTCTTGTTGTTTTAAAGCAAACTTTTTTAGTTTAACTTGGGCAGATAGTTCATGCTTTTAGTACAGTCTTACTTAATACTCCAATATTTGAATGAGTTATCTACCTTCTTCCAGTGATTTCCCCCCTTATGTGCGTTATCACATGATCAAATTACTGTATTGTCTGTCATTTTTTGTATTAATTAATTTTTTGGTACAAAAATCATATTTAAAATATTATAAATTTTTACAGATTCTTAAGTTCAGATATTTGCAGAATGTTTATAATAAAAATACATAGTTTTATGTCCTAAAAAAGAGAGGACAAAAATAATTATGATATTTATGGATTGATAGTATACAAGAATTTGGATAATGACAGTCTGTCCAAGTTGGATATTTTGTAGAAACACCATGAGGTGTTTTGCTTGGTGAATTAGAGTGCCCAGTTCCCCCTGGCTGCTAAGTCAGTAAATCATAGATTACCTCCCTTGGAATGGATGATGGCACTGAAGCAAGTAGAGAGCTTATGTACCTTGCTCATTCAGAGTATCAACATTAGTCGTTTAATTTGGCATGTCACTTTAATGATGATCTGTGAGCTTAGAAAAAATTGGGTTTCAATTTAGGTTTATGATTTGTCGAAACTCAGACTTGTTTTGAAAAGTTGTATGATCTCTATAAAGGCCTGTTGATAATAAGTTGGTAGCACCTCCAGTCAGCCCACTTTTTATTATGTGCCTGCTGAAATGCAGAGCACATATTATTATGATGTCTTTCCATCCATCTGTCTGTTAACTTTTTTTTTCTGTACAGTAACTTTAGTTTTACACTATCTACCTTTACCAGACTTTTTGGATGGCTTGCACTTGGAGTAATGACTAAGTCAACTGATTTGGGGATCAAAAGGTCAAAAGTCAAGGTCAGTATTACTGAAGAATAAAATGGTTTCTGCACAATGCCATTAGTTTTACATCACAGACCTCAATGACACTTTGTGGATGGCTTGCATTTGGGGTATGGAAGAAACCTATTGAATTTGGGGTTAAAAAGTCAAAGGTCAAGGTCACTGATAAATTAAAAAAGGTTTGTGGATGGCTTATACTTTGTGTAAGATAGAAGCCTAAAGATTTTGGGGTCAAAGGTTAATGTCACTGTGACTGAAAAGGTTTAGTTTTGTGGGTTTAATGCCATTTTTCAGCACGTGATAGGCTATACATGGTGGCCAGTATATTTGGTGGAGGAAGAATCTGGGAAAACCCTGGGAAGAATCACTGACCCATGGGAAGCTATGGACAAGCTTTCTCACATATCCACACTGGCCGATCCGAGCCTCGAACCCACATGGACAGAGGTGAGATGTCATTGATCTTGTAAGGGTGAGCACCTTAGACCTCTTGGCCTCCCACAGTGACTGAAAAAGGAAAATGGTTTTCACATAACTTTAGTTCTAGACTTTGTACCTTGACAAAAGTTTGTGGAGGGCTTGTGTTTAAGGTGTTGATTTATGGGGTTAAAAGATCAAAGGTCATGGTCATTGTGACTGAGAAAAAAAAAGTTTTTTTAAACAATAACTTCTATATTAGCACAAGTTCCTTGATCAAACTTTGTGGATGACTTTGCACATAGGGTAAAAAAGAAACCTTAGAGATAGGTTTTGGAGTCTGGTCGTGTTAAATATAATAAGAAAATAGTGGTTTCTGCACTGCTAGTTTAGTTGAAGACCACATACCTTGACCAAAAGTCAAGGTCATTGAGACCCATTGGTCAATAATTTCCAGTGTGCAGTTAGTGGCTTGTATTGGCCTTCAAGGTAGATTATACTAGAGAATCTTGAGAATAAAAAAGCAAAAACACCATTGATGAATAAACCAGCAATGTTTGATTTTTTTTAGAATAGTTAAAGCTGCAGGTTTCATTTTTGTTTGCTTTATGTGCATTGATATATGTACATCTCTGAAGCAAACCGACAAAGCACGGTGCAGAATTAGTATGGAACTAGCCTTAATTCATACTTGCAGGAGGACCTATTGTTCCTTTTATCAAAGGCAAACATGAAAGGCGCACAACGAAACAAGCAGTACATTGAACACAATACATCATGAATATTTATGATGTTACGTGATATTTCCTTTTAGTTCTGTGTCTACAGACCAAAACATTAGTTACTTACACTAAAGGATAAGATATGACAACATATTTATCAATAGCACTTTTGCTGTGATTTGATTAAACAATAATATAAATGGGGAAAATATATATATTCTTTGATGTGTGAAATAATCATATTTAATCTGTAACTATAGTGATGCAGTTTCTTCACAAAACAATTATAAATTAAGAAATTGGGCATGACATGATTTTGTGGCTCTCCAAATTGAGAATAATGAAAATAAATATTTTGCAAAAATATACACCATAGTCAAGAATAAAAGGTAATGCAAAGGGGAATTCATACAGTAATATAGATAAGATTACATGTACATAAGCTTTGATGATTTCCGGTTCATTATTTGTCACACATATTTAAATGTGAACATCTGGCAGAAAAATTAACAAGGCACATGCAACTGTACCAAAACACCCATAATGAATTCTAGGGTTGGCAAAGCAAAGTGTAGGGTACTTGCTGTCACTCAATTGAGTGTCACTATTAAACAATTTGTGACTGACCTAAAACCTGTAATCAACTGAATTAAAACCCAGTCATCTGAAAACAGTGCATGTTTCAAATCAGGGGATGCAAGTATTGTTTTCAAAATTTTTACATCCTAGAGTGTAATCAGTAACAAGATTTCTACAAAAATAACTACTACAAACTGTACAATTTGTGTATATTGTGGTGTTTAAGACAATAGTTTTAAGTAGTCATGAGTTACTAGAACACACACATTATATTAGTTCTACATTGGTATTGGGCACGGATGCACTATAATATTATTGCATCAGCAGCTTCTGTCACTGCTTCAGTACAACATTTCTGATTTGGTATACTGAATCTGAAACAAATAACTTACTTATTAAAGAGAAAAAGGACTGAATATTGAATACCTTTGCCAGATCCTTCTTAAATTTATTTCCACAGCATTTAAAGAAACAGCATACATCTTTTCTGAGTTCTACTCTCTACTTTTTTGTCTGAGATTTATTGGGAATGTTATTATTTTGGAGGATTTTATCTTTCACACATACAGTTTTTATCAATTAAAACTTTGAACATGTCATTTCCACTAGATTGTCAACAGACTTATTAAGTCAATTATTTATTTCTATCAGTTTGCATTTTGTTTCTGATCACTTTTGCATTTGTATCTGATCACTTCTGATCACTACTTAAACCATTTTTTTCTATTCAGTTCAAGAGAAGTTGCAAGAAAAAGATCAGAATTCAACAGATCAAGAGAAGGAAGAAGATCAGAATCAAAAGTCAACAGATCTCAAACAAGGAGAAGCTGCTGATGAAAAAGACAAAAAGAGTGAAGAACATGACTCTCGTCCTTCGACTGTCTTAAGTATCCAGGAGCAGCATGTAGAGAGACCAGAATCAGGAAAGAGCACTTCAAGTAAAGGTAAAGGTGCACAAACACAAACGAGTATTGATGAGGTGGAAGAAAACAAGACAAAATTAAGCAACAGAGCAGAGAGCTTGGTCAGCATTAGTAGTAACAACGACCAACAAATCTCCAGAGCACGTAGAGACTCAATAGATAAAGACACTGATGGGAGAGCAAGCCAAGATGTCCATAGAGCACGTAGAGATTCAGGTGGTGAAGATAGTCCAAGAGAGGGAAATAAAGAAATTCATCGAGCACGAAGAGATTCTGAAGAAACAGAGGATGATAAAGATGAAGCAAGGAGAGGTAGTGGAGAAATTCATGGAGCACGAAGAGATTCCTTAGATGCAGATGATGACAGAAGAGGGAACAGAGATGTGAACAATATTGAATTTTAATAACAAATGATAAAACTTATTACCAATTGAAAGTATCAATGAATAGTTAATAAGTAAAAAAAGACCTCAATTTCACCAAAAAAAATTCATTTTGATAAATTAGGGATTTTGACTTAAGTTTGTAAATGGTAGAAATGCAAGATTTTAATCAACTTTTTCAAACTACAAGGAAAATCGAGATCTCATTATGTCTTGATAGAACTTTTCTTCAGTTATTGAAGAGCATTGATTTTTTTAAAAATATTGATTAAGGCAAATTTAGGTTACCTTACATAGACTTCAAGGCAGGCTTTTTAAACATTAAAGCGTTTACATTGTGACCTAAATTTGTTCACCAGATTACCAGAAGGATGATGGTTGTTGGATTAATCTACCTGCCTCTGAATTCTGATTCTCTTGAAAAGAAGAGCATAGATCCGACTTGTACACGGGTATATACAGTATGTGATGCCCAAGATACTTGTACATGGGTATAAACAGTATGTGATGCCTGAGATACTTGTACATGGGTATATACAGTATGTGATGCCCAAGATACTTGTACACGGGTATATACAGTATGTGATGCACAAGATACTTGTACACGGGTATATACAGTATGTGATGCCCAAGATACTTGTACATGGGTATATACAGTATGTGATGCCCAAGATACTTGTACATGGGTATATACAGTATGTGATGCCCAAGATATTTGTACATGGGTATATACAGTATGTGATGCCCAAGATACTTGTACATGGGTATATACAGTATGTGATGCCCAAGATTATTCTTCTTTATCCTGTTCCTTGATAAGTTTCTGTACAAACTGATGTCAATTATGTTGTTAATTTTTACTGATTAGTCCTAACAAACTGCATAGACCCAGAGCTGCAAGCACATTATGTGAAGGCAGATCTGTGCAGTTTGCAGTTGGATTCGACTTATAAGTGAGTATATCTGAACTCTGAAATCACACTCTACAAATATGGGTGGTATTAATACCACTACCAGATTTTTTTTTTACACCGGGTGCTTCACTTTTTAACAACAGGTGTGTTAAGTTTTTTCACCTAAAAGCAAGGTAATAAGTGGAATGATCCAATTTTATATTTTTGATAAATGAGAACAATTATTCATCTAAAAATCAAGCACGCTTCTAAATTTGTTATAGCTGTGCTTTTTTATTTGTTGACTGATATATATGGTTACACAACTATGCCATTTAAGGTCATGTTAACGTGTACAACACTATGCCATTTAAGGTAATGTTAACATGTTTACTGTGTTAGAAATGACTCGGCAAGACACAAAGAATGTTTGTATTAGTAATAT
The DNA here is from genome assembly GCA_029931535.1 of Margaritifera margaritifera. Lineage (NCBI taxonomy): Eukaryota > Metazoa > Mollusca > Bivalvia > Unionida > Margaritiferidae > Margaritifera > Margaritifera margaritifera. Next base: position 6,330,039 of record JAQPZY010001684.1, read on the forward strand.
GTTTTCAGTATTGACTCTAGGACAGACTCTTAATATAGCTCTGTAAAACATCTTGTCTTTAAGTAACTATTCAGGTCAAATTGTAAAGAATAATTAGTATAAAATTACAATATAAAAATGTAAAATTAGCATATACTGCACAATTTGGTGGTGGTATGATTTTTCCATCAAATGACATTGCTATCATATTGTTCATGTGTAAGAGACAATATTTTGAGCTGAGTAATGTACTTCATTTTTGAGAAGTTTTTATGCAATGGGACCTGAAGGCACATTACAGCGTATTCTTTCATCTCATCATTGTTAGCATGTTGATTACAATAGTAAAACCATGATTAATATCCTCAAATCTTCAAATACAAGATTTTTCCCCTTGCTTGAAATACATTTGTTAAAAATTCTCTCAGTTAATTAATAGAAATATAATTCTCTGTGGCACTCTTTTGCACTCAGCATCATGATGTCACAAACATAATTCTCGGTGGCATTTCGTTGCACTTGGTGTCATGATGTAACAAAAAGTATCAAAATTGTCCTCCATTGAGTTGATTTTACTGCCACAAATTTGAATGTTTGACCAATGAAAAACTGTGTTAGATTCAAAGATAATTTTTTTTAACTTTCTTGTGTTTTGTAGCTGAATTATATCATTTTGTGTCAGAATAGTTTTTGTGATGGGTACAGTAGCTTGTTATATGTTGTGTTATGTATTATATTTATAATTTTGCAAGTCTGTGATATATAATTTCTTAATCAACATTTTGTTTGATGACTTGATAGTTATGTACTCATTTTATTGGCTTAAACTGCCGTACAAAGTACGAGTATTAGGTTAAATTGCCATACAAAGTACGAGTAGTAAGTTAAACTCTTGTACAAAGTACAAGTGAGCTTATGTTGAACCCTGGAAAATTAACACTGTTGGCTTACCTAGCTGGACTTCAGTGTCTGTTTTATTTGGCAACTTGTGATGTACTAGACATGTGTTGCTAATTAAAAAGTTATAGATCCAACATCAAGAACTATACACAAATATCAGAGTATATCTCAGTGACCTGACGGTAAATATCAGTTTAGAAAGTCACTTTTCGAGTGTGCATTACAGTGGGCCACTTTTCGAGTGTGTATTGGTTTTTTTCTCTTTAGTTTGACTATTTATACTCATTTGAAACCGGAAAAGGTGGTGTCCAAATTCTTGTTTTTAGTATCAGATTATGTAAAAATATGCTGATTTTACCACACAAGCTGTAATTTTTTTATTTATTTATTTTAATTCTAAAAATTTCTATCAGCTGTGCAGGCCACCATAACAGATTTTCCAAGATTTATGTTATAAGGCTTTTCAATTACTTGCCCAAAGCTTCCATGCTGCACATAGTTGTGTTCATTAACAATCTCATTTGAGTCATACTAATCAAACAAATGTACTCTGTATGTCTATTGAACTGAATGATTGATTGAATGTGATTTTACTGGCACATCAGTACAACATCAGCTAAATAGTGTCAGGATATACCGCTACATAAAATATATGTTGTCAGAAAGGTCACAACTATATTAAAGGTTAAAATTACAATATCAAAATAACAAATGTAAAAAAATTTAAAATTTGCTATGGTACAGTCTGATACATAATGTAAAATCAATGTAAATGTATGTGTAGAAGCAATTAGGATTTGTTCTTTTGGATATCTGTAGTGGTTGACTTATATATTTTTCCCTAAACTTGGTAAGGGTATTTGATCAGTCAATTTTGTATGTAGCCCAGGGAACTTAGGTGACAGACCCATCTACCCATTTAGAAGTAACCACATAAAAAACAATGGTACTGTATTTACCAGCTTGTAAGTCGAGTCCAACTGCACACAACATAGACTCTGATCTGCTGTTGGATAATGTGCTGACAGATCAGGGTCTATGTTGTTTGTTCTACTGATTATTACTAACAAACTGTGTAGACCCAGATCTGCTGGTGCAGTATGTGACCGCAGATCTGGGTCTGTGCAGTTTGCAGTTGGACTCCACTTATAAGCAAGTACACAGTGGGATACATGTGGTTGACAAGTGAAGTTATTTGTGTTTTTTGTCGATATACCAGTAAGTCGGTATTTGTGTCAAAGCCATATTTTTTTTAAAGATCCTGTTTTATATAGGTATTGTAGTGGTTGATGTATATGAAGCCACTCACTAACCAGCATAGCTGGTCCAAACCTTTTAGACTGGTGGTATGTGGGCCTGACTGTGAGACAGATCAAGTGGATTCAATTCTGATGGCAACAGTTATGCTTTGTATCCCTTCCCTTTACGAAGTTTAAAAGAAAAAAAAATATTTGTGTGTGTATTTTGAATATATTGTATAAATCATTGCACTCTACAGACTGCCCAACATTGTTCAAGATTCCATTGTCATTAGCTTCCTATTAAGAAATCTAAACTTCCATTACTGTAATCAGCAATCCAATTTCAAGTTTGAAGTAGACATTGCCTACAATTTATCATTTTATGTTTATTTTTTCATTTATTATATTCATGTCCTGGAATATTTTTAGATGAAATACTGTATGCAGCATTTCTTCATTTCTCCATATATATAACCTTCCAACAAAAAAAATACAACCTCACATTCTTGTGAGGTCATGAATGCTTGGCTAACACAACAAATATAATTTTACCAATGTCAAGCATCAGATTTCCTTCAATACGTGCAATGTCCAAGTTGCACAGAATTTTTCATGAGCTATCATGTTATTGTCTTCTGCATCTGTTTTGATAAGTAATTTCTAAGCAAGTGGAGAATAAACAAGGGTGAGACTTCATTGCTCAAAATGAACCTTAGTATATTTTGGGGTACATTACAGGGGTTGAAAATTCACTTGCCCAACTCATAATGGTCAAGTGAATTTTCCAGTCAGTCACCCAATCGGGAAAGTGCTGATTCTGAGCTGACTAGTGTTTCTCTTTATTGAAAAGGATGTACTGTTGAGAATATTGCAGACTAACTTTCTGTGAATCTTGAAACTGAAAGAAGCTTAAAATTGTGTATATTTAGCTGGGACGAAAGAATTTGTGAAAATACGTTTCACATTAAAAAGTGATGCAAGATAAGTACATGCAATATACTGGACCTTGTTGTTGACCATTGCATGTGGACAGAACTGTCTACTGATGGTTTGGACTATGTGAAGCTTGTGTGCAAAATTATTATTGAAAGTGCAAAATGTATGCATAATATTGATGAACAGATGCAGAGTGATTATTACAAGTAGGATCATTAATTCCTCAAAAAACTATTTTTGTTTTGAAAAGATTGGGATTGAAATGCAAGCATACTTAGACAGACTTACACTCTACTCCAAGAAAGTGAGTTTGAAGCTGATATTGAAAACTGACTGGTATGGCTAGAAAGGGTAGGTAGTTTATTTTTCACAAGAGTTCAAAATGGTCAAGTATTTGGAGCTCAGTTGTCTACCCATACCAATTCAAACAGGGTGTGAAAAATCCTAACATCTGTTGGTTGATCTCATGGTTCTGTGGGTTCTAGGCTAATCAGCATCGGTGTACAGTTAATATTAATTGGTCATCAGTTGTGTATCAAACTTCACCTGTCAATCTGGGACATGAATATGAATCAGTTCCTTACCAAATGCACCAGCCAGTTGGATGCCAATAAGGAATTTCGAATTGAACTTAATTGAAACCTGCTTCCGCTACCCCCATTACATTGTGCTTTTTTTAACCTATAATAGAACATGAATTACCCCCAAAATTGGAAAGTTTCCTGAATTCACTTTGTTTGGTGTTAAATAAATATTATTCTATGCAGCTGCCTTGGATTAAATTTTAAAGTACATGTTTTATTTTTGTGTGTGCAAAATCTCCCAAACAATTCTCTAAACCCAACATTCTGAAATTTAAAAAAGTAACTTGTGTTTTGAGATATTTCACACCAAGTTGTTACCATAAAGATCATGACTTCAAGAAAATTCCATTTATTGCTGAAAGGTAATGTGAACTAGGTACTTTGTTTCACTTGATTATTGTATAGATTTTGTAAGAAACGAGTTTCATGGTATAAATAATTTTTAAATTTGAATACATTTTGGAAAATAATTGTTATTAACAAATGTAGGAATATTGGTTGACAACTTTCCCATTATGAACCAGCATCATCAAAAGAAAATAATGACTATATAATATAAATATAAAACTAAACATTTTTCTGTTCAGTTTTGCACTCTTTTACAGCAGCATTAATACACACACACACACACACACACACACAACAGTGGAAATTATTTATTGCTTAAGGGTTCTTACCAACATTTTTGAAGAAAGTGTGGTAAACATTCAAAGAGCATGATTTTGATAACAGAGTCCACTTTACCCGTAAAGTTTACAGGAATATGGTAAACATTCAAAGAGCATGATTTTGATAACAGAGTCCATTTTACCTGTAAAGTTTACAGGAATATGGTAAACATTCAAAGAGCATGATTTTGATAACAGAGTCTATTGTACCTGTAAAGTTTACAGGAATATGGTAAACATTCAAAGAGCATGATTTTGATAACAGAGTCCATTTTACCTGTAAAGTTTACAGGAATATGGTAAACATTCAAAGAGCATGATTTTGATAACAGAGTCCATTTTACCTGTAAAGTTTACAGGAATATGGTAAATAGCACAAATTCTTCATGAGATATAAATTATTCTTTTAAAATGGTCACATCAGTCTTAAATGTAAATCTTGTGATGTGGTGGAACATTTCAAAAATGTTATGGAACAATTAAAATTAGTGGCAACATTATTTAAGGTGTAGTTGGGGAACTAAGATATAGTGACAACTGTGGAGCAGAGAGAAGCAAAAATATAGCATTGTATCCTGGCACATTGTTCAGTCGTCAGGAGGGCAAAGGTAACCAGAAAATAATTGGACTTTGATTCAAGGTTGTTTAGCACTGTATCTGATCAGGATACCAGGCAAATACCAATCTAAAGTAGTCCCATTACAGCTTATCACATGCATCTGGGGATAAGATGGCACTAAATTTAATTGAAATGAATTTTAGGAGCTATCTCCCTTTATCATTCTAAGTATTTTGTTAGTTTAAAATATAGGTTAGTCTGACATGTACACAGGTCTAAAAACTGTGTTACTCACTGATCTGATTAGAAGGCCTTTATACATACAGATGCACAGTGCACAGATATTTTGTGGGTCATTATGCTTCTTGCAGACCTGCCACAAACAAAAGAGCTAACATGCAAGTTTAGTACCATGCCATCCCAATGTGCCTGTACAGATTATCAGCTGGGGAGAAAACTTTGCAGAAAATGTAAAATCTTGTATGCTTATCTCACAGTCTGGTTAAACAATTAAATGGAAATAATTTGATTCAAATTAATGAGATTAGACCATAAAACCTTTATTTTTATGAAAAAGGTCATGTGACATTTTTTTTTGGGGGGGGGGGGGTTAATAAAATACAGTAACTTGTGTACAGTGAGATCTTATTAATTCAGACTCCATTTATCACCGCATCTGCAGTAGCTCAGTTGGTAGAGCATCTGACTTGTAATCAAAGGGTGACGAGTTCAGTAATTGCCAAGGTCAGCTAGGGGTGGCTGCCTTGATGTTTCCTTGGGAAAGCCATTTAGCTCCCAATTCCTGAGAATGATATAGCCAGTAATGTGTTTAAAGAGCCATTACAAACAATCCAACCAACTATTTATCAGAGTGTCTTGGTTCATACGAGTACAACAGTATCCTGTGTTACTTATAATAGTGATTTAATCTGAATTTCCTTGTAATTTTTATGCTGGTGAAATGAACAAGTGTCAAATTAATGGAGTGTTAGTGTAATTGACGACCCATTAATCTGTGTTCTAAATAAAATTAATCTGTGCTGAACTGAAGAGACTAAACTATATTTGTGTTGTCAATTAGATGACAGAAAAAATATTAAATCAAAATGTTTTATATGTATTGTTGTATATTTTTAATTGCTTTATCTACACAAAGTTTTACTATATACATGAATATATTTTCTAAAAGTATTTAAATATAGTTTATTGTATATATTTGAGTACATGACAGTTATTTTGAATTAAAAGCAGAATTATTGATGAGAAGAGTTTTAACGATTTATTTATTTCTGATTAGTTTCCAAAGGTACAGTTTGTATATTGTTTTTGACTTAAAGTAACTTAAGGCATAAATGAGTGATTCTTACATATTGTAAAGAAAAATATTCCATGCATATTGAGTTAGTGAGTTGAAGCTTTTTTGAGTTTTCTTTATCATTATGCTCCTTTCCATGCAAATTAATAAATTGTTGGAAGACAAACATCTCTTTTTTTATAGTATTTTTTTAGTACAGATAATACACCCAATTTATTGAGACACTGATTCCTAACTACAAGGAAGGGTTATGGACCCATAGAAATCATTCAACATAACAAAGCATTCATTATTATAAAAGTTTGTTACTTAAGCATGTTGTCTTTTGTGGTACAAAGGGATGTGTTCTGTATCTATAATGGGATGGATATTCATCAATCATTATCTACGTGTCAGTTAATGTCCATATCCAATGTTAGTTTATATATATATATGAACGTCAACAAGTCCATGTGCCGGTCCACATAGAAACAATGCTTCAATTCCAAAAGCTTTTATGTCATCATCATGGATGCTCTTCAGTTATGTACATTATACTTTAAAAGTACATTTGAAACTAAACAATTTGATGTCATGGCTATGTGAACATGTAAATTATTTCTATATATTTATATACAGGGCAAGACAATGTAGTTGCTAATTTCACCCTTTGATCCTGTTGGCATGGTCGGCTGACTTCATTGTTTGAAGTTTTTCGAGGTGGATTATACTATGTGTGAGCAGAAGTAATTCTGAAAGGATTAAAGACATTAATTGATTATGATTGGGTTAATAAAGAGCTCAATCAGCATAAAACAATAAACATTACTTTGATTCTCTCTGCAAGGTATGTTCAATTTCAATACATCCATATACAGTATCTATACACAAAAACACATTTGAAAGACTGACATAACCATGACAATATGCACTGCAGTCTGAGATGAAAAAGAAAATAACAAATTGGATAGCAAAATCAATCATAAAAACAGTCACTCCAAATCGCTCACAGTTCAGAAATCTACTCTACACATGCCGTGTACAGTGTGCAATGAAGAGTATCAATGCACACACAATATATAAAGTGGTCCAAAAAATGTAAGTGTAACATTTAAAAATCCACTCAATACAGTTCTTCCTCATTATAACACTGTAGGTTGGGTTTATAAGTGCAGACCGTGTTATGTATTGAACAACATTATAGTGAGAACAGCATTATGTATTGCAATGCAATATATGGATAACAGAGTTATATATTAAACAACCCATATACATTGATTACATTTTGGTCATGGGGTCAACAGTGGTACTGCATTATATCTGCAATTGTATCATAACAAAGCGCATAATAACAAGGGAGAGATGTATAAGCTTTTTATGGTTGTGTCATGAGAAAGCTTGTCAGTAGCTTCCCGTGGGTAGGTGGTTTTTCACAGGGTTTTCTCTGGTTCTTCCTCCACCTAATATTCTGGCTGTCATGTATAGCCTATCATGTGCTAAAAAATGGCGTTAAACCCACAATACCAAATCTTACATCCTTGGCTCTAAATCGGCAAGGGTTAATGGCCTCTCGTATATTCTCGACAAAGGTCCATGTGATTTTCTATGGAATCTCCGATTTTCTTCACAATATAACAGGCTTTGGAGAGTACTTTAAATTGACTGAACTTCTTGCATGTGAAAGACTACATAAGATAAATCTAATTTTACACCTGTGATACTACAGTGAAGCACTAATGGATATATATATATATATATATATATATATATATATATATATATATATATATATATATATATATATATATATATATATATATATATATATATATATACATATATATACATATGTATATACATATGTATATATATATGTATATATATATATGTGTATATATATATATATATATATATATATATATATATATATATATATATATATTTCATAACTTTAAGCAAAGCAATTCTTGAGCAATATAGTTTCGACTTTACCATGAGCTGCATGTTAGTATTCCTGTAGATACATATTCATGCAAAACTATATAATTTCAAATGAGTAATGCCAAATTACCAAAGCTTAATAATGCTAAAAATTAACCAGTTACTCTAGCATGAAATGTAGGTCACAGTGACCTAGTGTGATGTTAGCATGGAATATCCAGAGCTGCATCTCCTTAAATCTTCATTCTATCAGGAATAATGTTTTGATTTTTATGTGAAAGAGAGTCTCTCTCTCATAAAGATACAGACAGACAGTGCAAAGACAAAGAACAGAAATTGACTATTTGGAAGATTCTTATTTTTGAGAAGGGGCAAAACAATGACAGTTGAATGATGTGAGCAAATAACTCATAGAAAGAACCAACTTACAGTTATCAAACAAATCCTTTGAATGTTGAGAAAATACTTTCATCCCACTGTCAAGAGAACTGTAAATGGTAATGTTAGGTAAAATGAGAAAAATATATTTTGATCTGTCTAGTGCCTACCATACAAAAGAGCCCTTTCTGGCTATCAAAACAGTTTACATCTTTATGGAATTGCAACAGCAAACTTAGATGCCATTATAACTCATTTAAATGTTTATGGAAAAAGGTTAAAATTTAACTTGGCATCAGTCTTCTTGAAACTAAAGCCCATTCCAAATTTGGTTTCAATAGATGAATTATTTGTGACCATGTATGTAAAGAGTTTCTGAGACATCAACCTTAAGTAATTAAATTTTTTTTTTACCAAGGCGAGATAGACAAATGGACAGACAGATGAGGCTCCATCCACATTTCAGTTCAATGTAACAGACATGCCAATCAGTAAAGAAAGTGAAATTAAAATAAGAACAGCATCTGCATGTTCAGGCCACAATTAAAACATTGCTGAAAAACAGTAACCAAAACCGTGACTGTTGATACCATTGCCAGTGGAAAATTGACTCCTATGTCTGCCTTCCCACTAAATGTGGGCTCGACATAAATTTAATGTAAATTAACTTGTATTCTCATTGTACCAATATTTAAGTGATTTTGCGCTTGCTACAAACCATGAATTTAAAGAACCACAAAATAATACCCACCTATACCAGGCATGAGACTAGAGTGATGCTAGAAAATCTGAACACTTCTAGAAAATCTGAAAACTGGAAGGAAGGTCTGAGGGGAGAGTGCAGCCACCTGGTTAAATATGATTTTCAGGAAATAAAACCATCTAAACTGGCTCTCCTGGTACCTCTTTTGTTCTTCTTATAATTAATTTATTTACCATTAATTAATACTTCATTTCCTTCTGTGCCAACCTTGGAGAAAAGACGAGAATGAAATCCAACCCATAAAAAACATCAGAAATAGTGGCCCCTATGGGAAGGCCCCAGAGTCTTTTACTACCTCCCTTAATATACCCTGGGAAAAAATGGGGGCTAGAGTGGGTGGGGGTACCCAGTTTAATCACACTCTCAACACGATAAAGAATTAACAATTCCTTGATAAAAAAAATGATAAATAAACCATACATTAATTTGAAGTTCATACTCATCTGGAAGACTTTAGTTTCATGAAGATCAGGGTCTATGTTGTTTGTTCTTCTGATTACTCTTAACAAATGGCATAGACCAAGATTTGTGGGTGCATTATGCGATGGCTGATCTGTGTCTGTGCAGTTGGACTCTACTTATAAGTGAGTATATATGGCAATAATGGTTTTACACTACCTGAACAATGATATGTGTGATCACATGCTACACTATGTCAGTACAAAGAAAATGAAGTGTGATTGCAAAAGGGGATTATAAAATTGCAAATAATATGAATCACTGTTGACAGTGAGAGATGTTCAAATAAAATTAGACAAAACATTGCAGTAGCTGGAAAAACATCACAGGTACATGTACTTGTTAATGTAGCATAATACCTAGTGCTTATAAAACTGATAACTGCTAATATCTAACCATTGTTCTGGAACTCAGACCTGCCAAAACTAAACTGCAGTTACATACCCCATGGAGGTCAATGGATTCTTGATGCAAAACTTGATGTTATCTTTGGGTTATTTTAATTTCATGTGGCAGTGGCAATCATCTTTCCCACTGTGACCAATACTCAAATCGACATGACAAGATGTCCAAAAAAAGTATTTGTTGCCTTTCCTGCTTTTTTCCAAGAATTTATAAAATAATTTTTATACTTCTGAGTCAAGTGTTTGAATTTTTCAAGAGGCTGATTGTCCCTATTAATTTCAATGTGTTTTTGTTTGTTGGACAACATTTTGAGATCATGCTATAAGCAAAAGCATGATCATACAGGTGTTTTGCATTAAAACATAATTGTGCAGATTAAAGCATACGAGGTACTCCCATAAAGTTAGTCTGGTTCCCTGATCAACTCCACTGAGGTACTTCCATAAAGTTAATCTGGTTCCCTGACCAACTCCACTGCATCTAATATGAAACCAAGCTTCGGACCAAACCTGGACAAGCCAATATCTGGATTTGACTGCAATGACGATAATATTTTGTGTTATTATTCTGTACATCGTAGTTTAAGGTAAATTTCTGTAAGACTTACGGTCAAATCATAAAGGTTGGCAGGTCTGCAGAACTGTCCATCTGTATTGTTGTGAGTGTTATTGCATATACATAAGGACCTATATTAATATATAGTTCCCTGATATACATTATGATCGTTTGGTCACCAAATTTTAATACAAATAAAACTTGAGCAAAAATTAGTTCCATTGCAAAATTTACACAAATTTTATGGTTGCTACAATTTTGTGATATATAGTTGGGCTTTTTGGTGCTCTATAAATAAAACCTTTAACACAAGCATTGTGCCTATGTTTACAAAAGAATACATTAATGAAGGAAAATGAGTAAAGTTGTATGAGAAGTAACATAGTAAGTATGGCATTTAATTCATTATACATGAGTGAAATGTAAATACACAGTGTCTACTTAGGAGTTTGAACCATAACTTACACGCAAACTGTAACCTGCTGTCTACATCTGATATCACCAATGCTGATGTTAAGCCAGTGCTAATGCCAACAACCTTGAGGTCACAGCACAAGCTCTTCTGTACAAAGTGATGTTGACCTAAAAAAATTAGGTTCACAAAACCAAAAAGAAATGGGAGCCTGAAACAAGCAGAGATTAATCCACTTTCTCTGTGCCTTGGCCTTCCGAGTTTATTGCACTGAGCCAGTCCATGCATGGATCAGTAGTTGCCAGGTCACAGATTCCCTCCAGGTACTCCAGTCTCCTCTGCTTTAAGTTCCTACCTATGCCATTAATACATAAGTTATGAGAAATTGTTGTACAACGGATACTAGATGTATGAAGTTTGAAATTGTTCTTTCTATAACAAATTTAGCACAAGACTTGTATCATACTTGATCATACACTTTATTTCCTGTACAAGCAAAATTAATAATCTTGTTCATAATAAATCAACAGGTAATTTACCATGAAAAACATAAATTTAGGGTGTAGCTACATTGCACTAAACAACAGACGTGATCAAACATTACCAATACACACAAACTCTCCCTCAGTCATATCAGCACATTAGGACATATTTGAAGATCCTACACATATGTAAGAGTATAATTCATTCATAATTTTAAGAAGTTGGACATTTCTACTTGTAAGTTGCAAAAACTACTCGCTGCAATTGTCAATATATCCAGGCAGGTGCATGCATTGCCTTTAATAATGGCAGTTAGTCTTCCACTTTTTAACAAGAAGGCCAGGGTCTGCATGTTTTACCAACAATCAAAGTATTGCTGTAAAATGTGACCTGGACCATAAGGTCAAAAGGTTAAGCAAGCATGTCACAGAATCAATCATCTTAACTTTATGATTTATTCCAAGTATGAAGAAAATCCATTAAGGCATTTTGGAATTATTAGCAAATGGAAAAACATCAACCAAAACCTTAATGCAACTTTTCTCCGACTGTGAACTTGACTCCAAGGTAAAAGGGTGAGCGAGTGTATCATAGAATGGTATCTTAGCTTCGTAATGATTAATGCCAAGTATGATGAGAATCTATCAAGGAGTTTGGGAAATATAAAGCCAATGAAAAACCTTGAATGAAAACTTTAGCCCAAATTTTCTATGAATGTGACTCTGACCCTAAGTCAAATGGGGCAAGTGAGCATGTTGCAGAATGAATGGTCTCAGCTTCATAATGATTCATCCCTGTATGATGATAATCTATCAAGGGGCATAGGAAATATATGCAAATGCAAACTTTAACCAAAACCTTAAGAAACTATTAATTACAGCAAAAAAGTGACTGCTATGTCTCACTTCCCACTAATGTGGGCTTGACAAGATTATATACTAAAATAGTTACCATACATCTCTCTCACAAATGAATGAAACTTAATAACAATGGGAAATAAGCAGATGCTAGGAAATTATAAGACATTTTTAAACATAGCTTTTTACCATACATTCTTTGAAACTTTAATTATATGGTACAGATAAGACAGATAAATTAATGGAATAGTATTTTCTGATAATGTTGCATTTCAACAACTAAGACAACCTTGTATCTAATAATGATTTTCTCACCCCACCCCACCCCAATTTTATCAAATAATGATATTCCAGGAAAAATCTATATCATGTAGTGCACTTTCTTGGTCTAAAAACAGGTAAAAGTTATGTGTTCACCAGTAATTGTGATATCATTTGAAAGGGACACAACTCTCCATAAAAATGTGTGATCTAACTTTAGTCAACCTTACCATATAATGTTCAAAGTATTTCATCTACAGTTTTGTGACATTTATGTCCATAATATTCCTCTTTTAAAATAAAAAAAAAAAATTCTGCAAATTTTGTAAATTGAAAGTTTCTGCACATGTCCATTTGTTGAATATATATTACAGCACAATGAAGATATATTTCTGGTCTATTGAGAATGCAATTTAATTCTTCTTATACTCTATTCTTTCTACTTTGACATCTTCATTGATTAGCTTGTACACGTATGCCACCACTGTAGATTGCTGAATATCTAGGATCACAAAAGATGGAGTGACATCACTGAAAAGAAAAAGAAAATTTATGATCATCATCTCTTATACCTTGGCACTATTGTGAGAATTAGTTTTTGAATTAAGAAATTTTTGAATTCAATAAAAAGGCAACAAATAACAAATATAGGTGATCATTTTCTATATTCAAACTTAAAACATTTCATGTTTCTCCTTAAAGATACATTTAATTCCAACTTTGTTGGAATCATGGGAGAGTCCAACTTAAATTGAGCTATTACAGCATACACCCTTAAAAAAATCTCAATTTAAATTATGAAAGCTGGGGGTCATTACTAACTAATCTCTGTGGACTGTGTTCACATTCCTCTGAATGTGCTGCATTACTTGTGCCTTGCAGGATAGAAATATTAGGATTTATTATCTGTTTGTTGTAAGTCCTTTAAAAAGAGGTCAATGAACAAACAAAACTCAGTTTTAAAGGATTATAACACATTATTTTTTACCAGCAAATTAGTCTTTCAATATTATGTAATTCCAGTAAGCTAACTTTCAGGGAGCTGGGCTGGAAGAATTATTTGTCAATTAACTCAGTACCGTTTAAACTTTTTGCTTTGCAAAGTAGTCAAGAAGCCCAGAACCAGTTCACAATTCTGCTTTGCAAAGTAGTCAATCAGCCCAGAACCAGCTGATAATTTTGCTTGACAAAAGGCAGTCAATCACTTTAGAACCAGTTAAATATTTTGCTCTGCAAAAAATAATCAATCAGCCCAAAACCAGTTGAATATTTTGCTTTGTAAACTATAAAACTGTGTTGCTTGCTCAGCAAGTTAGACAGAATACGACTGAAAACAATGGTTCCTGATACAGTGGGACCCCGCTATAACCCGCCCCGCTATAACCCGAATTCGGATATAACCCGGTCGTGGCATGGCTCCCGAAATTTCGGGTAATTTATTACAGTTATTTTTCTCAAAGACCAAAAAAAAAAAAAAAAAAAAAAATTTTAAGTATGAAAAAAACTAAATACGTCAAGAGTTTAATTATCATTCTCATATTCGTCTAAACAGTGCGAAAAAGAACGTGTAGAAAATGTATTATCAAATTTCTTCTATTTTTGTGCCAAAATAAACGTCGGAAATACGAACCAATTGCTGGGCCTACTGAGAACTTTGATCTTTGTTTATTGTTGAAAAATTACAGCTCATAAGTGTCAATATTATAATTACTGATTCCTGAGTAATGAAGCCATCGTTTCTACTTTGTTTGTCTTGAATGCATTCCGAATACAGTCGTTGCTCAAATAATCTCCGATATATGTTCTCTTAATTTCATACACAACTAAGCAGCAGCCAATGTGGCGGTTGATAAAAGATTCTCACCAGAATGTATAAATCAATTAATTTAAGTACATTGTTTATCATCAAAGTGAACTACCGAGCTATACTTGTTCAAATCATAGGGCAACGATTTATACAGCATCAAAGAAACAAAGCCGCCAGCATGTGCGTAAGGCTTGGCGGTGTTGTTTTATGCAATCTGTTGGCCAGTAAATAATGTCGTAAATTTACTACAAATATACCCCCATTGTTTAATGACTATTATTCTTGCTGTAGATTTTCAAACCAATAGGATTAAAAGTGTTAATTTGTATACATTTAGAATGGAAAATGGGAAACGCAAACGTAATGCTTTTACTGTTAAAGAAAAGATTGAAGCATTGGACAGGATTAAGTCCGGTGTTAAACAATCGCATGTAGCTAAAGATTTAGGTCTCGATGAATCGACAGTTCGAGGATGGAAGAAAGATGAAGCAAAATTAAGAGAGAGGGTTCTGGATTCACAGAGTTTTTTAAAAAATAATAACTACTAACAGATGAGAAATGTAGTGGTGTAAAATGTATGCGACACCGTTTATTAATCGTCGGACATACATGTACTTTTTCATCATTCATTACATACACCCGTTACGTAATTTTTGTTACTTTCTCTTCATTGTATTAGTCACATAATGATCTGTGACAAAATTATTGAATATTCTACATCCGTGTGTGGATATTTTCGATGGAAATATTTGTATTATGGATTCAATGTATGTTACAAGATTCGCTGGTGAGTACACGGTGTTGATATTCTTTTCATGCAATAGATTATACATGTATATATATAAATTAGACACGTGTATGTACCAATGCATGGTTTTCTGAATAAAGTAATATATTATATCAGCAAATGGTTTTCTCATTTAATATATATTGATCAAAAATGGTAATTGTGCCATGCATTTTCGCACCCGTCTTTATGTAACCCCCCCCCCCAATTAAATCCAAAAATGTGTTGGTATTGTACATGGTTGCTTATAACACGGTTCGGCTCATAGCCCGGTCGGATTCTATGGCTCCCAACTACCGGGTTATAGCGGGGTCCCACTGTAATTAGCATGAGAATATATATTGAAGAGAAGAATTATAAAAAAAATGTATGGACCCATTGAAAATAATCTGATTTAAAATTGTGGGAAACTTTCTTTCACACAAGCATTTACATCAATTTAGATATGGATCGGTCACAGGATCAAAAGATGATTTTTATTTTATTAAAAGAAGGCTTCCATATTTGCTGGACAAAGCTGGCACTGGGTTGCTATGGAATAACGTTGTCTTTGAAAATCACATAATACCACTGAATTCCTGTTAATATCTGACCTAGATTGGCTTTCACCAACAGAGCTTAAGTCTGGACTTAAACTTATGTCTTGATTTCAATGATCTGAAATTCAAAGTCTGACTTAAAACTGACCAATCCTTTGTCTAAAGTCCAGACTTGCATTTAAAACTTGTGGTGGTGAAATTGTTGGACTTTAAATAAATTTAGTCTTAGGATAACCCTTATATCTCATGTAACACTGTACCAATTTTCATCTTGTATCAAATGGCTTCTGAAATACCTTTCCAGGGCATTGTAGGCTCCTGTGGCTGAACCAGGGTTGATGTAAAATTTGTTCTCATGCTCAAAAGCTTCAAATTTGTGTGTATGACCAGATATGAGAATGTCAACATCAAGTTGTCGCTGAACCATAGATAGACTTTCTGTATCACCCCATGGCACCACCTGGTGGCCATGACATAAACCAATGCGGAACTGTCCCACTGTAACCACCTTCTGCTCCGGATAATTCAGGTTCTGAAATATATAATAAAAGCAAATCATATATTGGTAAGTCTTTCCAGCAACCCTTTATAAAAAAAGTAGGGATAAAGTAGGGCTACTTTTTAAAAAAAAAATGAGGGAAAAAGCAGAGGAAAACAGGGATATTTTATAAAGAAAAACTATGAAATTTACGTAAATTACTGAAAAAAATAAAACATTTACTTGACTTACCCTCATAAACTGCAACGAAAACATGCTCTTACTTGCATACTACCTGTCTCTTTAGTCCAGGTTTCCTCAACTGCACCATGTGTGGGGGCAACTGTGTCATATATTCACATTTCCTATTATTATTTTTTCTTTAGAAAAGAGATATTCCAGATTGCTTATATGGAAGAATTAAATCTGAGCTCATGTAAGAGGTAAAATAGAAACCTCTCAACATATTGTAAGCAAAACAGCAATTTTATATGTCAACCTAAAACTGAAGAAAAGTAGGGATAGTAGGATCATTTTGGAATAAATAGAGAGTCTGACAAAAAAGTTTTTTTTATCACATTTAGAGATGAATTAAATAGTCAAACCTCTTTAAATGAACACGATGCAAAGGTGTTCATGCATTGAGTTAAACTGATTTTCAAGCACTTTGGATTTATGAATACTGTAAAATATGAAATTCAATTCTTATAAAGAGTTATATAAATAATATTAAAACTCAAGAAATAAAATAACAGAACTATATTTTAACCATTGTTTACAAATATTGTTAAAGTGTACAAGATTGATACATGAATACATAAGTCAATACATCATATGGGGATTCCAGAACACACGCAGGTTCACACATTGGCATATTTACACTAATACGTCACTTTGAAGATCCTGAAACCAGCAGTTAACATGATCTTTCCCATGAATTTAGCCACACATGATAGGATTGTTAACTATAAAGTGAAAATTTCAATGTTCAAAATTAGAAGGAGTCAGAAATCCCTGGGGTGACATATTTACAAACATGTAAATGTACCAATATGTGGTTATCTGTCTAAATATAGAAACCTGGAAAACCTGTAGTGAAGGTAGTAACATTTTGGTGTTATGACCTAATAACTTCGTTTTCTGCATTACATGATGCAGTTTTAGCCAATCCAAATGCTTGTTACAAATTTATAATTATAAAGCCCTACCATATGATACTGTGGCCAATACGTATATATCTTCCTTTGAAACATTATGGATCAAAGACTAAATAAAACAACTGTATAGTTCATAAAGGGAAGCTTCTAAAATCCAGTTTAGTTTCACCACAGTGAACTAACAGTTTATCTTTTAACCAGAATATTCATTTGAGTCTTATCCATTGATAAAAATAGGTGTGGTGATCTACATCTGACATGGAGCAGAGTACTTTTGAAAGTACTAAAGTACAAGTACATGTGGATTACAAGTATGAAGACAAGTACTTTTGTTTTGTTAAGTTTGAGTACAAGTACTTCTGTTAATTTAGAATATGAGTACACTGTCAAGTACTTTTGTTAAGTTACAGTATATTATGAGTACTGTTATTAATTTTGAGTATGAGTACAAGCACCTTTGCTTTGTTAAGTTAGAGTATGAGTATGAGTACAAGTACTTTTTGTTAAGTTAAATTATGAGTACTAGTACTTTTGCTAAGTTAGAGCACAAGTATGAGTACAAGTACTTTTGTTAAGTTAGAGTATGAGTACAAGCACTTTATGAAGTTCCAGTATGAGTACAAGTACTTTTTGTTAAGTTAAATTATGAGTACTAGTACTTTTATGAAGTTCCAGTATGAGTAAAAGTTCTTTTGTTTTGTCAAGATAGAGTATGAGTATGAGTACAAGTACTTTTTGTTAAGTTAAATTATGAGTACTAGTACTTTTATGAAGTTCCAGTATGAGTAAAAGTACTTTTGTTTTGTCAAGTTAGAGTATGAGTATGAGTACAAGTACTATTGTCTTGTTAAGTTAGAATGAGCAGAAGCAGTTTTATTTCAAATATGAGTTCAAGTACTTTGTTACATTAGAGTACAAGTATGAGTATAAGTCCTTTTGTTATTTTAAATTAGAGTATGAGTACATAATTTTTACCAGACAGGTAATACTGGATCCACACCAGGGCTGAGCAAATCCCATAGCCCGACGTCCCGGACTATTCATTTTTGAAGTCAGGCAAGTAACATTTTCCAAGTTGCTAATCCGGGACAAGTGCTTTTTTCCTATTTTAAAAATGTCGGGCAAGTCCTTATTTTCATGCAATAATCACTATATCTATCTTTATTTGGCCATTCATGTCCTCCTGGTGTACTGAATACTTGATTCTACCCCTCTCCATGTATACATTTACATTCTGTATAACACCTACAGGTGGTCAGTGATAACTATCTCACATGTACACGTTCTCTTACCGCTTGAATGCACACTGGGCTAAGCAACCAAATTATCGGCAAATCAAAACAAGACAAATAAAACAAAGTCGGTATAATTAATTAGAAGTGTTTTAAGCGGCTTTGTTGCACTGTGTT
Organism: Margaritifera margaritifera; assembly: GCA_029931535.1. Classification (NCBI taxonomy): domain Eukaryota; kingdom Metazoa; phylum Mollusca; class Bivalvia; order Unionida; family Margaritiferidae; genus Margaritifera; species Margaritifera margaritifera. The sequence goes on from JAQPZY010001684.1 coordinate 6,348,891, forward strand.
TACTCAAACCAGATTCTCACGAGTGATTCACTCTGATTTTAATCCAGCAAGCCAGCGTAATTAAATTAATGAAAGGTACTTTATCAACATCAGTGTTGGTTTCCTTTATGAACTGATTAAATGACAGTAATGATTCTTTCAACGTTCACATGCGATATTGCGTTTGATGCGAAACAATTACGCTAATTAGTGAGCTGTCTCTGTTCGTATTTAAAAGAGAAAATGTTTGTTATGATCATTTTAGAAGTTGTTGTCAAGCAAGCTGATATTTACTATGTGGATAAAATGAGTTTGCTAAATTATTTTCACAAGGAAGGTAATAAGGTCGATTCGAAGAAGGAAAATTCTTGTGAAAGTGGAGGGATAAAACATAAGACTGCTAATGAGTGTGAGAATTCCTTAAACCATGAGAGTTTAAAATTCTAATGAACATTTCACCAAATGGACCAGAGCTTGAGGACTTTAACCCAGACACAGCTATCAACTGCTGGCTTAGTGCTGGTGGTAGACATGTACATGGACATTTTTTCAAATCCAGCAGCTAAAATATATATACATGTACCTGAAGTAGCCAAATGTATATCAACCAATGTTTTTGAAAAATTAAATTCTTTTTAAAAAAACAATTATGTTGTATATTATTTTGTTTGTTCTTTCTATGGATTAAGTACATACATCTCATCAAATCTCGGCAAGTGATTACCATTTTGGGACAAGTGAAAAGTAAGGTGGGACAAGTGGATGAAAAAAAAATGTGCTCACCCCTGCACACCATATATACAACATGCTTGGTTTCCCCCCAAAAGAGGAGATAAACATTCTTGGTCTTCTCCAGTAGATCATGGAAACATGATTCTTTCTAGGTTCACCAAAAAGTCAATCAAAAATTAAAAAATCATTATCATTGAGAATGAAGCCATGTTCTATTCTAAGATTTATTTACTACATTTATCAACTTCATTACTAGCTTCTATTTCCTATTAAGAATATGAGTAACAGTACTATAACTCCTTAAAAAAAAGGGTACAAGTATGGGTATTAGTACTTGGATTTTTAGGACTCCTGAGTACAAAGTAACCAAATACAGTGTACTCTGCTCCATGTCTGATGTGAATGAGTTTCACAAGCTTGCTATTGATGGAACTGACTAGTTATCCTGTCCACAGCGAGCACACACAATTCATGCATGCCACATTACCTATTTCTAAAGTGGACAAGACCCTAATAAGTACTCTTATAAAAGACAGAACCACGAGGTTACTCTGGTCAATCTATGTTGTATGTTAAGGACAATTAAAGACAAACTTGCATCATCAAAGTCTCCTCTGACCACATGGACATCACTTGCAAGTGTTTTGAGGTAGTCAAATGAGTCTTTTGTACAGAGATTGCCTGTACACAGGATGTGCTGAATCTTGCCTGGCACCAGGAGTTTCTTGAAGCGGGTAGGCAGGTTGTTACTTCTGTGAGGAATGTGAAGATCTCCAAGAACTAAAACCAACTGGGGAATAAAATTGATACAGATAGTCATGAAATTTGAATGAAAATATACAATAACATCGTTATAAACTGCTACTGACAGTTCAAAATTTACAATGATAAAGATAAAATTGCTACTGAATACAGAATTCTCAAGACTTGCATCTCTGGAGCATACACACAAATATTGATCACTGTGGCAGATATACATAGGGCTGAAACTGGTACAAGCAAAATAAAGTACTGTCTCATGATAATGCTGTCCATGTAACAGGAATTGTGTTATAATGAAGGGCCTTATGATGAGGGAGTGCTGTATAGTAAAAATCTGGACAATAAGCATAAATAACTTTTAGTATATACAGAAAAAGCACACATATGTGTAAATGTAAAAAGAAAGTCTAAGACATGAAACTTGTTCTTCCAATGATTGTTCTCTCCCTAACTGTCTGACTGGTATAACTGTTTGTCTATTTTATGTAATATGCTACTGATTCTGGTTGCCAAGTGTGAACATAGAAACTCTGCAAAATAGCAACATCATGGAACACTTCACTACCTATAAGCAGGGTTATTCTAGGACTCATGATTGTGGAATCTGCACCTATTTCTACAAAGTGGTACTTAAAAATCAAGCATATGGACGAAAATTGCACATTGTATCTTTATTTCTTCATCAAATCCCCCCTTTACTCAGAAAATTCACCCTTTTTATGCAATGCACGGGCTAACTTCCACCCTAAACCATGGGGGTAATTTCTACCCTAAATTTTCAGTTATAGAACAGACCTTGCTAATAAGTGCATATAAAAAATAATTGTGTATGAACTTCACTAATTTTAAACTTAAGAATATACACTTAGTATCCAGATTTTACCAAATAATAATTTCTTGTCCCATTCATTGTATAAACTTTTGAGTCAAGGATGCACAGTTTGCTCATAAATATCATCCAAATGTTCCAATCTTGGTTACTATCTTTGTATTGTTTCACCTTCTGCACAATTATCTGCCTTTGCAGGTGGAGCAAATCCTACATCCAAACCTCCAGGGCAAGTGAAATGTTTGGTAGGGCTAGTGAGAATTTTCTAAGGTGCTTGTCTGGGACAAGTAAATTGTTGTCACTGTGAAAAAGTAACAACTGCAGATTTCTGTGTGATTCACAGCCAGAATTTAAAAGAATTTCTTATACAAATTAACTGTTTTCACTATAAATTATTTACAGACTGAGACTCCACCTTGAAAGCGAGCAGCCAACTCTTTAATTCAGTCTGAATTTAGCTGTTGTCAAGTAAAGTTGATCCTAATTACCTCAATTTGATTGGCTGTTAGGCACTGAGGACCACCTGACACAGTGAATAATAGGTGAAGCTTAACACCCAAGAAATAACATGTCACTGTCTATTAAATGGCTCTAGAAGAAAGCTAATTACCCTCCTATTCTCTACACCATATCATTGACCAATAGCTGGTTTGTTAGTCACACCTTGTTTGAAACATTTATGCAACATATTTCCATCTACCTAACAAAATTTCACCCATGAGTTACATATGCTACCAAACCCCCTTCTAGTGACTGACATGTCTTGTGCCTTGGCCTTTAAGTAAATGTCAGTATTTCAAGAGAAGTTATCAGCATGCCTATCTACTGTCACCAGTGCTCAAAAGAATACTTGCCAACCTGTGTACAGGATACAAGAGCTAGCCATAGTGTCACACTGACAGCTGACACTTTGTTTTGTTGATGTCTACCACACTTGGCAATAAAACTCAAAGACATAACTTGACTCTTCAGAGAAGTTGGATTTTCAGCTCAGATAAAAGATGTATGACAATCTGCTCAGTTGTGGTATTAATGAGCTTAACTCAACACTGCCCTTCACAGTTCCCAAACATTTTGCTGTTCATTGTGGTAGCACTGTGATGTAAAATTGGTCAATCATGAAAGACCTTTATTTGTGTCAAAATTTCTGATAACACCTAACATTGTTTGTTAAATATTGACATACCACGTTAAAACAGAATCATTCTTACATGTACAGGAATAATTTAATTACATACCACTTCATCAAAAGGTTTCTGAAACCTGATAAGTTCAAATTCTTCAGTGTAAACAGCTAAAGGGAAGACTGCATTTAATACCTAGGGGAGGAACACAAAACTTCTGGAAACAACATCTGGGCACCAATAATCAATGACCTATTTTCGTTGTTTGTGTAGTGTGTGAATTTAATCAACTTGGTAGTTTGGTGAATGATGCACATCTGTATGTAACTTTCCGCATAAATTAATCTTCTTGCTTTTACAGTGAGATCACATAACGGTCAACCCAAAAATATCAGATCAAAAGGTCTGTTCATGAAATGGTTCCTCTATGACCGTTGGTACGTAAAATGAATGCTTAATTTGCCGTCAGAGTGTTTTCCACAGTATAACATTTTATTTGCTTGTTACACTTCTTTAGATATTTATCAATTTGTGGATTTGTTCATGTTAGGTATCTATGAGTCTATGTGTGTACCAGGGGTCGGTGTGAAACCGGGTCTTCTGTGACACACCCCCAATATTACCCAGTAATCCTCAGAAGTAAAACCATTAAACTCCTTCATTGTAAAATTTGAATCTTGCATTAGATTCTTCTATTATACTGTAAAATCTATGCAAAACAATCCTATTTAATGGTAAAATTATTAATTTAGATGGAATTTTAACTCATGTTACCATTTTCTTGTCAATTTTCACCCAGCTCTTTTCCGGTTCCTGTACGAACCAAAAGCAGATAGAAAACACGTTTTCATTCGTTACTGTTCAGATTTCTAACCAATCAAATCTTCGTTAAGGAAATGTACAAAACATGGCGGGATTGTTGGAATTACGGAACAGCAAATAACAAACATTGAACTATTTGACTATTTGTGAGCGAACATGAGTTTGGATCATGACACAACATCAGTTTAAGAATGAACTGCGTGATTCCAGGCGTTAATATTAAAGGTCTTTCCAGATTTCTTTTTAACTGCCGCTTTCCGGCGTTACATTTCTGTCAAATAGGGAGCATCTTTGGACGAAACATTTCTGTACGAGAATATTGTACTGGGACTGGGTGTATTTCTTCGCTCTAACGAGAAGAGCATTGTTCTCAGGTTAAATTCTCACACCACCTCTGAGACGGGAGTGAATTAGAACAAATATGGTAAAACGAGCCGAATGTTAAAAATGTGCAGACGATTAGGTCATTGTAGTGTTAAGCTGGTCAAATTCTGACCACTGATAATGAGTGGTACTGCCCATAGATCAGCAAGTGCATAATACCTGCATGCAAAATGGCTTATCTCTATGCACATGAATATGTAAATGAGGTACAGATCAATTCCAGCACAGATGACTTTTATAAGTGAAAATTACATCATCTCATCAACACTTGCTTCTATGCTGCCATCTGGAATCGTAGATTCCGAAAGTAATATGTGGCTTGCGAGACTTGGGAATTATATCGGTCATGTTTTGAGGACAGCAGTGTTAAAAAAATCCGATAGTCTGACGCCCGTGGCCCCTCTAATTTCAGATCGGGCCCGTCCCATATTTTAAGTGAAAATCCCGTCGGGCTTATCGAACAAAAAAAGCTAAATTTGCCTGATACAACTTCAATCTTGCTAACTAAATTTATTATAATGTTGAAAAACCAGTACATTATAAATATTTATCCCCATGTTGGCCCCTTAGTCATTTGAAGTTCGTCTACTGATCATAATTCTATAGAAAGCTGTAAACTTTGTGTACAACGCGAGGCATGTGACCTATGAATCGGGAACAGATTGCTGGGAGTTACATGTATCTATAATTAGTGCTCAGTTGGCTTCAAGGAATAAATTGAGCGGACCCTTGCTCATACTTCTCGTTCCATTTTTAATCGCACACCACCTTCGGTCTTCGAAAGTATTTACCTGGGCCAGTTACTATCTAGCTGAGGATTATTTAATCCATTTATACATTACAAAATTTCAAATCAAGCCTGTTCCATCTGCACAATCATTTTTAATTTGGAAAAGTAAAGTTGTTAACGGCAAGAGCAATGTTAAAGAAATGCTATTTATAGTACAAGCACTGCCTAATACACGTCGTAAGGCGCATGTTTGCGACGTGGATCCTCACGCAGGTAAAACTGAAAGTCGGTACATTTATACTGTATAAAATGTGCACAACACAATCTGCTATAATCAGTAAAATTAAAATAGAGGCTACGAAACTGCAGTGAAAAAAAATTTCTGAATCATAAAAATGTAATGTAAGTAGAAAATAGACTATCATATCTTTGTTAATTATATGCCACACATTACCAAAATAATGCAGTCTGAATAAAAATGGCATTATAATATTTTTGTAAAAATCATAATTAAGTACCTTTAAAATAGTAATAATTTAGACATTATTATAGAAGACAAAAAAAACAAAAAAAAAAAACATATACAGTAGGACCCCGTTATAGCACGATGGTCGGGGTCCACAGAACAAGATTGTGCTATACCCGAACCGTACTATAACCGAACAAGACAAAACCAAGTCATTTAGCTGAAGAAAATGAGGGGGGGGGGGGGGGGTAAATTGTGGTCTGAAAACAACGTGCTTCATTGGCACCGTTACCATCTTAAATCAATGCATATTAAATGAGAAATACACATGCAATGAAAACAGAGATTGCACATATAATATTTAACTTTATTCAGAGAACCATGCATTGGTACATTTATATATACATGTCTAATGTATAGCATGAATAGTTAAAGGATCTTAACGTGTACTCACCAACCGATCTCATCGCATGCGTAGGAGTGAGTCCATAATAATTCCATCGAAAATATGAACACAGAAGTATAATATCATTGTCTGATAAAGTTCTGAAATCCTACATCGTCGTCTAGTCATTATAAATCGTCGTCATCTAGTCATCGTAAATCACGTCCGACTCCGATTCCTCAGCTTTACTATCGTATTCGTGTGCTTACGCAGAGACTGAGCTTGGGTTCTGCAAGTTACACTTTGATCATAAAGTCAGAAATCAATTAAAGGATGCAACTGGACACGTGTCAATTGTGCGGCAAGATCACAGGGAGTTCAAATAACCACCCTCTGTTACTTGGCACTGAACAAGTAAAACTCGCGGCTTGATCAAAGGATTGTCACGTGGGAAAACAACTTGAAAACAAAGTGAGTGCTTTTACAAGCCAAAGGCTTATCGGACCACGTGCACTGGCAGATCACTTGGGAAATATCACTTGGGAATTAAATCTGACTTGTGGAAACACCGGACTTAATCCTGTCCATGGCTTCAAGCTTCTTTTTAACAGTAAAAGCTTTACGTTTCCGTGTACTGTTATTCATTGTAAATAACTACTAATTAAAACTCTGACACCTATTTGTTTGAACGACTACAGCAAGAATAATTGTTAATCAACAATGGGGTCATTTTTATTGGGAATGTACAATATTATTCACTGGTCAACTGATTGCGTGGGGATTGTCTAACAACACCTTTAAGCCACGTGTGCGCGTTGGCGGCTTTCGTTTTTTTGATGTTTTATAAATCATTGCCGCATGGTTTGAACAACCTTTAGCTTTGAGATTGACTTTGATGATTGTCAATGACTTAAATTAATTCATTTATAAATTGAGGTGCGAATCTTTTATCAACCACCGCATTGTTTGGTGCTTGGCTGTGTATGCTGTTGAATGAGCAAACATATGTCTGCTGTTGTTTGAGCAACGATTGTACACAGAATGTATTGAAGACAAACACAAAGAAGACTTAATGACTTTATTGTTCATGTATCAATAATAATAAGATTAACACTTATCAGCTTTAAAATGAGCTGACATCTTTCAAAAATAATATAAGATCAAAGTGCAGTGATTGACTACTGACACATTTGAAATGAACATTCACAAATAGAAATGTTCAGCATCTTTATTCATATAACGAAAGATGCAATCATAAGACACTTTTTCTTCAAGAATACAATACAGCTTACCAAATTATTAAATCAAACTCTTGTTTATTTTGGCACAAGACTTTGCAGTAGTTCAAGAAATTGGCGAAAATTATTATACAATTTCGGTAGCCATGCCATGATCGTATTATATCCGAATTTATACACGATCTCTTCCCCAAAATGATAATTAATTTTTTACACATTATTTTTCGTACTTGAAAAAAAAAGCTTTTTTTTTCATATACGAAAAAATAGATGAAATTTCGGGAGCCATGCCATGATCGTGTTATATCCGAATTCGTGCTATAACGAAGCGTGCTATAGCGGGGTCCTACTGTACACATGAATGCAGAATAAGTAATAATTAAAATACTAATTAATTATAATGTCTACATTACATGCTCTTTTTAAATGTTACTCAAATCGCTGGCATGGAAATATGAATTAAATATGACGGTACAGTGAAGACCGATTTGGTCAATATAGTTGATTTAAAGCCTACAGATGCTAGGGGTATTTAAAGAACAGCAATTGCAATGTGCAATGTCGTGTGAAAAATAATAGTAAAAAATAGGGCCCTTTTGGGCACATGGTTTTGGAGTCAGAGCTTGTGGATTTTGAGTCGGGGCTTGTGAATTTTTTCAAATCACCAGCCCCGGCTTGTGTCTGAAATTTTTTTTCTTTGAACACTGGATAGTTAAATCTATGTCAAATATGATGAATATGTATAAATAAATAACCCTTAATTTCTCAGAAAAAATACTGATAGACAAAACAAGTCAATTTGTTTTTAAAGATTTAAGTTGTGGTCAGATTTCCCCTGTTAATATTGACCGGTAATTCCAACCATCCAGGAACACTAATGAGCAATTGTCTTCAGATGGAAAATCCAACCAGGATTCACACGGCCTTGAAAGTCCTTGAATTCAGAGTTTTGCCACGAAAAGTCCTTGAATTTCAAAAAAGTGGATTTTATTTTTTAAAGTGCTTCAATTTCTGAAAAAAAACTTTTGAATTTCTGCAAACCTCCTTATCAGTACCGTCATAACCATATTGCTAAAATGTAAATTAAAAAAGAAAATAAAATTTAAAATATTTTTGTTGTACTGGAGCATAATATGATAAAATTGAGTTGGTGAATTAGAACTTGACATACGTAGTTTTGGAATGAGTTGTATCCCATTGTGTAGATGCCACTGTAATTGGACCGACAATGTAGATGACTGATCTAGCTCACACTTCACCTATAAACTGTATATACAATAACAAATGGGATCATGACCTGCTTTATAGCAGTTGGGTGGAAGCAATAAAGGGAGACAAAAAACAAGATGATTTATAATGCTTGTGACAAGATATTGGATATTTCCAGCCTGGAAGAAAGTGCCCTCAAGTCTCGTATGAAAAGTGACAAACACGAGAAATATGAGTTCATATGATGTCACGCTTCATTAATTTTATGGGACTGTGATGAAACATGAACAGGGCTCTTGACAGAGTTTCAGGATGAGGAGTCCTGGACTCTTCACTCATGGAGTTCAGGAGTCCCCAACCTGTTTTTCAGAGTCCCTGGCATAAACTTGAAAATCCCTCGCTTCCAGAAGGATATAAAGGAAAATGAAAAACATATGTGGATTAAATTCTCATCTATTTTTCTGTAATTGTCAACAAACTCTATATCCTACTGCACTTTTCCATCTGCAAACTAGTTTTTCAGATCAGTTTCTTTACTATTTACTGTTCTTTAACTTAACAAATGTATGTATGGCATTCTGGTCATTGAAGGCTTCAAATACAGGATGCTCCTCCATTATTCTGACTAATTTATTCACGGTTTCTTTGTTCAGCACTGTGCTGCTTTGCAGTAATCATTTTTCACACCAATTTCAAGAGTTTTCTCAACAGCATACGGAAATGTTTGTCTATTTTGCATAGTACAGTAACCCTTAACAATAATTAAATTATCTGGGTTAAATTTGTGATGGCAGGAATCGCAAATTGCCTTTTTGTTACCTAATTGGCGACAAAATGTACCATCTGGCAATTTTTGGGCGACAACATTTTTGGCTGTTAAAACTTGTATAAACAATCATGGGTTTGGAGTGGAGGAATTCAAAAGGCACCATGAAAGGAAGCCGCAAACTTGAATATAACATGCACTGGAATCTATCTATTGTTATATAAACAAATCCTCTGTTCATATTGACAAACCATCTTACCAGTGCATTGTTATATCATAATCCGCTTATGCTGACATCTGGCTCGAGTATTGTATGCTATGATACACTCAAATAGCCATGCTACCGCACTAGCTACAATCGATCAAATGACGGCTAATCCTTTTTTTTTTTTTTGAAAAATGTACTAGAAAAAATAGTTTTGCTGAGACTTCAAAGAAAAGTGATTACCTTTCTGATCGTTCTGTATGAATACTAAACAAATGAAAAAAGAAAAAAAAAAAAAATTCAGTCTCAGTCTGAACAATATAGTGTCATGGGTAAAAGTAAGTTAGACTTTTCATGTTTGTCATCTCATCCTAAGAATACCGTATATACTCGCATATAACCCGAATAATTGAGGAAAAAATAAGAGCCTGGAAGAAGGTGGGTCGACTTATCCACGGGACAAGGTCTAAACTTAAATTTTTTTAAGTTTTCTTGTTGACTACTGGTATATATTAGAGGAGACTGGATGGATAGATAGATAGGAATAATAAAGACAAAACCAGTGTATACAATTAGGTATATTATCGAGTGAAATATGTCACAAATAAATTGACAACTTACATTTTTATTCTTCATCGTGTCATAAAAATCCATAGAAATATATAAATATTGACGTTTCAAATCCGTTTGATATGATAAATCCATGAATTCTATCATAGGTCACATACCAGCATAAAAATAGTAGCCCAGAATGATCCGATTCACAATATCCTGTAATATTTTAATTCCACACGTCTGACAAATAAACAATGAAAGTCGAGTCCATACTTTTGTGATTCACAGTATCCTATAAAGGTCACTGTCTAATGCCATCTGATACAAAGCCCAAGAATTCATCTGCATCGTCTGAGTGACCAATTATAGTGCTGAAATCCTCGATCGTCGTCTAGTCATCGTAAATATCATCTGAATCCATATCTTCGTCTTTACTGTCATATGTGGGTGCTTATGTGGAGATTGAGCTTAGACTCTAAGTTATACTTCGATCATACAGTCTGTAAAATCTATTAAAGGATGCAACTGAACGGGTGTCAATTGTGCGGCAAGATCACAGGGAGTTCAAATAACCACCCTGTTACATGGCACTGAACAAGTATCAAATACACAGCTCGATCAAAGGGTTGTAATGTGGGGAAAACAATGAGGGTGCTTAGGGATTAAGGTCAAACACGTACATGTAAGATATGTTTCATCATTGAGTTCAAACAAGTCTGATGTGAATCTTTGCTAGGGTCGACTTGGAAATTCACTTGGTATCATTGGTTCAGCTTGATTTCTTGAGTTTTTGATGCAATTTTGGCAAGATTTTACCAAGTGTTCAAGCTGAGTGCTAAGTCCATTCCACCAAACTCACGTTGTGGTGCATTCTCAGCATTTACCTTGGTGACCATCGTGAATTCTCTTTAGAATATCTTTTTGAAAAATGCTTTTGGCATGAGCAAGTTTCATTCACGTATGTCTTAACAGTACAGTTCAAGTTTTCTGTCAATAGCTGATTTCTCTGGCCATACCTGTTAACAGAATTGTATAATTTGTTTGCAAATTGAATCATTTCGATATTCAGACTTGATTTGCTCAAGTCAAGTATTTGATGTGGGCAAATTACTCACTACTAAATCAACATAGACATTAGTCTCAGCCTGAAGTTCTCTGTCACTCTCAGAGTGATAACTTAAAGATGCTCTGGATAGAACATCGGCAGTTAATAGATTTTTCCAGCAACATGAACTATAGAAAAGTTGAATCTCATCAAATGCATTCTAAAACATTGAATTCTAGGGAGTAAATCTCCCAAGAATTTTGTGCTCATTAGTGGTACTAATTTCTTATCGTCAGTTTCAAGTTTGAATTGTGACCCAATTAAGTAACTGTTGAAGCGTTCACATGCCCAAGTTATTGCAGGAACCACTTTTTCTGTTTAAGTGTAGCATTGCTCAGTTTCTGACATACCTCGCAATGTAAATACCACCGATCTCAGAGTGCTACCGTGTTCCTACCTTAGCACAAAACCTAGTCCAAATGAAGATGCATCTGCAGATACAACTATTTCTCTGTTTGGATCATAATGTGCTTAAGTTGGATTCGTTATCATTTCTTGATTGATATCTGTAAAAGCTTGTTCTTGATCTGGACCCCAAGTTTTTACTTTTCTAAAGCTCAAGTAATAGTTTTGATTTTTCAGCCAAATTTGGACAAAATTTGCCAAGCTGATTTGCCATACCTAGAAATCGTCGTATATCTGTTACACATTTTGGAGTTTCCATTTCAGATATGGCTTTGATTTTTTCAGGATCAGATTGGCAAACATTTTTGTCAACAACATGCCCAAGAAATCTAATAGATGATCTTGAAAATTCACACTTTGCAGCGTTCAAAGTGATGCCAGCATTTTAAATTGATTTCATAACTCTTTCTAGTCTTTCATCGTGTTGTTCTTGTGTTTCCCCATGAATAAGAATATCATCCATGTGATAGAGCATTCCATCATATTGCTTGAGAGTTTCTGACATCCTTTTCTGAAAAATTTGGGCATGGAACTGATTCCAAATGGAAGGCAATTAAAATAAACCTACTGAATGGAGTAATGAAAATTATAATGCAGCGCAGATTTTCTAACAGGTTTATCTGCCAAAAGCCTGAGTTTACATCAAGTTTTGTGAAAAATTTTGCACCTGCTAGCTTTGCAAGGGATTCTTCAACTGATGGTAATGGGTGATTTTCTCTATTAACTGACTCATTCAGTTTAGTTAGATCCACGAAAATTCTTACTGTACCGTTTGGTTTTGGCATGACAACCATATCCATGCACCACTCAATGGGCTCATCTGCCTTTGAAATAACACCCATTTTTTCCATTCTGTCCAACTTCTTTATTCTATAAAGGGATAGGGAATTTTCTTGGGGTAGATAAGGTAGATAATAACCCCAGAGTGGTCAAAATATGACCCATTTGCCCTATACTTTGATTCTTTTCCTGTATTTTTGGAGCACCACTTAAAGAGGGAAAGGTACAGGGAAAAGTTTTGTTTGCTCTGCAACTCTCACAGTGTTAACATAGACTAATATATCTGTCACCTGCTTGGGGTGACAGTTATTTTTTATTACTATCTATGGGTGCCTTTTAGTCTCGACTATGACTTCAAAGTTTATTAATATATAGTCATTATTATTGAAATCTTGATGGATGCCTACATGTTGGCCTTCTGGGGGGCACATAACTGGCAGACCCACACACCCCCACCCTGTCACTGATTCAGTCTGTTTATGGCAAACAGCTTACCTGTGATTAAAGGTACCTAACTTGCATATGTATGAGTTATTTCTTAAACCAACAGGCTCACATCAATCCACCCTCCCATCTGAAAGTTTAGATAATCATCTTTGAATACTGGGAAGCACACATTATATTCAATATTTTCGCAATCAGTTTCCAGTGCGCATGTATCCAAATATTTGATAACAAACCAGTAAAATCGGTATACAAAATGTAGATACACTCAGCATCAACTTGCTGAGGAAGTAAATGTTTATTAATGACAATGTAATAGTCTTGGACAAAAAGTCAGCAAAAAAGATGGACAATTATATACTTTTAGAATAATTGGGTTACAGAAATTTGGTTTTACACTTGTTTGTTCAGGGATCATATGTAAGTTTTTGGCTGGAATTCTGTAGATACATGTAGTACTGTAATTTCTGGCATTTATGATTGTCAAATTAGCACCAGTATTGACTGTAGGGCAAAAAACTTCTTACTTTCCACCCTTCTCTTTGAAGGAAAAGTTTACACAAAAGTTGACGTTTTACTTTATTATAAAAATGCATTGTATTGCAGTAAAAGGGGGTGGGGGTAATGGCATGAAGTCAAGGCAACGTGAAGTAAATTTAACATTTTGGGTGTGCCTAGGCAAAAGGACAGACTCAAAAGTGATTGCTTCACCCAAATCTTCCTCTAGCATGGACCCTGATACATTCGTAAGTGTGGATCCCGATACAGAGGTAAATGGGCATTTCTAGGATGTGCAATTTCAGGATTAATGCTAATTTAAAGAATTTTCAATGTAAAAATAAACCAAATGCATACAAATCATGCGTAATATTTTATATCTTCATTAAGTCCCTACAGTCTTTAGAAAGTTCCCCTTTTTTCCAATGGATGAGGAATTCCCTCCCAAACTTTTCAGTCCTAGAATCGACCCAGGGTAAGTAAAGTTTACATACCTTGTGATTGCTAGCAGATGAAGGAAGATTGTTTGAATCAGCCCAGGGGTGTCTGCCAGTCATTTAGCACCAGAAGGTCAACATGTTGGTGGCCATTTAGACTCTGATGGAATAATAATAAGATATTAAACACTGGCTGGTGTATAATGTACCGTTCACTGTACTCCTGTTGATGTTTTATTTGTTGTATGGTGCCGTATATACTCGTGTATAAGTTGAGTCCAACTGCAAACAACATAGATCCTGATCTGCCGTTGCATAATGCAGCGGCAGATCAGGGTCTATATTGTTTGTTCTATTGATTATTCCTAACAAACAGCATAGACCCAGATCTTTTGGTGCATTGTGTGATGGCAGATCTGGGTCTGTGCAGTTGGACTGGATTTACAAGCGAGTATATATGGTAGTAATTGTTCTTTACAATCCCCCTAAGGTACACACATTCCTTTTTATCCCCCTGGTATGTAATATGGGTGGAGGTATAGCTGTCACTATAGCTGTTCTGGAGTCAGAAAAAGTATTTTTGTTAGCGCCATTGAATATTTAATGTCTGATAACTATTATCACAGGTATTTTAAGTTAAGTAATTACAGTATAATTCAAAACCTGTAGAATATTATTTTTATTTTCTCTTTTAGTCTTTGGCAGAGCAGTTCATTCTTTATCTAGAATTGGAGAGGAGTTATATGTGGAACCATTAGAACATGGGGTAAGCTCATTTCAACACAACACAGACCTAACTTAAACTGGATTTTGTAAATTACTGAGCGCCAGTTCGTAATACATACTTTGGAATTTTTTTGCACTTTAAATCGGACATTATTGATGCTGAAATTTTACATTATTTTTTTTCGCTTCACTATGATAGTGTTTGGGTCAGATGGCATTACACTTTTCCATGTCCATCTTCAGACACCTTGGTTAGGTTTTGCATTTAGGTCTGTTTCAGGCACTGGTGGGGGCATCTGTGTTACATGAACACATTTCCTGTGTACTGACTGTTAATTCAGACAGTATTCAGGTTTGATATTAGGTTTAGTGGATGTATTTGTGTATGCTGTCATGAATGGAAGGGCTTGTACTTTTACATTTACTGTTCATTTGTCTGTGTTTTCTTTCTGTTAATCCATCCATCACATTTTGGTCAAGTTTAATGTTCATGTTCATTTATTGTGCACTGTTGTCAGCAGGATTATATAATTTTGTGTGGCTGCCACATGGCAAGTGCAACTCCATTCCACCTAGTACAGAGCTCTAGATAAGAGTTTAATAAACTGGGTATTTTACTCCATAGTTTGGAACTAATTGTGCTTTTTTAAAAATTTGAGGGGATATTTTGTGAAGACCTAAAAACACACAACTTACACTACATCAAGATGTTTATGATGCCTTTTTGAATGTGTCAAACTGCTTTGTGACTAAGACTAGTTCAGCGTGCATTTCATTATATGACTGTTTGAATGAATATTCTCACGGTGATCAATTGGACAGAACTGATAGCGTGGTTTATATTATGTACAATATGGACAGTGCTTATGGCAGGTACACTGACAACTTTGGACTAAATGCTTAAAATTAAATTGTCTTGCATAATTTGAATGCATAGCAAAATTTCTTAATGCATATTTAGTTGAACTGTCTTGGTTATAGGAGGTGGGGGTGAGTACCTGGAGTGGGTGTGGTGTGGTTGGAATATGCAGTAAAAAGCATGGGGACTTGCAATTGCGAGGTATTGCAGTTACTATAGAAAAGTTGTAGAAGATGGAGTGATTTTTGCATTATGACCCCTTGGTCATGCCTGGGAGTGGGGGTGAGTACCAGGTCTAGATTGGGTGTGATTGTATGCTGTAAAAAGCATGGTGACTTGCAATTGTGAGCCATAGCAGTTCATGTAGTTAAGTTTTGCAGAAGAGGGATTGGTGGGGCATTTGTGTTTTAGGAACATTTCTTTGTTTGCTTAGTAAAAATGAATGATACAGACTAATCAGATAATTTCTTATGATTAAAATTATTAATATCTGTTATCATTTTGCATCTTTACACAGTTGGCTCTGCGGACAGTGAATTCTTCCAGATCAGCCTATGCCTGTTTTCTTTTTGCCCCCAGCTTTTTCCAGCACTATGACGATGGTTCAGGTCAAACCACGATTGGATCGGGGAAGGAAGAGGGGGAGGAAGAGGCCATTAGGTGCAAAATATCAATGAAGGTTTCCATCCTACTTTGTACATGATTTTCTTTGTAAGAAAAAATTTAGACTATATTTAGACAGGCATTCATGCATGCAAGGGTTTTAAAAGTAACTTGTGTGGCAACCCAGTGCAGCATAATAAGTTTGCTTGGGAAATAAAATCCCATGTAACTTGCCCAAATTTTGTTAATAGATTTGAAGCAAAAAGTTGAATTTGTTCATATTCATAACAACTCTAAATTTTATACATGAGGAAAACTTTTTATTATTTTTCAGCACTGCATATTTGCATTACCTGTAGTGTGTGCTTGATGTTGTATCAATACTTTCACCCTGCTGAAAATATATGCAGTAAAACTGCACCTTGCAAACATGCCAAAGGAGACTACTCCATATTTACAACCTTTTGGCTATTCCTGTTGGTATTGTCAAAGAACAAATTTTATCCCCTGAAATCTGACCACCTTTCAATTAAAACAACCATTCCTTAGTTAATTCACTGGTCTTAATTGGGCATTTTACTGTACTGCAAATTTCACAAGTTAAAAAGGAGTCTTTTGATCTGTACACCTGGTGGGCAAGGCTAACGGGAGTGAGTAGTGAAGAAAAGAATGAAAAAAAGACAAAAACATGCAGGGTGTCTGTTTTGCATCGGATTACTAGCATTGTATTTTGTCACTATAGACCAAACCTAATTTTTATACTCTGAAATTTAAATTGTTAATACCACAGAAATTGAATTGGGTGACTGTGATGTAGCATCATACAACATGCCCAATATTTTTGGAATATTTTGAGCATGAAGTTTAAATTTAAGCTCAGTGTCAAAAAATGTTGACATTGTGTAACTTAACCTAGGATCATAAAACTGTCTTTTTTTTTCATGCTTTCTTTGTCTTGTTCAAACCGACTCTCACATGACTGTAAGATCCCTGCCATGCAAGAGTCTGGTAAAATACTTCATTGATTGCCGTTCCTGATAGAAAGTGTGTTGGTCAATTTTGTAGAAGCAGAACTACAAAGACATTTCTGACTATCTTAAAATTTATCTAGACATAATTTCTACAAATCATTCAGGCCAGAATTTAATTTTAATCTTAAAAGGATATCATTCTAAATAGACACAGATGTTGGAGTCATGTCTCAATGAACCCATGAAACTATCCATTTTTATGCAAAACATGACATCATCTCATCATTGCAATGATGTATTACATCATTTCAGCTCGTGAACCAATCTAATCACTTTTCTAAACTTTGTGAAAGTCTGGTTCTGGTGTTACAAGGAATACTATGGTCTTTTTAACTGGACGCTTATAATGCGAAGATCTCATGTAGCCATGAGATGATGAGAGATATGTTTGAAAGATACTAATGCTTTCCAAATTTTAATGAGATAGATAAATACTAAATACAAGAATCAGATTTCAGGGGATTTTGAGATTGAGTTCAATGTTCACATACTCCGAGTAATAATACATTGTGTACTGTCTTTTGTTTTCTTCTCCATGCTTGCTAAATTTCAATAACAGAGATAAATCGGTGCTCAAAAAGTCGAATTGCCCAATGCTCATAGCCCCTCTAAATGTATCTTGGTCCCCTGCCATATTCTAAATGAGTTGCCTGTTGAGCCTATAAAAAAAGTATTATCTACTTTGAGTGATAAAACCTTGAGCATGCCAATGAAATGCGATGTTATCATTTTGAAGTTCTTGAAAGACACGGGTAGATTATTAATATTCAGCCCCGTTCTGGGGTTCCATTTATAGGTCCCGTACCCTGATGAAGTTCATCTGCTTACTTGTATTGAAAACTATAAACTTTGTGTACAAAGTGATGCATGTGACCTATGAATGGAGAACGATACTATTTCTGTTCTCCATATTTCATTGGTTACCTATAATATTAACACTCACTTGTCATTTATGAATAATAATGATATGTCCCTTGCTCATGCTTACATGGTAATGCATCACTGGTCAAATATATAGAGCAGTGCCTATGTGATTGTTTCAAGGTAAGCTAGGGGATTGGTGACCTATAAAACTGTTCAAGATAGTGTTTTGTTTTTCACCTTAAAGGAACAGAAATAATTACATTGTATTTTTAATCCATTTAGTTCAAACATTTGGCAGCTGCTGATTCTGTTGCTATAAATGGATGGATGTACTATGACATAAACTAATTGCAAAACTTGAATTGTTTTTACTGATTGAAATGGTAAAAGACCAATGGCTGTCCAACTTCATTTCCATTTTCAACTTTGGTGGAGCAGCATATGGAGATTTTTGCGGTATACAAAATAAAAAACTACCCAAAGTCCAGTGAATACTCTTCCCTGTTATTGATGATGAAATACACAAACAGTGCATTTGACCTGATGGCAAAGCTAAAGACATACAAGCAGTCAGAGATCCCAAGAGCGGAGGCATATGCCACAATTACTATAATTCCACGCCTTAATATGCAAAAATGGTGAAATTGTTTGAAATCATGTATGTTATGAGCCCCACATCAACAGAATGTGAACAAGGGTTCAGTTTCATGAACAATATCAAAATATAAAAAGAAACTGTTTAAACCAGGACACACTTCAAATGCTTATGAACATCAACTCTGCTGATCCAATCACTAAGAAGAAAATTGATAGAGCAGTTGGACACTGGTTCATATCAGGACTTGGAGGAAAACATCACATTAAGTGAAATGGAATCAGATTTTAAGTGAATGTTGTTTGAAAAAACTATAAAGCATTGGTACAGAGTACTGGTTTACACCAGGACCTGGAAAAAATATTACTATTAATGAAATAAAATCAAGTCAGAATTTTAGAATACAAGGTCACACACAATTTATTTCTGAAGTGCAATGTTTTGAGAGTTAAATAAACACAGAAAATGAGTAAACTGAAGCAATTATGTTTATTTTTTAAGTATAGTAATTTCAATGTTATGTCAAAATAATAGTAAAAAGTATGTCCCTTTGGAACAAGTGGAATTTGAGATAGGGCAAGTGATTTTTTTTAAAGCCACTTGCCCTGTGTCTGTGTAAGAATATTTTTTTCTTTGAGCATTGTAAATACTAAATAAAAAATCAAATTTGGGACTCTTGTACTTGTGCTTTAGCTTGAGTTTCTTGCTCCATTTTCAGGACTACAGGGCTTTGTGAGCTGTATGAAAAGTAGATCATTTCAGTAAATATTGATAAATCTATATTAGGTTCTTCTCTTTGAGATGTAATGCAGTGATTTGACATTAACTTGATACATTTGTCATCACTGTAAGTTAACCTCTACTCTTATAATACCTATCAACTTTTTGGCTTGGAGGGATCTCCATGCCTACAACATAGTGTCCACTCTCTAATAATAGTAACAAACTTTATAGTAGTTATCTCCCTTGGATATTGTTCCACTGGTAGTAATACTTGAAACAATACTAGAAATGATTTTAAAAGGAACTGACCATAATAATTCCACACCAGTGTTTTAAATGTTAATATAAATTCTAAAGTGACATATAAAGAAATGAAAAGGGAGTAAAATATACATATTTTTTGAGCGGTATGTATATGATAGTGTAAAAGACGATGAATAGAAATATCTATAGAGGTATGTTCTTCCATACCTTCTTATATATTATTATCACTTTATCCCTCCAAGCCATCATTATTCTCAATACTTTGATTTTGTATAAAAGTGTTGCAGATATATATATTTACACCTTTGTAGCACAACTGAAATCTTTAAATAACTGGCCATTTATTAAGTCTGTGCAATGAGGGCTTCACTTATTTCTGTACTTCTAATTCTCTAGTCATGCCTGACAGTATTCAAGTCTGTGTACACACTTGAAAAGACAGTAGAGAGATGTAAGATTAAATTGGACATGAATGAATCAAGACTGATCTTTCAGCTTCACTGCAGACATGGTGAGTGTAAACATGATAGAAAATTTATATCATTTGATCAAGAGTTGGAATCAGTTGAAAATTGTATTAATATAATTGGCATTAAAAAAGTATTGATGATAATCAATTTATTTGTTGGGCTTATCTTCAAAGCATTATAGACAATGGACACAGCTGAGTAACAGCCTATCCATATATTGTGGATATGCAGAAAATAATGTTTTTTTTAGGTAAAAAAAATATGAAAAACAATCTCTCTGTTTTACTTCAAAATAATTAAAAGCTATGCATTTAAAAAATGCAGACTGCAAAAAGTTTTTCGGAAAGTTCAGAAAAGCAATATCCCAAAACTTTATGCTTCTTAGAACTTTAAAAACATAACCTCAAAAATTGAGATATTTTAATCAAACCTTGGCCAGTTGCATATAATGTATTGAAGGTCTATCACATACATATCATTGCCACAATCCCTGCCACAAGGTCAAGGTCAGTGCAATGGAAAATATAATTCTGTGCCTTTTATTCTTGCCTGGAATATAACTTTTGAACCACTTAAGACATTTTCCTTAATTTTTAGCCAGTTAAATATCATATATAGTTGGTGTGTTGCATAACATAGCCATGCCTCCTGCTTCATGGTGAAGGTCACAAAAAGGGAAATTATAATATTGACTTGTATCTGGAGAAGAACTATTGAGTAACTGAAGATGTTTTAATGAAACGTGAACCAACTATAGTAAATAAAATATCATGAATAAACTGTGTTACAGACCATAGCCTCACCACCTGCCTCAAGGTCAAATGAATGGTAAGTGAAAATATAAATCATGGACCTATATCCATGTACAGGTATAACTTTTGAACAAATGAAGACATTTTAATGAAATTTTAGCCTGTTATATATCTTGACTTTACACAATCATACCCCCTGCTTCAAAGTCAGGATCGCAACAAGGGATAATGTAAGTTAGTGACTTATTTCCTGAACCAGACTGTCAGTTTTCAACCCCTCCTGATATTTTGATGAAACTTGAGACACAGGTCCAAACCATAATTATCACTCAATAGTCAAGTTCCTAGTGCCGAGGTCAAGGTCAGTAGTATGGAAAAGGTCATCAAACTGCTAAATCATGTGCCATTGCAGTACTCTTGTTCATATTTGTTTCTGTTTTGTTTTTCAGGTATTGTAAAGACTCATAACCTTGCCTTTATAGAATGTGAGACATTACAAGCTGTTTTCTCCAAGGATATGTGTCCAAACTCCCTTACTGCTAGTGCTAGGTATGTTTAGTCATGCATTGGTATACAAAAGGAATTAAATGCAATGGAGTTTTAGCTTGACTAGTCCAAGAATACGGAAAGCTTTATGTAGTCGCCCTGATGTTGACATCTGTGTCCCACTTTGGTTAAAGTTTTGGGCCACATTGTTGTTTATATTTACATGTCCATGATTTATCATTCTTGGTGGTTGGTTTTTGGTAGGAATATTGCTAATTATCAGTACATCAATGTTTTACCCATGAAAATATATCACATTTTGATTCTGGGTGGGTTTTAGGGTCTTGAAATGTATACACTGGGACTTAGTTTCAGGTTCAGGTTTTATGGCAAGTTCTTATTTATATCTATATCTTTTCTTTCATCAAATCACCAAGTTATGATGTGTATTCTTTTGAGGGCTGTTACTTATTTTAGGGCTCAAATTTAACTTTTTGTACTACTTGCATTTTTTCTTGAGTGGAGAAAATAATCAACTTGCAAAATCATATTTCTACTGACAAGTTACTATTATTACCAATACTGTAATCCAGGAGTTTGGGAATAAGAAGGAACTACAATACTGTTCTTTCAATTTCAGTTATTATCATTTTGAGAAAAGACCAAATAAAAACCCACATGTAAAGCTGAATTATTATTCTTGTTTAAAACTAAAGTCTGATTTATACATACAGCCAAGTTTGTATTGTGGACATTAAAGGTTCATGAACAATCAGCCTAACCAGGATTGAACATGGATATATTAGGGACAACCATTTCATTTTTAGGGGATTGTCTGGCTAATATGTGATACAAATATCTCTGATTGGCCACCCTACAAAAATAATACTAGTAGAGTATGTCATCAGAGGAGATATAGTAACTTTTTTTAACCTGAAGAAGGTCCATCCTGGACTCCATTTTTTGGGCAAAGTGTCTTTCCTCCCCAGTCTGACTAGGGCCGAGTGGTGGAAAAATGGGGACAAGTGGGTGTAGAGTAGTCAGAATTTGGAATGTTTACAACAGTAGCTTCAAACAGCTCTTTTACTAAACCTTTGAGTAAATGGTTTCTGCACAATAACTAGATTTCTCCACCATCTATAGTTACCAGGTTTTGTGACTGTCTTGCACATAGGGTAAGGAAGAACCCATCGATTATGGGGTCCAAGTATCTAGGTCACTGTGACTGAAAGAAGAAAAATGGTTCCCACACAATAAATCGAGTTGTCCACCATCTGCAATTACCAAACTTTGTGGACGGCTTGCACTTATCGTAAGACAAAACCCTATTGATTTTATGATCAAAAGTTCAAACGTCAAAGTCTCTGTGAGTGAAAAAAATAATGATTTCTGCACAGCAGCTCAAGTTCTCCACCATTTACATTTAGATGGTCATTTACCAGACTTTATGCATGGCTTGCACTTAGGGTAAAGAAGAGCACTATTGATTTTGGGTTCAAAGGTCAGGATCACTGACTGATAGAAGAAAATACAGTTTCCACACAATACCTTGAGTTCTCCACCATCTACAGCTATCAATACTTTGTGGATGGCTTACACTTTGGGTAAGGAAGAACCTTAACAGTTTTGAGACAAAAAGGTAAAAAGTCAGGGTCACTGTGAAGAAAAAGCATGGTTTCCTGACAATAACATTAGTTTTACATCACAGATCTGGACCAAACTTTGTGGATTCCTTGCACTTGGGGGTGTGAAAGAACTCTAATGATTTTGGGGTCAAAAGGTCAAGGTCACTGTGACTCTCCACCATATATTTTTTGATGGTCATTTACCAGACATTATGCATGGCTTGCACTTGAGGTAAGGAAGAGCCCTATTGATTTGGGGGTCAAAGGTCAGGATCACTGACTGATAGAAGAAAAACGATTTCCACACAATAACTTGAGTTCTCCATCATCAATAGTTACCAGACTTTGTGGATGGCTTGCACTTGGGGTAAGGAAGACTTGATTTTGGGGTCAAAAGATCAAAAATCAGGGTCATTGTGCCTGAAAGAATAAAAATGGTTTCTGCACAATAACATTATTACTATATCACAGACCTGGACCAAACTTTGTGGATGGCTTGCTCTTGTGGTAAGGAAGAAGCCTGTTGATTTGGGGGTCAAAGGTCAAATGTTATGGTCATTATGGTTCAGACAAAAATGGGTTTTGCAGAATAACCTTTGTTCTAGAGTAAGTTCCTTGTCTAAACTTTGTGGATGGCTTGCACTTATGGTAATAAAGAAACCTCAAGATTGTAGGGTTTAAAGGTCAGAAGTCACTGTCTTGGTAATGTGCCATTCATGCTACTCATGTTTGATCATTTTAAATCTTATCAGCAGATCCTTGTAACCAGCATACTTCAGGAATCATTCAACATACTTGGATGCAATTTGCTGTGTACATTGTCTCTTGGACCTGCATGTGCCTTTTCTTGTTTTTGTCTTGTCAACTCCATTTTGGATAGAGTTCTGGCCCTTGATAAATAACTTCACATCTTCACATGGTCTGTTGCTTGTTACTGGCACAGCTCAAAAACCATTCAATATATTCTGATGGAATTTGGTGTGAACATTGTCTCATAAATGTAGACATGCCTTTAATGTGTTTTGTTTCATCAACTCCATTTTGGACAGATTTATTCCCTTTGTCAAGCATATTCTTTTCTTCACCTGGAAACTTGGAATGTTGCTTGCAATCAACATAGTTCAAGAATCATTCAACATATTCTGATTGAATTTGGTAAAAACATTGTCTCTTAGACCAAGATGTGCATTATATACATTTTGTCTCATCTACACTATTTTGGACAGAGTTATGGGCCTTGTCAATCAGCTTCATCACTTTACATGGGATGTTGCTTGTAATCAGCATAACTCGAGAACCAGTCACCATATTCTGATGCAATGTAATGTGAGCTTTGTTTCATAGACCTATGTGTCTCATCTACTCCGTTTTGGACAGAGTTAAGGTCCATATCGATCAACTTTATATCTTTGTCTTTACATGACATGTTGCTTGTAAAAACCTTGAAAGAGTTGGATTTCAAGCATTCCACATCATCAAATAGAAGAGTCATGGCCCCTGAATGCCCATTTTCTTGTAACTTTGGTTTAGCAACACAAGTTCCTCAGTTTAAGGCCACGTTGAACAAATTGTTGTGCGTGGAACCCTTTGCGATGCACACATTGCTAACAGCCGAAGTATCCCCAATCTTTAATGTCAGGGATATTGTTATACCCTCAGTCTGCTCGTTATTCTATCTCCTAAACTGCTGGGTAGAATTTCACTACACTTGGTAGATATGTTGCCCATATAATAACCATCTGCTAGAGCAGTGCAGCTTCTGCCTTGGCCCCTGGGGTCAAAGGTCAGATACCCCAAAACTGCAATTAATGTGACATTTTTGAACTCCTTGAATTTATCTGAGGGAATACAAAGCGTTAAACGTGAATAAAATATATAACTTTTCATTCTTGATTTTTTTTTTGTTTCTGTATTTTTCAAAATTAATGAACAAATAAATAAATAAAATGGGATAATAAAATAGGGTAGGTCAAATAACATATACCGGTAACACTGGTAGTTACCAGACAGAGTAGCATTCATTTGCAGTAGTGGCACAGTAATTAGTTATGTGTTGTTTTTTTCATCTACTTTTGAACCTATTCATGCAATGGTAAATAAAGTAACATAATAGGGAAAGTTCAATTTCTGTAAGAAAAATAATTCTTTTGAAAGTCCATAAAAACTCCTTGAAAAGTTCTTGTAAAACAACCCTATGTATGAACCGTGCTTTGGCAAGTCGTGGACTTAGCTCTGGTGTACAAATTATTTATTAATACATTTACATTACAATGTGAATAATAATGTTCTATCTACAATATAACAATGAAATATTTTTCGCAGAGATTATGGTCATGTTTTATGTAGAGAAATCAACTTTATGTGGCATACCTCGATGCACTACTCGGGTCAAAATTTAATGACAGTTGTTTCTTTCCAACCCTAGGTTACTCTGTGATGCTGTGCAGAACTTCCAGAATAATCAGGAGGAAGTTACATTCATTGTCAAGCCAGATAAGATTTTGCTGAAAAGCTATGTTGAGGATGAGCCTGGTAAAAAAAATATCTTGAAGTTCATTATACTTAAGTAAATATCTTGAAATACATTGTACTTAAATGAATATCTGAAAGTACATTGTACTTAAGTAAATATCTGAAAGTACATTGTACTTAAATGAATATCTGAAAGTACATTGTACTTAAATGAATATCTTGAAGTACTTGTACTTAAATGAATATCTGAAAGTACATTGTACTTAAGTAAATATATTGAAGTACTTGTACTTAAGTGAATATCTGAAAGTACATTGTACTTAAGTAAATATCTTGAAGTACTTGTACTTAAGTAAATATCTGAAAGTACATTGTACTTAAGTAAATATCTTGAAGTACATTGTACTTAAGTAAATATCTGAAAGTACATTGTACTTAAGTAAATATCTTGAAGTACATTGTACTTAAGTAAATATCTGAAAGTACATTATAATTAGGTGAATATCTTGAAGTACATTGTACTTAAGTAAATATCTGAAAGTACATTGTACTTAAGTAAATATCTTGAAGTACATTGTACTTAAGTAAATATCTGAAAGTACATTATAATTAAGTGAATATCTTGAAGTGCATTATACTTAAGTAAATATCTTGAAGTACATTGTACTTAAGTAAATATCTGAAAGTACATTATACTTAGTGAATATCTTGAAGTACATTGTACTTAAATGAATATCTTGAAGTACATTGTTCTTAAGTAAATATCTTGAAGTACATTGTACTTATGTGAATATCTTGAAGTACTTGTACTTAAGTAAATATCTTGAAGTACTTGTACTTAAGTAAATATCTTGAAGTACATTGTTCTTAAGTAAATATCTTGAAATACATTGTACTTAAATGAATATCTGAAAGTACATTATACTTAAGTAAATATCTTGAAGTACTTGTACTTAAATAAATATTTTGAAGTACATTGTACTTAAATGAATATCTTGAAGTACATTGTTCTTAAATGAATATCTTGAAGTACTTGTACTTAAGTAAATATCTTGAAGTACATTGTACTTAAATGAATATCTTGAAATACATTGTACTTAAATGAATATCTTGAAGTACTTGTACGTAAGTAAATATCTTGAAGTACATTGTCCTTAAGTAAATATCTTGAAGTACATTGTTCTTAAGTAAATATCTTGAAGTACTTGTATGTAAGTAAATATCTTGAAGTACATTGTACTTAAATGAATATCTTGAAGTACATTGTTCTTAAATGAATATCTTGAAGTACATTGTTCTTAAGTAAATATCTTGAAATACATTGTACTTGAATGAATATCTTGAAGTACTTGTACGTAAGTAAATATCTTGAAGTACATTGTACTTAAATGAATATCTTGAAATACATTGTTCTAAAATGAATATCTTGAAGTACATTGTTCTTAAGTAAATATCTTGAAATACATTGTAATTAAATGAATATCTTGAAGTACATTGTTCTTAAGTAAATGTCTTGAAGTACATTGTACTTAAATGAATATCTTGAAGTACATTGTTCTTAAATGAATATCTTGAAGTACATTGTTCTTAAGTAAATATCTTGAAATACATTGTACTTAAATGAATATCTTGAAGTACTTGTACTTAAGTAAATATCTTGAAGTACATTGTTCTTAAATGAATATCTTGAAGTACATTGTTCTTAAGTAAATATCTTGAAGTACATTGTACTTAAATGAATATCTTGAAGTACATTGTTTTTAAGTAAATATCTTGAAGTACATTGTACTTAAGTAAATATCTTGAAATACTTGTACTTAAGTAAATATCTTGAAGTACTTGTACTTAAGTAAATATCTTGAAATTCGTTGTACTTAAGTAAATATCTTGAAATACATTGTCCTTAAGTAAATTTCTTGAAATACATTGTCCTTAAGTAAATATCTTGAAGTTCATTGTACTTAAGTGAATATCTTGAAGTACATTGTACTTAAGTGAATATCTTGAAGTACATTGTACTTATGTGAATATCTTGAAGTACATTATACTTAAGTAAATACCTTGAAGTACATTGTACTTAAGTGAATATCTTGAAATACATTTTAATTAAGTAAATATCTTGAAGTACATTTTACTTAAGCAAATATCTGAAAGTACATTGTACTTCAGTAAATATCTGAAAGTACATTGTACTTAAATGAATATCTGAAAGTACATTGTACTTAAGTGAATATCTTGAAGTACATCATACTTAAGTAACTATCTTGAAGTACATTATAAGTAAGTAAATATTTTGAAGTACATTGTACTTAAGTAAATATCTTGAAGTACATCGTATTTAAGTAACTATCTTGAAGTACATTGTACTTAAGTAAATATCTTGAAGTACATTGTACTTAAGTAACTATCTTGAAGTACATTGTACTTGAGTAAATATCTGAAAGTACATTGTACTTAAGTGAATATCTTGAAGTACATTGTACTTAAGTGAATATCTTGAAAAACATGTACTGTCTATACTCATGTAAAAGCAAATACCAACTGCAAATTGCATAGACCCAGATCTGCCGTCTCATAATGCACCAGCAGATCTGGGTCTATGCAGTTTGTAAGGACTAATCAGTAGAACAAACAACATAGATCCTTATCTGCCGGCGCATTATGCGATGGCAGATCGGGGTCTGTGTTGTTTGCATTTGGACCCGACATATACGTGAATATATACGGTACTGAAGTAAAGATCTTGAAGTACATGTACATAGGTTCTATTTCAGCTGCAAAGCTCAAATCATTTTACATATGAGAGGAAATTTAGCAGTCTGATATAATGTGCAGACAGAGTAGTTCTGTGTTAAAATACCAACCTTACAATCATGCAGTTCCACTGTATCACAAATATGATTATCAATAACATTATAGTTGATTAACTGCCTTTTTATTAATTCAGACATTCATTTAAATTCTTAATTTTAAAGAAGTATTGTGCATGCATTTTGTCAGAGTACAGCTCTCTCACTCATTATAACTTGGTAGTCATGGCCTATAACTGCCAACCACACTATGTACTGCACTCAGGTATATTGAGAATGATTGAAAATTTGATGATTGCATGTATATGTGTCCAGGAGGATAAACAAAATGCCAGTCAAATGTATAGTATTAACATTCTTGTTGATATCCATAACTGCTGACCATGGTATGGTGAGAATGGTTAAAAATTTGATGATTGCTTTATGTTTGGTGTTTTCAGAAGGGAGAATAAATGAAATTCCAGTCAAACATATAGTAATTACACAGTGGTTGGGATCAGGGCCATCATAAGGGGCAGGCGAAACAGGCGATCGCCTGGGGTGCCAAGCCTGGGGGGAGCCATTTCGTGGAACTTGCATTATTTTTTGCTGGGGGTGCCGTTTCTTCCAGTGCAAACTTGTTACGGCCCTGTTTGAGATCTATAACTACTGACCGTGTTATTTACTGAACAGTGCTATAACAAGAACGATAACAAATTTGATGATTATGTGTATGGGGGTGGGATGAACAAAAAACAGTCAAAATATATAGTAATAATGCAGTAGTTGGGGTTTGTAACTGCCAACTGCATTTTGTAATAACTGTTAGAGTGAGAATGATCAAAAATATGGTGATTGCATGTATATGTTTCGGGGAAAAAAGCAAAACACTAGTCAAATGTATAGTAATAATTTTAGTGTATGTAAATTAAATATATTTGTTCACTTCATGGTACTTGTGAAATATTGTAATAAATTTGATGGACCATTTCAAGTAGAATGGTTTAATTTTTGTTACAAGGCCCATGGAAGTACTATGTTATATCTGGAAAAGCATTATAATGAAGGTCATTCTGACGAGTGATATCTGTATTAATATTGAAGATGTTTTCAAGAATCTGTCCAAAGAATTTTCAGATTCTAAGACAATTTATCAATGTGAAATATGTGTATTATATTTGTTCTTATTGTTAGGGATGTGACTTTCCAATCTGTGGCTCACCTGGCATCAGTGGTCCTTTGTCTGTCATCAGGCGGTTGTAAACACTCGCAGTTTTTATACTTCCTCAAAAACTGCTTGACCAATTTCAACCAAACTTAGCACATATGATCCTGGCATAAAGGTCTTATTATAAATAGATAAAGCCTTTAAATGACAACTCAAAAATCACTGAACAAAACTTTACCAATCTTGACAGAAAGCAGCTAGGCATGAAGATCCTTTCAAGTTTGTACAAATGATGCCGATCTGCCAACAAGTATGGGCACTGTTACTAAAACAGGAAAACCTTTAAACAATGTCTTCTCCAAAGCCACTGAATAAAATTTTACGAAACGTGAGAGCAAGCATCCAGGCATGAAGATCTTTCACTTTTATACAAAAGATGCCAATCTGCCATAAAAAGGTTTCTTATGTTACTAAAAATAGAAAAGCCTTCAGTAGCTTTTTCTAAATAACCGCTTAATAGAACTTGATCAAGTTTGAGAGAAAGTATCCTAGCTTGAATGCCTTTCAGATTTATGCAAAAGATGCCATTTTGTCATCAGATATATTTTTCATTACTAATGGTAGAAAAACATTTACATAAAGTATCCTGACATATGTGCCTTTCAGTATTGGACAAATGATGCTGATGTGCAATCAAATATTAGTGAAGATACAAAACCTAGAGAAACCTTGATATATTTATTTTTATAGCATATCTAATAAACAGTACTGGAGAAATTTCAACAGAAGGCAACCTACTGACCCAGATTTCTTGGACAACTGCTCTTTCGTTTGGCTGTTCGCCAGATGTCAGGCAGGTGAATGATCTGAGGCCTGTTTGGGTCTTTTGTTACAGATAGTTATAGTATTTGGATACCCTTTTTGAGCAGGTTTTCTATTACCTTTGTTGTTTCGGGAGCTAATAAACTATATTGAAATTCTTCCTCTTTCATTATGATTTCTAGTGATCAGGTCCAAGTTTTACTAAACATCTCAAAATTTCTACTACAAATCGAGATTTTATAATAGCTTTCTAATATCTTGGGTGGTAAAAATAATTTTTTCACAGAACATTCATCATACATCAGGGATTAAAACTAATAAAATCTCGAAATTTCTTTCAAGGAGTCTTGCCATATCTATGAGGAAAATTTGAGGATTTCCTCAACTATCTTTTCAAGATTAGAAAGGTTTTCATGTGTGAAATTTTAAAAAACTAAAATTGATTTTGTATTCTTTCAGTTATCTCTACCTGTGACAATAATACTGATACTGTCTGAAGTATATGAAGCAAGATAATATAAAATCTCAATTTGAAAATAAAGTTTTAGAATTTTAGTGTAACCTGGGCCAGATTATCTAGACCTTGTTTAATTTCTTTATTTTCACCAGTATGAATGGAGAACTCTCCAGTATAGCCCCACCCTATTTTATTTTTTTGGTACATATTAATACATAAGTATGGTTATTTTAAGTTTTGCGTCTTCATGAATTTATAGACAACACAATCTCAGTTTAAAAAATCCTGTAAAGATATTTTATCTTTTTTTGGGGTGGTGGCGGGGGTTCTCTTATGAAAAATTAAAAGCACCCGCACCCCACCCCTATTCACTCTATGCTGTGACTGCCTTTCAAATACTTATTTGGTAAGGTTGATGCCAATCCCAGATTTTGACATTTGGAACACAATTACAGTAGCAGATATTTGAAGAAATTAAACCAACAAGGAACTAGAATTGTAAGCTTGTAAAACACTTATCCCAGCACATCCCTTTGACCTTCACCTCAAAATTGGAGCTTCTTGGGTAAGAACTGCCACAAAAGCAAATGTCGGATATGTGCCCATTTGTCTTTTCATGCCCAATAAGTATGGATATTGTTATATGATGATGATCTAAATAGTTTCAAAGCTGTGATCCCAGGGCTGTTATAAGTTGCATGTATAAATTTGCCTTTTTAATGCCTATTATTGGGTATATATGGTTATATGGTGAGGATCTTAATAGTTTACAAAGTTATTACCCAGGGGCTAAGTCCCTATGGGGTAGAGGTGGACCCAGGGGTCAGAAATGCCAGATACATGTATAAATTTGTCTTTACATGCTCAGAAAGTGTATATAAGGCGGGGCTTAGTCTTGGGGTTAGGGATGTACCCTGGGGTCAATGCCATTTACATGTGTAATTTAATGTGTCCATGCTGAATAACTATATGTATGGTTATAAGGTGAAAATCTCAATAGTTTCCTAGTTATTACCCAGAAGTGAAGTCCTTTGGATAGGGATTGGGTCAAATATGAGTTTTGTATAAATTTCTCATTTCATGCCCAGTAAATGTAATTTTGGTTCTAGGGTAGAGATCTCGGGAGTTTCTATGTTATGACTCAGGACTAAGTTTCTGGTGGTTTGGAAAATTACCCGAAAGTACGATCTAAAAGGTCCCAGTCTGATGTGTGTTACACTTGGGTCATTGATCACACAAGCCAGTTCTCAGACATGCAAGATAACTCCAGAGTTATTTGAAATATATATAAAACCATCCCTACTCTATTAGTTTGTCCCGAGGAGAAAAACTAACTTCCAGACTTATTGGTACAATCTATTCCCATAGGACTGTGATTTAGCAAAGTGTCATGTGTCAAACTCGAACAGTGTAAGATGAGTTCATGAATATTATCTATGTATGTGCATACAGACTGTAAAACAGTATCCCTGCGCTTCTTTGAAAATGTAGGGATAACGATGGTCCAGATTTATATTATTTTACAGGGACTATTGTCTATCAGGCAAGATAAAATGATAAATGATTTATATTATTTTACAGGGACTATTGTCTATCAGGCAAGATAAAATGATAAATGATTTATATTATTTTACAGGGACTATTGTCTATCAGGCAAGATAAAATGATTTTATGTGCAAAAATGTTAAATATGGTGTGTACATAATACTTTGCTGAACTTAGAAAAACAAAGGTCCAGTCCTTGAGTTGAACTTGTTTCTTATTATTGTGAAATTTCCTTATGTATCATGTTTTGGTGCATAAATACAAATATTTATTTTCTTGAACTTGTTAAAAATATCTTTATTATAAAAAAAGTTCATAATTTATCCTCTCCAGATCCCACAAAAGTAATGCACACTGAACTTCGCCTTGAGCCTGAGGAGTTTGATAACATTCAGGTTGGGGTGGACTCTGAGGTCACATTCTGTCTGAAAGAGATGAGGGTAAGTTGATAAATTGGTAACAGGATAAGTTGCCACCATAGTTGTGTCCCTCATTGTTCGCAGCAAAATCAAACACCATATTCAACCAAGTAATTGACTTCTTTGCATCTGTCAATCAACTATTGCATAACAGATTCATATAAACCGCTAACCAATTTGTTCACAGTTAAGTGTGAAGCATTGCATAATTGTGTTTCCAGACAGAAGCTTGTCCAACTGAGTAGGCCAGATAGAAACAAATTTACTGTGTAACATGTACAATATAATATCAACATTTTTGCATCGAACTTTTGTCAAATTGGTGGTTTTAAATAAATAGATATCAAATGAGCATTCTCCATATTTCTGAGGGGTAAATTTGTATGTTGCATTATCTGCACGACTCCATTATGAGTCTTGATTAAGGCGGCAATGCTTAACAAAGTTTCTTAATGTGTACATGATATACAATAATCGAAATGATGCCATTTAATCAAACCAATTAAAAACTCACATTTTTCCCTGATTTGCGTATTAGGCTTACAGCTGACAGTTATTTATATGTAAGCCATTGGCAGTGTGCATACCATACCTCGCTCAGCTTGATGATTGTTTCATTTGCCGTACGTCTTTACTTATTATTATGTACACGATGACGAAATTGATAACTGCCGTACTGCCTGTACATGTACATTGGATGCTTTTGTAGGATCTGCAATAACTAAGAAACTTAGCAGTGGCTTTTAAACTTCAAATGGTCTTTCTTTAAAATAAAATGTTACTTAGGGCTGTTCCAGTAAAACAATCTTTGGACCCAGGAAAGGTGTTTTCACTGTAGAGTAGTCACCCATAGGTGCAGTTTAGAATTTTTATATCATTTTCAAATGAACTCATTGAGTAATCATAATACCCAGGCAGATATTTTTTTTAAAACTGCCTTCCCTGGGTACCATGTATGTTTAAATGGAACAGCCCTCATCAAAGGTTCAGTTAACAAACTTGTTTTTCAAAGGTAATTAATTTTAAAGAAATGTTTGTCAGCATTATTAGTAAATCAGCCTAATATGTAATGTGAGATACAACCGATTCTCATCAACT
This sequence comes from Margaritifera margaritifera, assembly GCA_029931535.1. NCBI lineage: Eukaryota > Metazoa > Mollusca > Bivalvia > Unionida > Margaritiferidae > Margaritifera > Margaritifera margaritifera. The sequence goes on from JAQPZY010001684.1 coordinate 6,382,514, forward strand.
TTAGATTTTTCATGGCAATGCAACATTTGAGATGAAAATCATCCATACTTTAAGAAAAGAGTTAAAAGAAAAATCCTACTGTACTGCCTTTTGAAGCAGAGAGGTGGAAGTATATAATTTAACTGGTACATTAGCTGCTGCATTAATGACAGCCCTGTGCATGTTCATTTACATGGTTACCATATATACTTGTGTATAAGCTGGATCATAATGCAAACAACAGACCCTGATCTGCCGTCGCATAATGTGTTGGCAGATCAGGGTCTATGTTATTTGTTCTACTGATTAGTCCTTACAAACTGCATAGACCCAGATCTGTGCATTATATGACGGCTGATCTGGGTCTATGTAGTTTGTAGTTGGTATTGGATTATACATGGGTATATATGGTATTGATTTTGTAAACGTTTATAGGCGGTAAACTAAACTACCTTCGTAAGCCATTGACACATGTACACATTGCAGCCTTAGACACTATATTCCTTGATGAAATCTTGTTAGGGCCCTTTGTTGATAGAGCAATCACCTTTTCTGTACATCTGTCAGTCTGTCCAGCCATTCACACTTCTTCAGAGATGATGCCAGCGCATGTGAGTGTGAAAATCATGCAAAATTTTTATGAATATGTGAACCTGGAAAGCAGTGATGCATGAGCACTCACGCAAATTAGTTCACGCATATAAAAATGTACTCTAAGCAGTATAGAAATTTAATTTAACTGTTAAGGATATTTATTTCATCAAAATACAGGTACCTCTGTCCATTCCAAAGTATGCAGATACAGGTTAATACAACAGGATGCTTGGAAATTCCACTAATTATTTATAGCACAAACACGTGTCCAAGAGGGGTTTTGCAATTGATGCCCTGTCCTCTCATTTTGCACATGTGCAAACTTTGGTCCATTTCCTGAAGGTGAGATAGCAAATTATAGTCGAGTATGGCTGGATGCAAAATTACTGATTGCTTTCAACTTTAAGTCAGTCATGGCAGGAATGTGCAAAGTGAATAGCAGAATGAAGAAAGTAAAGGATGTAGTGGTGTTTCTTGTGAAATGGAGGACAATAATTCTAAAACGATGTCACATACCAGGTAGATGAATTGCCAGAGAAGACACCAAACTTTGAAGCAAAGTTTCAGAATTCTTGGTTGTCACAGTACAAATGGTTACAACACCAAGATGGGAGGTATGATGTGTAATATTTGCAAAAGTTGTGGGAAAAATAACCCTTTTACGTCAGAAATCTGCTGTTTGAATTTTAGGACGTTGACTCTTACATGACACTCCAAGTCAAAAGATGACATGCAGGCATTCAAAGCTAAGGTACTTGAGTCTGATTTCAAAGCCGCTACCTTAAAGAAAGAGTCTGAAGAATTAAATGCAAAATTGTATATGTGATGAGGAGGGCATATTTTACTGTGGCCTTTGAAAATGTTAGTATCTTCTTTGTTGAAATTGCAGTGAGCAAACAGGTGTGATGCACTTTCACCTCTTAAGAATGGTAACAACACTACCAATGAGTCATGAAGCTCAGGAGAAGAATTTATACAAGCCTGCACTGAGGTTAATATACAGGCTGACATAGACAAAAAACTTCAAGAAAGTGAATTTGTCTCAATAATGATAGATGAGAGTATAGACATATCAATGAAGAAAAAACTTGTTGTCTGTGACATTTTAGATGCAGAAACATTGTTTCTTGTTTACCTTGAAGTGAAGGTAGTTAATGCAACAGCAAAGGTCTTGTTTGGTTTGTTATCCCAATTTCTTCAAGATGGGGTCATTTTTTTTGAGAAAGTGATTGCCTTTGGGAGCGATGGAGCATCAGTCATGACAGGGTCCAAAAGTGATGTAGCAACAAGAATTAAACAGAAGAACCCTCACTGTATTGTTATTCATTGTATGGCACTTATCATCAGCCAAAGCTTCTATGATTAGATATTTATGCTTATTAAAGCAATTTGTAAAATTTTTCTAAATTTGTGAACTTTTTATATGCCTGCCATAAGATGGAGCACGCTGTGTTATTATGTTGTCCATCTGTTCCCTTTTTCTTTTCCACATTATTAATAAGTCCATGTACTGTTACCAAACTTTGTGGCTGCCTTGCACTTAGTGTAAGGAAGAAGCCTATTGAGTTCAGGTTCAGAAAGTCGAAGCCACTGTGTCTGCAAGAAGAAAAATGGTTTCTACTCAAAAACATTCGTTCTACATCACAGACCAAACTTTTGTGGATGTACTTGGAGTATGGAAGAAGCCTATTCATTTTGGGGTCAAAAGGTCAAATGCCAAGGTTACTGACTGAAAGAAAAGAAATGGTTTCTGCACCATAACATTAGTTTGACATTTCATACTTGGACCTGACTTTATGGATGCAGCGGGGGTGGGGTGTAAGGCATCTTTGCTAGCGCCAAGGGTTGTCAATCCACTTTGTTCCACATCGATCCTTGGCATATTATGTTAGCCAAAACTTTAGAACAAGTGCCCTCTTGTGGGTGAAACAGTTACTGCTCATATCAAACAAAGTAATTTGACCAATGAGAGAACTCATTCTGTGACCAGTTAGGCATTCAATTTGCTGTCTTCCATGATTTACACATGCTTTGACTCAAAAGAAAAACTTTTGTGTGAAAGTTTCAATTGGAGAAACTTGCTTACAAAAGGTATTGTTGTCAGCAGAACTCACTTTGATTATTCAAAAATGTCTTCCTAGGTAAATGTAATGAGCAACGTGATTGGATCAGTGTCTTTCAGCTGCATCCATTCAAATGGCAGAGTAGTAGATACTGTTTCAGCTAGTTACTTATGCCAAGGGTCGGTGTGGAATGAAGTGGATAGATGACCCGTGGCTAGCGAAGATGGTACTAATGTAGAAGACTATTGATTAGGGGTCCAAGGGTCAAGATCACTCACTAAAAATGAAAAATGGTTTCTGCACAAACATTTCAGTTCTAGGCCATATACCTTCACCAATGTTTATGGATGACTTACACTTGGGTAAGAAAGAAGCCTATTGATTTGGGGGTCAAAAGGTCATAGTCACTGTAGATGACATAATAACTTTAATTCTATACCATATACCTTGACCAATGTTTGTGGAGGGCTTGCACTTAAAATTTGGAAGAGGCGTATTGATTTTGGGGTCAAAAGGTCAAAGGCTAAGACCATTGCATCTCAACCTTAACCAAACTTTGTGGATGGCTTGCACTTAAGGTAATAAAGAAACCTATCGAATTTGAGGTCAGATGGTTAGAGGTCATGTTAAGTCTGATAGGAAAATAGTGGTGCCTGCACAGTAAATTTAGTTCAAAACCACATACCTTGACCAAAGGTCCAGGTTATTGAGACCTGATGGTCACTAATCTCAGAGTCAAGCATGGCCTACTAGTGCCTACATAGAGGGCTACTAAACATGGGGCAAGCATATAATGTGCCATACATGGTACTCTTGTTTGACTATTGGTTTGCAGTTGGGGCTTATGTGTTTTACAAATACAAATATACTTTTCTCTTACAATCATCACCATTTTTTTAAAATTTTAACTAAATTATATTTTCATTCAATGCAACTCCATTCCAGGCCATACTATCATTTGCAGAGGCAACTAATCTCCCTGTATCACTGAAGTTTGAGACTGCTGGAAGGTAGGGCACTTTTGCTACATTTGTTTTAGTAGAAATCATCAGAAATATGCTTCAGAATAACTTTTTACATGCTTTTTTGCAAGGCATGTTTGGTTTTTCCCCGGCTATGAATATAGCTGGGGCATGTGTTATTTGGCTAGTCCACCTGTCCCATATATATGTACATCTGTCCCAAAATTATTGTGTGTACAATTATTACCACATCTTTCAGTTGACTGTTCAAACAGATATTACTTTCATGGGGTCATCATGTTCATTTCATTTTGTCATAATGCTCTGATGCATATTTCACCATGAATATGGCAAGGGCACATATTGTTTGGGTTGTCCATTCATTCCATATGTATGAATATCCTGAAATCAGAGATGCTGCCAGGGCATGCAGATGTGCACAATTTGTACGAATTCGCTCAATTAGAAAACAGTGATGCATGACAACTCCTGAAAATTAGTTAAAAGTCGTGCATATAAAAATGTACTCTGTGCAATATACAATTTTTATTTAACTGTTAACCCTTGAAGGTCTTGACATGACATAAGTCACACTGCCGGTAAAGGTCTTGTAGTGCTTGTTGTGGCATATCTTTCAGGTAGGCAACTGTTTACACATCTGGGTACTTCCGCTTTACATTAATGGTTTTTAAACTAAATTTGATTGGTACATTGGGCCCTGGAACAAGCATTTTGTCATAGTTTTAACCTTGCATTTATCAAGGAAGTTTTACAGATGCTTGTTTAAATTGCGGGCTACCTAGAAAGCCCAAGAATGGTTCATCTTCAAATGATGATTTCATTTGGCAAATACAGGCTGTTGATAGTGATGATGATGATGATTTTTAGCTCTACTGGTCATAGACCAGAAGAGCTCATGGGATGGTTTGTTGTCCGTCGTTTTTTGTCTGTCGTCAAATATCCATCCATAGCACAAGTTTGTTATCACTGCTCCTCCTAAACTACCTCGAGAATTGCCTTTAAACTTTACACACTTTTCCAATAATACTATTATTATTACCATTCTTACTTAAAGTTTTGGTTCAAGTTTTTCATTTATTCATTGGCTCAGCATGTAATCCATGATCATGTTCATTTACCATATTGATTTTAAGGGGCATATACATCAATATACTTGAATATATAACTATATTTTGATGATATTCTTGCAAGTTGACACATTTTCACATGACACTGTTGTTGACATAATCATACCTTTACAGCTTAATGGCTTAAACTTCTTGCTTTATCAAAATTATACTTGACATGACTGCAGCAAAATGAGCTATTTTTTGGGACTGCTTAAAAATAGTATGTGCAATTTACTTTTGAAATAACTTCCCAGAAATAGTCCTGTTGAGAAGTAATTATTTGAATAATCAGTTTTATTTTATGCTAGCCTGTGAATTAGTGGATTTTCACTGGAGTGAAATGTGAAAAATATTTGTTCACTGCACTGAATAGACATTGCTAACATTATGATAAAATAAATTTGACTGCTTATTTCATCACTTGTATGGTCTAGTGGTAAGTATGGCCACTTCTCATGCAAGAGTACCAGGTTCAAATCCCACAATATGCTTATAATTTTTTCTTTTAGGAAAGAGAATTATGTTACCACTGATATTTTCCATGCGAATATACACACAACACAGCAGAACATATTAAATGGTACACGGGATACCATAAGAAACCTACTACTTCAGTCTGTTATACATAATGCTAGCCAATACGTTTGAGCATAAGATAAAGAAGAAAATTGCTCGTTCAGAGTAAATAACATATATTTCATCTCATGTGTGAAAAAGTCTAGTATTTTCACATGTGGCTTTACCACTTGAGAAAATACTGAGTTTTTCACCCATTTGAAGAAATGTATGTATTATTCAATTGTTACATGCAAATGCCCTCTATTCTAATATTTTGGTTCATAAGGAAATTTTTTTACTTAATGTTATTGTTACAATTAACTTGATATTAATAAAATTAACCAAATTTTAAGTTTTATGGATTATTATTGCTATCTTTCTTTCTGTTGTTTAATTGAAACTTATCATCTGATATATCTGTCTTTGTTTAAAGGACACTTATGGAGGTTTCTTTTTAAACTTATTTTTGAAACTTTCTTACCTGAAAACCCCATATTTGTTATTATTGAAAATTTCTATTGGATCATTTACAAATAATTTCATTTAAAAGCATGGCCCTCAGTGAAGTTGGCACAGGTATTACCTACTCTTGATATTTATGCGTAAGTGACATAACACTAGAACAAAGAACTTGATAACATAGAGATTATAGCATAGGGAATTTGTGATACCATATATACTTGCATATAATTCGATACCAACTGCAAGCTGCATAGACCCAGATCTGCCGTTGCATAATGCGCTGGCAGATCTGGGTCTATGCAGTTTGTAAGGACTAATTGGTAGAACAAACAACATGGACCCTGATTTGCCAGTGCATTATGCGATGGCAGATCAGGGTCTATGTTGTTTGCATTTGGATCCGGATTAAATGCGAGTAAATACGATAGGTTATGAAATGAACTGCTTCTGTGGAAATGTATGAGATTGAATAGGCTAATGCTACACCTATGGTCAGTATGCTCATCTATACATCATGAGAAAGAATTGAAAACAAATGATGACAATTATTGGGAAGAATTCTGAAAATAATTTAATTTCAAATGCAGAAGCATGATATCTACATATTTTATAACTTTTAAGTTGTGTACGCCACACTGAGAAAATAAAATACATCAGAGCTGTATTTTTGCGGTCAAAATTATTGACAGTAACTCTTTGAAAAAAAATTGCAGTAAATTAAAATGGTACACAGGGGACACCACTCCCTTTAAATGTAATCACTTATTGCCTAACATAATATAATTTTGCCATGTTCTACTTGAGATTTGCTGCTCTCATAGATTCATATCCATCTATAAAGCATAGATTTAATTTATATATGTTTTGCAGTTTAAATTTCTATACCCTATGAAAGGGGACGACTTATGTTTCAATATTCTTCTCCCTCTCACACTTGCTTACTTCATTTTCCTGTGAAGTTTGAATAAATAATATGTGTAAATCCCATTTTCAGTGTTTGGAAGCATTTGTGATGATTTGATGGCTTGTAATATGCTTGGGTAAAAATTACGATTAACATTAGAGCCTTCTTGAAAAACTCGTCACAATAATTCCCAGTTTGACACAGTATAATTAGTGGATTCCTATTTTCTGCATCTTCATTTAGAAATTTAAAAATAAAAGGCAAACAATTGCCCATTTTCTGTTTTATGATCAAAATTTTTGACCATCTGTTGCATAAATTCTGTCATATTTACTTGAAATAAACACACAATCAATATACTTCTACAATAGTGGCTGGTTGGCTTATTCTAGAATGACCTTACACATAACATCAAACCAAGCCGTAATCAAGAGAGGTAACTCTCAGTATTTTGGACAGATTAACTCTTCATTAATTTTAGCAGGAATTCTGTTAGAGTAAATTTTATCAGAGAAATATATTTTTAATCTTCACATAGTGTTTTAAAAAAAACATTTTACAGATTTGATCTGTAATTGACCTTTAAAATATTTGATGTTTTGATTTTTATTTTGTTCCAGGCCTATAGTTTTCTCAATAGACAGTGACAGTGCTTTTGAAGCCAACTTTGTCCTGGCTACATTAGCAGATATAATAACACAGCAGGGTGGGAGCTCTCAGTTAACAGCAGAGTCGAAGGCATCACAGAAAAGGTAACAATCTTGCCTCTGATAATTTATTTACTATGGCCTTAAATATGACCTGGTACATGCAAGCTAGGTATGTCCCTCTTTTCATCCTTCCATCATTGTGTGCATGGGATTATTTTGGTTGCCTTTAAGAATTTGAATTGAATCTTATTATGAATTATGACAAAGGCATGCAGGTGTATATATCTGCATTTTTATGATCTGATTTTTGTTGTTGCATGTGGGACAGTACATAGGGTCATTCATTTTTAGTTGCTTTGCCTGAAATACTTGTTTAGGATGCCTGCTTTTATCAATTGCCCATGTACTGCGCAGCTTGAAATGACATGATCGTTACCTTGTGATGTCATCGATAAGACGTTACTAAACACTTCATTGTGTCATGGCTTTAAAAACTCGGGAGAATTTTGACATAAGGTGACATGATTGTGACGTCTGTCTCTAATTGAATAAATAAATAAAATTAGTATGCAGTTTTAATAATTGTAAGAACAGTGCTCTGAAAGAAAATAAAAACTATATGTTACCATGGGAAATCATGAATGATTTACAGCCTGCTGTAAATTGGACTCGCTGGCTTTTTTTATTGGAATTCCAATGTGAGCTCAGTAATTGTGTGATAGTGGAAAATCTCACCAACATATGCTTGTGTCAGTGTATTTTGTAAGAAAGATGTATGATCTTCTACCTGTGCTAATTTGTTTAATTGTAGATACCCATTCAGCTATTATCTTATTGACTGTATGAAACAGGACACTGTGTCCTATATTATTCTATGTATTAACAATAAAATAGAAAAACATCAACCTATATGTTTTTTCATTATTCTGGACTACTTTGACCTTTATCTAAGTAAAAAATATCCATTTTTTGAACAGTGAATCCAGTATTTCACCAGCAATCATCCAGAAAGAAGGCAAAATCTTAAATTACATGTACTGCAGTGGAATAGAGAAATTCTGACCTGATTGTTAGAATATCTGGCAGGATAGAGAATGTTTAATAAATGATGACCTTCAAGGCAATAAGTATGTCCATATCAATACACAAAATTGATAATTTTTGGTTTATTTTGAAATTAAAAATAATTGGCCAGATTGTTTCTGATTTAAAAAGAGAAAAATAAAGCTTCTGATTGTTTTAAAAGAGTTGATAGGGTTTGGGTTGTACTCCAAGTTTAATGTGAAACTTCTTGAATAAAACAACATGAAACTTACTGTAATTAGCTGTGACATACAGTATTATACAACTCATTTGATACATTTCATATCAAATGAACATATGTACAGGAGATTCTATTTCCATATGTGTAAATTTTAACCCATAAAGTGCTTGTCATGGAAAAAGTCGCACCGTCAGTATAGGTCCAGAGCATTTGTCATGGCATGTGCCATTTTTCAAGTAAGCAAGTGTTTACACATTTGGGTACTTCAATTTGATATGAATGGTTGTGAAACCTAATTTGATTGGTATATCGGACGCAGGAACAAGCATTCTGTCATAGTTTTGCCATGCATTTAGCAAAGATGTTTTACAAATGCTGGTTAAAACAAGGGCTACCTGCTAAACTCAAAATAGCTGACGCTCTACATTATTCATCTTCAGATGATGACTTAAGTGAGCAAATACTGCTGATGATAGCAATGAAGACAATGATTTTTAAAGTTTTGAAGTAGATGAGATTATTGGAGCTTGGAAAGAGTTACTGGAAATACATATTAGTGATATTTAGCCTTAAAATGATATTGAATATGAATCCAATGCACATGCTGGCTGGACAAAAATAGACAGCATTCTGGTCAACCCCCTATTCAGCGGTATTTAAAAATATAATGTAGAACGATAGAATGCCAAGCCTATAGACTATTTTAGGCTTTTCTTTGATGAGGATTTCTTGTGTTTGATCATAGATCAAAACAAATCTTTATGCAAATCAGAGTACATGGGGCAGACTTGACAACAGCTGCATGAGAAAATGGAAGCCTGTCACACCTTACGATTTGTGACTCTTTTTTTGCATTGGTTATGGCCATGGGTTTGGTGCACAAATCTGATATGGTTTTTTCTGGGCTGCTGAATATGTGACACCCCATACTTCAGCACAATACAGTTTAGCAGGGATATATTACTAAATATTCTAAGCATGTAACATCTGAACAGGTAATGAACTCAACAGGTGACTGCATAAGCTCATAAGTTGACATGAGATGACAGATATATGCTAGAATAAATTACAAGTAAAACTGCAAAGTTTTGTGAATATTTATTATAAACTTTAGTGGGTGTAAACTTACCTGTGGTTTTTCATGGACTGAATGTTTATTAACTGTTATCAATTCTACACCAGTGATTTTCACAACTTGGATATAAAGTACAAGTATATGGTTGAGCCACTAAAGAATTGAGTTTTTTTCAGGCATATTTGAACTTTTTCATTAACAAAGAACCAAAATTACTGATGAAATACAAGGTAATTTGTAATTTTACCTGTATTCGCACCAGTAAAGTTACATATGTGCTTATAATAAGGTTGAGGCTTTAACAATCATTTTTCATATAGGATTGGTGTATCTATTATATACAGTAATTAAAATAAAGGCAATTTAGAAGTAGAGTGCAATTTATCTTTTATTTTCTCAAACAATTCAGCACTTATTAATCTTGTACTACATAACTATGTATTGTTTTAAGGGTTAATTGAAACTGATCAAAACAAATACAGGTTTTTTGTTGTCTCACCTGCAACAGGATGGTGAGAGATATCACATTTCCAGTGGCAATGCATCATAAACCCTAAAGTTTTAAGTTAAAGATTTTGCAAATTGGATTGGGGGTGGGGTGGGGTGAATACATCATTAGATGTGTCCCCTGTGAGGCATTGCATTTGTGAAGACCTTGATCTGTTTGTCTGGAGAAATCTGATCTCATAACAAATGGACCACTGTAACATTTATAAGTAAATTTCTTATTTGACTCGGCCTATACACAGTTATGATCTGTTATTTTAGTCTTCTGAATTTATCAAGAATAGTAGGAGTTACAGTAATAAAACATAGATACCATATAGTTGCTTTATTTTACAGGAAAAATACAACCAACTCTAGGTCTGCAGTAAAAGCTATCCATAGCCACAAATCCCAGAGTTCTAGAAAGGAAAGTGACAGCACACATATTGGAAGGTAAATGTCAAGTTACGATATTGATTTCCTGATGGTGTGATGGTGACAAATATATAGTATCAATCTTGTCACCAATTTTCATAAATATCTTTGGTAATAGAGGTACAGAATACATACCGTATAACTCACTTATAAGTCAAGTCCAACTGCAAAGTGCACAGATCCAGATCTGCCATCACATAATGTGCCGACAGATCTGAGTCTGTGCAGTTTGTTAGGATCAATAAGTAAAATTAGCAGCATAGACCCTGATCTGCTGGTGCAAAATCAGGGTCTGTGTTTGCAGTTGGATTCAACTTATAAGCGAGTATATATGGTGGTTTCTGATTCCTCATTCACTGATTAAAGTTGCATTCATTTTTTGACATTGTTTTGGTACTTTATGCAAATTACAAATTAAATTGTTTGTTTGTTTAGCAGTTAACTGCATATCAACAAATGAAAGGCTATATCTATGCAATTTAAAAAAAGTGCCTTACTCAGGAACACACCTTGGCAGCCAGGCTGGCCTGGTCTGGGCAGGAACACACCTTGGCAGTCAGGCTGGCCTGGTCTGGGCAGGAACACACCTTGGCAGCCAGGCTGGCCTGGTCTGGGCAGGAACACACCTTGGCAGCCAGGCTGGCCTGGTCTGGGCAGGAACACACCTTGACAGCCAGGCTGGCCTGGTCTGGGCAGGAACACACCTTGGCAGTCAGGCTGGCCTGGTCTGGGCAGGAACACACCTTGGCAGCCAGGCTGGCCTGGTCTGGGCAGGAACACACCTTGACAGCCAGGCTGGCCTGGTCTGGGCAGGATTTGAACCTGCACCTTCTGGTTGCAAATCTGCCACACTAACCCACCATGGCTCCTACCCATATCAAATAAAAATGAATAAAATTTTAAGAGCTTTGCATAGATACAGAGTATTTGCTTTGTCATTTTAGAAGGGGAATATAATCTTGTTTGTGTCGGAATTATGGTGAAATATTTTTCCAACTTTGTTTTCATGGACAAAAATTGTACACATTTTACTATGTAACAATAGGGAAATGTGGTAAAATGCATTTTTTTAATTTTATTTTGCAGAGAATAAAAAAAAATGTATTCCTGTAAAATCATATTAATGATCATTGTGCTTTCTTCTGAAGAAAGTTAAGTGTTTCTACTGATCAACTTTGGACAGACTGCAAAGCAATCCTGACTTGTGGATTGATGATGACTGTCTGTCCGTCCATCTGTCTGGTGTCAACACTCTGGTTAAGGTTTGCATTTGGGTCATTTTCACAGAAACTTTTACTCAAAGAGTCAAATAAGTTGATGTTTTGATGTGCCATGTACATTACTACACCTTTCAGTGAAAAGGAGGTCACTGTGACCTATATTTCACTGTCCAGTGAGTTTGATTGACCTTTGCATTTAGCTCATTTTCTCAGGCTCTATCACATAACTTGGTAATTGTGTCATGAGGAATTCTACAGCTTTGAGTGAAAACTAGGTCATTTTTGACCAATATTTCATGGTTCAGTGATTTGTGCATACCTTTGCATCGAGCTTAATTCCTCTAGGTTAGGGTTTGCATTAAGTCATTTTCTCAGACACTATTATTGGTTGAGTCACATAAGTTGTTAATTAGATAGTTCAAAGGAACTGAAAAATCTACAAAGACTGGGACCCCATGAGTAAAATCAATTTACAGTATTCATGGATTGTAATCTGGCCATACTGCCATTAGCAGTTTTCTTGTTTATTGTAAAATTGGATGTTATGGACATGTCCAAAGACCATAAAATGTCGTTAAATCAAAAACAGTGGTGACAATAAGGATTTTCTCTCCTGGGTCCATCAAAGAAGTTTGCACCCACTAATATTGTATATCAAGGAAAATAGGTGGGTCCATTTCCAGATTTTCTGGGTCCATGGGAACATCTAAATCTGAAATTTTGGGGTTTGGTTCAGTAGGTTACAAGTCGTGTAATGTTTGTAACAGTCATGGTTCCGTCTCTTGAACAGAGAGAGTACAATCAATATCTTTCATTGCTCTAGCCCGTTCATTAAAAATAATTAAAGCATTTCTTTCCTTTTCTGGAATTTTTATCTTATTTTACCTGTACTTGACTATATATCTTGTTGTCTAAATCAGTTGATCAAACTGAAGATGAATAATGAAAACTGTTTTGTTGAGGAACTTATGATTGCATTCTTTATTGCTAATTGAAGCTTCTAGATAACTGACTGGTTTTCAATTTTCTTTACAAACCGCACAAGAAGGAATGTATACAAGCATGAACCAGTCTGACCACATATAAATGTCAAATTCAGCTGGTGTCTACAGAAAAACTATGGTCTTTATTACAGTTGAGAATGAAAATGTGCATCCACTCCAACTTGAAAGTTGCAAATCATGGATGTCTTTTAAGTACTCAGTGGTAAAAAAAAAGGCCTCAGAAAGGACTGTTATAGTGGCTGAGATGCAGATGCACAGCTAAATGCCATCCTTGAAAAGTATCTAACTGTTTCCTAAATTGAAGCTGCTTCTTTGTTAAAGATGGTTAGAACTTTTTTCACTGTTATGGTTTCTACTGAATAATTTATATGGAAAGATGTATGTGCTTGAGTTTTGTATATTCTTGGGATCCATTGTATATAAGGTTGGCATGTTTCAAGGCATCACTATGCTTCAGTTGACCCCACTGCTCCTGCAAGACCATTGTATGTAAGGTTTGCCTCTTTCAAAGCATCACTATACTCCAAGTGACCTCACTGCTCCAGCGAGACCATTGTACATAAGGTTTGCCACTTTCAAGGCACCACAATACTTCAGTTGACGTCACTGCTTCAGCAAAACCATTGTATATAAGGTTTGCCTCTTTCAAAGCACCACAATACTCCAATTGGCCTCACTGCGCCAGTAAAACCATTGCATATAAGGTTTGCCTCTTTCAGAGCACCACAATACTCCAATTGGCCTCACTGCTCCAGCAAGACCCTTGTACATAAGTTTTGCCTCCTTCAAGGCACCATAATACTCCAGTTGACCTCACTGCTCCAGTAAAACCATTGTATATAAGGTTTGCCTCTTTCAGAGCACCACAGTACTCCAATTGGCCTCACTGCTCCAGTAAAACCATTGTATATAAGGTTTGCCTCTTTCAAAGCACCACAATACTCCAATTGGCCTCACTGCTCCAGTAAAACCATTGTATATAAGGCTTGCCTCTTTCAAAGCACCAAAATACTCCAGTTGGCCTAACTGCTCCAGTGATACCATTGTACATAAGGTTTGCCTCTTTCAGAGCACCACAATACTCCAATTGGCCTCACTGCTCCAGCGAGACCATTGTACATAAGGTTTGCCTCTTTCAAAGCACCATAATACTCCAGTTGACCTCACTGCTCCAGCAAGACCCTTGCACATAGGGTTTGCCTCTTTCAAAGCACCACAATACTCCAATTGGCCTCACTGCTCCAGCGAGACCATTGTACATAAGGTTTGCCTCTTTCAAAGCACCACAATACTCCAATTGACCTCACTGCTCCAGCAAGACCATTGTACATAAGGTTTGCCTCTTTCAAAGCACCACAATACTCCAATTGACCTCACTGCTCCAGCGAGACCATTGTACATAAGGTTTGCCTCTTTCAAAGCACCACAATACTCCAATTGACCTCACTGCTCCAGCAAGACCATTGTACATAAGGTTTACCTCTTTTGACGCACCACAATAATCCACTTGACCTCGCTGCTTCAATAAGACCATTGTACATAAGGTTTACCTCTTTCAAAGCACCACAATACTCCAATTGACCTCACTGCTCCAGCAAGATAAATACTGTAAATTCATTTACTTTTATGGGTATTAGTAATCATGGTTTTGCAAACAGTGACATTTTCACTGGTGCTTAAATTAATGGATCGGGGAGGAGGTCCTCTTGTTTCCACAGACAGATCATTATTTACAGGGTCTTAAAATTCGTAGTTGTTGTGAACAAAGAATCCCCCAAAATTGGGACCCAACAAAAAATGGTGAAGTTACAGTCAACTGTATATGGGAAAATTTCTGCAAGATGGAATTTTTTTCAACCTGGTCACAAATTGCAAAATTATCAGCTCTTTGAATGGAATGAAATAATGGGAAAATTGCTAAATTTGATATTCAGGTGTTTGAGTTTACCAGAATTTAAAATTTATAGCAGAAGTCTGTAAACTTTGTAGTTTTGCAAATATGTTATATTTATCATTTTTGTTTTATTTAAGATCGAAAAGAGCTTATTGTTTAAAATTTTGGGTTTTAAATTTATTTCTCAAGCACTGTTCATGCTAGAATCATCAAACTAGATGATTGTATGCATCTCTTTTAGTACCACACCTTTACAAGAAAAGGTCACCATGACCTACATTTTACATTTTACTGGCTTAGGTTAAGGTTTTTGGCATTTGTATATATAGTTACACCAGGCATCGTGAAACATATTTAGGGGGTGTATCTTGAAGAATACTGCATACTTCATGACTTGGTTTCAGTCTCAAGCACTGCTTATGCCAGAATCATTAAACTTGTGAAATGTCTTGCCCAGAGACACACTGTGATAGCCAACCTGGGCTGCTCCGATGGTAGGATTTGAACCAGAACCCTTTCAGTTGCAAGTCAAGCTCACTAATGACTGAGCCACCATGGCTCCAATAGTCACCTCTTATGACATGCAGGAGGGCACATCGGGCCTATTTTACATCCCTGAGCCCATGGGAGGCCCATGCATCTTGTTTTCTTTTATAGAGCACATGAAACAGAAGAGCAGTCAGTGAGAATAACTGAACATGAAGACAGCCTTTTGTACAGAAAGAAGCCAAACAACAAATCCCCTGGTCAACCAGGGAGATCCAGTAGATTGGACGCAGCTTTGAATGAGCTTATGAATGATGATATGGATGATGTCATGTTAGACCAACAAACAAGGGAAGAGATTTCAAAACAGCCTATACCACCTGTATCTGGGAGTAAATCAGCGAGTGGAAGAGAAAAAGATGAAATAGATAGAATGATAACCAGGTCCCCAGTTCCATCCACATCCAGAGACACTGTCAGTCCTCTTATACCACTGCAGTCCTCTAAACCTCAGGTCAGTAAAATAGGGTATTTTCCCCCCTTGAATCCTCCTTCAATTTGCACATTTTATTAGGATTTAATTATATTCCCCTTATACTGGAGTCAGCTCGTCTGTCTGTCCATCACACTTTTGTTTACCTAATATCTCCTGAACTCTTTGAGATATCTTCATAAAACTTGATCTGTTCTTGTATCAGAACTTAACATTGTGTCCTGCAAAAAATAGAGTGTGTCTGATCACGAAAATCAGTTATCCCCATTTTTATTACAAATGTTGTCCATTCTGTCCATCCGTTACACTCTTATCCAGTTAATATCTCCAGAACTGTTTCAGATATCTTCATGAAACCTGGTATGCATTTGTATCATGACAATAGTTTGTGTCTCATGTAAGAATCGGTTTTGTTAAATTAGTACTTTTAGAGTTATGTCACCATGTTTGTATATTGTATTTACATTTCATATTTCCTTTACTGTTTGAATGATCTTAATAAACTTTTTTGCTCTTGTACCATGACTAGACAGTGTGTCTGTAAAAGAATGGACTGTCTCTGATCAGCACTTTAAAAGTTATTCCCATTTAAAACAAGTTATTTTTTTATCCATCAGTTTCTCCATCATACTCTTGACAATTAATATTTTCATGAGATATTTTCATGAAATTATGACAGAGTTTATGTCATATATATGAATGGGCTGTGTCATATTATTACTTTAGAGTTGGTAGAATTCTGTAAGCACTCAATTACTGACAGAGCTACTGAACTTTTGAACTTGAATCTAAGTAATGGAAGCAGATGCAAAGTGCAGGAACTCAGGATTCTTGAAAGATTTGAAGTCACAAAGTTTGTTCAGCTCAGTTGTGGTATCAACCATGCACATTTGGCGCTGTTCCTCCATTTAATTTATGCACTTCAAGAGGATTTTGTATTTCTCATCCAAAATAACTAATTTAATTGTTGTTTTTAATTTTTATGACCAAAGCTTTCTGTGCATATGTTAGTCTGCTTGATCAGTGTTAACAAGAAGCCAGGCAGTATTGCAGCTCTTTGGTTACACTTGTTACCGTATATACTCGCGTATAAGCTAATACCAACTGCAAACTGCATAGAGCCAGATCTGCTAACACATAATGCGCCAGCAGATCTGGGTCTATGCAGTTTGTAAGGAATAATGAGTAGAACAAACAATATAGACCCTGATCTGCCGGCGCATTATGCGACGGCAGATCAGGGTCTGTGTTGTTTGTATTTGAACCCGGCTTATACGCTAGTGTATACGGTATGATTAGGTGGTTGATCCAAATCATAGACAAGTTTTAAGGCATACTTAAGTATTTAAAAGGGCTTTCTTAATATAGATCAGGGTTTCATTAAAATTCTCCAATTTTTTCCTTAAATTGAGATTTTACATTATCTTGCTTATGATCCAATTTTTTCCTTAAATTGAGATTTTACATTATCTTGCTTATGATCCATCAGACACTCTCAATATTTTTGTCCGAGGTTGAGATAGAAGAAAGGATGAAAAATCACTTTTTGCTTTGAAAATTTAACACATGTGAACCTTTTAATTCTTTTAAAAGAGTTGAGAAATTCCTTAAACTTGGCAAAATCCTCCAAATTTCCTCAGAAACAAGGGAAGACTCCTTTGAGAAAAATTCAAAATGTTATGACTGTATTTTAATTCTTTATGCATGCTGAATATTATGTGAAAAAAAATTATTGTTGCTAACCAAGCAGTCACAAAGATATTCAAAATCTCTGTTTGACAAAACAAATTCTGAGAATATTATTGAAACTGGTGCCAGGATTGTTCTTGAAATGAATCTGGCAATTGATGATTCATCATACTTGAAGTTTGTTCCCCCCTCAAAAAAAATGAACAAATCATTTATTTTCATTTTTTATAATAAATAACACATGTTTTTCAGTTCAGTGCGGATGTTGTCTGTTTCAGATGACTTATAGGGACAGAACATACTATTTGTACCACATACTCACCCTGTAAAATGAATTGACCTTTTTTGGTGTCATTACTTGGCATCTGCCCGAGTTAGTAGGTTTAAATTATTTCTCAAAAGACTAAAGAGGCATTGACATAAAGGGGAAAATGTGAAGAACAAACATATCTTTAATGTTTATGTTCCACCACAGTGCTCTCTTTCCACACATACATTTTTTCTCAAAAGGTTAAAGAGGCATTGACATGGTGGGGAAGATCTTTTTAACAAACATATCATTAATGTTTATGCCCCACCACAGTGTTCTCTTTTCACACTGAAAATATTTCTCAAATTGACATGGTGGGGAAAATGTTTTTGAAAAACATTACTAATGTTTCTGTCCCACCAGAGTTCTCTTTCCATGCTGAAATTATTTCTCAGATGATTAAATAGGCATTGACATGGTGGGGAAAATGTGAAGAACAAACATATCACTAATGTTTATGTCCCACCACAGTGTTCTCTTTCAGGCTGAAATTATTTGTCATGTTCTCATAACACACTGAAATTATTTCTCCAATGAGTAAAGAGGTATTCAGGTTTCCCAGAAAGTCTGGAAAGTATGGGAAAAAAAGAGTGCTTTTTCCAGACCTGGAAAAAGTATGGAAAATAAAGATTTTGCCTTAAAGGTCTGGAAAAAGTATGGAATTTCAGGTTGCTGTGGGTGTTTCGTTTTGTTGTTGTTGCTTTAACTCGTTCATGTGTTGCGTCAATGTTTATCTTTGTGGGATTGGATGGGGCATTGACTGCTGCATACCAGTTCAGTGCAGTTGGAGAGAAATGCATGACCTATAACCCACGCATGATTGGTGGATACTATTTTAGATTATGTGGATACTACATGCTCATTTATAGTGACACAGGCTTTGAATACATGTGCCAGATGGGTCTGGAAAAAATTGCAAACCTGTCTGGAAAAAGTCTGGAATCTTTTTTACCACCAGCTGTATGAACCCTGGGTATTGACATGGTGAGATAAATGTGTTTCACAAATATATCTTTAATGTGTATGTCCCACCACAGTGTTCTCTTTCCAAGCTGAAATTATTTCTAAAATGACTAAAGATGCATTGAAATGGGGACATTGTTTTTAACACACATATCTTTAATGTTTATGTGACACCAATATGTTCTCTTTCCACACTAAAATCCATGGAAAACCTTAAATTTGACAACCCATTTAATATCTTAGCTCTGACAGACACATGATTGTTCAATACAATCTGGAAAAAGTATTGTCCTGTTACCTGCCTAGTCACATTGGTATTAAGAGTAATGAAAGGCAGATAAAGCAGCCAAACTGCACTATAGTCACCCATTTCTGAATTGAAGATTCCATATACTTAATTCAAATATGATACAAGTCATGTTCTGTATACTTGGCAAAATATGTGGAATGAAAACTCCACAGGCAAGTTTCGGAACATCAAATTCATCAGTGGAGAGTGGCAGCCCTCATATAGAACAAATTGCAGAGTTGAGTTGGTATTGTGCCGATTGGGTTTAGGACACACATACCTGACTCGTGCATACCTCATGAAAGGTAAACCTAGACCAGAGTGCATATCCTGCCAGTATCCATTGACAGTGGAATACATTATTGTTGAGTGTATCAACTTCCAGCCTAAGGGACAGAAATTTTTGATCTGAACTAAATTATGGAACTTTATGCTGTTGTACCACCAAAGAAAATCTTAGACTTTTTGAGGAAGTGCAGTCTATGTAACAAATTTTGACTGAGAATTTTAAGGATTTTATATTTTTTACCTTTATCTTTTATTATAACTTAATAAATACTTGTTATTCAGTTATGAACGTTGACATTTTATTCATTTAAATTACTTGAATATATTAAATGCTACAAATATACTCAGATCTGATGACACATATGGGTTCTACAGGATTGTAAATATTTATGTCAACAAAACATGGACTGACCCAAAAATAGGGTTGTCAGCATAGATTCTAACCTTGCACAATGCACAATTTGAAGCTGCATGTGTATACAGCACTCAGACTGTTTTCAGCTACTACAGAGTACATGAATAACTTGTAATGGAACAGTGTTATTCATGACTGACAATTTCCGTTTATATTTTGTTTATGATCCAAGACCACTGTTTCTTAAAAACTTAGACTTACCCATGTTATTAAACAGTGTTTATCTGTGGAGAACTAAATTATTTTCATGTTCTTGTTTAATAACAGAGTACAAGCACTACCTCACATATCCAGCCCTCCCAAACTTGCCTTTA
This sequence comes from Margaritifera margaritifera, assembly GCA_029931535.1. Classification (NCBI taxonomy): domain Eukaryota; kingdom Metazoa; phylum Mollusca; class Bivalvia; order Unionida; family Margaritiferidae; genus Margaritifera; species Margaritifera margaritifera. The sequence goes on from JAQPZY010001684.1 coordinate 6,402,441, forward strand.
GCAAAAAAGTGCTAAAAGTTGTCTGCCGTCTAAGGTGGAAGTCAGACAAGATTTGTTCTCCCCTTGGGTAGAGGGATTTGGTGCCAAATTTATCATACTACAGCTACTACTTCTGCTCATGCTAGAAAGCAGGCTCTTTTTTTTAGACCTCGCATAATTGAATCTGTTTGTGTATCTGCATCATTTGAGCGATTCTGTGGAGTTTTCTCACAACAGGGAAGTGTACTCCAGCTATATTTTTGTCTCACTTCATCGTATGATATTCATGTCAGCGCCATTTTAATTACCTGCCCTTAGGTCTAGAGTACTTCAGTTCACAATTACTAGATATGACACGTATGGTTACTAATTAGATCAGTTTAGTTCCTCTTGGTGTTGCAGATCTGAGATTTTACATCATGATTAAGAGAAGTGTTTGAAACACGCATATAAGTTTATTTTCTTGTTTGTAATAAGTTCATATTGCCAAACAAACACCAGTAACTACTCTGCACCATAGCTTTATCCACATATAATGATTATACGGTAATGCTGACTATGTGTATCACTCCACTTCTCCCTTACTCCTTGCAATCCATGGTAGCTCATTTAGTAGAGCATTAGACTCATAATCTATCAATCATGGGTTCGATACCCACCAAGGCCAATTCGGGTTAGCTGCCTCAGTATGTCCTTGGGAAAGGCATTTCACTCCCGTTTCTTTGGCATGATATAGCCAATAATGTGTTTAAAGTGCCATTAAACAAACAAATCAAAACCAGTCCATTCTGAGACTCCTTCATCAATCAGAAATGTCATTATTACCAAGAAATTATCATAAACTTTGCCCCACAATCAGCTAGTTTTTACATCACAGGACGCTCTTACAAAATATTAATGCCTGCTGGTCAATTGCACAATCTCTTTCTGTGCACAGAATCCGATGAGCTCTTCGGTCATTAAAAGGAATACCATATGTGAAGAGATAGCGAGCACAGATCGAGAACAGAACAAGAACGTAAAAATTAACATAGTGCTAACATGTATATATAACTCCATCATGGATTTTTTCATTTAAATTACGGCACAGTTGTGCAGAAAAATGAAAGCTTATATTTCATTTTTGATCATTTTGAAGCCAATCTTTTTAACAGGGATCATGACTTGTGTGATTATTCCATTTTCTTGTGCATTCTTTATGTTTGATTGGCCAAACTCTCTCTCTCCCAGTTTTGACAATTCCTCTAATGTCATTATCATTAATTTCAAGTCGTTTCCTACAGTCTCTATGCACATAGTACTTGCATTTGTATCAGACTATCAGTCATTATTACCTTTTTTGACTTAATTATACAGCATGAAAAGTCAGATATTCTTTAACTTATCCACGATTCACTTACTTGGATCTCTGTGAAAGTACAAGGTAATCTTGACTGGTGAGAAACTTGTCCAATGACTTGATGATTTAGTGTACTTGCCTTTTTGGGTATAGAGCAGAAGCTTGCAAATGATACAGATGGTTGTTTTTTGTTTGGGTTGTATGGTGCATTGCTGATGTTTATTTGTACTCTATCAAATTTTACTATGCTTAAAGGTGCAAGGGTGCAGCCTAGAGAAAACACAACACAACAGCGGTAAGGGCATGTAGTGTAATCCTCATCCATCTGTGCAGACATCGTTTCATCTGTATGTCACACGTTGGAGAAGTTTTACCTTTAGGTCAGTTTTTAGGCACTGTGATTGGGCATACATATTCCATGAACACATTTCTAGTTCAAGATTAGATGAAGTTTCCTTACTAAGATTTTTCTTTCACCCATCCATCAATGGAATTTCGTCTTGCATTGACTGAGTGGGGGTGCCAAACTTCTCTTTCTTCTGAAAATTTCTGGCAGTCATCTTGAATTAGATCAAACAAGGATGTAATTTTACAACAACAACAGACAAGATACTACCAGCATCATGTGTATTCTTAACCTAACAAGATAGTGTAATTCCATGTAAAAATTAAATTTTGCACCTCCCCCTTCCTGTAGAAAATGCGTAAATGTTGTTTTTGCTTTTTGTGTTGCATCAAATGCATCCTAATAAGGAATAGAACAATTAACTATTGCTATCCCAATTAGATTTAAATGTATTAATCACCCTAATCATATAAATAAATGTACACTACCATATATACTTGCTTATAAGTCATGTCCAGCTGCAAACAACATAGACCCTGATCTGCCATTGCATAATGTGCTGGCAGATCAGGATCTATGTTGTTTGTTCTACTGATTACTCCTAACAAGCTGCATAGACCCAGATCTGTCAGTGCATTATGTGATGGCAGATCTAGATCTATGGAGTTTTCAGTTGGACCCGACTTATAGGCGATTATAGAGGGTAGTTCTAATAGCACGGTTTAAAAATGCCTGGACTCCCAATTAAACAGATGTTGATCCGTATCTGAATTGCAGTGTTGGTGTATCCAAAAATATTTTGTTTTTAAGCCCAATGTTGCTAATATAAATAGTTTCCACTATCTGATTATTGAACACTGATTGGTTTAAAAATAGGATATCCTTCTTTTTGCGGATGTCCCTGAGATGATCTTTTATTTTCACTTGAAATTCCCTTTTGGTCTCACCTACATATTATTTGCTGCATGTGTAAAAGGTGAGTAAAGAAACAAAGTTGTATGTGGTACAATGACCTCTGATTTTAAATATATCTGAGGTTTGTATAAGTGCTTTTAAAGATTTTGGATTTTTCCATTTTAACACAAATACTGCAACTTGTATTGTAATCCAGCACTTGATTTGCAGCTGATATTCCCATGAAACTTGGAGTTTTTTCTGGCCGTTTCATAGTTATCTACTCTGTTGAATGTGTGGGTAAAGGTCAGGCTGGTTAGTTATTTATTTCAAGGTTACAAATAAGATACTGTTCCACGTGGGCTCAAAATCTGGGCTATTTGTAAACCATGGGTGCAAATTGATCTCAAAACCTCTGCTGTTTTGCCTTTGATGCTGCACTGTTGGAGGTAGTGAGCTATCTTTTGTAACTTGACATACTTGTATAGGATTTTCCCTGACTTAGTGTCTTTGTAAAAAGGGGAGTAAGTGGTTAGGAAGTAGCAGATGCTTAGCTTTGGTGTTCACTAACTGGGTTATGATAATACGGCCCACCATAAACCGGGGTGCGATTGTCACATGACCTAAAAGTGGCTGTGCAAATTATAATCATTTGCTTTTCATATTGAATTACATTTATTTATATCTTTATTGTTTTTGTTTCTTGTATTTAAATTAGTAACTGAAAGTAGAACACTTGATACTGAGAGTTGTCCTTGAAAACTTAAAGCTGGTCATTAAAAAGTCATTGAATTTCAGTTCTCCTGATCGGTATGAACCCTGTATGTGACTGCCTGTAGTTTTTTGCCTTGAAATCACTGACATCTGCTAGTGTAACATAAGTTAGAGGTTCTATAAATGATATAAGGGACTAAATTTATTAGCAAAGGAACATGCAGAAATTATTAATTTAGCAATAAATCAAACTTTTATTGGGAAAAAAAAAAATCATGAGAAAGAGGGGAATTACAAAAGAAAATGTATGTTAATAATACATAGATAATAACTGAAGTTAAATGGATGCAAGATCCAGAACAAAAAGTTTTTGTGCAGTCCTTTTCTGGTACACTAGAGAATTGAACATGTCATTTTCATTATGGGATATTTTGGCAATCTGTTGGGATATTCTAGCACAAAATTGGAAAATCTGACTGTTGGATATGATTTTTGTAGATCCTTAACTTAACTACAGAGGATGTTGAAATGAAGGAGAATGAGGAAGAGGAGGAAGAAGAGCTTGTTCCCGGAACACCACCAAGTAAAAGGGTAATAACTTGTTATAGCAATTGATATCATCAATTTTTTTCCTCCTTACATTATGATAACTTGCAGAGAGAAAACAACACATTTTTCAGTGGTCTAAACATTGCTTAAGCAAGAACTTGGCAGTAAGTTCTACAAGCTTGTACAACTCATGTATGTGAGATATTCTTGACAGCACATGCGTAGCCACAGAATGGGCTGTAAGAATAGTTTTGATTGCTCAACATACATTTATGCAGATGCATTGCTTAGGATGATCCAGTAAATTGTTCACTTAATAGTTCGGATATATTAATATACATTTAAAAAGTTTGATATGATGGTACAATCAGATGTATCTTATGGATCTAAAAATGTGAGGATTCAAATTTTATGGTTATACAAGAATTTAAAATAAACTTCTAGGCCAAAGTCAGATTTAATACGTTTATATAAAGACATTTTTGTCAGAATTTTGTAATTTATTATTCCAGTCTAATAGAAAAGCATCTCTAACTCTTCGTTTTAAAAAATTGTATATAATAGCTATTCCCATTAGTGTTGGCTCCTCAATCTATTTCATATATCAAGGTGATTTGCAGACCCAACAAAAGAGCTTAGTTCTATTCTTGCTTTTACATAAGAAACTCATATTTAACTATTTCTCCATGTCATCAACAGTAACTGTCACTTACTACCTTACTAACTGAAACTTAGTAGGTTGAAATGAATTATTTCTTAGAAAATTAGGTATTATTGTATTGTACTATATCTATGCCATTCCATAAGAACTTGCCTAGCAATAGAACAACAGTTGGGTCAGTTGCCCCTTTTGGCTCTATTTTCTCAGGGTATAAATACCCATATTGTTCTAGCCTTGACAAGCATACCTTTGAAGAGTTCAAGACTAATGAAACCAGTTAGGTAATGGATTAAATGGCAAATGAATACCTATTAGCTATATCCTTCAAGGAAGATATCCTATTCCAGCCATTCCCACTTTTGTATATCAATGAAGCACTCTGTGTTGTACTAAACAACGTAAAGCGAATGGCAATTTACTGCGAACAAGCAGTGTACAATGTATTATGCAATCAAAGTATTGAGGCACTGGCTGTTGATGGCGGTCCATTTGCTCGGTGTAGGTCTGATATAGTCTGTTTTTAAAATAAAGCAACCAATTGCTTGTTTTGAAAGGACTCGGTTTAATTTCTGTTTTTGATGTTCACTGATTAAATTTAAATTGATAAGATTTTGTCATTAGTACAGTGTACCCTCATTTTCAATCTTCTGAACCAGAAGGAATGTGAGTTTAAAATGTCATTTTACATGTCAGGAGTCAGGCACAAGTACATTTTTAAACAGACAACAGTATATGTATGTATGTATGTGTATGTATGTATGTATGTGGTTTAATGGCACATCAGCACAATCCTGGCTGAGTAAATTTATGTAAATCGCATACAAGGCAACAATAAAGAAAACCCTTAAATACAAAGTCATATTCTTCTTATGAACCACACTCTTCTAAAAGGTCCTAGACTTTCTCAGCTGGGGCATCATTGGGGATGCATCCAGATGCATTTTATGACATGCAGGAAGGAGCATCAGTGGTTGCCTCTGTTAGTCACTTCGTATGACATACAGTTGAGTGCATTGGTCCTATTTAACATCTCCGATCCTGCTTGGTAAGCCATGGAATGTCTGTCAGTTGCCACCTACTATTGTAAAATTATGATTACATCAGGCATTCTTGTTTGCAGTAAATTGCCATTTGCTGTAGAATATTTTCCCATTTTTTTTGGAGTAAAGGTAATAATAATGTGATCCTATCTGTCCGTCTGGGCATATATGCATGCACAAGTAATATTGCACAACTACTCTTACACCATTTAAGTTAGAAACTTATAACTTTGGGACATGGTAGGGAATATGTAGATGTGTGCAGCATTTTCAGAATCTTACTTCATCCCCTTCCGTCAGAGTTTGTGGGATGGGGACAATTTTGCAGATGTGCTTTATCGGGTTGATGGGGAATAGAGTTAATTAAGAAAAAGTGTAGATAATGCAGCTTTGCTGCAGACTTGTAGTTTCTTTTGTGTAAACACGTGTACTGTCATTTGCCTCGTTTCAGTTTCGGTCGATGTTTTTTGGATCACAAGCCAGCACCATAACCCAGTCATCACAGCAGACAGTGACTAAAGGACTAGCAGTTCTTGCCGAGGACACAGATGATGACGACTGAAAATTTGAAATATTCCATGGCAACATGGATTTGTTCAATAATTAATAGCTTTTCTGTATATGAAGCTGTTGTTATATACCAGTCAGCAAGTTGTGCGAGCTTGAAATCTATACCGTTTTGACAGGCAGTATTATATTTTAGATGTTTAGTCAAAGTAAGATTATGACTCGACTCTTTCCTCTTGTTTCTATATATATCAAAGTATTGCACACAACATAATATCAGTTTGGAAGCTATAAATATTGATGAACATAGGCGGTAAGGTGTGTATCCCTTTTATTGAGAAAAGTAATTTTAGTTAAAAAATTGGTTTTTCACAATTCAGTACTTATTTAGACAATTTTGGAATTAAGGCCTCTTGGAAATTTGTTATAGTGTTCTTGTACATAAATATAGTTTTATATTAGAATTTTTAAAATTATGTACAATATCAAAACTTGTACAGTTGGTTCAAGATAAAGATGATTTTAAATCTTGCCACTTTTGTTATTTATACATCATGTATACCCAGTCCTAATTGCATGTCTATTGTTGTTATTCATCACTGCTTAAAGAAGGGGCATCTAGATTTGGTCCTGTCTATTCATCCATCCAAATGTATGTCTTTGTGTCTCTAGCAGGAAGCTTCTTAGCACAATTACACAAAAAGCACTTGATATAGATAAATTAAATTTAGCTGGCATATTTCTGCCATTTTTTTTATAGACCTGATGAAATTTTTACACTGTTTGAAAGATTATGGGATTTTTCATAAGCTTTTTAGCTCACCTGGCTGTAGGCCAAGTGATCTTATGATATGGTCCTTCTTCTGTCGTGTCAATCATTGTGTATTGTCTGTTCACGGTTATCAGTTACAACTTCTTCTAAAAAACCACTGACTGCTTTGCACATAATTTCACAAGGAATATTCAGGCATCAGGGTCTTTAAAATTTGTTCAGTTGATGCCAATCCATCATCCAATTTAAAAAAAAAAAAACTTTAAACAGTTTCTTCTCAAAAACTGCTCTTCAGAAATTGACCAAATTGTAGAGAAAATATGCTGGCTTCAATGACTTTCAGACTTATACAAATGATGGTTATCCGCCATCAGATATATCCACCATTAATAAAAATATACAAACCTTTAAATGTCTTTAAAAAAAATTGCCCAACAGAACTTGACGGAATTTGACAGAAAACTTTGTTTTAAAGGGCTTTCAAATTTGTACAAATTAAATAATCCAATATTAATCATAGCAACCATTACTAAAACTAAACAAAATCTTAAAATGACATCTCTAAAACCAATCAACAGAATTTGATCAAATTTAACCGAAAGCATACTGGCATAAAGGGTATTCAACTGTGTACAAAGGATGCCAATCCAACATCCAGTGTGGTTGCCATCACTAAAAAAAGAAAAACCTTTAAACGACTTATCAAAAATTGTTTAACAAATTTAGACAAAATTTCAAAAAATCATTTATGCATGAAGGGATTTAAAGCTTTTACAAATAATGTATAGATGGCTGACTGACTAGAGGAAAGTTTTATTGAGGCTTTGTAATTTGTGTGCAAAAAGGGTGTTTCAGAAGTGTTCCAAAGATTCTTTTTATTCACATTCACTTTCTAAAATCTAACTGGACAGTTTCAGAAAATCCCATGACATCTGGATGTAAAGTTTTTGTGCTATTCAAGGAAATATAAATTGATGGTTTTAGACTGTTGGACCACTGCCAAAATGGCTTACACTAGGAGTTCAGTCCTGCTGCACATCACATATTAGTTAATTAGTAGACTATAAAGACATTCAAAAACAGTTGCAAAAGGAAAACTTTCCTAAGTTTCTATATTAACCAATTCATTGCTCTAGCACAAGATATTACAAATGATTATGACGATTATTCTGTATTAACTCACATTCCAGTGATGGAAGAATTTTCCATGTCGGGATCTGAAATTTCAACTGACTCTAATGAGTGTATCTCTACTGACAGTAGTGCATCCTTTGAAGGATTTTCCCTCATAGATTTGGACTGTACAGTAGAAGATCCTTTGGAAGCGGTTGTATTGGACTGTACAGTAAAAGATCTTTTGGAATGGGTTGTATTGGACTGTACAGTAAAAGATCCATTGGAAGGGGTTGTATTGGACTGTACAGTAAAAGATCCATTGGAAGGGGTTGTATTGGACTGTACAGTAAAAGATCTTTTGGAAGGGGTTGTATTGGACTGTACAGTAAAAGATCCTTTGGAAGGGGTTGTATTGGACTGTACAGTGAAAGATCCTTTGGAAGGGGTTGTATTGGACTGTACAGTAAAAGATCCTTTATAAGGGGTTGTATTGGACTGTACAGTAAAAGATCCTTTGGAAGGGGTTGTATTGGACTGTACAGTAAAAGATCTTTTGGAAGGGGTTGTATTGGATTGTACAGTAAAAGATCTTTTGGAAGGGGTTGTATTGGACTGTACAGTAGAAGATCCTTTGGAAGGGGTTGTATTGGACTGTACAGTAAAAGATCATTTGGAAGGGGTTGTATTCAGAACAAAGGAATTTTCTTCTTTATATATTATTACAATCTAATCTTTGTGTTTTTTCAAGCAGTTTCAAACTGTCATTGAGAAGAAATTTAAGACAAGCAGTAAAAGCCCTGCTAAATTTGTTGTAATAACTCATGTAGACCATTTGAAATGCACTTTGAACTTTAATTCTAAGGAGAGATTTTTTGTGGCAAGGGCACAGGGAGCCAAGCAATGGAAAGATAACAATTTCATTAGAATGTCCCTTAATCTATATTTAGATTTCTTGATGAATACCACAATCATATCTGGTATGGAAACCTCCCTTCATAGTAGCCATGACAATCAGGAGCAGATGGCCTCAGTAACATATACTGGAGAATTCCTTCAGGGCATTGTGCCTCCATGTATGTGCAGTACCCCAATAAATCATGCCAACCAAAATGGTACCCATCGACACTGGTCATTTGATGAAAGGTAATTAGTGGACTGCCAAGTCAGTTTGACAATTTGCACAAACAACTGAATAAATTTACTGAAGAAAGGATTCAATCAGCAGTTCAGACAAGGGAATTCATCCAAAAGCAGACACACCAGCATTAATGCCGCATCTATCACACAGAGTACACAGACACCAGCCATACCTCATTGTGATCTATATAGGGTGGAACAATGCTGCTATTGGAAGTGATCTTGAATTAGTGGAAGAAGTCTGATTTGCTCCCAAAATGCCCAGTGTGAAATTGTATTATTTGAACCAATTCCAAGAGAAGATTGTCATGTATGGGAGATGAATGAATCTATCTGCCACATGGTAAAACAGTGGAATTGTAAGGTAGTGTACAACTACAATGACCACCTGACAGAGGACGGTTATTTCAACAAGAAACTTTATGGCTAAAAACATTATTAATCTCTCATATGAGGGCACCCAAAAACTTGTGAGGAACATTCAGGCAGTTGTCAACATTGTCAGAACTTACAGCGACTTAACATTTAGAAGAAAGCACTTAGCAGAAATAATGGGCAAAGTGAACTTTTGAACAGACAAACACAGCGTCTGTGGCAAAACCAACCACTTTTGCTTCCAATGTCACCATGACAATAACTTTTGATGCTGGGTATGTCGTGGTTTGGGTCACAAGGCAAAATTCCATTACAATAATGAACAGTAGGGGTTAGTCAATGATGCCGATGACAAGAACATTAATATCTATTCTATTGGTTGTGATATCTCCCTAGATTCATACAAGAAAATGAATCTCAAAGAATCAAGAGTGAAACAGTTTTACCAATTATAGAAACAGATATAATGCTCTATCATACATTTGTTCTGACTATAATAATATTAATTGCAACTGCAGTATTTCAACATCATGTGATTGGAACGATAGTACCTATACCAGTCACTTATTCTGCAAATATTGTACATACTAACAAAGGCATGATCACAAACCATAGAGAAGGCCCCTCTGATATTGACTCTAATGACAAAATAATATGAATGTTATCCCTATGAACGTATTAATGAATGAAGAAAATGATCACTGTTTACAATAATACACATGTTAATAAGTACAACAACAGCAATGTGGTCATCTCTTGCAGTGTGCAAACTTATAAGCACAATATGAACAATGATAAAAGTAATACAGATGCAGTTAATGTTCATGTACTTTCAAGTAATGATATCTCCTTGAGTGCATAATCAAGAACTGACAGCTTAGATTTAGGGATTGATACAAAAGGTATTAATATAGGACATAACATGTATTAATATAGGACATATCAATATACAAGCAATTAGGGGCAAAATAGATCAAGACCTATGCATGCATCACTAGAAAATAATGTACATGTGTTAGGATTTTTGGAAACGTTGTGTAAGGAGAATCATTAAGAAAACTTTTTGTTAATAAGTAATTATTATAAACCTTTCTCTGAAGACAGGAAAACAGAAAGTGGTTGGTTTTTATTTTACGTAAAAAAAAATTGGTATTATAGCAAAACAATGTGAACATCTTGAACTGAATGAAACGCAGTCCATTTGGATACAGATTTCTCCACAAAATCCCAAGCCCGCCCTTATTGGCTTCATATACAAGCCACATACATCCCATCTAAATTGGAATACATATTTTGAATTAGAAATTGAAAACTCCTAAATGATGATGAAGAATATTACATTGTTGGTGATATAAACAAGGATTTAATAAATGTAAAAACTGGACTGATTTGATTGAACCTTTTGGAATGACCCAGTTAATTCAGGAACCCACTAGAATAACAGCAAATTCAGAAACTGTTTTCGATCATATCTATACTAATACTCCATAATATGTTTCTAAAGTTTATGTTCTTAAGATTGGATTGAGTGATCACTATGCTGTTCTCCTTATACGAAAAACAAGCAACAAAAGTAATTAAAAGCATGTCCACAAATCAATTTCTTACAGGTCTTTTAAATAAAAATAACACTAACTTTCTGATAGACTTGGAACATATTCCATGGGGTACTATAGCAATATTTAAAGACACCGATGTTATCTTAGGTTCATGGATAGATTTGTTTTTGAATGTTGTCAATCAACATGTACCATTAAAAATGCATAGAATAAAACATGATTACCAACCAGGCTGGATGACATTAAGACAAGAGGCTACTAAAATGCTTCAGGTAGTGAAGAGTTTAAAATTTGGAGAAACGAAGTAACACAGATGATTAGAAAAGCTAATAGAGACACATTACAAAAAAGTTATTAATAAAATGAAGAACAACCCTCAAACTATCTGGAGACTATTCAGTGAATTTGGAGCCGGAAAATCCAAGAAGACTTCTGTTTGATCTCTGAACACTGGTGGTGGTATGCACAGATGACCCTTTACAAATGGCAAATATTTTTAATTACTTTTCTGTGAATGTGGCCTCTAAGCTTAAAGAAGCTAATATTGTATCAGATCACTCACAGCTCAGAGGATTTTGTGTTGAAAGGTTACCAGAAGAGGATAGATTTCCTGAAATAAGTTTAACTTTTGTTTTAAAATGTTTGCAAAACATTTACATTACTAAATCAACAGACCTGGACTTATGATATGACAAAGGCTTTTAAACGCAGCAGCACCTGCTATTGCATTCATATGTAATCGTAGACTGAAGACTGGTAAATTTTCCCATTTTGGACAATTGCAGATGACTTAAACAAAATGTGGCCAATTTGTATCCTTCCAACTCGTTAGAAATTAATTGAAAAGCATGTGCACGAGTCATTTACGACATATCTCAATAACCACAAGCTTCTCCATGATAACCAATGATTGTAAATACAGATAAAACAAAGGTTTCATTGATAACAACATGGCAAAAAGAGCAAAATTAAAGGAACATAACCCAAGCCTTTTCTATAATAATGAAAAACTGAAAGTGGTTTCCAAGAACGAAATTCTTGGTATTCTTGTTGAGAATAATTTAATCTGGTCTGATCATAGAAGTTTCTTACAAAGAAAACAAACTCCTATCTTTGGCTATTAAGAAAAATAAAGTATTTCATTCCAAAACAATACTGTATCACTTTTTTACACGAGCTACCTTCAGCCTCATTTTGACTATTGTAATATAATATGGAAAAATACGTCTGATGTTAATATTAAGAAAATATTTCGGTTGCAAAAGCGAGCCTGTAAAATAATACTAGATGGGCAAACTGAAAACATTATAGAGGCAGTGGATACTTCAAAAATCCTACCCTTTTCAAGAACGACAACTTTTGAAAATCCAAAATGATGTATATAGTTTCTATTAAGTCTGCCACAGTTTACTTGAGAAATACTTTTCAATGCAGATAAATCAGTAACACCCCAAACCTTAGATCAATGAGAGCCAAAAACTTCCTACTTCCAAAACCAATGAAAGAATTATTTACATTCTTCAATACTCGGGGAACCATTATATGGAATAATATCCCAAAAGAAATAAAAGAATCTTGTAGCATATCAGCTATCACCATAGGCATATATTAAATTGGCTAAATCTAAATCTTAATAACACAAGGCCTATCCACCTCCTCCAGCTACTTTTTGTATATAAATGTATGTTGGGATGTGTTATGCATCAGTTTAACTTTGACTATTGAACACTGATAGTAGTTTTGCATGTTAGTGTGTATACAATTTTCACATAAAAGTCTTAGTGTGTTAGCCGGTAATTAAACAGAGACGAAGTGTGCTTCAGTCGGTCAGCAAGAAGTATTTAATGTGATCATGAACTTGACACTAACTACAATAAGTTAAAATCCTTTATGTCATATGTCATGAATTTTCACAACATAGTCTTTCTGTTATGAACCTCATGGTGTACAGGATGCCATGTGACAGTGTCTCTGTCTAAAGGTTATGCCCAGTATGGAGATCAAATATGTGTATGATAGTGAATGCACAATGATGTCGAGAAGACTTCAGTAGATGTATAATTATGTTGACTTTTTTTTCATTTACTGCTCAAACTAATAAATGCAGAGTGTTCATGTCTAGAATTCATAAAACATTTCAAGTAAAATACTAAGAATTCTACTCTTGTTACTTACTTGAAAGTTGTTAGAAATTATATTTTCACCAACTTAAGTGAAAAATTGCAAAAATGTGCGTTGATATTTGACAGCAAAAATACAAAGATTAATATAATAATCAGCACAATTGGTTAGTGCCATATTAATTTTATTAATATAGATCTAGTTTCTATTGATATTTATACTGTAAGCATTTACACTAATTTTCTTTGAACACATGCATTTATACTTTCAAGTAAATTTACAGGTGATAAAAGGTTTCTAGCTGATAAATATGAGAGGACATTGTTGCAAAATATTTAGAGACAGTGATTGAGAGAGATAGGAGAAGAGAGTTAAACCATCTTTGCCAGCATAAGTGTCAATGGTGAGGGTGAGTGCCTTATTTTAAGTTCAAAAGCCAGTTCAGATGGGGATTGTATCTATTTGTTTATACATTTAAATGCACACATATACAATAGTGGGTATTTCTGGCAGGGACTGAATTTTGTCATAATAGGTAGATTGGAAAAAACTCACATTGCATGCAATATTTTTGCTGCCACAATTTGATATTCCAATCTTTTAACTAAGAACAGAGCTGCAGTGAATGCTGTTCTATTTTCATAATGGCAGTCAATGGATATGCAGTGTGTATATACTTAACATTTGCCTAGGTATTACTCTCTGTCCAAGTTTGGTGTTTTCTATGAGTTAGTAATTATGTTTTTACTTTGTATTTTTTTTGCATTCAAGTCATACATATTGTTACCAAAATACATATGAAAAGGCAAAGGTCATATAGAAATGATTGGCACTGAAGCATTTAAATATGCCTGCATTTGCAAGCGTGCATGCATTGTGGGTGGGAAACTCTTCAAAGAGTCTGATTGAAAAACAGTGGAAGAACCCTGAATAGATTAGGACTTTTAAGAATCTGTATGGCCTTAATGAAAGTAGTTAGAAAGTACAGAGCATCAGTTTTGTCAAGGAGGCAATTCAAATTTAGGTAAATTATTAGACCTGTATATTGTTCCACTGATGGTAATACTTGAAACAATATAGAAAATGCTTTTAAAGAAAATCACCACAATAATTCCCAAAATGTTTAATTGTTAATATAAATTCTCTAGTGACATATAAAGAAAAGAACATTTATAATAATATTATAAGGGCTATTCCATTAAAAAAAACCACAGTACCCAGGGAAGGTTGTTTTATTAAAAAACATATGCCAGGGTCCTCTGATCACTCAGAGTGCATATGAAAATGATACAAAATTCTAAATTTCATGTATGGGTAACTACTTCAAATTGAAAGTACCTTTCCCTGGATCCCAAGTATATTTTACTGGAACAACCCCATAGATTATTTAGAGCAGTATGTTTGCAACAATATGCTACGAATATCTCCAGAGTTATGTTCTTCCATCTGATCTTCTATAAATTAGTATCACTTGAACTGTCAATTTTATCACTATTCCCAATACTTTGATTTTAAGCACAATCATTATGAACTGAATTAAAACAATTTCATATATATGAAAATTTCATATATATTCCCTGGGCTGACCCTGATTTGGTGCTGCATGACAGCATAGCCATATACCCTGATCTACTAGAGCATTACTAAATGGCAGATCTTGATGAAAACTAGTAGCAGTTGAATACACCAATGTTTTATTTACAGAAAGAAATGTGAGAAATCAAAATAAGAAATAACAAGACAGGCTAAAAGAACAAGTTTACAAACACATATGAAGCTAGGAAGAAAAATTGGGTTGAGGCAACAATTCTGACATTAGTACAAAAAAATTGCTTAAAAATCCAAACATACAAAGCAGACTGTACTAAAATGTAATTACAGCAGCTTCTGTATATGTATCATCTTCTCTTCCCATCTGATACAAATGAATAGAATCCACCTTTTGCGCTCCAAAATTCTTATTCTTAAATGGATGGATGCATTGTGATATTTTTTCATGAGAAGCCTTTCCTTCCATACCTTTGGGACATTTTATAAGAGTTAAATGTGGGTTATAGCCATGGCTGTCTTTGCAGATGTATACACCACCTTCTTGCAACCTCTCTGTTACAAAGTGTACAAAGCCCGAAAATTCTGAAGAAACCTTAACTCTTGCAAATATTATCCCTTCTCCAAAGTTTCCAACCCCTTTAAGAGTTAGGGGTGGAACCTTCTTGGCAAATTCCGTTAATTCTGGTTTCATGTCTTTCAGAAACTTTGAACAGTGAGAGATCTGATCTGTGTCCTCCAGATTCATGACAGTTAGTGTAATATGAAAAGTCGATTCTGGTTTAATGTGGTCAGCATAATTTGGAAGACAGGAAGAAAGTATTTCCTGCACCTTTTTAGCATTTTGTATTACATGTTCATCTGTAATGTTCAAGGAGAGGAAAGAGTTTGGCTTTTTTCTTGTGTTTTTGTGTCCTGCTTTCTTTTCAGTGTGATAATTTGTCTTCTGAGTTTCTTGAATATGCATAGGTTTTTCTATGGAAAGTTCCTCCACAGGAATCTCTAAATCAGCATCTCTCAAGGATTTTGTATTGTTCTCTTTACTACACTGCCTACCCACAGCCCCATCTGATTCCTCCACAATCCTATCTTCCTCTTCCCTTCTTTCATTCTCTTTCTCTTCACATCTTTTGATCACAGTTGTAATGGTAAGATGGCTTCCAGTGGACCCAAAGACATTGTCGATTCTTTCACTTTTGTCCCAAACTACTTCAGTCTTGTACTTGAAATACTGAATGCGATGCTGTGGAATGGTTAGTGTGAACATGTCCACAGAGGCAATATCTTCCCAAGTGAAGGCGGTGAAGCATTTTTCTACAATCCCAAGAAAACGGTCAATGTAGCCGACATAAAAATCCTCGTGGTTTAGGCCACTGTCCCACTGTATTCTTTTGATTACTTCAGCTGCAGTTTTCATGGCTGACTTTTTCTCTGGAGTGGAGCTTGCATTGTCTTCTGGATTATCTGTCTTCCCATTCCCTTTTTTAGACTTCTTTTCTTTCCTCTTATCTTTCCTTTTCTCATTTTTTGTACCTGTTTTTTCATCAACACTGCATTTCAGATCAATACCCTTGTCCTCCAACCATTTCAGTGCAGTGTCTGCCAAATGTTGCATTATTGGTCGACCCTTCTTAAGCTCTGCCTCCTCTTGAAGATGATTGGTCAGTGCTTCCTGTTGGTTATGTGACATGGTAGTTGATCTTACACTGACACTAGCAGCTGAGTTGGGGTACTCATCTGAAATAAGTAGATGATACCATGTATCAATGTACTTATGCAGACTGGATTACATTGATTACAAAGATTCTTCTGAATCTTTTAAATTACCATACATGTGATTCTACTAGCGGTAGGACAAAAATACTGGTTTAAAGGCCATCTACCGCACATACTGTTTTATAGTTGAAATCTACCGCTTTTGAAAATTAAACATTTTTTTTTTCTTTGAAAAAAGAAGAAGACAAAAACCTGTATTTTCATGTGTTCTATTCAACACTTACAGAAACCAGTCTACTGGGGACTTGAACTGTTATAGCATAGCAATGATGTGTGGCTGAGTAACTGGATTAAGAAGGCTAACATGTGACACAACAAGCTGTTAACTGATTACCTTATTATTTGAATCTGGAAAGTTTATGGCCAACTGCAGGATATATTTATGATGTCTTATAAATAATAAAGGGATCAAAGGTGGTCCTTGATGTCTTTTGAGTCTTTGATTAAAAATCTGCCAACCTTTGGCAGAGGTGAGATAAAATGAAAAGACCAACCAAAAAATGATTTAAGCAGAAATACTTGAATAAATATTTAGATTTTTTGTCTTGTCTAATTGTTATTGCAATTTTCAAGATATTTTAAGAGGAATATTTAAAGGCAGCTCTTACAGTGTTCTCCTCCAGGTCTTTTACCGTAGCAGTCCCGCTAAGCTATCATTTCAACCGACACGTTAGAACCTGCCGCTATGCTATGCCCTTGTGCCACTACACTTTAATCTTTCCCAATATCTTTATAAAATTTGTCTGTTAAATAAACATCCTGTCATCCAATTCAAAAGGGGGTGGGTGGGTTTGTAATATTTTTGTTTTTTAGCCTCATTTGGGTAGTGACCTGGGGTTTGGAAACCACTGATCTCAAGATTTTAATTTTGATGTGGCAATCAATATATATGGGGAAAAGAAGAAATGAAGGATATCATTTATTTAAATTAAAAAACAAACGAATTAGACATTACTGCAAGTCTTGTTATAACTTGGGGAAATAAAGAATACTATGTAAATATATGCACTTCTTTTTTTATTTCATTGATATTAATTTTGTTTACTTTTATGACATTAATGCGCACTTTTTAGAACATTTTATGACCCTAATGAGCGTATCCCAATGTTATAAAAAATTTCTGGGGAGATCACTGTCATGTAGTTTTTTTTTCAATTAAAGTCAAAATGCAGAAAGTGTGCTTTCTCCCAATGCTAAAGAAACACCCGCCAAGAAAAATGAGGCTGAGGAATGCATCATCAGTCCAACTCACAAACTTCCTCCTCAGGGTGAACTTTGCTTGGAGGAGTATTGGAGAGCAGTCAGCAGTCTTAAAAACCCATCCACAGAAAAACTCGAGTTTGAATTTCTTTGCAGGCTGAGCGTGATTGTTTTGTCATTGCCGTAATTCTAATGCTGATAGGGAGAGGAAAATCTCAGTTCTTCACAAAATACAAAGTGATTCAAAGGGAAATCTAGACCAGAAAACTATTGAGAGCCTGTTAAGTGTGACTTAATAATCACAATGAATGTCATTAGTGAAGAAAACTAAAAATGCTTGTGGGGACATGAGATATACAACTCTTTCTTTTTAATTTAATTCACAGTACACTGACTTGTATTAATTCATTATTATTATAACACTTTTCACCAGAGTCTGATTCATGTTCAAAACTTGCTGTTTTATTATAGAATGAAGAAAATACATATTATGGCAAAAAAATGCATGTTTTGTTTTCAATCCCCTTAAAACATGTAAAATTTATATAAATAAAAAATTACTGGTTTAGAAGCCAATCTACTGATAAAAATGTGAAAATCAATTTGTGTGATGTTCTGATTCTGTCACATGTATGAACTACAAGTTAAACAAGGTAAAAACTAAAGGCATTTGAAACTTTGTGTACATATGAATCTAATTATCACATGAAAATGGTATTTCAAGTTATGGAGAATCCAAAACAATGGAGAGCACATCATACAATACATGTATAGCTTGTTCTTTTTCATCTAATACATATAATTATATGTTTAATATTTGTTATTTAAAGAACTCTACCACCAAATATATTTAGCAGACTTTGATTCAATCAAAACTAGATACTTTACATTTCTATTTCTCTTGATTCATTTTAGTATATTAAAAAAAAAAAATCAGATTCCTTAGCCATATCTCTTCAGTATTGTAATTTCTTTGTGCTCTAAAAGGCTGCTGACCTGATAGATAATATAATTTGCTATGTATGGATAATAATAAAGCTAGTCCATTTAAATCTACCTGGGGAGGGGGAAAGTACTTGTTTTATGTAGTGGTGAGGTCTTTTTTTTGGTATAATTTTTCAATTGGGTTTGATTGGTACCCATTTAAAAATGTGGCATTCTCCTCCCTCGAAGTAGATTTAAATGGAATAGCCCTTGGTCATTTTGCTGAAATTCTAAATTCCAGTACTGTAAATTCCTTTACTTTTTGGTGGTTATAAAAAAAGTACATTTTCATCAGTACGTTAATTTGAGGATTTAAGAAGGTATCCTACTGTTTCCACAGAAAGTGTCCTATTGTTGATCATTGCTGGATCTTTAAATTCATGTTTTGTAGCAACCACCAAAATCCATGATAATTGGAACCCCACAAATAATATTTAATTGACAGTATTGATATTATTATTAATATTATTATTATAGCTGTCTTCAAACATGGTATGACCCAGTTATTCACATTTCTACTTATATCATGAGCTATATAAATTTTATGAATGTGAGAGTGCTAGATCTGGTCAAGTTTATTTTAATCTGGGGACTAACCTGTCAATTGGAATTTTAACTGCAGGTCCAAGTCTTTAAAGCCTAGCATTACAACATTTTTAAATTCCCCAATGCAGCTAAGGACCTTGATCTGCCCTGGATATTGCGATCTGATTCCTGATATTTCTTTGTCCTGAATCGATGGAACCTCTGCCTCTGGAGTTGCCATGACCTGAAATTCAGTATACCAGTAGTTCATTTTTTAAAATTAAATAAAATATTACACCAGTCTTAAATAATTTACAAATAAATGCAACTTCCCTAAACTTGACACTGTTGGGACCCTAAAATATTGCAGTGTTTAAAGGTGGTCAGCTTACGGAGGTTCACATACTATTAGAATGGCCTTATTAAGACCAAAATATGTGACCAGTCTGCAGAGAAGGCCAGTTTACAGAGGAATCTGTCAGCAAAGGAGGCTGGGTTACAAGGGTACAGAGTTTGCACATTAGGCTGGGTTACAGAGGGACCAGTCTGTAGAGGAGGCTGGGTTACAAAGGTACAGAGTTTGCACATGAGGCTGAGTTACAGAGGGACCAGTCTGCAGAGGAGGACATGTTACAGAGGGATCATTTCAGGGTAGTTTCACTGTAAGATTGTCACTTTGATTGAACATACTGGTATTTCTCCAGCATTTGTTGGGTACCCAGCATTTCCAACTCCTATCTAGCACTCCAGAAAGGGAGAGATTCCGAGCATTTAAAGCAGAGATGAAAATGTCTACTCCAGCCAAGTATTTAGTATGTTGGAAATTCATAGTATTTTTTAAAATTTGGAACAGGGGGAAAAAAATGCAGAAGACCTAATTTTACAGACATTTTCCCTCAAAACTTAGTTATTTGACTTCTTTTTAATTAGCGGTTGGGTTTACTAGAACAAAGAACAAGACAATAAATTTGTATGCTTATTATTCATAAATAATATTTAAATTAAACAATTGTGGGTGAACATTATGCCAGAAAATCTATCCAGCATTTTTACCCAAAGTGCTTTTCTCCAGTATTTTTAAACCTTTCTCCACCATCTTGTTCTTATTGTTAAACTGGGTATGTGTCAAGCTATGCACATTGACTCTATCTGTGGTCTTCAAGTGAACTGTAGAATTTGTCACTTTTGCCGACTTAAAGTGAAAATGGCATCTAATTTAGATTTCTGAGGAATTGTGAACACAATTTCCTAAATTTTGCTTGTTTCATGTAAGCATGACATTTTTATTCTGTTGCCACAGATGTTTACTGTCTTTCCTGTATCACCAAAGGCAGACATATAGAGATATCACTCAATCTGGTGGCAATGGTGTTGTCATCAACAATGGTTGAGGTTATAGTTATAGGTTTTCTGTATGGGGACAGGTCCCAAACCCTGTGAGGAGAGTTATCCAGCTTGGGTAGAATCAGTAAGCACTGTCCTTTCATGACCACACACACACATACCGTCCCTCTGTCCCATAAGCAAGGTAAAGGTTATTTAAAAATAATCAGTACATGTACTGTTTGCTGTCGAATGAACAAGCATGGTCTAGTGGCAGACTATAAACTCAGATGGTTGCCACCAGGGCTCAAGTTTCGTCCACAGCCATTGCTAATGTGTCCTGTGATATATAATTACTGTGATTATTAAAATGAATCATGTATGGTAGCAAAATAAGAATTAATTATTGAAGCAGAATGTTGTTTCACTGCATTTGAGTCGGATTCCATTAGGATCATAGATCCTTGATCTCCATTCTAAGTTAACTACATATTCACCCATGGCATTCACATGAACAGAAGTTACTGATTTACAAACAAACAAACAAAAAAATTCTAACACGTCCCCGGATGATGAATTGGGCGTTTGCTCTCTTCCCTTGCATCAGCACAGTGAAACAAAGTGAACTGCTGATTTTCCGAACCCCAATCATACAAATAAAATATACTCAGATCTCAACGGTGATTTTGTTAACTCTATATTCAATGAATTATTTTAAACATAAAAAAAATTAAAGAACCATCTCTGAAACTTACCCACCTGCTACTTGATAACACTAATAGGGTTCAAATGCCGTTAAAAAGCAACCAACAAACCTACTAACACATGATACGTGACCTAATAATACCTGCTGATATTGATATACGCAGTAACTTTCGTGATACAAACTTCGTGAGTTACGGTGTTTTTCAAAACCTATAACTGCTATTTGGGCATTATGGGATTGCGGACTACATGCAAGATTTACTTACCTCCGAAATTGAAGAGCCTGGACAACATGCAAACCTACGCACCTCCGAAACTAAAGATTTGACAACGGAAGTGCTTTAATAAGATCGGTTAATTTTACGTTTTGCAAAAAACACATGTTAACACATTTTTACGAAGAATTTTACATAGTTAAGATTCCAAGCAAGACATATATTAGATTGACCATAGCAAGTCATGAAAATAAACAAAGTAATGGGGCCAGGTGTTTTTAACTATTTTGTTAATCTTAGCATACAGACATGTCCTCTGAGCTGTACGGCGTAGCGATAATAACTAAAATTGGATAGTAAATCTCCAGATAGCAGAGGGCGCTTAATCAGCGGCGATGGTGCAGAGTGCTTCGTGATGGTGCAACCTGTGTCACATGAACAATCTAGTTTTAGTGTTATTTCGACACCAAACGTCATTTTCAGGGATTGCACAACGTCATGTCAGTGGTTTAGAGACCTATGGAGGTGAAGAAGTTATATATATATATATATATATATATATATATATATATATATATATATATATATATATATATATATATATATATATATATATATATATATATATATATATGGACCGACCATTTAACTTTCAGGCGGGGGGGGGGGGGGAGGGAGCGGCCATGGGATTTGTAAACAAAAACAAATATTCTTTCTCTCCTTTAAAGCAAAATAAATTGCTTATTATATCCATTATAGTAGGTGACATTGTTTTTTATCTTGAGATTAAAGAGAAGAAAAAAATAAAATAGTATATCCCGGCTCAAGAGAAAATACCACTACCCCCTCCAACTCCCAAAATTAAATGGTTGGTCATTTATGGCATGATCATCGAAGCGATCTTACTATGGGACTGTATCAGGCACTTGTAATATTACTTGGTGTCTCGTGCTTTAAATAGCAGCAAGTAGATAGATTTAATTTTTTTTAAAAGGAAAAATATGATTAGTTTATAATAGAAAATAGGTCAAGGAATTGCTCTTTGTTTTGAAATAGGCCTAAGATCATTCTTTATGAATTTTCGAAATTCCTTTCTATTTCATGATTTGTGTATATTTCACTAGCGTGACAGTTGCATTGCTTTTATGAACTGCTAAATTTATGAATGAACCCTTTCAAACACAATTGGACTACTAAAATTGGAATCAGGGAAAACGCAGAATTTGAAATGCTGTATGAAAATATGCTATCCTTAATAAGTAAATTCTCCTCCGTTTCTGCCCCCAATAACTTTCAAGACTGTTTGATACGTTGCTAGATACACGCACAAATCAAACTGTTGTACAGTCATTTTGTTTATGTATGTTGTGCTAGCCTTAATGGGTAAATTCTCTTCCGTTTTTGCCCCTACTGAATATATGTAACATTCTAGACTGTTGGTGCACCAATCAAACTGCTGTACATTCAATTTGTTTATAGATGTCAGTTTCATACAAAAACAACCGTCGAACACGATGAGCTGGTATTGTAGGAAATTGCAGGAAAGATGCTCAGTTCAGCACACTGTTCAATCAATACATACTGGCAACGGTAACGATTTTGCAATCCATCGGGTATGAAAAAAAAAAAAAAAAAAAAAAATGTCGGAAAGTTAGTCACGGAAAAGGTATATGATAGATTTATCTGTTTTGTTCATAAAAACGATAAAAATACTTCAACAGGTGATAGTTGCATTCAATGTCTAAGCGATAAATCTTTTGACTTTCAATTTCCGCAAGAATGTATAAATCGTGGTTTTGCTGTAAAACTCGTCACAATTTGACATCCATGACGTTAAATTGGCCGGATTCACGATTTTTATTTTTCGGGAATCATTTCGAAACCTGTATCCCACTCCCATGTTTACCATGACAAAGCACATAATTATGCACAATCTTAGCCAATTCTCAGATAAAAAAAAAAAGCTTGCATTTATTGTTGTATGGCAGTAATTTTATTACTACGGAGTGCATTGTAAGGGAAGGGGATACTAACTGTTGCGGTCGAGAATCGAACTCATCTCGTCTATCTCACAGTCAGGCGCACACACCATTAGACTATAATAGGTCTGAACCAGCTAGGCTGATTAGTAAGTAGCCTCGTATACCTAGACCATTGCACTCCTCTCCGCCCCCCTTACCTTGATATTCATCCCAAATGCCACCCAGGTTCACCTCTGAGAGAGGTTGAAGCCCATTCTCGACAGGATCACCAGCTACTGAGAGAAAAACAAGCCTCCAAATGTAACGAAGTCCGGAGGGGATGCAAAATCTATTGTCAAGGTCGGGAATCGACCCCGTTTCGTCTGTCTCACAGTCAGCGTACACAACACTAGACTTAACGGTCTCATTAGTTGGTGGCTTGGTTGAGAATGGGTTTCGATCGCTATGGGGAGAGGAGTGTAGCGGTGTGGGTAGATGAGGCCATTGGAGGACTAATGTCCAGGTATGGGGAGAGGAGTGTAGACGTCTGGGTATTTGAGTCCAGTCGAGGACAAATGTCAAGGTAACGGGAGAGTTTAGCGGTCTAGGTATATATATATATATATATATATATATATATATATATATATATATATATATATATATATATATATATATATATATGAGGCCATTCGAGGACGAATGTCAGTGTATGGGGGAGAGGAGTGTAGCGGTCTAGGTACATGAGGCCACTTACTAATCAGTCTAGTTGGTCCAGGCCTTTAAGCCTTTTAGTCTATTGGTGCATCTGAATGTGAGACAGACAAACTGGGTACGATATACGACCGCGACTATAAGACTTTATATTCCCTTCTGGTACAGAATACCGATTATCTTACAACGCAGATCCAGGGATGTGTTGTTGTAAAATTGAGAAAATAAATAAATCCCATAACCGTGTGTACATAATGTTGATCACCATGTACTGGTCATATGAAGTATTTGAGCACAAATATTTACATTTTTACACATCCCTTTTTAAGTTGCAATAATCCATTATCTTTGTACAGTTAAACGCTGCTAAAAGATGGTATGCGCGTGACGTTTTCCCATTATTTAATTGACATGCCATCATGCAGGCGTTGTGTTGAAATTTCACTTTGCACATTCCTTCAATTTGTATCTGAGAACAATCTAATCTCGATCCAAAATGTTTGTATGTATAAAATAAACAACGACCTCCGTACGCTTTATGTTATTTTTTTATATAATCCAATAAAATTAAAGTAAAGTCATTAGATTTTTTAAGAGCTGATGAGTCACTTTTGGAGAAACATATTGTATGTATTAGTTAGACTATATGTATTAGTTAGACTATATGCGCGAGTGGATTACTAGAGATATTGTAGGGTGGGTGACGAAAAGGGTATTGGTAGAGAAACCGAGGGCGCTAATTAGCGCCCGAGTTTTCTCTGCCAATAACATTTGAGTCGCCCACCTTACAGTATCACACGAGAGAATATTGTCTAACTGATTTATTGTATGACAGCGACTTTCTTTCCAATTTTTATATAATTAGCTTTCGTTTCTCCACTTGTCACACATATCTCCCTGTTGCACCTCTTGCACTTTTCTTTCGGCGGGAACTTGTCGCATCATCCAAATGATTACCAGAATGCATCCAATTAATTCAAATTACTCACATGATTATAATCGTTGGTCACCGAACTCATCAACATTTACTGTATATGTAAAATGACCAGCGCACACGTTTTCTCAGAAAACGATGACCTCGTTTGATCTCACTTTTTGGACCTTTTCGAAGGAAAGGTCCAGAATGACGACATTATATTGTCTCAAGTTATGGATCTTGTTGAAGGGACTAATTTAAGAAATAATTCTCTCAGAGATAAAATGAAAATGTACCAAGTTTCCAAGGGTGATTTTGGAGAGAGAAAATTTGTGTTACAGCTCTAAGGTGGTCGGTATTAACAAACTACGTTCTTTCACGAGGGATACGTGCTCCAAAGGGAGGGGGGGGGGGGCAACGACATCGTAGCTAGAACTGGCCATAAATACATTGCTGGTGTTCGTAAGTAGACCACACGCACACACACACACACACACACCGTAATCTTAGTGTGTTTTCCCTCTCGTATTGATTCATTTTTATCTTTTCACCGCCAGCGAGAGGAGCACCCTACTACACGGTCCGCACAGCACCACTGACGTCATTAATCAATATTCCACTTGCTAACGTCCATGTGTAGAATATTATTTACTGGTACCACACGGCGTAGCCGTGGGTTACCAGAATTTAGATCATGGGAAACATCAGACGAGAAAGCCTCAATTATACACTAAACAAATGAAGGTTATACTGCACACATAACTCAGGTATATATACAATTACTCTGTGGAACACAGAAGAGTGAATACAACTGCGAAATGCAGAGCACTAGCGGAAATTATGAGTAAAAGAGAAATTTTGGTCTCTTAATTGGCGAAATGCCACCCTAAAATTAGTTGTCTATTTTTAAGTGAGCAAATCTAGATATTACCGACATTTATATAGATTTTTACGTTATTTTCTGGGATATTGGATCCTTTAAATGGTGAAATGCCAGCCTAATCTTCCACATTCCCAGACCGTTTCGGACATTTTAATGGCATAAATGCACTGTACATTTTTTGAATGGTAAAATAAGAAATATTCCATATAATCTAGAGTATATAATTTTGTCATAAGTTTTCTATGTTAATCCTCCTCAATTCATCTGTGCCATAACGCATTCATTGGATATAGTGTAATATGTAGTTTCATTTCCATTGGGTAACACATGATGTAATATGATTAGCCGAGTAAGATAATATTATAAATAGTAAAGTTCATGTATGTTAGTTAGGATATATATGCAGACTTTAATTTAAAAAAAGTTTGTATTCATATAAAATTGTTTTCACGTATTCTAGTTGGTGGTTACATATCGCAATTCATTTAATGCTATTGTGCAGCACATACAGAAAAACATTTTAGATTATAAGTTTTTACTTTTGCTGATGTAGTAATTTTATCTACTGTACTCCATACCTCTAAATTCCCGGTTTATGAGGAGAAAAAGAGCGAAAAGCTATCAACATTTATAGGCATTCAAAATTCCAAAAACTTAATTTCGTCGTGTCTCTATATGATGCCGTTTCATCTTAATCGTTTGGGTATGTTGAAGGACACGAAAAATAGCGTAATGATAATAATTATTTCCCTTAAGATACTTTCCAGATAAATATTGATTTTGAGGTATATTTGTATATGACAATCTGACAATTTGATTTTGCGATGTAAGTTTTACGCAGTCGTTTATCCACATGCGTATGCATTAGTGTTTTGTATATTTAATCTATGATGTGTGTTTAAATCTTGTCCATGAAGGTTAATAGTACTTTAGATTCTGGTCACTAGTAAACAGAATGTTTACTAGCATTTGAGTTCAAGGCCAGTCGTGTTGACAGTTAGACTGTTCCCCCCCCCCCCCCATTTTATTGCTTCACATCCTGTTTATATAGGTCAAGTGAAAATGTGTATAAATAGGGACTTTGTAAAAAAAAATAATTCATTCTTGTTTTAGATCAGTCTGTGGGATACCATTTGTGATCAGATTTTACATTGTGCCGTTGAAATCAGATATAATTCGAGAGGAATTATTTATTTAATGTATATTCATTGGAATTACTAAAGTGTTCATTGACTTTGGAATTAATACATTACTTTGGACTTTTGTGAACTCATTCAAAGATATTCTGGATTGTATCATTGTGTTATATCAGAACATTCAAGTAAATTGGAACTCATTCGGAATATTCTAGATTTTTGGACTTATGATTAGGACATTTATGATTATTTGGAATTTGATTCACAATATTGTAAGTATCTCTTGACTTTTACTTTGTATTGTAAGGATTTAAATTGCGTGTTGATATTACTTACATTGTTGGTTTCACTTTCGTTCTGTTACATATTTTTAAGGCCTAGACTCGTAACAGAAATTGGGGGCTCGTCCGAGATCTGAGTTTGTTTAAAACGCTTATTAAAACTTACCTTTACAATTTAAATTGACTTTGTTTCGGAATTTTCATTGTCCCTGGTAAAG
The DNA here is from genome assembly GCA_029931535.1 of Margaritifera margaritifera. NCBI lineage: Eukaryota > Metazoa > Mollusca > Bivalvia > Unionida > Margaritiferidae > Margaritifera > Margaritifera margaritifera. The sequence continues at coordinate 6,429,935 of JAQPZY010001684.1, forward strand.
ATTTGTATTTCACACACTTGAGAAATATTTAGTGAAACCAGCAAGCATTAACGATTTCATCTAATGTTGAGAACTTTGTTTCAAATCCTACCCAGGTAGGGTTAGAGTCTATAAGAAAGGATGAGTTGCTCGAGCTTGCCAGACATTATAATCTTTCTGAAGCGAAAGCATCTTTAACAAAGCAAGAGATAAGGAATATTTTGATTCAGTATTTGGTGGGAAAGGAAATTTTGAATAACAGTGCTTTGGGTTTGATTGGGAAGTCTGTATCTGGTTTTGATAGTAAATTATGGGAATTACAGCTAAAAAACCAGATGGAATTGGAATTATGAAAGCTTCAGCTTCAGAGAGAAATGATGGAAATACAAATTCAGAAAGAGAAAGAGGAGAGGGAGATGCAGATGCTGAGAGAGAGAGAAATGCAGACGCTGAGAGAGAGAGAGAGAGAGTGAAAGAGGAGAGGGAAATGTAGTTTCTGAGAGAGAGAGAGAGAGAGAGAGAGAGAGAGAGAGAGAGAGAGAGAGAGAGAGAGAGAGATGAAACATAGAATAAAATAATTAGAACTTGCAAGTGGAGCACTTTCCCCCATCCCTTACACACAAATTCAGGTTTTGATGTTACCATAGATATTAGGTTAGTACCCCCTTTTCAGGAAAAAGAAGTAAATAAATGCTTTCTTCACTTTGAAAAAATTGCTGAAAACTCGAAATGGCACAGAGAGCATTGGACTTTGTTACTGTAATGTGTACCTTTTTGGCACAGCTCGTGAAGTCTACACTTCACTGTTGGTACAACAGAGTGTTAATTATGATGCGGTTGTTGGCCTTCCATAATCTGTCCCGTCTGATCAAGGGTCAAATTTTATATCTGGAATTTTCCAACAAGTTATGCATGAGTTAGGCATCCAACAATTTAAATCTTCTGCCTATCACCCTGAAAGTCAATTGTCTTTGGAAAGATTTCATCAAATTTTGAAGAATATGATTTGGTCATATTGATTTGATACAGAAAAGGATTGGGATGAGGGTGTTCATTTGTTGTTGTTTGCTGTTATAGAATCAGTTTAAGAATCATTCGGTGTTAGTCCTCTTGAACTAGTTTTTGGACATACTGTCCGTGGACCATTGAATTTATTGAAAGAGAAACTTCTTTCAAATAAAGATTCAAAGATTAATCTTCTTGACTATGTATCTGATTTCAAATATAAGTTATCAAAGGCTTGTGAAATAGCAAGAATTAATATTCACTCTACTCAATCAAAAATGAAACTAAGGTATGACAGAAATACAAACGAACCGAGTTTTCAGCCTGGTGATAAAGTTCTGGCTCGCTTGCTCATACCTCAAAATCCCCTTCGGGCTAAATTGTATGGTCCTTATACAGTTGAAAAGAAAGTAAATGACTTAAATTATATCATTAAAACTTATGGGAGGCGGAAAGAGAAACAACTTTGTCTTATAAATATGATAAAGGAGTATTTTGACAGAGATAGCACAGTTAATTATTCATTCAATTTAGTTGTACCTGTCCCCACACAGTGAGAATGTAAACAATGGAATGCAATCTGACCGTAGTGACTCTGGTTTAACTAAACTTCAGAATTCTGAAATATTAAACAATCTGGACCAGAAACTTTCACATCAACAACAACAGAAAAGGAATGAACCAAAACAACTATTACCTGAGTATGAGCACTTTTTGATGATGATCCAAAACAAACAAATAAAATCTATCATGACGTTGATATTGTAGATACTACACCTGTGAAACAGCATCCTTACAGGATAAATCCTCTCAATCAGGAATATTTGAAAAAAAAAACAAATTCAGTATTTACTGGAGAATGATTTTATAGAACCAAGTAAAAGTAACTGGAGCTCACCATGCATTATTGTGCCTAAACCAGATAGTACATTCCGCATGAGTACTGACTATTGAAAAGTCAACAATGTCACCAAAACGGATTAATTTTCAATGCCAAGAATAGATGATTGCATCGACAAAATTGGAAATGCGAAATATGTCCCCATGTTTGACCATTTAAAACGATTCTGGCAAATTCCACTCACGGAAAGAGCGAACGAAATTTCGGCATTTTTGTAACTCTAGATGGGTTTTATCAGTATGAAGTGATGCTTTTTGGAATGAAAAATTCTAAGCCAACATTCCAGCGTCTTATGAACATTTTAACATCTGGTCTAGATAACAGTGACGCGTACATCGATAATGTCATTATTTACAATGACACCTGGGAAGATCACTTGGAAACCATTCGGAAATTCTTCAATCGACTCAGTGATGCAAACCTGACGGTTAATTTATGCAAAAGTGAGTTTTGCCATGCTTGTTTCACATTTTTAGGACATATTGTGGGACAAGGTAAAATTAAACACGTAGAAGCTAAGGTCAAGGCTATCTCTGAATTTCCGGTACCTAGTAGTAAAACGCAACTGATGTGATTCTTAGGTATTCTTGGATATTATCGGAAATTTTTCTCAAATTTTTCCATAATTGCTGAACCTCTAACAAATTTGTTGAGGAAGAAATCCAATTTTTATTGTTCTGACAAAGGTCATAAATCTTTTGACAAATGAAGGACCATACTAGGGCATCAGTTTTTTCAGCACTAAATTTCAGCATTATTTAAAATGTCTGTTGATGCAAGTGATGTAGGGGTTGGTAGAGTATTGATTCAAGAAGATAAAAATGGTGTGGATGATCCAGTGTGCTATTTTTCTAAAAACTAAACAAGCACGAGAAAAATTATTTCACAATTGAGAAGGAATGTTTGGTTTGGCTTTGATATTGGCTTTGCAACATTTTGAAGGATATGTCAGTTCAGCTCTTTCTCCGATTGTTGTATTCAGTGATCACAATCCCCTTATTTTCATTAACAACATGAAAAATAAAAATCAAAGATTGTTTAGGTGGAGTTTAATGCTGCAAGAATAGAACATTGACGTTAGACACATCAGGGCAAAAGATAATTTGTGATTGCAGATGCACTATCACGTGTACAGAAGTACCATATTGCTTTATTTTGTGTATATTTTCTGTAATTGAGCTGAGTGTCATTCATGAGACATCTTCCTATGTAATTTTGATTATCATAGTATCATATGCATATTTGACAACCATGTAAAAGAAAACTTTATTGCATAAATCTGTATTTTTATGAGGGGAGGTGTTAAGTATATTTAATATATAATGTGTGTTTAAATCTTGTCCATGAAGGGCAGTTGTACTTTAGATTCTGGTCACTAGTAAACAGAATGATTACTAGCTTTTGAGTTCAAGGCCAGTCGTGTTGACAGTTAGACTGTCTTTTTCTCATTTTATTGCTTCACATCCTGTTGATATAGATCAAGTGAAAATGTGTATAAATAGGGATTTGGTAAAAAAAATAATTCATTCTTGTTTTAAATCAGTCTGTGGGATGCCATTTGTAATCAGATTTTACATTGTGCCGTTGAAATCAGATATAATTCGAGAGGAATTATTTATTTAATGTATATCATTGGAATAACTAAAGTGCACATTAACTTTTGAATTATTACATTACTTTGGACTTTTGTGAACTCATTCAAAGACATTCTGGGTTATATCATTGTATTATATCAGGACATTCAAGACTATTGGAACTCGTTCGGAACATTCTATATTGATTAGGACATTTATGATTATTTGAAATTTGATTCACAATATTGTAAGTATCACTTGAATTTCATTTTGGATTGTAGGTAAATACATTGCTTGTTGATATTACTTTGCATTGTTGGTTTCACTTTCTTTCTGTTACTTATTTTTAAGACCTAGAGTCGTAAAGATTAGAATTTGAACCAAACGTTTTTACAAATCGTTCTAATTTTATGCCTCGGGAATTATAAATTATTGCTTCGTGAACCATGTTGTATCTTGAAGCATTTTGTGAATATCGTATGCTATTTTGATTTAATAAATAACGTCTATTAACTGTTTATGTGTCTTGTCGATATATTGAATTAATAGGCTCTGTGTAATCAGCACTTTAAGAGTTATCCCCATTTTAGAAAAAAAAAATTGCATCCGTCTGTCTCGCCATCACACTCTTGACAATTAATATTTTAATGAGATATTTTCATGAAACTTAACATGGTATGCATTTGTATTAAGACAAGAGTTTATGTCATATATATGAATGGGCTTTGTTATATTATTACTTTAGAGTTGGTAGAATTCTGTAAGCACTCAATTACTGACAGAGCTAGTGAACGTTGGAACTTAGATCTAAAAAATGCAAGCAGATGCAATGTGCGGGATCACAGGATTCTTGCAAGATTGGACGTAAAATAGTTTGTTCAGTATGGTGGCGGCACAAACCATGCACATTTGTTGCTGTTCTACATTTTATTTTGTGAACTGCAAGAGGATTTTTTTTTATTTCTCATCCAAAATGACTATAATTGTTGTTTGGTGACCAAGCTTTCTGTGCATATGTTAGTCTGCTTGATCAGTGTTAATAAGAAGCCTGGCAGTATTGCAGATCTTTGGTTGCACTTGTTATGATCAGGTGATTTGTCCGAATCATAGACAAGTTTTAAGTCATACTTAAATATTTAAAAGGGCTTTCATAATATAGGTCGGGCCTGGATTTCATTAAAATTCTCACAATTTCTCCTCAAATTGAGATTTTACATATCTTGCTTTTGATACTTCAGACAATGTGAATATTTTTGTTAGAGGTAGAGATAGAGGTAAGGATTAAGTATCACATTTTGGTTTGAAAATTGAACGCATGGGAACCATTTTATTCTTACAAAAGAGTTGAGAAATTACTCAAATTTGACGAAATAATCAAAATTTCCTCAGAGACAATGGAAGACTCCTTTCAGGGAAATTCAAGATGTTATGACTGTTTTTAATTCGATATGCCTGCTGAATATTATGTGAAATAATTATTGTTGCCAACAAAGCAGTCATACGATATTCAGATCTCAGTTTGACAAAGAAATTCTGAGATTTTTAGTGAAACTGGTGCCAGGATTATTCTTGAAATGGATCTGTCAATCGATGATTTTTCATCATACTTGAAATTTTGTTTTAAAAACCCCAGATCAAATCGATTTTTGTCATTTATTACAATAAATAATGCAAGTTTTTCAGTTAAATGGGGATACTGTCTGCTTCAGATAACTTACAGGGACAAAAACATCATTTGTGCCACATACTCACCTTGTAAAATGAATTGGCGTTTTTGTGTCATTACTTGGTGTCTGCCAGAGTTAGTGGGGTGAAAATTATTTCTCGAATGCCTAAGATGCAGTGACATGGTAGAGAAAATGTGTTTAACAAGCAGATCTTTAATGTTTATGTCCCACCACAGTGTTCTCTTTCTAGACTGAAAGTATTTCCCAAATGATTAAAGAGGCATGGACATGGTGGGGAAAAGTTTTTTAACAAACATATTTCGAATGTCTATATCCTACCACAGTGTTCTCTTTCCACAATGAAATTATTTTTTAAATTGACATAGTGTGAAAAATATTTTTAACAAACATATCATTAATGTGTATGTCCCACCACAGAGTTGTCTTCCTATGCTGAACTTATTTCTCAAATGATTAAAGAGGCATTGCCATGGTGGGAAAAATGTTTTTGACAAATATATCATTAATGTGTATGTCCCACCACAGTGTTCTCTTTCCAACTGCAATTATTTCTCCAATGACTCAAGATGCATTTACATGGTGGGGACAATTGTTTTAACAAACATATCTTTGATGTTTATGTCCCGCCACAGTGTTCTCTTTCCGCACTGAAATCCTTGCATAACCTTAAATCTAACAACCTGTTACTATCTCAGTTCTTATAGACACACGATTGCTCATGCAATCTGGTAAAAGTATTCTGTCCTGTTACCTGCCTGGTCATATTGGCATTAAGAGTAATGAAAGTGCAGATAAAGCAGCCAAAGCTGCTCTACAGTCACTCGTTTCTGAATTGAAGATTCCATATACACTGACTTCAAATATTATACAAGTCATGTTCTATACACTTGGAAAAATATGTGGAATAAAAACTCCACAAACAAGTTTCGGAATATTTATGTCAACAAAACAGGGACTGACCGAGAAATAGGGTTGTCCGCATAGATTCTAACCTTGCACAATGCACAGTTTTAAGCTACACGTGTACATAGCGCTCAGACTGATTTCAGCTTCTACAGAGTACATGAATCGCTCTTGATGGAACAGTGTTATTCATGACTGAGATTTTGTGTTTATATTTTATTTACAACCCGAGTCCACTGTTTGTTAAAAACTTAGACTCACCCATGTTATTACATGTTAATAAACAACGTGTATCACGTGTAGAACTATACTTTTTTTTCGTGTTCTTGTTTAATATCAGAGTACACGCAAATAAAGTGCTATAAGTTCTCTGCCCTCTAACGTAGAAGTCAGACAAGATTGATCTCCCCTTGGGTAGAGAGATTGGTGCTAAATGCCGTCATACCACATTTACTATTTCTGCTCGTGCTAGGAAGCACGCTCTTTTTTTTAGACCTCGTATAATCGAATCATTTGAGCGATTCTGTGGAGTTTTCTTGCAACAGGGAAGTATGCTCCAGGTATATTTTTGTCTAACTTCATCTTCCGATATTCATATCAGTGCCATTTTAATTACCGGCCCTAAGGTCTATAGTACTTCAGTTCACAATTACTAGACAAGACATGTGTAACAGGCATACAATATTACAAAGTAAATGTAGAAAAACCATTACTGTGTTGTGTTATTATTGAATCCCATATATAGGTCAAGTGGTCAGTCACCCATAAAAAACAAGAGAAAATGATAGGTTGGTTTTAGGTATAGACCATAAAACAGGAATTTGTGTAGGGACAGAGGTTAGTTCTGCCCATGCTTCTTTAGAGGTAGACTAGTCCTCCAAAGAACAACTAAAACATCCTTTGAAATTAAGAAGACAAAATTATACAAGGTAGGTAATTTGTTTATACAGTGAATTGTTTTAAATTTAATTTAAAGTAACTATGTTCATGATTTTAAACAGATGTCTCTGTTCTTTTGAGACTATAATTTCATATTTGATTATAATGGTGTAGCCAGTAAGAGTCCCCATGCTCTAATAAGTATTTGCTATATATTATCTTGAATTTAATTGTAAACTGACACGTATAGTACTGTTGTTTGAAATTTCAGAATTCAAGATATTGCAGTTAATTACAGTGCTTTATTGTCTGAAGTCCTGAATAAAGTAATTGGTATATATGTATTTAAAACACAGGGATGAGATAAATAATTGAATACTGGTATACTAAGAAAAGTATTTCCTTTGTCTTTGTTTGCTTGCTTGTCTGTAAGTCTGTCGGTTAGTCTGTCTGTTTGTTTCTTAGAATGTGTTAATTTTAATGACGTTCTTTATTCATTGATGTATATATCTTCACATACAGAAAATTTTTAATGACGTTCTTTATTCATTGTTGTATATATCTTCACATACAGAAAATTTTTAATGACGTATTTTATTCATTGTTGTATATATCTTCACATAGAGAGAAAATTTTAATGACGTTCTTTATTCATTGATTTATATATCTTCACATACAGAAAAATTGTAATGACGTTCTTTATTCATTGTTGTATATATCTTCACATAGAGAAAAATTGTAATGACGTTCTTTATTCATTGATTTATATATCTTCACATAGAGAAAATTTTAATGACGTTCTTTATTCATTAATTTATATATCTTCACATAGAGAAAAATTGTAATGACGTTCTTTATTCATTGATTTATATATCTTCACATAGAGAAAGATTTTAATGACGTTCTTTATTCATTGTTGTATATATCTTCACATAGAGAAAAATTGTAATGACGTTCTTTATTCATTGATTTATATATCTTCACATAGAGAAAAATTTTAATGACGTTCTTTATTCATTGATTTATATATCTTCACATAGAGAAAATTTTAATGACGTTCTTTATTCATTGATTTATATATCTTTACATAGAGAAAATTTTAATGACGTTCTTTATTCATTGTTGTATATATCTTAACATAGAGAAAAATTGTAATGACGTTCTTTATTCATTGTTGTATACATCTTCGCACAGAGAAAATATCAGAAGTCAGAGGCAGGTAGCTGCATAAAAATGTAAAGTTACAACCCCAGTTCCATAAATAGGGTAGCCATAATTTATAATTACATCATGCTCAAGTAATTTGTCACATTACTTGATTAATGAACGGTCACAAGTTACTTAGTTCAGCATTTGAATATTATTTCTTTAAATTAGGAAATAACAAAGCTTTCGTATATATTGATATGTTCAATCAATGGTAAGAATTAAATATTTGATGTTTGTTTTGATACCTGCAGGTGTAATTATACTACAATGCAATCTTCATGTTTTTATATATGTAAATGAATTTGCTATATTCTTATTTCCAAAGGACAGTAGAATATTTCATACTTACAGGATATATCATTGTTATTTAGCTAGTATCATGACAGTAGAATATTTCATACTTACAGGATATATCATTGTTATTTAGCTAGTATCATGACAGTAGAATATTTCATACTTACAGGATATAACATTGTTATTTAACTAGTATGATGACAGTAGAATATTTCATACTTACAGGATATATCATTGTTATTTAGCTAGTATCATGACAGTAGAATATTTCATACTTACAGGATATATCATTGTCATTTAGCTAGTATCATGACAGTAGAATATTTCATACTTACAGGATATATCATTGTTATTTAGCTAGTATCATGACAGTAGAATATTTCATACTTACAGGATATAACATTGTTATTTAGCTAGTATCATGACAGTAGAATATTTCATACTTACAGGATATATCATTGTTATTTAGCTAGTATCATGACAGTAGAATATTTCATACTTACAGGATATAACATTGTTATTTAACTAGTATGATGACAGTAGAATATTTCATACTTACAGGATAGAGCATAGTTATTTAACTAGTATAATGACAGTAGAATATTTCATACTTACAAGATAGAACATTGTTATTTATTGAATACTATTCAGCTAATTAGGGTACTGAATATTCTTTAATTTCATTTTCAGGGTTTAATTTAATGTAAATAAAAACCAATACCGTGAAACCATGTGTGTTTCCTTTAATCTGTGAAAAGATAATTTCACCAAGTCCTGGTTCCTGGTTCGAACCCAAGCATGTGTGGAAGTGTAGGCCACGTTGTGCTACACATGTACGATTACTAATTAGAACAATTTAGTACCTCTTGGTGTTGCGGATTGAGATTTTATATTATGATTAGGAGAAGTGTTTGAAACACATATAGAAGTTTGCAAACTTTATTTTCTTGTTTGTAATAAGTTAATATTGCCAAACAAAACACCAGTAACTACTCTACACTGTAGCCTTATCCACATACAACGTTTGTACAGTAATGGTGAATATGTGTATCATTCCGTATCTCCCTGACTCCTTGTGAGCCACGGTAGCTAAATTAGTATAGCGTAAGACTCGTAATCCAAGGGTCATGGGTTCGATACTCGCACAGGCCAGCTCGGGTCAGCTGCCTCAGTGTGTCCTTGGGAAAGTCATTTAGGTCATGTTTCTTTGACATGATATAACCAGTAATGTGTTAAAAGTGCCGTTAAACCAACAAAACCAGTCAATCCATTCTGATACTCCTTCCTTGATCAAAGATGTCATTATTACTAAGATTTTTTCACGAAATTTGCACCTCAGTCAACTAGCTTTTACATCATAAGACGCTCTTACAAAACACTAATGCTTGCTGGTAAAATTGCATAATCTCTTTCTGTGCATTAAATTCGATAAGCTATTCAATCATTAAAACACAGGGAAGAGATAGTGAGCACAGATCGAGAACGTAAAAATTGACCTAGTGCCATCATGCACATATAACTCTATCATGCATGTTTTCATTTAAATTGCGGGACAGTTGTGCAAAAGAATGAAAACTTGTATTTCGATCATTTTGAAGGAGACCTTTTTAATAGGGGTCATGAACTGTGTGATTATTCCATTTTCTTGTGCATTCTTTATGTTTGATCGGCCACACTATATTACTCCCAATACTGTCAATTCGTTCATTGTCGTCATCATTTCTTTCAAGTCGTTGTCTGAAGCAGATTTTGATGGACTTGGAGCCATCATGAAAAGGACTAAAGAGACTGTGCTGTCCCTTGGAGATTATACCTGTAATGACTAAAGAAGCATTGGCATGGTGAGTAAAATGTGTTTAAGACATCTAAATTTTTTAAGATGGAATTTGCTACAGATAATTTACTATCAACAACAATAAAAATCTGATGTTGGCACTAATGATGGCCAAAATTTCCAAAGGTGATCACAATGTTCAGATGGCGATGGATTAAAGTGAAACTAACACATTTTTTAACGAGGTTTATAAGGCTGTCTGTGGTTTTTTGCCTTGAAGTCACTGACATCTGCTAATGTAATATAATTTGAAGGGTCTACAAATGATGTAAGGGAAAAACTTTCTTAACAAAGTGACATGCATAAAAGATAAATCAAACTTTTATTTGAAAAGAAAAATTTCAGAGAAAGATGTGAATTATAAAAGAAATTTCATGCTAATAATACATAGGTAACGACTAAAGTTAAATAGGACCAAGACCCAGAATAGAAAGATTTTGTGCAGTCCTTTCCTGGTACATTATAGAATCGAACATGTCATATTTATTATAGGAATGTCTGGGAACCACATGGAAAATTCTAACGCAAAACTGGAAAATCTGACTGTTGTTTTTTGTAGATCCCTAACTTAAATGCGGAGGATTTTGAAATGAGAGAGGATGAGGAAGAGCTGGTTCCAGGAACACCACCAAGTAAAGTGGTAATAACTTGTTATAGTAATTTGTATTATACAATTGTTTCTCCAACTTCATAGCGTTCTACAAATTCCTTAAACAAGAACTGTGACAGGAAGGTCTACAAGTTGATGATGATGATATTTTGCAATTTACGACGTGTGTGGCTATTCGACCATGTACGTCGCTCTACACGTGTGTACAACCTGTGCGAGATATTCTTGACAGAACAAGTGTGGCCTTGGAGTGTTCTATAAGAATGGTTTTAATTGATTAACATACCTTATGCTAGTGTAACAAAAGTGTATCCGAGTTGTCATTAAATGCTGAGAGCACACAACTGTACTTATTGTATACCCAGCTCATGACTGCCTTAGCAGATGCATTGTTAGGATAATCCAGTAAATTGTTCACTTAATAGACGTGGGGGCCTTAGTAGTTCAGTTGGTAGAGCGTTGTACTTGTAATCCAATAGTGATGGATTTTATACCTGCTCAGGCCTACCCGGTGCGTATACATCGGCGAGTCCTTAGGAAAAGCACTTAGCTCCCATTTCCTTGGCAGGATATAGTCAATAAGGTGTTAAAAGTGCTGTTAAAAGCCAATCAACAACAACAAAAACTTATTAGATGCTAAAACAATGTGAACAATTTAAAATACTTTGCTAATATTTTATAGGAATTAAGAAAAGAAAATATAATAATGTTTAAAATTTGCTGCCAGTAAGATAAGTAGTTTTTCTAAATTCGAGGAAATGTGAGATATTTTGCAAATATTTGAAAAATGCCTTTAAAAACCAATATATCTGTAGTAATTATAATTCTGCTGCCAATCCGGTGTTGGAATATGGAGAATGGACAGTTTTTGTAGATGCATTCTGTAGAATGTAAACACATGAAGTTACTTCCCCTGCAAATAGGCATTTTATATAATAGAGATGGGTAAAATACTACAAATGAAAGGCAGTATGGCTGACATTTTGCACAATTATTACTTTAAAGTCTTGTAGAATTTGAAAAGAATAGCAGTTATATATTTTTGTAGCAATTCCTAAGTAAAAGTTCTTTTAAAGGTGGAATGGGATAGTTTTGGGGCTCAAAAATCATACCGCTTATATCTAACTATTGTAAAAAAAATCGCAATAATTTCAGAATGTAAATGGCGTTTCAGATGTATGTATTTCTGGGTACCTAACATACATATAAATATGACAGGATAATCAATTAAAGCTGATTGCCTCTATTTTAGACTTTAGGCAATACCAACGAGTTTTGTCAAGAAGCTGTCCACTTTACGGACGGCTTCCTGATGAAGCTTGTCTGAGGGCCTCTCAGAAGTCGTAATATCTGAGTCCATTTCAGTAAGTAAGGTGGATTCGGGTGTTGGGGATTTTGGGAAAATTAAAAACTTCAGAATTTACATCTGGTTCTTCCCAACAAAATAAGGTATTGACTGTGTATCTGAAAAGATGCGCACCTATAACCGCTGTTTGGACTGTGTTGTGAAAAATATCGGTTCTCCGCCCCTTTCCACCTCCCCCCCCCCCAAAAAAAAAAAAAAAGATACATAAGTTTTTCATGGCAGAAGCTCATCTTTAGAACTCTGTGGCGCACTCATTTCTAAGTCATTCTAGTGTATACAGATTGCAAACAGAGATCATTAGGATCCATAAAAAGGTATTCATTACTTCTAGAAATCAATAATATTAAGATTTTGAAGACATTTGGTCTGGATCAATATCCCTGGATAATATATACCGGTACGCAAAACTGCATATGTATTTTGTTTCGATTCTGCGGAAGGAACGAGTTTGATGTGGAGTAAGGTTACACCGAGGTCGTCAGGCCGAGACTTATATGTACGACATATCAAACGAGTTATATCCCCAACTCGGAATAGAACACGAATGCGGTTTTGTATTTATTATATATCCTTTATTTTAGGTTTTCCAAATATTTTCAGATCAATAGAGTGAAAGAAATCTCAAACAGTCTGATATTTATAAAAGTTACATAGGTCCATTGAAGAATATCAACACAAGGACATCAGTAAAAACACATAAACTGTTCCAGTCTGGGTATGTGATATCTGTATCAATTGACAGACCATCCATGTGAGATTAAATGGTATATAATAGGCATTCCCATTAATGTTGTCTCATCCCTCTATTTCATGTATCTAGGTGATATGCAGACCCAACAGCATAACTTTAGTTCTCTTCTTGCTCTTACATAAGAGACTCATTTTTAACTATATATCCATGTCCTCACAGTAACTGTCACTTACTACCTTACTAACTGAAACTTATGTAAGTTGAAATGACTAATTTCTATGAATATTTGGTAATATTATATAGTACTATATTCATGCCATTCTATTAGAGGCTCGCTCACTTAGCAATAATACAACAGTTGGTTCTGCCTCCCTATTTGGCCTCATTTCTCAGTATATAAATACCCATATTGTTCTTGCTATGACAAGCATACCTCTGAGGAGTTCAAAATAAATGAAACAAGTTAGGTAATGGATCAAATAACAAATGAATACCTATGGGCTAGATTCTTCACGGAAGATATCCTATTCCAGCCATTCCCTTTTTTATGTATATCAAGGAAGCACTCTGTGCTGTACTACATGATTTAAGTGCACATCACCACAATCATAACTATATAGTGCTGAGTAAGTTTAGGTAACCCCACATCCTTTCAATACAAAGTCAGATTCTTTAAATAAACTACACTCTTTTAAAAGGTCATAGAATTTCTCAGCTGGAACATCATTGTGGGAAGCATCCAGGGCAAAAATGTTGCTTCCATTAGTCGCATCTTATGGCACACAGGAGGGAGCATCGATGGTTGTCTATATTCGTCGCCTTTTATTACATACAGGGGAGCGCATTTGTCCTATTTAGTATCTCTGGGCCTGCAGGGTAAACACTGGGAATGATTGTCAATCGCCTGCTAGTGTTGTGATATTTGGATTACATCACGTATTCCTGTTCACAGTAAATTGCCATTCGCTGTAGAAATGTATCCAATGCTTTTTGGAGAAAGGTGATGATAAAGTGGTTCTATCTGTCTGTCTGGACATATATGCGTGCATGAGTAATATTGCGCAACTCCTCCTACACCATTTAAGTTAGAAATGTCTAATTTTGAAATATGGATGGGAGTGGTCTGGAAACGTGTGCAGCATTTTCAACATTTTACTCCATCCCCTTAGGGCAGTGTTTGTGGGATGGAAACTATTTTGCAATTGTTTCTTAGGGGAATGATACCGGATAGGGTTAACTGAGAAAAAAAGTGTGGATAATGCAGTTTTGCTGCAAACTTAGTTTCTTTTGTGTATACTGCCGTTTGCCTTGTTTCAGTTTCAGTCTATGCTTTTTAAGCTTCAAGTCAGCACAATAACCCAGTCATCACAACAGACAGTGACCAAGGGATTAGTAGTTCTTGCTGAGGACACAGATTATGAAAATTTGATGGCAACGTGGATTTGCTCAATAGTTACTAGTTTTTCATTTTGTAAAGCAGTTGTTGGATACCAGTCACACAAATGTATGAGCATGAAATAAAAAAATATTTTGACAGGCAACATTGTATTTTAAATGTTCAGTCAAAGTAAGATTATGGCATGACTCTTTCCCCTTATTTCTATAAATATCCAAATATGGCACACAACATAATACCTGTATGGAAGCTATAAATATTGACGAACATTGGTGATAATCTATGTATCGCTCTTGTTGAGAAAAGTAGTTTCAGTTAAAAATTGGTTTTCAAATTCAGTACCAATTTTATACAATCTTGCGATTAAATTCTCTCGGAAATTTGTTATACTGTTGTTATACATAAATATAATTCCATAATAAAAATTTTAAAATTATATACAATATTAAAACTTGCACAGTTGTTTCAAGATAAAGATTATTTTACGTGTTGCCACTTTTGTTATTTATACATCATGTATATCCAGTCATAATTGCTTACCTATTGTTATTATTCGTCACTGCTTAAAGTAGGGGCATCTAGATATGGTCCTGTCTATTCATTTATCCAATTTACCAAATGTATGTCTTTGTGTCTCTCGCAGGAAGCTTCTTAGCTCATTTACACACACACACACACACACACACACACACACACACACACACACACACACACACACACACCACTTGATATAGATAAGTTATATTTAGCAGGAATATTTATCGTCATATATAGACCTGATAAGATCTTTACACTATTTAAAAGATTTGGGGGATTTTTCATATGCTTTTTAGCTCACCTGGATGTGGGCCAAGTGAGTACATGCTATGGTCCATCGTCTATCGTGTGTCATTTATCGTGCATTGTCTGTTCACAATTATTATTTACAACTTCTTCTCAAAAACCACTTGACCGCTTTGCACATATGTTTACATGAGCATTTCGGCATCAAGGCCTTTAAAATTTGTTCAGTTGATGCCAATCCGTCATCCAATTAGGCCACGAGTATTAACAATAAAAAAAAAGAAAAAAGAAAAAGAAAACAAATTAAACAACTTACTCTCAAAAACTGCTCTTCAGCAATTGACCAAACTGTAGAGAAAATATGCAGGCTTAAAGGGTTTTTAGTCTTACATAAATGTAGGTTATCCGCCATCAGATATGGCCACCGTTAATAAAAATATATCAACGTTAAAATGACTTTACATAAAGAAATTTCAACCATGTACAAATGATGCCAATGCAAAGTCCTGTGTGGTTGCCATCACTAAAAATAGGAAAGCCTTTTAAATGACTTCTCAAAAACTGTTCAATAAATTTTCGACCAAATTTTAAAAAATACCCCCCCCCCCCCCCCCACACACACATTTATGCATGAAGGTATTTCAGGTTTTTACAAATAATGTGCAGAAAGCCGGCTGACTAGAGGGAAGTTTTAATGAGGCTTAGTAATTTGTGTGTAAAAGAGTGTTCCAGAAGTGCTTCAAGGATTCTTTTTATTCAAAATCACTTTCTAAATTGTAACTGGACTATTTCAGAAAATCTCATGACAACTGGATGTAAAGTTTTTTGGTTTATTCAATAAATAGAAATTGATGGTTTTAAATTCTGTTTGGACCACTGCCAAAATGGATGACACGGAAAGCTCAGTCCTCAGGCAAATCGAACCTTTGAACATACAGACACAGTACAGTACAGAATGTAGCATCTGTGGTGAAACCAAGGACTCTGGCTACCAATGTAACCACGAAAATAACTTTAGATGTTGGGTTTGTAGTGGTTGTATTGGATTGTACAGTAAAAGATCTTTTGGAGGGGGTTGTATTGGACTATACAGTAAATGATCCTTTGGAAGGGGTTGTATTGGACTGTACAGTAAAATATCCCTTGATAATAATTTGTATTGAACTGTACAGTAAAAGATCCTTTGTAAGGGGTTATTTTCAGAACAACGGAATTTTCTTCTTCACATGTTGTTAATACATTCTTATCTTGGCGTTTTCTCAAGCAATTTGCCCTCATGTATATGCAATACCCCAATCAATCATGCCAACCAAATGGTACCTCTTGACTCTGGTCACTTGATGATGGTAGTTAGTGGACTTCAAAATCAAGTTGACAAGCGGCACAAACAACTGAATAAATTTATTGAAGAAAAGATTAAATTAGCAGTTCAGGCAGACAGGAATACTACCAAAAGCAGACACACCCAAACCATTGCATTATCTGGTACACAGAATACACAGACACCAGCTATGCCTCAGGTCAATACACATGTCCAAGCTACAAGAGGTGATACAAATGCTGCACCTGGGAATAGTACAAAAAAATCAGGCTGCAGTCAGTAGTGAGAGAAGATCAAAGGTGTAACAGTCCCACAAACAATATGATTTGCATGATATATGATGAAATCTATCTGTTCAACATCAGAAAATTCTCCACTGTTGTCCACTGTTGTGATCTATATAGGATCGAACAGTGCTGCTAATGGAAGTAATCTTGAATTAGTGGAAGACATCTATGATCAGATGTTACATTACATTCGCTTCCAAAATGTCCAGTGTGAAATTGTATTATGTGAGCTGATTCCAAGAGAAGATTGTTATGTATGGAAGATACATGAATCTATTTGCCACTTGGCAAAACAGTGGAATTGTAAGGTAGTATGCAACTACTATGATTACCTCACAGATGATGGTTATTTCAACAAGAAACCTTATGGCTGAAAAACACGATTCGTGTATCATAGTAGGGCACTGCAAAACTTGTGATGAACATTCAGGCAGTTGTCAATTTTCAGAGACGTAACATTTAGAAGAAAGGGTCCAACAGTTCATAGCAGAACTAATAGGCAAAGTAAACTATTGAACGGACAGATACAGTACAGTACAGTATGCAGCATCTGTGGTGAAGCCAACCACTCTGGCTTCAGCTGTCACCCTGACAATAACTTAAGATGATGGATTTGGCGTGATTTGGATCACAAGGCAAACTTATATTATATTAATGGACAGTAAGGGTTCGGCAACGATGCCGATGACAAGAATGTTAATGTCTCTGCATTGGTTGCAATATTTCCGTAGGTTCATGTGAGATAATGCATCTAAATGACAAATATATATATATATATATATATATATATATATATATATATATATATATATATATAATGCTGTATCATATATTTGTTCTGACTGTAATAATATTACTTGCAACTGCAGTTTTTCAACATCATGTCATTGAAATGATAGTACCTCTACCAGAGTCACTTATTCTGTAAATATTGTATATACTAACACGGACAGGATCATAAAACACAGACAAGGTTAGTCTGATGTTGACTCTAATGACAAATTTAATAAACATGAATGCTATCCGTATGCATGTATTAATGAAGAAAGTTATCATACTGTTGAAAATAATACACATTTATATAAATAAGACAAAAGTAATGTAAACATATCTTGCAATGTGCAAACATATGAGGACAGTATGATGATAAAAGTAATATAGATGCGGCTAATGCTCATGTACTTTCAAGTAATATCATCTCCTTTGAGTGCCCAATCACAGACTGATATCTTGAACTTTGGGATTGATAATATTTATAATAACATTCCAGAATATGTTTCTAAAGTTTATTTTCTTAAGACTGGATTGATACCGTTCTAATTATGCAACAAACAAAAAAAAAAAAAACCCAAGCAACAAAAGTAATAAAAATCATATCCACAAATCAATTTCTTACGGGTCTTTTAAAAATTGTAATGACACCAACTTTCTGATAGACTTGGAACATATTCCATGAGATACTATAGCAATTTTTGAAGACACAGATATTATCTTAGGTATATGGATAGGTTTGTTTTTTTAATGTAGTCAATCAACACGCACCATTAAAAATGCATTGAATAAAACATGATCACTGACCAGGCTGGATTACTCCAGAAATCTTGGATGCTATTAGACAAGAGACAAGTTGAAAGCTTCAGGTAGTGAAGAGTATAAAATGTGGAGAAATAAAGTACTACATGATTAGAAAGGCAACAAGACACGTTATCAAAAAGTTCTTAATAAAAATAAGAACAATCCTAAAACTATTTGGAGACTTCAATGGATGAGGAGCTGGAAAATTCAAGAACAAGACTGATATTCCATCTCTGAACATTGACGGTGTATGCACAGATGATCCTTTACAAATGGCAAAATTTACAAACTTTTATGTGAATGTGGCCTCTAAGCTTAAAGAAGCTAAAATTGTATCAGATCACTCACAGCTCAGAGGATTTTGTGCTGAAATGTTATCAGAAGATGATAGATTTAAAATTCCTAGAATAAGTGTAACTTTTGTTTTAAAATGTTTGCAGAACATCGATATTACTAAATCAACAGGACTTTATATAATAGGCCAAACACTTTTGCAGAGACAATTGCATTCATATGTAATCATAGTCTGAAGACTGGTAAATTTCCCATTTATGGAAAATTGCGAAGGTAACACCACTCCGCAAGATAGGAGGAAAAGATGGCCTAAACAAATTTGGGTCAATTTCTATCCTTCCAACTCTTTAAAAATTAACTGAAAAGCATGTGCATTAGTTTTTATGACATTTCAATAACCACAAGCTTCTCCTTGATAACCAATCTGGTTTTAGGCAAAATCATTCTTATGAAACAGCACTAATATCAATGGTTGATACATGGCTGAGGGCTTTAAATGAAGGAAAGTTAGAAGGGAGCGTTATGGTTTATTTCTTGAAATGTGTTTGGTCTTAGTGACACAGCTCACAAATGGCTCGCTTCATACTTGAATGATAGATGGTATGCCACAAGGATCTATACTCAGACCACTTTTGTTTGTTATTTTTATAAACAATCTTCTCCATAAGATTGGAATTACGGTATCACAAAGCTGAATAAGAAAATAATCTTCAAATGGCGTTGAACAGGCTTTAAATGTGGTGTAGGGAGAATTGCATGATTGTAACTACAGATAAAACAAAGGTTTTATTGATAACAACATAGCAAAAAGAGCAAAATTAAAGACACACGACTTAAGCCTTTTCTATAATAATGAAAAAGTGAAAGTGGTTTCCAAGAACGAAATTATTGGTATTCATGTTGACAATAATTTACTTAGGTCTGGTTATATAAGTTTTTTACAAAGAAAATAAACTCCGATCCCTGGCTATTAGGAAAATTAAAGTATTTCATTCCAAAACAGTACTGAATCAATTTTGTATGCAAGAGATACCTTCAGCCTCATTTTTACTACTGTAATGTAATATGAGAAAATACGTCTGATGTTAATATTAAGAAAATATTTTGGTTGCAAAAGCAAGCCTGTAAAATAATAATAGATGGGCAAACTGAAAATATTATAGAGGTTCAATGGAGATAAATCAGTAACACCCCAAACCTTAGATCAGTTACAACCAAAATCTTTCTAATTCCGAAACTAAACTAAAAAAAAAACAAAGAATTATTTACAAACATTCTTCTACACTCGGTTTGGCATTATATGGAATAATACCCCAAAAGAAAGAAAAGAATCTTGTTGCATATCAGCTTATCATAGGTATACTAAATAGATTCAATCTAAATCTTCATTTATAACACAAGGTCTATCCACCTCCTCCAGCTACTTTTTGTATATAACTGTGTGTTGGTATGTGTCATGCATCAGCTTAACTTTGACTAGTGAACATTGATAGTAGTTTTTTTTCGGTTAATGTGTATACCATTTACAAGTGTAGTTAACTAGTCTGGGTCTGTAATTGATATGTATATGAATGTGTGTGGATGACCATGTGTATATATACATGTATGTGAGCTTGTGTGTGTGTGTGTGTGTGTGTGTGTGTGTGTGTGTGTGTGAGATATGTGTAATTTATTGCACTCTGTATGTATCTGTACATATATCTTCGAGGGCTTCAATGTAGATTAGTTCTATTATGTAACACATGAAATTACAATCATGAAATAAAATCTCTGTTAATATTGTTATTATTATTATTATTATTATTATTATTATTTCGTATCCACCATGAATTATGACAACCATTACCAAAAACATAAAATCTTTAAACTTCTCAAAAACCGCGAAACAGAATTTAACTAAATTTGACAGAAAGCATTTTGGTCTGAAGGACTTTCAAGTTTATTCCAATGATGCCGATCTATCATCAAATTTAGCAGCCATTACTTTCAATAGAAAAAAACCTTTAACATTTTCTTTGTAAACACCAGTGAACAGAAGTGAATAAAATTTGATAAAAATTATCCCGACATTAAAAGTTTTCCATCCGGTACTAAATACAGTAAAATGTTGACAAGATTCTTTCTCAGAAACCACTCAACAGATTTGACCAAGTTTGACCAAGCTTTCAAGTAATGCTGATCTACAACAAATATGACTACCATTACTAAAAATCTTTATCTTAAAAACGCTGTCAGAAATGGACCATCTTTGACAGAAAGCATTATGGCACATACATGTATTTCAGTGTTGGAGAAATTATGCTGGTGTGCGATCAAATTTGGATGAAGATACAAAATTAGAGAAACTTCAAAGCAATTGTTTTCTTATGATATTTGACCAACAGCATTGAGGGAAGTGTAACAGAAAGCGTCCTACTGACTAAATTTTTTTGGCCAATTGCTGTTGTGTTTGGCCATTAAGTAGATGTCAGCCAAGTGAGTGAGTTCAGGCCCACTTATTTAGCTCATGTGGTCATAAGTGAGCTTATGATATGGTTCTGCCTTTGTCTTGTGCCATGTGTCTGTTATCCATCAACAATTGCTATTTGTAAGTGTTTCTCGAAACCCCTGGACCAATTTCAAGCATACTTGGCAGAGAGAATTCTGAGATAAAGGCTTTTCAGGTTTTACAAATGATGCTGATCCACCATCTAATACAGTAACCAGTACTAAAAATAGAAAAACCTTTCAACAACTTAAACTTTCCCAAAACCATAGTACAGAATTCGACCAAATATGACAGAAAAGTTTAATAAATGACATTTAAAGTTCATACAAATTATTTCGATCTGATGTCAAATATGGCTGCTATTACTAAAAGTAGAAAACCGTCAAAGAACTTCTCAAAAACCACTGAACAGAACTGACTAATTTAACAGAAAGCATTCTGGCATAGATGCTTTTTTCGTTCATTTATACAATTAAATCTTATTGGACTTCCAATATTGCCACTTTTACTACAAATGGGAAAAACTTCAGCTTACCTTTTCTAAAAACTGCAGAAGAGAATTTGATTAAATTTGAGAGAAAGTATCCTGGCATTAAGGCATTGAAAACTGTACAAATGCTTCTAATCCACCATCAGATATGGCAACCATTACTAAGGAAAAACGTTATATAACTTTTTCAAACCCACTGATAGGAACTTGATTGAATTTGACAGACAGAATCTTGTCAGAAGACCCTTCACGGTGATAGCAACGGTGTCAATGTATGACTTCTTAAACACCACCAAAACAAATTTGATTAAATTTGACAGAGAGCATCATATCATGAAGGTCTTTCACGTTGGTACAAATGATGCCAGTCTGCCATCGAATATGATCATCATAAACTTAAAATAGAAATACCTTCAAACAACTTGACAGAAAACATCATGACATGAGGTCCTTTAAAATTTGTCACCCAGGCGAGTGATATCAGGTTCATTTGATCCTCTTGTTGACCTTTGGGACTTGAATTTTTCAGTGCAAGAGATTTCAAAGACTACTTGACCAAATGAAAATTGGTAGGCTCATTTTGATTAATACGTAGATAAATTTATAAAATCTTCACGTTATTTTAATGATTTTTTTGTCTTGCCTGCAAAGCATAGGTGAGACAAAATAATTACTCTTCCGACAGCATTTTCGTTGTTGTTGACATAGGCATCAATGTTAAGTTTTTATATTGTAGTTAAGTTTCTCTTACACTGTCGTATATACAGTCATGTAAAATATGCGGAATATAGAAGGTACTGCTCATCACACGGAAAAGGAGGTCACTCTGACCTACTTTTCAAGCTCCAGTGTCTTAGCAGGATATTTGGAATATGCAATCTTACGGAATTGTTTAGAATTTTTAAAAATGTTTTTCTCACTGTTAAAAATGTCTTGACCTTGGCAAATGAGGTTTCATATGCAGATTTATGAATATATGTAGATTAGATAATGTTGCTTTTTTATTTTTGTGAGATTTATCTGGTTTTCAGACAGTGTGGACTTGCTTTTTTGCAGTAGGGGCACACATGTTTTACAAGCAAATCTAGTTGCCATAAGATGGGGTTTTCAAACCACCGATTTGAGCTTGTACATTTGCAACACCAATCCTGCCTATGAAAACGATTAAGCATGCTACTGACCAATTCACTTCTGTTCTCTTCTACAGTCTGCAGACAATGCCATGCCATGTTTAATCCTCTTTTCATAGTTCATAGAATGTTATATACTAATTTTCTAAAAATAATGATTGAATAAATAAATTAGATCAAGATGGATGATTAAATAACATACGAGATGAGTAGTAACCTGGCAGAGAAGTGTCCCTTTGCTGTAGTGGCGTGCTAGTTAATCACTTGTATTTTCTTCCTCTTTTGTACCTCATCATGCATTCATAATTATAATAATATATTTAGAAAGTTCAAATTCCATAAGAAAAAATACTCCTTGAAAACTTTTCCAAGTTCTTGAAAACTCCTTCAAAAACAACCCCGTAGAGCTGGACGAACCATGTTTCAGCTTGTGGATTAGACATGTCCGACAAAATTGGCGTATATATATACACACACAATGTAGTCCCTCATTATTAGCGGCTCGGTATAAAGTCATAATGTTTAGTAGTAATATGTAGTTAATATGTAGTCATATATATAATATCTCATTATACGGTTATCTCCCCTATAATGTGGTGTATTTTTATGGCTTCCATGAACAGTATTATAACGAGAAATGTGTATATGTGCATTAGGGTTTAAGGACATGTCAGAAAAAAATACTGGTTTTTAATGTGGTGATTAAGAGTTCAAGTTCTAAAATAATTAAAGATGAGAATTGTAAAAACGAAAACTTTAGGAAGATAAATCCTTTCAAATTAATGTAACATGAATTATCTTGTTTTCTGTAGGTTTTCAGACAGTAATTGTTCATGAACACCAAAATTGTAATGTTTTCGGACGCAGTCTACTTAGACCTGTGTTAATGTGTAAGGAGGTAATTAAACAGAGACGAAGTGTGCTTCAATCGGTCAGGAAGATATGTTTAATGTGATCATGAACTTACTAAAAACTAAAATAATTTTAAAACCTTTATGTCGTATGTCATAAAAATGTCGTTTATGACCCTCATTATATGCAGGCTGTCACGTGATAGTGTCGCTGTCTAAAATTTAGGCTCAGCATGGAGATCTAATATGTGTATCATAGTTAATTCACAATGTCGGGAAGATTTCAGTAGATGTATTATCATCTGGACTTTTTTCATTTATTTCTAAAACTAATAAATGCAGAGTGTTCAGGCGTATAATTCATAGAACGTTCAAACTAAAATACTAAGAAATCTACTTTTGTTACTTACCGGTACTTGAAACTTGGGAGAAATTATAGTTACACCGATTTAAGTGAAAGATTGCGAAAATGTGCATTAATATTTGACAGAGCAAACACACAGACGAAGCTTAAAAATTTAAAAGCAGTTACCACCAATAGCTTTAAAGTTTTTAAAGTTATTTGATCAGAACATTTATAGTAAATTCTCAGTCTTGATCTTGAAGCTCTTAAGTCAAATGTCATTGCAAAGTAAAAAATAATTTGAATAGCTGTCCTTGTGATATTTAGCCTTCCTAGGTTTGCATGGAACTCTTGCCTTTAAGGATCCTCTCACTTTTGTTGCCTAAGAACTCACGCACATACATATATTTCTATTCTAGATACCAATAATACATGCATTTGTCTGCCTTAATTTCAAAATGATAATGTATTCGGAAATCTTTATATTTATTTTGGTTTCATTTCTTATTTACAGATAATCTGAGTGTATTCGTATGGTAGAATTTCATGACCACATATTATATAGCAGAGGGTTAAAAGTGAAGTAGGATATTCAGCGAGTGAGAGAGAGAAGAAAGAGATAGGATGAGATCGACTATCTTTGCGAGCAAACGTGTCAACGGCGAGAGTGCTAGCATTGTTAAATTCAAACGCCAGTTAAGAAGGGAATTTTAGCAATTTATTTATATATTTACATGCACCAGACACACACACACACACACACACACACACAATAGTGGGTATTTTTGGCAGGGTCTGAATATTGTCACAATAGGAGATTTAGGGGAAAAAAAACTCACAAATAACATTGCATGCAATATTTTTTTGCTGCCACAAATTGATATTGCAATCCTTTAAGTATTAACAGAGCTGCAGTGGATGCTGTTCTATTTTCATAATGGCAGTCGATGGACAAGCAGTATATATATGCTTAACATTTGCCTAGGTGTTACTATCCTTCCAAGTTTGCTGCATTCCATGAGTTAGCAATTATGTTTTTACATTTTATTTTTTGGGGATTAATGTCACACATGTTTTTACATGAAATGCATATGAACAGGCAAAGGTCAAATAGAAATATTTGGCATTAAATTATTTTTAATTATGTCTGTATCTGCAAGTGTACATGCATTCGGGGTGGGGAGACTTTTCAAAGAGTCTGACTGAAAAACATAGAACAATCCTGAATAGATTATGGCCTGGAAATACCTCCACGCCTATGTCACAGTGTCCATTCACTTTTATCGAATATAGTTTGTATGGTTGTATTACTAATAATAGTAACAACCTGTATGGCCTTACTAAAAGCACTTAGAAAGTACAGATCCACTGGAGTTTCTGTTCAGTTTTATGTCAAGGGAAACAACTCAAATTTAAGTAAATGATTTGACATATCCCTTGGATATTGTTCTACTGTTTGTAATACTTGAAACAATATATAAAATGCTTTAAAAGAAAATCATCACAATAATTCCCCAAATGTGGAGAATGATAGTATACATTTTCTAGTGGCATATAAACAAAAGAAAATTTATAATAATAAAAATACGTGGTACCCAGAGAAGGCAGATTAAAACAAAAAATATGCGCCAGGGTAGTCTGATCACTCAAAGAGTGCACATGAAAATGATACATGATACAAAGTTTTAAATTGCATTTATGGGTAACTACTCCAAATTGAAAGTACCTTTCCCTGGATCCCAAGTATATTTTACTGGAACAAATCCAAAGATTATTTAGGGCGGTATGTTTGTAACAGTATGATATGAATAGCAATATCTCTAGAGTTATGTTATTACCTCTTATCTTCTGTAAATTAATTCACAGATATACGAGAAATCACAAGAATAAAAAAACAAATAACAAGACAGACTAAGAGAAAAAGTTTTCTAACACATATGAAGCTAAGAAGAAATATTGGGCTAAGAAATAAATTCTTACAAATTTTATCAATATTAGTACAAAACAGTTCTCAAATTCTACATATTAAACGAGGAAATTGGGCTGAGGCAGCAATTCTGACAAACATTATCACCATTAGCACAAAAAATTGCTACAAATCCAAACATTAAAAGCAAATTTCATTAAAATGTAATTACAGCAGCTTCTGTATATTTATTATTTTTTCTCCCCATTTTATATAAATGAACAGAATCCAACTTTTGTGCTCCAAAATTTATATTCTTCAATGGGTCGATGCCTCGTGCAATTTCTTCATGAGAAGCCTTTCCTTTCATACGTCCTGGACATTTTATGAGAGTCAAATGTGGAGTATAGTAATCCCTTTCTTGGCAGATGTGTACATCACCATCTCGCAACCTCTCTGTCACAAATTTTACAAAGCCCCAAAATTCTGAAGAAAACTCAACTCTCGCAAATAGTATCCCTTCTCCAAAGTTTCCAACCCCTCTAAGATTCAGGGGTGGAACCTTCTTGGCAAGTGCTGCTAATTTTGGTTCCATGTCTTTCAGAAACTTTGAACAGTCAAAGACCTCACGCGTGTTCTCTAGATTCATGACAGCTAGTGTAATATGAAAAGTAGATTCTGGTTCAATGTAGTCAGCATAGTTTGGAAAACGGTAAGAAAGTATTTCCTGTACCTTTTTAGTATTCTTTCTTACATTTTCATCTGTAATGTCTAAGGAGAGGAAAAAGTTTGGCCTTTTTCTTGTGTTTCTGTATCTTGTTTTCCTTCCAGTCTGATAACTTGTCTCGTAATTCTTTTCAACACACATAGGTTTTTGTATGGAGAGTTTCTTCTTAGGAATCTCTAAAACATAATCTCTCCTTGATGCTGCATTGTCCTCTTCACTACATCGCCCACCCACAGCCCCATCTGATTCCTCCATAATCCCATCATCCTCTTCTCTTCTGAAGATTACTTCGGCTGCAGTTTCCATGGCCGACTTTTTCCCTGGGGTGGAGCTTGAATTGTATTCTGGTTTATCTGTGTTCCCGTTCCCTTTTTTAAACTTCTTTTCTTTTTTACTATCTTTCCTTTTCTCATTTATTCTATCTTTTTTCCGGTCAACACTGCATTTCAGATCAATGCTGCTGTCCTCTAACCATCTTAGTGCAGTGTTTGCCAAATGTTGCATTATTGGCTGACCCTTTTTAAGCTCTGCCTCCTCTTGAAGATGATTATTCAGTGCTTCCTGTTGGTTATGTGACCAGGTGGTTGATCTTACTCTGACACTAGCAGCTGAACTAGGGTACTCATCTGAAACAAATAGAGAATACCATATAACAATGTACTTATGCAGACTGGATTACATTGATTAACAAGATTGTTTTGAATGTTTAAACTCCCAGACATGTTATTCTACCGGCGGTAGGACAAAAATACAGTTTTAAAGGCCATCTACTACACATGCCATTTTATAGTAGATATCTACCGCTTTTGAAAATTAGAAAATTTGTTTTATTAAAATTTGAAAAAGAAGACAAAACCCTTGTAATTTCCATGCGTTCTATCCACACATGGCAGAAACCAGCCAGAACCAATGTACTGGGACCAGAACTGTTATAACATAGCAATGATGTGTGGCTGAGTAACTGGATTAAGAAGGCTAACACGTGACACAACACGCTGTTAATTTATCACCTTATTGTTGTAATCTGGAGAGTTTAAGGCCAACTATGGGGTACAATTTGAGGTGTTATAAATAATAAAGGCACCAAAGGTGGTCCTTGATAGGTTTTGAGTCTTTGATTAAAAATATGCCAACCTGCGGTGGCGGTGAGATAAAAAGGAGAGACCCACCCAAAATGATTTCGACAGAAAAACTTGAGTAAATATTTTGATTTTTTGTCTTGTTTAATTGTTATTGCGTTGTTCAAGATGTTTTAAGAGGAATATTTAAGGGCAGCTCTTATATTTTTTGTTTCAATTCATGTCAAAATTCCGAAATGTGCGCTTTCTCTCAATGCTAAAAAACCACCGACTAATAAGTATGAGGCTATTATTGTACCTGTGCAGGTTTTGGTGTTACAATTAAAGAATTATTCCTTCATTCATAACGTATTTATTTTATTCTTCTTTACATATAAAGCCTGGTGTTGTTTGGACTTTTTCATACGCTCACTAAAGATAATATTACTACTATGGCATGGCTGAGCAAATCCCATAGCCCGACGTCCCGGACTATTCATTTTCCGGTCCTACTAAACACCGCATAGACGCGCAAAGACAGGGCAAAGACGTGCAAAGACGCGCAAAGACAGGCAAAGACGCGCAAAGACATTTTAAAATGACAATAGTGTAAAATACTGAATGTTGATACAAAATTTATAAAAATAAATATATAAGAATTAGAAATGTTTGCGTTGTCTATGTGTTGGACCGTCCTTTTCTTTAAAAAATTAAATATTTTGACATATGGAAGTTGAATTTTCTTCAACTTTCATTGTTACTTCTACTCTCTCTATCTTTCTTATTGACCACGAAATGTCCTCATGTAAATTTCTAAAAATATGTAATTGCGGTAAGTGTTGAGAGAAGGAATAAGACACACAAAGACGGGCAAAGACACGCAAAGACAGGGCAAATACTTACAATATTGGAATATATTTACTGTTGATACAACATTTATATAAATAAATATATAAGAATTAGAAATGTTTGCTTTGTCTATGTGTTGAATGTTCTTTCTCTAATATCTATTTAACTCAATTAACATAGCGGCAGAAACGTTTTTAAACTTACAATACTGGACAATATTTACTGTTGATATCAAACGTACGGTACATGGTAGTGAAGTGCTACTGTAATCCGATTAATAGGTGTCATCGCGTGTTACAATCACAAGTTGCAGAGTAGACACGCGCTATCTTTAACTCATTTAACATAGCGGCAGTACAAGGACAGGTCAAACTTCTAGGTAATGAACCAATACGTGAAACAGATAATTATCCAATTAATTGTATACAGGTATTCACACCTCAGGATAGCCATAGTTTAATATAAAATGATTAAAGGGGCGTGGCCGTCAAATTAAGTCGGCTAAACAATTGATCAATACCAATAACGTTAAAAGTTCGATAATCCTTTGCTACTTACGTCGGCAAAGGAGATGATCAAATACTAATCATTTACAAACTTCGGAATTATTTTATATAAACTGACCCTTCATAGACAAGTTATACATGCTTTCGAAGTAATATTTGTCACTCGTTGTATTGTTTCAAGCTCGTATTCTTTATCGATATCTGGATTATAGATTATATATTTTTATATAATTTGGGAAATAATTTTTATAATAGTTTTTCCTGCTTGTAAAAATAAAAAAGGCTAATATAAAGTTGTGTAAGCATAATCATGCAGGGCCGAGTCCGTAAAAAGGCCAGGGTTGAATCATGGCCATGTGGAGTTTGTTTAGAAAATTGCGTGTTAGGTTCTGTACAACGTGATGTATGTAAGAAATGGATGCATGCTTCATGTAATGGCCTGATTGACAGTGACTTATATCTTCTTTCGGGAAATTTCCCCTACATGTGTAATAAGTGCATTCTGGATTCTGATGGAGGTTTGTACAACTATCACAGCGCAGTTCTCTGATTGCAAGAATGTAAGTCAAATTATATTGGATTTAATGGACTGTCAGCTATGTTAACCATTTTCTGTTGGCCGTCATTTTTCAGGTTTTACAATAATCAGAAATACAAGAATCTTATTCATGTCTTTTTCATTTGGCAGCAATTAATACAGTGTTTTTATTTCTTCTTTAATTTAGAAACTCTATTGGTACATGAAGTCTCATAACATTGTACCTCTGATATTATTTTCTTCCAAACACTCATGTATTCTTTTATTCAATAAGGATGTAAACAATTTTCCAAAACAACGTCAGCTTTGTTGAGGTTCTTACAACAATTTAGTAGTATTAAATTCTGCGATATTTGTATTTTGTATTTTAAATGTTAAACCAATTTCGGTGAGTCATCTTTCGATACTACCGACAAACGGATACTGTTCAAATACTTCAAAGTTAATTGGACAGTACTCCTGATTTTTCTTTTGCATAGTACCCATTATTTTATTGACATGAATGAATATATCCATTAGTGTTTATAAATTTTAACTTGTGATAATTAGATATTGTTATTATTGATCATTCAAGGTATCCATTCATGTATTAACACGAACGAATATATCCAATAATGTTTATACAATTTTATTTTGTGATAATTAGATATTGTTAACATTGATCATTCAAAGCATAATTTCCGATATCAAAATATAGTTTTAATATTAATAGCAAAGCTTATAAAAAATTGATATTTAGAAGTGACTTATTAGAATTAAAGTACTAAGTGTACACAAATTCTGCAGGGGTCAATATTAAACATTACACGGCATATCACAAGGAACAGGTAAAGTCAAATTTTCACTGTATTAGAGCAAAACATACATTTTTAAAATGACTTATTATACTTAAAGACTATTCATACGTATGCATGAATATTTTGACAAATATGGTTATATATACTAAAACTTCAGAGAACTTAATCTGAGGTAGTGATTACGTTCTGGTAATTTTGGGATCAATATTCCGCGTTATACCGGCATATTACGAAAAACCGGAATAGTCAAAACTGAAAATAAATTGCTTTTAATGGAAATATATGGTTCAATATTAAACTTAATCGTGCACATAGTAGTAGCAAGCGATACTTATCATTGTATTGTAGGCTGCCAAAAACAGTTTTGACCACTTGAAAACCATAGCAAAGAGAGAAAAAACACTCAGATCAAAGGAAAAGTACGAACGGAACATCTTTCAACTGATCAAACTTACGCGTTGACTTCAACTCTCTCACATACTTGGAATGTTTTGATATTGACTTGGATCTTCAACCAATTCTGACGACAGGTGACGGCAATTGCCTCTTTAATGCACTGTCAATAGTTGTATGTGTAGACGAACATATTGCTGAAGAACTAAAAGTACGCACGTGCATACAAATGGTTATGAATAAAGATCAATACACAAAACAGACCTACTCCAAGGACTTTCTACTGTGTTCGCCTAGTTTTGAAGAAGCTAGCATCTTCTGTGCTAATCTGGTGGATTTTCTTGCACTTGGACAATTCAAGCGGCATGTGATGTACTCAGTAAAGAAATAAGAAGTGTATATCCAAAAGTCAACGGAAAGCGTGACCATGTAGCACAGCTGTTGACTCGTTCTCACATGACTTTTGAGACAAAACAACAAGAAGATAAAACGCCATTGAATCTTATGTGGACAAAGATGGGCATTCATTGCGTCAAAACATGGACCATTATGTTCCATTGATCGGAGTGAATGACAACACAAAAACACAAAATTCCGACCTTTCACAATCGAAAACAAACACACCCATGAAACAAACAACCATCGACGATAAAGTGAATGACATTACACTAACGAATCATGAACAATGGTTACAGCAAATCACAAGTACTCCTGCAATGCCGTTTGTTTCAAACACGAATACAGAATCGTATCCACTGTATGAATCAGAGTGTGACATTTCAAACAATGAATGTTCCTTTCCCGTGAACTCAAACGTGTCAATCAATTCAGAATCGGAAAACAGTGAAGAAGAAACCATTCATGATGGGAAAATGCATGTGCTTCAGTGTGGTAATCCGTTGTTGCCAGCGGACATACTAAATATTATCGTTGGAGAGATTCCTTCTCAAGAAAAAGTACCTACTGGGAAAAAGGAAAACGTTGTCATCGTGCTGAACAACGAAAAGAACATTTAACAAGCAAGGTTCCAGTTATAAAAATGAATATTTTGACGACTGCGGTGCGTCGGATAATAAGAAAACACATAGAGTCAAGACGCATTTTCTGCTAGAGAATATGGGACCAAATTCCTGTAAAATAGCACATGTAGTAACGAAGGATAACACCCTTTATAATGAAAAAAGAGAGAATTGAAGAGAGAAGCTGGTGTTGATGGAACCAGAACCACCCTCAAGCAAGATGTTAACAATGCATAGGTATTATACTTGTCTTAAGCGGGACGCCAACTACAGAAAGAGAGTAAGCTGGTTTGTGGGACTACCAGCGAGTTTGGCCGCGAGGAAAAACATTGCCATAGCAGATTAGATGGGCATGTATGATGACAGAGAACTACCCCACGGCAACTCCAAAGTAAACACTCAACAGTACAAACGAACTGATCCGAGTGTTTTAGATCAAGTTAAAGAAAATGTAAAGTTTCAGAAACCAAGTGATGTCTTCGTTTCCAAGAGACCTCAAAGAATGCCAAAATACTAAAAGTGTACAAGGAACGAAAGAGAAAAGTAAAAACAACAACAACAAACGCAAAAATGTGGCCGCCGAAATACTGAATCTGATAGGAATGCTGAATGAGAACAATTTTGTAGCTGAAATCATCCATTCGAGGAACAACAAACCGCCGATTATCATATGCTATACGGACGAACAGTTGCAGGACCTGCGCTCATTCCTACAATACAATGGTGGTGTAGTCGGAATTGACCGTACATTCAATTTAGGACAATGTTTCGTTACTTTAACGGTTTACAAGAGCCATAAAGTTATACAAAAAACAATGGTGAAGCACCCATTCTATTAGGGCCACTCACGCTACACTGGGATGGACAAACATCTTCATACTTCAGGTTTTTTTCCCATTTGAGAGGAATCATAAACCTAAATCTAAAAGAAATTGAACTTTTGTTAGGAACAGATGTTGAAAAGGCGACGATAAACGCTCTTGACGCCACGTTCCCGGAATCTCAACGAAGACTATGCACTAAGCACATAAAGGATAACACCACTAGGCAACTTACAGATAAGATACCTACAAGCCAGAAAGACAGTACTGCAATTTTAGATATAATTTTCGGTGGCAACGCTGTTGCAAGTGCAAATGACTCGGCAACAATTGATGAAAGAAATCGAGAACTTAAAAAAAAACTTAAAGACCAGCCAAAGTTTCTTAACTATTATGACAAGTACGTGAAAGACAAAATTGCCAAACACTGCATTAACCACGAAGACAAACTGTGGACAAATAACAACATGGAGTCAATAAACCATAGACTTAAAGTTGCATGTGATTGGAAACTACTGCAATGTGATGAACTCGTCTACAAATTACATGAACTTGTGAACACCCAACTGATGGACATTAGACGAGCTATTTATGACACCGGTAATTTTAGCCTCAACAACAGATATGTCAAGTTTAAGTTGTCGCATGCTGTTTGGTCGGCAAAATCGTCAGAAGATAAAAGGACCCACTTTTTAAAGTTTTTGAAGGCGGGGAAAGAAGTCAGATCACCGACTGTAACATCTTCAGATGGGGCCTTCACAATACCATGGCCTCTATCCCTTGCGAGAAAGCCTAACCAGAAGACTCGTTGCAAGAGCACGAGGTCAACTCCGAAAAAATGAGCTCAGTTTTGGACGGCGCAGCACACATTTGTGAACTGGTTTGTATATACCTTATATATATATATATATATATATATATATAGTACTTAGATACAAAGAAAAGAAAATGAAAAATATGAGATCTTAATCTATTTTATCTTTTCTCATTTTATTTTCTATAAATGTTAAAACAAATAATAAAATAAATAAAAATAATTAAAATTCAGCAACATTAAATTTTGTTTAAAACACTAAACAGATAGAGAAAAAGTGAAATAAGGAAATATTGATTGTGCACAAATATACAAGTTTCTTAATTTTAGCTCTACAATAAACTTGTACAGGGAATAAAACCAATGAAATAATGAACTTACTATAGGGCTTTACTTATATATTTGTACTCATACATCTATATTTTTGGTATATGTACTGTGATTTTTTCACTTTTAATGTACGTTTAGAGATTTGCATTTGTATTTCCATAATTTTGCATCAATTTATCAATGTATCATCTCTTTATACTTACACGTCTTAAATTGTGGATTCTTTTATTAATATTTAAATAATATGTATTGGGAAATCAAAAGTATAATATCAATACTAATATAAAATTTAATACATGTTAAACCAATAGGTAATTATTAAATTCCTTGTAAGCGATGCACATTTTCAACGATATTTTATACATTTAATTCAGTACATTGATATGTTAACATTTGAATTAAAACAAAACAATAATTTAAATACTTATGTTTTGGACAATTTTGGCTTAAGGAATTCACAAGTATGCAAGTAACATAAAAAAATGCAAAATTATGGGACTTAAAATGCTGGGTCCACGTCCCAAGTCCCGGGTACACATATGTGCTGCTCCATACAGACAAATGTGTAGCAAATGCTTAACAAAACTATACTAAAGAAAATAGCACAGTAAAATACTATCCAAGAACGTTTTTGAACTCTTTTTGCTTGTCTTTGTCCGTCTTTGCCCGTCTTTGGTCTGTCTTTACCAGTCTTTGCGGTGTACACAAACTATAAAACTATGAACACATAGATTATATACATATTTCATATATTTCTTTAGATGAAACATGTACAAATAACAGGAAATTTTCAGTTAAGTAAAGTTTTAAAATGTTTTTGCGAGTTTCTCTTTTCCCAGTACTTACCACATGTATATTAATAATATAAACTCCCCGCAGAATTTACCCCAGCATTATTAAATGAGATAAAATATGTTACAAATAATGATAAGAAGATTCCATTTTTGTTGACAAAAGACATTTTTTAATATTTACAATAATTCATTACAACTGTGAGTGCAAACAGACATTTAAAAAAAATGGACAATAGAAACATTTCTATTTTTATAAAATTAGAATCAACATTCAGTATTTTCCACTATTGTCATTTTAAAATGTATATGTGCCATCTTTGCCCGTCTTTGCGGTGTTTAGTACGACCCTCATTTTCGAAGTCGGGCAAGTAAAACTTTCCTCCAAGTCGCTAGTCCGGGACATGTGCTTTTTTCCTATTTTAAAAAGGAAGGCAAGTCCATATGTTCGTGCTTTAATCACTATATATACCTCTATTTGGCCATTCATGCCCTCCGAGCGTACTGAATACTTGATTCTACTCCTCGGTACCGAGACATTTCGCCCCATGGACGTTTCGGCCCAAGACATTTCGCCCTACTTCATGGACGTACCTGGATTTTTCGCCCCATGGACGTTTCGGCCCAAGACATTTCGCCCCACTTCAATGGACGTTTCGGCCCAAGACATTTCGCCCTACATTCAGTGTACATTTCTACATTTCTTAACTATCATTCCCAACAAATATGTTTACCGTTCATAATAAAGTGCATGTAGTTAAGCGGCAATTCGTTTGATCTTTGCTCATGCTAATTGTCAGCTTGAATTGGTCTGACACTTCTGTCGGCAAGATTAAAGAACGTTTGGTTGAGAAACTTACACGCGTAAGCACCCGGCATTTCCTTGAAGTTTTTTTTTTTTAAATTCAGGAAGTGTTATTTGGGCTTAATTACAGCCAGGTAGCTTGTTTGATCTTCATTGTCAAAGAATCTACTCAATGAGCTTTTTTATTGCCATTTGTTTCTTTTTTGAATAAAAGATTATGCCTTTGAACTCTTGTAGATTTATTTTAAACAATAATATCAGAATTGTAAATCAAACAAAGAAGAAAACATTGAACTCCTTTATTGCAAATGACCATCACCCAAAAAGGTCTTTCATCAGTTTTAGTAACTGCGAAAATAAAAGTATCGCAGTATAGAAAAGAATTATCACTGTAAACGATAGATTCATTTTCTGATCAGTCTTAGTACATAAACGAAGAAAAAGGGGAAAGTATTGTCAGATATAATGACAGGCTGAATGTAAATCAAACAAATTGAAATGGGTCCGTAAATCAAATAGTCTAAGTATAAGTCTATTCTTCTTCATCTTCTTCTTCTTATTATTATTATTATTATTATTACCATCTCCTTCTGATATGAGGATAACTTGTCTTACTATCTCTTATTTTCTATACTCTTCATCACGATACATGGAGAAAAGACTTGTTTCAAACATAATTATAATTTCAAAATAACACCGTTTTAAACGAACATAATTATTTATTAAACGATGTCATGGTCGGAAACGTCATTGAAGTGGGGCGAAATGTCCATTGAAGTGGGGCGAAATGTCTTGGGCCAAAACGTCCATGGCGCGAAACGTCCCTGATTCCTACTCCTCTCGATGTATACATTTACATCCTGTATAAGTCCCCCACAGGTGGTCAGTGATAACTATTGCCTATGTGCACGTTCTCTTACCGCTTGACTGCATATTGGGCTAAGCTAACAAATTATCGGCAAAGCAAAACACGTCAAACAAAACAAAGCCGATATGATTAATTAGCAGTGTTTTAAGCGGCTTTCATGCACTGTGTTTACTCAAACCAGATCCTCTCGAGCGGCTCACTCTGATTTAATCCAGCTAGTCAGCGCAATTAAATTAACGAAAGGCACTTTACCGACATGTTGGTTTTCTTTATGAACTGATTAAGTGACAGTAATGATTCTTTCATTTTTAATTGATTATACAGACGATCAACTTTCACGTGAGATATTGCGTTTGTAGCGAAACAATTGCGCTAATTAATCTCTGTTCGTATTTAAAAGAGAAAATGTTTGTAATGATCACTTTAGAAGTTGTTGTCAAGCAAGCTGATGTGGATAAAATGAGTTTGCTAAATTATTTTCGCAAGGAATGTCATAAGGACGATTCGAAGAAGGACAATTCTTATGAAAGTGGAGGGATAAAACGTAAGACTGCCACTGAGTGTGAGAATTCCTTAAACCAAGAGAGTTTAAAAATTCTAATGAACATTTCACCAAAAGGACCAGAGCTTGAGGACTTGAAGACACAGCTATCAACTGCTGGCTTAGTGCTGGTGCAAGTGGCAGACATGTACATGGACATGTTTTCAAATCCAGCAGCTAAAACATATATAATAGCCAAATGTATATCAATCAATGTTTTAGAAAAATTAAATTCCTTTAAGAAATAATTATGTTGTATATTATTTCATTTGTTCCTTCTATCGATTAAGTACATCTCATCAAGTCTCGGCAAGTGATTATCATTTTTGGACAAATGAAAAGTAATGTGGGACAAGTGAAAAGTAAGGTGGGACAAGTGAATTTTCTGAAACCACTTGTCCTGGACAAGTGGATGGAAAAAAAATGGCTCAGCCCTATATAGACAATATCTGTCCAGGTTTTGGACTTATAAATTTTGCAGAGTGTGCTATTCCTATTATTAATACTATATTATAAAGTAAGTAAATCTGACTTACCCACTGCAAGTAGAAATGGTTCCATATCAAAGTCCAGCTGCATTCAACAGTGCAATTGTCCAGAAATATCCGTGAATTAATTCACTAAGTCCAAGAATGCTTTTTGAAGAAATTAGCTAAGTACATCCACATAAGTCCAAGCAGAAATCCAAGAATAATTCTTGAATGACTATAACTAGAACTGACGATACAGAAATGAAAATACATAGCATTTTAAACTAATTCTAATCCTCTTTGCACGTGGTTAGGTTTTATAGTTTGACACCAAAGTCACCAATGGTAAGCGTGAGCGTTACAAGGGATTAGTCGTTTCCCGAGCTTGGTCAAGTAATGAAAATCCCATTGTTCGACATCCGGCATGAGTACATTACCTGACAGATTGCAAATTGCCCAATTAACTTGTACAAAATTATAAACTAAAAGAGAAAAAAATATATATATATGATGTCTTTTACAACCACTACTACTACTACCACAATTGGTAATAATAATAATAATAACAATAATTTGAAATATCAAGATTATACTTATATGTATGAACTGAATGAAATTAATAAAATTATGTATTATAATTCCACTGCATATTTATATATTAATGCCTGAATATATATATATATATATATATATATATATATATATATATATATTATAAATTCATGTATGTCTGTTTCTATCTCTCTCCTAGGGATACATTGTCATTCATTCATTCATTCCCTCCTTCCTTCGTATATCCCTAAGTCTATTTTATTGTTATTGCTTAATTATAGTTATTACATATTTCAATAATCAACAAATACACTCGATACGTTAATATTGCCGACTTGAAGAATGATTGTAAAGTTTGCCAAGCATACTTATTACAATTTCAGTAATGACTAAATCATATATATGTCTGTATGCATGCCGGTATGTTTTTATCTACATTTTCACATACACACATAATTCGCAAAAATCTTAAACCTTAACCGATGTTTACAAATAAAATATCAATTTGTATGTTTATCATAAATGTAAAAGAGGTCTACTGTATTCATTCTTGGAAAAATTATAACATAAAAAAAGTTATTATCTTTCACTGCGGTATGATGCCGGTATGTTTTTATCTACATTTTCACATACACACATAATTCGCAAAAATCTTTAACCTCAACCGATTTTTACAAATAAAATATAAATTTATATGTTTTTCATATTTTTAAAGAGGAATATGGCATTAATTTTGATAAAAAGTAAACAATAAAGAAATTATTATATTTCACGGGGTCGGGTTTTGAGGTAGTATACACCATTGCGGATGTTTTACCTGTAATTATAACGGGCGTAACCTTTTCTCTACGGTTCTAATAACATCACTGGCCATATGGCACAAGCCTCAGGCTAATATGAAGTAAAAATCACTTGAACACCGCAAAGTACTATAACAACTTAATTAAAATCCAAATGTTAAATTTATAAAACTTTTATTTCATATATATTTAACGAAACAAAAATATCTTTTACATCTTCAAATATTTATATCTTAATTCCCCAATTCATAAATAAAATAATAATGGTATATATGTCTGTTTCTTTCTCTCATCTAGAGATACATTGTCATTCATTCATTCATTCATTCATTCATTCATTCGCTTCTCCCTTAATTTATCCCATAATCTATTATTTTATACTTATTGCTTAACGGTAGATATTATATATTTGAATAGTCAGCAAATACACTCGTAAAGTTTGCCACGCATTCTTATTACATTTTCAATGATAACTACACGGTATATATGTCTGTATGCATGCCGGTATGTATTTATCTACATTTAAGTTACGGTTAGGTCTTTCAATTGCGCGTATTATTAAACCCATTAATAAAGAATATCTATCTAAATATGGTGATAGGGCCCATATGAATATACAGTCCCAAAGGAAGAAGCTTCACACAAGCTCGGAAATGTCGGGATATCCCGACATTTCCGAGATTAATATAGCGGACCAATTATGCGCTGCTTTTTTGATAACATTGATCAATTTGTCTGTTTATCGTGAATGTAAAGAGGTCTAAGGCATTAATTTTTGGAAAAATTATAAAATAACAAAGTTATTATCTTTCACTGCTGTATGCATGCCGGTATGTATTTATCTACATTTTGGATAGTCCTAGCCCTTTATAAATGACTTCACATCTTCACATGGTCTGTTGCTTGATACTGGCACAGCTCAAAAGCCATTCAATATATTCTGATGCAATTTGGTGTGAACATTGTCTCATAAATGTATACATGCCTTTAATGGGTTTTGTCTCATCAACTCCATTTTGGATAGATTTATTCCCTTTGGCAAGCATATTCTTGTCTTCACCTGGAAACTTGGAATGTTGCTTGCAATCAACATAGTTAAAGAACCATTCAACATATTCTGATTGAATTTGGTAAGAACATTGTCTCTTAGACCAAGATGTGCATTATATACATTTTGTCTCATCTACTCTAATTTGGACAGGGTTATGGGCCTTGTCAATCAGCTTCATATCTTTACATGGCATGTTGCTTGTAATCAGCATAACTCAAGAACCATTCACCATATTCTGATGCAATGTAATGTGAGCTTTGTTTCATAGACCTATGTGTCTCATCGACTCCATTTTGGACAGATTTAAGGTCCATATCGATCAACTTTATATCTTTGTCTTTACATGGCATGTTGCTTGTAAAGACCTTGAAGGAGTTGGATTTTAAGCATTCCACATCATTAAATAGAAGAGTCATGGCCCCTGAATGCCCATTTTCTTGTAACTTTTGTTTAGCAACACAAGTTTCTCAGTTTTAACGCCCTGTGGAATAAATTGTGGCGTGTGGAACCCTTTGCGATGCACTTATTGCTAACAGCCGAAGTATCCCCAATCTTTAATGTCAGGGATATTGTTATACCCTCAGTCTGCTCGTTATTCTATCTCCTAAACTGCTGGGTAGAATTTCACTACACTTGTTAGATATGTTGCCCATATAATAACCATTTGCTAGAGCAGTGCAGCTTCTGCTCCAACCCCTGGGGTCAAAGGTCAGATACACAAAAACTGCAATTACTGTGATGCTTTTGAACTCCTTGAATTTATCTGAGGAAATACAAAGCGTTAAAAGTGAATGAAATATATAACTTTTCATTCTGATTCTTTTTGTTTCTGTATTTTCCAAAATTAATGAATAAATAAAAAAATAAAATGGGATAATAAAACATGGTAGAATAAATAACACGTAACACCGGCAGTTATCAGATTGAGTAGCATCTCTATGCTGTAGTGGTACAGTAATTAGTTATGTGTTGTTGTTTTTTTCATCTATTTTTGAACCTATTCATGCAATGTTAAACAAAGTAACATAATAGGGAAAGTTTAATTACCGTTAGAAAAATAATTCTTTTGAAAAGTCCATAAAAATTCCTTGTAAAGTCCTTGAACAACAACCCTGTTGTTCTTTCTGTATTAACCATGCTTTGGTAAGTCGTAGAATTAGTTCTTGTGTACAAATTATTTATTAATACATTAACATTGCAATGTGAATAATAATTTTCTATCTATAAGATAACAATGAAAAATATTTCCCAGAGATTATGGTCATGTTTTATGTAGAGAAATCAACTTTATGTGTCATACCTCAACGCACTACTCGGGACAAAATGTAATGACAGTTGTTTCTTTCCAACCCTAGGTTACTCTGTGATGCTGTGCAGAACTTCCAGAATAATCAGGAGGAAGTTACGTTCATTGTCAAGCCAGATAAGATTTTGCTGAAAAACTATGTTGAGGATGAGCCTGGTAAAAAAAAAATATCTTGAAGTACACTGTACTTAAGTAAATATCTTGAAGTATATTGTACTTAAGTGAATATCTTGAAGATCATTGTACTTAAGTAAATATCTTGAAGTACATTGTACTTGAGAAATATCTTGAAGTACATTGTACTGGAGTAAATATCTTGAAGTACATTGTACTTGAGTGAATATCTTGAAGTACATTGTACTTAAGTAAATATCTTGAAGTACATTGTACTTAAGTAAATATCTTGAAGTACATTGTACTTAAGTAAATATCTTGAAGTACATTGTACTTAAGCAAATATCTTGAAGTACATTGTACTTGAGTAAATATCTTGAAGTACATTGTACTTGAGTGAATATCTTGAAGTACATTGTACTTGAGTGAATATCTTGAAGTACATTGTACTTAAGTGAATATCTTGAAGTACATTGTACTTAAGTGAATATCTTGAAGTACATTGTACTTAAGTAAATATCTTGAAGTACATTGTACTTGAGTAAATATCTTGAACTACATTGTACTTGAGTGAATATCTTGAAATACATTGTACTTGAGTAAATATCTTGAAGTACATTGTACTTAAGTAAATATCTTGAAGTACATTGTACTTGAGTAAATATCTTGAAGTACATTGTACTTGAGTGAATATCTTGAAGTACATTGTACTTAAGTGAATATCTTGAAGTACATTGTACTTAAGTGAATATCTTGAAATACATTGTACTTGAGTAAATACCTTGAAGTACATTGTACTTGAGTGAATATCTTGAAATACATTGTACTTGAGTAAATATCTTGAAGTACATTGTACTTAAGTAAATATCTTGAAGTACATT
The DNA here is from genome assembly GCA_029931535.1 of Margaritifera margaritifera. Classification (NCBI taxonomy): domain Eukaryota; kingdom Metazoa; phylum Mollusca; class Bivalvia; order Unionida; family Margaritiferidae; genus Margaritifera; species Margaritifera margaritifera. Next base: position 6,471,763 of record JAQPZY010001684.1, read on the forward strand.
GTACTTGAGTAAATATCTTGAAGTACATTGTACTTGAGTGAATATCTTGAAGTACATTGTACTTAAGTGAATATCTTGAAGTACATTGTACTTAAGTGAATATCTTGAAATACATTGTACTTGAGTAAATACCTTGAAGTACATTGTACTTGAGTGAATATCTTGAAGTACATTGTACTTAAGTAAATATCTTGAAATACATTGTACTTGAGTAAATATCTTGAAGTACATTGTACTTGAGTGAATATCTTGAAGTACATTGTACTTATGTGAATATTCTGAAGTACATTGTACTTAAGTGAATATCCTGAAGTACATAGTACTTAAGTGAATATCTTGAAGTACATCGTACTTGAGTTAATATCTTGAAGTACATAGTACTTAAGTGAATATCTTGAAGTACATTGTACTTAAGTGAATATCTTGAAAAACATGTACCGTTTATACTCGCGTATAATCCGATACCAACTGCATACTGCATAATGCGCCAGCAGATCTGAATCTATGCAGTTTGTAAGGACTAATCTGTAGAACAAACAACATAGACCTGGATTATACTTGAGTATATACGGTACTGAAGTAAAGATCTTGAAGTAAATGTACTTAGGTTCTATTTCAGCTGCAAAGCTCAAAATCATTTTACATATGAGAGGAAATTCAGCAGTCTGATATAATGTGCAGACAGAGTAGTTCTGTGTTAAAATACCAACCTTGCAATCATGCAGTTCCACTGTATCACAAATATTATTATCAATAACATTTTGGTGGATTAACTGCCTTTTTTAATTCAGACATTCATTGCAAAAATTAATTTTAAAAAAGTATTGTGTATGCATTTTGTCAGAGTACAGCTCTCTCACTCATTATAACTTGGTAGTAATGGCCCATCACTGCCAACCACACTATATACTACACTCAGGTATATTGAGAATGATTGAAAATTTGATAATTGCTTGTATACGTGTCCAGGAGGATAAACAAAATGCCAGTCACAGTATTGATATTATTATTATTATTATTATTATTATTATTATTATTATTATTATTATTATTATTATAGCTGTCTTCAAACTTTATGGGGAAGGGGGGGGGGGAGCGGGGGCAGAGTGGTCTAAGGCGCTCGCCTTTACCGATCACTGCCATCTCACCTCTGTCCGCGTGGATTCGAGTCTTGGGCTCGACCAATATGGTTATGTGAGAAAACTTGCCAGTGGGTCCGTGGTTCTTCCCGGGATTTTGCCGGGTTCTTCCTCCACCAAATATACTGGCCGCCATGTATAGCCTATCATGTGCTGAAAAATGGCGTTAAACCCATAAAACCAAACCAGACCAAACTTTATGGTATTACCCAGTTATTCATATTTCTACTTATATAATGAGCTATATAAATTTAAAAAATGGGAGAGCGCTACAGCTGGTCAAGTTTATTTAAAACTGGGGACTAACCTGTCAATTGGAATTTTAACTGCAGGTCCAAGTCTTTAAAGCTTAGCATTACAACATTTTGAAATTCCCCAATGCAGATTAGGACCTTGATCTGCCCTGGATATTGCGATCTGATTCCTGATATTTCTTTGTCCTGAATCGATGAAACCTCTGTCTCTGGAGTTGCCATGACCTGAAATTCGGTATACCAGTAGTTCATCCTTTAAAATTAAATTAAAGATTACACGAGTCTTAAATAATTTACAAATAAATGCAATTTCCCTAAACTTGACACTGTCGGGACCCTAAAATATTGCAGTGTTTAAAGGTGGTCAGCATACGGAGATTCACATACTATTAGAATGGCCTTATTAAGACTAAAATATGTGACCAGTCTGCAGAGAAGGCCAGTTTACAGAGGGACCAGTCTGCAGAGAAGGCCAGTTTACAGAGGGATCAGTCTGCAAAGGAGACTGGGTTACAAGGGTACAGAGTTGCCACATGAGGTTGGGTTACAGAGGGACCAGTCTGCAAAGGAGACTGGGTTACAAAGGTACAGGGTTGGCACATGAGGCTGGGTTACAGAGAGACCAGTCTGCAGAGGAGAACATGTCACAGAGGGAGCATTTCAGGGTAGTTTCACTGTAAGTTTGTCACTTTGATTGAACATACTGGTATTTCTCCAGCATTTGTTGGGTACCCAGCATTTCCAACTCCTCTCTAGCACTCCAGAAAGGGAGAGATTCCGAGCATTTAAAGCAGAGGCGCTCAAAATGTCTACTCCAGCCAAGTATTTAGTATGCTGGAAATTCATTCTGGTTTTTTTCCTAACATGGAACAGGGGAAAAAAAGTAGAATACCTAATTTTACAGACATTTTTCCTCAAAACTCAGTTATTAGACTCTTTTTAATTAGCACCTGGGTTTACTAGAACAAAGAACACGACAATAAATTTGTATGCTTATTATTCATAAATAATATTTAAATTAAACAATTGTGGGTGAACATTGTGCCAGAAAATGTATCCAGTATTTTTACCCAAAGTACTTTTCTCCAGCATTTTTAAACCTTTCTCCACCATCTTGTTCTTATTGTTAAACTGGGTATGTGTCAAGCCATGCACATTGACTCAATCTGTGGTCTTCAAGTGAACCGTAGAATTTCAGTCACTTTTGCAGACTTAGAGTGAAAATGGCATCTAATTTACATTTCTGAGGAATTATGAACACGAGTTCCTAAATTTTGCTTGCTTGAAGTAAGCATGACATTTTTTATTCTGTTGCCACAGATGTTTACTGTCTTTCCTGTATCACCAAAGGCAGATATATATAGATATCACTCAATCTGGTGGCAATGGTGTTGTTATCAACAATGGTTGAGGTTATAGTTATAGGTTTTCTGTATGGGGACAGGTCCCAAACCCTGTGAGGAGAGTTATCCAGCTTGGGTAGAATCAGTAAGCACCGTCCTTCATGGCCACACACCCATACTGTCCCCTCCCTCTGTCCCACAAGAAAAGTAAAGGTTATTTAAAAATAATGAGTACCTGTCCTGTTAGCTGTCGAATGAACAAGCAGGGTCAAGTGGCAGACTATAAACTCAGATGGTTGCCACCAGGGTTCAAGTTTCGTCCGCATCCATTGCTAATGTGTCCTGTGATATACAATTACTGTGGTTATTAAAATGATTCATGTATCGTAGCAACATAAGTATGAATTATTGAAGCAGAATGTTGTTTCACCGCATTTGAGTCGGATTCCATTAGGATCGTAGATCCTTGATCACGTATCTAAATTAACTACATATTCACCCTAGACATTCACAGGAACAGAAGTTAATGATTTACAAAAACAAAGAAAAAAATAAAATAAAATAAATTCTAACACGTCCCAGGATAATGAGTTGGGCGTTTGTTCTCGTCCCTTGCATCAGCACCGTGAAACAAAGTGAACTGCTGATTCTCCGCACCCCCAATCATACAAATAAAATATACTCATCTCTCAACGGGGATTTTGTAAAGTCTACATTTAATGAATTATTTCAAACATAAAAAATTCAAGAAATATCTCTGAAACTTACCCATCTGCTACCTGATAACACTAATGGGGTTCAAATGCCATTAGTAAGCAACCAACAAACCTACTAACACATGATACGTGACCTAATAATACCTGCTGATACTGATAGACGCAGTAACTTTCGTGATACAAACTTCGTCAGTTGCGGTGTTTTTCAAAACCTATAACTACTGTTTGGGCATTATGGGATTGCGGACTACATGCAAGATTTACTTACCTCCGAAATTGAAGAGCCTGGACAACATGCAAACCTACGCACCTCCGAAACTAAAGATTTGACAACGGAAGTGCTTTAATAAGATCGGTTAATTTTACGTTTTGCAAAAGACACATGTTAACACATTTTTACGAAGAATTTTACATAGTTAAGATTCCAAGCAAGACATATATTAGATTGACTATAGCAAGTCATGAAAATAAACAAAGTAATGGGGCCAGGTGTTTTTAACTATTTTGTTACTCTTAGCATACAGACATGTCCTCTGAGCTTGTACGGCGTAGCGATAATAACTAAAATTGGATAATAAATCTCCAGAGAGCAGAGGACGCTTTCTCAGCGACAATGGTGCAGAGTGCTTCGTGATGGTGCAACCTGTGTCACATGAACAATCTAGTTTTAGTGTTATTTCGACACCAAACGTCATTTTCAGGGATTGCACAACGTTAAGTCAGTAGTTTTGAGACCTAGTGGAGGTGAAGTGAAGAAGATATATATATATATATATATATATATATATATATATATATATATATATATATATATATATATAAACCATTTTAGCTTGGGGTGGGGAGGGCCATGGGGTTTTTAAACAAAGACAAATTTCCAGTTCTAAAATAGCTTGAAAATTATTCTTTCTCTCCTTTAAAGCAAAATAAGCAACTTATTATATCCATTATAGTAGTTGACATTTTATTTTTTAATCTTGAGATAAAAGAGAAAAAATAAAATAATATCCCGGCTCAAGAGAAAATACCACTACCCCCTCCACCTCCAAAAAGTAAATGGTCGGTCATTTATGCCATGATCATCTAAGCGATCTTACAATAGGACTGTATCAGTTACTTGTAATATTACTTGGTGTCTCGTGCTTTAAATAGCAGCAAGTAGATGCATGTAATTTTTGGGAAAAGGAAAAAATATGATTGGTTTATATTAGAAAATAGGTCAAGGAATTGCCCTTTCTTGATGAGCAAGACCTATCTTGATGAGCAAAAAGTGGAAACTTTGGAAAATGCTACTCGTATGGCTAATTATTATTCCTTAATTCACAAAGTTCCATTTGTCAGCAAGTCATGATAGATTTTATTTTATTTATTTGTGTTGGATCATCAGAAAACAAGTGCTAATACTCAGGTAATGGCTGTTTTAGTTCATTCCGTTTCTGTTGTTGTTGATGTGAAAGTTTCTGGTCCAGATTGTTTAATATTTATAAATTCTGAAGTTTGGTTAAACCAGAGTCACTACGGTCAGATTGCATTCCATTGTTTACATCCTCACTCTGTGGGACCGGTACAACTAAATTGAATGAATAATTAACTGTGCTATCTCTGTCAAAATACCCCTTTAACATATTTATATGACAAAGTTGTTTCTCTTTCCGCCTCCCATAAGTTTTAATGATATAATTTAAGTCGTTTGCTTTCTTTTCAACTGTATTAGGACAATACAATTTAGCCCGAAGGGGATTTTGAGGTATGGGCAAGCAAGCTAGAACTTTATCACCAGGCTGAAAACTCCGTTCGTTTGTATTTCTGTCATACCTTAGTTTCATTTTTGACTGAGTAGAGTGCAGATTAATTCTTGCTATTTCACAAGCCTTTGATAACTTATACTTGAAATCAGATACATAGTCAGGAAGATTAATCTTTGAATTTTCTTTTGAAAGACGTTTCTCTTTTAATAAATTCAATGGTCCACGGACAGTATATCCAAAACCCAGTTCAAAAGGGCTAAAACCCAATGATTCTTAAACTGATTCTATACCAGCAAACAACAACAAATGAATACGGTCATCCCAATCCTTTTCTCTATCAAAGCAATATGACCAAATCATATTCTTCTGAGAAGTCTTCTTCGGCATTTTTATAGCTCCAGATGGGTTTTATCAGTATGAAGTGATGGCTTTTGGAATGAAAAAGTCTCCGCCAACATTCCAGCGTCTTATGAACATGTTATCATCTGGTCTAGATAATTATGACGCGTACATCGATGATGTCATTATTTGCAATGACACCTTGGAAGATCACTTGGAAACCATTCAGAAACTCTTCCATCGACTCAGTGATGCAAACCTGACGGTTAATTTATGCAGAAGTGAGGTTTGCCATGCTTGTTTCACATTTTTTAGGGCATATTGTGGGACAAGGTCAAGTTAAACCTGTAGAAGCTAAGGTCAAGGCGATCTCTGAATTTCCGGTACCTAGTAGTAAACAGGAACTGATGTGATTCTTAGGTATTCTTGGATATAAAATTTCAGCATTATTTAAAATGTCTGTTGATGCAAGTGATGTAAGCGTTGGCAGAGCATTGATTCAATAAAAAAAATAGTGTGGATGATCCAGTGTGCTATTTTTCTAAACAACTAAACAAGCACGAGAAAAATTATTTCACAATTGAGAAGGAATGTTTGGTTTGGCTTTGATATTGGCTTTGCAACATTTTGAAGGGTATGTCAGTTCATCGTTTTCTCCGATTGTTGTATTCAGTGATCACAATCCCCTTATTTTCATTAACAACAAGAAAAATAAAAATCAAAGATTGTTTAGGTGGAGTTTAATGCTGCAAGAATACAACATTGACATTAGACACATCAGGCGAAAAATAATGTGATTACAGATGCACTATCACATGTGCAGATGTACCATATTGCTTTTATTTTGTGTATATTTTCTGTAATTGAGCTGAGTGTCATTCATGAGACATCTTCCTATGTAATTTTGATTATCATAGTATCATATGCATATTTGACAACCATGTAAAAGAAAGTTTTATCGCATAAATCTGTTTTTCTATGAGGGGAGGTGTTACGTATATTTAATATATAATGTGTGTTTAAATCTTGTCCATGAAGGTCAGTAGTACTTTAGATTCTGATCACTAGTAAAAAGAATGTTTACTAGCATTTGAGTTCAAGGCCAGTCGTGTTGACAGTTAGACTGTCTTTCCCCATTTTGTTGCTTTAGATCCTGTTGATATAGATCAAGTGAAAATGTGTATAAATAGGGATTTGGTAATCAAATAATTCAATCTTGATTTAAATCAGTCTGTGGGATACCATTTGTAATCAGATTTTACATTGTGCCGTTGAAATCAGATATAATTCGAGAGGAATTTTTTATTTAATGTATATTCGTTGGAATTACTAAAGTGCATTAACTTTTGAATTTATACATTACTTTGGACTTTTGTGAACTCATTCAAAGACATTCTGGGTTATATCATTGTATTATATCAGGATATTCAAGACTATTGGAACTCATTCGGAACATTCTAAATTGATTAGCACATTTATGATTATTTGGAATTTGATTCACAATATTGTAATTATCACTTGAATGTCATTTTGTATCGTAGGGAAATAAATTGCTTGTTGATATTACTTTACATTGTTGGTTTTACTTTCTTTCTGTTACATATTTTTAAGACCTAGAGTCGTAAAAATTAGAATTTGAACCAAAAGGTTTTACAAATCGTTCTAATTTTATGCCTCGGGAATAATAAATTATTGTTTGGTGTACCATGTTGTATCTTGAAGCATTTTGTGAATATCGTATGCTATTTTGATTGAATAAATAACGTCTATTAACTGTTTATGTGTCTTGTCGATATATTTAATTAATGGGCTCTGTGTAATCAGCACTTTAAGAGTTATCCCCATTTTAGAAAAAAAAATGCATCCGTCTGTCTCGCCATCACACTCTTGACAATTAATATTTTAATGAGATATTTTCATGAAACTTAACATGGTATGCATTTGTATTAAGACAAGAGTTTATGTCATATATATGAATGGGCTTTGTTATATTATTACTTTAGAGTGGCTAGAATTCTGTAAGCACTCAATTACTGACAGAGCTAGTGAAATTTGGAACTTGAATCTAAAAAATGCAAGCAGATGTAATGTGCGGGATCACAGGATTGTTGCAAGAGATGACGTAACATATTTTGTTCAGTACATTGGCGGCACAAACCATGCACATTTGTTGCTGTTCTACATTTTATTTTGTGCACTGCAAGAGGATTTTTTTTATTTCTCATCCAAAATGACTATAATTGTTTTTTTGTTGACCAAGCTTTCTGTGCATATGTTAGTCTGCTTGATCAGTGTTAACAAGAAGCATGGCAGTATTGCAGATCTTTGGTCGCACTTATTATGATCAGGTGATTTGTCCGAATCATAGACAAGTTTTATGTCATACTGAAATATTGAAAAGGGTTTTCATGATATAGATCAGGCCTGGATTTCATTACAATTCTGACAATTTCTCCTCAAATTGAGATTTTACATATCTTGCTTTTGATACTTCAAATAATGTGAATATTTTTGTTAGAGGTAGAGATAGTGGAAAGGATTATTTTGAAATTTGCACGCATGGGACCATTTTATTTTTGTAAAGAGTTGAGAAATTACTCAAATTTGACGAAATAATCAAAATTTCCTCGGAGACAACAGAAGACTCCTTTCAGGAAAATTCAAGATGTTTTTTGTTTTTTGTTTTGTTTTTTGTTTGTTATGACTGTTTTTAATTCGATATGCCTGCTGAATATTATGTGAAATAATTATTGTTGCCAGCCAAACAGTCAAACGATGATTCATCATGCTTGAAATTTTGTTTAAAACCCCCCAGATCAAATCGATTATTGTCATTTATTACAATAAATAATGCAAGTTTTTCAGTTAAATGGGGATACTGTCTGCTTCAGATAACTTACAGGGACAAAAACACCATTTGTGCCACATACACACCTTGAAAAATGAATTGGCACTTTTTGTGTGTTATTACTTGGTGTCTGCCAGAGTTAGTGGGGTGAAAATTATTTCTCGAAAGCCTAAGACGCATTGACATGGTAGAGAAAATGTGTTTAACAAGCAGATCTTTAATGTTTATGTCCAACCGCAGAGTTCTCTTTCTAGACTGAAAGTATTTCCCAAATTATAAAAAAGGCTTTGTACATGGTTTGGAAAATGTTTTTAACAAATATATTTCTAATGTCTATGTCCCACGGCAGTGTTCTCTTTCCAGACTGAAATTATTTTTTAAATTGACATGGTGTGAAAAATATTTTTAGCAAACATATCATTAATGTTTATGTCCCACCACAGAGTTGTCTTCCCATGCTGAACTTATTTCTCAAATGATTAAAGAGCCATTGCCATGGTGGAAAAAATGTTTTTGACAACTATATCATTAATGTGTATGTCCCACCACAGTGTTCTCTTTCCAACTGAAATTATTTCTCCAATGACTCAAGATGCATTTACATGGTGGGGACAATTGTTTTAACAAACATATCTTTGATGTTTATGTCCTGCCACAGTGTTCTCTTTCCGCACTGAAATCCTTGCATAACCTTAAATCTAACAACCTGTTAATATCTTATCTCTTACAGACACACGATTGCTCATGCAATCTAGAAAAAAGTATTCTGTCCTGTTACCTGCCTGGTTATATTGGCATTAAGAGTAATGAAAGTGCAGATAAAGCAGCCAAAGCTGCTCTACAGTCACCCGTTTCTGAATCGAAGATTCCATATACTGACTTCAAATATTATACAAGTCATGTTCTACACACTTGGAAAAATATGTAGAATAAAAACTCCACAAACAAGCTTCGGAACAAACTCGTCAATGGAGAGTGGCAGCCCTCATATAGAGAAAATCGCAGAGATGAGTTGGTATTGTGCCGATCACGTATATACCACACATGTCTTACTCATGCATACCTCATGAAAGGTGAACATCGACCAGAGTGCATACACTGAAAGTGGAACACATTATTGTTGAGTGTATCAGCTTCCAGACTGTGAGAAATTTTTGATGTGAACTCAGTTACGGAACTGAATGATGCTGTATTACCTGAGAAAATGTTATACTTATTGAGGCGACGAACTTTATGTCAACAAAACAGGGACTGACGGAGAAATATTGTTGTCAGCATAGATTCTAACCTTGCTTCTAAAGAGTACATGAATCGCTCTTGATGGAACAGTGTTATTCATGCCTGAGATTTTGTGTTTATATTTTATTTACAACCAGAGTCCACTGTTTGTTAAAAACTTAGACTCACCTATGTTATTTCATGTTAATAAACAACGTGTATCTATGTAGAAATATATATATATATATATATATATATATATATATATATATATATATATATATATATATATATATATATATATATATATCTTCATGTTCTTGTTTAATACCAGAGTACAAGCAAATAAAGTGCTATACGTTCTCTGCCCTCTAACGTAGAAGTTAGACAAGATTGATCTCCCCTTGGGTATAGAGATTGCTACTAAATCCAGTCACACCACATTTACTATATCTGCTCGTGCTAGGAAGCATGCACTTTTTTAAGACCTTGCATTATCGAATCTGCGTATGTATTCACATCATTTGAGCGATCTGTGGAGTTTTCTTGCAACAGGAAAGTATACTCCAGGAATATTTTTGTCTAACTTCATCTTCCGATATTCATATCAGTGCCATTTTAATGACCGGCTCTGAGGTCTATAATACTTCAGTTCACAATTACTGGATGTGACATGTGTAACAGTCATGCAGTATTACAAAGTAAATGTAGAAAAACCATTACTGTGTTGTGCTATTACTGAGTCCCATATATAGGTCAAGTGATCAGTCACCCATAAAAAACAAGAGAAAATGATAGGTTGGTAAGGTATAGATCATAAAACATGAATTTTTGTGTAGTGACAGAGATTAGTTCTGCCCATGCTTCTTTAGAGGTCGACTAGTCCTCCAAGGAACAACTAATACATCCTTTGAAATTAAGAAGACAAAATATACAAGGTAGGTAATTTGTTTATACAGTGAATTGTTTTAAATTTAATTTTAAAGTAACTATGTTCATGATTTTAAACAGATGTCTCTGTTCTTTTGAGACTAGAATTTCATATTTGATTATAATGGTGTAGTTAGTAAGAGTCCCCATGCTTTAATTAGTATTTGCTATATATTATCTTGAATTTAATTGTAAACTGACACGTATAGTACCCTTGTTTGCAATTTCAGAATTCAAGATATTGCAGTTAATTACAGTGCTTTATTGTCTGAAGTCCTGAATAAAGTAATTGGTATATATGTATTTAAAACACAGGGATGAGATAAATAATTGAATACTGGTATACTAAGAAAAGTATTTCGTTTGTCTTTGTTTGCTTGCTTGTCTGTAAGTCTGTCAGTTAGTCTGTCTGTTCGTTTCTTAGAATGTGTTAATTGTAATGACGTTCTTTATTCATTATTGTATATATTACAACCCCGGTTCCATAAATAGGGTAACTATAATTTATAATTACATCATGCTCAAGTAATTTGTCACATTAGTTGATTAATGAACGGTCACAAATTACTTAGTTTAGCAGTTGAATATTATTTCTTAAAATTAGGAAATAACAAAGCTTTCGTATATTTTTATATGTTCAATGGCAAGGATTAAATAATTGATGTTTGTTTTGATACCTGACTATCATGAAGTCCAGGTGTAATGATACTACAATACTTCATGTTTTATATATGTAAATGAATTTGCTATATTCTTCTTTCCAAATGACAGTAGAATATTTCATACTTACAGGATAGAACTTTGTTATTTAACTTATATCATGACAGTAGAATATTTCATACCTACAAGATAGAACATTGTTATTTAACTAGTATAATGACAGTAGAATATTTCATACAGGTAATTCTATTCAGCTAATTAGGGTACTGAATATTCTTTTATTTAATTTTCAGGGTTTAATTTAATGTAAATAAAAACCAATACCGTGAAACCAGGTGTGTTTCCTTTAATCTGTGAAAAGATCATTTCACCAAGTCCTGGTTCCTGGTTTGAACCCAAGCACATGTGGAAGTGTAGGCCACGTTGTGCTACACATGTACGATTACTAATTAGAACAACTTATAACCTCTTGGTGTTGCGGAATTGGGATTGTATATCATGATTGAGAGAAGTGTTTGAAACACATATAGAAGTTTGCAAACTTTATTTTCTTGTTTGTAATAAGTCCATATTTCCAAACAAAACACCAGTAACTACTTTGCACCGTAGCTTTATCCACAAATCATGGTTGTACAGTAATGGTGACTATGTGTATCATTCCGTATCTCCCTGACTCCTTGTTAGTCACGTTAGCTCAATTGGTATAGCGTAGGACTCGTATTCCATGGGTCATGCGTTCAATACTCACACAGGCCAGCTCGGGTCAGCTGCCTCAGTGTGTTATTGGGAAAGTCATTTAGGTCCTGTTTCTTTGACGTGATATAACCAGTAATGTGTTAAAAGTGCCGTTAAACCAACAACACCAGTCAATTCATTCTGATACTCCTTCGTTGATCAAAGATGTCATTATTACAACGATTCTGTTTTCACGAAATTTGCACCTCAGTCAGCTAGCTTTTACATCATAAGAAGCTCTTACAAAACACTAATGCTTGCTGGTTAATTGCACAATCTCTTTCTGTGCATTAAATCCGATAAGCTATTCAATCATTAAAAATGAATACTATATATGAAGAAATAGTGAGCACAGATCGAGAACGTAAAAATTGACCTAATACTATCACGCAAATATAACTCTATCATGGATGTTTTCATTTAAATTGCGGGACTTATATTTTGATAATTTTGAAACGAACCTTTCTAATAGGGGTCATAAACTGTGTGATTATTCCATTTTCTTGTGCATTTTTTATGTTTGATTGGCCAAACTATATCACTCCCAGTACTGTCAATTCGTTCATTGTCGTTATCATTTATTTCAAGTCGTTTTCTACAGTTTCTAAATACACAGTACTTTAATTGGTATCAGACCATCAGTCATTATTACCTTCTTTAATTTAATTATACAGCACGAAAAGTCAGATATTTGTATTTTTTCAAGATCCACTCATAGACAAAAAAAAATTGTCATGGTCTGAAGCAGATTTTGAAGGGCTTGGAGCCACCACGGAAAAGACTAAAGAAATATTGCACTGTCCCTTGGAGATTATACATGAAATGACCAAAGAAGAATTGGCATGGTGAGTAAAATGTGTTTAAGACATCAAAAGTTTTCAAGATCGAATTTGCTTACAGAGAAGTTACTATCAACAACAATAAAAATCTGATGTTGGCGCTAATGATGGCCAAAATTTCCAAAGGTAATCACAATTTTCAGATGGCGATGGATTAAAGTGAAACTAACGTATTTGGTGATAAAAAAATCTTTAGAGGTTTATGAGGTTGTATGTGGTTGTTTGTCTTGACGTCACTGACATGTGCTAATGTAATATAATTTGGAGGATTTATAAATGATGTAAAGGACAAACTTTCTTAACAAAGTAACATGCATAAAAGATAAGTCAAACTTTCATCTGAAAAGAAAAATTCAGAGAAAGATGAGAATTATAAAAGAAATTTCATGCTAATAATACATAGTTAACGACTAAAGTTAAATAGGACCAAGACCCAGAATAGAAAGATTTTGTGCGGTCCTTTCCTGGTGTATTAGAGAATGGAACATGTCATATTTATTTTAGGAATGTCTGGCAACCACTTGGGAAATTCTGGCGCAAAACTGGAAATTCTGACTGTTGGATATGATTTTTTTTGTAGATCATTAATTTAACAGCGGAGGATGTTGAAATGAGAGAGGATGAGGAAGAGCTGGTTCCAGGAACACCACCAAGTAAAGTGGTAATGACTTGTGATAGTAATTTGTATTATACAATTGTTTCTCCAACTTCATAGCGTTCTACAAATTCCTTAAACAAGAACTGTGTCAGGAAGGTCTACAAGTTGATGATGATGATTTTGCAATTTACAACGTGTGCGGCTATTCGACCATGTACGTCGGTCTACACGTGTGTACAACTTGTGCGAGATATTCTTGACAGAACAAGTGTAGCCTTGGAGTGTTCTATAAGAATGGGTTTGATTGATTAACATACGCTATGCATAGTAACACAAGTGTATCCGAGTTGTCATTAAATGCTGAAAGCACATAACAGTTCTCATTATATACCCAGCTCATGACTGCCTTACCAGATGCATTGTTTAGGATAATCCAGTAAATTGTTCGCTTAATAGACGTGGGGGCCTCAGTAGCTCAGTTGGCAGAGCGTTGTACTTGTAATCTAAGGGTGATTGATTTTATATCTGCTCAGGCCTACCCGGTGCGTATACATCGGCGAGTCCTTGGGAAAAGCACTTAGCTCACATTTCCTTGGCTGGATATAGCCAATAATGTGTTAAAAGTGCTGTTAAAAGCTAATCAACAACAGCAACAACATTAGATGCTAAAAAATTGTGAGCAATTTAAAATGCTTTGCTATTTTTTTTTATAGGACTTTACACAAGAAAATATAATAATGTTTAAAATTTGCTGCCTGTAAGATATATTTCTAAATGCGAGGAAATGTGAGATTTTTTGAAAATATTTGAAAAATGCCTTAAAAACCAATACATCTGTTGTAATTAAAATTCTATTGCTAATCCGGTGCTGGAATATGGAGAATGGACAGTTTGTGTAGATGCATTCTGTAGAATGTAAACACATGGAGTTACTTCACCTTCAAATAAGCATTTTATATAATAGCGATGTGTAAAATACTACAAATAAAAGGCAGTATTACTGACATTTTGCACAATTCTTACTTTAATGTCTGGGCGAAATTGAACAGAATAGCAGTTATGTATACTTGTAGTAATGCCTAAGTAAAAGTTCTTTTAATGGTGGAAGGGGATATTTTTTGGCACAAAAGTCATACCGTTTATATCTAAATATTGTAAAAAAACCGCAATAATTTCAGAATGTTAATGGCGTTTCAGAAGTATGTATTTCTGGTACCTAACACACACACACACACACACACACACACACACACACACACACACACACACACACATATATATATATATATATATATATATATATATATATATATATATATATATATATATATATATATATATGATAGGACACTTAATTAAAGCTGATTGCCTCTATTTTAGACTTTAGGCAATACGGACAAGTTTTGTCAAGAAGCTGTACACTTTACGGACGGCTTCTTGATGAGGCTTGTCTGAGAGCCTCTCAGAAGTGTTAATATCTTTGTCCATTTCAGTAAGTAAGTTGGACTCGGGTGTTGGGGATTTTGGGAAAATTAAAAACTTCAGAATTTACATCGGGTTCTGCCCAACCCAAACAAGGTGTTGACTGTGTATCTAAAAAGATGCACACCAATAACCTCTGTTTAGGCTGTGTTGTGAAAAATATAGGTTCTCGGACCCCCCCCCTAAAAAAATAATACAAAAGTTTTTCATTGCAGAAAGTCATCTTTAGAGCTCTGTTGCGCATCTATTTCCAATTGATTCTAGTGTATAGAAATTGTAAACAGAGATCATTAGGATCCAGAAAAAGGTATTCATTACTTCTAGAAATCAGTAATATTAAGAACTTGTAGACCTTTGGTCTAGAGCAATATCTGTGGGATATATATGCGCAAAACTGCATATGTATTTTGTTTCGATTCAACGAAAGGAACGAGTTTGATGTGGAGGAAGGATGCATCGAGGTCGTCAGTCCGAGACGTATCTGTACGACATATCAAACGAGTTATATCCCCAACTCAGAATAGAACACGAATACGGTTTTGTATTTATTACATATCCTTTATTTTACGTTTTCCAAATATTTTAAGATCTATAATATGAATGGAATCTAAAACAATTTGAGATTTCTAAAAGTTAGATCGGTGCATTGAAGAATATCAACAGAAGGACTTTAGTAAAAACATGTAAACTGTTCCAGTCTGGGTATGTGATATCTGTATCAAATGATAGACCATCCATCCATGTGAGATTAAATAGCTATTCCCATTAGTGTTGTCTCATCTCGCTATTTCATATATCTAGATGATATGCAGACCCAACAATAGAGCTTTAGCTCTATTCTTGCTCTTACGTGAAATACTTATATTTAACTATTTATCCATGTCATCAACGGTAACTGTCACTTACTACCTTACTAACTGAAACTTACGTAAATTCAAATGCCCAATTTCTATAAATATTTCGTACTATTATATCGTACTATGTCCATGCCATTTTCTTAAAGGCTCACTTAGCAACAGTACAACAGTTGGTTCTGCCTCCCTATTTGGCCTCATTTCTCAGTATATAAATACCCATATTGTTCTTGCTATGACAAGCATACCTCTGAGGAGTTCAAAATAAATGAAACAAGTTAGTTAATGGATATCCTATTCAAACCATTTCCTCTTCTGTATATCAAGGCAGCACTCTGTGCTGTACTAAGCAACGTAAAGCGAATAGTAATTTACAATGAATAAGCATTGTATTATGCAATCATAGTATTGAGACAATGGCTGTAGACAGAGATCAATTAACTCATTTTAGGCCCGAGACGGTCTGATTTAAAACAAATTGCTATAACAAATTGACGCTCTTTGAAAAGACTCACTTTAATTTCTGATGATGGTTGATTAAATTGAGCCCAGATTTTACTCTTCTGAATCTGAAGGAATGTGAGTTAAAAGTGTCATTTTACATATCATGAGTCAAATCCTTTCAATACAAAGTCAGGTTCTTAAATAAACTACACTCTTTTAAAAGGTCATAAAATTTCTCAGCTGGAACATCATTGTGGGAAGCATCCTGGGCAAAAATGTTGCTTCCATTAGTCGCATCGTATGACACGCAGGATGGAGCATCAGTGGTTGCCTCTATTAGTCACCTTTTATGACATACAGGCGAGCGCATTTGTCCCATTTAACAGCTATGAGCCTGCAGGGTAAGCTCTAGGAATGATTGTCAATCGCCTGCAAGTGTTGTGATATTAGGATTACATCACGTATTCCTATTCACAGTAAATTGCCATTCGCTGTAGGATTGTATTCAATGCTTTTTGGAGAAAGGTGATGATAATGTGGTCGTACATGTCTGTATGGACATATATGCATGCATGAGTAATATTGCACAACTCCTCTTACATCATTTAAGTTAGAAATATTTAACTTTCTAATATGGATGGGAGTGGTCTGGAGATGTGTGCAGCATTTTCAAAATTTTACTCCATCCCCTTAAGGCAGTATTTGTGAGATGGGAACTATTTTGCAATTGTTTCTTATGGGAATGATACCGGATAGGGTTAACATAAAAAGTGTTTATAGTGCAGTTTTGCTGCAAACTGAGTTTCTTTTGTGTATACTGCCGTTTTCCTTGTTTCAGTTTCGGTCGATGTTTTTTAGGTTTTAAGCCAGCACAATAACCCAATCATGACAGCAGACAGTGACCAAGGGATTGGCAGTTCTTGCTGAGGACACAGATGATGAAAATTTAAAATATTCCATGGCAACTCGGATTTGTTCAATAATCACTATTTTTTCCTTTTGTAAAGCTGTTGTTGCATACCAATCACACAAGTGTGTGAGCTCGAAATAAAAAAAAATATTTTGACAGGCAATATTGTATTTTAAATGTTTAGTCAAAGTAAGATTATGGCATGACTCTTTCCACCTATTTCTATAAATATCCAAATATTGCACACAACATAATACCTGCATGGAAGCTATAAATATTGACGAACATTGGTGATAATCTATGTATCGCTCTTGTTGAGAAAAGTAGTTTCAGTTAAAAAGTGGTTTTCAAATTCAACACCAATTTTATATAACCTTGCGATTAAGTTCTCTTGGAAATTTGTTATAGTGTTGTTGTACATAAATATAATTCCATAATATAATTTTTACAGTTATGTACAACAATAAAACTTGCACAGTTGGTTGAAGATAAAGATGATGTTACATGTTGCCACTTTTGTTATTTATACATCTTGTATACCCAGTCCTAACAACATGTCTGTTGTTGTTATTCGTCACTGTTTAAAGTAGGAGCATCTAGATTTGGTCCTGTCTATTCATCTATCCAGTTTACGGAATGTATGTCTTTGTGTCTTTCTCTGTAAGCTTCTTAGCTCAATCACACACACACACACACACACAAACACAGATAATTTATATTTAGCAGGCATGTTTCTCTTCATATATAGATCTGATAATATCTTTACACTATTTGAAAGATTGGGGATTTTTCTTATGCTTCTTAGCTCACCTGGTTGTGGGACAAGTGATTACATGCTGTGGTCCATCGTATATCTTGTGTCATTCATCGTGCATTGTCTGTTCACAATTATTATTTACAACTTCTCCAAAACCACTTGACTTCTTTTCACATAATTTGCACGTAAAGTGTTTGGTCTATTCAAGGAAATATAAATTGATGGTTTTAAATTCTGTTTGGACCACTGCCTAAATGGCTGACAAGTGGAACTCAGTCCTCAGGCAAATTGAACTTTTGAACATATAGACACAGTGCAGTACAGTATGCAGTATCTGTGGTAAAACCAACGACTCTGGCTTCCAATGTCACCAGGAAAATAAGTTTAGATGCTGGGTTGTATTGGATTGTACAGTAAAAGATCTTTTGGAGGGGTTGTATTGGACGATGCAGTTCATGATCATTTGGAAGGGGTTGTATTTTACTGTACATTAAAAGATCCTTTGTAAGGGGTTGTTTTGGACTGTACAGTAAAAGATCCTTTGGAAGGGGTTGTATTGGACTGTACAGTAAAAGATCCTTTGGAAGGGGTTGTATTGGACTGTACAGTAAAAGATCCTTTGGAAGGGGTTGTATTGGACTGTACAGTAAAAGATACTTTGGAAGGGGTTGTATTGGACTGTACAGTAAAAGATCCTTTGGAAAGGGTTGTATTGGACTGTACAGTAAAAGATACTTTGGAAGGGGTTGTATTGGACTGTACAGTAAAAGATCCTTTGGAAAGGGTTGTATTGGACTGTACAGTAAAAGAGCCTTTGGAAGGGGTTGTATTGGACTGTACAGTAAAATATCCTTTGTAAGGGGTTGTTTTGGACTGTACAGTAAAAGATCTTTTAGAATAATTTGTAATGGACTGTACAGTAAAAGATCCTTTGAAATGGGCTATATTCAGAACAAAGGAATTTTCTTCTTCATATGTTGTTAATACTTCTTATCTTGGCGTTTTCTCAAGCAGTTTCAAAATGTCACTGAGAAGGAATTTAACAGAGACAGTAAAAGTCCTGACATATTTGTTGTAATAACTCATGTAGACTATTTGAAATGCACTTCGCGCTCTAATTCGAAAGGAAGATCTATAGCTGCAAGGGGACAGTGAACTAAACAATGGATTGATAAAAAATAATTTAGAATGGCCCTTGATCTACATTTAGATTTCTCTATGAATTCTACAGTCGTATCTGGTATGGAGTCCTCCCTTCATAGTCCATGACAACCAGGTCCAGCTGGCCTCAATAACCTATGCTAGAGAATACCCTGAGGGCAATTTGCCATATTTATATGCAATACTCCAATCAAGCATGTCAACCAAATGGTACCCCTTGAAACTGGTCACTTCATGAAGATAATTAGTTGACTTCAAAATCAAGTTGACAAGCTGCACAAACAACTGAATAAACTTACTGAAGAAACGATTCAATTAGCAGTTCAGACAGACAGGAATTCTACCAAAAGCAGACACACCCAAACCATTGCATTATCTGGTACACAGAATACACAGACACCAGTCATACCTCAGGTCAATAACATGTCCAAGCTACAAGAGGTGATACAAATGCTGTACCAGGGAATAGTACAAAAAATCAGGCTGCAGTCAGTAATGAGAGTAGATCAAAGGTGTAACAGTTCCACAAACAATATTATCTGCATGATATATGATGAAATCTAGCTGTCCGACATCCGAAAATTCTCCACTATTGTGGTGATCTATATAGGGGAAACAATGCTGATAATGGAAGTGATCCTGAATTAGTGGAATACATCGATGATCAGATGTTAAATTACTTTCGCTCCCAAACTGTCCAGTGTGAAATTGTTTTATGTGAGCTGATTCCAAGAGAAGCTTGTTATGTATGGAAGATAAATAAATCTATCTGCCACTTGGCAAAACAGTGGAATTGATAGGTAGTGTACAACTACACTGACTATCTCACAGATGATGGTTATTTCAACAAGAAACTTAATGGCTGGGAAAAAAAGCACGATTCGTGTATCATAGTAGGGCACTGCAAAACTTGTTATGAACATACAGGCAGTTGTCAATTTTCAGAGACGTAACATTTAGAAAAAAGGGTCAAACAGTTCATAGCAGAACTAATAGGCAATGTAAACTATTGAACGGACAGACACAGTACAGTACAGTATAAAGCATCTGTGGTGATGCCAACCACTCTGGTTTCCGCTGTCACCATGACAATAACTTTAGATGATGGGTTTATCTTGGTTTGGATCGCAAAGAAAACTTATATTATATTAATGGACAGTAGGGGTTCGGCAGCGATGCCGAATTAAAGAACGTTAATGAGTCTGCATTTGTTGCGATATATCCATAAGTTCATAAGAGATAATGCATCTAAATGACCAAGAAAAAAATTAAACCAAATATATAATGATGTATCATATATTTGTTCTGACTGTAATAATATTACTTGTAACTGCAGTATTTCAACTCTAATGACATAAACATAAATGATATCCGTATGCATGTATTAATGAATGAAGAAAATTATCATACTGTTGAAAATAATACATACATGCATATAAATATGACAAGATAATGTAAACATATCTTGCAATGTGCAAACTTATGAGCACAGTATGAACGATGATAAAAGTAATACAGATGCGGCTAATACTCGTGTACTTTCAAGTAATGATATCTTCTTGAGTGCCCAATCACAAACTGATATCTCCTTGAGTACCCAATCACAAACTGATATCTTGAACTTTGGGATTGATATAGGACATATCAATATCCAAGGAACTGGGGATGGGGGAAAATATATCTAAGACTTGTGCTTACATCACGAGAGAATTTTTTGACATGTTTTAGGATTTTCTGAAACACACACTGTGAAATAAAAATCATTTGGAAAACCTTTTGTTGTTAAATAATTATTATAAACCTTTCTGTAAAGACAGGAACACAGGAGATGATAAGCTCTTTTTTTATGTACAAATGGTATTACAGCAAAACGGAGTGAAGATCTTGAACCTAATGAAACCAAGTCTGAATACAGATTTATATACACAATTCCAAGTCCTTTCTTATTGGCCTCATATACAAGCCACATACATCGCATATAAATCGGAACACACATTTGAATTAGAAATTGAAAAACGTTCCAAAATGATAACAAAGATTCCAATCTTGGTGATATAAACAAGGACTTACTAAATGTACAGATATACAAAAACTGGGCTGATGTTATCGAACCTTTTGGAATGACCCACTTAAGTAAGAAACCCACTAGAATAAGAGCACATTCAAAAACCCTTATCGATCATATTTATACTAACATTCCAGAATATGTTTATAAAGTTTATGTTCTTAAGACTGGATTGAGTGATCAACATGCCGTTCTCCTTATGCAAAAAAAAAAAAAAAAAACGCAAAAAAAAAAAAAAGCATATCCACAAACCAATTTCTTACAGGTCTTTTCTAATTTTAATAACACCAACTTTCTGATAGACTTGGAACAGATTCCATGGAATACTAAAGCAATTTTTGAAGACACAGATATTATCTTAGGTATATGGACATTTTGTTTTGAATGAAGTCAATCAACATTAACAATACATTGAATAAAACATGATCATCGACCAGGCTGGATTGCTCCAGAAATCTTGAATGCTATGAAGACAAGAGACTACTTGATTGCTTCAGGCAGTGAAGAGTATAAAATGTGGAGCAATAAAGTACCACGTGATTAGAAAGCAAGAAGACACGTTATTGAAAAGTTCTTAATAAAAATAAGAACAACCCGAAAACTTTGGAGAGTATTCAGTGTATTAGGAAACTACAAGAACAAGACTGATATTCCATCTCTGAACATTGATGGTGTATGCACAGATGATCCTTTACAAATGGCAACTATTTTAGGACTTTTTGTGAATGTGGCCTCTAAACTTAAAGAAGCTAAAATTGTATCAGATCACTCACAGCTCAGAGGATTTTGTGTTGAAATGTTATCAGAAGATGGTTTAAAATGCCTGGAATAAGTGTAACTTTTGTTTTAAAATGTTTGCAGAACATCGATATTACTAAATCAACAGGGCTTTATATAATAGGCCCAACACTTTTGCAGAGACAATTGCATTCATATGTAACCATAGTCTGAAGACTGGTAAATTTCCTCATATATGGAAAATTGCGAAGGTAACACCACTCCGTAAGATAGGAACAAAAGATGGCCTAAGCAAATTTTGGCCAATTGCTATTGTTCCAACTCTTTAAAAATTAATTGAAAAGCATGTGCACTAGTTTTTATGACATATCTCAATAGCCACAAGCATCTCCTTGATAACAAATCTGCTTTTAGGCAAAATAATTCCTAGGAAACTATACTAATACCAATGGCTGATACATGGTTAAGGTCTTTAGATGAAGGAAAGTTAAAAGGGAGCATTATTTTTACTTTTGGAAAAGTATTTTGTCTGTAGATCATGAACTTCTCACAGAGAACCTAATAATCTATCATTGTAGTGACACAGCTCACAAATGGCTCGCTTCAGACTTGAATGATAGATTTCAAAAAGTGACTCTAAATGGACATGTATCTGAAATGAAAAGATTAAACTTGTGTGCCAGAAGGATCTATACTCGGACCACATTTGTTTGTTATTTTTATAAACGATCTTCCCCATAAGATTGAAAATACGGTATAATCTACCGATCTGTATGCTGATGATACTACTTTCTGCGACGAACACAGCTACAAAGCTGAATTAGAAAATAATCTTCAAATGGCGTTAAACAGGCTTCAAATGGGGTGTAGAGAGAATGGCATTATTGTAAATACAGATAAAATAAAGGTATTATTGATTACAACAAAGCAAAAAGGGGCACATGACTTGAACCTTTTCTATAGCAATGAAAAACTGAAAGTGGTTTCCAAGAATGAAATTCTTGGTATTCTTGTTGACAAATAATTTACTTAGATCTGAGCATATACGTTTCTTTCAAAGAAAATAAACTCCTATATTTGGCTATTAGGAAAATTAAAGTATTTCATTCCAAAACAGTACTGCATCACATTTTTATACAAGAGATACCTTCGGCCTCGTTTTGACTATTGTAATATAATATGAGGAAATACGTCTGATGTTAATATTAAGAAAATATTTCGGTTGGAAAAGGGAGCCTGTAAAATAATACTAGATGGGTAAACGGAAAACATTATAGAGGCAGTTAATACTTTCACAATTCCACCCTTTTGAGCGACGACTTCACCTTTGAAAATCCAAAACGATGTATATAGTTTCTGTTAAGTCTGTCCTAATTTATTGAGAAATACATTTCAATGTAGATAAATCAGTAACATCCCAAACCTTAGATAAATGACAACCAAAACCTTTCTCAATCCGAAACTAAATTTAAAAAAAAAGAATTATTTAAAAACAGTTTTCAATATTTGGGGGGTGGGGGATGGGGGGTGGAGACTTTATATGGAATAATATCCCAAAAGAAATAAAAGAATCTTGTAGCAGCTTATCAACATAGGCGTATTAAATGGGTGTAATATAAATCTTAGTTAATAACACAAGGCCGATCCACCTTCTCCGGCTACTTTTTCTATATAAATGTATGTTGGTATGTGTTAGGTATAAGTTTAACTTTGACTAATGAACACGGATAGTAGTTTTTTCGGTTAGTGTGTATACAATTTACACGTGTAGTTAACTAGGCTGGGCCTGTAATTGCTATGTACATGAATGTATGTGGATGAGCCTGTGTATATATACATGTATGTGAGTTTGTGTGTTTGAGATATGTAGTAATTTATTGCACTCTGCATGTATCTGTACATATGTCTTAGAGGGCTTCAATGTAGATTAGTTCTATTATGTTACAAATTAAATTACCCTCATTAAATACAATCTCTATTATTATTATTGTTATTATTAATATTATTATTATTATTATTATTATTATTATTATTATTATTATTATTATTATTATTATTATTTCCACCATGAATTATGACAACCATTACCAAAAATATAAAAACCTTTAAACAGCAACTTCTCAAAAACCGCTAAACAGAATTTAACTAAATTTGACAGAAAGCATCTTGATCTGAAGGGCTTTCAAGTTTATTCCAATGATGCCGATCTATCATCAAATTTGGCAGCCATTACTTACAATAGATAAAAATACCTTTAAACGTTTTCTTTGCAATCACCACTGAACAGAAGGGAATAAAATTTGATAAAAATTATCCCGACATTAATAGTTTTCGATCTAGTACTAAAAACAAATGTTGACAAGATTCTTTCTCAGAAACCACTTAACAGATTTGACCAAGTTTGACATAAACATAGTGACATAAAGAGATTTCAAATTTGTACAAGTAATGCTAATCCACCATCAAATATGACTACCATTAATAAAAATATAAAAACATTTAAACATCTTCATCTTAAAAAAGCTCAGAAATTGACCACCTTTGACAGCAAACATACTGGCACGTAGATGTATTTCAGTATTATAGAACTTATGCTGGTGCGCAATCAAATTTGGATGAAGATACAAAAATAGAGAAACTTCAAAGCAATTGTTTCCTTATCATATTCGACCAACAGCATTGAGGAAAGTGTAACAGAAAACATTCTACTGACTCAGGATTGTTGGCCAATTACCATTAAGCAGATGTCAGCCAAGTGAGTGAGTTCAGGCCCACTTGTTTAGCTCATATGGCCATACGTGAGCTTATGATATGGTTTTGCCTTTGTCTTGTGCCATGTGTCTGTTATCCATCAACAATTGCTATTTGTAAGTGTTTCTCGAAATCCCTGGACCAATTTCAAGCATACTTGGCAGAGAGAATTCTGAGATAAAGGCCTTTCAGGTTTATGCAAATGATGCTGATCCACCATCAAATATAGCCATCAGTACTAAAAATAGAAAAACCTTTCAATAACTTCAACTTTTCCAAAACCGTAATATTGAATATTCTACCAAATATGACAGAAAAGTTTATGACATGACATTTGAAGTTCATACAAATGATGTCGATCTGCTGTCATATATCGATGCTATTACTAAAAGTAGAAAACCGCCAAACAACTTCTCAGAAACCACTGAACAGAACTGACAAATTTAACAGAGAGCATTCTGGCATAGATGCAAATTTTTTCTTTAATTTATACAATTAAAGCTTATTTGACCTATAAAATAGCCACTTTTTCTAAAAATGGGAAACTCTTCAGCTGACCTTTTCTAAAACCTGCAGAAAAGAATTTGATTAAATTTCACAGAAAGTATACTGGCATTAAGGCCTTGAAAATTTTACAAATGCTGCTAATCTACTATCAGATATGGCAACCATTACTAAGGAAAAACTTTTTCAAACCCACTGATAGGGACTTGATTGAATTTGACAGACAGCATCTTGTCAGAAGACCCTTCACGGTGACAGAAATGATGGCAATGTATGACTTCTTAAACACCACCAAAACAAATTTGATAAAATTTGACAGACAGCATCTTGTCATGAAGGTCTTTCACGTTGGTACAAATGACGCCAGTCTGCCATCAAATATGATCATCAGCACTTAAAATAGAAATACTTTCAAACAACTTGACAGAAAGCATTATGACATGAGGTCCTTTGAAATTTGTCTGACAGGCGAGTGATATCAGGTTTATTTGGTCCTCTTGTTGACCTTTGGATTTTTCAGTGCAAACCATGTTAGCAAGAGATTTCAAAGACTACTTGACCAAATAAAATTTGGTAGGCTCGTTTTGATTAATACTTAGATAAATTTATAAAATCTTCACGTTATTTCAATGATATTTGTCTTGCCTGCAAAGCATACATGAGACAAAATTATCACTCTTCCGACAGCATTTTAGTTGTTATTGACATAGGCATCTATATTAAGTTTTTACATTGTTAAGTTTCTCTTACACTGTTGTATATAGAGTCACGCAAAAGATGTGGAATATAGAGGGTACTGCTCATCAAACGGAAAAGGAGGTCACTCTGACCTACTTTACAAGCTCCCGTGACTTAGCTTGGTATTTGGAATATGCATTCTTGCGAAATTGTTTTGAATATTTAAAAAATGTTTTTCTCACTGTTAGATTTAATCTTTTCTACTGCAAACCTTGCTTGCACAATTAAACCGAAATGTCTTGACCTTGGCAAATGAAGTTTTCTATGCAGATTTATGCATATACGTAGATTAGATAATATTGCTTTTTGTGCCTTTTTTATTTTTGTGAGATTTATCTGCTCTTCAGACAGTGTGGACTTGCTTTTTTACAGTGAGGGCGTACATATTTTACAAGCAAATCTAGTTCCCATAGGACAGGGTTTTCAAATCAACGATTTGAGCTGGTACATTTGCAACACCAGTCCTGCCTATGAAAACGATTAAGCATGCTACTGACAAATTCACTTCTGTTCTCTTCTACAGTCTGAAGACAATGCCATGCCGTGCTATGTTTAATCCTCTTTTCATAGTTCATACCTTTCTAAGGGGTCAATAGAGTTTCGTCCTCATAGTTTGTTTGTACAATGTCAAACGGATCTATTTTATACACCGTCAGTGTATGCTCCTGCCAGATTCTATAATTTGTGCAATCTAAACACACAAACACACACACACACACACACACACACACACACATACACGAGAGGGATTCCCAAACATTTTGTCTAATGCCCGACATTTTTTCTTACAAAATTGATGTAACCACAGGATGGTGAGGAAATTTATGACATAAAACATTTAAAGAAGATGTTAATAATTGCAGATAATAAGACAATACTGATATATTTCATTACCTGATGTACTAGAAAATGTTTGATGTGTTTTAGTTTTACTCTCAGTTAGCTTCCAAAATAGTAAGTTGCGAGTGATAATATAGGTTGATCTGTTGTTTCTTTTTTTTTTGTTTCCTTTTTTTAAGACTCTATGTATGTTGTTTTAAGATCTTGTACCGTGCCAGCGTCCACCCTTCAACGACTTTATACGGCCACAATCCCTAGGCACCAACGAGTTTGTGTTCAAAAGTACCCATTTTGGATGGCCATCCCTCTAACGCGACCAGCGGCCGGCATACTAGTGCAAAATCTGTCAAATTTACCCCTCATCAGCAGGCACATAATGGGGTTTACAGATAGAAATCATATGAATATTTATTGATTCCTATAAATAACCCATTGACATTTGTTCCAATATACCGATACATTTCTGAACTGTAATCCATGTAATGGGGTTAGAAATCCGAGTATCCTTACGACCGTGCATTCCTTAGATATTCGGTTTTCTCTCTTTGATGATTACTGGTTATTAATACCACTGATAATTATAAAGATGGTAAAAACTAATTGCTTGGAAGCACCGTATTGTTCAGCTTAAATCAACGTGACATCTGATTGCCATAAAGTGAAAACAGTATGTTAGCTTTATTGGCTTCTTTCTAATAGATAACCAAATGTATCTGAAAGGGCATCAGACTAAAACCAGTTGATCACCTAACAAGCTCACAGACTTTGCAAACACCGAACATTTTGTGTAATAAATAAAAATTGCCAAATGCAGGGATAAGTTATTGCAAAAAAAGTGCAAAATGTCGTCGGATATTCTCAGGTTAGAAAGAATAGTGAAACCAATTTGACTTAGTGAAAAGAGGCAGAGTCTTTTGATCACTGCTGAAAAATTTGATGTCAGAAGGATTCAAATAAACATCGTCAGTTACACACATTTGTCATCAGTTGGAAAATGGAATGGACAGACAACGATAGTAAGAACCAGATGCTCGTACTCTGCTTTCATTGACAAGGTGGGTTTTGCAGCATGATTGATAACACTGGTCTACAGCCAAAATGCTTCCGCAATAAATGTTGTCAAACTTTACTAATTCTGGGTCACTGAGAACGAAAATGATGCTTAAAATTGTTGATTGGCTCTAGTTTTAAAGATATTATACTGGGTCAGTATATACGACCCTTGACTTGGGAATGGCGGACGGCAAGTGAGTTATAAAGGAAGGGAAATCAATTTAAACCAGAAATGACTAAAATAGATCTTTGAGTGGATCTATGAATAAATCTATGACTGGGTTTGGACAGGACTTGCTTTTTAGGCAAAACAAAGAATAATGCAATCTGAAGCTGGTATTGCATCATACATGATATGAATTGCATCATGTTATTCCTAGAAGTCATGAATGATGCAATCATAACTAAGCTTACTTCACTCTGCTGAAGAAATTGCCCTATATCAGCTCTACAAATCATTCAGTGACGTACTCTCTTTTGTGTCAGTGTTTGATTTTGCAAAGGACACATTTCTGTTTAGCCAAAGTGAGCAGAGATGCCTCGTACTTGTGTGAACAATGCAGATAACTTCTGCTATGTTTGTGGTGAAGTGACTTTTGCATCCCAAAAGCGTAGTATAACCACTATGGTTAAGAAAGCCTATCACCTTTACTTTGGCTGCAAAATTGGAGATCAGGACAAGAGGTGGACCCCACACATATGCTGCAACATTTGTGCAACAAATCTTTGCCAGTGCTTGAACAGGAAAATGAAATCTTTGCCTTTTGCAGTGCCAATGATTTGGAGAGAGCCAACAGATCAAAACAGCAATTGTTACTTCTGCATGGTGCCTCCAGTTGGGAAAGGCGTGTCAAAGAAGAAAAAGTGGACTGTGCATTATCCAAACATTCCATCAGCTATACGCCCAGTACCCCACGGAGAAGGACTGCCGGTTCCTGATTTACCAGAATCATTCTCACTTGAGTCAGACGAGGAAGAGGAAGAGGATGAAACTGCTACTCCTGAACCATCAATGTCACATGACCTATATTTTCTTCCATCCTCCTCCTCTGAACCACACCTCATAACACAAGGTGAACTGGATGACCTTGTCAGGGATTTGTAACTACCCAAGAGTAAGGCAGAGCTGTTGGGCTCCAGACTTCAGCAATGGAATCTCCTGGCAGGTGATGTTAGGATTTCCATGTTCCATGACCGTCGAAAGGATCTTGTCCCATTCTTCTTCATAGAAGGTGATCTTGTAGCCTGCAACAATATCGATGGTATGATGGCAGCCCTCAACATCGTTCATGATCCAGATGAGTGGCGACTGTTCATTGATTCATCGAAGACGAGTCTTAAAGCTGTTTTGCTGCATAATGGCAGTGTTTTGCCATCAATTCCAGTTGGTAATGCAGTCCATATGAAGGAAACCTATGAAAACATGAAACAACTTTTGAGGTGCATAAACTATGACCAACATCAGTGGCAGCTTGTGGCGATTTCAAGGTTCTTGCTCTCTTGTTTGGTCTGCAGACTGGATACACAAAGTACTGCTGTTTTCTCTGCTAATGGGATAGTCGTGCGAGAGATTCCCACTACATCAAGAGAGATTGGCCACTCCGACAGTCATTGGAGCCTGTGATGAAAAGTGGTCAGCATCCACCACTTGTTGAATCAAGGAAGATTTTGTTACCACCCTTGCATATCAAGCTGGGTCTGATGAAGAACTTTGTCAACGCCATGGACAAAACACTTGCAGCTTTCAAGCACCTCCGTGGAAAATTTCCAAGGTTAAGTGAAGCTAAGATAAAGAAAGGTGTCTTTGTTGGTCCTCAGATTCGTGAACTTCTTCGAGATGATGCATTTCACCGTGCACGTATCAAGGAAAAGACGGCATGGAAAGCTTTCCAGTTAGTGGCAACAAATTTTCTCGGAAACAACAAGGCAGACAACTACAGGGAGTTGGTGGAAAACCTCCTCAAGGCATACAAAAGCCTTGGTTGCAACATATCTCTAAAGATACATTTTTTGCACTCTCATCTAGATTTGTTTCCACCGAACTGTGGAGCAGTGAGGGACGAGCACGGCGAGCGATTTCACCAGGACATTGCAACAATGGAGAAACGCTATCAGGGCAAATGGAGCACATCAATTCTTGCAGACTATTGCTGGACAGTGACAAGAGATGCTCCATTTAATGAATACAAGAGACAAGCCAAGAAGCGCCGAGTAGACACTGAATAAGGACTAAACTATGTACTTATATATACACAATAGTTTTATTTTTACTTTTGTTTCAATATATTTTTTTATTTATATAACCCTTTTGCTGTTTTTAAAGTGTTACATAAACAGGACAGGTGAAATATTATCATGTAAAGCAACCATAAACACATGAAAAGACCTAGGTTTACAATTTATGATGAAAACTCTACTATGTACATAATATACATAGACGTAAATTATAAAAACTTAAATATCTTGGAAACAGTATCCAATCAGTTGTTTTAATTGTCATATTTCAATTCAGCACCTCAAAATCCCTAATAAATAGCACATTTTATATCTCTGAAGCAGACGACTTTGAAAAAATTGTAGACCAGTGTAATTATTCATGGTTATTTAAATAACATTAATATAAGATGTATCACACTGATTCCATAACATGCCTGTGATTTTTAAATGAAAACATTAAATATTTACAAATCAGTTGCACCGTTCATATTTTATATGTAATTATTACTCACATCTGAGTTATCCCCCTTTAGGAAGGCCACCCTTCATATCAGGCTACTTTCAAGTTGCAGAAGGGGTGGTCTTATAAGAGGGGGACCATTGTATTGACTGACATCTTGCCTCACAACACACAGTGTCAGCGTCTGATGTTAGGACTAACATCACCAAAGTTAAAAACTTTCGGCAATCAATCAATTGTATGATTGTGAGAAGTCCAAAGATTACCAGATGGACTTTCACACCTGCATTGTTTTATGCTTTAGGATAGCATGGGCACCAAATGTCAGTTGTCCAATATGTCGAGTTAGTAACCGGTCATTTCACATGGTTCATACAACACTTGAAAAATGCTTGTATTTTAAAGGGTTGCCTTGAAAACTCATTGAAGTTTGAAAATGTTGGTTTCATCCTACAAAAGACCTTGAATTTGTTGATAATCTCCTTGAAAATTTCCCCAAACTCCTTCAATTTAACTGAGAGCATACACAAGTTAAAACTTAATAAAATATATTACTTTTTAAATTAGAATTTTTGTTATTTACTTATTTTCTAAAATCAATGACTGAATAAATAAATAGGATCAAGCTGGGTGATTAAATGACATACGAGATGGGTAGTAACCAGGCAAAAAGGTGTCCCTTTGCTGCAGTGGCGTGCTAGTTAGTCACTTGTATTTTCTTCTTCTTATCTACCTCGTCATGCACTCATAAGGAAAATAACATATGGAGAAACTTCAATTTCCATAAGAAAAAAATACTCCTTGAAAACGTTTGGAAGTTCTTGAAAATTCTTGAAAACTCCTTCAAAAACAACCCCGTAGAGCTGGACGAACCATGTTTCAGCTTGTGGATTGGACATGTCCGACAAAATTGGCGTTTATATATATATATATATATATATATATATATATATATATATATATATATATATATATATATATATATATATATATATATACCACATAATGTAGTCCCTCATATATTCCTCAAACTAATAAATGCAGAATGTTCAGGCTTATAATTCATAGAACGTTCAAACTAAAATAATAAGAAATCTACTTTTGTTGCTTACCGTTACTTGAAACTTGGAAGAAATTATAGTTGCACCGATTTAAGTGAATAATTGCGAAAAGTTGCATTGATATTTGACAGAGCAGAAACACAGACGAAGCCTAAAAATTTAAAAGCCGTTACCATCATTAGCTTTGAAGTTATTTGATCAGAACCTTTATAGTAAATTCCCAGTCTTGATCTCGAACCCTTCAGTCAAATGTCATTGCAAAGTAAAAACTATTTTGAATCGCTGTCCTTGTGATATTTAGCCTTCCTAGGTTTGCATGGAACTCATTATTTTATAGAGCTTCTCACATTTATTGCCTATGAACTCACCCACATACATATATTTCTATTATAGATTCCAAAAATACATGCATTTGTCTGCCTATGAACGCACCCACATACATATATTTCTATTATAGATTCCAAAAATACATGCATTTGTCTGCCTATGAACTCACCCACATACATATATTTCTATTATAGATTCCAAAAATACATGCATTTGTCTGCCTATGAACTCACCCACAGACATATATTTTTATTATAGATTCCAAAAATACATGCATTTGTCTGCCTTAAAATGATAATTCATTCGGAAATCTTTATATTTATTTTGGTTTCATTTCTTATTTACACAGAATCTGAGTGTATTCGTATGGCAGAATTTCATGACCACAAACTATATAGCAAAGGGTTAAAAGTGAAGTAGGATATTGAGCGAGTGAGAGACAGAAGAAAGAGAGAGGGTGAGATCGACTATCTTTGCGAGCAAACATGTCAACGGTGAGGGTGCTAGGATTGTTAAGTTCAAACGCCAGTTCAGAAGGGGATTGTAGCAATTTATTTATACATTTCATGCACTAAACACACACACACACACACACACACACACACACACACACACACACACTATTGGGTATTTTTGGCAGGGTCTGAATATTGTCACAATAGGAGAATTGGAGAAAAAAAAACTCACGAATAATATTGCATGCAATATTTTCTTGCTGCCATAATTTGATATTCTAATCCTTTAAGTATTAACAGAGCTGCAGTGGATGCTGTTCTATTTTCATAATGGCAGTCAATGGATATGCACTATATATATATATATATATATATATATATATATATATATATATATATATATATATATATATATATATATATATATATATATATATATATATATATATATGATTAATATTTGCCTAGGTGTTACTATAGTTTCAAGTTTGCTGCGTTCCATGAGTTAGTAATTATGTTTGTACTTTATTTTTTGCATTAAAATCACACATGTTTTTACATGAAATGCATATGAACAGACAAAGGTCACATACAAATGTTTGGCATGTAAATTTTTTAAAAATATGTCTGTATCTGTAAGTGTGCTTGCATTTGGGGTAGAGAAACTCTTCAAAGGGTCTGACTGAAAAACACAGTAGAAGAAACCTGAATAGATTATGGCTTGGAAATCCCTCCAGGCCTATGTCTTTGTGTCTAACCGCTTTTACCGAATTTAGTTTGTATGTTGTATTACTAATAATAGTAACAACTTGTATCACCTTACTAAAAGTACTTAGAAAGTACAGATCTCTGGACTTTCAGTTCAGTTTTTATGTTAAGGGAAGCAACTCAAATTTAAGTAAATGTTTTGACATGATAGTGATCTCCCTTTGATATTGTTTCACTGTTGGTTATTCTTGAAAGAATATATAAAATGCTTTAAAAGAAAATCACAATAATTCGCCAAATGTGGAGAATGATGATATACATTTTCTAGTGACATATAAACAAAAGAAAATGTATAATAATGTTATTAGGGCTATTCCATTAAAAACACATGGTACCCTGAGAAGGCAGATTAAATCAAAAAATATGCGCCAGGGTAGTCGGATCACTCAAATAGTGCATATGAAAATGATACAAAATTCTAAATTGCATGCATGAGTAACTACTCCAAATTGAAAGTACCTTTCCCTAGATCCCAAGTATATTTTACTGGAATAACCCCAAAGATTATTTAGAGCGGTATGTTTGTAACAGTATGCTGTGAATAGCAATATCTGGGGAGTTATGTTATTCCCTCTTATCTTCTGTAAATTAATTCACAGACAGAAACACGATAAATAATAATAATAATAATAATAATAATAATAACAAAACAAATAACAAGATAGACTAAGAGAAGAAGTTTACAAACATATGAAGCTAGGAAGAAATATTGGGCTAAGAAAGCAATTCTTTCAAATTTTATCACTATTAGTACAAAACAGTTCTCAAATTCCACATATTAAGCTAGAAAGAGAAATTGGGATGAGGCAGCAGTTCTGATAAATTGTATCACAATTGGTGCAAAAAATTGCTAAAAATCGACATATGAAGCTTGGAAGAAATTAGGCTGAGGCAATAATTCTGACTAATTTTACCACCATTAGTTCAAAATATTGCACAAATCCAACCAACAAAAGCAAATTTAGATAAAACGTAAATACAGCAGCTACCTTATATTTATCATCTTTTCTCCCCATCCGATATAAATGAATAGAATCCAACTTTTGTGTTCCAAAATTCACGAGACGTCTTTCCTGCCATACCTCAGGGGCATTTTCTGAGAGTCAAATGTGCAATATAGTCATGACCTTTATTGAAAATATATACACCATTTTCTTGCAAGCTCTCTGTTACAAATTTTACAAAGTCCAAAAATCTTGAAGAAATCATAACTGAGGCAGCAATTCTGACAAATGTTATTACCATTAGTGCAAAAGATTGATAAAATTGTACATATGAAACTAAGAAGAGCAATTGCTAAAAATTCACACATGAAGTTAGGGATAAAAATTGGGCTGAAGCAGCAATTCTGACAAATAGTATCACTATTAGCACAAAATTTGCTAAAATCCAAACATTAAAAGCAAATTTCATTAAAATGTAATTACAGCAGCTTCTGTGTATTTATTATTTTTATCCCCATTTTATATAAATGAACAGAATCCAACTTTTGTGCTCCAAAATCTATATTCTTCAATGGGTCGATGCATCGTGCAATTTCTTCATGAGAAGCCGTTCCTATCATGCGTCCTGGACATTTTATGAGAGTCAAATGTGGAGTATAGTAATCCCTTTCTTGGCAGATGTGTACATCAGCATCTCGCAACCTCTCTGTCACAAATTTTACAAAGCCCCAAAATTCTGGAGAAAACTCAACTCTCGCAAATAGTATCCCTTCTCCAAAGTTTCCAACCCCTCTAAGATTCAGGGGTGGAACCTTCTTGGCAAGTGCTGCTAATTCTGGTTCCATGTCTTTCAGAAACTTTGAACAGTGAGAGATCTCATGTGTGTTCTCTAGATTCATGACAGCTAGTGTAATATGAAAAGTAGATTCTGGTTCAATGTGATCAGCATAGTTTGAAAACCGGTAAGAAAGTATTTCCTGTACCTTTTTAGCATTCTTTCTTACATTTTCATTTGTAATGTCTAAGGACAGAAAAAAGTTTGACCTTTGTCTTGTGTTTCTGTGCCCTGTTTTCTTTCCAGTGTGATAAGTTGTCTCGTGATTCTTTTCAATACGCATAGGTTTTTGTATGGAGAGTTCCTTCATAGGAATCTCTAAAACACGATCTGCATTGTTCTCTTCCCTACACATCCCACCCACAGCCCCATCTGATTCCTCCATAATCCCATCATCCTCTTCTCTTCTGAAGATTACTTCGGCTGCAGTTTCCATGGCCGACTTTTTCCCTGGGGTGGAGCTTGAATCGTCTTCTGGTTTATATGTGTTCCCGTTCCCTTTGTTAAACTTCTTTTCTTTTGTACTATCTTTCCTTTTCTTATTTATTATATCTTTTTTCCGGTCAACACTGCATTTCAGATCAATACTGCTGTCCTCTAACCATTTTAGCGCAGTGTTTGCCAATGTTGCATTATTGGCTGACCCTTTTTAAGCTCTGCCTCCTCTTGAAGATGATTGTTCAGTGCTTCCTGTTGGTTATGTGGCCAGGTGGTTGATCTTACTCTGACACTAGCAGCTGAATTGGGATACTCATCTGAAACAAGTAGAGAATACCATATAACAATGTATTTATGCAGACTGGATTACATTGATTAACAAGATTGTTTTGAATGTTTAAACTCCCAGACATGTGATTCTACCGGCGGTAGGAGAAAAATACAGTTTTAAAGGCCATCTACTACACATGCCATTTTATAGTAGAAATCTACCGCTTTTAAAAATTAGAAGATTTGTTTTATGAAAATTTGAAAATAAGACAAAATCCTTGTAATTTCCATGCGTTATATCCACACATGGCAGAAACCAGCCAGAACCAA
Source organism: Margaritifera margaritifera (assembly GCA_029931535.1). Lineage (NCBI taxonomy): Eukaryota > Metazoa > Mollusca > Bivalvia > Unionida > Margaritiferidae > Margaritifera > Margaritifera margaritifera. Next base: position 6,507,532 of record JAQPZY010001684.1, read on the forward strand.
TGTACTGGGACCAGAACTGTTATAACATAGCAATGATGTATGGCTGAGTAATCGGATTAAGAAGTCTAACATGTGACACAACAAGCTGCTAATTTATCACCTTATTGTTGTAACCTGGAGAGTTTAAGGCCAACTGTGGGAAACGATTTGAGGTGTTATAAATAATAAAGGCATCAAAACTGGTCCTTGATAGGTTTTGAGTCTTTGATTAAAAATATGCCAACCTGCGGTGGAGGTGAGATAGAAAGGAGAGACCCACCCAAAATGATTTCGACAGAAAAGCTTGAGTAAATATTTTGATTTTTTTGTCTTGTTTAATTGTTATTGCACTGTTCAAGATGTTTTAAGAGGAATATTTAAGGGCAGCTCTTATTTTTTTTTGTTTCAATTCATGTCAAAATTCCGAAATGTGCGCTTTCTCGCAATGCTAGAAACCACCGACTAAGAAATATGAGGCTGAGGAATACATCGAAGTCCAACTTACGGATTTCTTCCTCGGGATGAACTTTGCTTGGATGAGTATTGTTGGACAGCAGTCAGCAGCCATAAAACCTATATAGATAGAGTATGGGTCTTTTGTATTTGCCACGTTCTAATGCTACGGAGAGAACATTCTCAAGTCTTCGCAAAATACAAAGTGATTCAAGGGGAAATCTAGACCAGAAAACTATTGTGAGGCGGTTAAGTGTGAAATTTAATAATTGCATTCAATAACATCAGTGATCACCAGGCAGTGGACTTGTGAAGAAAAGTAAAAATGCTTGTGGATTTTAGGAACAAAAAATCTTTGGAGGGAACTATGAGATATACAACTCTTCGTTTTTCATTTAATTGACAATACACTGACTTGTATGAACTTATTATTATTATAACATTTTCTATGAGAGGCTGATTCATGTTCAAAACTTTTGTAGTATGGAGAGGATACATATTATGGCAAGAGATGCACCTATTTTGCTTTCAATCCTCTTAAAACATATAAAGTTTTTATCAATAAAGAATTTCTGACTTGGAAGCCAGTCTACTGATAAAAATGTGTGAATCAACTGATTTGATGTCTTGGTTCTGTCACATCTATAGACTACAGGTTAAACATGATAACAATTAAAGGCATTTGAAACTACGTTAACATATGAATCAAATTATTACATAAAAATGGTGAATCAAATCATTGAGAGTCCAAAACAATGGAGAGCAGATAATCCAATACATGTATAGCTTGTACTTTTTCATCTAATACATATACTAAATATATCTTTAAAAATTTTGATATAAAAAGAACTCTACCACCAATAATATTTAGCAGACTTTGATTTAATCAAAAGTAAATACTTTGCATTTGTATTTTTCTTCATTCATTTTGGAATATTAAAAAAAACATAATCAAATTCCTAACCCTTATATCCAAAGGGGAGGGGAAAAGTACTCATTTTATGTAGTAGTGAGGTCTTTTTTCTGTATCTGTTTTTAATTGTTTGATTGGTATCCTTTTAACAATGTGGCATTCCCCTTCCTCAACGTAGATTTAAATGGAATAGCCCTTATTCACTTTGTTGGAATTCTAAATTCCAGCACTGTAAATTCCTTTACCTTTTGGTGGCTATGAAAAAAATACATTTTCATCAGAACGTCATTTCGAGGGATTGAAATAGTATCCCACTGTTTCCACATAAAGTGTCCTCTTGTTTCCAAAGGATGTGTCATATTTTTTCCAAAGAAAGTGTCCTATTGTTTCCTCAGAAGGGTCATTGTTGGATCTTTAAATTCATGGTTTGTAACAACCACCAAAATCTATGAAAATTAGCATCCCACAAATCATATTTAATTCACAGTATTTATATTATTATCATTAATTATTATTATTATTAGTAGTAGTAGTAGTAGTAGTCGTATAGCTGTCTTTAAACTTTGTGATATGACCGAGTAATTCACATTTCTATTTATATCATCAGTTATATAAATTTTATGAATCTGAGATAACTACAACTAGTGTAGTTTATTTAAATCTTGGGACTAACCTGTCAATTGGAATTTTAGCTGGAAGTCCAAGTCTTTAAAGTTTAGTATTACAACATTTTGAAATTTTCCAATGCAGCTTAGCACCTCGATTTGCTCTGGATATTTTGATCTGATTCCTGATATTTCTTTGTCTTGAATCGATGAAACCTCTGTCTCTGGAGTTGCCATGACCTGAAATTCAGTATACCGGTAGATCATTTTTAAAAATCAAATAAAAGATTACAGCATATTCAAGTAATTTACAAATAAAATGAAACTTCCCTAAACTTGACACCGTCGGGACCCCACAATATTGCCGTTTTTAGAGGTTGTCAGTATATAGAGGTTCACATATTATTAGAATGACCTTATTAAGACCAAAATGTTTGACCAATTTACAGAGGGATCAGTGTGCAGAGGAGGCTGAGTTACAGAGGCCGAGGGACCAGTCTGTAGAGGAGGACGGGTTACCGAGGGACCAGTTTCGGAAACTTTCACTGTAATTCAACATAATGTTGTTACTCCAGCATTTGTTGGGTACCCAATATTTCCAACTCATCTCCAGCATTCCAGCAAGGGAGAGATTTCCAGCATTTTAAATATAGGAGCTGAAAATGTGTACAGCAGCTATGTATTTAGTATCTTGGAAATTCATATTTTTGCTAACTTGGAGCAAGGAAAAAAACAAGAAGACCTAATTTTATAGACATTTTTGCACAAAACTGAGCTTATTTTAGCTCTTTTAATTAGGGGCTGAGCTTACTTGATCAAAGAAGAAGACAATAAATTTATATGCGTATTATTCATAAATAATATTTAAGTTAAACAATCGTGAGTGAACATTAGTGCCAGAAAATCTTTGCAGCAGTTTTACCCAAAGTGTTTTTCTCCCGCATTTTTAAACCTTATATCCGCCAGCTTGTTTTTGTTGTTAAAACTGTTATGCGTCAAGTCATACACATTGACTATCTGTGGTCTTCAAGTGAACTGCATAATTTCAGTCACTTTTGCAGACTTAGGGGGCGCTCTACAGATAATACATGCTTCTGAGTGAGTGACAGGTGTAAGATGAAGTATTTTGCATTTGCAACTTGCACAATGGAGAGAATGTTGGCATACCTATATGTTACTTTCATGTACTGTGGCTGAAATTTCTTTACATATTGTACTTGTGAAAATTGGACATGATCTAAGCACACAGCTGACAAAATGGCCGCTCCAAAGTACTCGAAAAATCAGCCTGAATTTGTCAAAAGTGCACTATTTTCAGCAGTTATTAAAATAGGGAAACGAATTTTGCCAGAGCAGACAATACCAGCCTCTGAAAGTACTATGAATGAATTAAAAAATACCCCAAAAGTAAAAAAAGTTATCGGCTCTTTTTTAATATTTACCTTTGAAGTACAGGAAGTGAAAATGACCAAGCGGAGCTAGCAGTTTTTTGAGATGTGCACATCTTAAGTAAGACCAAGCAGCTGTATACTCTATAACCCAAATTTCACCCATCAATCATACACCAAAATAAAGGGAATTCAAAGTTCTTTTAACAATACCTAAGATATACAAGGTCTTTTTTAAATAGCCAGGACAGCCAGTGAGGAAAACCTGGGTAATTCTTTTTCTTTAAAAATCTAACCCTATGCAAAGGACGAAACTGGAGAGCGCCACCTTAATGTGAAAATGGCATTTAATTTAGATTTTTGAGGAATTGTGAACACGATTTCCTAAATTGTGCTTGTTTCAAGTAAGCATGACATTTTTGTTCTGTTGCCACAGATGTTTACTATCTTTCTTGCTTCACCAAAGGCAGACATATATAGGTATCACTCAATCTGGTGGCAATGTTGTTGTCATCAACAACGGTTGAAGTTTTGGTTTTTGAGGAAAGATATCAAACTTGGGTAGAATCAGTAAGCACTGTCCTTTTGTGGACACACACCCATACTGTCCCCTCCCTTTTTCCCATAAGCAAGTTACAGGTTATTTCAAAATAATTAGTACATGTACTATTAGTTGTCGCATGAACAACCAGGGTCTAATGGCAGGCTATAAACTCAGATGGATGCCACCAGGGTTGAAGTTCGCCCATAGCCATTACTAACGCGCCCTATGATATATAATTACTGCTGTTATTAAAATAATGTATGTATCATAGCAAGATAATTATGAATTATTGAAGCAGTATATTGTTTCAGTGCATCTGAGTTGGATTGAACGAGGATCATCACTATGAGAGACAGATCATGTATCTTATACCTAAAGCAACTACATATTCACCATTCTATACATTTACAAGAACATAAGTTTTTGATTAATAAAATAAAATAAAATAAAATAAAATAAAATATAAAATTCCCTAATTTGTTGCCAACACGTCCCTGCTTGATGAGATGGGTGGTTGCTCTCGTCCCTTGCCTCAGCAGAGTGAAACAAAGTGAAATGCTGATTCCCCTCACCCCCAATCATTAAAATGTACCCAGATCGCAAAGCTGAAAGCCTATTTTTAGTCTACATGCAATTAATTGGTTTAAACATACAAAATTCAAGCAATTTCTCTGAAACTTACCCACCTGCTACCTGTTAACACTGATGTGTTAGAAGTGCCGTCGACAAGCAACCAACAACACAAGATTCAGGATCTAAGATAACCTGCTGATAGCTCGAACTTCCTGGTTGTGCAACCTGTGTCACATTTGGGAACATTAGTCAGAGGTTTGTGAGTACAGTTTATTTGCTTGTGGCTTTGGTAGAGGGAAGTGAAGATATGATACGTATTGCGTTTAGGTGCATTTATCTGTGGTATCAAGAAAATGTTACATGCTCTCTGGGTAGAAATCACAAAGTTTTCCTCGATTCGAGCTCTTTTACTGAGAAACAAATTCTGCGGTGAATGACATTTGTTGAAAAAGACATGAAGAAAATAGATCTACCTTTTCTTCGTTTACGAGCAAAAACAATGTAGAGAGGTTTATTTGAACAGATATAAATACTACGCTTTAGAGAGTGGTATAATTTGAGGTTTCCATAGATCTGTGTGTGTATTTTACACTCATTATTATTTCATAATTATTTTATAATTCTTCAGGAAGGTAAATAAAGCTGTTGACCATATAATTGTATTTATGATTTTGTATCTTGCATGAAGATGTATGCATGCACAGTTTTCAATATTAAGTGGAAGGGTCCATTACGTACAGGTTTGTCAATCAGATCTTAAAAGTCAAATATGGAGGTTTTTGATGATACTTATTTTGTAATTATCCATATCTGAATCGGATTTTCTTTTGTTATTATTTAATTTTATCGCATGGTTGCATAGCTTAGTATTTTGTAGAATATTATTCGTATTTAACAAGATATCGATAGACTATGAAATGAACAGATCTGAGACAAATTGAAAAATTTTAACGAATATAGTGCCACTCATGTAACCAATATTAAGTCAAAGGTGGATCAAAAAGACTTGAATTTTGTAATCATTGGAAAACATTACGATAATATGGCTTGCATTCCATTAGCGCAAACTTGGCTTTCTAAGTATTTTCTTACTATATTGCCACAAAGAGACAATAGGTATATCAGTTACAAATAGTCAACATTATTGCTGATAAATCATTCAGAACAATCTGCAGTTATTTGTGATAATTAATTGCGAATCCTTTTTAAATGTTATCCTGTTTCTTCTAACATAATCTTTAATAACGTTAATTGAGACATTCAAGATAATACTTATCTTACCAAATTTGTGTGTCGGAGTTTCTCAAGGATATCAATGTTTCAATACTCAACAGCTAAAACGAATAAAAGGACAAAATAAATGGTCTTATCTTGGATTCCTATCAATTATTTTCGGTCAGTAGAGTGTCAGTGCATCAGATGGACCCTTGATGTATTGGAAACAGTATTTATAACGAGACCGTGCAGTTAGAAACAAATTGCAAAATATGCTGCATATTTAGGTGGAAGACTATTAAATTATGCAATTAACTTTTGTATTGCATATATTCAACTAAAATTGTGTTAAGCAGCAATAATAATCACATTTTCAAGAAATGTCACATAAAAACCAATCTAACTTAAAGGAAAGATTACACTTATTGCCATTCAGGCAATATGTGCTGTCTTGCAAAACAGTACAGTTTTAAGACACGAAGTGTAAAGAAAAAATATAACCAAAGATGCATTTTATCAATCAACCATAACAGCTAATGATCGCATGACCTATAGCTAATTGGAGAGCTATGAAGTGAAGCATGCTGTGAGTAGCTACATAATGTGGGAAAACTTGTGGGGATATTTCTCACAAACCGAACTAAAATTATATAGGAAATATATACAAATTATAGCAATTTTTAGATGCAATAACTCAAAAACTATACTTTGATTGGGTCAGATTTGAGATTTATCTTACTTTTATTTATTGAAAGTAGTTTATAAAACTTTCAAAATTATTAATAAATTGGAGAAAAAAAAAATTATGTAAAAGAGTGAGAGCTGGACTTTGAACAAATTTCGGGAAGGTCTGTTGGAATCAAACGGAAAAAGTCTTTATAACTGAGCAAATTTCGGGGAGGTCTGTTGGAATCAAGGGACAAAAAAGTTTTTATACTAGATGGGTTGTTTGACTCTAAATTTTTATGAACCATCTGTAAATAAGACACATACAGATACGCATATTGGTTTAAAGGATACCTTTAGAGAGCAGATACATACATATATAAATACATGCATACATATATGTATATATATATATATATATATATATATATATATATATATATATATATATATATATATATTATATTATATATATATATATATATATATATATATATATATATATATGCACATACATACATACATACATGCGTACTGACAGACAATTAGACAAACATTCATAAAGACAGTATTACGGAGACATCCATATTCGTCTTTGCTTTAGATCTTAAATAACCTTTACGAACATTCGAACCACATCTAACTCATAAATAACTGAAATCCAAAGCCAAGGACCAGTTCAGCAGAGACAGGAAGTTTATCAGATAATAATGAATTGTTGACAGAGAAAGATAAACATTTCAACCTCCAGTTGGAATTTCCTGGAGCATAAAGTGGAGATGTGAGGTCATACTATGGCTGGCTATGATGTAAAGCCAGATAAGGTGGGCCTATTAAATCTCATCCACTTTCTCACAAGTGCATGCTACCCTCTCACGAACAGTTGCAGCAGTCAGCTATCGGAAACCTGTACTTGGTGTATTATTGTGAAATTATGTCTACCGGTATGTCATTTCAATCAGAACGGATCAGAAAGAAGTTTAGTCGAAGAAGGTAAGTTGTGTTTAGCGGATATTATAACGTCCTCTTTATTAGATTTGGTCTTTTTGGCGGATGTGGTTTTTTGGACGGCTGTTTTTATACTTTACGTAGAAGAGTACTTTTGGACTGTCATTTTCATACTTACACAAATTATATAATGTAATAAATGAATACTGTACCCGTCACACACCCTGTAAATTGAACAGTGTAGTCTACAGATATTGAATGTTTTATGCCCCGAGGTTTAAAAGAACCGGAATCACTTCAGCTGTATTCGCTGAATGTGAACTATTGCACATGCGCAGTACTGCATCTAATTAGGTGAGGAGTTTCATGCAATTTCTCTCAGTCATATATTCTGGTTCTGCAAAGATATTTGCAATGCTATTTCTGGAGCCAAACACACAGTTGTTTTAAATCGAAAAGCTCACGACAACGATGCTATTTGGCGTGAAACCGGCACCGCTGTTGGCAAAGTTGTGGATGCGTGTGCTAACCCCTTCGGTGATTACAGAAGCGTATTTGATGTCATTTATGAACTCCAGAGGCGATCTCAAATTCCGATAATACCACTACTCATATCATTTTGTTGGATGAAATACAATAAATAATCTTTTCTTATCTTGTGTCACATGCTCAATCTATTTTAATGTTATTTTGACAAAAAACGTTATTTTAGGGATTGCACAATGTCAACGTCATGTCAGTGGCGATTTAGAGGCCTAGTGGAGGTGTAAGTCATGGGGGATAGAAGGTGTTTACCCTAGTCGGGTACCGCGATCTCAAATTCCGATAATACCACTACTCATATCCTTTTGTTGGATGAAATACAATAAATTGTCTTTCTAATCTTGTGTCAAATGATCAATCTATTTTAGTGTTATTTTGACACGAAACGTTATTTTCAGGGATTCCACAATGTCAACGTCATGTCAGTGGCGATTTAGAGACCTAGAGGAGGTGAAGAAGCTTTTATATATATATATATATATATATATATATATATATATATATATATATATATATATATATATATATATATATATAAGCACACACACACACACACCGACCATTTAACTTTGGGAGGGGGGACTGGGATTTTTGAACAAAAGCAAATTTCCGGCTCTCAAATTGCTTGAAAAGAATATTCTTGCTCGGCTTTAAAGCAAAATAAACAACCTATTATATCCAGTATAGTAGTTGAAAAAAAATATCTTGAGAGAAGACGAAAAAACAAAATATCCTGGCTCGAAAGAAAAAACAAAACCCCAACCGCCTGCATCCCCCCACCCCGAAAATGAATTGGTCAGTCCTTCAGAGCATGATCATCGAATCAATCTTACAATGGATTGTATCAGTGACTTGTAATATGACTTGGAGTCTCGTGCTTTAAATATCAGCAAGTAGCCGCATTTACATTTTTGGAAAAGGAAAAATATGATTGGTTTATAATAGAAAATAGGGCCAGAATTTTCCCATTTGTTTTGAAATAAGACCATTCTTATGATATTCCGAAATTACTTTCTATTTCATAATATTTATATATTTCACAAGCATAACAGTTGCATTGCTTTTATCGACTGCTAAATTTATGAATGAACCCTTTAAAAAACAAACCACTAAAATTGGAATCGGGGATTACGCAGAATTTGAAATGTCATATGAAAATATGCTAGCCTTAATGTGTAAATTCTCTTCCGTTTCTGCCCCCATTGAATATATGTAACATTCAAGACTGTTGGTGCATTGTTCGATATATATGCACAAATCAACTATTGCGCATTCATTTTGTTTATAAATGTCAGTTTCATACAAAAACGACCGTCGAACATGATGAGCTGGTATGTAGGAAATTGCAGAAAAGATGCTCAGTTCAGCACAATGTTTAATCAATACGTACTGTCAACGGTAACGATTTTCTAATCCACCGGTGAAAAAAAAAAAGAAAAAAAAAACAGCAAAAAAATGTCGGAAAGCTAGACACGGAAAAGGTATGTGATCGATTTCTCTATTTTATTCATATAAAGATAGCAAAACTTCTACTGGAGATAATTGCACGGAATGTTTGAACGATAAATCTTTTGATTTTTAATTTCTGCAAGAATGTATAACTCGTGGTTTTGCTGTCAAACTCATCACAATTTGACATCCATGCCGTTAAATTGGCCGGATTCACGATTTTCATTTTTCGGGAATTATTTCGAAACCTGTATCCCACTCCCATGTTCACCATGACAAGGCACATACTTTGACACAATTTTTGCAGTTCTCAAATAAGAGAAAAATTTTGAAAAAAGCTTGTATTTATTGTTGTATGGCAGTGATTTTATTACTACGGTGTGTATTGTAAGGGAAGGGGTACTAACTGTCGCGATCGGGAATCGAACTCATCTCGTCTGTCTCACAGTCAGGCGTTTTTTTATTATCTTGGACTGATCCTTGATCCTTTCCTGAATCAAAGGATGATCATATTATGATTATCCCTTCCCTAGGTAACACATCAATTGTTAATTGCTACTTCATACAGCAAGGTGGCAGCCTGGTGGTTCCATACTTTTATGAAAATGGAGTGCGTAAATAAGTTCATGTATCAAAACACCTTTTGTGATATCTCAGTTGTGTTTAAATTTACACTATCAACCTATTCCACAAAATATGAAACCATCATGTCATTCATGATATCTCAAGCTGATTCCTTCTCGTTATTATTATTGCGTTTATTCTATCTGGATTGTATTATTTATTAAAAATGAAGTTTGTTTGTTCAGTTCTACCTGATTATTGAATGCACATGTTCACAATACAATACAACACAATACATTTATTCAGTATTTCAGGCCACCGGCCCATAATACATATAAAATAGCATAATGTAACATAGGAAGAAACCGTATACAAACAACTGGTAATCTAGCTACATATATTTATTAGATCATAGTACACATCGTAACGTTTCTCTTTCTTATGAAGGCATAGTACAGAAAAGTATCTAGACTAGTCAATGTGCTAGGATTAATAGCGGACATAAGATTAAGTAAAATTTATGATTGATCTGTTATTAAGCCATCTCTGATAAAAATACTTTTTTCTCTGAGATCCTCGTATGCGTTACATACTAAAAGAAAATTATGTTCATCTTGTACAAGTCTTATACCATTCTTTTCACAATACGGACAGATTATATTAGATATATCCAAACCATGATGTCGGCCTGTCTCTATCGCTAAATTATGACTGAAACATCAAAATCTATGAATTGCATTTCTAAATTTTAATGGAAGTCCTATAGATAAAAAAAAATCTGTTCAGGATTTAAGAAAGATTCAAAACATCTGTTACTTCCTCCCGTTGATCCCATAACTTCACTATGCCATTTTTGTATCATACAATCTTGAACTTTCTGTTGAAATATCTTTATGAACAAATTAATATCTCCAACACTTTGCTCAATCCACATGAAACCGAACCCATACGAATACAGTAATTTCTTCACGTGCGTCACCCATGTAAATACGATTATTTTCATCAAGATGCTTTAACATCAGATAACAATTATAGGAATACCTGTTTTGACTCATGAATTAAACGTAGTCAAAATAGTATACACAATGTATAATAGGTAACATATAGTGGGTATATGCCACATCCTCCAAATGCATAAGCATTATTCGCTGATTGTGAAAGATGGAGGTACCGTTTACAAAACTTTTGTTGTACTTTTTCTATTACTTCTGAATATTCATAGCCCCAGACTTCTGAACCATAGCACAAATTGGTTTAACTATGCTATCGAAACGTTTAAAAATATAAAAACTACTAAAGAAGCTAAACGTACGCTGATATCTAAAATCATATTCAATATATTTCTCAACATGGGCAGCCAGTGTATGTTTGGCTATACTCCATATCAGTGTGAGGGTAAAAACTAAACCCATATATGTATTCAAGGAGACACATTCAATCAACTGACCTGTTAAATACTACTTTTCACTCTCTCTCAACATTCCACCATTTCTAAAAGCAATTATTTATGTTTCATCTAAATTGTTATTCATACATGAACTTGGCAAAATTTATATAGAATATATATTTGTTTCTGCAATACAATTATTGTTTCAGCACAGTTTGCAACATCATCGGCAATCAAAATAGCAAATATATCGTCTATGTTTTCATTTATAAAGAGGCCATGAGGACATGTTACACGTATTGCTTCAATAAGATACTTAAATAATAGGGATAATAAAATTGGACTAAGCACACAACCCTGTCTCGTGCCTGCTTGACAGGAAAAATAACCTGTTAAAACTTTAGGAGCTCTAACACATGATTTCAAACTAGCATATGTTGATTTAGGTATATACATGAATGTACCATGAATACGTTTTCTTCAGGGCTCAAAAATAACACTAATTCGCTAAGCCAAGGTCAGTGATTTTGCCGACGGATCACTAAAACCCCAGCCGTTACTAATCCGTTGGAGCTGTGAAAATTTCCGCCGGTCACTATCACAGCAGTTAACAAGTGGTCTTGTGTTGGATATATACAATAAAACACGAGACGCTATTCTCTTTGATCGTTAATTGATTGGTTTATCTTGTTCGTTGAATACCTACCATCATCCTGCACTTGATGAGGTATAATAAATCCCGTGGCGGAAATTGACAAGTATTATTCCAGTCATAGCGTAAATTAGAGTGATTATTGTCAAAACAGTCTTCGCGCGCATGGAAATAGCATGGATAATGATAAAAGACGATATAGGGTATCAGCCTAGTATTGCCCAATCGGAAAACGTCACATTGGCCGACTCAACTAATAGCCCAGAATTATGCCGGAAAACGTGTTTTAATATTTATATCGTTGTTGATTACTCTGCATCATTGCCTCAAAATTTGCGCTTCTGCTATCTGGCGATTTACTATCCATTTCGGATATCATCCCTACGCCGACTAGCTTGGTGGACACGTATGCATGTTGAAAAGTCCAACAAAATAGTTCCAAAAGAATTACGTATTTTGTTGTGATGACTTGCCAAAGTATCCACCGACCATAAATCAAGAGCAGCGTGAAATACCAGTAAGTGTCTAAAATGTACACTGATGTGCTGCAGACAAATGTGTTTGCACAAATTAGGTGAGATCGTATCTAACAACCAGCCATCATTATCAGTAAAGATTTTTTTTTTTTTTTTGGGGGGGGGGGGGAATGTGATTTATCGAACTAATGTTAAAAGTACATAAGACTTGAAAACTAATGCATCATATTTAAATATAGGCTGGATAGTCGATGGGTTTCCTACATTTTTGTAACAGATTCAGATTTAAGAAATATTTTTAATGTTTTTTTATCAATGTTTTATTTGATTATATATAGCTCTTTACATAACTATGCTAACGATAACATTTTGTCCTTTTCCTCACCGGACTTTCACAATCTGATTGACACACTTGAAACAGAGTCCAATATTCTAACTGACTGGTTCACTGCGAACAAAGTGCAAGCCAACCCTGAAAAGTTTCAAGCACTACCTCTGGGTAAAAAGACATTGAGTATGAAGCCTTTACTTAATATAATCAGTGCTGTCACAAACTGTGAAAAAATTGTTAAACTGTTTGGAATTGACATTGACTATCAACTACAATTCGATTCATGTGTAAAAAATCTTTTGTAGGAAAGCTTAAAGGCAACTATCTGTCTTGAAACGTATTGTTCAGAAGTTAGCTAGACTCAACAAACTGACAATCTTACAAACATTTATCCTTTCAAATTTCAACTTATGTCCTTTAGCCTGGCATTTCTGTAGTGACATGAACACTACTAAACATGCACACACAAAAAATACAAAAAAAAAAAACAAAACAAAAAAAAAACCAAAACAAATATAAGAATGTGATCTGAGATTTGTGTATGATGATTACACAAACAGTTATCATAAACTCTTACTTAAGGCAACAAAATGCCAACCCTAAAGGTGCGCAGACTTAGGGCCATGCCTCTAGATACTTTTAACATTTTAAATAAGTTTGCTTGCAAATGCATGGATGATTTGATATGTTTTAAACACAATAAATACAATTTTAGATATTCAAATATTTTAGATGTCAAAAGAATTACAACCCCAACATATGGCAAAAATCTTTTAGATATGCAGCTGCCATTTTTGGGAATGAGCTTCCTAATCACCTTAAAGACCAATCAAATTTTAATTCATTTACATCATTCATTTTATCCTGGAATGGTAAAGACTGTAAATGTAATATCTGCAAATAATACCCCCTAACTCTCCTGCCATGATGACGACAACTAACAAATAAAATGTGTGTTGTCGGTTTGTTTTATTGTCCTTGTCATATGTGGCATCAAGTGCCCTACTGTTAGCTCCTTTCTTTTTAAGTAAGGCATAATCTGCATCTCTGCATGCTTTTAATCTTAAATTGGAGCTTTTGCTTTCAATTTAACTTAAATTTCGACTTTAACCGATAAATTTAAGTTACCTATACCTTTTTCTTGGCTCCTTCAGATCCTAATCTGTGGTTTTTTTTAGTTACCTAAATACTAAATTCACTTTTTATTACTGCCTTTTTAAATTGCTTGCTTGCTTATATTTTAAGTTATGCGCTATGTGTTTTGTCCCATTGTATTTATGTATTATGCTGTGTTTGTATGTCTTGCAAATCATGTTTGATTTAATGATGTCTTTACCGTCTTTTTATGTCATGTCGGTAAAAAGTTCATTAGAGCTGATGTTGAATTGTTGTTTTAAATCATGCCGACTATAAATAAATCTTATCTAATCTTATCTTATGATATATGGAGAAATACTTATGTTTGCCAAAATGTTCGCGATTGGCAGATTTTCGGAAATTTTGCGTGTGTAAATTTCATGATTTTGTTTTTAAGGATCATATATAATTTTAAATTGCAAAGATCTTCACGAGTTTAAATTTTTACGATCTCTGTTCCCGTTGCTAGAATGGTGCAAATATAGATGACGCACAAATGTACCTATAAAAGGTAAATAGTGCGGCCAGGAAATTATAAAATATACAGATGGTATTGCAGAAGTTAGATTTAAAAACAAAATTATAGGTACTGTCGAACTTATGTAATTATTTCACTTGTGTTAAAGAAAAAAGAAAATATTGATGCAAATTTTTCACGGTTGGTTTACGTATGTTAAAAATACGTGTGACTGTAGAAACATGCAGACGAATAAACAACTTACTGTTAAAGCGTTCATATTATAAGAAAACTTTCTCTATGACCTTATAATTTTCTTTAGTTTGTGTTAAAAAATTAATTTAATCATTTATATTTATAAGTTGCAATTTTTACAAATCCCAGCAATGAGGGTTTTTCATTTTTGACTTTACAGTTGATTGTATACGCAGCAATAAATATTCCAGATAATATGGTCTTATTTATTTCCTTTCATTTCTTCTTGCATGTGTGTGTTTTCATGAGGCTGTTCACTTCTTCACTAAATATCAACATTTCTTGCTTCTGGAGCATTGTTGGTTCTATTTTTATTTTTTATATCACGAATGCACATTTATCACTTAGTGTTATCCTTGCCTGCCTGTCTATCAGTTCGTCCATCCATACGACTCGTAATATCTACTTTCTGGAAAAAGTAATCCCTGCAGTCAGTTTGCAGCAGTTGTAAAACCATTTTTATTTATTATAACAATGTCCTTTGAAGATTGAGAGATTTTGTAAGAAAAACGTCTGCTCTAAATTAGTTCAGATGTTAACCAGGTCAGAGGTACGCAATTTTTCCGCATACCTTCAGAACCTGCAAAAGAATTTCGATGAGGTTGAACAATACAAATCCAATAAAAAAATTTTTTAAAAAGTTACCCCGAGTCAAAATCTCTGAAGGGAGTAGGAAAAAATGTTCGGTATTTTAGTTTCGTCTTGGTGTCCTTCTGTCTATACGTCCGTCTTTATGTTCCTTATAAACCCTAAAACTTTTTACCGTTCATGCATGAAAAATCTTAATATTACTTCATCTCCACAATATTCCATACAGGGATACACATAAGGGGTAACAGGTCAAAACGTACTTAAGTCAAAACGGACTCAAGCCAAAACGTCCTCAAAATGAAACCGTATCCAAGTAAAAACATACTCAAGTGAAAACGTACCAAAGTCAAGTCAAGAAATACCGAAATTAAAGCAAGTTCCGAGTCAAAACGTAGCAAGGCAACATTCTGAGATTCGGACATTTAATGCTTTAGTTTCGTATGTTACAAGTTTCGTATATGAGTTGATACTACTTCTTCATAAGTTGTGAATAGGCAAGGCTTATTTTAGATTGATTTCATTGATCACCTTTACAAATTTATTTAAGAGTCTAATGTACTTCATAAGAATGACTATCATATTTTTAAAGCATGTCACTTCCTAGCTGACTTGATATTTAGTGTCTAAGATAATGCTTCCAATTTGAATTTCAGTCTCATGCTGGAATAATATTTGATTGTTTCAGACAACGCTCTGATTTGGTGAGTTGGTTCCTCAAGTCTTTGTAGCAGCCCAAATGCGTCTAAATTTGTCACTATTCAGGCTAGACATTTCCATTTGGGTTGCAGTGGTTTAAAAACTTCTAAATAAAGAAGAGGAATAAGATTCATACTTGTTCAATTCCAGGCGCCTTCTCAACTGCTACTCATTCGCAGTAGTCGTGGCGATTTAGGTCTGATTCCTTTGGGAAACAGGATAAATAGCAAAAGATGCAATTTGATACCTAACTAAACAATTATTTTCCACTGTTATAATTTGGTCTCAAAATATTCAAATGGCGTCATTAAGATAATACGGAGACAAAGAAAAGAGCAGGAGTTTGATTAAATAGCTTTGCAAACCAAGTGACTCAAATGTGTTGTAGAATCTTACCCAGATTTTACGTCAAAATTGCAACACAATTATCAATAATATGTTTTAAAAAAGACAAATAAACTTGACACCAATTTGTAATCTCTTCCATGGCATGATCAAACTGATGAATATTATATAGGTGGACAGATGTAATCTCTCCTGACTATTTTAATACTTAAATACCTCAAAACGTTCTTAGCAAATTATGATGGAATTTCCAATGACTTTCTTTTCTTTAACGAGAAACTTCCCAACTTTGAGTGTATGTTTTGAAAACACAACATTTCAAGTGTGACTAGTGTTATGCCTAGGGGTTAGAAATAGTAACAAAAGAAAGAACGACTCAAACAAGCTTTCACAATTTATAAAATATAAATTTAATTTCCTAAAATATTAAATATTTCAAACAAACAAAGTGAAAGAATTAAAAATAACTTACAGTTTAGAAATTCCTAAATAATCCTAAATGTCCTATTGAATTTTGATAATCCGGAAGTTAATCCAAAGTATTCCGAATGAAATGACTAATGTGTTGATGTGCTACAAGACACAGTTTTAAATCCAAATGTTATTAATCCCAGGTAAACTCCTGTGAATGTAGAATATTGTTAAGTTCCTTGAAGAATAGTACGTAAATCGAAAATGTACTATGTAGATAATAAATTTTCACCAGCTGATTTTACAAACAATAATAATCTTCCTCAATAACCTTATGATTCTGGAGAACTGCAAAGAATGCCCATTCAGTGGTTATATTGGCCTCATATAGTCTCTTACGGCGTAAAAGATAATTTAAACTTCTAATACTACGACTTAGAATGAGTTCTGTCAACAACCTTCTTTAACCAATCAGAATCTAGGTCGCGCATGTTACTGCTTGTAGTGCCTTTGCACTACAATTAAAATACCTTATTGCAATCAACAAGATGTTGACATAGGATTCAGGTCATAAAATCTGCACGCGCGTACCACATGAATTCACCATTGTGGGTTAAGCTGACGGACATAATTATTGATTTTCCCAGGACATAGCATGACTCATGTAAACATGTTGAAGCACATTGTACTTTACAAATAGCGTAGGCTACTGAACTAAGAAATTATAATACAATGATTATAAACCCAAATGAAAACTATTATAATTTAAAGATAATACATAATGCTGTAACAATAGTGAGATATAATACAATAAGTCAGATATAATGGAGCTATTTTAATCGATTCAACATTTTTGTAAATCATTGAAAGTCTAATCCTCATTGCTGCTAAAATTATCCACCTAAGTATGTAAAAGTGTTTCAGAATCTTCCGCGGGTTTTGTCTTGAAAACTGGAACAAAATTACCATTAATCTGCGTTGAAAGAGACGGTTAAAGTTTACAAATATTGTAACTTCTCCTATCACATCATCAAAACTCATGAATGTCAATTAGCTGGGCGGATGTTATTTCCCCTTAATATTTCAATACTTATATGTCTCAAAATGTTCGCAACGGTTTCTGATGAAATGTTTACTGTCATTTAAGTCAAGATGTACTCTATACATCTTACCTTTAAGTGCTACTTTCGTGGCGCTTCAGTAATTAATTTTTTAAATTGTGTAATATTAGTTATCGACTGAATACAGGTTAAAAGGCTTGGATTCAGAATGGTCCCACCAAGTGTTCATGTAAATGTTTGATTCCTATTGCAATTTAGGCATTATTCTTCCACCTAGATTTAAAGTTGGAAAACTTGAATACAACTTTAATGGTGATCTTATAGTTAACGTTTTCAGAATCGGAGATTTTCCTATCAATAGATTCAAGATCTTTCTTAGCTTTATTTATGGTCATAATAAGGTATGTGCTACACTTGTGTTGATAATGTTTGGAGTTGACATTTACACAAGCTGCCTCAAATGTTTCCACTTGTCAAGTTCACTTTGTTCTTCATGTAACAATTGTAGGGTGATAAATTACACTCGCGTCTCTAAATATTTGAAATGATATTTGAAGTTGGTCTGTTTTTAACTTAATCACAATTAACTGTAATATTATTTTAAATAATGTCGAACAATGTTTCTTTCATTTTCATTGTCTATATTCTTTGTATTGACGTAAAATGTAATTGTTATGTACGAACTTTATAAATTTCTATAAGTAAATTTCTATTCGGGGAAATTCTGCGTATATTGTTCAATAGAGGCACACCTGTGTGTTCTGTTTTGTGACAATTGTATCCAAGGCTAAAACATACATCAATATTCCGATCAATATGTAAGAAAACAAAAACACGTTTTAAAAGTTTATATTGGTATATAAATATGTTCCCTCCGATCTAATGCTGAGATTTTATGAAATTCAAATTTTATGTAAATCATTTAAAGTGGAATTTTCAATGCTGCTAAGGCTATTTAATCTTGCAAATGTCTCGCAGGATCTTCTACAGCTTTATACTTCAAGATTACAAGAAATTACAAAAAATTTGTGTTAAATTTCAAATTTATTTAATCTCTTATATGATGCGATCAAAACTCATAAATATTAAATATCCGATCAAAAAGTTGTTGTCTTTCCTGAATATTTTAAAACTTTAAAGAAATCTTAAAAAGTTCCTATCGGATTGTGATGGAATTTTCACTGTTATTTGTGGGAAGATGTCTTCTTTATTGTTATGCTATTGTTAGACTATTTAATATTAAATATCGACTGGAAATATGTTACAAGGTTTCTCTTTATAAAGGTTACCTCTAAGTACTTGATGAACAAGGTTTTGTTGATATTATATTCTTTTACTTTTTATTTATGGTCCCAATAAAGCACATCTCGTACCTTTGATGAGAACGTTGGGATTTCGATATTTAAAAAGAATACCTTGAATGTTACCATTCATGTTTACTTTGTTCTTTACATTTGATGGTCTGATAAATTACACTCATGTCTCCGCAAGAGAAGTGTAATAAATTACACTCACGTCTCCACAAAGTTTAAATGATATTTGAGGATGGTAATAGTCTGTTTGTTAAGTAAGAGTAATCTGGAACGTCTCCAAGGTAAGTGTTTAATCTATATGGTTGATTTTATACATCGATGCCCGTTGGATGTCTGATCAAATAAGTCTGAATTCACCTAGATCATGACACAAAAAGATGATTTTTTTTTAGGAAAAACTCTTTTCTTTAAAAAATCTTAATATTGCTTTGATTTAATGATAATAATTTGCCTTTCCCCAAAAATGTTTTTACTTGTTTTTTTAACATCTGACTTAAAACAAAATGGCGCATTAAATTTATGGATTTACTGAATGTAGAAATTACATGTTAGAAATTTTCATGTGATCGATTCCCGAAATGTGCACCTCTTTGTACTGTCTACATATAATTATAACCAAGGTTAACCCATGCTTACTCATAGGTCGGAACATGGGAGTCAGTGTAGCACTAAAATTATCAACTGGAAAATAAACAAATGTTACAATGTCACTTATTGACGTTATACTGGCATTACCCAACCTAGCCACCGTTTTAAGAGAAACGTAGGCATGACACCAGACATGAAAATATGACTGTGTTTTTAAAGGAAGTCAATGGCATTTCGTATGTTCCGGACAGTAACTGGAATAGCACTGATGTTATTGAATGATACACAGAGAATGCAGGTTTCTCTAACTTTGGTTTCGGTGTATTTATTTTTTTGCTGGCAAATGGGTACACTTTTCATAGCCTAGGCATTAGGAGAAATTAGACATAATGAATGACGCAACAGTTTTCGAGCTCATCCTCTTTGTTCTTTCCATCATTACTTGGAGAAGTTCCATGGCAAAAAGGACATATTTTCATGTAGACGATAGTTATGACATGTACATTATGACGGGCTATTTTTACAGCTTTACCTTTTTTGATGCTTTGCATTTGTAAAAATGAACAATGGAACAATGAACAAAATTAAAAGCTGAATACAATTCAATTTTAGATTCAATTTTTAATAGCTTTGCTAAATATTATGGCGTTCATTTCCCTCTTTAAAGCCAGCATTTATGCATATTTAGCGACTTAGTTCAAAAGAATCAGAACATTTCGTTTAAGTTTCATTAGAGGATGAGCCTGGCACTCGTGAAGCTTTTCTTTTGGTAGCTATTATTGTTAAATAGGTTTAGAGCACTGGTGGAGCAAAGACCACATTCAAGTTTAATTTCCAAAAGTTTTTCTGGTATAGCTTAATCTCATTGACAAATAATCTGTGATGTCAAAAGTTGCTTAATCTCATTGACAAATAATCTGTGCTGTCAAAAGTTGCTTAATCTCATTGACAAATAATCTGTTCTGTCAAAGTATCAGGATACTATTACCCAGATAATATAACTGAGCTGAAACACGTCTTGTACTTCATTTGTACGACCTAACTCACTTATGTATTCACTTAATGTTTATAAAATTTCCACAGCTGTAAGATTCAATACACAGTTTTGTTTGATGTCAGATATAAAACAAACCAATTAAGAACATGTATGCGGAAAAGAAGTTCTTTATCCTTATATCAAAGTAATACTCCTTTGGTTTTTTTTTTTTTGTTGTTTTTTTTTTTAAAGAAAACAGTCTTGTGTCACATTCCAGGTGATTTCTGACTCATTTGATCAGACACGCGTATCAAATAGATAGAATAAACACATACCTTGGAGACGTACCTGATTAACCTTGCTTAAAAAGCAGAATATTTACCATCCTCAAATCTCATTTAAACTTTGTGGAGACGTGAGTGTAATTTATTACAGTTCACACGCAGTGACATGAGTGCACTTTATTAAACTATCAAAAGTGAAGAACAAAGAAAACATGCCGAATGGTAAGGCATGATTATGTTTAAATGTCGAATCCAGAAGTTCTCAAAAAAGGTTCGGGACGTGCTTTATTGGGACCATAAATAAAAATATTTTAAAAAATATTTCAGAGTTTATCAAGGACTATTTAATTGTGCTTGCATTTCCTGCTAAAAAGTCTCTTAAGCAAAATACATCTAATACTTCTTGTTACGACTCTAGGTCTTAAAAATATATAACAGAAAGAAAGTGAAACCAACAATGTAAGTAATATCAACAAACAATTTATTTATCTACAATACAATGTGAAATTCAAGAGATACTCACAATATTGAGAATCAAATTCCAAATAATCCTAAATGTCCTAAACACAAGTCCAAAAATAGAGAATGTTCCGAATGAGTTCTAATAGTCTTGAATGTCCTGATATAACACAATGATACAATCCAGAATTTCTTTGAATGAGTTCGCAAAATTCCCAAGTAATGTATTAATTCAAACATCAATGAGTACTTTAGTAATTCTAATGAATATTAAATAAATAATTCCTCTCGAATTATATCTTATTTCAACGGCACAATGTAAAATCTGATCACAAATGGATTCTCACAGTCTGATCTAAAACAGGAATTCATTATTTGTTTACCAAATTCCTATTTAAACACATTTTCACTTGACCTATATCAGCAGGATGTGAAGCAATAAAAGGGAAAAAAACACAGTGTAACTGTAAATAAGACTGGCCTTGAACTCTAATGCTTGTAAACATTCTGTTTACTAGTGACCAGAATCTAAAGTGCAACTTACCTTCATGGACAAGATTTAAACACTCATTAAAGATTAAATATACATAACAATCTAACATCGTGCATTACCAATGCTTGTTTGCTTCTGTAACCTTTCCCACAACATAAGCAACGTTTAATGTCTGACGCAGCATTACATTTCCCCTTGTCCCCAGAGGGCCATTTTTTACTCAAGACCAAAAACAATTTATAGGGAGAGTGGGCAATATCACGTTAGAGAGACTAATGTTAAATGCCCCTTGTCTCCATAGAGTCACATTAAATGTTAATCCTATGGACATTTTAACGTGGAATTTCCATTTTCCCCCAAGTGCGACATTTTTTAAATGGCGACCGTAATGTTAATTCCGGTTGTCCCCCGTGCGCCATTTTTGTCCCCCAAGTGTCACACTGTACTACTCTCTGTCCCCCGCATTTCGTGTCCGGTCCATAACTTTTCAATGGCATCAGTGATTTCGATGAAACTCTGCACATATATTTATTTCTACTAGACAATGTGTGTCACGTACGAAAAACGCAGACCCTCGGTCATGGTTACTTACGGGGTTCAAATGTCAATATATGGATTTTCGTGTCAGGTCCATATCTTTTTAATGAAACTTTGTACAAATGTGTATATTCACTAGGTGATTTGATGTATACAAAACCAAGACCCATGGTTCCAATCTCAAGGTTAGAGACGAGGTTGAAAGGTCAACATAGATTTGTGATGAAAAACTTTGCGTAAATATGTATCTTAATTAGACAAGGTCACATACACGGTTCAAAGATCTACGGAGGGGTTTTAGTGTCCACATATAACGTTTTAATAGATTATGGGATTTCAATGAAACTTTGCACCAATGTGTATCTTTGATAGACGATGTATCGCATACCAGACTCAGGTCTGCGTCCACAAGGTTGAGATTAGATACGGAGTTCAAAAGGTCAATTGAGGATACTTTTGTCAGCTCGATACGTCTGCTAACATAGATCTGCCACAACAACTGATTGCATGAAACATTTCCTTGACTGAACAAATTTTTCTTTCATTTAATACTTATGGGTGGAGACTTTCCTGTCGAATAGACACGTTTGTAGTTTATGTTAGAATATCCTTTGCTAATTTGGACAAATATAAAGTGATCTTATTACAAAAATAAGTGCTCATTTTTGTAAATGGCTCACGTTCGAATGGAAACAATAATTTTTCTTCTTAACTGTTTACATTTTTTTTTAAAAATGTTTTTGATTTTTGTCTTCTTGCAGTCGTGAACTATTTTGGGTCCTTGCCTCATTACGTCTTTTTTATGACAGAATGCAGATTTAAAAGAGATTAATTTGCTGAAACTTAATACTTGAAGTAACTGTAAAATTACTTTAATCATACAGTCAGTGTTGAATCTGAGCGTGCATTTGTAATATTTTTTTCTATTTTAGTACCCCATTTTAGAAGAAGAATAATCAATATAAAAAAATTGTTTTAATTGATTTTTCAAAATTAATTGTGATAAAAGGCCTTAATGGTTTAAAAATCGTGTATGCAATGAATCCTATTTTGTGACTCTTTTTCAAATATGTTCGGATTTTTTAAAAGCATTAGTACTGCACAAATTAACCTCAGTTCGGATGCATTCAGACTAATTACATCTTTGTACAAATTAACCTTCTTTCAAATCTGTTCGGACCACTAAAAATATATTCGAATTATTGAATCTTCGAGACCAATGAACCTTTTTCAAATAAATTCGGACCAAAGAACCTTCGGACTTGTGAACCCTTTTTCAAATATTTTCGGACTAATGAACCATCTGACCAATGAACTCCTTGTTGTCAAATACATTCGGACTAACGTACCTTCGGACTGGTCAACATTTCAAAGTTTTTTTTCAAAGTTATGAACCCTTGGATCAATGAATCTTATTTACCTCTATATTCTTCGAACCTACGAACCTTCGGAACAATGGAACTTTGGGCTAAATTTTCGGAAAATATAGTTCTTGTCCAAATATATTTCGGACTTATGAGCTTTCGGACAAATGAACATTCGGAACATCGAACAGTTACCATTTCACTAGTGACTCAAGCTGATCAGCTGCATAAATCATCAGGCCAAAGCCGAACTGGCGCAAATTATCACGGTTGACTGTATGCCTATGACAATACACTTTACTTTTTATCTGGCTAGATAAATTGCAAGATAAGTGTGTCAAATTTATATTATAATTTAGTTTTAATAAATTGCAGATATGTTTTGGTATGGTAACGTTTAGAACTATGCATATTTTTTCTTTCATGAGTACGTTTTGACTTGGGTACGTTTTGGCATTCATAGGTACCTTTTGAATTGGGTACGTTGCGGTTTAGGTATGTTTTGACTTGATTACGTATCGGTCAAGGTACGTTTTGACCATAAATCGTCCGAAACCACAAAATGTGTCTACTATGAATAAAATAACAGAGAATACACCAATACGAGTCCTAACGACTATTACTACAATAATAGTAATATGGGATTTTCTTTCCGTTTTTGTGTTCTTTTTACCTTGTGGAAGGGCGTTGCTTGTTTCTAGTCTGTGGGAGGAAGACATTTGCAATCTAATCGATCATGTTATGCACCAAAAATAGACAAATTAAATCGACGAGTGTGGTTTTTATTCATTGTGCTCATACTTTCAGAATGTTCAAATGAGAACTTCAACATTTTAAATCCCATTAATACTACAGGACAATCAATAACTAATCGAATATGAATGCGTCGCTTCAAAATCTGATAAAATAATTCATTTTACTAACTTTCACCATAGACGGACTTAATGTCTACTCCCCTTTTTTCGTTCATTTTTACGTTGACCATCAATTACCAGGATTAGTTTACGCTCCGAAAATGTAAACTTTTGTGCCGAAATAATTATAATGATTAATTACAAATATATCTTGTGTAATTCTACTTTAATAGAGTAATTTTTGTATCCCCCGGTGACTCGGGGGTGTAGATTAGGCCCGATACGCCTTCTCGTATGTCGTAAGAGGCGACTAATGGAATCAGGGGCCGCAGTTGCTCAGTAATTGGCGTGCCTGACTTGTGATCGAAAGGGTGCAGGTTCGATTCCTATCATTGGATCAGCTCTCATCAGCTACCGTGGTGCTTCCTTGGGCAAGACACTTTACTCCAATTGCTATTGCTGTGCCGTAAAACACCAAACCAAACAATGTCATTTTTGTTTTGGAATATGTTTTATCAATGTTTTAAAAACTTAGTCGGGGATGACCTCCATCTCTCTGTTTATGTCTCCTCATAAACAACTTTTGGTGGAGATGTAATATTCCTTGTAGAACAGTCAACTCTTGTTACAACGACGACGCTCGTGTCCAGACATTTTGTCGTAGTAACGAATATGTCGTTTTGAGGAGGAGGTCTTTAATTTAGAAAAGTGGTCCTTGGTTGGCAAAGCAATGTAGCAGTGAGAAGAAATGACTCAGAAATAGAACTCTATGTTATATACTTCATATCTAATTTTATCTTAATTATTTTTAAATACTATACACATTTTCCTACTTAAAAAACTCATTTTCTAACAATGGCATGTGTATATGTTATTCTCTGGCATATTCCAGGAAAAAGTAAAATCACAAGGAATGACAAAGTCGTTGTAAAACAATATATGAAGAAATATGCATGTTTGTTACGGGGAAATTGCTGTCATAGTCGGAACCTGAATATTCCGTAATAAAGATCACATTTACCATTGAACACGTTTGTCCTCATCAATTTTCACACAGAACGCAAATATTCCGTTGTAATAAATGTTATTTCAATGAGAATTGACTTTATAATGTGACATCTGTCAACGATCTGAGAGAAGGTTATCTTTGTTTACCTCCAGATACATTAGTATGAAAGAACATATCATATTGCTTTAGAATTTTATATACAACATTTTTTCAATTCATTGACTTATAACGCATGTTTCAAAGGTAGCATAAAACTGATTGAATTCAGCTTCGCTGCTGGCTTGATCTCTGTTTAATTTTTGTCCCTACATAACAAGAAATCTATCGCAGCTAGGAGTACATTGCTATGGAAACAGCAACCAACAGTGTAAACATGTCTCAATTTCGCTGTTTGTTTTGCAAATGAATATTCTTTTCAAAAAGATCAACAAACGTTTTAAATAGTGATATTGTTAATATTATGCACAAAGAGGAATAGCTAAACACAATTACTGAATACAAACATGAAATACTGACAATTTTCAAAATCTAGTAAGGCAAAGACTTGACTTCGATGTGAGACCATACATATGAAGTCCAAGATGAAATATAATACCATTGTAGTACATGGATAAGCATGGACATATCAGATGAAAGAGAAATTAGAACTCTGATATAATCATTGTATTCATTTCTCTTGACGTTTTAGAGAAAATTGTGGAAGAGTAGGACTTCGGAGTATAAATTGCATGTTTGCTACATTTCAGGTTGCGCGTTGCATGATATACACACAATTAATTTGTTTCAATGCACCTATGTTTGTACCACACCCTCAAGATAAGTGAAGGTAACTGTGATCTATATTTCAGCTTTTACTGGCTTTGCTTAAGGTGTTATGTTTATCTCATGACCACATGGGTTTTGGCATGCTATACGTAAACTTTCCTACATACACTCATGAAACTTGACGAAGGGAAGCATCTCGACAAATATTTCACCCATATTGCAAAATGAGATCTATTTTTCACCATTATTTCATGCTTCTGTGACCTTGTGAGATTTGTGCTTAAACTTAATTTGGTGTGTGCTGTTCAGTTTATGTTTATTCAATGGTATACTTTCCACATTTATGACTAGACATTCGTACGGTGATACGTTACTTTTAGTAAGTAAAATGTGTATTGTACACGTGAATGCGTAGGAATTAGAAGAGTGAACTGTATGAATTTCAGCTGCAGTGGCTAATCAAGATAATTACTGATGCATGAACTATGCCTGTAACAGTGGTCATACTGGTTATCACTCCAGAAGTACTGACAGTATGTGATTTCCACCCTGTAAAATCTGGCTTCTAGGGTGGACAATAATAATAGTTTCTGAAACTGACTTTATTAACATTGATTTGAGAAGAAATAAAGAAGAAGAAAAAATATCCTTTGGTTTTTATAAATTCATTATGGTTCCTCTGTTTTGATATCACAGAAATAAACGGTCTTTATTGTTGTATGTATTTTATGCCATGTCACAATGGCCAACATTTTGCACGTCACGATCACTTTGGCATTAACCTATTTTCTGCATGGCACCTGGAGACTACGAAACATTTCGCAGAGGCGAGCTATGCAATCGGTAATTTAATTCTGGTTGTAAAAGAGTTATAAAAACACAAAATCCTATCATTCCAAATTTCCACGTGTTATTTATATATTGAACGATGCGTATTTCGTCGTTTCACCCAGCATCTTTTCACCTCGGAAACGCCTGATCGCGGTCATGATTTTACCTAAAAATGAGGGTCCTTTGAGATCATTGTAAATGCATCGTGGAAAAGTAAGAAGTATCATTTATGTTCATCTCAATTGTTTTTTTACCCATTTCGACGAATTCGTAATGCCTGGCCATAGAATAACACAGAAAATTCTCTCTCTCTCTCCCTCCCTCCCTCCAGCCCCCCCCCCCTCTCTCTCTCTCTTATAGTATTAGTCCATGAACCACGGGCATGAACCACGGGGCTGTAAGTTATCTGTAGTATATCTACATATCTACAAAGTCTTGAGCAAGTGCAAAGAGTTTTCCCCTAAATCCTGCCGGGAAAACTTGTACTTAATTGGCTATTATTCTTGTGGTACCACTTTTCATGGATTCCGTAGTTGGTATAAACTGCGAATATAAAAACCCAATGAGCAATTATCTAATAATAAAGATAACAGTACCCCAAAACAGTCAGAGGCATATACACTAATTCATACATTGACGAAAAAGTCTTTTTTTTTCTTCTTTTTTTTTTTGCAAAAGCACGGAATTTGATACCCACGAACATTTATGAAGTCACATTATTATGGACACCTCTGTAGTATTTTGAAGTGGACTTTTGTAATAGTAAAAATAACGGCAATTTACTGCAAGCCAAAAAAAGTATTAACAAAAAACATTACTATAAATATGGAGACGCTGGCTGTTGACCAAGATATATTCGTTCAGTGCATGCCGGATTTATAGACAGATTCAAACACTGTAACCGATTGCCTGTCTTCAAAAATAACTCACTCTAATTTCACGGGTGGGTGGTTGGTTGGTTGGTTGGTTCGTTCGTTCGTTGGGTTGTCCTTGCATTTTTATATTAAATGAATAAACTGAGAACAATAAGAATTTGGGGGGCAGGAGTATTTTTTCACTCTTGTAAACCTACAGAAATGTGAGTTACAAATGACATTTTACATATTAAGAATCAAATTTCCAAATAAAGAAAAGCTCTGCAATCCGTAAGTCGCCTACTAGTGTTGTGATATCAATATTACGTCAGACATTGCTTCTTCGTAGTAAATCGCCGTTCGCTGTATGATGGGTGATACAGTTTCATGAAACATAATTTAATATTTTATTTTGACGGATGCGAAAATCCCGAATGTCTTCTAAAGGTGGCATTAAGAGTGGTACATCGAATTTTGTAACATCCATATTTATTCAGTACTCAAAACGTCCAAAAAGACTGACCATACAAACCTAGGAATCAATTCATCCATGTAGTTTATGAGTCTTAAGTTAAGGATACTCTGAATTTCTAAGTTAGCCACCAGGGCCTTGCTTAATGAAGCAACGTAATTTTGCCAACAGATGTTTCGTAAGTTTTAAGTAAGTGTGTTTCACAAAAATATCCGTAGGAAAATATCGTACGTCTAAGAAAAACTTGATGGTAAGTCACTCTTTTGTATGGGAGGTAGGTAATAACTCGGTAAAATGTAATAGGGTACTGCAAGATAATTACAAAGGACGGCAACGAAGATGTCGACGACAAGAACAACAATAACAGCACAATGGCCAAACAAATATCGGTCAAAGCATGCCTTGACCTATTGGCCATACTGAATGAAATATAGGTATTATTTCTGGTTAAAGAAGATAGGGTGCCTGGGTGTGCATTAACGGATTTATGATTTTGCTGCCCCTAGGCACTATCAGAGTTGCCGCACCCCCACCCACCCGCCCCCGAATAAAACAAAGCCTTAAAACCAGATCCTTTAAAGACATTTACGCCTTTAAATAATAGAAAAATGTAACTATATATATATATATATATATATATATATATATATATATATATAAATTTAATACGAAATAAAAACATTTTTTTTAACAAAGCCGGATTTTCATACTTTAAAATCTGCCGTTTCCCGAATTGTGCCGCCCTAGGCAGCTGCCGTGTCTGCCTAAAGGTAAAACCGTCACTGAGAGAGAGAGAGAGAGAGAGAGAGAGAGAGAGAGAGAGAGAGAGAGAGAGAGAGAAAGAGATTGTCGAGCTACAAGTCGATGAATATACAAAATTTAACTTACTTGTTGAAGGAAACGGCTAAGCCATACTTCTTTATTTGTCTATATCAAAATGGTTATCTAATCACTTCACTATATTTATCAACTTTTATTTCCTTCAAATACATGAATGTACTTTGAGGTCCGCAGGTTGTAGTTTCCAGCGACAAACCAGCATAGTCCACCATTATATATGGGAAGGTAAATTCGACGTTAATGCAATCCTATGCGTTATCTACATCCTTCCGAATTTATTGGATCTGCATTGCAATTCAAAGAATAAAGTTTTAATTGGGTTTTAATTGGACCTTTTACTTCAATTGTTTCCATTGTAAGACCAAAATCTTTTAAAAAATGCACAATTCGTTCGTGCTTTAACACCCCCTCCATGTTTATAGGCTCGTCAAACCTTGGAATAAAATTACCGGTACATAGTATTCAGTAGGGGTGAAACGATACGCCTCTGCCACGCATCGATACGATTCTCGATACACAGCCTACGATACGATACACTATCGATACACATATCAACTTGATGGTCTTTTCATGTACTTATTATGTACTACGGATGTGTGTGTGTTTGTGGATAAATTGAGTGTATTTCCAGTATGCAGATTACAAACAAACATAGACTTATCATCTGTTCATATGCCATTCTCATCCTTGACAAGATTTTTAAAAAATACTTCTAAACAGACTAGCTGCTCCATTCGATCATATGCATGACTCATCCTGGTCACCACGCCCTTTGTTTTACATTGAATGAATGTTTTTAAAACATCTTAATGCCAGTTTCATGTCTTCACTTAAATTTTGAAGAGATTACGGTGTTATCTTCAAAACAGAAGAAACAGTGCAATTTCCTTGTGCAAGGAAATTCTTATCTAGAACAAATCCTAGTGTGGGAGCGGAGATGACTAATAGCCAAATCCTTCACATTGTACTTCCTGCAGATGCAAATCAACTGCCGCGGCCACAGACATTTGCTTCTGTCAGTGAAAAAGGAAATTATTGATAACACCCACTCCCTTTCTACAAATTGACGAGGTGGCTATAACTCGTGCGATTTGGAATCTGCCCCCTTGCCGATTCTGTGCTATTTTTTTTTTATCCCATCGGCAGGTTCGGTCGCTGATTACATATATCAGCGTAAAAGGAGATATTCCAAACATATTCCCCATGTACGATTTAAGTACTTTACACATATCATTTAATAATCACTTTTGGGTGAAGTTTCTATGTTGCTTTGTATCTATTTGGATAGAGTTTAGATGTCAATATTTCCGATATGTCACGCAGTGAACACGCTACATTTAGTTATGATTGGTGGTTATTGTTTTACTACGGACTTGAACAAGCAATAACCACTAATCAGAATTGCATGTAACACTGCGTGACACACCGGATGTGTAGCCTTCAATTTGATCCAAGTAGACAAGATGCGATGCAACAGATAAATTTCGCGTAAAAGTGGTTTTTAAATGATCAGTAAAGTACTTAAATCATACATAGGGAAGAAATCTTCAATATCTTCTTTCCGTTGATATATGTTATCAGTGGTTGAAGATGCAGACGAGATAAACTAATTAGCATGGAATTGGGGCGGGAGAAGGGGGCAGATTTCGAACCACGTGAGTTAGTCACCTTGTGTTAATTTGTAGAAGGCGAGTGGGTGTTGTCAATTGCTTTTATTTTTTACTGACATGAGTGCATGTCGGCTGTCTCAGATGAATTCTCAATTTAAAGAATGAAAAGGCAAATGACTAATAATTATTCACAACTGCTGAAGATTAAAGTAACTTGCATAGAGTAAGTATCGTTTGTATCGATTCTTTCCATCTTGTATCGATATGGGAATCGATATAGAAAAAGTATCGATACATCGATATATCGATTAATCGTTTCACCCCTAGTATTCAGTGGGGCGTGATATAATCCATTTCTTTAGATCGGGGATCGTCTCAAAAGGATCTCTCTCTCTCTCTCTCTCTCTCTCTCTCTCTCTCTCTCTCTCTCACACACACATACACACACACACACACACACACTCTCTCTCTCTCTTAATAAGTTCTCTCAACACAAGTTAATTTTAGTCACTATGTCTCATTAATATTTTAACTATATAAAAAAATCCAAATGTTATTTACATAATAATACATTAATGCAAATAAATAAAATTGAATAAACAATTTGGTTCATGTCTCCAATTATTAGATTCAGATCCATATAAACCATGAGTCGTTTTATCTTCCTATCTATTGTGTCCACTACAAGTTCTGAAAAGGTTACGACATAACTTAAACTTGAGAAACTATATTTGTGTTTGCAAAACATGTATGCTATCCACTGATGAAAGTTATCAAAATAAGTACATGACAATGAGTGTGATGAATCAGGTACATATGTATATAAACAAGTCAACTGGATTTCATTTGCCTATGTCAATCAGTGAGGGCATATTGATTTGGTTCAGCCCATACGTACGTCAGTACATCTTTAAGTATGTCTGTTTTGACAAGATTTTTAGCAACAGTGGACAAGAACCAATCAACGTATACAAATGAATTGTGCTAGCTTTTTTGTATACATACGTAGATGACCTTATTAGATTTTCAGGTCATTGCAGCAATCTTTTATTTATTTTTTTACAGTTTAAAACTGTTTGGAATTGGTCATTTAAAAAATAAAACGAAACATTGTTAACAAGATTAAACATAAACCGCTTGAGGCAGAAAAATGAAATTTAATAGTCATACTTCTATTCGTATGTAGATGACCTGTTAAATTGTCCTGAAAATTCCATGAATTTGTTTGTTTATTTAAATATTTTTTTTTACAAATTTTTTGAACTTTTTGTATCTCTACTTTTTGAATGAAAACCTTGTTTGAACGATTGACAAAAACCACTTGAGGTCGACAAAGGAAAGAAAATGTTTCGCTTTTCTCATTGTTATCTGAATAAAGCCGAGACAATAAATAGATAAATAAACAAGTGAAAGTAGCACATATACTCTTCCCGCATCATTGACCTGGAGGCATAGAAGTCCCGTGGAAAAGATAATCATTTCAATTTTTTATTTTGAACAGCATTTAACCAACCTAAAGTATGCACGTTCATTCCGTTGATGGAATATTAGTCTGTTCACTTGGATGTCATACAAGACACATTTTTCTTTTTCTTCTTTTTGTGTTTTTTGTTAACATTATCTTTGTAAACCAACGCACTTGAAAAAAAACTGCATATCAAGATCAAATGCCATAGTTAGGGTCTATGAAATAAAGAAAGAGTAATTAGGTAATGTTTAGATATGTCTGATTGTCCTGATCGAATAAATATAAAATTTAATTATAAAAGAAATAATATATATTGACTTGTACAAAAACATTCAAATCTGTTCAGTAAATACATGAAGCAAATGATAATTATTTAGAAAAAGGGAAGAGCACAATTCTTCTGCAGACAGTTACAAAACGGAAAAAGTGGCCCGAATAAAATGTAATTTAAGCTTTAAATATAATTAAAGTTTTTAACAAACTTTTACATTTTATCTGTTCTCTTGGCTGCTAATTTCCGCCGCTATTCGAGGGATTACCACGCTGTTTGATAATGAGTATTACCAGAATTCTGTGTACTCGAGTAAACAGGCATCTGCGTAAATTTGGACACTGTTATTTTAATGTTCCGTTGAAATTATTTCAATCGAATGTTATTAACATGCACTGTGCATCCTAAGGTCAAATTTTACGTGATGTATGCAGAGAAAACTTATAATTTGCTGTAATAATAGTTTGCTCAGGTTTTCATAGATGCAGCAATATTTCTTAATCACAATATTTGTAGCTTTCAGGAATCATTATACAAATATGCGATTCAATGGAAACAGGAACATAAAGAAGTGGGAATAGTTTATTAATCTTACAATGGAATCATAACAAACCAGTGGGATAGTATATTAGTCTCGCCATCGAATCATTGTGTCGAAATGAAATTTTGTGCAATATCCGATTGGAACTAAATGTTGTGGATAATACAAATGTTCAGATGTTGTGGATAATACAAAGCAAGATTTCTTTTTTAAACTTTTCATTTTAAATATTCTTCAATAACTCAGATGTCCCTTTTATATTACTTTCTTGTTTTAGCTGACACATATTTTTTTTATCCAAAGACCACAGAGTCAACATGAAATAATTCTTATTATTAGCCATTATTAAAACATTTATTAATTCCAGTTTCTTGGGGATACGGTTGTCTGATTATGGTGATAACGATTCTGATAATGATGATAATCGTTTACAGTTAGGATTGTTTTGGTTTTTTTGTGATTTATTAAAGACAGCTGCTATTACCATAAGGTTTGGAAATGTTGACATCGTCACACGTAAACACGGAGAAAACACAGAGAAAAAAATGTTTTATGTAATGAATAGTAGCTATGGAAAAGAAATCAGTCTATTGGTATCGATTTTTCCGCATCTCAATTTATCTCTTTACTAACATCAATATATTCTATATCACACTGAATGGGATTCCTCTCTGAATATCAGCACTTACCGTACATGAAAGGGTAGTTCTTCTGCCGTGATTTTTGACGGGATTTCATTAAAATTGGTGATTTAATGTCTCACTTGTTTATATGTTCGGGCTAATCAGCATATATCATACGTTCATTAATGTTTACATGTTATTTGTTTTTACAGAGAACATTTTTAAATATGTTTAAAAATAGTTTTGGTAAAGAAAGACCCTCTATACAATATATATATATATATATATATATATATATATATATATATATATATATATATATATATATATTGAAATGTCAGGGAGCATCTCAAAATAACCTTCCCTCTGACTCACGCTCTCAACAAACATACTTACGAAAAAACTTTGCACTGACGCCTCCCTGTCACTTGTCGTAAAGTTACGTAAAAGTGTAAGCGAAACTTACGAAAAAACGTACGTAATTCTCGTTAGTGAAACACCCCTAATCACGTACGAAAGTCGTACGTAAAAACTGACGAAAATCTTGGACGTATGTTGTTTTGTGAAACGGTGCCCAGAAGGACATGTACTATTGAAACAAATGTGACATGTACCACGGAAACAAAATGTGACTCAAAGTAGTTAGGGTAAAGGGCGGGAAAGAGACTGTGTACTTTGCTCTAATTGTATTTTGCTTGACGACTGACAGTAAACACGTACGAGGGGAAATCGACATTGGGGTAGATTACACATACATCTCAATATTGTGTATACCTGACGATGTTATATATATAATGAGATAATATTTCGGAACCGTTATGATTTTTTGAAATAATGGATTCTTTGATGGATCGACAGATTTGTCAAACATTGATATCACAGTAGAAGAAACACTAATTTTTGAAAAGTATAACGTTTTATAAACCTTAATTAAAAAAACTAAAAACAATCCAGCCTTATTTTTTGATGGCAGTCAACAATTCATGTCAAAGATCACTGAGTAGGAAACATCAGTTTTTGATAGGTGGAAGGCTCTTTAAATCTTGATTTTTTTTTACTGACAGAGCTTTGTTTTCTGATAGCCGTTGAGACTAAGCAATGTTACTGATAAATTTGTCCTTGCCTGAGATTTACATATTGGTTCTTTTATAAGAATCTTATCCTTTCCTAAGGCACATGTTTCAATCAACTTGGGGGGTGGGGATGCAAAGCTGAAAGATTTCTGATGATTAGCTGATTGCTGGAAGAGGGCATTTTGTATCGCTATTATTTTTATGTAACGAACCTTAGATTGTCACGAACGGAAAGTCGAAGAGAACACTTCGATCATAGGCAGAGCAAATATGAGTCTCTATCTCTTTTTCTCTCTACATATGGCGATAGAAACAATCAATGCTTTTTATCAAATTGAAAGTAATAAAAACATTGTAGCGTCTTATTTTCAATATATGTTATTTTGATATAAACAACTGTTATAATGATCCCAGGGAAAATTCTTGTAATGAATAGTAGTGTTAACTGCATTAAACTCTCTATCGTGATCGTTGACAACGGTCGAATGATACGGTATATCGTCTTTCTCTATAATGGCATTTACAAAAACTTCGATTAGAAATTAAGAAAACAATAAGTGCGTCTCACGTCATGACGCGACTTTGAACTTTGTGACCTTTGTGACCTGTTTGATTTTTGACATCATGGCGTTTTAAAGAAAGCTTCCGGTATGGAAAGGAATAATTACGAAGTCTAAGTAAATACTTTCGTTGTTTCAATTATGTGTATAATCTGCTTTAAATATATGAATTTATCACATGGATACTGTGTTATTTAGATTTATATTTGTTTGGTTTGGTGTTTTAAGGCACAGGAACGCGAGTAGGAGGTTATTTAGTACCGAGGCAATTGGAGTAAAGTGCCTTGCCCACGGTCGCGAGTATGAGACGCTAACCACTGAGCCACGGTGGCTCCTATTTAAATTTATGTATCCATATAATACTTTCCAGTATTTTACATGTTTAATAACGTCTAATGACATAACGAATGACGGCATGACGACATATAAGGTAAAGGTGAAATGACCAAGGCATCCGAATGAAATTTAAAGTCAATTCTTTATACTATTTTTGCGGTTCTTATCGAGTAACATCACATTTTGTTTGGTCATGTGATACATATTATATAATCTTACATTTGAGATTATTTCAAACAAAATTTATGAAATACGTTGAATAGTTTCAATCTTTTGTGAATCTTTAATCATTCAACTCGTTTTATAGATTTCAATTGAAATCTGCACTCGTGTAAAACCATCCATTGTTGTTCATATAATTTTGCATGTCATTATAATCTTTTATTGAAATGCACTTTGGTTACAAAAGAGACAACTTCATTTTGCCCTAAGATTTGTCCGTCAATTTATTATTTATTTCATCACTAGTAGGCTTTACAAATGCAGACAATCCAACTAGCTTGACCTTTATTTCACCGTTTGGGAACTGTACATGAGGGCTATTTCTCTATCTCGTCCGTGCGTAGCTATGGAAACGTTATTTAAATGCTCTCCTGACCGGCGTGGAGCTTTGATTTGCACTGACATCAGCAGTCGTCTATAATGTTGTGTTCTGTTTATCTGCAGTCTAAATTTGAGAGTATTATACGAGAATAGCAAATAAACACGCCTGTAAAATGAGCAAGCTCGAAATTTTACATTTTCAAACTAGAGTTTTTCTTTTATTCGTTGATGAATAATTACAAGTTTGTGAATTAGTAACCTATAATATATACATTCTTCAGATCAAGATCCAAATTTCATTTTTATAGTATGATGTTTTTTATGCTTACTTTCCAGATTAATGCTAAAATTCTTTAACAAAAAATAAAGGAAAATCTTATTTGTAAAACATTGGTAGTTTTATTCAGCAAAGCCCCCCAAAAAAGAAAATTACACTCTACATGCAAAAATAAAATTGAATAATGCCTAATGCGTTCGTTTGCATTTTAAGATACATTTAAATTTCTAGGCTTTGTTCTTCATGTACAAGTTGGTAAAGAAATAAGTTAGTTGCAGCATCAAAACGAGGGAGGCGTTAAAGCAGAAACAAATCCCTGTATAGTTAGTTTTAGTTCAAAGGCATAAAGTTGAAGATCCAAGTTTCAGGTGACTTACATTAAACTCCAGCACATAGGTGTAAATAGCATGATTTCAATTGAAATAAGCACGTTATGTTACACAAGGACTGATTTTGGAAAGCAGTTTCTTGTGCATATAAATCATGTTTTGGTGAAATAACTTCTACTTCTTTTAATTAAAATAAAAATTTTAAAAAGATCAATGGAAAAAAAAATTGAAGAAAACTGTATGTGCACAGAGTCGGCACAATTAATGTACTCTTTTTCCGACTCACTATTAACCAATAAGCGTTAGACTGTGTCAGAATCTGTGAAAAAATTAAATTCAGATTCTTTTCTTTTAATCAAACTTTTGTTTACCTTCGAGAGGGAAGGAAAATTAATTAGAAGGAAAACTGTTATCTGCACAAATATACATATAATACTACAAGCAAAGCACAGCACACTTGTTGTGAATTAAGGCAAAATTTGACAGTAATAACTATTAGTAGGGAGATTTTGTTTTTAATTATCGATACTTAAAATGCTATTATGAACGATAAAGTAGAAAAATATCATTTTACATGTACCTTTTAAAACGGGCTTTTGTGTACAGTCACTTGCGATATGTAGATAATTGCGACTTTTTGTAAATAATTAATGTCTTGGTTGAATTTTACCATCCACAGTGGCTCAGTGGTTAGCATTCAGGAGTTGCGACCGAAAGACTTGGGGTTCGAATCCTGCTATAGGATCAGCCTGGATCGGCTACACTAGTGTGTCCCTGGGTCAGGCACTTTACCCCAATTGACTCAGCACTAAATAACCCACTTGTGTTGCTTTGCCACAAAACACCAAACCGAAAGAAACTATGTTAGATTTTTGTTCAGAATTATGGGATGTCCTTGAGTTTAATAAAATACCAGCTATATAATGCGTTCACAATATCAGTGTCCCGGCAATGAATATAAACCGCACATCAACTTTTAAATTTAGGAATGTCGCAGTAATGCATGTTCTGAATGGTCTCTTTGTCAGTATGTTTTATGCAGTTGGTCCATTTGCACCAAAATATGCTTTACCAATTGTGGTGTAATTAACAAGATGTGAAACACAGACTAACGCCAACATTGTGTATGAATATCTGGAACGTACCCTAGGAATTTATTGATAATTTTGAACATTGAAAAAGTTTATATATATATATATATATATATATATATATATATATATATATATATATATATATATATATATATATATATATATATATATATATATTCCTATATTCCTTTTTTTTTTCATTTCTCCCGTAACCTTGCTGGTCGTAGGGGCGCCACTGATGACTTTGCGACAATCTCTCTTCATTTTGCCCTGTTCTCCATTGCTCTTTGGGACTTTGCAAAGTCCATGTTTGTCCACTCTTTGATATTGTCTTCCCATCTCTTCTTCTGTCTGCCTCGTTTGTTCTTTCCTCTCACTGTGCCCTGTAGGATTGTCTTTGACAGGCCAGTTGAGCGTGAGACGTGACCATACCATCTTAGTTTGCGTTTCTTTACAGTGGTGAGCAGATCTTCATAAGGTCCAATTGCAACGTGGATTTTAGTGCCCACCTCCGCATTAGAGACGTTGTCTAAGTATGAGATTTTCAGGATCCTTCGATAACATCTCATCTCTAGGGCATGGATTCTTCTCTCTAATTTTGCTGTTAGGGTCCATGTCTCACATGCATATAGGAATATGGACATGACGAGGGAGCGCATAAGCTGTTGCTGTCTTTCCAAATAGGCTTCAGCCTAGCTAGAGCAGCTGTTGTTTGCTCAATCCTGGAAAGAACCTCAGGTTTTGAACCTTCATCAGAGGCGATAGCACCTAGGTACTTGAAGCTTGTTACTGTGCCCAGCTTCTGTCCATTCACTCTTATTTCCTTTTGGATTCCACTTGGGTTGTTTGTCATTAGGTTTGTCTTTTCAGTGTTGATCTCCATCCAATATCTTAGTGATGCTTGATTGAAACGGTTCACTAAGGTTTCCATTTCTTCTTCATCTCCTGATAAGCCATCGATATCATCAACGAAGCGCAGGTTGGTGATTGTTCTGCCTCCAACACTGACACTGCCCTCATGGTCTTCCAAGGCGTCGGACTTGATCCTTTCCAGGTAGATGTTGAAGAGAGTGGGTGAGAGAAGGCACCCCTGTCTGACTCCGACTGTGGTTCTGAACCAGTCTCCAGTGTTGCCATTGACGAGAACTGTACTAGTCGCCTTGTCATACAGAGTTTCTATAGTGCGGATTAGTTTTGCCTTTATGTTGTATATCCGCATGGTGGCCCACAAGGCTGCATGCCATACCTTGTCGAAAGCCAATGAAGACATGATAGAGGTTTTGTTGATGCTGGAGAGGATTCTAAGATTGAAGATCTGTTTTGTAGTGCTACGTCCTGCTCTGAAACCTGCCTGTTCTTCCGCAATAATGTGCTCTGCTTGGGGTTTCAGTCTGTTGAGGATGATTTTAAGCATAGCCTTGCTTGGATAACTGATTCTCCTGTTTGCCAAATTTGGTTGCAGATTGTTGTGAGGACATCTATCATAGAAGTTCCTCCTGCTTGAACAAGTTCTGCTGGTATATTGTCTACCCCAGCTGACTTCCCCTTCTTTAGTACCTGTAGTATAAACCTGTTTGAAGTGGAGAGTAACATCAGGTACGCAAACTATATCACTTTAAAACTTTGTCAAAGAAAACGAACGAATTTAAGTACCTTATTAGATACGACTGCTTTATAATACGTACTATTATTAAGTAACTGCAAACTTGACAAGGGTTTTATCGGCAACTGTCCATTGTGTATTTGTTATTGTGATTGATTGTTTGATTGAATGATTGACCGATTGTCCTGCTATTAGACTTCAGTATGGCATAACAAGTTCCGGAATAGTGCATCACTCTGGAGATCATACCAGTTAGCTGGATTTAAGCGTTTATGGCAGGTCAATTATTATTTTTGTTGACAAAAAAGAATAATGTCTTTATTGGATAATACATGTATGAATCTTCTCTCTCCCTCTCTCCCTCTCTCTCTCTCTCTCTCTCTCTCTCTCTCCTTGCAAATTAAATGTTGAAAATAGAAGCGAATGTTTGCGTTTACCATACTATGTATTTAGTGGTGACTTTCTATTTTTCAAGCCGCTTTAGCTGAATGACGCAATCAACATTGTTTCTATTGCAATTTGTAGAACGTTTTCTATCAATTTCAACACAAAAATACTAGTATACTAAAAATAAAATAAAATAAAAAAAGAACATAACTTATCTGATTAACCAAACTGACGACCCTAGTTATAGCTACAGCTCTGACGGCTGATGTAACAGCCTTGACGTTCTGTAATTCCAGAAGTAAAGTACAGGGGTCAAACTGATCTATGATAGTATATGTATGTATAAAATTAGTGGATGGGGATAATTTTCTAATATATACTTGCAAACAATTTATCCTTTTGTATTGTTTTGACGCTAATAATGACAAAGATACACTACAATATCACACTACTCTCACAGCTCACTTTCGAGGTCACTTAAAGTATACAGCTGGCGATTCATAGTACCTTGTAAAGGTGTTTTATATCGCTGATTGCTATTGTACAGGGAACGTGAAGGAAATTTTAAACAGTTTTCCGATCTACATTTCTCATTCTGTGTAAAACGTACTTAAAAAAGACAAGTAGGAATGTCAAATACAGTTACGGTATATAGGCTGGTCCCGTAGAACATTCTGTGCATTTTGGCTATTATTAAAAAGCTATTTAGATTTGGAAGGCAAAGAAAGCTTAGCAATACCTGATTGACATCATTGTATTTGTAGACAGATTGGTGTTTGGTGTGTTAATATTTTGTATAATGTTTAAATGAGACTTCCTTCGCAACAACAGAACTATGGATGCAAGCATAATGCCTGGTCTGTAAATCAGTCATCAGATCATTAATGGAAGGAGGCATATGTGTGTAAAAGCACATTGAATACATACATCAGTTTATGACTTGCTTGCACATATTGTCGATTGCGATGATGTTTGTAATGAAATATTTCTTGTTGTGATTGATCATCTTGATGATAAATGTTCGACTTCTATCTATCTCTCTACTGAACTTATATGCACGTAACTTCCAAATTCGGTTTTGTCGTAATTCGATGCCACTATAACTGGATCTGCGACAAGTTGCGTAACCTTTCTCCCCTGTTTTGAAGACTAAGTATGATATAATAGGGGCGGGTATAGTTCATTTAATAATACAGATATTTTATATCAAGCAATTCTTTCCAATAGCGTACATATGTGAAGTCTCACCGTAAACGGGGTGTTTGACCTTACATTCAGACACATTCAGGTGGGGTAATTACGCAACTTTGGTACAATTCAATAAGGATTTTTAACGTATTTTCAATACCAGTTTCATGTACTTCTTTAATATGACGTGTCGTGGATTTATTTGCTTGTATTGGATATGTACATAATGATAGTATCTTGAGTTTCCCCATCAATATTGACACACATGTGGGAAATATTAATACAAATAGCATGGACTATTATATACACCGTCAAGAGTAGCAAAGTTTTTATCATTTGATGTTGGATCTAAAGGGAGGTAATAATTTTTGGAAACATGTAATTTGATAGCACAGATCTCTTTACAAGTTTTCCACCGGACAATCGATGACATGTTTTTTTTTTATCGCCAGCTTTGGAGGAAAGATATACTCCAAAATCACGAAACAAGCACCAAGTGTGTCAACAGGGACCTTCAAACAAATCATGGTTTTACATTGTTCTGGGCTAAACTTGTTCTTGGAAGCAAGATTTTACCATTTTTCCAACAGAGGACGTCCTCGGTTGGAGGCGTGTCCTCATTACGTTAGTGTGCACACACACACACACACACACACACACACACACACACCGTAATCTTGGTGTTTTCATTTTTGTCTTTTCGCCGCCAGCGAGAGGAGCACCACTGATGCCAATAATCAATATTCCACTTGTTAAAGCTATCTGTCGAATACCAGTTACTGGTACCACACGGCCTAGCCGTGGGTTACCAGAATTTAGAACGCAGAAAACATCAGACGAGAACTCCGCAGTCATACACTAAA
Source organism: Margaritifera margaritifera (assembly GCA_029931535.1). Taxonomy (NCBI): domain Eukaryota; kingdom Metazoa; phylum Mollusca; class Bivalvia; order Unionida; family Margaritiferidae; genus Margaritifera; species Margaritifera margaritifera. The sequence continues at coordinate 6,549,576 of JAQPZY010001684.1, forward strand.
CAAATGAAGATTATATTGCACACATAGTCCAGGTATATAAACAAGCACTCAGTGGAACGCAGGAGGTTGAATACAATTGCGAAATGCAGAGCACAAGTGGAAATCATGAGTAAAAGATAAATTTTGGACTCTTGAATGGCGTAATGCCACCTTAAATTAGTTGTCTTTTTTAAGTAAGCAAATCTTTATATTAGATTTTTATGTTATTTTCTGGGATATTGGATCCTTTACCTTTAAATGGTGAAATGCCATCCTGAATCTTCCACATTCCCAGACCGTTTTGGACATTTTAGTGTCGTAAAGGCACTGTAAATTTGTTAAATGGTATAATAAGAAAATTCCCATATAATCTAGAGTATGTAATTTTAATATTTATAATCAATTCATTAATATGATACGTTTTCTACGTTAATCCTCCTTAATTCATCTGCGACGTAACGCATTCATTGGATATGTAGTTTCATTTCCATTGGGTAACAAATGATGTAATATGATTACCCGAGTAAGATAATATTATAAATATTAAAGTTCGTGCATATTAGTTAGGATAGATATGCAGACTTATATTTAAAGAGTTTTTATTCATATAATATTGTTTTCACGTATTCTCGCTGTTAGTCGCATATCGGAAATCATTTAGTGTTATTGTGCAACGCATACGGAGAAACATACTAGCAGCATTTTAGATCATATGTTTTTGGTTTTGTTCATGCAGTAATTTTATTTCAGACTAAACTCGTTGCAAAAGCGCTCGTAGTCAATCATATCAATGCTGTTTGGTCTGGAAGGAGGCACCGCAACTGGGTGAGAATCCTTTTCACCTGGTAGTAAACGTGGAGCTGGTAAAAGCACCATCACTGACAGGGTCCCTGGTAACAGATGGTCGCTAACGCCACAGCTGCTGGTCACGCACCAAACAGTAAATTTCACTTGATTCTGCCAAAAATTCATCTCAACGGCTGCATTGTTGGAGTTCCAGTTATCTACTACAGTTCTGGATTCAGCTAAGGTTAGACCAAAGTTATTGGCAATGTCAGTAAATTTGGTCTCAAACGAAGCGCTAGGCGTTCCACTGGGCGTTCCACCATACATATACACGTCGATGTTAAGCAACAGTTCTTGAATATGTGCTCTTTTGGTATTGTTATACTTAAAGGCGCCGCCGGCGCTGTATTTTGCGTCGCTATTAAAGCAAAATACTTGTGTCAATACCATCGATTTCACACTAATGCTGAAAATGTACGTTGTACTGACCAATCCTCTAGTCGGGCCCGTGGCTTTAGCACAAGTGACATGCACCAACTCAAATTCACGCGTAGCTCTCCAAGCAATTTGCTACAAAAAAGCATGGTTCAACATTTCGGCTGCGCTTCGTAACTATATATTTTGTGCTGGTTCCACTTCGCCGAAAAGACTACCAAAACCTGGTAGGGTACATGACATCTTGCTGGATGTTATTATCATTCCGGATGGGTATTATAACGTACATACGCTCGAAAAAGTAATTCAGGCTACCGTTCCTGGATTGACTGCAAACTACAACGAGGAAACCGGGAGGGTCAGCATCACCAAAAATTTCCCAAATCTATACGCTGCGTCTTGACGTGCTGGTAGCACTCACCTTTAGTTCGACGACGTCGAGATTTTCGTGGAAGTCATAGTAAAAGTTGTACCTAATCTACCTGCATTCGTCAATCTCCCGCAGCTTTATGTCCACCAGATCAAAAAAAAAAAAAAAAAAAAACACAACTGGGAGTATTCTTGATGGGAAAAACAGTACTGCTACAAGTTATTCCTGTGGATGGTGAGTCCTACGGGGAGACGCGTACTGTCTCCTATTGAATACAACATTGGAGCAGATCACATGAAAGCGGCATATATGAGCTCACGATATGTATCTTATAAAAAAATAAAAAATAAAAATAAAAAAAAACAATCACCAGTTAATATGCTGTGGTGCACTGCCACTCTTGTGACTAAGCATTAGTAGGCTTTCCGCTGCCACACCTTGAGTCTACGTGGTCCTGGCTTCTTTGGTGGCGGTGCTACAGCGTTTGCCGCTGCTTCCGGGCCATCGCTTCCCTTTAGTGGCGACAACCGCTCTGCAGGCGAAACGTCAGCGTACATAACAAAGGCAGACCTTGCCAAGTATGTGAACTGGCGGCATCAGGAGGATGTTGTATACTTAAAGGCCAACAAAATCACGTCAGTTGGTGGTAGAAATCCAAAGGACAAGGTTCGATAAGGGCCGATTTTGTCCTCCACATTAGCAATGAATTAAAGTGTCTCTATGAGTATTTGTTATTGTTATGCCATATCCACTAGCGATGAATTAAAGTGTCTCTATGAGTATTTGTTATTGGTATGCCATATCCACTAGCGATGAATTAAAGTGTCTCTATGAGTATTTGTTATTGTTATGCCATATCCACTATTTGTCTACTGCAACATAAGACAACTTGATATAATAGAATAATGTGAACTTAATACTTAGTTTTGTTCCTAAATAGCCTTCTGTTCCATCAAAAACTCAAATTTCATCTGATTTCGACATCTTCAAAGTCCTCAAAAACTAGCAGCGCAGTCGAGAACACGTTTGATTTTTTTGAGAGAAGATACTTTTTGTAACCATTTAACACATATGCAAATTTTACATATCTTCTTGTTTGCTCTTATCCCTAACGAACAGAAAAATGAAGACAAGCTGCTTTTTTTAGATCACCTGTTACATGTCCGTCGCCATATAGACCTACTTCACAGTACCACTAAAATGGCATTTTATGTTTCTTTAAAGTAAACTGATATTCAAATGTCGATTGCAGTTGGTATGGGAGATCTTATTCTTTTCTTCTGCTGCAGGTCATCTTCTGTGGACTTCTTTTGCGCAAATCATATTTAATGGTAATATTTGGATGAGAGTAACTAAATATAGAAGAGACGCATGAAAGAATGAGATCCACAGCAACAACAAAAACAAGAAGCAGTCGATTATGCCATTTTTGACTAAAATTATCTGAAAAAAGGAATGATAGTAATGATGGTAAGAAATGCAAATTACCATGTATTTTGTCATTACTTTGATCATTTTAAGTTCCACGTATTATATTATATATATTGTACCCTTCTATACTAATATATATATATATATATATAGATATATATATATATATATATATATATATATATATATATATATATATGTATGTATTAATTCAGGCAAACATCATCTCAATACGAATAACAATGTGAATCACACCCATACATTAAAGTTATGAAATAAGCACCGAACCCAGTAAAAATGCAATATTCATAGCTAGCATCGTTGTTCACTTATTTCAATTTCATGAATTATTTTAATACATAGCTTCACGGACTAACAAAATTGATTACAACAGTTTTCAAAGAAATATTTATTGAAGAAATGGATTATATTGTACAATTTGAGTCTACTTTTATTTCAACTATATGTATAAAAGCTACTTTTTTTCTCGACCCCCCCCCCCCCCATTGCAGTTTTTTGATATATTTATTGCTACCCTAAAGAACCTCACCAGGCCAAATGTTATCGATATATAGAGTAAATTGTAAAACAGATAAATATGCAGTCGCGATGGTGTACAGGTCAGACTGTTCACCATTTAGTCACAACTAAAAGTATGAACAATGGTTCGAGCCTTCGCTGAATCCTACGTTTTATTGTTATTTTATTATTATTTTATTATTTTTCTTTCTTTTCTCAGTGAACAATACAACGTTTCAACAATGTTATTTAATAGCTATGGCTATTTTTACGTTTTGGGCAGCATGATTTGCTGAACTTGCTGTAATGCTGCTTCAACGTTTTTGTCTCACGTCGTAAAATAACGTTCTTTCAACCACATGGAAACGTTCAAAAACTATTGAAAACACTGAAGAATGAAACCTACTTTGTGTTTCTGAAACACCTATTGTAACGTGTCGGGAGTCAAGGCCAAATAAAATGGAATTGACGGACAGCTCAAACCTTTTTCATTTACTAGATGCCTCCAGTGTATTGTTGTGCCAACAAATGATGCTTTCACCACAAAAAGGTTTTATTTACATTATACTAGCACAAAACAAAACAAATGAATAGCCAACACAATTTAATCTGTTGCTTCCAGGCTTATGTATATTTCCAACACAAATTTGAGTGTTCAAAATGGCGAAATATCAAATTTGCAAATGTGTAGAATGATGTATATAAGAGAGGTGTGATAATCAAAGCATGTTAAAATGACCAAAATGATAGCAGTATTAATAAGCAGGTGAAAATAAGCCTGGATGTTAAATTAATCGTGATTCACCTAATCTCTAGTTCAAATAATCCAAATTCCAATGCTAATCTTGCACAGAAAAATGATTTAGTGGTTACCGAAAATTATTCATGTAACGTACCGAATTGATACCGGATTTTGTGAGTCAAATCAAGGTTCGGTACCAGACTTTGGTGTATACTTTAGAGTTAAATTATAAATGTGATAGAGGCACAGTCTAGAACCGAATGGCAATAGTGTATCGCGTGTTGGATGCGACACAGCGTGTCGTTTTGAAGCAACACAGTGTGTCGTTGTGTCGTGTTGATTATTTGAACATCCAAATAATACAAAAACTATAAAATGGATGGAAATTTGTGTTTTCAAAGTGATAAATATAACTGAGTAGGAAATTCGATCATGCCAATCGGAATACTGATTTTTCAATGGATAGCAGACGTCCGTCACACACATTTCTCAATGAATTGTAAGTAGAATAAACATTGAACGTGAACAATTTCATCACACTGATGAAGAAAAATTATGAAATTACATGAGTACTCAGTATAACCTTAACCCTGGAGAAAAATAGATACAATTGCTTATTTCTCTACTCAGAGTAGAATGTACTGTAAGTGAAGACAGTTTACAATACTATCATGTACAAACTGGGCATCAAAAATATTTCCCCAGATGATGAATATTTGAACAAATTATTCATATATGAGATACATATGCAACAAAAAAAAAAAAAAGGAGACATTTCTTGTATAGAAAATTCATCTTTCAAAAACTGTTACAACAGTTAATATTATTTGCATTCGAAACAGAGGTACAAAACATTCTAACATGAGGGGAATGTAAACATAGAAGGAGATTATTGTGACGAGGAAACACATCTACAGTAATTTCGTTTCGTTAAAAGCTTAAGATTTGATTTTAAATGTTAGTGGGTTTTGTTGCTCTATCTAGCGTCTTAGTTTTTGGTCACGTGATCCCGCCTGTTGGGTATATATACGAGCCAACTGTGGTTGCGATGGATCGACGTAAATGGCCGAATGGCCGCACACGTCGTTAATCCAACTAACAAACAAACGTTGCAATGGTTCGACGTAAATGGCCGAATGGCCGCACACGTCGTTAATCCAACTAACCAACGTTGCGATGGTGGTCACTCGCACATGACCAGATTGGTCGCACGCGAGTATAATCTAATTTCATCATCGTTGCGATGGTTTGATGTAGCCTGAAGACGTCCCTCTGAGCGAAGCAGTATAGCCACCCCGCAGGAACAAACACATTTGGCCGTAGTTCACCGAACAGGAAAAGGCAAGACCGGGAGATTCTAAAAGATAGGAAAGTCTTTCGTCGACCGGAGAAAAGGAGCTTCAAGGCCCATTCTAAGAGCACGGGAATCTTGTTGTTACGACTTCTCAGGAATACAGATTATAACCGATGATTCGGCTTTTCTCTTTATTACGTCTTTGTTCGTCTCGCTGTCGATCTAGTAGGAGAGACGACCACGACTGCGGCCCAGTCGACGACCACGACTGCGACCCAGTCTGCGATCCAGTAGACGACCCAGTCGTCGATCACGACTACACCCAGTCGACGACCACGACTGCGACCCAGTCGACGACCGTGGTTTAACAAAAATGCGTAGATTTAAGGCTGATTTAGAGACCTTAGTCGTTGCATAATTTGATAGTTATTTTCAGCTTAATATGTATTCTCTCGTGCATATTAAGGCAAAATTTAACGTCCTTTTAAAAGTTCAAGCTATTCATAGTCACCTTCGGGAAGGATATATATGCCAAAATGTGACTGACAGGAAGAACATTTAGGTTTAGTGGGGTCTAATCTACCGGAATTTTCTTCCTGTCTGCCGCTTTTAGCAATATTTATTTTCCGTATTCTTCCCGACGGTTCCTGTCGATGACTTGGAACGCCTCTCGACCATCTTATGTGTGTGTGTGTAGGAAGTAGGAGGGGACACTTCAACCAAATATAGGAAACTCTATTGTACATTTGAAAATTTGAACGATAAAAACAATAACTGTTATTATGACAAATAGACAACTAAAACAGTACAATGAGCAGGTTAGTCATGTTAAAAACAGAAACTGCACACACACACACACACACACACACACACACATATATATATATATATATATATATATATATATATATATATATATATATATATATATATATATATATATATAAGACAGCACATCGCTTATAAAAGACATTGCAACATTAGGGACGATTTTCGGATGAGGGGGGTGGGCGGATGGTGGGAGAGGGGGAAGCCATGGGATTTTTTTTGAAATAGAGAAATCACTGTAATGTATATCTTGATATTCAAAATGGATCAACTTAAATTTCCTAGGCATTAATTGTAAAATTAAATAAATTATTAAAAAGTTACGAAAATCGTGGAAATAAATGTATCAGATACGGCAATAATTTCTCCAAAGCCAAAATTTAGCACCATTTTGATGATTTTATTGACCATTGAATATAGAGGAACTTTAGGGATAAATGCCCTGTATTTTTGTTTAAAATGATAAAGTGATGACTTCTGACTAAGTACAGAGATAACGTCGATAAAATAGTGGAGGAATGAGGGGAAGTGCTCACTGGAACAAATACATTTGTATTAATATGTCTACTGTTTCAATTCTATTTTGCTTCCCTTCATTCTGGAGAACCACTTGATATAAAAAAAAGAAGGAATCCAAAAAATAAATATACTATAAAGTGGCTCACAGGAAGGGTATTTAAGTTTAGCAAGGTGTAATGTACCGGAATATATCACATTTCTTTTTTGAACATCTGATACGACTTGAGAATATACTAGACACAATATCTTAGATCGGTATGCCGACTGGAACATTTAATGGTATTTCAGTGACGTGGGAATAATGGCAGGGGCCATTTTTCTCGTTGGCATACCGATCTAAGATATTTTGTTTAGTAGATTCTTGAATCGTATCAGATGTAACAAAATGTGATATATTCGGGTAGATTTGAACCTGTCAAACCCCAATATTGATTTTCCGTCTGCTTCCAGTCGGTGACTTGGACTACCTCTCTACCATGGTGTGTGTGTGTGTGTGTGTGAGAGAGAGAGAGATAGGAGGGGCCACTTGGGGAACTTGCACTAAATATAAGAAACTCTATTTTACGTTTGATAATTTAAACAATAAAAAAATAACTGTTTTTCTGACAAATGTGCAACTAATGCACACAAGCAACAGGTTAGTTATTTTCGAAACAGAAACACACACACACACACACACACATATATATATATATATATATATATATATATATATATATATATATATATATATATATATATATATATCGGACATCAAAGACATTGCAACATTAGGGACCAACTATTGAACTTTCGAGCCCTTAGGAAATCGCTATGGTGTATATCTTGTTACTGATAAAGGATTAACTTTAATTTCCTATACATTCAATATATAATTCAATAAAATTCATATAATGTCAAGAAAATCCTGGAAATAAATGTATTAAATACGACAATAATTTATCCCCGCCCCCCCCCCCAAAAAAAAAGCACCATTTGATAATTATATTGAATTAGTAACAAAATAAGGTATAATGTAAGCTTCCCCCGCCAATACATACACAAAACCGCTTTGGTCGCCGATGTTCTGAACATTTGGCTTTCATTCTTAATTATAAACATAGCAACATCCGGCTATTACTAACGTACAAAATGTCCGCACGGTTTTTGTGTGATTATATATGATTAAGAAATAAATCAATTGTTATTTTATAGCGATTCTGGCAGGATTTTGGCATGCAGGGCAGTCCTAAATATACAAATAAGTTACATTTCTTAATGAAAACGAAAATAGGTGTCAGAGGTAATCAACCGTACTTAACGTAAATATATACATAATTTAAACAATGTTGCAAAACAAGAAGCCAGAATTGTACATAATATCATTGAATATTACACATATTGTGTGCAAATGCATAATTTTAGATGTATCATTTTCGGCAGTCAGCTTGAAAGGGGCTTATTAGCCGTGTCTATAATCCACAAAATTAGGTGCCATTACGGAGGAGAAAACTACTATCTTTCTAATGGTCGCTTTTGTTTATTAAAAGCGGTCCTGGATAAGAATTAAATACATATTTAAAGAAGAGACATTGACTTCTTTTATCTGTATGAGTTTCATCTGAATCTGATTGGGGACCAAAATCGGCCTTTATCAAACCATGTCTTTTGAAAATGAAAATTGAAAAACCTAAATTGAAAATTTAAATTTAAAATAAACATTAATAAAATGAAGAAACAAAACTGAAAATGAAAATCAAAAATTGAAAAATTGGAAAACAAATTTGAAAATGAAAATTGGAAAATTCAAATTGAAAGTGAGAATTGAAAAAAATAAATTTTAAAATGTAAAATTACAAGTAACAAGGTATAGTGTGATTTCATTCCCTTTCTTTTACATCCTGTCCTTGGTTAGTAGGTGTTATTGGCAACTCCAACGGCATGTTGGATAGTTAGTGTGGAGTGTGTTTGATAGTAGATCACTGGGTGATGGTAACTCCAAACGTCGTGCTGATGGTATTGTGTTGGTATTGGATAGTAGATAATAATAGTAATATTAGATAGTAATATTTTCTCTCCTCGCCTTCAATCTAGGACGACAAAATGTAACGTAAGCAAAATTCAAGTCAGTGTAGGGCTAGCAGAATTTTAACATTTATCTGAAACTGATGAAATTTGATATTGACCGAAAATACAAGAGACTGCCAGTATAGGTCGCAATTTTTAGTGAGAATCTTAAATTTAGGATAGCCCAAATTCTAAAACTCCCTCTCCTCTCTTTCACTACAACAAAGGATTTCTAAGGTGATGGTAGATGGAGGGTTTTACTGTGTTTATAAGGGGATAACAGGGAGATAAGGGATTGGGAGGTTGATTTTGTTTATAAGGAATTCGAATTCTATTTGTATACCTCTTTCTTTTACATCATACCCCTGCCTTGTGTTAATAAGTAACTCTCTCTCTCTCTCTCTCTCTCTCTCTCTCTCTCTCTCTCTCTCTCTCTCTCTCTCTCTCTCTCTCTCTCTTGATTCATGTGTTTATATGGCAAAGAACTAGTAAGCAGTAATGTAAGTGCACAAACTGCATATAGAATGAACGGAAACAAACTTTTCATTTTCAAATTTTTTAAAATTTTTTTATTTCGAAAACACGGAGACGCTATAAACTAATAATATCCATACCTTGGCCTAACTGGCACATTCCGGTCATATGCCACGTGACTTTTTAGTCAGTGGCACTAACCATGGAAGCTCTACCGGAAATAAGTAAATTTACACACGCTCGGAAAAACGGTAATTCTGAACTAATGTACATGAATGCCACATTTTTTTTTAACGATGATTAAATGAAGTAGATATAGTTGAACACTTTCTGTGGTTATTTGAATAGATTCTTACAAAATTATAACGAACGCGTTAAAATTCACGTTAAGGGCACGAAATATGGCGGTTCGAGGATAAACATTTCCAGTTTAAATTTTTCTTACGTTGTATAAAAATCCCACCTGATTAAAACCAAATGTTTTCATTGACTTTGCCGTTGTATAAATTCCCAAAGTGGGTTTTCCTGTTCAAGATATGTAAACAAAGCCAAGATGTGATCAGCGGACCTATCTTTAGCATATAATACACAATTCAAGGCCAAAATGTCTGACACAAATAAGGCATTAGTGAAAATATAGATTTTGATTCTGATTTTTTTAAATTACATGAAATTACCTGTTTAAATCTCATTTTGTCTGATTTTACTTGTTAAATACTTGCTGTCACTCTTAAAAAACGATGACGTCATTATCTCGAAACAAGCGCGTTCAGTTGCGAGAAACATGGCACAGGATTCAAAGATATATACGAAATCAGGAGGTTGGACCGATATTCACCATGGACTTTTTCGTTTCAGTATTATTTCACTGGAAAGAGTAATATTTTTTAAAAAAATATTTTTTATTTTAAAAACACGGAGATGATATAAACTAATAATATCCATACCTTGGCCTAACTGTTACAGTCAGGTCGTATGACACGTGACTTTTTAGTCAGTGACACGGACCATGGAAGCTCTTCCGGAGATAAGTAAACTTACGCACGCTCGGAAAAACGGTAATTCTGAACTAATGTACATGAATGCCAATTTTTTTTAACGATGATTAAATGAAGATGATATAGTTGAACACTTTCTATGGTTATTTGAAAAGATTCTCACAATATTATAACGAACGTGTTACAATTCACGTAAAGGGCACGAACTATGGGGGTTCGAAAATAATATCTGTAGAACGCTTCCGCAAGACTTCGACCCTTCGCCGTTTCTAGGCAACGAGTATGTGCACGCACACCGGAAACTTATATTCGGAATATGCTAAGGAGCGCAAACAATAAATGTTTTATGCATCAACTTGATTGTTCCAGGATTTGATTACGTCAGAAAAAAAGCACATCAGAGTAAGTTTGGTCCAGCTGAAGCAATTAGACTCAAATCTCTGTGACAGTGTCAGTATGGGCTGCCAACTATGTGAGATATTCTTGAAAATTTGACCTTAAATTCGGGGATCGACTGACCGGGGAACAGCTTCACAAAAGTACGTCACAAAGGTCATGTAGGCGTTCAATACCGACTATTTCAGTAATGGGTGTAATTTTGTAGCATTTGATTACACATACCTTTAAACCTTTAGATGGTGATTATTCATTTTATTTAGATCCTCATAGATCCATATTCGTCGGAAGGTAATTGTATACACGCCCCGAGAAATACATAAGACAAAAGCAATGTTAAAGTACGTTTACATTTTTGGACGAGGTCAGCCTAAAGGTTAGTCCTACAATGTAAGACGTCTACCCTGATATTTATGTTGTCTGGGTGTGACACCCAAACTACATAACTATAAGGATGGACGTCATACACTGTAGAATTACCTAAAGGTGTGATCCAATACAACAGGATTGAATGTCGTGCGCTGTCCTGTCACACCGAAAGCTTCGTATGTTGAAAAAAAATCGTACTACTCGGTTATTTGTTATGATTTGACCGGACGTCCTTTTTTCTTGACCCAGTTTAGTACAATTGTGAAAGTCCATATGATCAATAATTTTCGACTGGAAGGTTTTTGATGACATTTAAGGTGCAGAGTATTCAACAATCATGATCAAATGGTTTTTATTTAAACCTTATTAGAATTAAATTTTAGAACATCAATTAATATTTAATTTAATATGAGTAAATGTGCCTACATGACTACATTGACAGACACTCAAGGTATTTTGAAATATTTGGTTTCTATGAGTAATCTACATATATTTTTTGATTTATTTCAACCTCAGTATTACATATTTATAATTTTATTTTTCACCATATCCCTAGCATAATACAGCAGGAGGAACTCCAGAGTTCATATCTAACAATAGCATGGATTCAGTTACTAATGATGTCATAGCCTCGACATGTTCGAGGCTACGAAGTGATTCTATGTCTTGCAATAAAGCAAATAAAACTATCGACAAAGTCAAAAACAAGAATTGAGTAAAAAATATACTACCTAAGTAGAGTTATATTTGTAAGGAAGTTTGACTTATGATAAAGTTATTAAGCCAATAAAAGAAAAAATATATTGATATGTTTACACTAACCATACTTTGTCTGCCATAACAGATATTGTGAGATTCTCGCGGTAATTCATTTGCCAAATAAGTCTTGCTTTACCATATTAGGATGTTGTATGCTACGTTATTATTGTTGCAGGACAAAGCACGCGAACAGCAAGAATTTATACTTGCATTACCAATTTTTGTTGAGAAAAGGCAAAGGGTATGACAGGAAAAGCTTGCAAGCTAATATTAAACTAAAGTGCACAGATAAAACTATGAAAGATGTCATAGACGAGGAATTTGGGGTACATCTAACTAGGGGTGAAATGATTCATCTATATATCAATGCATCAATACTTCTGCAATATCGATACACATATCGATACAAGAGGTGAAGAATTGGTACAAAACGATAATTACCTGATACAAGTTACTTTAATCTTCAGCAGTCATGAATAATTATTGCTCATTTGCCTTTTTATTCTTTAGATTGAGAATTCATTTGAGACAGCCATCACAGGCACATGCACTCATTTTTGTCAGTGGAAAAGAAAAACTATTGACAACACTCACTTGCCTTCTACATGTTAACACAAGGTGACGTGGTTTGAAATATGTCTACCCCACCCCTCATCAGTTCCTTGCTAATTATTTTATCTCGTCAGCAGGTTTAGCCACTGATAACAGACATCAACGTCAAGGAGGCATTCCAAACTTGTTCCCCATGTATGATTGAGGTACTTTACTGATCATTTAATAAACACTTTTATGTGAAGTTTCTCTGTAGCTTCGTATCTTATCTACTTGGATCAAATTTGAAGACTACACTTCTGGTGTGTCATGCAGTGAAATATGTTATATTCAGTTCAGAAAGGTAGTTGTTGTTTGTTCCAGTCCAGAGTAAATAATAACTACCAATCAGAACTGAATGTAGTTTATTCACTGCATGACACACTGGAACTGTTGGCATCCAAACTCAATCCAAGTAGATACAAAGCAACAGACAAACTATGCGCAAAAGGGTTATTAAATAATCTGTAAAGTACTTAAATCATACATTGGGAACAAGTTTTAGATGTCTCTGTTTACGTTGATATATGTAATTAGTGACTGAACGTGCCAATGGATTAAATAAAATGAGCACAGAAACAAAGGGAGGGGGGCCAGATTTAAAACGGCAGAATTTGTCACCTTGTTAATTTGTGGAAGGGGAGTGGATGTTGTCGTTAGCTTTCCTTGTTCACTAGCTGAAACAAGTGCCCCTGGCCATGTCAATTGTTTTGCATATGCAGGAAGTACAATGTGATGAATATGGTTATTAGTCATCTCCCCTCCCATACCTGGACTTGTTATAGATAGGAGTTTCCTTGCAGAAGGAAATTGCACTGTTTCTTCTGTTTTGAAGATAACACCATAATGTATTCCAAATTTAAGTGAAGACATGAAATTGGTAATACTGTAAGATGTTTTTAAAGTATTCATGCAGTGCAAAACAAAGGGCATGGTGACCAAGATGAGTCATGCATCTGATCAAATGGACGATCCTGAAATGGCTTAAAAGGTTGCATTAAAATCACTAACAAATAACAGGTAGTCTGTTTGGGAGTACATGTATTTTTTTATCTTGTCAAGAATGAGAATAGCATATGAACAGATGAAAAGTCTATGTTTGTCTGCAATCTGCATAATGGAAATACAACCAATATGTCGACACATATAAAATCACACCACTCTACCACTGACAGATCTTCTAAAGATTAAAACATCATCAAGTTGATATGTGTATCGATAATGTATCATATCATAGGCTGTGTATTGTGAATTGTATCGGTACATGGCACAGGTGTATCATTTCACCCATACATCTAACTCCTGAATCAAACAGCAGAAAGTTTTTATGTTAAAATTGCTCGTGGACTGTAGGTGACCATGGCCAAGTCCAGTGAAGCTACAGGTGAGGCTGCCCAAAAATTGGAAGATACATGTGCAGTCTGGATATTTAAGAAATTAAAGAGTTGTGGAGTCCCTACCCAACTCTTAAGACCCGTCAAGAGACAGAGAGTGATATTGCCAGAAAAGGTATGTATTACATTTTTTAAAAATAAATTATTTAAGAACTATTACTTCTCGTGAGCTAATAGAAACTTCAAAGGAACACAAGCATGGCTAAAACAATACCTTTTGTTTGCACATGCGTTCATGCATATATTACTATTCATGTAATTATATATTGGTTATCCAGCTACATATTCAGACAGGAACAACTGATACATTTCTGTTCTCTGCCCATAATCTTTTACCCCCAGAAGCATCCTACTGAGTGAAATGTACCAACAGAAGATAATTAAAATATTCTATTGAAAGTATGACATTCAGTAATATATATATTTATATGTGTGCCTTCATAAAAAACATAAACAAAAAACTGGCTAATTGTCTTTCTGCTGATTGTTGCAATCTTTAGTATATGTACATATACATTTTTTTTCAGGGCTTGTTGAAGGCATCAATAGTATTGCCAATAAATCATCTTTGAGGCACAAGGTAAAATTTGGCTTTTTATCTTCCACTTTCAAATAGTTCCTCAGGGTTCTCCACAGGATGTTGAAAGTTGCAGTCTAAGACTGCTTCCTTGAAAAAAAGTTGCAGTCCCAGCAGTAAAACTTGCAGTCCCAGCACTAAAACTTGCAGTCCCAATAACGATACTTTTTTTCCCATGTAATAATTTAGAACATGATGAATGTATTGTTGTCACCAATATATATTTCATCAGATTACTAATGCTCATTCATTGGGAAATATTTAGTATTATAAGAAATGAATGAAAAATTAAGGCAGTTCATAACTGTGATAATTGTGATTGTTTATGATGTTACAACTATAACAATTTTCAATGCCTTTACTTTGCCATTCTCTAATTTTGTGTGCAGCAAGAAGGAATCAAGGAAGAAATTGCACTTTCTTTTCTATATTAATTTATTTAATTAGCTTAATTCCATTTAAATTAATCAATTTTCCAGGACACTGGAAGAAGAAACAAATGACTAGATTCCATTCACATTTTTCATTTCATCTTTAAGCAAAACAGCATACTACATTCACTTTTTTCTTAAACAAAGTTAAATATTTCTCCACTGTTTGGTTTAAGATCAAAATCCTAAGTTCTGGACCTTCATCAATTTCATTACAGTTTTCTTGATTTAAACGTCCATAGAAGTTCATTGTTCCTTGGGTTGCCATTGCACTATTCCTTCCACAGTCGCGATACCATGTGCATAAAGCTAATAATATTCCATTGTTTTCTCGATTTTCGGCCCATGGGAATGTCCTATTGCATGATTAATTCCACGAATCTCTCAGTCTCCTTGGCGTTCTGTTTTCTGTATCAATAGAAGATGCATCTACTAATTTCTGTCAGCTAGTCTTGCGAGAATCATGCTTATCTACAGCCTTACGCTTGGCACCAAAGAAATTATGTAAAGTTGTTATCAGAATAGTGCACATATGATAATCACTTGAAAACGAAGGTATACATGATGCCGAAAAGCAGCTGATTTTATATTGATTAACATGAGAGTTTGTATTCCTCTGACACACAAAATAAATCCTAAAGTCTTGGCACTATTTTTCTAAATATGGTATATGGTAACATGCAAATGTTCCAGACATCACATAAGGATTTTTAATATGATGGATTAAAACTGTGCACAGGCAATCAACTAACAGGTCTCTTAATCTCCTTGTCTGCTAAGGTCTAACCTGTGCAGCTTTACTTAATGCCATTAAAATCACTTGAACTTTGTTTGATTTCTCGCACACTAAATGATTGATACTCGCTTTGTAAAAACGAATCAAATAAACGAGAATTTCGCTGCAAAAAAAGCTTGCATACAGAGGACTAAGCTGTTGGAATTTTCATGCATCCAAAAATAAAAAGTATGCATACTTTTATGCAGATATTTGTGTCCCGGAGAACCCTGAGTTCCTTATAGATCACGTTTTATTGACATAGTGCAATATACATGTTATAAATTATTGTTCTAGCACCAGATAAAAGATAAAGTTATCTGTTATTTTATGTTTTCACCTTGCAAAATTTGTAAACTAAAAAATGGTAAATTTAGAGTTGTGTAACATGATGTATGTGTTCCTGCTCATAACTCTATGGTGTTACTACTCAGAATATACATTGCAATATGAAAACTATGCTTGTTGAATAAAATGATGTTGTGAATGTTAGACAATCAATTCTTTAATGTATATGCAAATATATTTATATGTAGTTCCATGCTGAGTTTATTTATATATTCTTTATGGTGGTCATCTCAATAATTTCCAAGTTATGATAAAGTAACAATTTTTAGCATGTATATTTCATGTCCAATGGTCATACCTTGTTTTAGTTTTGCCATGCATGTGTTTCATGTCCAATTGTCATACCATATTTTAGTTTTAGTCATGCATGTGTTTCATGTCCAGTGGTCATACCATGTTTTGGTTTTAGTCATGCATGTGTTTCATGTCCAATGGTCATACCATGTTTTAGTTTTAGTCATGCATATGTTTCATGTCCAATGATGATACTGTGTTTTAGTTTTATTCATGCATGTGTTTCATGTCCAGTGGTCATGCTGTGTTTTAGTTTTAGTCATGCATGTGTTTCATGTCCAGCAGTCATACCTTGTTTTAGTTTTAGTCAAGCATGTGTTTCATGTCCAATGGACTGTGTTTTAGTTTTAGTCATGCATGTGTTTCATGTCTATTGGTCATACTGTGTTTTAGCTTTAGTCATGCATGTGTTTCATGTCCAGCAGTCATACCTTGTTTTAGTTTTAGTCATGCATGTGTTTCATGTCCAATGGACTGTTTTAGTTTTGGTCATGCATGTGTTTCATGTCCAATGGTCATACTGTGTTTTAGTTTTAGTCATGCATGTGTTTCATGTCCAGAGGTCATTCCTTGTTTTTAGTTTTAGTCATGCATGTGTTTCATGTCCAGCGGTCATTCCTTGTTTTTAGTTTTAGGCATGTGTGTGTTTCATGTCCAATGGTCATACCTTGTTTTAGTTTTGGTCATGCTTGTGTTTCATGTTCAGTGGTCATCATGGCTCTCAACAGAGTTTCAGGATGAAGAGTCCTGGACTCTTCACTCATGGAACTCAGGAGTCCCCAGCCTATTTCTGAGAGTCCCTGGCATAAACTCACGAGTCCCTCACTTTCAAAAGGATAGAAAGGAAAATGAAAAAGTACATGATTATTATTTTATTACATATCGGGATTAAATTCTCAGCTTTATAAGATCACATTAGAAAGAAACTATTTTTCAGTAATTGTCCCAAAAACTTTGTATCATACTGTTCTCTACCATTTGCAAACTAGTTTTCCAAATCAGTTTGTTTCTTTACTTTTTACTGTTTGTAGACTTAGCAAATGTATGGCACTCTGGTTGTCAAAGTTTTCAAGTACAGGACGCTCCTCCATCATTCTGATTAAAATATTCACTGTTTCATTGTACGGAACTGTCCTGGTTTTCATTCATCTTTTTCACACCAACTTCGAGACTTTTCATTGGCATTTGGGATTGTCTGTATTTTTTGCATAGCACAGCATCCCTCAACAACAATTAAATGAACCAGGTTAAATTTGTGAAGGCTAAAGGCTGATAGCTGCAAGTTAGTATTTTCATTTTGAGTGAAAGGATTTTGCTTTCCAGCAATCTTACACCACTCACAAACTGCTTTTAATGTACCATTTGATTCTTCTATTTTAAACCATGAGAACTGCTTCTCACTGCCACCTGTCTTGAAATTCTTCATAGTTGTGCCACCATTTTTATTAGTGTCCTTCACCGTAGTCAGGACAGAGTCTACATTAAATATACATTCCGAGCGTGAGTTCTGTTTGTTGTCTTCACTTGTGCTCTCACTTTCATCTATTTTTTGCCTTTAATTAGCATTAGTGTCATTTTCGTTGCAAGTCCATTTCCCGAATAAAATGAAAACAGATATTGCTGACTCATTTTTACAAGTTAAAGTACTTTTCTGCACTCTTTTAATAAGTGTCTGCTAATATTTTAGTGTCCTAGTCTAAATCACACGTCCTGAAGTAGCAGTTGTTGTTGCTATTACTACTATTATTATTATTATTATTATAATTATTGCATATTAATGATTGGACAGTATTGGCCATCTGAACTCTGAGAAAGCTTTGATTACTTTTATGATTTATTTATGCATCATCACCAATTTAAACACTGTTAAAACAATAAAAGGGCATTGTTTATTTGCTGAACAATCGCAGGTGCTTACATACACATTCATTAGAACATCTGTTTCTTTGAAGTCATCACATCAGAGAAGGATTAATTGTTTATAAGTCACACTGGCTTCATGCTCATTTACCTAAGTCTAGCCATTAGCTATTTCAGAGATCGGCCATGGCTGACCAAACATGTACAAATGGGAGCATCACAGGGAAAGTGAGATGTGTCATGGGGACGCATTACGCAGAGAAACCGTGCATTTCATTCCAGTGGTCATACTGTGTTTTAGGTTTAGTTATGCATGTGTTTCATGTCCCATGGTCATACGGTGTTTTAGTTTTAAGCATGTATGTGTTTCATGTCCAGTGGTCATAGTGTTTTAGTATTAGTCATGCATGTGTTTCATGTCCATTGGTCATACTGTGTTTTAGTTTTAGTCATGCATGTGTTTCATGTCCAGCAGTCATACCTTGTTTTAGTTTTAGTCATGCATGTGTTTCATGTCCAATGGTCATACCGTGTTTTAGTTTTAGTCATGCATGTGTTTCATGTCCAATGGTCATACTGTGTTTTAGTTTTAGTCATGCATGTGTTTCAAGTCCAATGGTGATACTGTGTTTTAGTTGTAGTCATGCATGTGTTTCATGTCCAGCAGTCATACCTTGTTTTAGTTTTAGAGATGCATGTGTTTCATGTGCAATGGTCATACCTTAGATATTTTTATCTATATCTATGTATCAACATTTACATTTATATCAATCAATCTTTCTCTCTTTCTTCATGCTGATGATATATAATATTTTGCAGTGTGCATGTCACTTATTTCCAAGTTATGATCTATGGGCCACATACACATGTTTTATGAGCACATTAAATATTATGCATTTCATCTCAGTAATTACACAGGTAAATTACAAGATCTTAATCCACAAAATTAGTGAAAACATTGCACATTTATTACTATTTCATACCTTCACACCTAGCTCTGCCCCCCCCCCCCCTTTTTTTAAAAATCTAAAATTTTGTAACTGCATGCATATTAGGCCCAACAAAATTATATCCCATAGCTTAAAGTGCCTGTCTTAAACCTTGTGTGTGTGGGGGTGGGGAAGTGTAAAATTAAACACCAAACAAGCACAGGCAGACATTGTCTATAACATTATGCCACACCTTTTTGTTGAAAAAGTTAAGATGAAAACTGTATAATATTCTAAAATATATGTGCATATTCTAAAATAGATATGATAACTGTTCATTTACACCTTTAAAATGATCTTGACACTTATTTTATCATTTTATTTATAGATTTCCAGCCAAGAGTCAGAAGTTTGTAATGCTCTGCGCTACATGTAAAGAAGACAGTACCTTAGAGGTGTTAAATTATTGATGAAAACAAGGATTGGATTCCAGAAAGCTGTCAGTACAGTGTTGCATCCAACGATGCAAGAAGAGGCAAAAAATATGGCAAATAACATTTCATCTTGCTTTAAAGGAGGAAAAACATTAGAGGATATGAGTTTGACTGGGATGATAGATTTGATGAGATCTCATGGCATTGTCCTGTTCTAACCAACATTTAGATTGGCACATTAACAACCAGAGAATCATCAAGGTACCTGGGATTGGCTTGGAAAAGGATATCAGTCAAGCCAATTATAGGCTCACTATTG
Source organism: Margaritifera margaritifera (assembly GCA_029931535.1). Taxonomy (NCBI): domain Eukaryota; kingdom Metazoa; phylum Mollusca; class Bivalvia; order Unionida; family Margaritiferidae; genus Margaritifera; species Margaritifera margaritifera. The sequence continues at coordinate 6,569,473 of JAQPZY010001684.1, forward strand.
TGTATACTTCTATAATAGAGGAATCTAAGGACAATATTTGACTTCCAGGAAATGAACTCCATGCAGATGTGGCTTGCAGGTTGCAAACAAGAGGTTAGATTTACATGTTGATATTCAGTATTTGCATAAACTCCTGATGTAGTCAGCAAATATAAACCAGGAAGATAATTGTACATGTAGCAAAATTCCTTATAAAATTACCCTCCTACATAAATCATTGTCATTTGACGAGAATATTTGTGCTTATGTAGATGATCCGATATATATATATTTTTATATATATATATATATATTTTTTTTTTTTCTCAGGCCATTACAGTATATTTTGAATCTTGTAAATATTTTTTAACTTTTTTGATGTGGACCTTTTTTGGTACTTTTTTATAAAATTTTTTTATTTCCTTGCTTGGAAAGTTTAGTACATATACTGTATTGTCTTCAGATTAAACTTTTGCACAAGAATTTTTAATTTCAGTCATTTGTAGTATACTAGGTTGGAGTAGAGTGGTAGTTGAGTTAGGGAATGACATGGGGATGTTGTTCAGATATATTTTTCTCTTTGCTGCAAAGGTTAGTGAAGATTGTGGTGGAATTAATCCATCCATACAGTTGCCAATCATGGACCAGATATAGTAGTTGTTGTGGATGTCCACTTTTGTGGATCAATTGGATATGTCAGTGCTTTTGCACTAGCAACATCTATCAGATTTTATGAGTTGCCGCCCCTAGTATGTAATGCCAGCTAACAATAGAATATCATGTTACAGTGGAGCATTGTACATGGGACGAAAATGGTGGAGGCAATTGACTTTGAATGAATTTAACATCAAAAGTCTGACTGTAGCAGAAAGAAGCCATTACAGGTGTATTAGAGGGAAAGGATGTATTTGTGCAAACAAGGACCAGCAGTTGTGTGAGAGAATGCCAGCATGATTATTGTGGCTCCCCATGTCTTGATTATAAAGGTACATTGTTCATAGTTAAACAACTTGGGATTTAAAGCAACATTTCTCAGAAGGGACCACACTGAAGATAATTTTATTGTACATGTTCTCTACGACTTTTTGTTTTGCAGTCCAGAAATTCCTTTTGTCTCGAAAGTGTTGTGACATCCTTGCCGAGGTCCACACAATGATTTAGTGGTAATTATGAATGTTTGCTCTGCCACAAGCATCAGTTCCACGTGTGAAATGCAAGATATTATATGAAATCATGATCTGATTGCAGTGTAACCACTGTGCATGTGTGTGTGTGTTTTATTGAAACATTAAGCTTGAAATTTGTAGTGAAGCAGCATATCCCTGTGTTTTTGTCAGTAATCTCTACCACTCCATCCCACATTGCTCCAACTCACCCACCCCTATGGTATGGATCAAAATTGTGAACTATTTTGTACACATTCCAAGCACCCTCAATCATATACATAAGTTTCAAATTTCTATCTTGTAGAGTGTTGCAGTTTCACAGTATTAGAGACCTACAATATAATTTTCTTGGGGGAGGGGGGGTGGGGGCGGGCATTTCAGAAAAAAATATCTGGCCCTCAAAGAGCTAGACAAAAATATTTGTGCTCTCATTTATAGAATAAAAAAACTTTAGTTATTATATCCATTATATTAGTCGGAGAAAAAAAAAATACTCTTGAGGTAAAAGAAAAAAACATTCTGAGTCAAAAGAAAATCCCAGGCCATCCCCAGAAAATTAAATGGTCAGTCCCTTACACATGTTCACACGCACACTCATAGATGGGCAAAATAATAATCCCCACATTTTCTTCAGAGAGCATTGTGATATTGAAAGAAAATCGTTGACCTTCTTTTAAAACTAAATTTAAGCATCTGTTCCCCTTCATTCAAATTATGTTTGGTCACAGTGAGCTTCAAGTGTCAAGTTTAACCCTTATTTCATCCCTGTAGCATTGGTAAGTGCCAGTTTAATCATAACATACCATAATAATGTAACAGAAAACATGACACAAATCCTTTAGTTTTTGTCTTGGACTTAAATCCTTTAGTTTTTGTCTTGGGTTAAGCCCATATATAAAGTCATTTCCCCCTCATGTACAGCTTTTAGTGGTGCTCTACATTGTCTGGAGCTAAAAGGTCCACTAGGTGCTAGTGGCAGCGAGAGTGGGGATTGATGGCAATTGCCCCTGGGACCGGATGCGGGGGGTGGGGGTGTATCATCAGAAGTTTTTTTTGCCACCCAACCCCTACCCCCATCTAAGTCCCTGGTTTCCAGACTTAGGTGGGGGAGGGGGTTTGGAGGTTGGCAACTGACAAAAAGAGTAGGGGCGCCACTAAGGAACATTGGCCCCAGGTACCTCAAACCCTCGTGCCGCAACTGCTAGGTGCTAAGTAATGATGATGATTAGGGAGGAGGAGGGTGATGGGAACAGGTATGTGCATTCATTTATTTTCACAGGTATTCATTTTTGTGGTTATGTGAAAAAGTAACATTTTCATCATTACTTAAATTTGTGGCTTGAGAAAGAATTCATATTGTTTTCATTGGATGATCATTGCTAACTAGGTCTTTAAATCGATGGCTTGCAGCAACAACGAAATCCATGAAAATTGGTACACAACAAAAAGTAGTGAATTCACAATATTAAGTTGACTTGTACATTAATTCTAGTTGCAGCTGCTATATACTTATATTTAATTGCATGGATAAGTACCTTAAATTCAAATCGTTCCCATGAATGCACCTAACAACTTCTTCAAGCAAGTTTTACCTCTAACTTTTCAGATGCCTTTTGAGTAAAGGTCATTATTAATGGGCAATTTGCCAGTTACCAAAATTGTAAGCCGTCAGCTTTTCATAAATTGAATACAAAATACCAAAAATAAAAGAGGCTTTTCAGAATCTTTGCATCTGTTTTTTTTATCAATTTCAGGGGAGAAGGATCATCATCAGAAGAGGCATTTCGTCCCATGTTTGCTGATAGATAACTAAAATCTGTGTTTGACAACACCAATGGTCACACTTACTGCTACAGCTGGATCAAGTTCGAGAAGGAGAATTACAAGAAAACTATGTTTTCGAACAAATCCAGTTGTTGTTGTGGAATCACCAGACAGACCAGACATTAAAATACAATCTATGTGTGTTCCAAACAATGAAGAGATTGACTTTATATTTAGGTGGTTAATTCAGGATTTGTCAGAACAAAAGGAACATCCGCCTTGACATGTAATTTTTTGTGCAAGTATATCAGTTTGTGCTTAAAGTGTACTCTGCATTTATTAAACACTTTGAGAAGAGCTGTGCATTATTTGACTTGCATCACAGTAAAACTAATGACAAGGTAAATGACAAAAGAAGTCACATGAACACTGATGGTCACATCAGAGATTTTATCTGCATCAGTACAGCAGGAATGGAGGTATATTTTAAAACCTTGTACAACATACCATATATACTTGCGTATAAGCAGGGGTCCAAATGCAAACAACATAGACCCTGATCTGCCACCGGTTAATGCGCCGGCAGATCAGGGTCTATGTTGTTTGTTCTACTGATTAATTAGTCCTTACAAACTGCATAGACCCAGATCTGCCGTCGCATTATGCGATGGCTGATCTGGGTCTATGCAGTTTGCAGTTGGTTTCGGCTTATACGCAACTATATACGAGAGTACATTTTTGTTTGCCAAGAGAAATGAAGAACTGTGTACAGCATATGGAAGCGATGAAAGTTTCTTCCAGGAATTGATAATTTATATAGCACATAAAGGTCATTTGAAACTTGCTGAAAGTGAACTTGTGTGATTTGTAAAGGACAATATAAATTGTGGACACAAAGTACTCCATGAATCTTATTGATGTAAACCAGTAGACATCAGTCCAGGTCATAACAGTTGTGATGTGTGTGAAAGGAATTATAAATGTGATGCATGTGTCTCAGAGGACTTTGCCAGACTTCCAGCATTTTCTTCAGATATAAAAAAAAATCTTCAAGTGAAGAGGAAATAAGACGTGTTGTGAATGAAGATGATAAAATACTTCTAAAACAAAAACTTGTGTCTTTACAGTGTTCCATATCTCATGATGAGCACTATGTGACAGATCTGGAACTCGTACATGGACTGATGGATAACTTGATATTAGTCATAGTGAATAAATGCAGTGTCTTATTTACGTTTGATGATGTGATGAAGCATGTCTCTGTATTGTCGTATGAATTTGCAAATAATGTATCAAAACTTATAAATGATGTATTTGGTGACAATGAAATGTATGCTGTTGAACCCAATACTTCTGATGATAATGAAACTGAATAAATCCATCTACTTTGACAATACTGAGTTTGTTTGACTGGAATAATTGTTGCCATTATGTGTTAAACTTGTTTAAAAGGGACAATAAAGAGACATCATATTTTTAACCTTTACAAGAAGGTGTCCTCTAAATGGAGCAGTCTCTTGAAGAAAAAAAAACAACAGAATTTATGTGTACATCTGCATTTTTTTTCTATTCTCTTTCAATTCCCATTTGATTTTTTATCAATATTTACTTATAAGGCCCTCCCAAAAAATATATGTGTTTCCTGTTGCACTGGTTTAAAATTTAATAGCTATTACTTATCCTGTCACTATTGTTAGCTTAATCCATTTTCGTGCCGAAAACCACCGTCCGTTCGATGTGAATACATCCTCCCAGAATGGAGAAAAGGTAAGAATGACCTTTGCACTCCAGTCTGTGCCTCGTTTAGGCTTGCCTAAGTACGTCATCTTTTTCATGGATGCCATACTGTGTAGACGTTTGCCTGAGAACAGCACCAGAGAAAAAATTGTGCCTGCAACAACTTACCGCATTAGCGGTCTCCATTCTGCAGTTCATAATAAGTCTTGCTGTTGCACTATCCATTCCATATATTTATTGTAAACTTCCCCTATTTTAATTCTAGAACTTCATTCTTTAATGGGTCTCTAAGGCTACCTCGTGTATTTCACCCCTTGTGGGTGGAAAACACCCAATTTACTGATATACAACTGAGGTATGGGTAAGTCTCTGTGTTTTGAAAAATAACAACAGGCCCTGCCAAACATAGAGGACAGCATATTCCTCTCTCTTCATTAAAAAAAAAAAAAAAGTGACCATTATCGGTAAATTTTCACGTATATTATTAATGTCCGCACCACTTATTGCGTGGTCATTGCATATGTGTCTGGATATTCTTTAAATAAAATTCACTGTGTGAAATATTTTACGAGTTTAAATTCATCATTTACCTCGTGCATACAGGTACTTAATGCATACACTGGTGTACGATATCCATCATTTTCCTTGTGCATACAGGTACCCAATTTACCTTGTGCATCCAGGTACGCACTACATATAAACAGGTGAGTTTAGCGTGACACAACAAAGTGAGTTTATTGTGACATTTATTAAATATTGTCATTACTTCTCTTTTTCAGAAATAATGTCAGAACAGTCTGTGGGGAAGTGTGGCCACAAGAAGGGCTTTTGTGACACTCACCCAGACTGGATATAGTACTCCAAGTGCACAAAAAAAAATTAAAAAAAAAAAGGTTACACACCTTGCAATTTATGACCTTCTGGCACCTGGAATTTAGTTGATTCCAGATGTACTTATCTTCAGATTTTTCTGGATTCTCTCTTAGGTCTCAGCATTTGGGACTAACTTCTTTGGTGGTCTGTGAGGCCTTCTAGGGACTGAACGTTCATAGAGTCGATCGCCTACCCCCCAAACACTTCTCACGTTCAAGACAGTGTATACGCCTCAGATAGTGAGTTGCTCCCTCCTGTTAGGGAGGTGGAGCATCGCAACAGCGGGTCGTTCCCTCCCGTTAGTGAAGTAGAGCACTGCAACAGTGGGTTGCGCCCTCCCATTAGGGAGGTTGAGCACCATGACAGCGGGTCGCGCCTTCCCGTTAGGGAACTAGAGCACCGCAACAGCAGGTCACGCATTCCCGATTAGGGAAATAGAGCACCCTGACAGCAGGTTGCGCCTTTCTGTTATGGAAGTAGAGCACCGCAACACCGGGTCACGCCCTCCTGTTAGGGAAGTAGAGCACCGCAACAGCAGGTTAAACCCTCCTGTTTGGGAGGTAGAGCACTGCAACAGCAAACTGCTCCCTCCCGTTAGGGATGTGGAGCATCGCACCTCCCATAACATGCACATGGTAGCGTGTTGCTCCCTCATCTCGGGAGGTGATGCACCGCTCCCATCACTTTCAGGGTAGTGATATAACAGTCAACATGATTTCTTCTCTGATTATCACTCATCGGCCTCACTGTATGGGGACAGGGTATGGACTGAGTACCCGCCTCTACTGTCCCATCCTGTGCAGGATTGGGAGTCTGCCCACTGGGCTCAGACTAGGGAAGGGGAATGGATCGGCATCCCCCCAACCCTATTATCCCAATGTATCCATATGGGATGTTGGGCCCTCCACCTCAAGGCCCTTGATCCACTATGCCCCCGTGGGCTACTGGACCTTGCCCTCACAGTTGAGGTAATGCTGTGGCTCATGTCCCACCATTACACCTCCTCACCAGGTAGCCCCAATGCGGAAGGCTAGAGGTGTCACATCATCCAGGGTAGACAGGTGGTCTGGCCTCCCCACTGGAACTCGCACTGAACTACGGGCCATGGTGCAGAGTTCTCCTATGCCCTCTCCACATCAAGGGACATAGCGATGCCCACCCACTCTCTGACTCAGAGTATACCAGATGATGACAATGTCCTCTATTCTCGTTGACTCAAATGAGTTGGAGATAGAAACAGCAGCACTGACACCTCTCTGGCCCACCCCTTCCTCTCAGTTGGAAGTGGAGGAAGAGGTCTGGTCCTTTAATAAGGCAGTAAACAAAGTTTACCGCCTTTTACCCCCGGAATTGTGCCCCAACCATGTGGCACACAATCCAAAAAGATCCTTTCCATTATGGAAAAGATCTCCGGGGAGCAAACACAACCAGACCTCTTGCTTCTCCCTCATTCCCCAATGATTGAGGAACTCTCGGCCTCTTCTGCCAGTTACAGGATACATTCCTCAAAATGGCCTACCAAACCTCCCCAATTGGATGCTGAGGCAGCCAAAGTGGGCAATTCTATAGGAGCCTGGGCTCGCCTTCCATTTAAAACAATTGATGCCATGGAGCAGAAAACCTGGTTAATTGTAACCATTGCGTTGCATTCTGATCTATTCTCAGCAACTGCGTTTAAAAAAGTATGCCAAGAGATGCCTCCTTGAACCAGTCGCATTACAATGCGTGCTGGAAGCGGTGGCCTAGACATTCTGGCATGCGCTTCTGTTGCAGTGGCTTTATTGGCGAAATTCTGCACATCCGCCGTGACATTGCATTGGACTCCTCGAAGGTCTTACTTAACAGAGTAAAGTCTTTCTTAGGGTTGCTCCACTAGAAGCCGAGACCCTCTTTGGGGGCCTCATACCCCCTGTGGCTTCTCAAGACTTGCTGCATCATCAACATCAATCCTTTACATTCACTCCTGGCCCATCGCAATCGGCCAGGAAGCGTGTTAATGCGAATCGTCTTCAGGGGCCATCCGCCAACTTCTTCAAGCAGACGCAACCCCAGCCCAAGCCACAACCTCAAACTAAACCTCCTCCTCATACGTCAGGTCCATGGCATCAAGGTCGCCGCAAACCCCAAAAGAGGAAGTTTTATAATCCTCCTTCCTTTCCCACTGGAGGAAAGGGGGTGGGATCAGCCCTAGGGATCTTACCCCTCTCCTGCCATGCATCCCCCAAAGACCCCTATTCTATTTCCTCAGTCCAATCTGGGGAAATTGAGGGAAGAGATGCACACCCTTTGTAGAAAGGGGCAGTTGAGAGGGTCCTGAACAATCAGTCTCCGCCTTCTACTCCCGAAACTTCCTGGTCACCAAGAAGAGTGGGAAAATTCAGATTATAATCGATTTTCCCCACACGACCAGTTACTTTGAAGGAACCTTTAAAGTTGGAGACAACCTCATCGATTCGGAACGCACTTCGTCCGTCTGATTGGGCAGTCTCCATGGACCTTCTGGATGCCTACTTGCACATCCCGAATTTTCCTCCACACCGCAAATATCTCTGGTTTTTGCTTAGAGCATGAAGTTTTTCAATTCCGGGTTCTGCCGTTTGGAATCTTTTCCGCACCCAGAGTCTTCACCTGAATTATGGGAGCGGTTGCAGCCTACCTTCGATTACTGGGAACACCGATTCTCCAGTATTTCAACGACTGGCTGATCTACAATGTCCAGGATCAGTCCCTTCATCAGGATCTGTTCCGTTCTTCCTCACAAACCAGAACTTGGTCCGCAGTCCACTGGATTGGGTAGATCAAATTCTGGTTCTTCTAGAGGCGCTATGAGCAAAAACATTGTTATCTGCTCGCCCTTATCTATCCCTATTGGGAACCTTAAATGCCGCTGCCGACTTGGTTCTTTTAGGATATCTCGATATGCGCCCTCAACAGTTCCTCCTCCTTGCAAGGTGGAAACCACACAGAGATTCTCTATCAACCCCGATCCCACTAGGACGGGACTTTCATCACAACTTGGTCTGGTGGATGAATCATGACAGATTCATGGCTGGGGTCCCAATGCATGCAGCTGATCCCCACTCTTATCTGTTCACCAACGCGTCAGATTCTGGTTTTGGTGCTCATTTTGAACTGGAGGGCATAATTCTCCAGGGTCTTTGGACTCGGGCCAAATCATCCCTACACATCAACAACCTAGAAATGAAAGCAGTATTTCTAGCGTTGCAAGGATGCATCAACAGAGTAAAGGATTGCTGCATCATGGTCTCCTCAGACAACACGTCCGTCTTAACGTATGTACGTCAGGTAGGCACACATGCCCCTTCTCGCATGGAGGTCTGGAACCTCCTCCTGTGGGCAACCTCAGAGGACATAACAATCCGAGTTCGCCACATTCTGGACAAGAAGAATGTATTAGTGGACAGCCTGTCCAGGACAGGTTTAGCCATCCTCACGGAATGGTCTCTTGACCGCTCCATAACAGAGTCCCTTTCACACTCTGGGGAAGACCCTTAGTGGACCTGTTTGCGACCAGGCTCAACAAGAGACTTCCTTTTTACGTATCTCCAGTCCCGGATCAGAGAGCATGGGCAGTGGACACATTCAGCTTCCGGTGGGATCGGCTATTCGTATACGCCTTCCCACCATTCCGACTGCTACCTCAAGTTCTGCAAAAGTCAGAACTTCCACTGCGCAGATCTTCCTCATCGTTCCATTGTGGCTTCAGCGATCATGATTCAGTGATCTGCTAGACCAGTTGATCGATCGACCCAGGTCTCTACCTTACCAGAGGGATCTCCTGTCTCAACACAGGGGATCCCTTCTCCACAACACCCCACACATTCTCCACCTTCATGCTTGGCTCATCTCAAGTGATCTCTCCACCAGAACAAGTTTTCAGGCTGAGTTTACAGTTGCATCATTCAGGCCAGGAGAGCTTCTACATCCAAGGTCTATGATGCCAGGTGGAGAATCTTCTGTGATTGGTGCAGTTGGAAACATGTTGATCCTATCTGCCCCTCCGTACTTCCATTGCTGATTTCCTTTTGTTCCATTTTGAGACCAAAAGATGTTCAGTATCCACTATCAAGGGCTATCGAGCTGCCATCTCCAACACACTTAAATTATCTCAGGGAATGGCAATCGGTTCAGATTCGTACCTTGCCGATCATATTAAGTACTTGAGCTCCAGAGACCCGTCTCCTGCTATCTTATGCCCGGATGGAATCTTCTTGTGTTTTGTGGTCTTTAACCATAAGCCCCCTATGAACCATTGAGTGAGCGAGATTCATGCCTTGTCTGTTGACACTGGCTGTCTCCGCGTTAACAGGAATTACGATTCTGTCTCCCTCCTCTGCCAACCAGGATTTCTCGCTAAAAATCAATCACCTTTGGTAGCTCTATTAACTATAGAAATCCCCAGTCTAAGTCAACTCTGTGCAGCGGATTATCCAGATAGACTCTTATGCCCTGTGAGGGCCCTCCGTTCTATCTTAATACCTTCAAAGAAAAAGGAAGGGTGGGGAACGTCTCTTGCTTCCTTTTAAGGACTCTGTAGACATTTCAGCTGCCACCATCTCCTGGTGGATTGTCACTACAATCAAAAGAGCATATCAGTCCGTTACTTATTGAGCCATTGCTGCCTCATGGGCCTACATTAATCTCTCCCCCTAAGAGGACGGCATGAAGGCAGCTTCTGGCGTTCCCATACTTCCTTCTCCTCCTTTTATCTCCGCTCATTAGCACAACAGAGTGCAGACATTTTTCTCTGGGGCCCCTTGTTGCAGCACAACATGTGGCTCAGAGAGACACCAAACTTCTATAAGATGTACCTCTCCCTCTACGGTGAGTACATTACATTTTTCTCTGTTTTTGATCAGTTTAACTAGAGCATCAGTCTACCTCCCTAACTAACAAATTCAGCTAACAAAGGTGACAAGATAAGTAATTGCTGCTATTAAAATGTAGTTTTTTGGGGGTTAAAACTAATTTTAATTATGCAATACTTACCTGTAGCTGTTGTTGAATGCCCTACTCATACCCCGCTCTGATGTCTTGCGTAATCGTTGTCTATGAAAAAGATGATGTATTTAGGCAAGCTTAAACGAGGCACAGACTGGAGTGCAAAGGTCATTCTTACCTTTTCTCCACTCTGGGAGGATGTTTTCACATCGAATGGATGGTGGTTTTTGGCACGAAAATGGAATAAGCTAACAATAGTGACAGGTAAGTATTGCATAATTAAAATTAGTTTTACCCCCCCCCCCAAACTACATATTAAGGTAGGCAGGTAGGTATTTTTTTTTTTTTTTTAAACATTATATATAAATCAAATAATATTTAAAGTGCTTCAAAGTACCAGGCAAAACTAGCTCAATTAGATGCAAAAGTAAATTTCGGCAAAGTGATTTTGTTTATAATTTTAAAAAAATAATTAAAAAAAAATTGGGGGGGGGGGGAGTGGTAGGGTCTGCAACGTGAAACAGGGACAGTCGGCCGACCGGATAAAACATATATTATTTTTTGGCCTAATAAATATGCAAATGAAAGTAACTCTTGTGAACAATTTAAAAGTTTTAAATTGTGCATGTGCAGCTAGAATGGATAAAAACAAGTGTTTTTGTTCAAATTATACTTCTTTGTACAAATTACATGCATAATTACATAGGGCTTTTCATGTCTCTGAAGAATAGGTTCCTTTGATGACAGGTTTCACTGCATCACATCATACCCACAATAAGTTTGGATGGATTACAAAAAACTATATGTCCGTTATATTGTATGTCAGACCATTTTGATCAGAATAGGTCATGCTTTTATTTTCTAACATCTTCATGTGGTGGTGGTGTTGGGGATTGACTGAGCTAAAGTTGTGTCAATAATTTGAAGTAAAAAACAATTTCTTAGGTACAGTGAAACAGCGTCAAGATATTTATTTTCTTAATTCAGAAAAAGATTGCAGTTTTAATTTTTATGTTTTTGTTTCAGGTCAGCTGTATTCACTATATCTATTTTATTTCGGGTCAAGTTTTCAGAGTTACAGCTTAAATTTCTTCCTTCATTGATAGCAAAATATGATATAGACCTTCAAACCCAATACTGACACACCATTTTTCTATACAATTTCATACGAAGATCTTTCTTTCTGTAAAGTTATCCATTTGCACAGGTATCAAATCTTGATCATGTAAAATACATCTTGAAATCCAGGTAATTCACTGAATGGTCTATCTTGTTTATAAGAAAAAATGTCTGCTGCCTAGTGTCTCGGCAATAGCTTGGACATCAACCTTCTTACTGACTTCTGGCCTCCTCCTTGTTATTTTCTTGTCTCTACATTTTTTCTTAATAATGTAATGAATTTCTTCCTTTATTTGCATAGTTTGAGTAGGTTTGTGGGCACGCTGTAAAGCAGCATTTGCTAAATGGGCTAGGATCTTTTTCTTCACAGCCTGAATACCGTATGTACTCGCGTATAATCCGGGTCAAGATGCAAACAACAACGACAGCAGATCAGGGTCTATGTTGTTTGTTCTACTGATTAGTCCTTACAAACTGCATAGACCCAGATCTGCTTGTGCATTATGCGATGGCAGATCTGGGTCTATGCAGTTTGCAGTTGGTATCGGATTATACGCGAGTATATATGGTAAGTTTTTCCACCACATTTTCATTTGGTATGTTGTTACCACTTCTGCTCATGATATTTGCAGTACAATTCTCTTTATACTCATTTGCAGTCGGTGGAGATAACAGTGCAATATAACATGCTATGAACCGAAACAGTCACAGTTTGTATTTTACATGGTGTCCAGTTTCGAAAAGCAGCATCTGGAATTTTGCACTGCACATGATTCTGTTGCCACCACCAAACCTGTATGCATTATTTGTATCGATACAGGGCAAGACTGTCAACTTCTAGGTTGGATTCTTCTTCCTGTGCAAGGAAAATCCATCCATGTTCAAATGCCTTTTGAAATGACCCAATGGTTTTTATTTGTTATAAAGGTCTGCACACACGTATGTCTTCTGAACATTATCACAAATGCCCTATATTTGGTTCATCAGCACATCTAGTTCCCCACATTTATCCTGGAGTTTGTCCTTGTATGTAAGGAAATAAATCAATTGGGAGCAGAGCCAGTTCAAAGGGGTGGTTCACTTTGCATAAATTGGCCAGATTTCTTCATGTTCACACTGCAAAGTGTACAATTTTTACTGGGAAAGGGCCATGTAACTGACTCCCACCCTCTCTACAGCTGCCACTGTCAATTGTAAAACCAAATTAAAAGAAAACAGTTCCTAGTGATTTCTTAAAAAATAAATAACTAGGTTACTCAGTTATCCCTTTTTCTTCTTATAGCATTACTTAGGTACCTGGAATACCTAAAAACTTTTTATGTCAAAGAGGTTGAAAAGTTTTTGACTAGTGAAGGCTACAATTACAGTAAAACCTGTCTTGAAAGACCATCCCTTCTTCCAAAGATAATGATCTCTTAAGATAGGTGGTCTGTCATGACAGGTCAAAACACTTTATAGTCAGTCAATATGTTCATTGAGAATCTGGTCTTTTAAGGTAGGCAGTCTCTCATAGCAATCATCTTTCAAGACAGGTTTTACTGTATCAGCTTCTGCATTTGATGAATTCCAGGTCTAAGGAACTAGGGCACATAGGTAATAAACTGAGGACAAATATCAGTGTGCCTCATTATAACATTTTTAAGCAAATACAGTACTGCAGGGGTCCCCAAACTTTTTGTGGCTATGGGCACATTTGTGAGTTTATGAGAGAGTGGCGGACACCAACCAATTAACTTAACCCATTTTTTTTTTTCGTTATTCATTATAACCTCTTTCCATTTAATCTCTTCCGCGGGCACACAAAAAATCTTGGCGGGCACTGCATTGGGGACCACTGCAGTACTGTATATACTGGCGCATTATTCGGGTCCAAATGCAAACAACATAGACTCTGATCTGCCATCACATAATGCACCAGCAGATCATGGTCTATGTTGTTTGTTCTACTGATTACTCCTTACAAACTGCATAGAATGAGCGCATTATGCAACGGCAGATCTGGGTCTATGCAGTTTGCAGTTGCTTTCGACTTATACATGAGTATATACGGTAATTGAATACTTTTCTCTAGCAATACAATACTGCCTAATCTTTGATTTTGTATAACACATGGTTAGAAATCTCTAGATCTTAATAGCCATATATTTTCAGCTATTCGGTCATTCATTCATATTTGTGCATACAGTATCAAATAATTACCATCAGTAAGTTTTACATATTTCTCCAGAATATCTGTTGCAATTCTGTGTATAAAGTTGTATTTTTCTTCTTCTCCAATGATGTTAAGTAGAGGTTTGTCTCCATTAAGTGATGAACGTAGCTCCTTCATGCCCAGCAGATCCATACATGCACCAACAATGAATCTGTCTACATCGGGCATGTGCAACCTATGGGCCGGATCCAGTTTTATCCGCTTATTTACATCATAAAAAATCGCGTAACCAGCCCGCACCCTGGAGGAAGTTGCACATGCTTGGTCTAAATAGTCTTTGACAAAACAAAAGTGTGACCTGAAATTTGAGACAAACAGGATATCATTCAATATTGTAGTAAACTTCTCATATAATGAAGCCTAAGGGACACATAAAATCAAATAATTACATTTGATTTCCATAAAATGGTACATAAATTATTCTAAGGAACCTTGGGATGTTCTTCGCAATATCAGGTAGACAATATCATAACATACCTAAGGCTAACACATGGGAATGTTTTTCAATAAACTGTTCATTGGTTTTATCAGCTGGATCAAAAATGAAAAGTATTGAATACCTGTATTTTTTGGCTACAGTACTTCATCAGCATCATGGACATCTGTTCTTCCAAGATTGTTACACAGCTGAAAAAGGGTGCCTTGGTCTGCTGCCAAACATGTATAACATCTGGTAGATAAACTGCAAAGATTCAATTACTATTTCTTACTGCACAAAATGTCTCCTTTCAAAAATCAATAACTCCGACCTGATCTTAAAGTAAAAGTTAGAAGATTCACAACATAAAACAAAATCTTTGGGCTGTCCATAATGAAACAGATGTTGTGAGTTTTAGGACTACATCACATTTCAAATTTTACTGTGGTAGCCAACTTTGAATTAAAACACATTAAGATGTCTGAATTACACACAGTTGTACGTGTCTGAATTACACACAGTTGTACATGTCTGAATTACACACAGTTGTACATGTCTGAATTACACACAGTTGTACATGTCTGAATTATACACAGTTGTACATGTCTGAATTACACACAGTTGTACATGTCTGAATTACACACAGTTGTACATGTCTGAATTACACACAGTTGTACATGTCTGAATTACACACAGTTGTACATGTATCTAAGCTGCAGCAGACTAAGATGCATGCATTACATAAATTTCTAATTAGTAACTAAACATAAACTGCACCTCATGAATTCACTTATGGAATATCACTAAGAAGATTTTGAGCACTTTTGAATCATGAAGAAGAAGAATACAAGTATTGTGGGCCAAATAAATATGATAAATATGATCTTTATTCATATTTCCACATGTGATTCTATTACACTGTTGGGAAATCAATACAATCAGAAAATTCATTATGCTTATAGATACAATATTGTGTCATGTAAAATCTGGGGGATTAATTCTTTTTTTTAAATTTATATATTTGGCCAAGCTTTGGAAACAATTGATGAAAAAACAATATAATAAAACTCAAATAGCAATACATTCTCACAGTGATTTGGTATCCATGGTTCATTGGAAGTATTTCTTAATTTTTTCACAATGAAACTTTAACATTAATAAATGCAAACCATGTAAATCACCAAAAAACACATAAAATGTACTGATTTTCATTTTAAGAGAAGATATATATAATTTCAATTTTTATGAATAGAATGTGTTTTCTGACGTGATGGGCTTAAAATGGTCACATGATAACTAATCTGGAATATTATCCAACGTCTTTTTGGTCAGGCTTTGTCTGTATCAACTCCTGACACCAACCCCGTGACTTCAGATCAAAATTTTCTACCCCAGATACAATATCCGATCAGAAATTCAAATATTGTAATTGCACAGCATTTCATGAGCTCCATCACTCAACTCTGAAACCAAACAAAGCATGTAGCAGGCTTTTTGAGGAACTCGACCTTCTTAAATTGCTTCTGTTTTGCTTTGATATTGAACAACATTCAGTGATCACCGTGGACAGAAACTCTGGTTGCTCAGGGGTCAGTTTAGACGGGTTCTACTTTACTATAGGTTCAAACACATGCATGTCCATCAGAACCCAATATAAGCAAAATGAGAGAGAGAGGAAGTGAATATAGGTGGTTTTTCCAAATCAAAAACCTTCCTGAAGATAATTATTGTATATAAAAATTATTTTGATGTAATTCCTACCTACAGTTTCGTCCATTTGTAACAATTTTATGAAATCACTTTCATCTGTATGCAAGTTTGCTTATACCATATGTTATTCATTCCTTTAAGAAATAACAAAAAATACATGCCTCAGTTCAACCTTCAGCTAAACTTGGAACATGATGAACTATTTCATGATACCAGGAGTAAGTTCACCATTTTATGAAGTATTTCTGGTCTGTGAATTACTCTGGCAGGCCTGTCAAATTCTGAAGTCCCATTCTTTATCGCCAGTTGTGCAGCACATATATGCTCATTTGTGAGCACATTGCCACCAAATACTTTTCTCCTCAGAACTTGGCATTCCTTATCTTCAGAATGTGGAATGAACTTTCTGTGTGCTCTAATATACTTATCATATCTTCTGATTTGTTTCTTATCCAGTAAGTCTGATTGTTTCAAAGCTCCACGAATATGGGGATGAAAAATGCAGCTGAGAATACATGCTTTGTATATAGATGATCAATGTATTCTACCAAGACATGCATGATGTGAAAAATGCAGTTTTCATCTAATAAACTGCAGTACTCATTGCTTGGAAGAAATATACTGTTGTCTGCTTGCAAGACGTCCGTTGGTGGTATACTGTTATCAAGTTCTGGAAACAAGATTCTCTTCTGTACAACAACTAGCAAAAAGCAATGCCTTAGTTAGCAATATATTGAGCAATATAAATATTCATAGCACAGAATGTTTAAATTTAGAAGTCAACAAGTCTGTTGCCACTCGAACCAATACATACCTTGATTACAATGCATACGGAATGAAAAGAACTCGAAAGAAGCTTTATCACTTGACAACTGTGTTATTTACATGTAGATACATATACCCATATATTTTTTCAATATGTAACATAATAACACCTCATGTTATTATGTATGAATGTGCTCAGATATGCATGACATTTCACTATGCTGCTCACAGTTTTGTCAAATAATATCAATATTTTTAATTGGGTGATAATCTTAGGTGAGTGCTCATTTTGAATGAAATTTATGAAACTCGTTGAAAAGAAATTTTTCAAAGCTTTCAAAAGACAAAATTATTTGACTCCTTTTATTATTTTCATTTGAAATCAGCACTATCATAAGATCATATCTACACACACACTGTATAGTGAAACATGTCAAAACTGAAAACCCTCGGGACCAAACTAAACTTTGGGTTTTATAGGTTTTCAGTTTAATTATTAGATTTTTTTTAAAGAAAGGAATTTTGGAATGAACAATCATTTCAGTTTCAAGCGGATTTTGGTTTTCCTTATTTTGTCAGGAGAGGTTTCACTGCACACACACACACACACATAAGCAAAACCAAGAGTGTGCTTAAAATGAGAAGTGATTGTTTTGTTTACCTTCGCTAACCAAGATTCCAATATGTTAACCATGACAATATGATTAACATATTGAAACCTTCAGTAGCAAAGGTGAGTGTTTTCTTAAGATGACCATTATTAGATACAAATAATCTAGCTTAATTTCATTTTTGTAGAGTGGTTTAGGGGCAATCATGCTAACAGGTTTAATGGGATGGATAGAAGTGTGGACTGATGGCATAGAAATAAATGTCAAGATAATGTACCTCATCAGTTGCTCCACCATGATCAAGAACTTGAACAACAATTTGGTGTAGTGCAGACACATTAGGATTTTTGAATCTCAGTGTCACAGCTCCAGTGACAGCAGAACCAACATCACTTTTATAAATAGAATATAGGGCACTGTGAAAGAGTGGAGTCTCAGTTTTTATGTCCAAGTTCACTTGGCTAAGTGAAAAAGTGGCAAGTTTATCACTCTTCATTTCAGAAGATCCGAGTCACCTGTCTTACCAGCTAATTTAACTGATTCAACTGGCTAATGATTTAACACCATTATCTGAATGTTCTCCTAATGGGCAACTGATTTGTATATCTTCTTGCACACCTTGCCTGAACAATTTACAGATACTCTTCACAACTGCTGTCATGTCACCATCTCTTACAACTTTGCTTCTTGGTTTAATATCTTTTATTCCTCTGAACACAACCTGCAGTTAATTTGGATGTTACATGTAACTTTATCCCTTATAAAACTGTTCAGTTTTTTTATGAAGAAGCTGTACATACATCTTTTTAAAAGTGTGTTTTGTGACAGGGAATGAAATCTGTCTTGCCACAAATTCAAATTTCTACTTTACTTTGGTTTACAGTACACGTCTTCATGGTCAAATGGAGTTTTCAAGTGGAAAATAAATAAAATCTTAAAGGGCAGGCATAGTAAAATATATCTGGCTAACCAGTCCTTTTTAATTTTTGTTGAAGACTGGGAAATTCAGAATCATTTGGGTGTGATTAATGAAAAAAATTGTCCAAAAAAAAGCTAAAATGCCCAATTTAGTGCTTTAAATCCATTAAAGAACAAACTAGAGCGTTTGTAAAACAAATCTTCATGCTTCTCCACTTCGACCCCTCTCCCCCTTCCCCCACCTCCTTTGCCTCTAGGAACAAATCTCTATGGGGAAGAATATAGAGAGGCCAGTGTTTGTTACATATTCATCTTTTCATACTCAGTAGGTGTATATCGGTATACTGTGGGGATTTCAATAGTTTCTTAGTTATTACCAAGGGGCCACCATTGGATGAATCTTGAGCATAATCCTAGTGCCTTGTTCAAAACCCATCTGAATCGCGTTGGCACCTGAGCCATTTATAAGTCTGAAAGATACACACAAATTCTTACATATGTTGATCTTATATTTTGGGAGTTACATGTATTTTGAATTTATGTACAACTACTTCCACCACTATCACTGCCCCAAGGTGCTGCATCAAAATTCTAAAACTCCTGTGCACATCTACAGCACTACCCACACTCCCCCCACCCTGGCATCACATCCAAAGGTTTGAAGTCACTATTTTGAATGGATGAACACGTGCACAGGGACAGCAAGATCACATAATCCCATCCTGTTCATAAAAAGGGCTATAAATACCATAATTACACAGACACAAAAGAAAGGACTCGTTTATGAACAAAACAAAAAAATTAAGGATCATGGTTGTTATATCATTTTTTTTATGGATTGTACTATAACAGCTATAAAATATAATTGCTATTTAAAAGTTATCATTATTATTTAGTAGTAGTAGAGAATTAACATCAAGCTGGTGGGTGAGAGAGAGAGAGGGTAGTACATTATAAAATGAATGTGTCTGAATATATATATATATATATATATATATATATATATATATATATATATATATATATATATATATATATATATATATATATATATACACACAACGAAATTTCAAAAACACAGTAAAAAAAAATAAAGAAATCTTTCTTTTTTTTTTTCATTAGGAAATAGTCATACATTTGCCACAAATAATCTGCAGGTAAACACAATCCAGGAAATGTTGTCAATAATACACACATGAATTTGTCCAAGATTTAAAGGAAGCGTATCATCTTGTGGAATCTAATTGTTGTAAAATCGCACAGGATTGAATCGCGTCGATAGGATAATCTTTCTTGCAAAGCATTGTTTTTAAAAAAAATCCTCTTGTACTGTCACTCCGTTCGGTTTTGCCATAAGGCTGGGAAAGTTTTTCATTCATCAATTCCTACGAAATGCTAGTAGCTTGATAAATTGACTGACTCAAGGCGCAGTGTGAAATCGCGACTCTATCGGATAACAGCTGAATTTCATCTGAGACAGATTGGGTTTCTTAAAAAAATTAAAAATAAAAAATAAAAAATGTTACTCGTTATATACTGCCGAAACCCAGGTTAAGAGTTGTTTCTGGTAAGATTATGAGTTTGAAGACACCCAGTGGAAAATATTACTGTCGAGATTTTTTTTTTTTTTTTGTTTGTTTGTTTGTTACATTTTCAAACTAAAAGCACATTTTGACTTGAAGATAAGATTTTTCTTGTAAGGTCGTAACATTTTTCTGTTCCGATTGTAAGATTTTGGCGTAAGCTAAGATTTCTTGTACTGTAAGGTTGTGGGTTTGTGCAAGTTTTGAAAACAGCAAAACTTAATTTCAAAACGGGGGTAGAGAAGCCGTAACTAAACTCTAGATAAAATATTATGAATGAAATCTACCCTTTGAAGCAACACGCAACTGTTCTACATTTTGCATCACATAGACATTTTGACCACGGCCATTGTTTTCTTCCTTTGCGTCAGTACATGTTCGAATCCAAGATTGCATTGATGAAAAGATACACACTGTATTAATCACACAGGACGTCTTTGGCATAGTCAGCTACCTCTTGAGTTCAAGTGTCGAATACAGACTTTTCCAATCCCGTACATTCTTCTAGTCGTAATTCTGTTGATGTAACCAACTTGCTATACACACTCCTTGGTAAGTGTGAAAAGTAGATAAAGTGCGACAAATTTCTTCTTCACACGGGGGTACGGTGCACTTTTAACACAATAAGTTTTTTATGCACAGATAATGATTTGGCTGTCATGTTTTTACATGTACTCTTCATAAATTTGCCACAGAGAATCTGGTAAACAAAACGCAAGAAATGTAGTCCAAAATTCAAAGGAACCGTCTCATCTCGTGGAATCAGTTCTTTTAAGAGTACTTGGTAATTTACTCAGTCTTGAACGCTGCCTTTGATTTCCTTCCATGGAATTTGATGCAGCACTGATGACAGAAGTAGTGGCATCGAGAGCCTTTATCCATGTAGAGTTTTGTGTCTGTGGTAGTTTTTCCCAAGAAACAGTCTTCTTATACTATAGGAGTAGCAATAGTTCAAAAATCGAGAAATGATTTTGAATTTGCGTTTCACTTGAATCTTTACAGTCCGAGTAAATATGTTCTCGTAACTCCGAAGGCAGATTCTGAATGTGTTCTTCGAAATCACACATACGAGCTGGTAATCTTAAAATATCCATGTGGATCATATTCTGGAGTAAACAGGAAAATTCTGTTTTTTCGCTAAAGTGCGTGTTACCGCTCTCTTTGCTCCTATCCTATCTAGTGGTTTCTTTTCTTTGACATTGTGGACATTTAGCTTTCATAAAATTTGGAGTCAGTCTAGAAGCATAGTCCTTAATATAAAATATAGTCGAAGGTCAACCATTCTCTATCATATTATAATAATTTATGCTGATGTCGGTTTTGAAATACAAGCATAATCAATGTTGAGATTGAAATCCAGACAAGAAAATACATGTCTTGGGATTAAAATGCAAATCTTGTGTTCATTATTAGTCTTTTGCATGGCCAAACAGAAAAAGAAAAAAAAAAAATTAACTAAGTAGTATAAGGGGTATGCATAGGGCTATCGCTTATGGATATTTAACACGGACCAGTCCGATTCGAGGTATTGTTGCAAAAATTAAAATTCAGTAATCTAATGTACAATACCCAGTTAACTACTATCTAGCACCCAAACTATACCGTTAACACGCCGTTTGGAGTGACCAACACCCAGTTATCTACAATCCAGTACCCTGTAATCTAATATCCAACACCCACACTATATGATCAACACGTCATTTAGAGTGGCCAACACCCAGATATCTACTATCCAAAACCCAGTGATCTACAATCCCAAACTCCGGCATCTACTATCAAGCACCCGGTTATCTACAATCCAACTATTGTTCCCACTAAATTGTATGCTACTGCAACAATAAAACCAGTTTCTTCGCTAAATGTATATGGTACTGCAACAGTAAAAATCAGTTGATTTACTAAAATGGGTGCTACTGGAACAGTAATAGTTTTGTTGTTTTTTTTCTCACTAAAATGTGTGCTGTTGGAAAAGTAACAGTCAGTTTCTTCACTAAAATGTGTGTTATTGTAACAGTAAAAGTCAGTTTACATTTGTATGCTGCCACAACAGTAAAAGTCAGTTTGTTCACTAAAATATGTGTTGCTGAATTAGTAAAAGTTAAGTTTTTTTTTATACAAAAATGTGTGCTACTACAACTGTAAAAGTCAGTTTCTTTACTAAAATGTGTGGTATTGTGACAGTAAAAGTCAGTTTTTTTTCACTAAAATGTGTGCTACGGTAACAGTAAAAAGCAGTCTTTTCCCACTGAAAATGGGCGCTACTGCAACAGTAAAAGTTAGTTTCTTTATTAAAATGGGTGCTACTGAAACAATGAAAATTAGTTTTTTTTCATTAAATTGTATGCTACTGCAAGAGAAAAAGTCAGTTTCTTCACTAAATTATATGCTACTGCAACGGTAAAAGTAAGCTATTTTTCACTAACTTGTGTGCTACTGCAAGAGTAAAATGCCAGTTTCTTTACTAAATTGTATGCTACTGTAAAAGTAGTCATTTTTGGTGGTGGGTTGGTGGTGGTTGGGGATTGGTTGCACTAAAATGTGTGCTACTGCAATAGTAAAAGTAAGTTTTTAACTAAATTGTGTGCGCAGCAACAATAAAGTCAGTTTTCTTAAATAAATTGTATGCTACTGCAGCAGTAAAATGATACTTAACCTATTTTGCATTTGCTGACCCGCGAACTTTTGCAGCATCCCAATTTATAAAACGCGATTATTATTATACTGTATCAATAAAAAAAAAAAAAAAAAATTTATGTATCATAGTTGGGAGTTCCATTATCTTTTTCAACGGGAAAAACTAAATTACATCGAAGTTATGTATCATACATTGAGTGTTTTGTACTTGTTACAATAATTTTTCTGTCTGTATGTAAAAATGCCTATCATACACAAGCAATGGTAGGAGTGCTTACACACACTATGCTCACAGACATACTTATATACTATCACACAAGAGGGATAAGAGGTTAAAGTTTATTTTTAAAGTTTATTTTTTGTGGAAGACATAGACATACACAAACATAAAAACACATAGATTGGCAACGATTGAATAGTATCTCTGTCTCCTAGAGAATTTGGTGGCCCTGAAAAGGACCGTTGGATTTTTGGGGTAAAAATATATGGACTTGACAACATCAACCGCAACTGCCTTAAGCCTTTTCCAAGTCCATGGCCTACTCCTGCTGTTGTGGAAGAAGCAATAGTGGTTGCCGCTGCTGCTTGACATCGGTGTAGGTCTCTTGCTCTTAGGTTTCTCCAAAGAAGTTTGGTACATTTTTCTCAAGTGTTTTAACTCTGGCAAAACGTCTTGTAAGACACTAACAATTATGTTTTCACTCTCTTCCTTCTGTTTACTGTTCAAAGGTTTCTTCTTCTTCTCTTGCTGCTTTCTCTTTTCCTCTTCTTCTTGTAGCAAAAGTGTATGTTCTTTTTGGCGTAGCAAAAAGTCTCAAACTCTTCCTTTTGTTTTCTTTCTGAAATTAGCATAGACTGGTAATAATGGAGAAGGACGTGAAGGTGGTACAACCAGCAAGAATTCTTGCGAAGAAGATGGGAAATCACACAAAGCCCAATTCAAGTCATCCACCTCTGGAAGAATACTCACTACAGCAGCAGCAATAGTCATGCGATAACTCCGAACTACAGGCGCACCCCAACACAAAGTCTACAATTCAGCCATGTTATTATATATATATATATATATATATATATATATATATATATATATATATATATATATATATATATATATATATATATTATTGGCAAATTCAAGAAATATTTTGAAATTGTCGCCCGTTTCGATCCATTTTGATTCTATGTCGTCAATAAATCTGCACCAGCTTAGAGGTCTATTGGGTGCCTCGTTGAGGAGCTTTTGCTCGAGACTTCCCATAAAAAAAAATATTGGTATACGAAGGTGCCGTTTTGGTGCCCATTGCAGTTCCATTGATTTGTATTAAGTGTTGGTTGTTGAATACAAAGTTGTTAAACTTAAGAGCAGGTGTTAAGAGTTTGACCAAATAGTATGTAGGTGAGGAAGGATCAGGTCAACCGTCCCATGCTTAATTGCAGGCTGATACCTTCCTCGTGTGGGATATTGGTGTATAAGGAACAAACGTTCATAGTTACGAGGAGAGTGTTAGTTTTGGGGTGTTTTGGTTACGAGGGCAGTATGGAAGGTTAGTTTTCTGTGTTTTATATATTTAATATTGAAAGTGACGTCACGTGTCATCATTTGCTACTGCAACAGTAAAAGTCAGTTTTTCACTAAAATTGTACTACTGGAACAGTAAAGTGGAGAGTGTTATCTGGAAGGTTAGTTTTCGATGTTTTAGTTACGAGGAGAGTATTATCTGGAAGGTTAGTTTTCGGTGTTTTATATTTATACATATTGAAAGTGACGTTACGTGTCATCTGTTGCTACTGCAACAGTAAAAGTAAGTTTTCACTAAAATTGTACTACTGGAACAGTAAAATTCAGGGTTTTTTTCTCACTAAAATTGTGCTACTGCAACAGTAAAAGTAAGTTTGCTTCACTAAATTGTGTGGTACTGCACCAGTAAAAGTCAGTAGTTTGTTGTGCCATGAAAGAAAAAGCATGATTATTCTGTTTGTTTGTAAAATGTAAATTTGTTGTACCATGAAAGAAAGAAAACATGGACCTTTTGAAATGGAAATTTGTTGCAACATGAAAGAAAGAAAAAAGGATTTTGTTGTGTTTTTTTGTTGTTTCTTTTTGCAATGTGAATTTGTTGAACTGTGAAAGAACACATGATTTTTTTTAAAATGTAAATTGTTTTGAAAGGCTAGTGCTATATTTTGCTTCCCAAATCTAAATCCTTCCATACTCCAGCCATGAAATATGCCCCGTCTTTGAAATTGTTGTATTAGGTTTATTTTGCTTTGCATTTTCAAGACAACTTAATCTACCTTAAATGAATTTCGAACGTCTCCCGATAGAGTCGCATTTCACTCCGCACCTTATGTAAGTTGAAGTCAGTTTTTATCAAGCTACTGGCATTTCGTAAGAAACTGGTGAATCAAAAAATTAGCCAGGTTTATGGCAAAACCGAAAAAGTGACAGTACAATAGAGGATATTTATTCTGAGAATATTCCATCGTCGACTGAAAAATAGTATTACCATTGTATCAACGCAATTCAATCCTATGCCATTTTACAAATATAAGACTTCTCAAGAGGATGTGCTTCCCATGAAGTTGGACGACATATCGTGTGTGTTATTGACTACATTTCGTTGAATTTCGTTTACCTGCAGATTCTTTGTCGCAAATTTATGACTATTTCCGCAACGAAAAACAATCTAGTGTTTTGTAACTTACTTTTTGAAATTTCATTGTAATTGCATCCAAAGGGAATACATAAAAAAAGTGTCTTGATTTATTTTTTAAATATAAGAAGATATTCATACACACATACACTTTATAATGTACCTCTCTCTCTCTCTCACACACACACACACACACACACACACACTCTCTCTCTCTCTCTCTTTCCATAATCAGATTCTCTTCTTATTAATAGTTTTTTTTTTTCATGTTAAACTTATAAGGTATTATCCATAAGCTGAACACATCATGCCTATCAATTGTCTTGTATATCGCCCGAAATTACTAATCCACGTATTTGCCTAGGCTATAAAACCATCTCGGATTGTACTTGCATCGATTGCCCTTAATATGTGGCTTCATATTTTTTCGTGGCTTTTAACAAGTATATTTGGTTGAACTTCTTTATCTATCCCAAACTGTAGGTGGAAGAGGTTTTGGTTTCAAATGTTGTACATCCAAAGTATTCCCAGTTTATTAAGAACCTTTGGTATTAATTATATAGGGTAGTCACAAATATGGTGTAGTTTGATAATTGCAGCAATATTGGCTCATTCGACTTTCAATCTATTTAGTTTCTGAAGCTTTTAGATTGTTGATGTTAATTATGACCAGGTTGGAACATAGACCCAACAAGAAATAAGAAGAAAGTCAATAAAATAATAGCAGGCCAATAATGCAATTAATTACATAAATTCTTTTTAAATACAAAAAACATTGCTGAGCAGCATTTTGTAAAAATATTTTGCTCAAAGAACGGTATCAAAAGTTGTATTTCTAAATTTTGTCAGTAGATGTATTCCAGAATGAAGATAATTGCAGAAAATTTAAAACATGTCACACTCATTAATAATCAGTATCATTTTCTGAGTCGACTGATCAAACTACGGGTTACGCTAATCGAAAATTATTATGTGATCTCTCTCTCTCTCTCTCTCTTATTTGTGCATGTAATAAACTCATTTTGTTACCAAGATATGGAAGATGCATTTTAAAGAAAAGAAAGCCTGTAATTTATATTTTTTTTTTTTTTTTAGACTTGTGATAGCCATATGTGGCTGCGATAGACTTCCATTCTATGTACTACGTCAAAAGATTATTCGGAGGAAAATAAAATTAATTTTATATGGTTTGCTTTATGTACCTCTAGAAGCCAATTTTAGGTGAAAAATATCAAAACTTTACCTTATTGCATTTCCCAGTCTATACTACAAGTCAAAATTCGTTTTCCACTAATATCTTATTAGTTATATAGTGTTTGGTTTTGTGACAAGAAGAAATATTTTCATTCAGTAGTTAATGTTTGTTTTAAAACATCGGTGTTTAAAATAGCATAAAAGCTTGTCATCAAAGGTGCCAACAAATCGCTGTTAGGAACTGTGAGTACATGTACTTCCTGTCAGAATGTTGTTGACTCAAGTCAGGAAGCTAACGCGTGGTGTGAATGATTACAGAGTAAGAATGTCATTCCATTGGTGGTGTCTGATGATATATTCACAAAATAGCGACGAACAAAGTAACCTTTGTCATGAAAATCACTTCGTTAAAGACATTAACGGCTATTGATAGATTGCAGCTGTCAATTCAGTGTCGATGAATTTCGCACATTAACAAATTGCCCTACTCTCTAAAACCAACGAAATTTTCTAAGTCTACACGTAAAGCTAGAAAAAAACAAGTTCTAGCATATCTCGCGTATCTTTTTTTATTATTTTAATATACAATGCTATTCTTTTCTTACTGAATACACTTTGGAAAGAATTATGACATACACGTCATTATGCCCTTTGTAATTCATCGTATATGTATGATATAAATATTATGGCGTTCATTTGTAATTAGTATAGTTGTAGTTATTACTCAGAAACTTTATCTTCATTCTACAAAATTATTTTTCCTGCACATGTCTTTGAAAGGGCTGACATTTATTCAAGTTGGTAAATATAAATACGCTGTTTACTTGATAAAAACTTGTCTAAAGGACAAATGCAATAAATTATAACTATCTTACGTGTCTGTCTTTTGCTTTTGTGATAAGATGGGGGTTTTCGTGTTTTATTTGTATGCTGCTTTCAGTAATTTCTTAAACGTGTATCAGAGAAATAGTATGGAAATAAATGAGAAAGTATGACAATGCATAACCAGTACAGCAAGTACTTTTATGAAATATTTTATTGAGAATGAACATGAGTATCACTTGTTGTTGAAAAGCATATAAATTTCTGCACGTGTGTATGTGTGCAGGTACATGTGCATGTACTTTATAAACAAGGATGTACATTCACAGACCTCTGAGTTACTGTTATGTTGTAGACAGGCAGTTACTCGAACTGAAACATTCGGCGACACCTAGACACAATGATGAACTGATGTTCTTGCATAGTCTAGGGAAGTCTCGATGGCCACGATATTATATAACAGTTTCCTATCGTTATGCAGAGAGTTTCTACCCTTGGGTATTATACCTATCTTGTATGTTGTAGCTAGGCAATTTTTCTGATGTACACTCTCTCATGGGGCCGGGGAGGGGGGGGGGCATCCAAGACATTTTAAATCTTTTTTTTCTTCTTCTATGTTTTGCACGTTCATCTGTGCATATTCATAGCTTGACCATTGATAAATATCACAAGCAATGTTACTACTGTAGTCTGTAAGGTAATGGTATGCATGTGATGCCTGAAAGGAAACATCCAAGCAGGAAGCTCTTTCAAATTTGTTGAAATTATGCCAATACGACATTGCTTACAATATAAACAAACTTTATACGACTTCTCCAGTACTGCTAAACTGAATTTGACAGACTTTGACAAAAAAAGATTCTGCTTTCAAATACTGACAAATGGTGCTAATCCGCCATCAACTTCTGTACTTTCCAATTTGTCTATTAAAGCAAGGAAAGGAACATATGATGAGGAGGACTATTGAGAATAACAGGTTTTTGGTTATTCTGAGTCCTCTCCGTTATGGAGAAAAGTTAAAACAGATTTTTAGAAATAATGTTAGAATACAGGATTTTTAGAAATAATGTTAGAATACAGGATTTTTAGAAATAATGTTAGAATACAGGATTTTTAGATTTCATTACAACAAGTTATTACAAATTGGCAAAAAAATACACTATTATAAAAATAAATATTGTTTAACTTGAAGCTGAGAAAAAGAAATAATACAAGTAACACTCAAAGTAGATCAAAATTATGGATAAGACTAGCTTGGAAAACAAATTAAGTGTATGCAATGTTGGGGAATGCATTTGCTGTATTGTGTCATTTTCCCTCATTGCCCACCAAAAACCAATCAGAGCCATTAGATACCTAACAAATAGCATTGCCATACTAAAATGTCAGAAATATGTCGTTTTTATGTTATTACACACATATACATTATTTTATGGTATTGCGTATGTTAAATGCCATTAATCACATATTTTAAATGTATCTTTTGTATTTTAAAGCAAATAATAACCCAATATGCTTTACTCCTGAAACACTTTCAGATTTAATTACCGTCAATTATCCAAATATCCATATAATCCAGTTTACTGCGTGTGGAGCCTCAAAATTTTCGTCCATAAAATAAGGAGTAAAAAAACATTCAATCAACGAAAATTTTCCAGATTTTTTAAATTTTGTGACCATCTTGCAGTCATTTCGCTCACAGCCAACACTATAGGGATCATTTTTTTTCTTTCTTTTGGTATTAACACTTGCCGAATCCCGAGGGTGTCATTGAAGCCCGAAGGGATTTGGCAAAACGTCGATATCAGAAAATAGCACGTATGATCACTATTCTTGGATACCATCCCCCACCCCCCAAAAAGCAACAAAACTGCCTTTTTCAGGTGCAATTTAATTTTTCCCATGTAAAGACGCCGATCTAGTATGTTGGCTTTACTTAATCCTTTTCCTGGGTGGAGCTCACCCCAATCAGGTGATGTAAAATTATTGAGCTTCACGCAATAGAGCCAGCTTATAAGATCTATTGAGAAATAACCACTTTAGTGAATCATTCAGTATAATACGTCATTTTTAGCTCTACTGGCCATAGACCAGAAGAGCTTATGTGACGGTCTGTTGTCCGTCGTCTGTCCGTCCGTTAGCACAAGTTTGTTATCGCTACTCCTCCTAATCCACTCGGAGGATTGCCTTGAAATGTTTACACACACATTCATCCCATGATCTAGTTGATCCTAAATGAAAATGGAGCTGCTTGGACATCCAATGTTTTCATTAAAAGACTTTTTATGTTGTCCTAAATGAAAACGGTGCCGATCTGACGTAAAATATGTCCGCCACAGCAGCAATGCTGAAAATATTGTAATCGCTACTCCTTCTGAATGGATGGTCGTAACATAGGGTTTTCACTAACAGACTTATTATGATGTGTAGATGGTCCTACATAAAAATAGTTCCGATCTGACATCCAATATGGCCATCATAGCAGCCATCTCTAAACTCTTGTTATCGCAACTCTGCTTGAACCGAAAGTAATATTGATGTGGGGTATTCACTAGAAGATATCACGTGCTGAAAACTAGCGTTAAATCCACAAAACCAAACCATGGCGTTATCTCCAGAAGACTTCTTATGATGTCTAGTTGGTCTTAAATGAAGATGGTGTTGATCTGACATCCAATATGGTTGACACAGTGGCCATCTTAAAAGTCTTGTTATTGGTCCTCCTTCTGATAGAATGGTCATATCAACATGGGGATTCACTGAAATACTTCTTATGATGTCTAGTTGATCCTAAATGACAATGGTGTCATTCAAATGTCCAATATAGATATCATGGCAGCTATCTTGAAAAATCTTCTTATAGCTGCTTTCCCTAAACGAAAATTATATTGACATGGGGTTTTCACCAGAAGACTTATTATGATGTCTAGCTGGTCCTCAAGAAAAATGGTGATGATCTGACATCCAATATGGCCACAGTGACAGTCATCTTGAAAATATTGTTATCGGTAGTCCTCTTGAACAGAAAGTCATATCAACGTGGGGTTTTCACTGGAAGACTTTAATGATGTCTAGTTGGTCCCAAATGATAATGGCGCTGATATGAGCTCCATGTTGAAAATCTAGTTTTCAAAACTCTTCCTAGATTGATGGTCATATCAACATGTGATTTTCACCAAAAGACTTCTTGTGGTATCTAGTTGGACCTAAACGAAAATGGTGCTGATCTTACATCTAATATTGTCAGCATGGCTGCTATCTTGAAAATCTTGTTATTGCTACTTCTCCTCAATGGAAAGTCATATCGACATGGGGTTTCACCAGAAGACTTCTTACGATATCTAGTTCGCTTTAAATTAAAATGGTGCTGATCAGACCTTCATTATGGCCACCATGATGATCATTTTGAAAATCTTGTTGTTGCTGCTTCCCCAAGATGCTTCCCCAAGATGGATGGTCACATCGACATGGAGTTTTCACTTGAAGACTTGTTAAGATTTTTAGTTGGTTTTGAACGAAAATGGTGCTGATCTGACG
Source organism: Margaritifera margaritifera (assembly GCA_029931535.1). Taxonomy (NCBI): domain Eukaryota; kingdom Metazoa; phylum Mollusca; class Bivalvia; order Unionida; family Margaritiferidae; genus Margaritifera; species Margaritifera margaritifera. The sequence continues at coordinate 6,600,134 of JAQPZY010001684.1, forward strand.
TCCAATATGGCCACCATGGCAGCCATCTTAAAAACTTGCAGGGTCCACGCTAAGGGGCGAAGTTAACTTAGCCTCAGCCCCCCCCCCCCCCCAACCCTTATGTTCCAATACAGTGTACTAATTATCAAAGCAGTCTGGAGTCTTCGGTTTTGACGTACTTAAGCGTTTACTTTCACCTTATCAGAAATATACTTCTTTCATAATGATACCTCTCATTTCATTTGAAGCATTTGTTATTTTAGCAAAGAACGCATATACAATTTTGGTTTTGGGAGAGATTTTGTCTCAAAAGCTATAAGAATCAAATTGGGGAAAATCATGATGGTATTATAATAAAATTGTTTACTTGCAAGCAAAAATTATTAGATTTAGCATGTGATCCTTTTATGAAACTTAAATTGGTAATGTGAATATGCAGAACTTCAATTTTGAATGTGCTGTTTTTGGTTTGGTTTGGCTTGGTACTTTACAGCACAGCAACAGAAGACATAAAGTTACAGGAGAAGGTTTTATTTTCAATTTATTATCATTCTTTTCATTATTTACAAATTAAGAAAATTAAATATACCAGAATAAGTTAAATATCAAGATTCTCTTAAAGGATGGTTGAAAATTTACTGTTAAAATAAAATTGCTTATTTATCATCAGAAAATCCTAATACTTTGATATAAATAAAGCAAATGTAGACGATGCTGATTTATTTATGAAATATATTGTAAAATTATGATTTTCTTGTAGAGTTGCAAAAATTATACGAACAAAGAACCACCTGTGAACATCAGTAACGACAGCTCCACGTGAAAATGTATACCGCCATACACTATTCTAAACAGTGTTACTGATGCAGTTATCGGCTGTGAGTCATGTTGTTGTCACGTGCTCATTAGATGACTGGATGTCTGTTATGGCGGGAAGTTGATTTGCTCCGTCAGAATAGTTAGTAAGTATTTTTATGAGGACTTACTGATTGGAAAAAAAGAGAATTAGTGAAATGGAGGGTTTTTTTCATGATATAAATCTTTGTTTCAATTCACAACTAATAATGATAGGATTTTCCGACAAATGTTTATGCCCATATGAATCGGCGTTGATCAGTGTAACAAATGTTGCGGTCATGACGTCATTGACTGAAGTGTTTTCACGAAAACTGGGAGTTTATGACACCGCGTCAAAACAGAGTAACGTCAGAACGGGGTGGGACGATACATGTAATGCCGACTTTTGAGTCAGTTTTTCTTTCAAAGAGAAATGTCAAAAGTTAGAATAAGAAATTGTATGTTCTGCGGACACTTTTGGCACTAATTTGATGAACATTAATGCCAGAAAATACACTGCCGAAAATTCGCCCATTCTTCTTGAAAAAATGAGTGAAAAATAGAATATTCTTGTAGTTCAATCAGAAGTAAATTATGACTCGGCGGACGCATTCAGCTCCAGTACAAACATATTAATAATGCAGTATTTCATTTTACAAACATATGAAAGGACTTCTACTATGAAAAATGTTGCCCATTTTCGACAGTAGCCTATTTTCGAGGTGTCGTTTAATCTTATGCAACAACTATAATGAATCAAAATAAGAAAAATTTAAATATTTTGTATACAGTTTTAATATTATTTCATGAGCATTTTAATATCTGACATGAAAATATGCAAAAATAGATGTTTAAAACTACCATTTTTAACATTTTGTTTTTAACTTTTTACATTCACTTCGCCCTATTTTCGTCTTTTTTTCCCAATTTTGGCTGGAAAAAGAAGTAATTTCGTCAAAATATTAGAGTTCAGCATGGACCCTGACGTACTATTGCTGCTCATCCTGAATGGATGGTCATATTTACAAGGGATTTTCAGCAAAAGACTTGTAATGATGTCTAGTTGGTCCTAAATGAAAATGGTGTAGACGGTACATCCAATATGGCTGCTACAGCGGCTAATGTGAAAATCTTGCTATGGCTCAAAAATATCAGAGATGATGGTTTCAACAATTATAAAGAAGACATGATCTTATCTTGAATTCCTGGAAATTCTTTTTGGCCGGTAGAGTGTCTGTCCCTTTGAGGGACTCTTGTTTTACACTTATATAAAATATGGTAATTAAGTGTTCCAAAGTTTTCTTTCCACGCCACATTTTCATTCATAAGTGAATTGCTTTCACAAGCTTACATAAATCAGTTATTCAGATGATGTGATATTATTTGTTATTTTTGAGCAAGCTTAAATTTCCCAAGGCAAGTTTTCGGGTGAGCTTGCCCTTGCCAAGACTAAGCTGACTGTTAGAAAACTCATCCCGCCATGAATTAAGAATGATCAGAAATTTAAAATTCACGAAAATGTTCAATTTACTGATGTTTTAAAAAGGAAGCTTTTATCAATATTTTCGTCAGTTAAAACACTGCCATTATTCATTACTAGCTAACCTGCGTCCGTAGTGTGTTGTGTGATGCGTATCATGTGTCTGTCTACACTTTCCATTATAAATCTCTTCTCAAAAAACACTGGACCAAATTTGACATTAGGCATCCTAGCATAAGGATCATTAAATATTGGACAAATGGTACTGATTGATGTACCATCAATTATGAACGGAGATACAAAAAACCGTAGAAATCTTGAAACATTTGTTTTCATTACATATGCAGTCAACAACATCGGAAGACATTTCAGCAGAAAGCATCCTAATGATGCAGATCTCTTGACACACTGCTCTTGCATTTGGTTATTTGGTAGATGACATCAAGGTGAGCGATTTCATGCCCACTTGGGTCTCTTGTTTTCTGCAAATAGCAGTTATTATATCCGTAGTCGACAGTGTTGTCTTGTGCCACTGTTGACAACTTACATATCCGAAGGACTAGTCATGTTACTAAGTGACATAATTCTCAATTATTCTTATACATGGAATATACCTATGCAAGTGAAATCTAGTATGGTGTTTTGAAGAACCAAATATAAAAAGATCCTGAAAGTTCTTTGAGTTCAACATTGTTTTCATTGAAGTTTGTCTGAATACAGACAACTATGCAGACTCAGTACGTCCGTTATGCATCTGAAACAATTGCTTTGATTGGATGCTTGCAACAAAATAATAAATTGTGACATCATAATGTTTATCCATATATCATACACAAAGCTTTAAATAGATGGGGAAAATCATTGCAACGGAGAACATAGCAACTGTGTTAACATTAAATTAATTTTGAAGGAAACAATTTGAATCGCTGTATTCAGAGTTATGTTAAATGAGGTAAAAGTCCTTCGCAGCAGGAAAACAAACATTTGACAGCAATCTTTTTTTTCTTTTTTAAATAAGAGATGAGTACCCAAGTGGAGTAAATCTTGCTGGAATACATTTATAAGGAATGTCTTATAAAAATCAAATATGACGGAGAGACCGTAATAGTCGCCGCGTTCAGTCTGAGAAAACGAGATAATGGGTAGTCTGCGTATAAGTTACAAGTAGTCCGAGTTTTCAGACCCTGAGATTGAACTTTAGTTTCTTGCTCAGAAAGCTTTGAGAATAGAGAACCAGGACTTCATCCACTTCTCAAGGCTTTATAATGTCTTATCAGATGAAGAGGAGTTATGTGTTTTTAAGCATAACTCAGTCATATCCCAAGACTTTAAGTCTCCTTTTTTTTTTTTTTTTTTTTGTTGCTATTCTGGCCATAAGGCGAAGTGAGCTTATATATGGTAAGGCCCTGTGAACATCAAGCATCGTGCATCATTCATCTGTCAACAACTGCTATTATAAACTTCTCAAAAACATCTGGTCCTAACACCAATGTTGACCAAATGTCTGAACATCCTGCAATAAAGGCTTTCAAATTTGTGCAAATGATGCTAATCTGCAATCAAATATGGCCACATTACTAAAAATAGAAAATCCTTTAAATGACTTCTTCTCAAAAACTGCTTTACATAATTTGACAGAAAGTATCCAGGCAAAAATGTTTTAAATTTTATACAAATGATGCAGATTTGCCATCAAATATGGATACCGTTACTAAAAATAGAATAACTTTTAAATGACTATTTCTTAAGAAATGCTCCGCAAAATTTGACTATGTTTGACAGAAAATATTCTAATATGAAGGGCTTTCAGGGTTGTACAATTGATGCTGATCTGCCATCTGTTATTGCCGCTGTTGCTAAAAATAGAAAACCTTTAACAGAATAGAAAGAAATTTCTACAGAAAGCATCCAACATACCCGTATTTCATAGCTGCTGCATTTGGCTGTCCAGCACATGCTAGTCAGGTAAGCGATTTCGGGTCACTAGGGTCTCTTGTTAACAATACAAGACTAGTTGTAACGTTACAAACCAACTTCAGTGACATCTCATGGCTTTATTTAATTCTCTTGATCTGGACAGTGTAAGACAGGATGCATTGTTTCATACCTACCTCAGTTATATCCCAACACTTTAATCACGCAATGCATATTAAACAATGTTCAAGGAAATTATTATCAAAATGAGAGGCTTGCATGTTCTCTTCATTGCATCTAAAAAGAGGTGGCAAAAAAAATTTCATTATGGTGCAGGAGAAAGGCTATTCAGACGTGTCATGCTTTTTTAATATTGATTTTTTTTTAAAGTTAAATGTAAGAATTCTTGATACATATACTTTGCCTATGGCATGCAGTAACGGTATTCAGTTTAATGAAGCACAATATAAAATCACAGCTTCAGGTGTATCATCAGTTATAGTTGATAGTTCCTGTTTAAGAAGAAAGGAAAGTACAATGTACATGTAAACCTATCAAACAGGAAACTATTGTTTTCTTTTTGTACAGATTGTTTTCAGTTAAGTAGAAATTTGGAAAAGATATATCATTAGAAAATAATAAAGAGTAAATATGAATAGAAACATATATTAAAATGCTAAAATGTCTGAAATTTGGATTATCTTTTTTCCTGTATAATGATAAAATAAATAAATTGCATGAAGATTTCATATACATTCTAATTGTGCCTGTACTTTTCAGATTCAGATGGAAGAATTACACAAATTGAATGATGACTCTGAGAAGGTCATTGAAAGGAAAGACTCTACGAGTTCAGTCACCTCAGATTCTGATGAAACTAAACAAAAGCCCACCTCATTTAGGGAGAGACTGATCTCCATTCTCCATAACCACAAATTCCAGATTGTCATTATTTGTATTGTGATCATTGATTGTTTGCTTGTCGTAGCAGAACTCCTCTTCGACTTAAATATAATACAGACATCTGAACACAGCGTAGTGCCCCACATACTGCATACTGCCAGTATTGGAATACTTAGCCTGTTTATTATTGAGCTTCTTTTCCGACTGTATGCATTTAGAGTAGCTTTCTTCCACCACAAGGTAGAGATATTTGATGCAGTTGTAATCGTCGTATCTTTTGTCCTGGATATAGTTTTCCGAAATACCGAAGGCCCAGAAAGTGGTGTAGGACTTCTGATAATTCTACGATTATGGAGAGTGATACGCATTCTTAATGGTAAGTATTTTGTAGACTTTATGTTCACATTTTATTCTGTGAATACATTTTTAGTTGGCTATATGCAGGTCTGTTTTATTAACCAACAGTTTACTGGAGGACAGACCCCTCCCCTCTGTTTAAAAAAGGGGAGATGTTCTAAATATAGGGGGATTTAACGAAATAAATGAAGGCAAGTCCTGCAAATATTTTTGTCATGCATTCGGTCAATTTTTTGACATGATTTTTTAAAAATTAGCCGGTCCGAAACTCGCGTATCCTAGACTAGATTCTGTACAGATCATGCAGACCCATTCTTTCCAGTGCTGCGTCTGGCTTGTTCTTCTTTTGAGTCTTTGTTAAAACAATTTGTATGGCCCAACCAAGGCAGTATTTCTCATAGTAGACCAGCAACTTTGGCAAGTCACAGAACTGTTAGATCTGCAAATTCTGAGCTCTCTAGAAAAAGTGTTTTTCCAAGAAGTTATCATTTTTTTATTTTATTGATTTCAAGGAAGATTTGATCATGTTATTTTTCTATAAGTAAACTAATTAACTTAAATTTTCCATAAAGTAGCAGACCGCTAATATCTGAAGACATTAGTCCTTATTTTGGATTTTGTCCTTGTGTTGTTATAGAATTGTCTAAAAAATACGTTTGAAATCATCCCTAGTGAATTATGAATGTAAGAACAAATTTCTGACCATAACGAATTTCTGACATATTTAACACAATAATCCAGGGTTCTCCAGGACGCCGTAATCCATTTAAAAAAACAATATGATTATGCTTAATATTGGATGCATGAAAATTCCAACATCCAAACTTCTCTTTTATTCAATCTGTTCTTACAAAGCGTGTATCAGTCTTTTGATATGTGGTTATCAAATAGAGTTTAGGTGATTGTAAAGGGATTAGGTGAAGTCGTACATGCAGATTCTTGGTAGATAAGATTATTCAGAGACCTGTTTATTGATTCTCAATGCCTCATCATCGTTGTGATCAAAAGACTAATTACACGCACACGTGTTTTGACACCTCACTTCTATATGCATCACTCGGCACATTTTGATCCATCATACTTTAAATTTGTCCATGATTTTTGGAACACTTGCATTTTATTGTGTACCATATTTAGAAAAATTGTTCCAAGATGTTGGGACTTTTTTTATTTGTTAGAGAAATAAGAACTCCCATGTTAGTCATCATAAATCATTATAAATGAGCTGTTTTTTTTTTTTTCTTGGTGTCATGCGTGATATACTTTCATTTACGAGTGATTATAAACATGTGCTTTTCCAATTGCAACTTTGCATAATTTCTATGGTGCAAAGCGCAAGGCTGCAGATGAGCCTGATTTATGTTTGGCAGTGTGCAGGAGTTATTTAGACTAAGTTCCAGACTTTGCTGTTTTAGTTGAAGTGTTGCTGGTTTCAGATCTTGTTATTTTAGTTGAAGTGTTGCTGGTTTCAGACTTTGCTGTTTTAGTTGAAGTGTTGCTGGTTTCAGATCTTGTTATTTTAGTTGAAGTGTTGCTGGTTTCAGACTTTGCTGTTTTAGTTGAAGTGTTGCTGGTTTCATCTGTGACGTCAATGGCTTGTGAGCAAGGTTTCTCGTCACATAATTGTATCAAGACAAAGGGCCATGGACGTTAAAAACAAGAAATGTAATGAAATTGATGAAGATGTTGGTGGAAGGCTATGAACTTCAGGATTTTGATCCAAAACCTGCATTGGAGAAGTTTGTTAAAGTTTGTTTAAGAAAAAATTGAATGTAGTGTGCTGTGTTGCTTAAAGATGCAATGAAGAAAGTGATTGGAATATTGTCGTTTGTTTCTTCTTCCGCTGTCTTGGCAAATTTATTCATTTAAAATGGAATTAAGCTAATTTAAATAAATTAGAAATTGAGAATTGTTATATTTGTAACATAAAGTAAATTATATATAAAAAAAAGAAATTTCAGTTTCCTTCTTGATTCCTTCTAGCAGCACACAAAATGAAAGAATGTCAAGGTAAAGCCATTGAGAATTGTTATAGTTGTAACATCAGAGATAATTACATTTATCATTGTTCTCAGTTTCCTTATATTTTCATTATTGTATAATAGTACCAAATATGTTACAATGAATGAGCATAAGCAGTCTGATGACATTTTATGTAATTTCTGAATTACCGTTAATGCAAGTAAATGTCTCGTTATTGGGACTCCTAATTTTACGGCAGGGACTCCAACTTTTATCAGGGAAGGAGTCCTAGACTCGAAATTTCCAAATCCTATGGAGAACCCTGTAATCTGTGCAATTATTCCTGTTTGATAGGAAATCGTTTATAAAAACCTCTTGCAGGGTTGTTCATTGAATGGGATTTACTATACTATGTCCGTATTGTTTAATGCAGGGGTGTCAAGCATACGGCCCTCGGGCCGGATACGGCCTGCCAGACTCATTATTTATTATTATTTATATCAAAGCTGGCTCGCAATAGCAAATGAGTTTGACACCACTGGTTTAATGCCTATAAGATTATAGAAACTGAAATCTGACAAACATCAGACCAGCTATACTCTTTACCACCCATGGCTGCCTTCGATACAATTTCCTCATTTCTCATAAATATGCATTAAAAATGTACACGATTAACGAGCCAATGAAAAAAAACTCGTGTATCAAACGAAGTGACTGTTTGGAAGAAAATATCTGATTGACACTCAATCATGCAGCATTAAAGGTTATGTTGGGTCAACCTTCCAAGAAAATTTTACTCGAGCTGACAATTGTTGGTGAAGCAGGTTTATGCATCTTCATGAGAAATGAGGCAATCTTATCGCAGGCAACCATGGGTGAACGATAGCATAGCGGATTTTCATCCCTGGCTTGCGACAGTGCCAAAAGCTAGGCGAGTTTTAGGCTGAAAGAAATCTAAAGTGAGATGAGTAAAAACAATTAGATGTGGACTTGAAATCTGATGCTTATTAATTATCCCCAAATAATATATTGTTGGTCTCTTTTATTTTTTTTATTAAAAGGAGATAAATACCAACACTGCTTCGTACAGTGACACAATGCTATTTATGTTTCCATTTCCTTCATTAATATGAATACAGTGAACCATTTTTCATGCTTATCTTTGTATATGCAGACAACTTTTCAGTCAGGCCAGCTCTTTATACTATTTACTGACCAAGGGTGCAAATAAAGATATACAAATATGCACAACATGATAGAGAAATCATTTTCGGACCAACTTCTTTATTTCATGGTCAAGTATTGGCCTGGATTTCAGCCTTTAAATTCATAGAATATTGACTGCAAAACATTTTAAAAAGTATGGTCTGTTTGTGGGCCTCTACAAGAGACAAAACAAACCAAGTTTTATGAGAATTTTATGACACCATGTACAGTGATACTTCCCTAAACTGTCTCCAGTATCTTAAGTTCTTCTGGAGACTGACCATATGTTCTTTATCATACAGTGCCATTTTAATACTACCGTATATACTCGCGTATAAGCATAATGCGCCGGCAGATTAGGGTCTATGTTTCTTCTACTGATTAGTCCTTACAAACTCCATAGACCCAGATCTGCCGGCGCATTATGTGACAGCAGATCTGGGTCTATGCAGTTTGCAATTGGTATCGGGTTATAAGCGAGTACATACCGTAACTTGATGTGCCCATATGACATCTATACCCCTGCCAAAATATGATGCAACTGAATGGGAAAGTTTTAGGTCAAACTGAGGCCACAATTCTGTAAAACCTCATATCAAATTTTATAAAGTGGAAATTGAATGGGTAAGTTTTAAGTCAAACAAGGGCCACATCTGCATAAAATTTGGCCATAAAATAATGAAAAGCAAACCTAATTTAGATCTTCTTAATGCAAAGTCTCATACTAAATTTGGTATTGGTCCATGAAGCCTTTTAAAAGTTCTCGACTGGAAATTGCAAGGCAAAGTCAAACAGGGACCATAACTACATAAAATTAGGAGAGAAAGCAGTGACAGTCAAACTACCCTATATGCTTTCTCCATAAATATGGTATGGATATAACAAAACCTTTGTATGCAGGCCACCTCAATTAAACAGCGATATTTTTCGCCACAACCGTCTGAGTCGGTCCTGTCTTATGTGTAGGAAAGTTATTTATAATCAGTGTGTAAACCCCTGATGTTTAGTTCAAACTATATTATACATGAAGACCTAGATTATACTCATAGATGGCAAGTTTTAGGCCCGTTTTCGTCAGAAGAATATATTATTTGTAAAATGTATTTTCAGGAATCGTTATGTCTGTCAAGAAAGAAGCAGAGAACAAAATTCACAAAGAACGTAAACTACGAGTTGCATGTGAGCAGGAACTGACAAAGTACCAAGGGTACTATATGGCTCAAAAAACAGAGATTGAGGCTTTGCGTTCCCTTCTGTGTAAACATGGCATTACTGACGTAGTTCCTTCAGAACTTCCTAGGCCTGTTAGCAATATCGATGTGGAGGCTGAGGTGAACCAGCTACCTGAAAACACTGCATTCAACAAATTGGAGTCAAACGAGAATAAACAAGAAGTCCCTTCAGGAGCAGTAGTGTGAATTACATTTTATATTTGATTCATATCATAAATTTGGTTATTATTTTATCATGCCTGAAGCATGTGTAGTTTGCCATTAGTGCAATTTTATATGCAATTATTTCCAAATATAATGCAGTAAAATATGAACGTAATATATGTGTTCATATATGTTTTAATTTTTTTTCTTAATCACGTACATTTGTTTTAGTTTTTTGCACAATGGGGGGAGGGGCAGGCGGGGATGGGACAAAGGTACTCATTCCTTGGGATCTCTGAGGAACATTGTTCAAAATCCTTTACCCTTTTCAGTAGTATAGGCTGCTCATTTTTTTGTGAAGGGTCCAATTCTGGCTGCTAGGATATACTGGACATTCAGACCAATGTATGTCTGAGTTTTTATTCAGAACTCGCAATAGGATTTATGAAATGCAAATCCAGTCAGGTCCTAAAAAAATTCAAATATCTACTTCTCCTCCAAGATATAGACCTGTTTAGTTATTATATTTTGTTGTGTTTGTTCATAAAAATCCACTTTCCCTTTTCCACCAATCACCGTGTGCATTTTCTGCTCTTAACACACGCTGAAGCTCAACGTTACTTAACATGTGGCATACGTCAATTATCTATTACTTGTACCTTTTTGCCAGTCCAGAACATGTTTAAAAGGAAGCGAACTTTGCTTTTTACACAGGTAACCGATGCAAACTAGATACTACCGGTAATATGGGTTCAGGTCATGAAAATATTATGCTCAGAGTTAAGACAGCAGGTTGAAAACCCTTCTAGTATCAGGCTTGTGTCGGGTGCCAGTGGTTTTTTAGTAAGAGTAGTGTGGTGATAAAGTTTACTGTGTTGAGAAAAGTGATGGGAGGGACATTTTTCCTGAAACCTACATATATGGATCTTTTAAAAAAAAATTAGGCCTTTATACAGAGCTACGTAATTTTTAAGGACTTGTTTTCAGAATCTAAAACAACCATTTTCTAAAAGATTTTCTTCATACCAACATTTGCAGTTAAGCAGAGCAAAGTTAACATTTTTATTCTGCAAATTAAAATGATTTACAAGAAAATTTATATGAATTTCAAAATTTATAGTAACTTGTTTCTAGTGATACATCCTGTGGTTTAGTACATGGTCATATGTCTAAGGGCTGTTCCAGTAAAACATATACTCTCAGGGGGAAGGCACTTTCAAATTCAAGCAACTCACAACAGAAGCAATTAAAAAATAGTATGATCCACCGTCTGGTGTGTTTTAATAAAAAAAAAAACATTACTTCCTACAACAGCATATTATTTTACATAATTTCTTGCTTGGAGTTAGTAGGTGGTAGAAGCGATTTTAATTTTGGGTTGTGGACAGAAGTGATTTAAATGACAGCTGACTGGAGGTAACCTATAGTGAGTTCTTATATATCATATAATCCACTGCATATTTTTTTTTTTATTCATTCTTTATAATCAATCATCTCTTGTGCTTTTGTTTGTTTGTCTGTCGGGCATGTATGTTTCTGATACTGTAAAATCAAAAATTGTCTTTGTGCTTATTATTTGTAGATGTCGTGGTTCAGTCACTTAATATCTACTAATTTAATGTCCATGAATATATATTTTATAATAGGGATTTCTATTATAATACAGAAATCATGAATTTGTATCCTTGCTAAACCGTCATACGTTATGACTATATATGTGTGCTCATTTCAGTGATCACTGTGTTTTGCTTACATTTCTTTGTTCTTAGGCATGCTGCTTTTGATTTACATGATAGTTAAATCTTGTATTGCTTTAAATGTACTGTCAGATGCTGTGATTTCTTTTTATGCTTTTTTAATAAATATATTTGTAAATAGATATTACTTGATTTGTCAGAAGAAGAAAAAAAAATTAATGTCAGTGGAATTGATGTTACATTATTTCCACCTACTTTTAGACTATATAATTTCTTGTAAGAAAAATATATCTATAGTGACTGATATGTCTCTATAGTGACTGATATGTCTTATTTTTATGCCTTGATGCATGACTAATATAAAACAAAAAAAGAAATATACCATGTCAAACATTGTTACATCATCATCCCTACTGATAAGTCATATTATTATCATCATCATCATGGCCAATCAGTTTTCTAACATCATCAGGCAACAATAAATCAGTTCCTACATATTCATCCCAACTGCTCCTCACTGGATGTAGTTAAAATATTGGATACAATGGCTGTCCCTGTTTTGAAAAAATAATAAAAATTGTTTAAAAAAATAAAACTTCACAACCCGCCCCGAATTAGATTAAAAAATGGATACAAATCTAGGAATAATTTTTTGGGCCCCAGTGTACTCTTAAAATCAACACCGTTGCGGTTTACTGTCTCTTGTCAACAGCTGCAATAGAGCTGCTTCCAGGATTTTTCAAAAGAGGGCCAATTCCCCCATCCGTTTTCCAAAAGTGGGCCAACTCTAAATTCAATGGGACAAATTTGGCCCCCTCCCTTGAGAAATATGGGTTACACAGAAGAGCATTTTTCAAGTGATTGCAGCATCTTCAAAACAGTCAAGAAAAAGGTTATTGTGTGATTTATTGTATCTAAGCAATATTTGTAGCTTGTATACCTGATCCACGATTTAAAAAATATTTACCAATTGCAAATGTGTTCGATGTTCATGTATGTCAAGCATGGGTGTAATAAAGTGTACAGGTAAGAACGGCAGGTAGAAAGAGTTATAAAGGAAAAATGATTGAATTTTTAAAATAATTAAAACAAGAAACATGAGAAAACAAGAAAAACAATAACACAAACTTTTTGAAAGAACTTTATTAACAACTCAGATTGGTATGGGCTTCAACAATACCATTAACGAAAGCGCAAAAGGAGCAAGATTTAGTCAGGCCAGTAATTACCTGCTCTAAATCCTTTTTCATGACTTCTGCCCACTTCTACCACCTACTAAGTTGACATACAGCACTCTTGTGTATAAGTGGAGTAACTTTCCTTTTAAGGTTAGAACTCGTGTATTCATTTTAAGCAAACACTAATGAACCAAAGGTTAAGTGCTGATGATACAGTTTCCTTTTCCAGTTAGCAATATAACTTTCACTAAACTGCCAGCAGAAATTAGAATTTGTACAGTGTTTCTCATTTGCAAAACAAAACAAAACAAAACAAAAACCCTAGCCAGTTTTACACTACATAACCCAAACAATCAATGTAAAAAATCTTGACACAGACAGCACTCACATTATTATGCAATTCATGGCGGAAGCTAGGTTCTGATTCGAGGGAGAATTTACTCTCACAGGGAGAATTTTCTGTGTTTTTAACACTTTTCTTCTATGTGAATTTCTCTCTTTACTCTCTACGTGTCCTTATAACTGGAGAATTTGCAGCTCACAAATCCTTATATCTTCAGCCCTGATAACTGTATTAAATTTTAAATATGGTATAAATATATTGGCTGAAACTAACTAATGTGTCTTTGGATGGTATTTAAAGCCAAACAGATAACATCTGCTGTATGTATGATTTTGTTGTTACCTGGTATAGCTTTTCACCCTTCTTTCAGCTTCCAATTTGTCAATCCTTTCCTCTACATACTCAAGAAGAAATTCACCTCTGTTAAATGCCACCTTTGCAAAGACAACATAACCTATAATGGGCAAAAGGCAGAAGCAATAAATTAAGAATTACAATAAGCATCTGAAGATGTTCTAAGAACCAAAGCTACAAAATTTAACATTTTATGAGGATATGTCTCGTGTGATCAAATGAAAGGCAATCTTGTAGTGATGTTATGTTTCAAATATATATTAAACAGGTATTTGCTTATAATATAGGCAATGATAAAAAAAAACAAAAAAAACAAAAAAAAACAAAAAAACCCCACATGTTCAAACTTGAAACTGGGGTCCCATAAATACAGTTAAAATTGGGGTCCCAAATGCATATAGAGTGTATGCACATACTTGAAACTGGGGTCCCAGAAATAGTGACTCAATTGCAGCAAAACTCGATTACCATGAACATGGATAAAACAAATTTACAATTGGTGCAAAAAGAACATGGATAAAACAAATTTACGATTAGTGCAAAAAGAACTTGTGGCCTTAAATGACTCATGGAGTTTTATATTATTTTGTCTTCAGCCGCAAGCGAGATAGATATAAAGTTACTCACCGATATAACTTGATATGTATTTTTTTTCGAACCCATCTGGGTCCAGCCCCGTTTCGCACCAATAGTTGGCCCATTGTTTGGGTGACAGGTTTCTCTTGCCAACCTAAAAGAAAAATGTTCAATAAGGGGTCAAACTGAACCTAAAACCTTCTATTGGTCAATGGCACACATACAGAAAGCCTAAATTATCTGCATACTAGACTAGATTGCATTTTTAAAGATTTAATTGGTGGCTATAGCACTTATTGGACTATGAAGTCTCAAGACCCCCACCCACCCCCCACTTTAAATGCACACTCTTTGTATATTGGGTTCAAGACACTTGGATGCATCTGTCTGTCTTTATATGTTATCATTTAAATTTACAATACACATGGTTATGTTTGCAACTTGAAAAATTTCAGGAGTAAATGGGATCATTGGTCAAATACACTTTTGTTCACTTTATCATCATTCTGTGCAATTTCATATGGGGTCATGGGTGGTGATCTCTATAGTTTCCAAATTGTAACATAAGGGCTAAGTCCCAGTAAAGGAAACAGGGTTCTCAATAGATTTCAAAACTGAAGAGTCATTTGACCCTTGATACCAAAATCTGAAGAGTCAAAACTTCAATCTGAAGAGTCATATGTTTTTGAGTCATGAGCTCATAGCTGCATGGGATTGTTCCTTATATAAGGAGCATACTGACGCTAAAGATTTTTTTTACAACTTTAGCAGATTTATTCTCCTTCTCCTCAGATTTGTTACTAACTTTGTGTTTCCTTTGGAGCCTGAGGGTCGGAATGATCATCACTGGCAGGTCGTTTCTGAGACTGAGACGGAAAAGAAAATATACTTCTTTGAGCCATTGTGATTAATTAATATGAGCCAGTGTATGACAATTCAATGATAAAGGAAGAGGTGTATATCTCAAATTAGTTAACTGCAAATATTTTGTTTAGAAAATCCACAAGCATTTTTAGTTTCCTTCACAAGATCACTGACTAGTGACCACTAATGACATTAATTGTGATTATTAACCATCAACAAGCTGTCAATAGTTTTCTGGTCCAGATTTTCCCATGAATCACTTTATTTTGTGAAGAACGGAGAATGTCTTCTCGGAATCATTAGAATCTGGCAATGACAAAAACAACCACGCTCAACCTGCAAGTTAAAACTTCAGTTTTCCTGTGGCTGGGTTTTTAAAGTTTTTTTTACTGCTCTCCAATACTTCTCCGATCTAAGTTCATCATGAGGAGAAAGTTTTTGAGTTGGATACAAGATGTAATCCCGAGTTTCATATTAATTAACCAGCGTTTTTTTTAGCATGCCATAGCATTGGAAGAAATCTTATCTTTCGGCATTTTGACATGAATTGAACTAAAACATATATCAGCTGCACTTAAATATTCCTTTAAAAACATATTGAACAATGCAATAACAATTAAACAACACAACAAATCAAAATATCTACTCAAGTGTTTCTGCCTAAATCATTTTTTTGGTCGATCTCTCCTTTTTATCTCACATCAGCCAATTTTTATTAAAAGGTTTGAAAGCCATTACCACCCTTGATTCCTTTATTACTTATAACACCCACATAAAACATCCTGCATTTGGCCTTAAACTCTCCAGATTACAACAGTAAGGTAATCAAATAACAGCTTGTGTACACATGCATACATGCATCCAGGTTTTCCTAAATTGGGGGCACATGCCTTGTTTTCAATTTTTTTTTTTTTTTGGGGGGGGGGGGTGCGGAGAAGCCATTTAATCCGCATTGGGGGCTCCAAGTAAATCTAGTTGTAGACCACGAAGACTGCCGCCTGTGCCAGGACAAGTTGATGTACGAGAAAACATTTATTAGCAATCTTGACTGAAAAAGAACTATTAATATTTTTTAAATTTTTTGCAATATGCATATTTCAACCTCACACAATGAAAATCTAAAATTAAAATGAATTACAAAGTTATTGGCAATATTATTAACTTCAATCGGTCAGCTTCAATCTTTTATTCATAAATGTAAACTGATCAGTTTTGCAATATAAACCTTGCATTCATAAATTATAATTTCAAGCCACATCCATTAACAGTTAAAAATTCATTTCTTGAAAGGTCTTCTGTCCTTTCTCATTTTCCAGGCTGCAAGCGCTTTCTCAAAGTTAAATTCTATGTACCCGCGTCCCTCTATTCTGATAATCATAAAGCGATTGAGTGCCTTTGTTTCTAGTCGATTTCTTTTGTTAGTTTTAGTTGCATTCCGATGAGTCACAGTCCGCAGTTTGAAATGGAATAATGACAGCTATAGCTGCTACTTTATGAAGATTAGGTAGAGATTCCGAATGGTGTTGGTGCAACATCTGCCAAAGGGTCATGAGCTAAATGCAAAACTTAAGCAAAGTCAGTATTATCATTAGTAATGAGCCATGGCCCATTTCGCCTCCACTCCTCTTGGAAGGTGCATATCCGTTTCTTCACTGTGATGTAGTTCGTGGCACTGTGATTTTTCTTAAGCTTATAAATTAAGTTCGATTCATGGGCGATGCTTGTTGTGAAGTTGTTACCTTTTTTGTGGAGATGCTGTATTATATAACTCCACTAAGTTGCTAATGACCTGTATATATTTTGTTGAACTAAGTATGAGGAAACACTATCTTTTATTGAACCAGATATGATGGCATCCGATAATATTATATATGTAAACAATACTTGGAATGAATTTATAATTAGACAATATCTTCATTCTGAAGAGGGCTGCTGTTGACCATGTTATATACTAGTGACTGACACTTTCTAAATTTGATGCATACAGATGTCACAGGATGAAGCCGGGTTGGGACTGGATTAGTGAAGACACCGAAAGCAACTGCGTTAATAAGATGTTTATTTATAAACGCAATTTAAAGATGAACAAATCTGACACCATTGTAACAAAAAGATAAGGAAAAATCATAAAGTCCCTAACATGGAACTATCAACAACAAGTAACTCAACGAGAAAAATCAAAGATGAATTTAACGAATGGAATTTTAAACAAACGTGAATAGCATCCTATCACCAATCAACAAATAAGAGTATATGATCTACACCCCAATATAAACAAGGTCTTATTAAGTATCAAGGGTGACCAAAGCATGTGATTTATGCACTCATCAATATGATACTCATCAATTTATCAATTCATCAAGCGATATTGGAATATGTATGAATTTATGAATATATCGTTCATATAACGAAAATGAAATAAGAATGCATGAAATTATGAATCTATCACATATATAGCGATATTGAAATGGGAATGAATGTAATTTTGCACAAATAGCAATATTGAGATAACATAAAAATGGAACACGCAATAAATATAACTATCGTGGCGCCCGTTTGACGACCAAGATGTATCTCCGGTTCCACCCGCTCTAGTCCATGGTCGAGGAGCCACCACGCATGGTCCACCCCTCCCAGTCTGTTGAAGGATCCCTCGAGAGCCTTCACATTAACACAGACCCGTTGGTCGAGAAGCCTTGGTCCCTCGCATCGAGAAAACCAGTACACTCTTCCGAAACAACGTCACCAGACACAGCGTACACGTCAGACGAAACCACACAGAGTTCTGTGACTTCTCATCACCAAACCATACATAAGGAACAGCTCTACAGCTGAAGTTTTGCTCCCGTAAAGAGGTAAGCTTTCTGACAAGACTCGTCGTAGTGTAATTTGTTTATAGAGAATTCGCTCTATATGTACTCTAGCTGTGACAGATATGCGCAGCAGCTAGGTACGTGAGTTTTCACTGCAGGCAATTTGCACGTGCAGCATGGGGTGAATTGCGCTCAGTATTTCAAAATAACTAGAGCCGAAAAAAATAAACAACCCCCGAGTAACGCTCTAGTCGGAAACTTAACCCGAATACATTTTTGATCACATATACATATTGATATAAACGATACAATTCCGTGACAATACCTCCCCCCTAAAAAAAAAAGTGGAAGCACTTTTAGAAAATCACGGAATTTTGCAAAAATACAAACTGAAACGTATTACTTACATTACCAGAATATCATGGAAAGGAAAAAAAAAACTGCAAATCACACTCTGCTTAAATAATCGGCCCCTACATTTTCCGACCCTCTGATTGCTTCGATCCGGAAACGATATGGCTGCAGAGTCAATGCCCAACGCATCAATCTTGCGTTGGCAACTTTTGCCTTGTTCAAATATATGAGAGGCTGATGGTCCGTTTCAAGGACAAATTCCCTTCCGAAAAGGTACGTGTGGAATTTACCTATACCCCACACCAGTGCCAAGCACTCCTTTTCGATCACGGAGTAGTTTTGCTCCCTAGGTAGCAATTTCCTACTAGCATAAGCTATGGGTAACTTTACCCCATCTTGCTCCTGTAGCAAAACTGCTCCTAATCCCGTGTCGGACGCATCAGTTCTCAATATGAATGATTTATTTAATTCTGGCAACTTTAGGATCGGTGCACTGATCAATCTTGCCTTAAGGGCGTTAAAAGCTTTTTCTTGGCATAAACCCCAAGAAACTTTATTTGGCTGCCCTTTCCTAGTTAAATCCGTCAATGGACTAGCTATAGCGGCGAAATTTGGAACGAACTTCCTATAAAAACCTATCAATCCAAGAAACGATCGTATCTGTTTCTTGGTTTCTGGCCTAGGAGCGTCTTTAATCGCTTCAATTTTATCAGGGTGGGGTTTTAACTGCCCTGACCCACTTACTAGATGGCCCAAGCATTCCAAGTTAGAATATGCTATGCTACACTTGGAGGGTCTCGCTGTGATATTTGCCTTGCGGAGTCTGTCAAACAGATCGACTAATGCCCTAACATGCTCTTCCCAGGTATGCGTATATACAAGAATATCGTCGACAAAACTATCTACGTTGTTCATGCCTTTCAACAATTTTCGCATAAGACGCACGCATGACGCACCGGCGTTAACCAGACCAAAAGGCATAACCTTAAACTGGAAAAGACCTTTAGGGGTCGCGAATGCCGTTAATACGCGGGCATTTTCAGCGATGGGCACCTGCCAATATCCTTTTGTAAGATCTAATTTAGAAATGTACTGGTGCCCCGCCAATTTTGAAAACAAGCCCTCCATGTCTGGCATCGGTTCAGCATCAAACACGGTGACTTTATTTAGTTGTCGAAAGTCTATGCAAAATCGATTCGTTCCGTCTTTCTTTCGGACCAATACCACGGGGGAAGAATAGGGGGAGTTTGAAGGTTCAATCACTCCCAGGTCTAATATTTTACCTACTTCCTCATCGATTGTCTCCCGTGCGTTAAAGGGTATTGGATATCCCTTTATTCTGATTGGCTCCGAGGTATTCAAGTTTATCTCGTGCGTTATTAATCCAGTATTACCTGGTCGATCTGTAAATACGTCTGGGTACTTACTTAAAATTTCCCTGACTTGCTGACGCTGACCTTCAGGTAATTCTGGGCACACGCTGACCATATCTATTCCCTCATTTCCTACAACCATGGGGTACTCAAGGGGAATTTCTGTGTTGGGGTCACTCGGCTCGTCTTCTATGACCGCAATACATACGACGTTCAAAACGCCCTTTTCAACAGTTTTATGGCATATATCACACGAACGACAGAATCGTGCTATATCACTATTTACACCTGGCCAATAAAATTCTCTTAATACTTTGTCATTCGTCCTTTTCCTACTCAAGTGACCTGCACTACCGGACTCGTGCGCTACTCTAAGTATACGGGACCTGAATTTCTGGGGGACAACCAGTTGGAAACACTTTCTACCATCCAACGTGGTAAATTGCCTGTACATTAAACCTTCCCTACGTATAAATTTCAAACTTGAACCGCCCTTACAATGTTTCGCGGTACCGGATACGATCCTCTCCGCGGTCGCGCTCAAGGACGCGTCATGCCCTTGCTCACGCGTAAATTCATCGCGCGAGATATCGGTCACGGCTTCCGGAAGTTTCAACTTACGTAGTGGCGTTTTCTCCGCCTGCGCCTGCGCCCTAGTTTCGGCCGTTTGTACAATGGGAAACCGGAAATCAGACTGAGTTGGGAGTCTGGAGCCCTCGACTTGCTTGTCTAATTCTAACTTTTCCCTTTCTATATCTCTCTCCTTTAATCTTTGATCCCTTTCCCGAGACTGCTCCTCCTGAACGAATTTTCTAAGGGCCTCCCCCTCATACCCAAACTGTTTACCCAACTCCACTAGATCTTTGAGTGACGACATGATAAATACTGTTGATAAGATCACCAATCCTAAGTGCACTATCATATAACACATACAATTTTACGACTACACGAACCAACCGTATATCCCTTCTCCAAATATATGCAATATGTATATATGACAAACAAATGGTAAATAAAACAAAATATGAGGGAGGTATTCACTCACCCGCCTGAATTATTTCTTGTCAGGAAGGTCACAATCTGAAATAAATAACTGAAAAAATCTTACCGGAGTCAAGACCTATGCAAACTGACGTCCGTGCTCCGACTAATCCAATAAATCCCACTTCTGACACCATTTGTCACAGGATGAAGCCGGGTTGGGACTGGATTAGTGAAGACACCGAAAGCAACTGCGTTAATAAGATGTTTATTTATAAACGCAATTTAAAGATGAACAAATCTGACACCATTGTAACAAAAAGATAAGGAAAAATCATAAAGTCCCTAACATGGAACTATCAACAACAAGTAAACTCAACGAGAAAAATCAAAGATGAATTTAACGAATGGAATTTTAAACAAACGTGAATAGCATCCTATCACCAATCAACAAATAAGAGTATATGATCTACACCCCAATATAAACAAGGTCTTATTAAGTACCAAGGGTGACCAAAGCATGTGATTTATGCACTCGTCAATATGATACTCATCAATTTATCAATTCATCAAGCGATATTGGAATATGTATGAATTTATGAATATATCGTTCATATAACGAAAATGAAATGGGAATGCATGAAATTATGAATCTATCACACATATAGCGATATTGAAATGGGAATGAATGTAATTTTGCACAAATAGCAATATTGAGATAACATAAAAATGGAACACGCAATAAATATAACTATCGTGGCGCCCGTTTGACGACCAAGATGTATCTCCGGTTCCACCCGCTCTAGTCCATGGTCGAGGAGCCACCACGCATGGTCCACCCCTCCCAGTCTGTTGAAGGATCCCTCGAGAGCCTTCACATTAACACAGACCCGTTGGTCGAGAAGCCTTGGTCCCTCGCATCGAGAAAACCAGTACACTCTTCCGAAACAACGTCACCAGACACAGCGTACACGTCAGACGAAACCACACAGAGTTCTGTGACTTCTCATCACCAAACCATACATAAGGAACAGCTCTACAGCTGAAGTTTTGCTTCCGTAAAGAGGTAAGCTTTCTGACAAGACTAGTCGTAGTGTAATTTGTTTATAGAGAATTCGCTCTATATGTACTCTAGCTGTGACAGATATGCGCAGCAGCTAGGTACGTGAGTTTTCACTGCAGGCAATTTGCACGTGCAGCATGGGGTGAATTGCGCTCAGTATTTCAAAATAACTAGAGCCGAAATAATAAACAACCCCCGAGTAACGCTCTAGTCGGAAACGAAACCCGAATACATTTTTGATCACATATACATATTGATATAAACGGTACAATTCCGTGACAACAGAAACTGAGTGCCACAGCACCCTGATTTGAACATTTTTTTCTAAGTATCTTTAGTAAAATGTGTAAGTTTGTTTGCTCATTAGTAATGTATAAACAAGTCTATACTGATAAATTTGGCAGAGTTGATAACTCTTTTCCTGTAGAGCATAGCTGATGAAATATTTTTACCTATTTGTAATTACAGTGATGTAATCTAGGTACTCCGATCAGTTAGAATTAATTATAACATACTGTTTATAATGTGTTCATATGAAGTCCTATATCTAAAATACATGGTGTAGAGACCAAAAAGAGCACATAAACTTTAAGTAATCGACCTATCATTTAAAAGCATCAAAACGTTAACCTTTAATTTCATTGTTGCTGATAAAACATGACCTTAGCTATTCATCGACGATGAACTGAAGCATTAAAGTTGATATATGAATTGACTATATCCTTCTTTACAACTGAATGGGCACACAGCCAAGAACAAAATATGGCACCATACATGCCATGTGGGTGCATCTATTTTTTAGAAACAGGGATTTCCTTAATATGACCACTTACACTTTCTAGCTTCGGTACAACAATCCATAGACAGGATTGCAAATGTATGGTTTTAATATTTGTCTATGTACATGTACTCGTAATAACGTTGTGCGTTGGTTAGATATTATATACTTTGCTGCTTCTTTTGTATTATCACAAAAATGAGTGATGTAAAAAAAAAACAATCTTGACATTGCAGCGGTTCTCGAATTCCACAATACAGCATTGTCCCTTACATTTCTGACCTGAAAATGTTTATTTTTAGGCTAAATCTTCTATCGCATTATTCAGACTTTGCTTTCTACGAGTTGTATATTTTCGTTAATGTATGTGCCCAATGAATTACCAAAACAGACCGTCTAATAAAGAGGTACTTCCTAGACACAGCGATCTGCCATTATTACCCATTGACAGGTTCACTTCAGTTTCAAACTGATTTTATGAAGAAGAAACAAAATACAAGCATGGTAGTTAAAATCTTCAGAAAATATATTTAGAAGGTACTTTCACCGATTCTATTCTTAAAATACAAATTGTTATTGATGTTTTAAGTTTTCAAACACAAGTTGGTATGTTTTCATCATCAAATGATAACTTGCAGAAATTGGGCATTGATAACTATTGTTATATGCGGGGAAAAGGGTTAATGGTTAATCTATTATTAAGACATATGCCTGTGAATGTGCAAAAGTTTGTTTTGTCGGCACAGTTGTTATCAACACATGCTAAGGTTGCCTTAAATGCATTTCTCCTGCGGCTACAACACTATAATTTATCGAGGGAGCATTTTAGAACCCATAAACTACTGTTACTCAGTTTACTACAAAACATCACTGGGCGAAGTCGTTTTCTCTTTCGTAATAGAAGGTGAAGTTTACTTTTTTCAGCGACTTATAGCGTGACCCGTGCATATTGCTTTGATGATTATCTTAGAGGTGAACTTTGCAGTAGTTATATTATCCATTGTCCGAACTTAACAGAGGTGAACTGTTCAGTAATTATGTTTTCCATTGTCCCAATTTAACAGACGTGAACTTTTCAGTAATTATGTTTTCCTTTGTCTCAATTTCACAGAGCCATCTAATAAAAGTTGTGTGAGAAACAAGGGATGATTAAAATATTTTTAATGAAACTGGTTATGTTGGACTAAACAAATTAAATTTTGGTTGGTTGGTTTCTAATGGTACTTCCGCAACTTTATTTTCGGGTTATATCATGCAGAGGAAGAATTGAAACATTCATTAGCATCAGACCTTCGGTGTTTTTGCCACCACAGGAATCTGGTAACTGAAAATACACCTTTTAACCTACATCAAAAACATTCTAAAAGTAAAACTTTTTAAAGAGATAATTAATTACTCGGGAACGCTGAGATGCATACAAGCACAAAAATTACATTTAAAATTTGCTAATGTATATGTTGACTATTTCTCCTGTTCTGTAACCCTCATCCGTCTAATAACACATCGGTTCATCTGTGTGTCACACCTTGGTTACGTTTTACCTTTTGATCTGTTTTCAGGCACTGTGGTTGGGCATACATGTTCCATGGACACATTTTTGGTTCAAGATAAATGAAGTTTAATAAATAATTGATATTTTAGTATCACCCACCAAACCATTAGTGATGATTTGCCACAGTCAATCTGTCTGCACAGACATCCATTTTTTTGTCTAGTTAGTTTGTAACAACTGCATGAAGACTGTAAACATAATTTGTAGGATCAATCAGAATGTGCAGAATATTTTTTATTTCAATTTTGAACATAAAGGAAATTTTGACATACCCGAAGGAAGTTTTTTTGTTGTTGTTGGTCTGAAGCAGATTTTGATGGACTTGGGATCATCATGGAAAGGACTGAAGAATTAGTGGTGTCCCTCGGATATTATACCTGAAATGACTAAAGAGGCATCGGCATAGTGAGAAAAATGCGTTTAACAAAGACATCTCAATCTTTCAAGAATTTACTATTAGCAACAACAAAGATCGTATCTTCGTGCTAACAATGGGTAGAATCGACGAAGGTGATAAAATGTTTCAGATGGCAATTGATTTAAGTGAAAACAACATATTTGGAGGTTTATTAGGATTCTGTAGTTGTTTACCTTGACATTGTTTACCTTGACATTGTTTACCTTGACATTCGCTAGTGTGACTAAACTTACAGCCTCTATAGATGATGTACCGGTAAGGTACTCAATTTCTTGTCAAAGTAACATGGAGAAATTATTAATTTAGCAATTAACCAAACTTTAATCACTTTGAAAAGAACAATTTTAGAGAAAGAGTGAATTAGGAAAGAAAATTTGTGTTAATAATACTGAGTTAAATAGGAGCAAGATCTGGAACAAAGTTTTCAGTGCAATTCTTTTTTCAGGTACAATGGAGAAACAAGCATGTCATTTTTATTATGAGAAAATTTGGTGGCCACTTTGGGAATTAGAACGCAATACTGGAAAATCTGATTTGTCGGATATGATTTAATAGATCCATATCTTGACTACTGAGGATATTGATAAGGAGGAGGAGGAAGAGCTGGATTTAAGAACACCACAAAAGTTAAAGGGTAATAACTTGTTATAGTACTGTAGTATCAAAAATTTTCATGGGGTACCAATTTTCGTGGATTTGGTTGTTGCCCTGAACAACGAATTTAAACACCCAATGAAACATTTGCCACACATGGTAAAGAAGCACCCCTTACCTATTTCTTACTTTGTTTCATTCCTAGATATCAACAAAGCTGTTTGATCAATCAATGTCATTTCTGTAATTTGATAAACAAATATTATCTTTTGCATTTTTATTTTTTTATTTTAACCCTTTAGAAAATAGAATTGTAATGCATTTATACTGTTTCAGTGTACACGTATATATACAAGGCATCCAGTAGCTGTAATTTCCACTTACTGCCTGAAATCGATATGTTGTGACATAAGTAAGAATAGAGAGAAACGAGAAAAAGCAAAGGGTACTCAAACACTAGTAATACTGGAAATGAAAGAAATAATAACAAATGATACTAGTATATGAAAATTAGATTTAATACTTATTCAAATCGATTCTTCATTCAAGTGAAACTGTTCTAGAAAAATTTAAATCCTCGTGAAAGTGTGTCTCATTTTATCCATGCATGCTTAATCCCAATGAACAAAATGGCTGTAAAATATTACAACTATTGCATGAAAAACATGTATGAATGAAACACAATGTATATGCACTAATTACTGCAGAGTATTGAAACTCACACCACTGATTTTCGGACAAAACTACCGAATCAAGATCGTGTCAATCAAAGTCTGCTAGTACACACACATGTTTGTCAGATAAACAATCCTGAAATTATTGAATTAAATAAGTTCAGCATTCTCAAAACCACGGATAATTAGGTCCCATCTTTCACACATTTTCGCGTGAGCCGCAATTATCCATTCAGAAAGAATCGGCTTGATTGATAAAGTTTTAAGTAAAGTCTAGTGGTTGAAGTTGGTTCTTACATGACGCACACTCAAACAAATGAGTGATTCCATTGATTTTTAATTTAGTTAGCAACTTCGCCCTTTGAGCAAGGGGCAGCTGGTCAATTGTTTCGTTCAGATGTGGAATAATGACATTATCCGAACCGTCGGGGATCTAAGTTTAATTTTACCACTCTTGAACCACTGTGTTAACTCCATGGTCGTCATAAAGTAATTCATGGTGCAACTTTATGGACTGTGTTTTCAGAAAGAGATCATACACATGTACTTTAATAACCGATTAGTTTAGTGTTTTTGGCTGCGTCGGCTCCCTTTGATGTTGCGCTTAAGTGATTGATCTTGACAGGTGTTTGATTCGTGCTCATGCAGGTCGTAGTATTGTTTTATTTATTGAAACGACCGCCGTTTTCTGTCGGCATAGTTTTCTTCATTTGTATGATCTGTTTGGGGTATTTGTAGAGGTTCATCCACGAAATTAAATACCTACAAAAATGCAAACTTTGACAGGCAAAACCACTCATTTAAGAACCCACGAAAATGTTTTTTTTTTTTTTTTTTTTTTTTTTTTGCAAAACCACGATAATTGAGACCCATGAAAATAAATTATACTACAGCAATTTGCATCATCCATTTGTTCCTCCAGTTGTTTCCTAACTTTTACTGAGAGAAAGCAACACATTTGAGATTGGTTTACGCATTGCTTAAGCAAGAACTGTGACAGAAAGTGCAAAATATTCTTGACGGCACATGCATAACCATGGAGTGGTCTGTAAAATTGGCTTTGATTGGTTAGCATATATAAAACTAGTGCAACACAAGTGTCACAGAATTGCTGAGAGCACATTACTGTACTTAACATTACTGTACTTATTGTATACCTGGCTTGTGACTTCCTCTGCAGATGCATTGCTTGGGATGATCCAGTCAATTTTTTCACTTATTGGATATGGGAGCCACGGTAGCTCACTTGGTAGAGCGTTGGACTCATACTCCAGCCGTCGTGTGTCCTTAAGAAATGTACATACTTCCCATTTCCTCAGTGTGTCCTTAGGAAATGTACATACTTCTCATTTCCTTGGCTAATAATGTGTTAAAAGTGTCATCAAAAACAAAAGAACAATAGCAACACCTTATTAGATGTTGTCAGACACTTTTTGTGTACTTTGAAGCACACGAAGGACCCAATAAGTTTATGGCTATGTAACATGACATCACAACAGGTTGATCATGAATCATGATGTAGCAGTAAAAAGTAACATCACATCGCACTGTGAATTTAGGAGGCAAGGGATAGTGTTTCGTACAAAAATCACACAGCTAACACCTATCTATTATTTTTAATACACAATGTTATTGGCGCCTGAAATGTCTGGATTTCTGGGTACCCTAATATACGTATAAATATGATAGGATACCTAATTAAAGCTGATAGACTCTAATTTGATTGTGTTGTGAGAAACATTGGTCTCCCATCCCAAAATGATACATGGATTTTTCATGGACAAAGTTTATCTTTGGATCTCTTTGGCACACTTATTTCCAGCACGTCATTCCAGAGTGTAAAACTTGTAAACACCAATGTGAACTGGCTTTTTACAACTACGCTGAATAGCTGTGATCCATCTTGTTTTCAAGATATTGTAAGTGCCGTAAATATGCAGTCTCAAGCTGTCTATGCCGAGAATGCAGAGTTAGCAGCATGCAAGTATTTCAGTACATGAGTACTGCACTGTGAAAACAGGAGGTATAAATGACTCATTTCAATTTCCTAAACTCAGTACTCAAAGTCCTGGCTGATGATAGCGATGATGACAATGATTTGGAA
Organism: Margaritifera margaritifera; assembly: GCA_029931535.1. Classification (NCBI taxonomy): domain Eukaryota; kingdom Metazoa; phylum Mollusca; class Bivalvia; order Unionida; family Margaritiferidae; genus Margaritifera; species Margaritifera margaritifera. Next base: position 6,627,864 of record JAQPZY010001684.1, read on the forward strand.
AGTTGTGAAGTAGATGATATTATTGGAGCTGGAAAAGCATTACTGGAAAAACCATTGAGTGATTTTGACCCAAAAATGATGGTGAATACGAGTCCGATGTACATGCTGGCTGGACACAACAAAAAAAAAAAACAAAAACCAGAAAGCATGTCAGTCAACCCCCTATTCAACGGTATTTCGAAATTAAAAGGAGAAGTAGAGAATACCAAGCCTATAGACTATTTAAGACTATTTTCTATCATAGATCAAACAAATCTTTATGCAAATCAGAGAATAAATGGGGTGGACTTGATTGACAACAGCTCCATGAGAAAATGGAAGCATGTCACACCTAACTACTTGAAAATCTTATTTGCATTGGTTATGGCCATAGGTTTGGTGCATAAATCTGATATCGATTTTTACTGGGCAGCTGAATATGTGATACCAACTACATACTTCAGCAAAACGAATGAGATGGGATATATTTCTTCATATCCTAAGCAAGTAACACCTGAACAGGTAATGACCTTGACAGGTGACTGTCTGCATAAGCTCATAAGCGGATAGGAGATGACAGACATATATTAGAATAAATAACAAGAAACACTGCAAAGTTTTGTGAACATTTACTACAGATTTATTTTATTTTTGGGGGGGGTGGGTGGGTGGGGGTGGGGGTAAACTTACATGTGGTGTTCCTGAACTCCTGAACTGGACGTTTATTAACTGTTACCTATTCTACATCTGTAATTATCACAACTGGGATATAAAGTTGTAATGGACATACATGCATATGGTTGAGCCACAGAATAGAATATTTTTAAAACATATTTGAACTTTTACATTAAGAAAGAAACATAAATGCAGTTGAAATACAAAGGTAATTGGTAATTTTAGCTGTATCTGCTTATAATAAAGTTCACGCCTTAATTATTTTTCATACAAGGTTTGTGTATCTATTATGCACAGTAATTAAAATAATGTCACATTTTAATTTCACTTTTTTCCTCAAACTATTCAGCACTGGGTTATCCTGTACAACAAAACTATATAGCACTTTAAAGGTTAAACTGAGAAAGCCATGAAGAAATTTGACAGGGATCAAAATATGAAACTGTCTCTTCATATATAAAGTTTTTTTTTTCCATGATAAAATAAGTAAAAGATTTCTCCCATCAATTTTTTGGGTTGTGAAAAGCAATTGAATTACAATTTTATATTGAACAAATTAGAGTACATAATTAATAAATTCTAAATTCTAGTGTTTGTACTGTTCGATATTGTTTTCTTACTGACAATATCTAACAATACAAACACCAATATCTATAAATATAAGTGCATACTCCACATGCAGTGATGATTAAGTGTTTATGTAAAGTGTTCCACGTTCTTTATGTTTCAGTCGTAAGCTCCAAACTACCAATGTTGTGCCACTATTTTTGAGTTTGACCAGTCAAACTCGCAGTAAGATAAACTTAGATGGAGCCATAGTGTATTGAAATCATGGTTTGATTTGCTTTAAGAGGAAACACGACATCCAAAGACCATCTTTAATGTTTGCATCAAATGCTGATCATAGTCATATTCACTGAGCAAGTCAATAATTTTCCCATTTAAAGCAATGAACCTCCATGATATCAGAAACTGGGCTATAGTTTTACAAAATTATATTTAATTCTTTTATAGACTTGGACATACAGCACAAATTCATTCAGCCAAAATAATATGGATATCTTGAGTTGTTCTCTTCCTACTTACCAAAGTAATCCTAATTATTGAAACAAATAATTGGTTTATATGTACATGTCTGGACCAATATCTCTGGATAATATATACACAAAACTGCATACGTGTTTTGTTCTGAGTCGGCGGAAAGAATCAGCTTTATGCAGAGTATGGATGCATCAAGGCCATCATGGTGAAACGTATATTTATATGCCATATGAAACGAGTTCTATCTAGCAACTCGGAACAGAACATGTGGTTTTGTATTTATTGCATATCTTCTCTTTTACACGCTTAAAATATTTTCAGGTACATGGTAGGGAGCCACGGTAACTTCGTTGGTAGAGTGTTGGATTTGTAATCAAAGGGTGGCAGGTTCCATACCCGCCCAGGTCAGCTGCCTCGGTGTGTCCTTGGGAAAGGCACGTAGCTCCCGTTTCTTTAGCATGATATAATCAATGTGTTAAATGTGCCATTAAAACCACCTCTCCAAAAACAATCAGATTTACAGCGTAAACGGAATCTAAAACAGTTCCATATTTATAAAAGTAAGTTTCAGTTTACCTAAGAATATGGACATCAGTGAAAACACATAAACAGTTACAAGTTGGGTGTGCAATACGGAAATATGGATTAAACATGAATTGACTTATTTCTAACAATATTTAGTATTATTGTATCTTACTATATCTATGCCCTTAGCAATGGAATTAAGGTTGGTTCTGCCTCCCCTTTTGACTCCATTTTCTTAGGGTATAAATTCTGATTTTTTTTTTCTTGACAACCATGCCTCTGAGGAGTTCAAAACAGAGTAAACCAGTTTCGTAATGGATTAAATGACAAATGAATACCCATTATCTATATCCTTCAAGGGAGATATTCTATTCCAGACATTCCCCCTTTTGTATATCAAGGAAGCACTCTGTGTTGTACTGAGCAACATAAAGTGAATGGCAGTTTACTGTGAATAAACAAATTATTATGCAATCAAAGTATTAGACACCGGCTGTTGACTGAGATCATTTACTTAGTGTAGGCCCAATATAGTCTGTTTTCACAAAAACTATAACAAATTGCCTGTCATTGAAAGAACTTGCTTTAATTTCTGTTTGTGATATTGACTGATTTTAACTGAAATTGATAAGATTTTGTCTTTAGTACAGTGTACCCTCATTTTCATTCTTCTGAATCTGAAGGGATGCAAGTTAAATGTGAAATGTGTGCCTCCATTAGTTGCCCCGTATGACTTGCAGGAGGGTACATCGGTGGCTGCCTCCATTAGTCATGGTAAGCCGTGGGAATGTTTTTTTTATAGCCTGCATTCAATTGCCATTCACTGTAGAATTTTATCCCATGCTTTTTGGAGAAAAGGAGATGGTAATGTGATCCTATCTGTCTGTCCGGACTTGCATGCATGCACGAGTACTATTGCAAAACTCCTGTTACAGAACTTAAGGTAGAAATTTCAAACTTTGGGATAGAGTTCGCAGTAGTCTGCAATATTTTCATAATCTTCCTCCATTCTTTTAGGGCATAGCTTGGGGGGATGGTGGCTGTTTTGCAACTGTGTATTCTGGGGTGGTGGGGATAACTGAGTGTGGATTATGCAGTTTTGCTGCAGACTTTTAGTTTCTTTTGTGTAAACTGCCATTTACCTTGTTTCAGTTTCGGTCAATGATTTTGGGGTCTCAGGGCAGTACCATGACCTAGTCATCACAGCAGACAGTGACAAACGGACTAACAGCTCTTACTGAGAAGGCAGATGATGAGGGATGAAAATTTGAAATATTCCATGGCAACAAAGATTTGTTTCATAATAACCTGTTTTTTCCTTTCACGAAGCTGTTATTACATACCAGTCTAAAATCTTTTGATAGTGAATATTGTATTTTATATGTATAATGAAAGTAATATTATGATGTGACTCTTTCCTCTTGCTTCTATCAACATCCAAGTATTACATGTCTCACAACACCAGTTTGGAAGCTATAAATATTGATGAACAAATGGTGCTAAGATGTACCCCACTTGTTTAAAAAAGTAGTTTTAGATAAAAACTGGTTTTGGGAATTCTGTACTTATTTTAGAAAATCTTGGGATTAAGTTCTCTTGGAAATTTGTTATAGTGTTCTTGTACATAAATATAATTTTATAATTTAATTTTTAAAATTATGTTCAATATTGAAACTTGTACAGGCAGTTCAAGATAAAGATGAATTTTAATCTTGATAATTTTGCTATTTTATACATCATGCATACACAGTCCTAATTGCTTACATATTTGTGTCATTTATACATCATGTATACGCAGTCCTAACTGTTTACATATTTTTGTTATCTATACATTATGTATACCCAGTCCTAATTGTCACAGGATGAAGCCGGGTTGGGATTGGATTAGTGAAGACACTGAAAGCAATTGCGTTAATAAGATGTTTATTTATAAACGCAATTTAAAGATGAACAAATCTGACACCATTATAACAAAAAGATAAGGAAAATTACATAGTTCCTAACATGGAACTATCAACAACAAGTAACTCAACGAGAAAAATCAAGGATGAATTTAACGAATGGAATTTAAACAAACGTGAATAACGTCCTATCACCAATCAACAAATAGAATTATATGATCTACAAATGATGCATCATAACAATTTATCCACAAGATGGACGCATGAATTATACACTTATCAACATATCACTCAGTTAGCGATATTTGACATATGGATGCACGTATTTATGAATTTATCACTCATATAGCGATATTGAACATGTGAATGCATGAAATTATGAATCTATCACTCATATAGCGACATTGAAATGTGAATGCATGAAATTATGAATCTATCACTCATATAGCGACATTGAAATGTGAATGCATGAAATTATGAATCTATCACTCATATAGCGACATTGAAATGTGAATGCATGAAATTTTGCTCAGATAGCAATAGAGAAAATTACAATAACATGGAACACGTAATATATATAACTATCGTGGCGTCCATTTGACGACCAAGATGTATTTCCGGTTCCACCCTCTCTAGTCATTGGTCAAGGAGCCACCACGCATGGTCCACCCCTCCCAGTCTGTTGAAGGATCCCTCGAGAACCTTCTCATTCAACACAGACCTGCTGGTCGCGAAGCCTTGGTCCCTCACATCGAGAACACCAGTACACTCTTCCGAGCCAACGTCACCAGACACAGCGTACACGTCACAAGAAACCACACAGAGTTCTGTGACTCCACATCACCAAACCATACACAAAGGAAGCTAAAAGTATAACAACTGAACCGTGTAGTACATATGGCACGGTTAAGTACTTTTCCATTGATATATGTTGCGCATGCGCGCACATGAATTACATCTCGTTACACATTACATTAATCATTCAATGCATGCTGCGTATAATTAAATAAAATCCGTTTGTTCAGTTACAACAAATAGCTAACTTGAACCAGACTATAGTATTTCTAATATCATGGCGTTGTATGACCTAGGTATTCACTCTCTGTAGAATTTAGAATAAATTCTAAAACATCTAATATATGAAACAATTCTGTCATATAAAACGAATAGTAATAAAGAATGCAATCTTAAATTTTACATACCTCTACAGCTGAAGATTGCTCCCGTAAAGAGGTAACTCTTTCTGACAAGACTCGTCGTATTGTAATTTGTTTATAGAGAATTTGCTCTATATGTACCCTAGCTGTGACAAATATGCGCAGCTAGGTACTTGGGTTTTCACTGCAGGCAATTTGCACATGCAGCATGGGTTGAGTCGCGCTCAGTATTTCGAAATAACTAGAGCCGAAAAAAATAAACCACCCTCGGGTAACGCTGTACGCGGCAACGAAACCCAAGTACATTTTCGATCACATATACATATTGATATAAATCATACACAATTCCGTGACACTAATTGCTAACATATTTGTGTTATCTGTACATCATGTATACACAGTCCTAAGTGCTAAAATATTTGTGTTATCTGTACATCATGTATACACAGTCCTAAGTGCTAACATATTTGTTGTATTTCTCACTGCTTAAAGCAGGGGCATCTAGATTTGGTATACATACATCCAAATATATGTCTTTGTGCCTCTCCCAGGAAGCTTGTTAGCACATTTAAACAAAAACAATTGATACTGACTAATGAAATTCAGTAGGCATGTTTCTCTCTATATATAAACCTGATGAAGTGTTGACACTGTTGGAATGATTGTGGGATTTTTCATAATCTTTTTAGCTCACATGGGCATTGGCCAATTGAGTTTATGGTATGGTCTTTGGTCCGACATGTGTCGTCCATTGTCTCTGAACAATTATTAACCTCAACTTCTCAAAATCGCTTGATGAATTTGCACATCATTTTATAGGGAGCTTTCTGGCATCAAGGCCGTTAAAACGTTGTTCCTTTGATGCGTAGCCATCATCCAAACAGGCTACCATTATTAAAAAAGAAAAATCTTTAAATGACTTCACAACAACTGCTTTGCAGAATGTCACCAAATTGTACAGAAAGTATGCTGGGATATAGGGATTTCAGTTTTGTACAAATAATGCCGATCCGCCATCAGATATGGCCACTGTTACTAAATATTTAAAACCTTTAAATGATTTCTCAAAACCCACTCAACAGAATATGACGAATTTGAGAAAAAGCATCATGGCAAAAAGGGCTTTCAAATTTGTATAAATGACACCAAGGCAAATTCAGTTATGGCCACTGTTATTAAAAATAACAAAATCTTAAAATGATTTCTTCGAGAAAAAAAACACAACATAATTTAACCAAATTTGACAAAAAGCGTGCTAGCAGAAAAGGCTTTCAACTTTATACAACATCAAATATATATCGTTGTAGAAAAACATTTAGCCAACTTTTTATCTTCAAAAGAAGACTTCACACAAACTGACCTACTTTGAGAGAAAGCATCCTGTTATATAAATATAGTTCAGTATTGGAGAAATTATGCTATTGTGCCATCAAATGTTAGATAGGGATGAAGATATAAAAAAAATAAGGAAACCTCAAAACAATTCTTTTATCAAATTTTATCAGCAACATTGGAAAAATGTTTTACAGAAAGCATCCTACTGACTCTGATGTATTGCCCAATTGCTGTTGTGTTTGGCCACGTGAGTGATTTCATGCCCACTTGTTTAGCTCAGATATGTTATGGTCCTCCATCCATCTTGTGCCTTCTGTCATTCATCAACATTTGCTATTTTCAACTGTTGCTCAATAAATCCCTGGACTAGTTTCAACCAAACTTTGCAGAGATAATTCTGGAATAAAGGCCCTTCAGCTCCATTCAAATGATGCTGATCTTGAATCAAATATGGCCATCATACTAAAAATAGAAAAACCATTCAACATCTTAAATTGTTTTGAAAATCACCAAACAGAATTTTACCAGATTTGACAGTAAGCATAATGGGATGGAATCGTTTAAAGTTTGTACAAATTATGCCACTCTGTCATCAATTATAGCTGCTGTTACTAAAAACAAAACCTTCAAACGATTTCTTCTCAAAACCCAATGAACACAATTTGACAAACTTTAACAGAAAGCATTCTGCGTACCTGCCATAACACGACGTGTCATGCGAAAAACACCATGTTTCACTCCCAAACCCCCCGACACCATCGTGTTTCAAAAACCATGATTTTACGTAATCTTAGGACAAGAGAGAGATAAAGAAATAAAGAAAGAGAGATATTTCGTGATCACCACGATAAATCCCTGTAGCATGTAGTATGTATAAACAGTCCTGCATAGAGCTCATGTAAAACTATCCTCGAGGCAGGTAATACAGCTGATTGTCATAAAGGCAAACAAAACGTAAGGCGGTCAGAGATAAACAACTACCATTTCAGTCTACCGACTATTTTTTCTTTGTAAGTGTAAATGCTTCAAAGAAAACAGATGTTTTTTTCTTTTATTCAAATTTGAATTTCCAGTCATTATCTATAGGTTCATATGAAAAGGTAGCTTATTCTCAATTGGACGACGTCAACTTTTTGTGTCACGTGCACTGATCCCCCTCCTTCTGGACCTCAAAACACACATTTTGAGTCCCCCCCCCCCATCCTCCAACACTGCATGGGAATATGATAGGTTTGATTCTGGCACAGAGGTCTGTTAAATTTATACAGATAAAGCTCATCAGAATCAAATATAACCACCTTTACCAAATATGGAAATACTTTAGATCACTTCTTAAAAAAACTGCAGAATATATTTCATTACATTTGACAGAAAGCATTCTGGCATGAAGGCCTTTGTAAGTTTTACAAATGTTTCCGATCCACTATACAATATGACCACCATTACTAGCATGACTTCTCGAAAACCACCAAAAGAAATTTGATCAAATTTGACAGGGAGCATCTTTGCGTGATACACTTTCGTGTTGGTACAAATGATGTCAATCTGTCTGCAAATATGATAATCATTACTTAAAATAGAAATACGTTCAAACAGCTTCTCTCTTTGCTAAAAAGAATTGGAACAGATTTGACGAAAATCATCCTAGCATGAAGTTCTTTCAAATTTGTACAAATAATGCAGTTGCCCCATCAAATATGGCCACAATTTATAAAAATATAAAAAACTGTAAGTAACTTATTTCTAAACCCTCTAAACAGAATTTGACCAGATGTGTAAGAATGTATGCTGACATGAAGTCCTTTCAATATACAATTGGTGCTGATACACCATCCACCATCAAGTATGGCTGCCATTTCTAAAAGTAGAAAAACCTTGTAACAACTTATCAAAAGTCACTGAACAGAACTGGATCAAATTAGATACAAAGCATTCTGGTATGAAGGCCTTTCAACTTTTTAAAAACGATGCTGATCTGGGATCAAATATGACCACTTTGACCAAAACTAGAAAAATCTTCAAATGTCAACAATCATTTACTTTCCCCGTTTTTTTTTTTACCAACTGCCCTGCATTTGATACTGATATGTGCGTAATCTCAGGCCCACTTAAGCCTTTTTTTGACATTTTGGACTGAGACTTTTTCAGTGCAAACCTTGTTAGCAAGATAATTAAAAAAACTACTTGACGAAAACAAGTGAAATTTTTGTTAGGATTATTAGATTTTTACATTATTTTAATGATTTTTGTCTCACCCACAAAGTATAGGTGAGATATAAGTATACTTTTTCCTACAGCGCTGGGATTGTTATTGTTGGCATAGACATCAACGTTAAGTTTTTACATTTTGGTTAAGTTTTTCTCACACTCTCGTATATATAGTCATGAAAAGATCGATAGTTGTAAGTCATCGTAGAAGATAATAATCACAGGCAAAAGGAAAGTTACTGTTATCTACATTTCATGCTACAGTGACTTAACTGGGTATTGAAATATGTATTATGCAGAATTCTTGTTGGATTTTTCAAAAAATCTTTTTTCTCACATTTGTAATGCTTTTGTGAGCTTTATCTGGTTTTTGGACAATTTGGACTTATTTTTTCTGCATTGGGGACATACACGCTTTTCAAACATAAAGCTAGTGTGGTAAAGACAGAGTTTTAAAATCACCAAGTTGTACTTCTACATTTGCAACACTAGGCCTGCCTATGAAATCAATTAGACCATTTGACATATTCATTTCTGATTCTCTTACACAGTCTGTGGATAATGACATATCTTGGTTAATCCTCTTTTTCATACTCCAAACCTTTCTAAAAGACGTATGAAAGATGGGGGCAACAGAGTTAACAGTTTCGTCCTTTCACTTTTCTTGTACAAGTCAAAAGGATCAATTTTAGACCACATTCAATTTATACTTCTTGTCCGAGTTTCTGTAATTCTTGTTATATATTAAGTAAATATATATATATATATATATATATATATATATATATATATATATATATATATATATATATATATATATATATATATATGGGCTTCCAAAAGATTTGCCTTCCGCTGATCATTTTCCCCAAAAAGTAATGCATTCACTTGATACCAAGAAAATCTATTATAAAAACATCGAGAGAAATGTAAAGGATTGCAAATTATGAGAAAATACTGACATACTTCGTTAACTGATTTATCAGAAAATGTGTGGGTTGTTTTAGTCTGACTCTGTTAGTAAAGTTGCTACGAAAATAGCACGTTGTGGATGATAATATGTTTGATCTCTTGTTCAAATTTGTTTTACTTTGGTTATTATTATGGTCTAGACTACAAATAAATTGTTTTAAAATGTTGTGTGCGCTGACACATTGACTCACATCACATTGAGTGAGAGTCTGCTGTTAGGGCTAACATCACCAAAGTAAAGAACCTGGGGTAGTCATTTAATTGTAAGATTTAGATAAGTCTAGAGATTAGGAAATGAGCTTTCACACTTGCACTGTTTTATGCTTTATGACTATAGAGTGTATAAAGGTATGGGTACCCCATGTCAAATGTCCAACGTGAAAAGTTAGCAACCAGTCATGTTACATGGTTTGTTCAACGTTTGAAAATTCTTCAGTCTGAAGGTTTCACTTAAAAACCTATTGCATTTTGAAAAAGTTGGTTTTATCCTTGAAAAGTCCTTGAATTTGTTAAAAAACTGCTTGATAAATTCACCGAACTCTTTGAATTTATCTGAGAAAATACAATAAGTTAAACCTAAATAAAATATATCACTTTCTAAATTCAGAATTGTTCTTACTTATCCAAACTAATTAATAAATAAGTAAATTAAATGAGATAAAACTGGGTGATCAAATGACACATGACATGGGTGGTTACTAGATGGAGGAACCTCACTTTGCTGTAGTGGTGCACTAATTAGTCGCTTGTTTTTTCTTCTTCTTCGGTACCAATTTATGCTGTGATGAAGAAAAAAACGCACAAGTCTAAATTTGGAAGTCCTTGAAAAACAAATCTCTGTGCCTGCACGAAGCACATTCCTGCTTGTCTATTAAACATTGGTAATTGGTGTTTTGGGATGTGTGTGTGTGTGTATATATATATATATATATATATATATATATATATATATATATATATATATATATATATATATATATATATATATATATAACCGACTCTCCAACAGTTAGTCCAAGTGATCACAACAATCAGAAATTTTACAAAAATACCAAATATATCTTTTTTTTACCGCAACCCAATGACTTGTACCTAACGATAGCTGAAGATATTTAGTGGCATCTTACTGAAGATCCGTATGTTGGGCGAATTATTCATTTCTGAAGAAGATCGTTATTTCCACACAACTTAGACAACATGCTCAACGTATAATCCTGATGCATTCCAAGTAACATATTATGTGGGTTCGCTATGGTAACATCCACCATATGTAAGCAAGACCACTTCCTGTAAATTTTGGGTAAAATCGGTTCATTTTGTTGATATATCCTCGCCAAAACATTTTTGTTAAAACAACTTTGTTTTCGTTAGCATTCTCTCTCACTCTTTATCTCCCTCTTTCTCTCTCCTTAAGCTTCAATACAATAATCGGTAAAAATCTGTTTGAAGGATATGAGCTGCAGAGGGCGAGGGAGAACACTGCTCCTGCTTGTCCTGCAATGTAAGACGTAGACCCCGATATTTATAACAGGGACGGGCCAGCGTCTTACTGCCAGCACAAGCGACAAGCGGTGTTGTATAGCGTGTTCCCCGGTAATCCGATCAATCACCCCCTCCCCCCCCCCTGCCCCAAACCTGCGTGGATACTGATGGACGTTGCGTGTGCATGATGTCACCTATTGATAAAAAAATGAGCAATTTTGCTGAATGCAAATTTGTCTGGAACACACTAGCGTACAGTTTAGGCACTTACCTGTATCGGTAGCAGCCGTATGTAGGCACGAAATTCAAAATGGCCACAGGACATAGTGTTATTCCACGTGGATTTAAAAGTCATCGTAACATAGGATTTGATATGGAAATATTCTGAACATATCGCCAAAAGGACCATTCGACCGACGGCAGCTTAAGAGATGTGAGAAATAACGGTAAGTGTCTAAAATGTACACCGATGTGTTGCGGACAGATTTGTCTTCAAACAATTCCTAGATTTTATGAACAGGTGACATCACACCCACAAAACGTCCATCAGTATCAACACAGGTTTTTGGGGTTAATATATCGAACTAGCTCCCCGGTCGAGACCAAGGATCTAGTGACCACATTTGCAGCAATATCTCACATATTTGGCAACCCATATTGACACTGTTGCACAGATTAAAGTCTAATTGCTTCAATCGGACTATACTTACACTGATGTCTTTTTCCTGACGGAATGAAATCCTGGCACAAGCAAGTGGAGGCGTTTTCAAGGGCTGTTGACATGCATTTCGGTTGGTTGAAATGCGATGGTAGCCGATGAATGCCTAAGTCGGTTAAATGGGATAAGTTTCTTTAACAAAACGGATCTATCTAATCGCTTTTGTCAACATTAGTTTGTATCTCTTGCAGATCAGTCACCTTGCAAATTTAAATTTCTTTGATTATCATTAAACATCTAATAAAGTAGTTGTGCTTCAATTGAGAGAATGAAATAAAAGAGACGATATTGAAGGAAATGTGGAATAAAATAAAATAAAAAATAGATCCAACTCAAATACTAAAAAATCAAGCATTCAAAAACGATTCATATAGCAAAATTATAGAAAATGAATGGATTACGTATGCATTATTGGAAAAAAATAAGAAATGATAAACGGAAATCAATGGAAATGATAACAAATCAGAAGAAAACAAAATCTTATGAATGGTCTAGAGCGTTTAAAAAGGAACAAAACAGACCAAAAGTAAATCATACAAATAATTATGAAAGACATCAACCGCAAATATAGCCTATCGCAGCATCTTTTTCAGTGCCCCAGCAATTGCGTAGAGCCATAGGTTTATTGTTATTCCGCGAATGTTTATATAGATTTAGATAATTTGCATTACATGATTCATTGGCAACATACAGCACGAACTATTGGGTTTTTGGCATTGATTTAAAAAGTTCGGATATATGACGCAAGAACACGAACACACACATACAGACATTATTTCGCACACAAAAAAAAACACCTACCATAGTTACAAAAATCTTGTATGTATGCCACTGTTCATAATTTACATTTCGCGAATACTGCATTTCGAGAAAGTAATGCCCGACTTATTCGCCACTACACTAATTCACAAAGGTGGAAAAGACAATTCTGCGCTCTAATGAATATAGGGGATCGGCCGTTTAATTTACGCGGGAGGGGGCAGGCTTTTCTTTCGAGCCGGGATATATATTTTTGTTGTTGTCATTTACCTTGCAATCTTTATTTTTTTCAACTAACATAATATAGTTGTGTTTCTTGCTATAGATCAGAGCAAAAAGGTTATTGTCAAGCTATATGAGAACCGTTTTTTTTTCTTCTCAAAAAAACATCCCCCCCCCAATTAAATGGTCGGTCTTTAAACAGTATGCATTAGTTATCACTCTTAAAAGGTGTAAATGCAATTTTAACATTTCTAATCGAAATAAATAAGAAAATAACATTTCGTGGAAAATATACACATCTCAGCAATCGATGGAATGTTACAACAAGCAACTTACGTACTCTCGGACGGCACAGCTAGTGGATATCTTCTGAGGTATATTCAACCGGAGAACCAGAATCCCCTGTCAATTGATGGGAGAAAAGGAACCTTGCACATGGCGGTATCATCGAGCCACTCAGGGCACCAAACTGGTGAAAATCAAGCCGGGTTTTCATTTTTCCAGATGGAAAGTCCTTAGTCTCAACTGGTCTTCGGCTCTATCTGGTGCAGCATCCTAGCACTCATCTTGACATACAGCTAATGACACAATATTGAATTGTTAACGTAACATGTGTGGGCTAAAGTCAAAGTCTTCGAACGAGTACAACGTAAGTAAAATCAGATTTTCCTTTGGACTTGGACTGTCGGTTGACTGAACGCTACTGACTCATAGTCCTTATGGGTTTTTCTGTTCGGCTGATAAAGGAGTTTAAATGGTTAAAAATTAATTTAAGGAATTGGTTTTATGTGTTTGTTGTCATTTCTTGTAATAATTGTTTATACACGAAGACGTAAGCTCACTTTCGTTACTTTATAGGCATCTTGAAATGAACAGAAATTTAGAATAGAAATGTGTATAAAAGTTTCATGCTCCATGAGGCCACATCCTGCTTCATTATCTCAATAACCAGCATCCGTTTTACATGTCTTCCTACCCTCGAGTTTCCGTACTTTGTCAGATTCTCGATACCGAGTTAATAGCTGAATGCAACATATTAAAACAGGAAATAAAACTGAAATCCTCAATATTTGGCTCGATCTGATAAGCTGTAGATCTGTACATGTCATGTATTAATAGGAGATACGTTTCTCCACAAAATATGTCTTTCTGAAAGAATAAGTCAAGGATGAAACAAAACCTTATAACTTAAAATAAGCGGGAACTCGGTTGAATGAATTTGAATTATTCAAAAACCGCGCATTCGATGCGCTCAAATATGGTTAAGATAAAGAGATAATACAGTACAACAGAGTTCGGTTACACTAATATACAATGTCACAGCCAAACAAATAAACAAAATAAATTCATAAATAAATAAATCATACACTCGAAGTACAAACTACCAGGATGTGTTGATATTTTACATTTCACTCAGTATTTGCGAGATTGCTTGAATATTTTACTATCAATGATATGAAATTGCCAGCAGCATAACTTTATCTGTATCTCCATCTAAAAGTTAACTTCTGAATCTATCTCTATTTCATCAATGTATTTAGATGGTGCTTGCCTCCCTAGGTTAATATGTTAACTGCTTCCGTCACGTAGGTGTGCTAAGTCAATCACGGGCAGTAACTCTGCATAATATGTCAAAATTGTGCTTAATCTAGCAATTTATCCAAGATCTTGTTAAATTAATTGTAAATTCACTGTAAATTTGATTGGAATTATTAAAAATGTAATTGCTTAAATATTCACAATTTATTGATTTCTTTTAGCTCGATGAAGAGCAATATCTTTGTATAAAATAATAAAAATTAGCGGATCTTCGCACTGATCGTACATCCTATAAATGAAAATCATATATGTTATTATTATAATAAAAAACGGTGCTACCGGAGTATTTTATTAGTAAACCCACTCGATACGTTGATTATGATCCATTACTTAAAACAGCACGCTAATCTCCAAGTTATTTTCAACCATTTTAAGAAAGAGCTTGACAGATAATTTGATTAAATTTAAAACAAAAAAGGTTAAAGCCTACAGCGTTTGAAAGTTGTTAGGTTGTAAGAAATTCGGGATCAAAACTCTCGAAAAAGATCAAGATATGCCAATGACTGAATCTACGATTTTGTGAAGATGAAACTTGAACGCATATTTGGTTGAAGCAACATTAGAATGCCTGATTGCTAACACGCCATTCGATTGCCTCTTTTTAGACAAATATTGGCCATAACTCGCAAAACGTGGTCACAAATTAAAGATTAATGAATTCATCTAAATCTATGATTGGTTAAAGCTTTACATCGATTTGGGTGCAATCAAGCAGCAACAAATGCAACTAATGTTCAAGTATCCACAAGGCATTTGGCTGTCGATTTGATGCTGATGAAGTGCCATAACTGTAGGAAATGTAAGGTCAGTGTGCTCTTTCCTTGGGCTGAAGCTACATAGTGCGTTTAATAAATACAGCAACAACAATTAGGAAGCTGGAAGGGTTTCAGATTTGTTCATGGTCTGACGTATGAACGAATGGGTTTAAGAAAGGACGGAGTAATTTGCTAAAGCGCGTAAGAACAGTGGAAAAATTGAAAAAATAAATAAATAAAAAACATACACTGACTATTTTAATGCTCGCTCCACTAAGCGGTGGGCGACGAAATGCAAACGAGAACTAGGCACGTGTTATGCATATAAAACATTTCATTAGAAATGAAGATGATCTTGGCTTATTCAAGCTTGAAGCATATTCAGTTTGCTTAACAAAACTTCCATTCGAAAAATTCAGTTCTGAAGGAAAATATATGTTTTCGATACCAATATGATCTCTCTGATTCTTTGTGTATAGCTGCCTGCTTTTCTGTATGTATTTATTGAACTTTACTCTCTTAGTTTATACTTCATGCATACCTACATGACTTTCCGAGACCTGTGTTAAACTTTTGTAAGTATTTATATGGGTCCATTGGAATGACTGCCTTGACGAGAGGTGCGATTGATTCCACAATCGATCACTAAAAATATAAAAAGATCTAATTACGAATATTTTTTAAAACAATGAGCATCAATTTATTACGAGTACCTTTATCTAAGTTAAATACGGGTTTTAGGTTTGGGTTTTGGGTTTATTTGGGTTTGTATATAAAAAAAATAAAAAGTAACAAAAAAATTTAAAATGAGTTACGAAATTTAATGGATTGTGTGGTGTATGTGTTTTGATAAAAAATAAAAAAAATTTAAAAAATGGATGGTGTGGTGTATATGTTGGATAGTATATTGGCGTGATTTCATCCCTTTGTCATACCCTTTCGTCTGATAGCAGGTTTTTGGGGTTTTAGGCAGCACACAAGGCATTTGGGATAGTGTGTTAGGTTTGGGTTTGGGTTTTGGGTTTATTTGGGTTTGTATATAAAAAATAAAAAATAACCAAAAAATTTAAAATGAGTTACGAAATTTTAGTACTATTTTTTAGTCAGCCAATTTTTTTCCATTTTTTTTCCGGATTATTTTCAGTCTCCGCTAACGTCCGGTACAATTTCGGAAGTTTAGTGTTACTTTTAGTCTAGACCATTATAATCTAATGTTCCGGATTTTTCTAGTCAACGCCAAAGTCCGTGACGGTTCCCGAAGTTTAATGCAACTTTTAGTCACGTCCATTTTAGTGTTATTATGAGTTGGTTCCCTTGATAAAAGCTATTTATAACATAGGTATAATATATGCAAATTTACTGACACCTCCAACATGATCTGAGGTATAGGTAATGCTTTATATATAACTCTAGGCTATATAGATATTGCCACTAGGCAGAAGGTTATTTTCCAATTATTGCCTACCATTCTTACCGCCTTGTTAATTTCCCGTATGGGTCCAGAGAGGCCCACAATGTTAATTTCCCGTATGGGTCCAGAGAGGCCCCCGCATGTTAATTTCCCGTATGGGTCCAGAGAGGCCCCCGCATGTTAATTTCCCATAGGAGGGCAGTTTGGGCCCAGAGAGGCCCCCGCATGTTAATTTCCCGTATGGGTCCAGAGAGGCCCATTTGGGTCTCAATACCCCCATCTTACTACTTGCAATGAATAATACATTATTGCACCACTCTGTAAATAAAAACGTCACTCTTCTTGTAGATATAAACCTATTTTCACGAAAACTAACGCAAACATTGGGCCTTCAACATAATGTTCTTTTTTTACACTAGCCAGATATAGCCCCCTCAACTCTGAAAGCAACATTTTAGAACATTTGAACTTGATTATTGGAAATAGAGTTGATTATTGTTTTTCAGGCCAGTTGAATTGTTTCTAAAAAAAATATTTCCGACTTAAAAAGGAGAAAAGAATAGAAATCGATTGTGAAACATTAGGTTGCAATCCTTTTTTCGACCCAATACACGCTTCGACACAATATCCCCGTTTCTTATACTAAAACTTATATATATATATATATATAATCACACAATCGATATTGTGCACGGAGGAATGAACAGACTCATTAAAGAAAGTTATTGGATTAATCGGTTAGATACTTTGTATCCCAATGGCCTTAATACTAAGGCATTATATAAAATTGTATAGATTTTTAGCGGAGGAATTTATATATTGTATACATGTGTATGTAAGTGTGTATGTATGTATGTATGTATGTATGTATGTATGTATGTATGTATGTATGTATGTATGTATGTATGTATGTATGTATGTATGTATGTATGTATGTATGTATGTATGTATGTGTGTATATGTGTGTATGTATATATGTATGTGTGTATGTATGTATGTATATGTGTATGTATATATGTGTGTATATATATGTATATGTGTATATATGTATGTGTGTATATATATGTATATATATGTGTATGTATGTATGTATGTATGTATGTATGTATGTATGTATGTATGTATGTATGTATGTATGTATGTATGTATGTATGTATGTATGTGTATGTATATACATGTATGTATATAATATTTATATAAAAATATGTAGTTGTATGTATGACTGTTAGTCTCGACATTATAATCTCACTATATGTATATGTGTATATATATGTATGCATATAATATTTATATAAAATATGTAGTTATATGTATGACTGTTAGTTTCTACATTATAATCTCACTCTCAGTTTTCATTAGAGACTCATGTATCATTCTGATCCCGTTATACATATGATATTTGTATGATAAAGCATATCATTTATGATGTTATGTCAATTACGTAATTATTTATAAATATATAGACGTCATCAGTTTATTTGAAAAACATGACGTTATGTTAATGACGTAATTGTTTATAACTTTATAGACGTCATCAGTTTCTTTCAAAACATTTTGTGCCTGAAGAAGCATATAGTAAATGCGAAACTAGTCGCACAAATTTATCGGCGTTTGTGTTGTTTTTTTTTATCTCAAATATATATATATATATATATATATATATATATATATATATATATATATATATATAAATATATATATATATATATATATATATATATATATATATATATATATATATAGTGTGTGTGTGTGTGTGTGTGGATTAGGTTTTGAGCCTGAAAGTCAATGTCAACGTGAGAAATCTAATGCTCTAACATACTAGTTGATGAACCATAATTCAGTCAAATATGTTGATACAATTCGTGCGTTAATCATATCCGTTGAAAAACTATATCATTTGTGATTTTTCTTTGAAAATCCATGCTTTGATTGTATTCATTTAGGAACGATACCATTTTGCCATATCGGTTGTTGCACTTTGCACACGAGGATTTCAGTTGTTACAGTTTAATTTATGAGAGATATAAGTAAGGATGAGAGCTAGGGTGTCGGAGATTCGTTCATCATTAATTTGCATTATAAAGAAACATATCATTTACGTAATTGTGTCAGGTTTTCTCGCTAGATCCAACCTCACCCGGGTTCATCCTGTTTCAGTAACCATAACTTCTTCACTCGAATACCTGCGCAATAATGGCGCTAATATTTGAGTGATGGAGATTAATGCTGGAAAGTATTTCGATGAATGCAATAGGATACAGTTTTGTGGCAGCGAATTTTTTTTTTTTTTTTTTTTTGTGGGGAAGGGGGGGGGGGCGGGGGGGGTGGTTGATATTTTTGTCAGTTGTTGCTGTCTTTAGAAATATTTTCTTTTTGGGATGGGGTGGGGAGTTAGGATAAGCATCCTCATGATATTACTAGCTTACCATCAAATTACCGTCCTATTGTACTTCTAAATTGTGAACGGCAAATTTCTGAACGAAGAATGTTTAAGCGCTTCTGTAACTTAATCAACGATAATAAACTAATTTATAGGCTCCAGTCCTGATTTTTACAGAACACTCCACAGTGTATCAACTAATTCATATACATCACAAAGGCATACAGGCATTTATCTGTCGTGTTCTTTTGTAATATAAACAGAGCTTTCCTTGGACAGATCCTGTCTTGGTTCGCAGACTTCTTGTCTTCTCTACAAAGATACAAGATAGTTCTAAATTCAAAACTTTCAGATATGAAAACGATCAAAGCTGGAGTCCCTGTAAAATCTGTACTGAGTGTAACTAGGTTATTTACAGATGACATCTCTCTCGGCCATCTATCTTCATAGATTCAATATATTCAAGATACTATTCATAGTCACCTGGAAATAACTAATAAATGGACCAAGCAATGGCTCATCACGTTAAATCCATCAAAAAAAGAAGCCATCCTATTCATTGATACTAATGCAGGCGATTCCATTACCCCAAATCTGTTATTCGATGGTACACCGATTACATTTGTCAAAAAAAAAATAAACACCTTGGAATTACCTTTTCGAATTACGGTAACTGAACTTAACACATCGATTTTCTCATTCTAAAGGTTTATAAAATTATTGCCGCTATGAGGGTACTCGCGTTCAAATTAAGTAGATATTTTTTTAATAAAATTTATATATCCTTTGATATAAAATCTTCAAAAGAGGCTGCATAAATATTAACCAGATTGACTAGAAGTTCGAGATCAGGGTGTTTGGACAATGCATCTGGCTGGCAACCCTTTATGAAAAAGGGAAATAGACTCGTCACTTCGTAACTTTAACAAAATCTATCATACGACACCATTTTTTAAAAACAATTTTTTTACCACCAATTGTTGCTGAAAATGAATGCACAGAAACAACTGCGAGATAAGTACAACTATGTTATTCCTTTCTGCCGTCTAAACATTACAGCTAAATATTTGAGCTTTCAAGGCAAATTATGGAATTTTTTTCATCAATTTAGGCTCACTCCAAAGAAAACAAACGTGTACCCTCTTATATTTTTAACAGGAAAAAAAAAACAACAAACATCTCTGTCCATCATACTCGACTACGAGGTAACTTCTCGTCTCTAACAGATGGATCTTTTTTTTTTTTTTTGTAAATCGTGTAAATGTCGATCCGACGTGCTACTGCCTCGAAACACATTAAACAACTTCTTATTACATTTTGCATGTCTATTGTGACATTCCCATGCAATATTTAATCAATTCTTTCCAAGCATTAGCAATGCCCATTGCTATAAACGTGCTTTTGTTTTGGAAATGAAAATTACAACGATATAATCAACAGCATTATCTTCCAAGAAGTCCAAATATCTATATAAAAAACAGCGTCTCCTAAGGCCTACCTATTTTAATATATTCATCTTATTAATGACATATTAATAATCTGTCGCTGTTTTCAGTTTCTACGTTTTATGAACTTATTAGAATTATATTTTTTCCGTGTGTTTGTCAGCTATTGCACATAGTACAGTTTTTGTGTGTTTTCTAGCCGTAAACCAAATTTAATTTGCTGCATTTTTGAGCTAGAATTTGAATTTGAAGGAAATAAATGTTAGCACCTAAATACTCCTGCGAAAACATCTTTTCAACCACCTATTTCTGTTTCATTGTCATCTTTAAATCGCTTTCTCCAAATGTAACTTTTTTTAGGTAACATTAACTCCAGAAATTCCTTTAAAAAAATTCTTTTCTCACTAGAATATTTGTTATGTATGTATGTATGTATGTATGTATGTATGTATGTATGTATGTATGTACTATGAATGTACATACGTATGTATCTAGGTACGTATCAACGTAATGATATCTCACCATGGCTATATTTCCACCTTCGCATGTTTCCTGTTCTATTTATTTACTGATGTTAGTACATCATGATCTGTTAAATTAGTTTCTTTAATGCCTGCTCGGTTTATTGTGTGTGTTTATAAAATATCGTGGCAGAAGAATTCTCAGGTGGTAGAACTTGTGTCCAACCCCATTGCCTGTATTTACGATCTGTCAATAAAATACGTTTAAATTTGAAACAGGAAGAAGAAAAAAAGCAAGATAAAAAAAACCCACAACATTCTTCTCCTCCTCAACAACAGCAATAATAATAGTAATAACCATCACCATGGTCACCCATAACACTACAATCATTATCATCATTATAATTATCATCATAATCATCATCATCAAATTGCGAAATATCATAGAAAAGTGATGGCTCAGTGATAGTTCCATTTGATTTTTATTATGGAACAACTTCATTGCTTTTTGGGGGGGCTTTTTTGTTTGGGTGGAGGGTTGTTGTTGTTGTTGTTTTTAACCAAGAAACATCCCAGGTGCAATATTATCACATGTGCGATATCTATCTATCTCTATCTGTATTTATCTATACCTATCTCTATCAGCACACACACACACACACACACACACACTTCGGCAATGATGGTTTGAGGCACGTAAGCAGTAAATATTGTTGTAAACAGAGCAAACCAGTAACCTCAATTCGGGACTATGGGTAGTTCATGAGCTGTACGTGCCTTTCTAAAGGCGATTGTTGTCTACACCTTAACGCATGCAATGTACATGTTTACATTCAAAATAGATTCGTCTGGTACGTGTATTTACATTATTTTACCTGTTTGGATATATATTAGTTAATTCAAGAAACTAATGACAACGTAGATGTGTAAATAAGTTCATAATATCATAATATAAATAGATTATTGTCCAAATACCTTTAGTTATAATGTATTTTCGAGAAACTATGCCCATTCCGTTTCCAAACCTTTTCATAGTGTTTTGTGTTCCGTAATATACTGCTCCATGCACAGTGTCAAGGTTACACTGTGTAAATAGATTCGTGAAAAGTGGGTTCTTTATT
The DNA here is from genome assembly GCA_029931535.1 of Margaritifera margaritifera. NCBI lineage: Eukaryota > Metazoa > Mollusca > Bivalvia > Unionida > Margaritiferidae > Margaritifera > Margaritifera margaritifera. Next base: position 6,650,013 of record JAQPZY010001684.1, read on the forward strand.
TCACTAGGTAAACTCTGCAGTTTTCTACAGAAGGACAACAAAGTCATAACCAGTTCTAATTAGTTAACGAACAACATTTTTATAAGTTGGCACAGAGGTAGGATATATTTATTATGTTGGAATAACATTTATATGGACATGTATAAAACATATATAAAATGTAAACAAGAATACGGAAGTAGATTAGTATGGAAACTATGTCTTATGTCAGATATTTCCTTTTTTAAAAGATGAGTTCTTCCTTATTGTATCTAACAGACAGATATCTATGAAATATGTTGTTGCTTCTTCGCACCACAAAAACATTTCTAGAGTGTTTCAACGATTTTTAGTCACAACGTACCCAAGTCAAAACGTACATTGACCGATACGTAATCAAGCCCAAACGTACATTAACCAAAACGTACCCAAGTCAAAACGTACTCATGTAGGAACAAATATATCCAAGTCCAAACGTTACTATGCCAAAATGCACTCGATTTCTGCAATTTATTAAAAAAATAAATTATAATATAAAATGTTGAAACACTTACTTTGCAATTTATCCTGCCAAATAAAAAACAGCAACGTGTATTGTCACAGGAATAAAGTAAACCATGACAGCTGATGAGATTGTTTCATCAGAGACATAGCTGTGAGACAAAGCGTGTTTGGATGCCTGTCTTATATTGATTTATCACACAGATTTTCACTCTTATGAGATAGATATACATATTAGAATCAGAGACATGTGTGTGTGTGTGTGTGTGTGTGTGTGTGTGTGTGTGTGTTTTCAATGCAATTAATGAAACAATGGTAAATATTCCGTTCTGTTTTAGCAGGCTGCATGCTTCAAAGCGCACGAGTGGTCTAATATCCAATTATCCATTGTATCCCTCAATTATTCATAAAGTTAGGCTAAGTTAACAATAAATAACATTTTGTTCATCAATTCCATATGTTTAATTATCACTTTATTTTCACCAAACGACATAATCTATAAAAATACGATCATACAGTTTCCATTTTACTTGCTTTGTATTGAATAACAGTAAATACGGATATCTGATAGTAATTTTAGATAAATACAGACACTAAAAATCTCTATGCCCTATTTCCATATTAATTATTCTTTTCAACACCATAAAGAAATTTCTTTCTTTTTTAAAGTAACTTAAATTTTATCAGAACGATTTCTGAAATTGAACTTATAGACTCTTTGTGGCAGGATATTCAATTCTTTATCAATGTACATACTTTTATTTTAGACATTGACAAACAGCACCATTCAAGATGACTTTGGACATTCCTGAATACTACAAAGAGGTGTCCCTGAGGCGGAATAGAGTTCTCGAGATAGTAGGACTGGGAGAGGATATTCGGTGGAAGAGAATCAATATGTACATACAATCAGAGGAGGCGTTCTCTACAGCATCTCTTAATCCAAGCCATTTTTTTGGGAGTCAGGCGGAGGCAACTACGACTCCTGGCCTAAAGTCAGACATAGATATTGTTTTTTGTCTAAACATGAGAGTTCTAAAGGATCTTGAGAGCTGGGTGCCAGATGATTCATCGGTCCTTATAGTAAGTGACGAAAACACACCTCCAGGGTATGTAAAGTTACAGAGTGTATACGGAGATCTACCAGTGACTAGATATCATATACATGGAGGACCATTGAAATTAGATAGATACGGTCGTTCTGTTGTCTGCAATGATAATCATAACCTAAAAATTGACACTGCTGATGAGCACCATGGTCCTGCTAATACAAATTATTTTGGAACATTCACAATTGACAATGTGCCCGCAATGCGACTCCATGCTTGGCCTGACCAGGCTTCTCGATGGTTAACAAGGAACAGACGGCACAACTGGCCATCACAAGAAACGATTGCCCTCATTCAGGAGACGGGTGTACTGCTGGTTCCTGTGGGTCATAAACTCAGCCAAGAAAAACACCTGGAATGGCGATTTTCCTTTTCGTATGGGGAGAAGCTTCTTGTATGGCTATTTAATTCAACACAATACAAGTGCTATATTTTACTGAAAATGATAAACAAAAGTTTTATAAAACCAGTTGTAGGTGATGATGTGTTGAGCAGCTATCATTACAAAACATGTATATTTTACCTAATAGAAAACACACCGACAACCATGTGGCAACCTGATAATCTACTGCTATGTGTTGAGCTATGTTTGAGACTGTTGTACAACTGGATTGAAAGTACAATCTGCCCCAATTACTTTATTCCAGACGAAAATATGTTCCAGGGTAAAGTGTACGGCCATACACAGGGTCAGCTGCTCGGTGTTATAAGCAATCTGCTGAGACAGGAGGGTAGATATCTGGTTGGGATATCATGTGACAACATCGGGCAGAAGCTGGTGATGACTTGTCAGACTCCTCTTATGGAACCTGAATTACGCAATCAAGATGTCGCACAAGCTCTGGAAATCTCAGTTATAATGCTGTCAATGGACTTACAAGATGCTATACAAACGGATCTTGCAAATGATTTGATTTTTGAGATCCGTGCATTTGACAGGGTGTTTTCCTCTCAAAAACCACGACGGGAGATAAACGTCATATTAAGCAAGTTTTCTTGTTCCACTATTGGTTCAAAACTGGCATCTGAAAGTCTTTCTAAGGAAACACCTGACCAGCATCTTCTGGATATGGCCCAGGAGCTTCTCCTTTGGGGATCCTCATCCGATGTTGCATCTGGAAAACTGAAGCTGGCTGCTTTTTACTTGGTCCAAGACAACCTTGACATGTCCGAGAATGTGCTCAGTGAAATACACCAAAATTACAACTACAAAATATCGCACTTCTACAAAATAACTGAACACACACTTCAAGCAATAGTAAGTGAAAATCTATCAACAACACAACTAATAAGTCAATACGTTGCCTTTCCGGTACGCTATCATCTTTCAGAGATTAATTGCATTCCTAAAGCACTAATCCCAGAGATGTTTCGTTCTCCGTGGTCAAATGAAATTGATTCAGATGAAAACTTCTATATAAAATTTGTGAGTGTTGACCCAAACATGTATATCTATTTCCTTGAATTCCTATGTCATCACCGACAGAACAAGAGGTCACACAAGAAGGCTGCTCTGGACAACATGATCTATGTCATCCGACATGAGAATCTGGAGTTTGAGGACACCGCTCTTAACCTTCTGGCTTACTGTTTCATGCAGGAGGGGAGACTGATGAACGCCTACAATATTCTCTGCAAGTCCATGAAACTGGTGAAACAACACAACGCTGCGAAATGGCAAATAGCTACTCTCATCAATGTTGCTTTCAGATACATACGTGGTGGACAGTGATGCGGAAAATGCAGTGCATACAAATTACACGAATGCAGATTCAGAGAATACCGGCCTTTATGGCGATTTAAAAGTAACATTGAGGCTATTCTTCATTAATGCACTCTATAATGGTGTTTATCTCTTGTTGATATGGAAACAACGTCAGTGTATGGTTAGACGATATGCGCAGATGGAAGTTTGTTACGCAGACGTGTTCTCTTAGGGAACTTGTATGACCGGAAGTCAATAACCGCTTAGCCGTTATGACGTATATAACCATTTTATATCTTAGTTTTAAATACGATGCAGATATATTGCTAATGGTTAGTCTCGTTCAACCCGACTCTCGCGTAGCTCTGAGGGATCTACGCATAACGAGAGTATAGTCAAGAACTGTATGATTGATTGTTATCGATAGGTATCCCTCATTTCGTTTTTCTGTCTGTTTTTCCTTCCTTTCCAAAAATACACTCTCTGTACCGTAAAGGCCATTAGCACTGTTTGTGCATAAGTTATGAATGCAAACATATTTATAATGTACTTTAGAGGTGTGAAAACGAGCAGTACATGCCCCTTGGATACACTCAGTAAATTAGTTTCACAATTTGAACATTTGCAAGACTTTCATGCTGAAGTTAAATCATGTATAAAAACTACATATTTTATGTGGTTAGCCCAAAATATAAACAAAAATATGAAAATTTTCCATATATGCGATCTTAGATTTTATTGGGAACGCTGACTAACCTGCCAACCAATCAGCGACTTTCTCCAATTTTTGGTAAGTCTCGTTCTGAGTTTTGCAATCGTTTATATGGACCTATTCTCGTTCAACCAGACCTCCCCTGTGCTCCGTAACATTTTTATCATACGGGGATCTGGTTAAGGTCTGTCTGTTATATCTCACAGAATTTTAGACTGACACCGCTGCCCCATCCGCAGCTCCCTCCATTAGAAATGGTTGGTAGCAGTTAGACACGCATAGACGGCTAGTACCATATGGACACGCATAACTCTTCGGTAATTGACAGGTACCTAGAGACGGTTAGTACCATTTATATATACATCACCCTTAGGCAATTGACTAAATAATTCTCACATTGAATAGAGTCAATCAAGTTTCATGAATGTATATGTGAAAGCATCAGAACTAGATGCACATACTAATCTAGACCTGCCAAACTATATTTAAAATGTGCTCGATTACGTTTGTTCGGCAATTTGTAAGGACTGGGTTATTATCATGAAAAAAGAGAAAAATTAAATTATATATCTTTAAAATATAGTACATGACGAATTAAATTTCGTAGAGAAATACGTAAATTGAAATATGTACGAAAAAATATTAACTGTACTTAATAGAATGTGAAAAGCTATAACAAGTAATAATGATAAATAGTAATGTTTTTGATAAACAGCATATTTAACGATGTAAATCCATGATATTTTATACTTGGAGGTAAACTATACATAATTGCTGAGTGATTCAGTATTACACTGTGGCCTTGTATTTGGTTTTAATCAGAAACTTCATCTCCTCATGCTGGTAGGCCTAATTACAGAAGTTGCTTGTGTTCAGCAGTCCCCCGTTTTAGTGAATACTGACGAAAGGACGGGCAGCAGTGTATGCATGTGTCAATCAATTTAGAAGAAAACAAATGTACTACAATATATAAATTTTGTTATATTATATCTTTATAAAGTGTTCAAGGGTTCTCCTCGACCCGTGATCAACCTATGACGGCAACAAAAAATATAAAAAAAATAACGATGCACAAACTAAATATTAAATCCGCCCCCTCCCCCCCCCCCCTCCAACCGACGGAAGCTTCCATGCAGGTTTTGTAAGATGTGGTGAACAGTTGTTAAGAATCTTGCAAGCATGTAGCTTGGTGTAGGCACTTTACCATCCGGGAACAATAGGAGTTTTATGCATTTCGAAATCTCCTACTACATGTGAAAAGTCAGTCAATAATTTAAGTTTCCTGGATGCAATTTTCATCAAACTTCGTTGGTAATCTACTCTTGGGATGAGGAACTGCCCTCTACATTCTTGGTTAGGGGTCATAGACCAAGGTCACTGGAGCTAAATTTGTAATTTCGGTTCCACAGGATAAACGAACTTTTCTCAAGTTTAACGCACCCAGTTTTTATCAACTTAACAGTTGCGTTACACTTGAGGAAGGGCAGCTCATGCCGAGTGTGGGATCAATAGATCCAAGGCCAAGGTCACTGGACGTGAAATTGCATTCTCTGTTCTTTTTTTTATAAATATTTTTCCCTCAGAAAAAAAGAGACGGTGCCAGGGATGAATTACCCTGGACTTACTGTCTTACAATACATACATACATATTACTTTAAAGTTAATATTCCTGCTCGACCATTGTTTACAAAGAAAGTGAAATATATGCCAATTCTTGAGAATATATGAACTCAAATCTTACCCATATAAATATATAGAATTCATGTATAATAGACCAAAGTGAAAGTACTATAATGGACATCTATCAGGATGTAAACCATTCTTCTCTTCTTGTATTCTATCTGGTATGCATTATTGGCATATATTTTTTAAAGCTTTAAAAGAGAGACAAGTTTTCCTCAAGTATCGTTCTGTAGATAAACCATTTATGTTGCAATAAAATTTGTTCCAAAAATTCTATCCGGTTTACCATCGTTATTTTCACCTATTTGCTAACTTTATAAATTACTTAAAAAGTTTGTTTTGGGTTTATCATCACGGATGAATAAATGGACTGAAGTTGTATTAAAATGTGGGATGAGTCATCTGTGAAATATGGGTTTATCATGGGGGAATTGCTGTAAATATAAGATTATATGTTTGAAACTAATGTATTAACTCCATGAATCGTTATTTTCGGTCAGTTGATTGCTGTCCATCGTCCGTCTGTCGTACTGACTTTGCAAGAAAGGATTATCTTAAAAGTATCACACAAAACCGGACCAAATTTAATATTTAGATAACATGAGAGAGGCTCAAGATTCAATTAGATTCTGGTGAATGTGGCCTCACTTTTAAAGGCACAATGTTGTACTTAGTATTTCTAAGGAAATAAACTTTTAATAAAGATCTGACTAAAATGATTTGATAACAGGAGTTAGCAACACCATTAATCAGAAGTTAGGCTGTCGAGCCAAAAATGCAATATATCTTCTGACATGAAAGATCTGTGCCACTCAATATGTTGACGAAACCGTTGATTTCAGAAAGCCAATGAATAATCACAAAAGCCACATTCGCAACAAAATCAACGCGAAAGTCGCCAACCACTACAACTCGATTGGATAGCCAGTCAAGTCCCCTCGAGATGTTACCGAATGAATCAAACCTGGGTGGACAAACATAGAATGCCCACGTAAGAAACGATACTGGATACTACAATTGAAAACTCATTGGGAGTTTGGCCTAAATGAAAAGGTCTAACCTTTCCGTTTCAATCTTATCAAAATTACAGCCAGTCACAAGTTTGTCAAACGTACGCATTTTTTTGCGATACAATTTACCCAAGTTATTCTTCTTGTTATTATTATCATTATTATTATTATTGACCATTATCCCGCTACACTATAACATTGACATCTCTACTTTATAACCCCCATGGATAATTCTACCGGGATATAACTCCTTTAGCTAATTTTGTAGATGGCGTTGATTTTTGGTCACGCTGTGTTTCCGTCCTTTGTCCACAACCTGGAATTAGGTCAAAACATGTTGGTTTTCTATGTGAAAGACACAATAACCCGCTCGTTTATTATTGCTACATAACTTTTTATTTTTATATCTCTTGTTGTAAATTTCCCCTAATGATTCTCACATATAGGAGTCCAGAATTGTTATTAGAATTTATGTTTAATGTTTGTTTAGTGTATCTAAGTTGTTTATTCTCCTGACGAAGAGCTTGTTTGGCTCGAAATGTTGGGAAACCGTTTTGAATTTGTGCCATTATCAATTTTTGTGTCAATATATATCTATATCTATATATATATATATGCATATATATATTAAAAAACCTCAAAACCGAACTGTTAGAATGCCGGAATCCATTCAAGATCAAAATTATTTGGGAGTCCCGAATTTTTCCTTCTTTAATATCATCATTTTCCCCACTAAATCGAAAACCCTCAACTCCGAATACCGATACAAATTTCGGTCCCAAATTTCAAATTAACGCTTAAAAAAAAGAAAAAAAAATTGGAAATGTATTTTAGCAGCTAAATTCCTAATACACATTGGAACAGATTAGTTACGGTTGGCAAGTATGAAAGTAGGCTTATCGTTGAGACAAAGACCTGGAAAATGTCACAAGGGCATGCGAGGTTAAAACAATACTTGAAGCGCGCCGCCACAGATTGCGGCTGACAAGAGACTTATCTGAAGTCTTTGCACCATAAAAAAGACCCAGGTTTTAAGGCGAATTATTCATAACTAAATGCTTGTAGGTAAGCCATGTAAGAAAGATTATGTTTTTCTGCGTATTATCTAATTGTGATTGATGTTATTCATTTGCATACATGATCAATAGTAAAAAAAAAATAAAGTTATATATCTGGGTTTTATTAAGCAGGCATGTGGCCTCGCTTTTGATTCGTTGCTAATGGAGATCGACAAAACAGTGTGCTAAAAGTCGGATTAACTCAATTTTTTTCAATGGAGAACATTTATTACATCTTATACAGAGATTTACAAAACCGCTATTGCTATGGATGGGCGTTATCTGGCTACGTCACAAGAAATGGAGTCATTAACACAATCCACATTAGTTAAAGAAAGATGTAAGAAAAACCAGACAACGCTCCATGCCTTCCTCAAGCCAGGCTCTTGAACTGTGAACATTATGAATTATACACAGTATTTAAACATTGTAGATTACCATTCATAATTCTAATGAACCAACAGTAAAGTTATAAAAGTATCTCATTCCTCAGGTGTTTTTTGTGAGGAGGACTGTATTTCTATATGAAACAACTGTATTTATTGATCTGACAGGATGTTATTTTTGGAAGTAACGTATGTTGTTCAGCTAATTTTTCAATAAATAATAAGAGCAAATAACAGATTTCGTAATCGTGTGCACTCTTACTAACAGACACCGGAATCCTCTCTCTCTCTCTCTCTCTCTCTCTCTCTCTCTCTCTCTCTCTCTCTCTCTCTCTCACACACACACATACACACACACACACACACACACACACACACAAGCGCTTATAAATATACGTTTTGACGTTTGATTAACATCTGCAAAACCCTCATTAAACCGAAAACGTGTGTGTGTATGTGTGTGAAAAAGTGAATAGGTCCACGTGCCTGTACATATATAAAAATACATTTGTAAATTCAACAGGATATTAGTTATGTTGATCCTTTATTCTTTCGCATCTTCATCAGGATGATGATGCGAGAGCATTTGAAAGAATAAAGGATGAACATAAACTGATATATTGTTAAATTTACATATATATATATATATATATATATATATATATATATATATATATATATATATATATATATATATATATATTGTTTTAAAGAACCACAGTTACCTTTCTAATTGGATAAAACAAAATATATGGTATAAAACAAAATTCCCCACAACTGCATAGAATGGTCCACTATGGCTCAGTGGTTAGTGCGCCAGACTCCCGACCGAAAAGGTGCTGATTCGAATCCTACCATTGGATCCGATCGGGTCGGCTACTGTTGTTTGTCATTGGGCAATACACTACTCCAATTTCCTCGCTACTAAACATCTTACATGTGTTGTTGAGCCATAAAATAGCAAATCAAAACCAAATTAGATCTAAAGAAATACAAGCAAGATCAATTACAAGTATGGATAAATTCATAGTAAGTGTATTGTTCAAGAAAACTGAATGGAAACCGCTGAACACGAGTCTAATTTATTGAATATATATATATATATATATATATATATATATATATATATATATATATATATATATATATATATATATATATATATATATATAATGTGTGTTTAAGAAGGCATATATATATAAGGCTTGTTCGTGTCGTAACTCTATTTTAAACACGAGTGAACTTCAGAAGAGCATGTTTGTGCCATTCTTTACGTGTGAATAAGAACCATTTTGAGCTCTATCTTTAGTTTTTGTTCTAGCCAATTAGCTACGAATTTCAAGGATATATACATTATAATAATAATTTAAAATAATTATAACTTTATCTTATGCAATATTAAAACATTTGATCTTGTAACAGGATGTATTCTTGTTCTGAGCTAGATGACATTAAGGTTCTGTGGAAAAAATATTATTTTGTTAAATAAACAAGCAAACTGCACATTTGTGCCTTAGTTTATCGTCACATCATACCTCACTAATCATCTGCGAGACTCCCTTTTTTGGACTTTAAAATTTGGCAATCTCTGAAGCTAATACAAAAGTTTGTGATTAAAACAAATATAAATGAAAAACAACAAACAAGCAAGCAACTGTTGCAATTGTTGACCATAATGTTTACTAAGTTTCATGGTAATCTATCAAATTACAGGACTATTTGCTCTATCATACACCGCGACAAGACAAAAGGCCCATAACTCAAACATGAATTGAAGAAGCATATTGATTTGCCGATATACGTATCTTAGGGTGGTGGCCATAACATTTACAGAGTTTCATGACAATACATACAAAGTACAGAAGTAGTTGCGCTAAAAAGTCGCTGACACAAGGATTACTATATAACCTGCCCCGGGGGTGGGGCATGGGGATTTTAAAAACAGCCCCAATTTACCCATAGGTAACAAACCTAACCTAATAAATTGGGCGATCTGGCATCCTTTAATAATTATTATATAAACACGGGTAAATAATGTATGAAAGTAAAGTTAACTGCGAGCATGATTAGGAACGGAAAATTGCATAACTCTTTTAGGTACACCATATTTCAAAGATATCAATGTTTTTTTCTTTATGGGTAAATTGAGGGTTATTAGTGCAAATGATGAAGTTAAGATGGGGAAACCTCCAAAGCAATTGAGATTGTGTTCTTTTTTACGCTACTACTGCCTTAAGTATTTTCTAATATATTTCTTTGTCCCTTTGAAAACGTTGTGTCCCCCAGATTTGGACAATGTTTTCAATTAAAACCAACTAGTCAGCATAAGAAGTCTTGCAGTGAAAACCCCATTTTGCTACACTCAGTAGAGGTAGCAATAACACGGTTTACAAGATGGCAACCATGCATGGTGGTCATGTTGGGTGTCAGATCGTCACCGTTTTCATTAAGGATCAATTCATTATCATATGAAGTGTAAACCCCGTGTCGATGCCACCATTTATTCAGGAGAAGTAGCAATAACAAGATTTTCAAGATGGTACACTGAGGTAATAGATGTCCAAGGGACACCATTTTCATTTAGCACCAACTAGACATCATAAGAATTCTTTTTAGTGAAAAATTCATGTTACTAAGACCATTCGTTTAGAAGAACAAGCGATAACAATATTTTCAAGATAGACAGTCGCAACCATTTTGGATGTGAAATTAGTATCATTTTCACTCAGGAGGAACTAAATACCGTAAGAAGACTTGTAGGGAAAATCCCATGTTGATACGAGGGCACATTCTGGAGTAGTCAAGATGGCCGCTGCTGGAACATTACGATGAGGAGGAGGGCTTAGAGGGCCTATGCAACACTATGTCAGACAGTTCTGTGTACTTAGATAGGAATTAATTACCGGGTAGATATGCGGGTATGTCTGTTTTGCACGAATTCTTCTACCACCGGCTTTGTAGCATCATTTTTTGGTGATGTGTGCATGGTCGAGATGGTATAGGGGTTGGTGCTTACAGGCAAGGCGATGGGTGTCGTAACCCGCGGATCCGGGTTCGAATCTCCGTAGAGTACGAATTAAAAATACCTGTATGATATTATTTGTATTTAAAATTTATGCTAATGTCATCAAGCATTCTCTTGTAGAATCCAGGGATAGCACTTTCCGCTCTGTTTGGTGTATATTTGCTATTCTCTCTCTCTCTCTCTCTCTCTCTCTCTCTCTCTCTCTCTCTCTCTCTCTATATATATATATATATATATATATATATATATATATATATATATATATATATATATATATATTCATATTCATTCAACATGCACCATTTAATTAGTACTGTCTGTAAGCGTCTCTCTGGACCAATGATTACTGGGAAATCATATCAATTAACCATTAATAATAAATTTTATCATTATTATTATGAAGACTCGTCATTATAAATTCCCTGTCTCTCTTATTTTGGATGTCGGAAAATTGTTAACAAGAACAGACTTTCCATCATCATGTGTGGAGATATCTGGTTATAATGCTGACGGAGCAAAATGTTTAAATTAACAGAAGTGTGAAATCTATTTGACAAGGTGTTGATAACATAACATGAAGTTCCCTGCTCAATTTGAGTCGACTGATCTACATTTGTCATAGTTCGTTGTCATTTGTCATTTGTTCGTTGTTTTGTGGATATTTATGTGAATTAAAACTCTTACCATGTGCTAGCTTGCTAGAGTGCCACATTAAGTATCATAAAACCATGGAGATCTTACCACCCCTTACCTTCTTTTGACTGTGATGCAGAATGAAGAAACGCAGGAACACAGTGGAACAATTGTTTTTACATACTTTTGTTTGTTGTTGGTTCTAACGGCACTTTTAACACATCATTGGCTATATCATGCCGTGGAAATGGGAACTAAGTGCCTTTCATAAGGATACACAGAGGCAGCCGGCATGGACTGACATGGGTGGGTATCGAACCAGCGACTCTTGGATTACGAGTCTGACACTCTACCAACTGAGCCACTGCGGCTCCCTCGCTTGAAAAAATGGGAAAATAGACAAATACGCAAGAACATTTATTTACGGGTGACAGAAAAATTGCTCTGTTACTTCATTATGCCGGTGAATGTGTACGACATACATGAATCAAAGATGGGAGAAAGTAAATAAATGTACGAAGGTATGAAGGATATATCGACAAATTATTTCAAGGCCAAGAAAAGTCTGCAAATGGAGATCTACACCTTTCGAACATATAAACAGAAAGAACAGTCACTGGATGAATTTTTAACGGAATGGAGACAGCTAACCAAGAACTGCAATTTCATATACGTAGATGCTGAGATTCTATCGCAAGTAATCCAGCAGTTTTCAATCAGACACAGCTGTTGTTAGCAGTTAGTTAGTATTGAAAGAAGGTGCTGACTGCATAGATCAAAATATACAATAAAAACTATAAGGTGCTGATAGACAGTGGATCATCAGTTAATATATTGGACGAAAATACATTCAAGCTGCTGGGAAAACCAAAATTGAAGGATCACCAATTACCAATATTACACCCTTATGCGAGTGGCACACCACTGTTAGTACTTGGTAGCTGCGAGCTATCAGTTGAAACTCAACGAAAATTCAATGTCAAAAATTGTATGTGATCTCAGGCAACCATGGCATTCTATTGGGCCATCCGACTGCTACGGAATTAGGCCTTATTCACATCGTTAGCAATATCACTTATCCATGCTCGAAATACCTACACTTATTTAAGGGCCAGTGCTCCAAGGCACATACGTACACCCTTTCATTTACGTGAAAAGGACAATAAAGAGATAAAGAAAGTGCTCAAAGAAGACAGTATAGCTAAAGCTGAAGAGTGCTAATGTCATGGGTATCCTCTATTATCACACCTCCGAAAACCCTGACTCAATTCGAATCTTCTTTGATATGCGTGAGCAAATAAAGCGATAGAATGCGAGAAACATCAAATGCCAACCCCTGTCGAGCTAAGCAATGATCTCAATGGTGCAAAAGTATTCAGCAGACTTGACTTGCGTTCAGGCTATTATCGACTATAACTGGACCCGAGTTCTAGATACATAACGATATTCAGCACTCACATACGACCTTTTCAATACAAGCGGCTGAATTTTGGCATATCAACAGCATCTGAGATATTTCAAGAGACAATTCACAATATCATTCAAGGCATTCAGGGCAGCAAGAATATCAGCGACGACACGTTTCTGGCAAGTCTTGTGAAGCACATAACATTGCGCCGGAAACAACCTTAAAAACGCTGCATGATAACGGTCTGACTGAGCTCAACAAAGAAAAATGTTAATTTAATAAAGATAAATTGAATTCTTTGGTATTGTATTTAGCACTGAAGTAATCTCGCCGGATCCAAAAAAGATTGTGGCGATCAGAAGACAACACCTCCAATTAATACTTTGCAAGTACGGTGTTTCCTTGGTGTGATAAATTTCTGCACAAGTTTTATCCCGGATTACGCCATATTATGTGAACCCTTGCGCCGTCTCACAAAACATGACGTAGAATGGATTTGGTCAACCAAGCAGGAAAATGCAATCGAAACTCTGAAGATAAAGCTCACTGACATCACTGTTATGGAATATTATGATCCCCCTCCCCCCCCCCCTGAAAAGTACAGATTTTCTTGAACACGTCAATCCCGTCAATTTAGGTGCTTTGCTCATGCAAAAACACAGTGTTGTCCATGCCAGCAGAGCACTTACGTACACAGAATCTTGCTATAGTCAAACATAACGTGATGCCATACCCATCAACTGGATTCAATCCATATCAACTAATGTTTGGTCGTGAACCGCATACTTAAGACACTTGACAGTGAACGAACAAGTACAAATGATGAGAAAGCAAAGTCAAACGACAAAAGAGCTAAAAAGAAAAAGAATAAATATGCAGATGAAAAGAATAATGCTCGTGCCTGTGACATCAAAGGCAGAGATTCCCTTTTAGTTAAACATGACTTCAAGCAAGACAAGTGGAGTCCTGCATTTAATGCGAGACCATACATATACACTGCTAAGAAAGACATTAAGATCACTGCATCATATGGAGACTTCTATGTCACAGAAAATTCAATGAAATTAAATGCATTTTAAGAAAGTACAGTACACCTCAGGTTTGTGGAACTTCCTGTCCATGAGGAGGAGGAAAAAGAACTAATCAACAACACATGACAAAAGCAAGAACAAAAAACCGAAGAAAGTTCTCACATATTCATTGACAACGCATTCTGGAAATGGTCAAGTGGAATCAGCAAGAACTACTGCCACCTTTCCAACTGAAGTTATCTTATAATTAGCATCACCCATTGATTCAAGTGCAAATTGACAATGACCAGTGTGTATTCTGCAAGAACCAGTTTGTTTTAAGAACTCAGTAAGATTCCACAAAGAAAGCGTGTGAAAAAAACATTTTAGTCATAGTGTGGTGACAATGTGAATGGGGCACAAAACTTCCCCGTGTCATCACAACGGCCACATAGGCTGCAAGTAAATAAGTTAATTCTTAATTTTTTCATTAACTAAAGCAATATATTCAACTAGTAATATTTTAAGAGTAGTTTAAATTGTTGAATAATTTGAGCATCCCTTCCCTATACTTTGAGTTATTTTATATTAAAGCAAAGTAGTTTAAGAATGGAAATCAACGAGGATTTGAAAAACAGTTAAGACTTGTAATTATTGCTAAGGACTCTATCAATTTAAGATGATCTGGACAGTTATTCAGAAGAATATAATTCATATTCTAAAAAGAGAATGGTTTTAGTATCCTATTTACTTAAATCTAGGTCAACCTTATGTTGCTAAGGTAGTTGCTAGGCTAATCAGAATACATGTACACCAAGAGACTGAACGAATCCGCTATTCTGCAAAATAACGGGGTAATCCTGTACGTTTCCTCACGTTAATACACAATTAAATGAACATTACGGTCGGACTCTGTATATCCATGGAAAAGTACTTAGCTCCCATTTCCTTCGCATGATGTAGCCTATAATGTGTTGAAATTGCCATTAAAAACCAACCAATTACCCATGGTGTGGTTTGTTAGTTTCACAGCACTTTTAAACATTTTTAGCTACATCATGCAGAGGAAATGGGAGCTAAGTGCATTTCCAGGAATTCAAGATAAGACCATTTCTTCCTTTTAATATCTGAGTGTTGAAAGCATCAAAAAGATTTTAAAATTTGCTGCTGTGGTGGACATATTGGATGTCAGATTAGTACTATTTTTATTTAGGACCAAGTAGAAATCATTAGAAGTCCATTTCTCTATGACCATCCATTGAAGGGGAGTAGTGACAGCAAGATTTTCATGACAGCCGTCATGGCAGTCATATTGGATGTGCAATTGGCACCATTTTAATTTATTATCATCTAGGTATCATAAGAAACCTATTGGTGAAAACCCCATGCTGGTATAGCCATCCATTTAGGAGGAATAGAGATAACAATATTTTTAAGATGACCACCGCTTTTGGACATATTTGAGGATCAATTTGGATCATTTTCATTTAGGGTCAACTAGATACCATAGGAAGTCTTCTGATGTAAACTCCATGTCAAAATGACTTTCCATTTAAGAGGAGCTGTGATAAGATTTCCAAGATGGCCACCATGGTGGCCATACTGGATGTCACCTCAGTACCATTTCCATTTAGGGCCGACAAGACATTATACTGATATGGCCAGACATCTAGGAGAAGTAGCGATAATAAGATTTTCAAGATGAACACTGTGCGGACATATTATACCTCAGATCGGCACCATTTTTATTTAAGACCAACAAGACATCATAAGTCTTTCAGTGAAAACCCCATGTTGATATGACCATCCATTTGGGAGGAGTAGCAATAACAAGATTTTCAAGATGGTCACTGCTGCAGCCCTATTAGACATCAGACTGGCACCATTTTCATTTAGGACCAACTAGACATTATAAGGAGTCTTCTAGTGAAAGTGCGATATCAATGTAACAAGATTTTTAAGATGGGTGCTGTGTTGGCCATAATGGACGTCAGATTGGCACCATTTTCTTTTAGGACCAATTAGACATCATAAGAAGCCTGTTAGTGAAAACCCATGTTGATATGACCATCCATTCAGGAGGAGTAGAGATAAGATTTTCAAGGTGGCCACTTTGGCGGCCATACTAGATGTTAGAGTAGCACCAATTTCATTTAGGACCAACTAGACAATTGGATAAATGTGTGTATAAAGTTTGATGACAATCCTCCAAGTAGTTTAGGAGAAGTAGCGATAACAAACGTGTGTTAATAGACGGATGGATGACAAACCATCACATAAGCTCTTTTGGTCTATATAGTAGAGCTACAAAAATAATTGCAAAACTGCAGATATCATTCTGCTTTAGTAGAGAAATACTTAGAAAGTGACAAAAATAATCGTTACAATTTTTAGCAATAATCCCAGTAAATAATATTACCGACCCCTTCTATTACATTTATGAGAAATGATGCAATATTGCCTGGTACCTGTGACTTACAAATAACGAAAGAGATTTCAATTAACTTTTATCCCCAGCAAACATACCTATAAATACAAGAACAGTCCTCAATATATTGTAAGATTCATATATGTACTCGACAAGTGCTGAAATAACAAAGATGCCAGAAATGTCACACAAATGCCTGGTATCTATGACACATAAATAAACAAAGTTGCGATTTTAAGGCACTTCTATCTCTAACCAACATACATTTAATTACAAGATCATTCATGAAGAAATATAATTTGAGATAGACATAAATATTCAACCAGTGTGGAAATATGAAGAAAACAACACAATTGTTCAAAGTGGGCCTGAGATCACTCATATGACTGACATCTGCCTAACAGCCAAAGCAGAACAAGCTGGACAAGAAATCTGGATTAGTAGGATGTTTTTTTTTCAACATTTATTCAAATTCTCTTCATTGGTTTTGATGAAAAGTTGTTTAAAATTTGCTCTATTTTCAGTATCTTTAGTCACATTTGATGGAAGATCAGCATTATCTATATATTATATAAAGACCTTCAAATCTAGATGCTTTTAGACAAATCTGGTTGAGCAGTTTATGAGAAGTTGATTAAAGGTATTTCTTTTTTAATTAGCAGCAGCATATTTGATGGCAGATTGGCATCATTTGTATAAATCCGATAGACTGTGATCCCAGGATGATTTGGTCAAATTCCATTATGCAATTTTTGAAAAGAAGTCATCTACATTTTTGGGGGGTTTTTTTAAGCAACAGCAGCCATATTTGATGATGGTTCAGCATCATTTACATAAATCTAATGTACTGCCCTACCAGGATACTTTCTATTAAATTTTATTAGATTCAGTTGAACGGTTTTTGAGAAGACGTTATTTAAAAGCTTTTCTATTTTTAAAAAATGGTGGCCATATTGGATGTTAGATTCACATCACTTGTATAAATGTGACAGATCATGCCAGAATGTTTTCTGCCAAATATGATCAAATTCTGTTGCGTGTTTTTGTGTAATCATTTTAAAGGTTTTCTGATATTTCATTGTAGCTATAGGGGTCATAATGGATGATGGACCAGCATCGTTTATACAACCTTGGAACTTCACAAGGCTTGATTCTAAGGATGATTCCTGTGAAATCGGGTCAATATTGGACTGGCGATTTTTGAGAAGAAGTTGAAAATAGCAAATGTTTGATGAATGACACATGACAGATGCACTGGGCCATACCATAAGCTCACATGGCTTTATGACCTAGTAAGCTAAACACTTTAATTGAACTTAATACCTTCACAAAACAGATACAGCTAAACCCATCTATAGCAGACACCTTGCAAATTGACCTTTATTGCAGGTGGATTTTACAAGCAGGGCCACAGAACCAGGAAACTAAAGAGACTAAAGATGGAAAGAAGCAATATTAAGTGAAAGAAAGATGAATTATTATTTTTGAAAGCTGCATGAATTACTGTAACAATTATTTTATTACCAATGTGTATTATCAACAATAAGAATACATTATACATGACCTGCCATTTATTTTAATGTGGGGATACCCTTGATAGAGGGCACATCTAATAGGAGTCTACTGTAAATCAAAGTAGAAGGCACATCTGACAGGAGTCTACTGTAAATCAACGTAAAAGGAACATCTGACAGGAGTCTACTGTAAATCAAAGTAGAAGGCACATCTAACAGGAGTCTACTGTAAATCAAAGTAAAAGGAACATCTGACAGGAGTCTACTGTAAATCAAAGTAGAAGGCACATCGAACAGGAGTCTACTGTAAATCAAAGTAGAAGGCACATCTGACAGGAGTCTACTGTAAATCAAAGTAGAAGGCACATCTAACAGGAGTCTATTGTAAATCAAAGTAGAAGGCACATCTAACAGGAGTCTACTGTAAATCAAAGTAGAAGGCACATCGAACAGGAGTCTACTGTAAATTAAATTAAAAGGCACATCTAACAGGAGTCTACTGTAAATCAAAGTAGAAGGCACATCTAACAGGAGTCTACTGTAAATCAAAGTAGAAGGCACATCTAACAGGAATCTACTGTAAATCAAAGTAGAAGGCACATCTAACAGGAGTCTACTGTAAATCAAAGTAAAAGGTATGTTTAATAGGAGTCTACTGTAAATTAAAGTTGAAGACACATGTAATGAGAGTCTACTGTAAATCAAGGTAGAAGGCACATCTAATAGATGTCTACTGTAAACCAAAAACTTGTAGCAAGGATATAATTGTAACAAATTTAGCAAACAAACTAATTTTGACTATAATGCTATGCCCACCAGTTTTTTTTATGATGAAAAGGTGTATATGAAATAAATGCCCATGGCTACCTGCATAGACAGATCTAAATGTTTTTAATCTGGGTTGGATCATACTAGACACCCTCTTGCAAATGCCTAAGGACATAATACCAATGACTTAATAGACTTGTAGAAGTTGCCTTATAAATGCTCTGCTATTTTTTGTATGTAATTTTATTTGAAAACCCATTATAGTCAGCAGTTATTCAAGCTATACCATCTTAAAGTTATATTTTTCTCCACTGGTAATTCATTAAAATTGTATGCCACTAATTGACTCAAATTAAAATATGCTACCATTTAATGACTCTAAAAAATTATCACTTACAGGATACAAATAAATAATTACACTAAGCATTAGCTGTGCAGGACAACCTCAACATATTTGATGTAAAACGTTTGTTTTACACTGATATTATTTTTTAGGTAAAGTTAAATTGGGTATCACACGTGGAACAGTCACTCTAAGTTTCCTTGATGCCAAAGGTGAAAATGTGAGGATATTTCAAGTCACTGAAACAAACAGCCATCAGAAGACGATGATCACTCCTATTGCTATAATATAAAATTAACATACTTTTGCAATTTCATGTCCAGAGACCTTGCCCTTTGATCAATCCATTCCAGACTTGTGAATGTAACTATGAAGTTGATACAAATTGGGAGGGGGGGGGGGACTTGGGGGAACTTGAGGAAGGCAGGACTTGTTATCTGGAATCCAAAATGAAAATTTTACCTCAAGTAACCTTGACCTTTGACCATTAGGCCTAAGTATCAATAGGGAGGTGTCTCTGCCTAAGTGTAGACTATCTCTCAAGTTTCACGAGAACAGGATCCATTTAACTTGACTTATCGAACAGAAACCCCAAAAATGTACTTTGATGATTCCTGTTATCTTGACTTTTCAACTCTTAGCCTCAGAACCAAGTGGCAGTTGCCCATGCCCAGCTGTAGGATATCTAAAATGTTTCATGAAAATTATGCCAACGTAACTTGACTTATCAAGCAGAAGAGAAATAACCTTGATCTTGGATCTAGCAGCCCCAAAATCCATAGGCTTCTGCCTCAACCCATGGGTAAGCATATATGAGGTTGGACAAAAACGACCACAGCAAACTAAAGTTATGTTGTGAAAACCCTCTCATCTATGGATGAACAGACTGAAATTGCTATCACTATATCCCCTCCACACCTTTGTCCAGGCGTTTTAAAGAAACTGACCTTGAACAGGTGACCTCTGCACCTTGCGTCTGATCATAGAACTGAAATTAAAGTAAGACTGGAGAGGTGTAAAGTGAATTTGTTAAGCATAATACATCCTAACAACACATGTTAGAGTTAGACTTTTCCCTGTCTCTGCCTGCCAAGAATGTATCTGCATAGATCACATTGGTACATATCAGCCTAGGGCTAACACACTAATTAATTAATGTTTCAATTAATGTACTAGGTTTTCATCTTATTCTCAATGCTACTCTAGAAGTAATCAAAATTATGTTGCCATGTTGCCACAGTGGGATCATCAATGATGTCAGAATACACATATGAAAAATAAGAAAAAAAAGTCCTGAATGTAGCTGCATTGAATGCCATAGAACACAAAAACTGATGTGTCCAAAATGATTGAACTTCCATACCGAAAATGTACAGGCCACATGTCTTGACTAGGGTTGATATATCTTGACAAAAGAATACACTGAACTGGTAGTGTCTTTCCAGATAAATAAAATTTATTGTCATGACTAGTGTCCTGCATATCCAATACTATATATATATATTTGCTTGACCAGACAACAACAAAAAAACAAACATTGAAAAAGAATAATAAGAGTAATATATGAATGCATAAACATATGAAACAAGGAAACTCTGCAGCTGTAAATTTTCTACCAACATGCCCACACTCGAGTAAAGACTATAATCTGCATGCATGAAAAACACAATAATGGTCTATGTATAAAGTAAACAAAGAACACTACTGCCTATACCAATCTCGGGTTTAAAATTTTAAAAAAGGATGGGTGGGGGGAAGGAAGGGGAGATTGAAAACAATTTCTCTAGTACTGCTGCTTGCTACCTACCTGCCAAAAAGCAAATTTAAAACTGAAGAGCAGCTGAGGTCCAATGAACCAATATTACCAAAGCTACAGCTTATTACAGATTGGTGAGATAAAATAAAAAAAGTGAATCTGTTAGGGGTCTGTAAAGGGTTAAAAAGGTAAGCCTATGAGGTACCACTAAGGGCCAGCTTTATTTCTAGCTATTGAAGGTAGTAATGCTGAAAATCCCAGCTTTTTATTATCAACAATTTAACTAAATTAATCTTGATGTTTACCGTATAATTAAGAATTAACATATTTCTTTCACATTTCTGTCACCGATGTACATTTGGAAATGTTCACAGCACCATCCAGTGTCCCAAAATTAGGCGTGCCTCATTTTCATTTCACCTCGTTTTGTCATCATGTAGCCCCTGCTTTGATTTTCCATTGAAAAACAATGAAAGCTGAAGCAGGCCAAGTGACCCAGGCTAGACCTTTACAACCATACAATCAACCCAATTTGGTATCTCCATATCTCATTAATCATAAGAAAACTTTCAACCAAGGACTGGTGTAATTAGTTGCACAAGTTACATAATGCAGGTCAGCTGCTGGAAATTATTTCATTAGTGAGACTGCCTTAAAATGAAATATATTAGACATATAATTTTACTACTAATAATAAAATGGGATCCATGACTATACCTACCTTTTAACAGGAAACATGACCCAAATTTATACTATACTGGTACTGCACTGTCTGTAATTTTTGTGCCCTCTCATTTTATGTTCTCCATCAAACCATGACAAACAGGATTTTTTGTACTCTAATTTTTCATACAAAGAACTTTATATTGTTATTAAAGTTCTAAAATATTTGTACTTAAGAACCATTAAAAAATCAAAATGAATATTTTTCTACCAATAATTTTTGTACATGCCCAAAAATAATGAACAAAAAGTGTTATATAAATAGTAAACAGTTATTTTTCTATAAATAGAAACATTTACAAACAATTAAAATTCATCTGGATAGGATAGATAACAACTGTGACACACAGACTTTGATAGCGGCTGAGTGTACAATGGTCCTTCACTGTAAAGCTCCTCAGCATAACATGGTCCTTGATGTAACACTGTCATAGATCTCATGATACTGGTTGAATCACATGTAATATACCTCAGTATAACATGGTCTTTGATATAACACTGTCAGAGATCCCATGATACTGGTTGAATCCCATGTAATGTACCTCAGTATAACATGATCCTTGATATAACACTGTCATAGATCTCATGATACTGGTTGAATCCCACGTAATGTACCTCAGTATAACATGGTCCTTGATATAACACTGTCATAGATCCCATGATACTATTTGAATCCCATGGAATATACCTCAGTAGAAGGCAGCCTCAGCTACAATACATTGCAGGTTTATGGCTCCCCTGAACAGTGTAATAATGTGGGATCACAGTATTTGACTAAATCAAAATTTTCAAAGGGTGCCTCCAATATCTGAGATAAAGACAGCTGAACAATAATTTGCTGTGTAAAAGTGCTATTCGAACTTAATTGTGATAACTATGGGATATTTATCATTAACCCAATCCATCTTGCACAAATGAATGGCATCCAACTTCTGAATCCCAAAATTCTTATTTCTATATTGCCAGCAGCACTGCTGAACCTTCCAATGTAAGGCAACTCCTTGGTTATCCCTGGGACCTTTTATAAGAGTCAAATGTGGTGTATATACATCCTTTTCCTTAATAATATTTACACCACCTTTTAGTAAGCTCTCACTTATGAAGTCTACAAAGTTCCACAATTCTGAAGAAAGTGCCACTTTTGCAAATATTAGTTGATCCCAAAAGGTTCCGAGTCCACCAAGAGCCATAGGTGGAACTTTTCTGGCCATTTGTGTCAATTCTGGCTCCAAGTCTTTCAAAACCTTTGAACATTTAGAGACCTGATCTGTATCCTCCAGATTCATGACCGCTAGTGTAATGTGAAAGGAAGCTTCTGGTACTACGTAGTCATCATAATTTGGAAGACAGGATACAAGCATTTCCTGCATTTCTGCAGCATTTCTTTTAATATTTTGATCTGTAATATCCAAAGAAAGAAAATAGTTTGGCTTTATTCTTGTGTGTTTTTGACAGCTTTCCTTATCAGTATTGCCTCCCTGGGACTTGAATTTGTCTTCTCTACTCTGCCCACTTACAGTTCCTTCTGGTTTAGCAATAGCTCCAATTTCCTCTTCCGTTTCTTCATTCTCTTTCTTTTCATATTGTTTGATGACTGCTGTAATGGTTAGGTTACTTTTGGTGGATCCAAAAACATTGTCAATTCTTTTATTTTTATCCCATATCACTTCCGTTTTGTATTTGATATGCTGAATGCAATGCTGTCTGGTGGTTTGTATAAACATCTCTTCCAAGGCAATATCTTTTGAAGTTAATGCTGCGAGGTATTTGTCCATGATCCCCCCAAAATCATCAATGTAACCAATGTAAAAATCTTCCATGATCAGGTCACTATCCCCCTGGATCCTTTTAATGACATCTACTGCAGTTTTCATAGCCGAGACAAAACCATTTCCCTCCAACCACTTAAGTGCTGTGTCGGCCAGATGTTGTATCATTTGCTGACCCTTTTTAAGCTCTGCTTCTTCTTGAAGATGAATGGTCAGTGCAGCCTGTTGGTCATCTGACAGGGTTGATGAACTAATACTTATCCTCGGGGCAAAGTCTGGATACTTGTCTAAAAGATAATGATGACATAACATTTCTGGTATGCACATGTATGCAACATATTTGCACTGAACAGCAAGATGTGTTTTTGCAAGGTTCAAACTCTAGCAAATTAGCAGATTCAAATAAAATAAAAAGCTAAGAAAACTGAAGAAACTAATAGGCATACAGTATTTTAATCCGAGTGCAAGAACAAGAGTCCAATGAAATAACTAATGCTCTACTGGATGCAAAGAATCTCCAGGAATCCGAGATAGGACAGGTTCTTCATATTAACTAAAACCAGTACTGGGCACTAAAACCATCCGTGATATTTTTCAGCACGAACAAGATTTTCAAGACGGTGGCCATATTGGATGTAATCCATACCAGATGTAAGATCAGCACCATTTTCATTTACATATCTGCCAAAATCAAGCTGTGACACACTGAAAACAATTTTTACTTCCCCCCCCCCCCCTCCTCCCGGGCAGAGTTGTGTTTATAAAAACACAATTTCCAGTAATTCTTATAAAGAGAGAGAGAGAGAGCTACCTTTCTTTACACCATGACATATGTCCATAACCTGTAACTGGTATAAAAAGTGAACATTTGTGATTTGTATAGCCTCAGGCTTAATGCTCATGGAATACAATCACCCAGGTGCAGTTACAGTTAATTCTCCTGCAGGCAATTGAAAGGTAAAGGCAGTCATAGATAAAGAACCAAACTACTCTATGGCTCCCACAGATCTTGATGAAATACACAGACTAATCATCGACCTGATGGCAAAACTGATAGTATACAGTTGGAGATTGCAAGAGCAGAGGTGTGTGCTACAATTATTCCGAATTCACCACCTGTGGATGCGGAAATTGTGAAACTGTTGGAAATCTCATTAGTTGTGAGTCCCTCTTCAGCAGAATGTGAATGAGAGTTCAATCTTGTGAACAATATTCGAAGTATAAGGGACCGACCATTTAATTTTTCAGGAAGGGATGGGTGTGTAAAAAATATGTCATTTTCGGGTAAGAGGATTTTAAGTCAGGGCAAGTGATTTTTTTTAAAGCCTCTTGCCCTGGGCCTCTGTCTCAAACAAATTTCTATGAGCACTGGAGCAACTGGACAAAGGTTGACATCAGGACCTGGAGGAAAACATTGCTTTATGTGAAATAATTTGAGAGGCAAATAAACATGAGTCAATTTAATATGATTTTGTTTATTTCTTTCATATTTAAATTACAGCAATTTCAACACTGTGTCAAAATAAAATTAAAAAATAGGGCCATTTCTGGCACATGTAATTGGAGATGGGACTAGTGGAATTTGAGTGACGATTAGCAATTTGTTTAAAGTAACTTGTCTAGGGTCTGTGTCTGAAAAAAAAAATTCTTCAAGCACTGTTAAATTGTAAAACAAAATTGGGCCCTTTTGGGGACATGGAATCTGAGTCATGGCTTGTGAGTTTTTTAAAGTTACCATCACTGGGCCTGTGTCTACAAAACATTTTCTTTCAGCACTGATTACACTTCATTGCCTTGAATGAAAATGTTAAAGCCATCTTTATTAATGATATTAGGCTGATTCGTGATCAATGTCATATCATCTTTGAAGTAGGATTTTATTCCATACATAAATTGCAAAAAAGTATGAATAGTAGGGTCATTTTGGAAAAAAACAGGGAGAAAAAAATATAAAGTCTGACAAAAAAGTAGGGATAAGAAGGAAAACTAGGAAAAACTAGGGCAGCAGGAAATACTGCACTATTTAAGATCAAACTCCTGTGAGAAGTCTTGAAGTGTGATTCATTGTTGAAGGTGACATGTCAAAATACAGCTGTAATTTAGGAAAGGATGATCCATCTGCAAAACAAACAAAGCCCAGCAAAACTAAATTTCAAACTCATGGTTGACAGGGCTTGACTTTGTGAAGCTCAGCACCAATGGGGAACATTTGTCATTCTGGAGTATATCACATTCGTTGACACAGAACACCACCCTGCATTGGAGCAGATGCAGAAACAGTATTTTCAATGCTCAGAAAAATTCAACAATATCTTTAAGGAAGTCTGAACAACAGTATCATCCGTTCCCTAGCTAGTTAAAAAATGAACAATAATGACACTTGTATCACCTTCAGACACTCCAATGAACTCTTGAGTGCTGTAAAGTCAGCAACTACAGGTTAATATTTTATTCCAGTCAAATGGATTTCAAAGACAGAAACTGAGTGTTTTTAATTTTGATGTTTTTGTGGTTGTGAGTGTGCACAAATGTGTGTTTCTTTGTGTGGTGATGATGCACAACAATGCTAAGCCTACCAGCTATTTTTTGTTGGGAAGTTTATTAAATGCTTAGAAGAAACTTGTATTAGTTGATAACTTATTCTGAATTGTACAACACTGCTTTTTTCGGATCACGCACATTCCCCCCACACACAACTTTTTGAGGCTCGAAACCCCCTGCACTGTCTGAAATGTTGGCAGTTATTCATTTAAGACCAACCAGACATCATAAGAAGTCTTTTAGTGAAAACCCTTGTCAATATGACTAGCCATTTAGGAGTAGCAATAACAAGATTTTCAAGATGGCTGCCATATTAAAAGTTAGATCAACACCATTTTCATTTACAACCAACTAGACATCATAAGAAATCTTCTGGTGAAAACCCCATGTTGAACGATTTTCTGTTCAGAAGAAGTAGCAATAACAAAATTTTCAAGATGGCTGTCATGCCGGTCATATTGGATGTCAGACGACCCTTTTCATTTACACCAAGTAGACATCATATGAAGTCTTTTAGTGTAAACCCCATCTTGGTATGATCATTGATTCATAAGCAGTCACAATAACAAGATTTTCATGATTCTTAAATTTTCATGGATGTCCGAGCAGCATCATTTCATTTTTGACCAACTACATTTTATAATGTATGTGTGTTAAGTTTCATGGCAATCGTCCAACTAGTTTAGAAGAAGTTGTAATAACAAGCTTGTATTGACAGACAGGTGACAAACAACAGGCAATCTCAAAAGCTCTTTTCTTCCAGGACCAGAAGAAATAGTAATAATAAATGTGCATCAATTCTATAAAAAATACATAAAAATCTGAGATTTGTGTACCAGAGCCCATGAACACTGTGAAGTAACCTGCTGCTCCAAATTTCCTAAAAGACAATATTTTACCTACTTTCATCTGTTGTAAATGTATTGCAGGAACTCTTTCTGGAATTGTTGTGAGTTCCAAATGTCCAGCAAAGCTCATGATGTATACAAATCTATATAGATTAAGTCATCCTTCTGTAATGCAAACTTCTAATAGTTTTTTGTTGTTTGTTTTGCTAGTTTAAACATTGTTCTTTGGTCCAATTACTGAATATGTCATTTAGCTTAGCAGGGTACATGAAGTGGACTCATAATAGGGAGATAACTCCACTTTGGCCTGTATTCCAAAATGTGTGACATATTTGCACTCATTTTATAATTATATTTCAAATAGTCAAAAATTTATGTGTAAAAAAATTATTGTCATTTTCTAGGAGTGACTGAAAATGAAAACATTTGGAGAACAGACCTGAATGAAGATTAAAATAATACGTACTGTCCAGAATGATTCACATACATAAGCATGGTGAAACAAAGGCATCACTTTACCACTGGTGGCAGTGGTAGTGTGAACTTTAGGAACAATCTTATAATGAAGGGCCTTATAGTGAAGGAGTGTTGTATCTTCAACATCAGTTGCTGTATTCAGCTGAAACTCTGATGTAATATTACAAGGGATTACTTGCCTGCTTTAGTGGAAAGTTTTGTCACCAAAACAATTCACAGTTGATACACCATATAACACAGAACCTTTGTTTTAACCACAAAGGGCATGGGCTTGTGTATGTGATTAATGTCCTCTGAACATAATGAACTGATTATATCACCAATTTTCAATTTATCTTGATAAAAAACAAACAATATTTACTTCAAAAGTATTCAGAACATAGATGTATGAAAATGGAAGTACATGTACTATAAATGAATATTCACTTTAAAAATTTATTTTATATACTCACTTATAGGTCAAGTCAAACTGCAAACAACACAGATCTTGATCTGCCATCACATGATGCACCAGCAGATCCAGGTCTACGTTGTTTGTTCTACTGATTACTTCTAACAAACTGCATAGACCCAGATCTGGCAGCACATCAGCCTCTCTTGAGACAATAATTAGTACTGTTAAGTATTGTCTCAAGAGAGGCCACACTCTGACAAGTGGTCACTCTATCCTGTACCAAGGTAGTGTGTTGTTACTATTTGTCCACGTCATAAGAGGTCACCCCCTATTATAGGGGCTGTCTGTTCATCAAAGGAGTGGCATCAAAGGGACTGATGCTGTACTGTCCAAAAAGAAATTTTCAGAAATTCAAGTCAAGATCATTTTTCCTTGTAACTACTGAGTGTTGAAACCATCTCTGATATTCTTGAGTGATAAGATTTTCAAATTAGCCACTGTGGCAGCCATATTGGATGCAAGATTAGCACCATTTTCATTTAGTACAAAGCTTGACACCATTAGAAGACTTTTGGTGAAACCTCATGTTGATATGACCATCCATTCAGGAGAATTAGTGACAGGATTTTCGATATGTTCATTATGGCAACCAACCATATCTGAGGTCAGATCAGCACCATCTTCATTCAGGACCAACTAGATATCATACCTGTCAACTTGTACGGGAATCCCGTAATTTGTACGGTTTTGGGGGGGGGGGGGGATTTTGCAGTGTACGGCCGTACAGGCATTTTGTACGGTTTTTTAATATTTAAAAAAAAAAAAAAAAAAATCTCAGCGATTTTCGCCAAGATCAGGATTTGATGGGGATTTTTATTTTCTTCATGAGATACAACGAGAACAGAATGTGAATCGCTTGAACCAACTATCAGATTACCCGAAATATTTATGTTTTTCACTTGCCGATTTGAGAGTTTTATTTCTTTATTCAAGCATGGAATTCTGCCCCATTACTGAAAATCAGGTTATCAGTAGGCGTAGTACCGTATTTACGGCATGTTTTCGGAACATCAGAAAACGCAGCCAAACATGTATTAGAGCCACGATTGTACGTGTATTTTCCAAAAGAACCGCCATATTAGTAATCTATCAATCCACGGTTTAATCCTCTGCTAATCAGTGATCATTAAAATCTATCTACAAACGCACGCAAGCGTTATTATAGTGTAATTAAGATACGAATACAAACTAAATAAAAAGATTTTGGAATTATGATTCTGAAGATATTTATAAGAGAAACATTTTAGTATTGAGAGTAGAAATACATGTATGAAGGCTAGTCGTAAAGCAACTAGAGTGAGAGGCTCCATATGGCGGTTTGTGTTGTTCGCAAGCCTAGGAAGGGTAAAAATAACAAGCAAGTTGCAATATACGAGTAAGCGTGATTAATATGTTGATATTTTTTAAAATAAATGTGATCTATATGTTGTAGTTCTCTCTTTTTTTTTTTTTCCCCCACCTAGCCGAGGGTAACTTCAAAGTAAGCAGAGCTTGCTGACTCGAAACAATCGACTGCTCAAAGATTGTTTTGATGCAAGTCGGCGATTTCAAGGTGTCTAGGTGATAATTGTAAATAACATAACTTGTGGGATTTCTTTCACAGGTGTGTTTGGAAATAAAAGGCAGCCATCTGGATTTCGTTAAAAGAGCATTAGATGTACCGAACATATAGCACCCACAATCAATATTTATCATCTACAAAGAGATTTATTACCTGTAGAACAATAACTATGTTTAACCTGTGGTACATAATGCCTCAGGGATAATGGGTTTGTTTTGTTTTTCATACCTGTCAACTTGTACGGGAATCCTGTCATTTGTATGGTTTTTTTTGGTCTGGTGTACAGGTTTTTGTCTCGGGAGGTTGACTGGTATGAGATATCATAATTAGTCTTCTGGTGAAAACTCCTATGTGAATGTAACTTTCCATTTAGGAGTGGTAGCAATAATATTTTAAAACGGCTGCCATGGTGGTCATACTGGATATCAGATCAGCACCGTTTTCATTTAGTACCAAGTAGACATCATAGAAAGTCTTCTGGTGAAAACCCAATGTTTATATGACTTTTCATCTTGGATGAATAGCGACAAGATTTTCAAGATGGCCACTGCAGCAGCCATATTGGATATCACATCAGGACAATTTATATTTAAGACCAACCTGACACCATAAGAAGTCTTCCGGTGAAAATTCCATGCTGATATGCTTTCCATTCAGAAGGAGTAGCAATAACAAGATTTTCAAGTTAGCTGCTGGGGTGGTCATATTGGATGTCAGTTCGGCACCAATTTCATTTAAGACCAACCAGACATCATAAGAAGTCTTTTAGGGAAAACCCCATGTTGATACATGTATGACCATCCATTCAGGTGCTGTAGCAATAACAAGATATTCAACATGGCTACTGTGGTGGCCATACTGGATATCCAGGTGGAACCATTTTCATTTAGGACCAACTAGACATCATTTGAAGTATTCTGCTGAAAATACATATGCTGATATGACTTTCCGTTCAGGAGAAGTAGCGATAACAAGATTTTCAAGTTGGCTCCTGTGGCAGCCATATTGGATGCCTGATCAGCACCATTTTCATTTAGGATAGGACCAACAAGACCTTGAGATCAATGTGTTCGTAAAGTTTCATGGCAATCCTCCTAGTAGTTTAGGAGGACTAGCAAAAATAAACTTGTGCTAATGGATGGACAGATGTTGGATAACAGACAACAGGACATCCCATAAGTTCATCTGTTCCATGACCAGTAAAGCTAAAAAATTAGTCAGAAATAGAAGACTATACTTTATATATATTATCATTATATTTTTAAAATCTTGTACATATTTTCCTACATTTAAAACTCCTATTTCTTTTTTAAAAAATCAAAGTTTACATTTATCCTTTGACACGTTCCCAAAGTATAATCCCAGGGAAAGATAATGTGCTCATATATATATACAAATCCCTTGTTACAGCGCCTGGATGACTCGCACACTTGCTGATAATGCAAAGGCAGGTGTGGATCCCATTTTTTCTTATAAAAAATGATGAAAAAATAGGCCCCCGTTTGTTGAATGTGAATAAAGTTGCAATTAAAATTTGTAATGAAAACTTGTTATATCGCAAGTTTTATAGTCAAAAAGAGCAGTTAGTGTCTGGAAATCTGATTCAACATCATGAAATTTGCAATTTTAATAAGTCATATATTTTGTTAAATTTTCTTTATAAAAAAATCTCATTACACTGTAAATAACAATATACAACAAATTTGTCATCAATTTAAATATTAGTAATCATTACTGGTGGCAACTCTTTAAGAAATAAATACCAGTTAAACAAGTTTTGTCAAGTGAACTTTGTGTTTTACTTTGATTTTTAAATTCAGTTCAAAGTAAGCATCATTAATGTGATATTCCATCTTGTACATGTATTCAAAATTAAAAAGTGTCAACTGAACGTCACTGCGATGCCCACGAGGGTGTCTGTGAGAACCTAATTAAGTACCAACATTGTTTTTATCTTTAACTTGCTGTTTTTATCTTTAACTTGCAAAGTGTTGGTTGTATTGTTACAATCAATTAAAAGTTGATCTACATTGTGTTGTCACATTAATTAGTCTTTTGTAAAGAAGTAGAATATAAAAAAAAGGTAAAAGTCATGCAACTCCTACCTGCGTAAAAGCTACGATCACAGCCATATGTTTAGCAAACTGATTTCAACTGACTAATCTAACACTGAGAACACACTCAGTACATATTACATAATTAAAGTATTTAACATTAATCAGTAGTTTATCATACTCATTCACAAATGTGAAAAGCTTAATTTCACAGATAGGATTCATTATGAAGAAGAGAGTCCCAAAGTTTATAGTAAACATAAAATTCCCAAATTGGTACTCAGAGGTTTGCTCAATCATTTGTGTGTGCAATAAGCAGAAATTTTGCTATAACTTGCACAAAAAGTCACAGCATCAGTATTTTACTAATATAACAATAAAAAAGTTAAGTTTCAACATTATTGTTTCTCTAAATAAATCTCACTTTTATTAAATAAAGAATCTTGTTTAATTCTGAATCCTCAGTAACACTAGAATGCATCCACATTTACATGTAAAAAGCAGGGATGTAGTACACAAGGTTTTTGCTGGTACACATCTGATGTGTTGAAACCACTTGGAGTAATGTTTTAAACAATCTTTCAGAGATTGGATATATTGAAAATGAAGATAATTTATACAGAAAAATGAAGAACTTTATTATAAAAAGCTATTTCTTGACAATCCCCAATGCGGTTATTAAAAGAGTATTCAACCACATACCCCCCCCCACTGTCGATGTCCATCCCTTTCTTAATTTGACAAATGTTCTTCTGTAACTTGTGCCCTGGTTTATGCCGCGGTCTATGTAATTGGACTCTGTTGTGCGCGAGTTATCAAGGAATATATATATATATATATATATATATATATATATATATATATATATATATATATATATATATATATATATATATATATATATATATATATATAATATATACACACACACACAGTGAAACCCCTCAACACCGAACCCTCAGTATACCGGAATCCCCTCAGCACTGATCATTTTGTCCCCAGTAAACCGAAATCCCTCAATTCCGAATACCAAAACAAATTTTGATTCCAAATTTCAATTTTACACAAAGAAAAACCCCATAAAACTGAAACTCGCTTCAAACTTGGAAATGTATTTTAGCTACTAAATTACTGACATGCGCTGGAACAGATTAATTACAGTTAGCAAGTAATGTAGTAGGCTTATCTGTGAGACAAAGACACGGAAAATGTCCCAAGGGCATGCAAGATTAAACAATACTGGACACTAGCGCTGACACAAATTAGGGCTTACAATAGGCTAATATGAAGTCTTTGCACTAAAAAGGGAGCCGGCTTTTAAGGAGAATTATTAATAACTAAATGCTTGTAGGTAAGCCATTTAAGAAAGATGATGTTAATCTGCTTAATATCTAATTGTGATTGATGATATTCATTTGTATACATGATCAATAGAATATTTTTTGTTTGTTTTTTAAATTAAATATCAGGGGTTTATTAGTCAGATTCACTCAATTGATTTTCAAAGGAGAAAAATCATTACATACATGCATTTAAGTAGCCATGACTTTCACTTGTTGTGTGCCATGACATACCTAGTAGTTTTAGATCTAATAAACAGATTGAAAACATCGCAATTGCTAAGGATGAGCATTATTTGGGCATGGCACAAGAAATGGAGTCATTAACACAAGCCACATTGGTTGCAAAAAGATGTAAGAAAAAAAGACAACGCCCCATGCCTTCCTCAAGCCAGGCTCTTGAATTGTGAACATTATGAATTATATGGAGTATTTAAACATTATGGAGTATCATCCATAATTCTAATAGACTTAAGTTATAAAAGTATCTCACTCCTCAAATGTTTCTTGTGATGAGGACTGTATTTCAATGTGGAACAACTGTATTTATTCATGTGACAGGATGTGATTTTGAAAGAAACATACATTGTTCAGCTATATTTTTATGAAAAATATTTTTTTTTAAAATAACAGCGTTCTTAATTTTGTGCACTTACACAGACACTGATGTTCTCCCAAAGTTACTCTCTTTCTCATCACATCAGCGTTTAGAAAAAGGCATATTTTTTCACATCTGCAAAAACCTCGGTTTTGATGGGTTTCATGGTATATATATATATATATATATATATATATATATATATATATATATATATATATATATAGGCAAACATGCAAAACTGTTGTTGGAGTCAGAAACTGAATAGTCTAATATAAACAGAAAATTAAATTTACAGCAGAACAACTTTGTTCCCATAAGTTTTCTGCTGGAACACAGAAATATCATTGTAACAAGAATTGAATGTAATTGAAGTGGGAGACTTACCAGTCAAAATGAATTTTAATTTTATGTCAAAATCTTTCATGTTCAGCATCACAACATTCTGAAACTTTCTACTGTAACACAGAACCTTGACCTGGCCTGGATACAGAGATTTGATCTCTGATATCTCTTCTTCCTGAATTGACAACTGCTCCCAATCTGGAGTTGTCATGACCTGAAATCAATAGTCAAACCTTTATATTAAGGACACTTATAGGACCCTGAAATAAGGTTGTCCTTAATAAACAGGTGTCCTTTACCAAAGTGAAATAAACTTAGGAAATAAAAGGTAATCAATCTTTATCCTTGTAGATATGATCCTATATACAGTGGTGTTAAGGAAGACAGTTTCACTGCATTTTTAAAGCTATAAAAGGAAAATAAGAGAAATTTACAGCCCCTGTTAAAAATAATACAAAATTGTAATCCTTATATGATCAAGATTCTGATGTGTGCATTTTTGTGTCTTCAGCTATATATGGTATTATCTGATATTAAGACCATGCTCAATGATAAGCCCGCTACCATTTGTACAAAATTGTGGCAAATATTTACTAAGGATATTTTTGTCCTTTACCTTTTCAAGAAAAAAGTATTAGGCTGGTCCCCTGGCATAATCATGGGAGAAATACTGACCTACTGTACTCCAGAATTGGAATTTCATGTGTCAATTGAGCATGGTTTTTATTTTGCATTTTATACAACTTTTTGTTTGCACTAGGTGAACCATAAATAATTTATTCATCTGATGATTGGTCAAGTAGGAATAACCAGAATATATGGTTTGCAAACTTTCGACATTTGCCCAAACACTGTGTTTCTGTCAAACATTTGACCTAAACAAAGCATGAATGACTCCTATTACAGTGGGACCCCGCTATAACCCGCCCCGCTATAACCCGAATTCGGATATAACCCGGTCGTGGCATGGCTCCCGAAATTTCGGGTAATTTATTACAGTTATTTTTCTCAAAGACCAAAAAAAAAAAAAAAAAAAAAAAAAAAAATTTAAGTATGAAAAAAACTAAATACGTCAAGAGTTTAATTATCATTCTCATATTCGTCTAAACAGTGCGAAAAAGAACGTGTAGAAAATGTATTATCAAATTTCTTCTATTTTTGTGCCAAAATAAACGTCGGAAATACGAACCAATTGCTGGGCCTACTGAGAACTTTGATCTTTGTTTATTGTTGAAAAATTACAGCTCATAAGTGTCAATATTATAATTACTGATTCCTGAGTAATGAAGCCATCGTTTCTACTTTGTTTGTCTTGAATGCATTCCGAATACAGTCGTTGCTCAAATAATCTCCGATATATGTTCTCTTAATTTCATACACAACTAAGCAGCAGCCAATGTGGCGGTTGATAAAAGATTCTCACCAGAATGTATAAATCAATTAATTTAAGTACATTGTTTATCATCAAAGTGAACTACCGAGCTATACTTGTTCAAATCATAGGGCAACGATTTATTTATACAGCATCAAAGAAACAAAGCCGCCAGCATGTGCGTAAGGCTTGGCGGTGTTGTTTTATGCAATCTGTTGGCCAGTAAATAATGTCGTAAATTTACTACAAATATACCCCCATTGTTTAATGACTATTATTCTTGCTGTAGATTTTCAAACCAATAGGATTAAAAGTGTTAATTTGTATACATTTAGAATGGAAAATGGGAAACGCAAACGTAATGCTTTTACTGTTAAAGAAAAGATTGAAGCATTGGACAGGATTAAGTCCGGTGTTAAACAATCGCATGTAGCTAAAGATTTAGGTCTCGATGAATCGACAGTTCGAGGATGGAAGAAAGATGAAGCAAAATTAAGAGAGAGGGTTCTGGATTTGTACGAAAGTGAGGGAATGATGAGGAAAAAAGCAAGACTAGCAGGAGACACCCAACTTGATGCAGCCCTGTATCAGTGGTTTGTCCAGACTAGAGCTGAAGGAGTGCCTTTATCAGGACCAATTGTTAAGGCACAAGCCGAAAAATTAAACAACGATTTACATGGGCAAGATTCTAGCTTCAAAGCAAGCAATGGATGGCTACATCGTTTTAAGAAACGACATGGGATTAGTAATGTGACAGTTTCTGGAGAAATTCGCTCTTCAGATTCTGAAGCTGCTATGAACTATTCAGATGAATTGAGGGAAATAATAGAGAAAGGTGGGTATTCCCCAGAGCAGATTTACAACTGTGATGAAACAGGATTGTGCTACAAAATGATACCTGACACCACCCTAGCTGTGAAAAAAGATGAACATAAACATGAAGGATTTAAGAGAATAAAAGAACGGTTAACGTTGTTGTTTTGTGTCAATAAAACGGGACGACACAAACTTAAACCACTATGCATTGGAAAATTCAAATCACCTAGGTGCTTCCATCATTTGAATGTGAACACCCTACCATTTTCATATGATGCCACAAAAAACGCATGGATGACAGCTGCTTTATTTGAAAAATGGTTTCAAACCGAATTCGTACCATCAGTTCGATCCCACCTCAGAAATCTGAAGATGGAGCCAAAGGCACTATTATTATTAGACAACTGCCCCGCACACCCACCTGCAGAATGTCTAGTTAGTACTGATGGGAAAATAAAAGGTTGCTTCCTCCCAAAAAACACAACTTCAAGAATTCAGCCTCTGGACCAGGGAATAATAGCAGTTTTTAAAATGAATTATCGCAGAGAACTTGTTAAAAAGATTGTTTGCGATGAAACCTCAGTCCAGGCGACACTAAAAAGTTTAAATTTGAAAGAAGCAATGTACCTCGGCGGCAAATCTTGGGATGCCATTACGCCACGCTGCATTGAGAACTGCTGGGAGAACGGACTTGGGGCAGCATTTACTAGTACACAGGAAGACAGAGGCAACATCACCGATGATGACAATAGTTTATTCGATGGATTTTCGGAAAATGATGTGTTCCAGGCTGAGAGGGCATTTGGGGAGCTGATGCAGTCACGTGAACGCGTTGACGAATGGCTTAATTTTGACAATGAATGTCCAGTTGCAGACCACGTTTCGGATGCGGAAATTATTAAAAATATTAAGTCTCAAAACACTAGTGGTGATGCTGACGATGGTGATACTTCTGATGATGACAGCGAAGACACTTCACCTGAGGATAGCCCACCATTAGCTACAGAAGCTGTCAAAGGTTTAGAGTGTGCTTTGAGATGGATGGAGACGCAAGATATTGATTATCTTCGAATTCTGCAACTGAGAACTATTCTTGACTTTGCCAAGAGCAGACGTGATATTAGCAGAAAGCAGCTAAAAATCACAGAGTTTTTAAAAAAATAATAACTACTAACAGATGAGAAATGTAGTGGTGTAAAATGTATGCGACACCGTTTATTAATCGTCGGACATACATGTACTTTTTCATCATTAATTACATACACCCGTTACGTAATTTTTGTTACTTTCTCTTCATTGTATTAGTCACATAATGATCTGTGACAAAATTATTGAATATTCTACATCCGTGTGTGGATATTTTCGATGGAAATATTTGTATTATGGATTCAATGTATGTTACAAGATTCGCTGGTGAGTACACGGTGTTGATATTCTTTTCATGCAATAGATTATACATGTATATATATAAATTAGACACGTGTATGTACCAATGCATGGTTTTCTGAATAAAGTAATATATTATATCAGCAAATGGTTTTCTCATTTAATATATATTGATCAAAAATGGTAATTGTGCCATGCATTTTCGCACCCGTCTTTATGTAACCCCCCCCCCCCCCCCCCCCCAATTAAATCCAAAAATGTGTTGGTATTGTACATGGTTGCTTATAACACGGTTCGGCTCATAGCCCGGTCGGATTCTATGGCTCCCAACTACCGGGTTATAGCGGGGTCCCACTGTATATAATATGTAATCGCTGTAGTATTAAGCAATAATTGAGGAAGTAGGTCACTGTGAGCTACTTTTCATGCTCCAGTTCAACATGTACATCTATGTCTAGGTCAGTTTCTTGGACAGTTACCTGTACAGTCATGGAACTTGATATGTGCATGCATTCTCTGTATTAAATTACCTTACCAAAAGAAGTTAACTGACATTTTTATGCTTCAGTGACTATGTACACCTATAATAATTATATCAGTTTCTTCAACACTGTTCCTCATAATGAAACATGATACTGTAAATTCACTTTTTGGGGGGAAACAATTTTCGTAGATTTGGTGGTTCCTACAAACCAAAATTTATAGACTCGATCAATCATGATCCTTCTATGGAAACCACAGAAACCTGCTCCCCAAAGTCACAAATTTAGGTACATACGCAAATGTCGTTTTTCAGAAAACCACAAAAATTACCACTGTCTGCAGAGGCCATGATGATTATTTCCAACTGTCTTCCTAGGCAAATATAACAAGCAAACTGATTGGATCTGGTTTTTTAGCTGCATCCAACCAGATAGACAAGTATTAGACACTGTTTCAGCTAGCTACAGATGCCAAGGGTCTATGTAGAACAAAGCGTAGATGATGTTCCTTGCAGACATAAAACTTGACACTTGACAGAATTGTTTCATATATTAGATGTTTTCGAATTTATTCTAAATTATACAGAGAGTCAATACCTAGGTCATACAACGCCATGATATTAGAAATACTATATTCTAGTTCAAGTTAGCTATTTGTTGTAACTGAACAGACAGATTGAATTTAATTATACGCTGCATGCATTGAATGATTAATGTAATGTGTAACGAAACAAATTCATGTGCGCGCATGCGCAACATATATCAATGCAAAAGTACTTAACCGTGCCATATGTACTACACGGTTCAGTTGTTATACTTGTAGCTGTGTCTTTGTGTATGGTTTGGTGATGTGGAGTCGCAGAACTCTGTGTGGTTTCTCAAGACGTATACGCTGTGTCTGGTGACGTTGGTTTGGAAGAGTGTACTGGTGTTCTCGATGCGAGGGACCAAGGCTTCGCGACCATCGGGTCTGTGTTGAATGAGAAGGCTCTCGAGGGATCCTTCAACAGACTGGGAGGGGTGGACCATGCATGGTGGCTCCTTGACCATTGACTAGAGCGGGTGGAACCGGAGATACATCTTGGTCGTCAAATGGGTGCCACGATAGTTATATATATTACGTGTTCCATGTTATTGTTATTTTCAATATCGCTATATGTGTGATAGATTCATAATTTCATGCATTCCCATTTCAATATCGTTATATGAACGATAGATTCATAAATTCATACATATTCCAATATAGCTTGATGAAGTTAACGATAGATTCATAAATTCATACATATTCCAATATCGCTTGATGAAGTGGTAAATTGATGAATTGATAAATTGATGAGTTGATAGATTGATGAATAAATGAGTATTATATTGATAAGTGCATAAATCACATGCTTTGGTCACCCTTGGTGCTTAAAAAGACCTTGTTTATATTTGGGTGTAGATCATATGCTAGTATTTGTCGATTGATGATAGGACGTTATTCACGTTTGTTTAAAATTCCATTCGTTAAATTCATCTTTGATTTTTCTCGTTGAGTTACTTGTTGTTGATAGTTCCATGTTAGGAACTTTATAATTTTCCTTATCTTTTTGTTATAATGGTGTCAGATTTGTTTATCTTTAAATTGCGTTTATAAATAAACATCTTATGAACGCAGTTGCTTTCGGTGTCTTCACTAATCCAGTCCCAACCCGGCTTCATCCTGTGACAAAACTTCGTTTTATATGACAGAATTGTTTCATATATTAGATGTTTTAGAATTTATTCTAAATTATACAGAGAGTCAATACCTAGGTCATACAACGCCATCATATTAGAAATACTATAGTCTAGTTCAAGTTGAATAGTGCCAAAGAAACAGAGCTAAAAGCAAAGGTTAACATAGATTACTGAGTGTGAAATGTAGGTCACAGTGACAGCTACGAATGAAAAGTGTACAATAGTACTTCTCATGATGCATCTAATGCCAAGTTACATCACTCTGCAGAAAAAAAGTGTCTAGGACACCGAACTAAACCATTTTTCCAATATTAAAAGGCTTTTATGTCAGGATGCTTTCTGTCAATGATGGTCAAATTCTATAGAGCATTTGAGAAAAAATTGTTTAAATGTTCTATTTTTATTAATGGTGGCCATATCTGATGGTGGATTTAATCATTTGTATAAATTCTAGAGGCTTTCAAACTAGGATGCTGTCAAATTTGCCGAGATGCAATGTTCCCCCTTGGTAGTTAATGTCTTTCTAACAATTTTTACCAAGTATTGATCCTGAAGTTGAAGCTGAACTCAACTTTCAGTGATATCATGACCACAACATTCATTTAAACTTCTCAACACTGATCCATATGGATAGAAAAAGTTCTAGAAAATTCTATTATTAACAGCTGTGAATTCAGGCAAAGATACATACCATGAAAACAACTCCATTTAACTAATTCTCTTTTTTCCAATAAAAAATTCCTCATAAAATTAAAATCCTTACTTACCACTGATGATCTGAATCAACTTCACACCATAAAAGTCAGTCAGTTACTGAGTATGTAATAGCAAAGTGACTTAAAAGTTGACAACTTCATCAGTAACACTGTTTAGAATGGTCTACTGAGTTTTAAAGTTTCATGTGGAGCTATCAATGATGTTCAGAGGTGGCTCTTTGTTATTATAATTTGTGCATATTTACAAGAAAAATTTACTTGTACCATAATTTTATAGTTAATTCAGTGTCCTCTAAATTTTTTCTTATATCTACCAAAGTATCTGACTTCAAAGTAAACTTCTCCATTATGTCACCAATGGCAAGGTTTTTAAGGTAATTACTAATATGTATACAGTATAGCTTATACTATAAGAACTAAAATTAGACTTTTGAATATAAATGTCACAAATATTGGTGTGAAATACTGTTGTTTGTGTAGTTCAACTCTGTCTAATATATATTTAAATGACTTAATAGACTATCTTGACATTGTATACACCTTGCCACCTGTTTTATATGGAACCCCTATAACCCACCTTTTATTTGCTGATGACCTTGTCCTTTTTCAAGTTCTAAATTGTGTCAACAGAGGAACTTTAACGAATCAGTAAAGATTTTACACCCGAATGGAAACTAAATTTAAAAGCACCAAAACTAAAATAATAGCATTCAATTGTCTCTTCAGGAAGGCCAAGTAGTAGAAGTCCTGATCTTCTGGAGAACCTGCAGAATCAATCTGACGGGAGGGAAAGTGTAAATGAACAGCCGATCCCACCTCAGGCCTAAGGTGTCCACTGCCCAGGCTCTTTGGTCTGGGACTGGGGAGACATAAAAGAGGAGCTTGTTGTTCAGTTTCATGGTGACCAAGGCCAGCAGAGCCCCCACCCCACCCCCCGCCTACAGACAAGGTACTCTGCTACTGTTTGATGCAGAGACCACTCCATGAGGACTACTTTGCCTGTCCTGGACAGACTGTCTCCGAGAGTATTTTTCTTGCGGAACACGGCAAACTTGGAGGGTAATACCCTCCGACTCTGCCCAGCAAAGAAGGTTCCAGACCTCCATGCAAAGAGAGGGAGCACGAGTGCCTCCTTATTGTCTGACATATGCAACCACCAATGTGTTGTCTAAGGAGATCATCATGAAATGCTCCCTGATTTGGTCTATGCACCCCTGCAGGGCTAAAAACACCGCCCTCATTTCCAAATTGTATATGTGAAGGAGAAGTTCCTCCAATGACCAAAGGTTCTGGAGAAGTGCACCTTCTGGTTCTAGATGAGCGCCCCAACCTGAATCTGATGTGTTATTGTACAGATATGAGTGGGGTTCGGGGCATGCAGTAGTACTCCATTCAGGTACCTGTTTTTGTTTCAACCACCAGTTCAGATGGTACTGAAAATTTGACCCTAGTGAAATTTTAGTCGACAGAGAATCCTTGTGTGGTTTCCAAGTCACAAGAAGGAGAAACTGGAGAGGATGTAGGTGAAGCCTCCCAAGGGGAACCAGGCATATCGCAGAGTTCAAGATCCCCAGAAGGGAGAGGTAAAGTCAGGTCGACAATTAAGTCTTGGTCTAATGAGTCCCCAAAAGAGCAAGGATTATGCCTATCCTTTCTGGGGCTACATGAACTCACCCCAGGTAAGTGAGGAAATTCAATCCTATGTAAGTGAAATCCTGAGAGGGATTCTCTAGGTTCGGCACAAGTCCTAGCCCTGTCACAGTGGACCAACAGCAGGACAAATGTTGCAAGAGAGACTCTTTGATGCTGTTGTGAAGCAGTCAATCGTTAAAATACTGTAGCAGTAGATCTCCTGAGACCAGAAGTGAACAGACACTACTCCCATCACTCTGGTAAAAATCCTGGGTGCTGAGACTAGGGTGAACAGCAAGGATCGAAATTGGAAAATCTCCTGTTCGATGCAAAACTGAGAAATTTCCTGTGTGGAGGAAAGATGGGGATGTGAAAGTACACATCCTGAAGGTCTATGGAGACTGTCCAGTCGCTAAGCCTGATGGCATTCAGACTGCTGCAGTAGTCTCCATTATGAACGATTCCTCTCAGAAATTTTTTAAGGGGTAAGAACAATGATAAGTCGAAGCTTTCTGCTCTTTTTGGGTAACAGAAAAATCCAGGAGTAGAAGGCTGATGACAAGAAGTTTTGACCCTCTCCACTGCACCCTTCTGCAGAAGGTTGTGCACCTCTTCATTTAATATGGAAATTTGTAACTGATGATACAGAGTCCCCATGACTGCTGCCCCCCCCCCCCCCCCTCTGGCTTGGGAAAGGGGGAGGCCCATAGGCTTCCTCAACATGCCTTTTCAGCCTCTCAGTCTATTGTACAAAGGTTGAGAAGGGGGCTTGATAAAGTGTTGCTTACTGGACTGTTGTGGTTGCATCTCCTCTTGAAACTTAGACTGTCCAAAAGGTTGGACTTTACTACAACACCTATTTATAGTAATTTTCTTTTCTTTTATGCATCCACTACCACCCCTACCCAACCTGTATACAGTGAACATAGACATAGATTGTTGTGAAGGGACATGCATACAGTAGTGTGCACAATCATT
Organism: Margaritifera margaritifera; assembly: GCA_029931535.1. Taxonomy (NCBI): domain Eukaryota; kingdom Metazoa; phylum Mollusca; class Bivalvia; order Unionida; family Margaritiferidae; genus Margaritifera; species Margaritifera margaritifera. Next base: position 6,692,852 of record JAQPZY010001684.1, read on the forward strand.
TAAACACAAATTGATCAAAGGAAAAAAGAAGGGACGCTTCACACATATTTGGGGGTATATATATATATATATATATATATATATATATATATATATATATATATATATATATATATATATATATATATATATATATATATATGGTAGATTATGTTCCAAAGTTGCCTTGATACAGTTCATTTACAAATTGATATGGTAGTAAAAAGTCAGTATTGCCTTTGCAATGTTTAACTGTCAGGTTACATGCTTTATAATCATTCCAATAACTGGGCCCTGTATACCTAAAGTATGATCCGCTATATGTGAACAAATTTCTAAAGTCACCATAAAATCCAATACACAAGTGAAAAAGAAATCATTTTGTTTTCACCTCTGGCATCCAGAGGCAAAAAAAAAAAATGATTTATTTTTCACTTTCATACATTAAGTATCCATATTATTGTGCTTATTGCCAGAGATGTGAAAACAAACATTGATCATAATACTAGCAATTGGGCAAAGTATGTCACAGTGACTATTTTCTAGACAATGTGTGCTCTTCTAAATACATCCACTCATCAAGTTTCCTCAATATGCAGACTTCACTGATCTAAAACAACAGTTTGAACAGTGCAAGTTGTTAAAAGTAACTTGCATGAATTATTGTGATGTTGATTTCAAAAAGAAGGCTTACCGTATATACTCGTATATAATCCGAGTCCAAATACAAACAACAGAGACCCTGATCTGCCATCGCATAATGCGCTGGCAGATCAGGGTCTATGTTGTTTGTTCTACTGATTAGTCCTTACAAACTGCATAGACCAAGATCTGCCAGCGCATTGCGGCGGCAGATCTGGGTCTATGCAGTTGCAGTTGGTAATGTACTATACGCGAGTATATATGGTAAATATTATATTTCATACCCTAATAGAGAAAAGCGACTACAAAATTGAACTAACAAGAATGGAAGCTTTAAATAGTAACAAAGTATGAAAAGTAGGTCCAAGTGATTAACTTGTCTGTATAGATGTCTCAGACTATGCAGACATTGGGCTTCCTGAATGAATTGCAGGTCACACCAAAATATAGACAAGCATATGGCACATGAAATGTAGAACCTAGTGATGGTGCAGTTGTATTCATTGTGAAGTGCGAGCGTATTACAATATAACGGCACTGTGTTCAAACTTGACACAGTCACAGGGCATATGAAGTCACTGGAAGCTTCAGTTATGAAACATAGTTATGGACCCTGGTAATGGTACAGCTGTATTCCCTTAGAAAGTGGGGGTGGAACATTACAATATATCAGCACTCTTTTCAAACCTTGCACGGTCACAGGGGCATGAAAAGTCACTGCAAGTTGAAGTTTTGAAAACATAGTCTTATGAAAGAATTTCCTACAAATTATTCAACATGGTCAAAGGCATATGAACTATGGGTTACTGTCACCTACTTTGTGTATAGAAGAAAATTATTTCTTTGGGTAGATACACATGCATTTTTGCAAAGTGACAACAGGCACAAACCAACTGTATGCAGAAAAATCTATATATGTAAAAACTGAATTTTTAAATGAATCACACCTTAACTTGGGATGTTTGGGAATGCATTCATCTTGCAGAGCATTCATTGCATAGTAGTTACAGCTTGGTAAAATTGTAGAGATTTGTTTTTGAAAGCCAAAACATATCTCCACCATGACAATGTCATTCTGTTATATGGGTACTATATAGATAGAAAGCAAAAATCTAACAAGGTGAATTACAGGGAATATTGTTAGTAGTGTGGCATACAAAATTCCCTGATTTTGAAGGTCAAAGGTCAACATTTTGTGCCTAGAAGTGAAGTATGTGACCGGTATTTCTGGTATCATAGGACCAAACCCGATCTAATTTTGGTTTTAGTGACCTTAAACAGATTTCAAAGTTCAATAGTTGATATTTCATGCAAAGGAGTGGATGTTCACTTGTGGATAAGGTATCTTGGAAACTATTTCTAATGATAGATGGTAGTACCTTTAAATGTTAACAGCAGTATCAAGGGAAGCAATACTAGCTACAGTGAAACCTGTAGACAAAGGACATGGGACCACTCAAATTTGATATCCTTTTTAGGCATTGGTAGTTTATATAGAGGTTTTAAAATATCAGATATAAAACATGGGACTCAGAAATGTTTTTCCTTTAAGAGCAAGTGTTTTATGAAGGTGTCTGCAAGGACAAGTCTAACTGTAAGTAGGTGGAAGAATTATCATATCTTGCTTACATGCTACTAGTTCTTCCTCAACAATGCATATATCGCTGTTGCATACAGAATCTTAGACCAAAAAGCAAAAAAAAAAATAAAACAGAAATAAGATTTGTGTTTTTATATCGTTTATGCAGAACCCCAAAGGTCTAAGTTGAAAATAATATCCAAAAATGTAAAAAAAGTGAAAAACTGCTATAACATGAAATCTAATAAGTCATCTACATATGAATATCAACATGCATACCAAATTCATTTGTGTGCATCAAATGTTTTTTTCTAAATTGAGCTAAAATGTTTGGTTAAAAAAAAAAAGTCAAATCCAAAATGTTACAAAATGTGTACAAATTGGAAAAACTGCGGTGATGGCCTGAAAACCTGTTATCTACATACATGTATTATTACAAAAATATGCTTACTAAATTTTATTTGTCTACCATAAGTGATTGCTGGTTAACCATACCAGCAAGTTTTTTTCTTAAAGAAAAGATGTCTCCAATTTTTAAACAGGTGTACAAGATGAAAACTTAAGGACAGAGTCATCAGAACCTAAATAGGTCTTACACCCTACTCAATGTAACTAAATATCTGACTTGGCCTGGTTTAACTAAAATAGGGGGTTTTTTTGTTTTTTTTTAGATACCTTGCTTACAATGCAAAAGCAAATAAGGTTTTGGTCAAAAGGTTAAAAAAAATAGTTTTAAAAAATCGAACAAATTGCTATAATGGCTTGAAAATCTAATAAGGTCATGTACATATTATGCCTACTAAATTCCATGTCTTTACCTCAAGTGATTTATGCTTAATCTTCATTACAAGGTTTATGTTAAAAATATTCAAAGTCCCAAAAGTTTATAAATGTTAAAAGATGAAAAATTACTAGAAAGGGCATGAAAGTCTAATCAGGTTATTTCAATATAATATAAATAAGCTTATCAAATTCCATTTGTCAACCTCAAGTGATTTTTCTTAACCTTGCTTACAAAGTTTTTGCAAAAATGTCTGAGACAAAAAAGTAAAAAATGTATACAATAGTTCAAAATAAGGTCAGTTACCAGAACCAAATCAGGTCTTGGAATCCACTCAAGATATATAAATATCCAGTCTGGTCTTGTCTGACTTGTTGTTTTAGATAGCTTGCTTACCAGTTATAACGTGACAGCCAGAGTGATGGATGGAAAGCCCAAAACCAATATGTCTCTATCCTTGGGAGACCTAAATATGAGTGCAAAATATAAAATGGTTTGGTACATATTATACTGAAACATAAATATTTCAACCCTACAATTAACTACTGTTGATGCCATTGCTGTATGAGTAACAACTGTGTATTGCATCTGCTAGAGCAAGAGAGATAAATACAGGATTTACTCTCTCTTAATTAACTACCAGTATGTGAACAGAATTAAATTGTTCCAAACATCCCCCCAATAAAACCAGTGTTTCTGGAAAGATTCTGGAGTAAAACAACTTCCTTGCAAATAGCCACATAAAAGAATGTTCATTTTTTCTTCTTAGAAAGGGTTTTCATGGGGCCAAACAGCTGTGAGGTTCCCATTACTACTCACAGTAAAAAATGTATACTTCAACTATAATATGGTCAAAGGTGGTCCACTCCCTTTATCTTATTCTTCTTACCAATAAGTATGTCCAAACTGAAAATCAAGTTTTATGTGCGACCAGCTTTTTCTTATAACCCATTTGAAGATCAGCTCCTGTTGTCTTAACTGTACTTGCTCTACTGTTTATGTAATTATACAAACCATGATGCTTCACTGGGAATGTAGAGCACGTAGGTTATGGTGCACCTGAAATACCTCCATGTTATTTAGGCCCTAAGGATCTACCATATAACTTGAATATGCATGTGCAATTAATATCACACATGGTAATAATTTTTCATTGATGTATGAATTACTTTTTATTGTCTAATTAGGTAATTAAAGAAGATTTAGTAAAGTTAAAGTTCTTTCATAGACCAAATGGCAGTGTTCTCCCGAGGGCTTTTTACCGTAGCAGGCCCACTATGCTATCGTTTCAAACTCCGAAAACCCCGACGCTTTAGAACCAGCCGCTACGCTATGCTCTTGTGCAGCTACGCTTTGATGTTTCCCACTACCCTTATAAAAATTAATATGTTAAACAAACATCCTGTCACCTAATTCAAAGCCCCACTCAAATGACACCTGTTCTTACCTCTTCTGGGTTATTTTATTAAGATAATCCAGGATAATTGCTCACTCACCTAACCATTATCCATTTTACCTGGCTTGCATGACCGCCGGCGCGACCTTTGGTGAGGGTTTTTTCTGCACCTAGTCACGTGATTGGCCAGCAACAATGGAGTCTACTGGTAGTGAGTTATATATGTCAGTTGTTTTCATTAACAGCCAAAGCAGTTACACCGATTAAATTAAAAATGATTATGAAAAATGAACACACCACCTTCCAAGAAACGAAAAATTACCCAGCGCTAGCCCCATGTTGGCCTGGTTACGACAATCAGAAATAAGCATCACGAATAGTGGCAGTGATTCTGATTCCGATAGCACCAGCATGATTTCCAAAAAGAATGATATCAAGAAACGAAGGACAGGATTTAAAAATGAATGGAAGACGTTATTCCCTTGGGTGGAAATTGCTGGATCAGATGGTAAGTTTTCCATATTGCTAACTTAAGTGAGTGCTGCCCTATTAATTTTTCTTTTCTGTCTATCCAAGTAGTAAACGGAACAATTTTTATCTTCCAGTTTTACCTCTTTTGAAAAGATATAAATAAAAAGTATTCCTTTATAAATATAACTAAAATAATTTCATCCATATTCTTACTTATTATTCAGTGAAGTCATGACTTCAAAAGTTTATTCCACCCGGTCTATATCAAATTCTTGAAAATAAGACTATGTAATTACATATATATTTTGCAGGTATGCTGTGTAAATTGTGCCGGAAGAATTTTTCCATGGTAATTAACTTAATTAGGATTCAGGTATATTTGTCTCTTTTTTGTACATCCATTAATAAATTTTATGTTCCATTTTTTTTCAGATTGTGAAAGGTCATTTTCCTCAACGAATAGAATTAACAGTGTTTTAAGGAACAGGTTGTCACAGAGGGTACTGAACTACCTGATGACAATCAGTACTGAAGGACAACCCTTAAAAGACTTTAATTGTGATGTTGCAGTCAGTTTATATGGTGAAATGAAGAAAAGACGAATATCATTTATTTAAATTAAGAAATAAATGAGATTTGCATTGTTGTTACTGTTATAACCTAGGTAAATAAAAAAATACTATGTAAATATATGCACTTCTTTTTATTTCACTGATATTAATTTGTTTCACTTTTATGACGTTAACGCGCGCTTTGTAAAACATTTTATTACCCAAACACGCGTACCCCGATGCTATCGAAAATTTCTGGGGAGATCACTGAATGGTCTCCACAAGTGTTAACTGTTGACATGATATTTACAAACAGGACTACTGTAGTGTTAAGCTGATTTCAAGTGAAGGGATGTGTACTTTTTATGGAAAATGAGCCATTATTTTCAAAAAGTATATATACAATACATCAATGTATAAAAATATGAAAAAAAGAAGTTATCTCCCTTCAATAGATGTTCTTCTCTGCTAAAATGTGTGGAAATTTAGCACCATACAGTACATAAAATAATTATGGTCACAGATCCTTAAATTTCCCTCACTGAGGCAACATTGGATTGAATACAGGTCCACAAAAAAGATTGACTGAAATTAGATTGCAGAATGGTTAAGATGTCATAAACCCAAATGAAATGCTTATCACATAAGAATGCTAAAAGTAATTCATCATAGTTTATTAAAATAAAATAATGAGAATTGTTCTTCACTTAAGAACTATTACATAATGAACTTCAATTAATTTATATCTTCTGATTACAACACATAATGCATATTATAAAATGCAAGAATGAAGGTATTAATATTTAAAGTGTTATCAATACATACTTTTCTATTATAGCTTATCATTCTTTGTGTGAAAATCAAGAAAATACTAGGAATAAACTTTAACTAAATATCCCAGTATAACTGGGTTAAATCTATATTTGGGTGGGGGTAATTGTTTGGTGGTAAAGTGCTGCCCATTCGTGGACACTGATTAAAACTTATAAATCTGCAAATGAAATTAAGGAAAAATGAATATATTTTAAGTGCTTTCATTTGGGAAAGACAGGAAAGCTTCTCTGGAACAAAAACATAACAAATTCACAGTATAATATTGGTAAGGGGTATAAAAAGGTACCATTTAGCCAAGTCTTGAGCTCGTGTAATTATCAGAATATAGCACATAGTTTGAAGATATAGCCATTGTTGCTCTCAGCCTAGTCACTAAATTGCTCAATCCATTTATAATATATGTAAAATTGTCCAAAAGTTTGTAAATCCATCTACATAGTATTGTCTTCACCCGTTTTGATGCAGTGTCATAAACTCCCAGTTCTCGGAGAATGCATCTCTCAATATTACATCATGAGCACAACATTTGTTTACACAAGGCCTAATCAACAGGAGGTCATACAGAGAACAAAAATTTGTCAAAAAGCCTAACATTATCAGTTGCGAATTGAAACAAAGATACATACCATGAAAAAAACTCCATTTCACTAAATTTCTTTTTCCAATCAGTAAGTCCTCATGAAAATTCTTACTAGCTATTCTGACAGGGAAAAATCAACTTCCCACCATAATAAACATCCAGTCAGCTGCACTGCATATGATAGAAACATGACACACAGTGGATAAATCCATCACTATCACTGTCTAGAATGACGTGCAAAGTTACAAAGTTTCATGTAGAGCGGTCATTACCGATTTTCTGAGGTGGTTCCTTGTTATTAAAATTTATGGATATTTACTAGAAACCCATACTTTAATGATATATTTCATAATTAAATCAGCATCCTCTACATTTTTTTCTGATTTATATCAAAGTATTTAGATTCTGTATCCAATGACAAGCAGTTTTACTTCAATAATAAATTTTCAATCAATATCCTTTAAGAGAATCTTGATATTTAACTCATTTTGACCTATATAATTTTCTTAACTTGTAGATAATGGTAAGAATGATAATAAATTGAAATTAAAACCTTCTTCTGTAACTTTCTTTATGTCTTTTGTCCCTCATTATTTACACTTCTAGAGAAATGAGTTATAAATATGCAAGACAGTTTTGAAGTACCAAAATGGTACATTCATGGATTGATGTTCTGCATATCCACATTGCCAATTATTTTGTTTTAAAAAAAGGGCATAAATCTAATATTTTGTACTTACAAGTAAACAATTACCATCCCATTTTGATTCTTTCAGCTTTTGAGACAAAATCTCATTCAAAAACCAAAATTATGATAAATATAAGAAAAGCTTTATGAATGCAAAATTAAGTTTCTTTATGTAATTTTTCCTATAAACTTGCGTTTTCTATGTGCTACTGATGTTGCACTGCAATATATTTGTTTCACTGGTGCTTATGAACAACAGTGTCACAAATAGACATAGACTTCTGTGAAGTGCGTCAAAACAAGTGATGTAATACACAAACTTTCCAACAATGGGTCGTCTGGTCGAAAGCATACTGTTACGACTCTATGGTCTAAGAAAAATGTAACAGAAAGAAAGTGAAACCAACAAATCAAGTAAAAATCAACAAGCAATTTATTACTAGATAATTAAAATGAAAAATCAAAAAGTCACTTACAGTAATGTGTTTTGAAATCCTAATAATCCAATAAGAATGATTGTTCTAATCACAAGTCCTAAATATAGAATGTTCCGAATTCACGGCTGTGTCCTTGAATGTTACTATGTGCCAATGGTCTCCAAAGTCCTGATGTACTAGAAATCTTGATGTGTTGATGTCAAAATGAAGTATTCCAAAATCTCTGAATAAGTTCTCATAAATTCCAAAATCATCAATTAAAAATCCAAAATCCAAAAGTTTATGAGCACTGTTATAATCCAATGAATATTAAAAATAATTCCTCTCTTAGAATTTGGAATGAATTTTCACAACTGTAATAGCTCTTTACAAGACTGATGGTAATGTCAAAACTGAATAAATGTCCACCAAACATGGCATATATAAAGATTGGTCACATGACAGAATGTTCTAGAACATGAGTCATCTTAATGGAATTTTTACTTGTAAACAAAAATCAACCTTGACCTTCAAATTAAGAAAACATATTGATCAAAACAACCTAATTCAAGGACACTAGTTAAACATGTTTTTCCTGATAAACATTAAGATCCAAGCAAACATCAAAGTGAAGAAACATTTATAATTTCCTAAAATATTTATAATATTATATAAACATCATACATAACACCTCCCCTCATAAAGAAAAAGAAAGATTTATATAATAAAGCTTTCTTTTGAATATACATCTAATACTACAATAACCAAAATTACATAAGAACAAGTTTTATGATTCTGGACTTAATTACATCAAGCAATATTACATTTCTAGGCACGTGAGAGTGCATCTGCAATCACATTGTCTTTTCCTCTGATGTGTTTGATGTCAATGTTATATTCCTGCAATATCAAACTCCATCTCAACAATCTCCGATTTTATCTTTCATTTTGTTGATGAAAGTAAGGGGATTGTGATCACTGTACACAATAATTGGAGAAAGAGCTGAGGTAACATACACTTCAAAATGCTGTAAAGCCAATATCAAAGCCAAACATTCCTTCTCAATTGTGGAATAATTTATCTGGTGCTTGTTTAGTTTTTTAGAAAACTAACACACAGGGTGATCCACACCACTTTTGTTTTCCTGAATCAATACTCCTCCAACCCCTACATCACTTGCATCAACAGATAATTTAAATGATTGGCTGAATTTGGTGCAGAAAGAACTGGTGCATTCTTAAGCAAGGCCTTTAACTTGTCAAAAGATTCCTGACACTTGTCAGACCAATGAAATTTGGTTTTCTTACTCAATAAACTTGTCAAAGGTTCAGCAATTTTGGAAAAATTGGAACAAAATTTCCGATAATATCCAGCCATACCTAGAAATCACATCAGTTGCTTTTTACAAATTGGAACTTGAAATTCAGAGATAGCTTTGACCTTAGCTTCTATAGGTTTAACTTGACCTTGTCCCACAATATGTCCTAAAAATGTGACACAAGCATGGTAAAACTCACTGTTGCTCAAATTAATTGTCAGATTCGCATCACTGAGTCGATCGAAGAATTTTCGAATGGTTTCCAAATGATCTTCTCAGGTGTTGTTGTAGATAATGATGTCATCGATATAAGCGTCACAATTATCAAGACCAAATGTTATCATGTTCATCAGACGTTGAAACGTTGCAGGCGAATTTTTCATTCCAAACGGCATGACTTTATATTGATAAAGTCCATCTGGAGTTACAAATGCTGAAATTTCTTTTGCCCTTTCCATCAGTGGAATTTGCCAGAATCCTTTTAAAAGGTCAAACTTGGTGACATATTCCGCATTTCCAATTTTATCAATGCAATCGTCCATTCTTGGAATTGGAAATGAATCAGTTTTGGTGACACTGTTGACTTTTCTATAGTCAGTACACATACGGAATGTATTATCTGGCTTGGGAACAAGAATACATGGTGAACTCCAGTTACTTTTACTTGATTCTATGAAATCATTCTCCAGTAGATACTGAATTTCTTTCTTCAGATAGTTCTGTTTGAGAGGATTCATCCTATAAGGATGCTGTTTCACAGGCGCAGAATCTACAATGTCAACGTCATGATAAATTTTACTTGTTCGTGTTGGAACATCAGGAAACAAGTGCTCATAGTCATGTAATAGCTGTTTTAGTTCATTTCCTTCCTGTTGTTGTAGATGTGAAAGTTTCTGGTCTAGGTTGTTCAATATTTCTGAATTCCGAAGATTGGTTATACCAGAGTCACTATAGTCTGATTGTATTCCATCGTTGATATCTTCACTGTGTGGGACAGGTACAACTAAATTAACAGAATAATTAGCTGGGCTATCTCTGTCAAAATATTCCTTTAACATATTTATATGACAAAGTTGTTTCTGTTTCCGTCTCCCAGGAGTGTTAATGATATAATTTAAGTCATTTACTTTCTTTTCAACGGTATAAGGACCAAAAAATTTAGCCTGAAGAGGATTCTGAGGTATGGGAAAGAGAGCCAGAACTTTGTCACCAGGTTTAAAACTCCTTTCCTGTGAATTTCTGTCATACCTTAATTTCATTTTTGACTGGGTATTGTGAAGATTAGTTCTTGCTACTTCACAGGCCTTTGACAACTTGTATTTGAAATCAGAGACATAATCCAGAAGATTAATCTTTGAATCTTCATTTGAAAGAAGTTTCTCTTTCAATAATTTCAATGGTCCACGGACAGTATGACCAAAAACTAGTTCAAAGGGACTAAAACCCAACGACTCTTGAACTGATTCCCTAACAGCAAACAACAACAAATGAACACCCTCATTCCAATCCTTTTCTGTATCAAAGCAATATGATCGAATCATATTCTTCAAAGTTTGATGAAATCTTTCCAAAGCACCTTGACTTTCAGGGTGATAGGCAGAAGATTTAAACTGTTGGATGCCTAATTCATGCATAACTTGTTGGAAAATTCCAGACATAAAATTTGACCCTTGATCTGACTGGACAGATTTGGGAAGGCCAACAAGTGTAAAAAACTTCACCAAAGCTTTCACAATAGTTTTAGTTTTTATATTTCTCAGAGGAATTGCCTCTGGAAATCTTGTAGATGCACACATGATGGTCAACAAGTATTGGTTGCCTAACTTGGTTTTAGGTAAAGGACCAACACAGTCTACTATTATTCTACTAAATGGTTCATCAAATGCAGGAATAGGTTGCAGATGAGCCTTAGGTATCTTCTGATTGGGTTTTCCTACCATTTGACAAGTGTGACAAGATCTGCAGTATTTAGAAACATCACTTTTGAGTTTCGGCCAATAAAAATGATTCAAGATCTTGTGATAAGTCTTACGGACTCCTAAATGACCAGCCAAAGGAGTTTCATGGGCTAAATTAAGAATTTCCTGTCGATATGACTTAGGAACAACAATTTGATAGCTCACTGACCACTCGTCACCAGCGGGTACATCAGGTGGTCTCCATTTCCTCATAAGGACCCCATTTTTCACAAAGTAACACACTGGAACTTGTGTGGCTTCAGTTTCACTAATAGCCCTCTGAAACAAACAAGATATCTCGGGATCTTGCTCCTGTTCAACGACAAGGGATTGTCGTTTGTCATTCTGATTAGAACAATGAGAATGAGTTGCCAAAAGAGGATCACTGTGATCAATACCATTTGATTGATCAATACCTGAGGAAAAAGTGACCTCATCAAAAGACTGACCAATACATGTGTCAGCTAAAGGAATAATATCCTGATCAACATCACTCTCAAGAGCTCTTTTTGCCATAGCTCTAGTAACCGCACAAGCAGGGTACAAATCAGGGATTTCAGTTTCGACAGGATCAACTTTCTGATCCAAACAAGGCTTGTCAGTTACAAGTGGATTAACCACAACCTTATCTCCAGCTAGGTCATTGCCTAGTAATAAATGAACACCCTCTATGGGTAAAGAAGTCACTGCCCCAACAGTCACAGGTCCAGAAACTAAGTCTGATGCCAAATTTACACAATGAAGAGGAACATTTACAAAGCCGCACTCTACTCCCTGAACAAGAACACTTTCACTTGAAGAAGACTCCTCAGACAAAGGCAAAGTACCTGACAATAAAAGACTCTGAGAAGCTCTAGTGTCCCTTAATATTTTAATTGGGATAGGTTTGGCAGAATCACCAATAAGTGATATAGAACCTTCTGACATGAATGGTTCATAAGCCTCCAAAATAGAATCAGACTGGGGTTTGTTTGACCCAACAAATGTATTGCTTTCAATACAAGACCGTGACCTTGACCTCGTAGAAATAAGAGCATTTGGAAAAGCTCTGTCTTTACTCTGTTGCTTATTTTTCAACTTGAAGCAATCAGAAATAACGTGCCCTTTCGTTTTACAATAAGTGCACGTAGGAAGAGATAAGGATTTCTGATCAGTCTTATCAGATGTTTGATTCCTAACAGTTGTGCTGTTGTGAAATTTGGAGGTACTCGAATGAGATTGAAATGGTTTTTTTACCAGAAAACTGCTGAGAGGACGACTTATTTCCAAATGAAATTTTGTGAGTCAAGGAATAATCATCAGCCATACGAGCAGCATTTTCCAAAGTTTCCACTTTCTGCTCGTCAAGATAGGTTTTAACATCACTATGGATGCACCTCTTGAACTCTTCAATTAATACGAGCTGTCTGAGGTTATCATAACCTTGATCAACTTTCTTGGCTGAGCACCACCTATCAAATAGTTGTTCTTTATCCCTTGCAAATTCGACATGAGTTTGTCCAGTTTCTTTTCTACAATTCCTAAACCTTTGTCGATATGCCTCTGGTACCAACTCATAAGCTTTCAAGATGTACTCCTTAACCACATCATAATCAGTGCTTTGTTGTACTGACAGTGAAGTGTATACTTCACGAGCTTTGCCAATAAGTACACTTTGTAATAACAAAGTCCAATGCTCTCTGGGCCATTTCAAGTTTTCAGCTATTTTCTCGAAATGAAGAAAGTATTTATCTACTTCTTTTTCCTGAAAAGGGGGTACTAACCTAATATATCTAGTAACATCAAAACCTGGAGGAGTGGAGTGTGCTCTGTTTGCCAGTTCTAATTCTCTTAACTTAAATTGCATTTCCCTTTCTTCTCTTTGCATCAGCATCTGTATTTGTCTATTTTCTTTGTCTCTCTCTCTCTCTCCATCTGCATTTGCCTCTCTTCTTTCTCTCTCTCCATCTGCATTTGCCTCTCTTCTTTCTCTCTCTCCATGTGCCTCTCTTCTTTTTCTCTCTCCATCTGCCTCTCTTCTTTTTCTCTCTCTCTCTGAATCTGAAGCTTTGCTAACTCTAAATCCATCTGGTTCTTTAACTCTAATTCCCTTAATTTCCTGTCAGAACCAGATACAGGCTTTCTCTTCGAACTTAAAGCACTATTTTCAAAAATTCCCTTTCCTACTAAATACTGAATCAAAATAATCTTTATCTCCTGTTTTGTCAATGATACCTTTGCCTCAGATAGACTGTATTTTCTGGCAAGCTCGAGCAACTCATCCTTTCTCATGCACTCTAACCCCTCCTGGGTAGGTTTTGAAATGAAATTCTGAACATTAGATGCCATTGTAAATGCTTGTTGGTTTCACACAAAACAAATTTCTCTATTTAAAAATCTTTGCCAAAGACAAAAAAAATTCAGAGACAAAATCAATATGAATTTCAAAGATAACTTTAATATCTCTAATATGCTTTAAAGAAATTCAGATCCCAGAAGACGAGCCCCCAATTTCTGTTACGACTCTATGGTCTAAGAAAAATGTAACAGAAAGAAAGTGAAACCAACAAATCAAGTAAAAATCAACAAGCAATTTATTACTAGATAATTAAAATGAAAAATCAAAAAGTCACTTACAGTAATGTGTTTTGAAATCCTAATAATCCAATAAGAATGATTGTTCTAATCACAAGTCCTAAATATAGAATGTTCCGAATTCACGGCTGTGTCCTTGAATGTTACTATGTGCCAATGGTCTCCAAAGTCCTGATGTACTAGAAATCTTGATGTGTTGATGTCAAAATGAAGTATTCCAAAATCTCTGAATAAGTTCTCATAAATTCCAAAATCATCAATTAAAAATCCAAAATCCAAAAGTTTATGAGCACTGTTATAATCCAATGAATATTAAAAATAATTCCTCTCTTAGAATTTGGAATGAATTTTCACAACTGTAATAGCTCTTTACAAGACTGATGGTAATGTCAAAACTGAATAAATGTCCACCAAACATGGCATATATAAAGATTGGTCACATGACAGAATGTTCTAGAACATGAGTCATCTTAATGGAATTTTTACTTGTAAACAAAAATCAACCTTGACCTTCAAATTGAGAAAACATATTGATCAAAACAACCTAATTCAAGGACACTAGTTAAACATGTTTTTCCTGATAAACATTAAGATCCAAGCAAACATCAAAGTGAAGAAACATTTATAATTTCCTAAAATATTTATAATATTATATAAACATCATACATAACACATACCAAGAAGACTGTTAGGGAATTTGTTATGCATACTTTGCTAAAATAACTAATGCTTGAAAAGTAATGAGAGGTATCATTACGAAAGGAGTATAGTTCTGAAAAAGTGAAAGTAAGTGCTTAAGTGCGTCAAAACCGAGGAGTCCAGAATATAATTTGACAAGCAAATTGTTTACAAATGAAGTCACATAAGATGCTGCCAACTTTAAACCGATGGTCCACTAAGAGCATTTTATGTATTAAATTAATGCTTAGTTTTCATAATTTGAAAAAATGGGCAATCTAAATGAAATTTTTGCCAAGACTGTATGAAGACACGTGTGCTCCAAACGTCTTTCATAGTACCAAAGACCACCATAAGATGTAAATCAGCCTGCCACCATTTTAAAATAGTAGATTTGCTTATACCGGGCCCATGTATGACCTCAGATCACAATTATTTTTCCTATATAATCCCTACATTTGTTTCTCAGTACTGAACTTTCCAGTGTGTCCAAATCCTAATAAATCATATGTTAATCTAAAATATCTTCAAAGATGAACTCATGGCAAAGTTCTTGTCATAGGTTAACTGGCATTCTTTTGAGAGGCTGGACTGTAAACAAAACAACATGCAATGGGTCACAGATTTCACTTTCAGACCAGCAACACTGCCTCATTACTCACTGTGCACTGTTGCCAAAAGACACACAGAGAACCACACTATAAAATACTCATATTCTAAAGAATAAACAATTTCCTTTAAATCAATACCAAGAATGCCTAAATCAAACGCATGCATCACCACCAAAATGAGAGCAAAAAATGCTCTAAATATAGACTGGGACTACATTCCATATGTGTGGTAGCTACATACAGGCCTGGAACCAGGCTACTTCTACTGTCAGAAAGAGACTCGGAAGTGAACGTATTGGTACTTCCCGAATTTGTAAGGTTTTGGCAGATGAATGTCCGGCTACAAACGAAGAATAGATCCTCATAATGAAATACAAAGGTTGCAAATAACATTTCACGATGTTTCAATCATCAATGAAAAATATCTGCACTTTTAATTTTTTATGTAATTCTTGGAAATTTTGAAGAAAAAAAATATTTAAAAAATGTAGTAATCATTCAGTTTCTATAGCCTCAAACTACTATTAAATGGACCCCGTTCCATTATGAATCATACACCACCTCCTGTCTTCAAAAGTATTTACCTGGTACAGTTACTATCTAGCTGAGGATTATTTAATCCCTTTAAACCTTACAAATTTCGAACCAAACCTCGAGTCTGCATTATTTTGAAATGTGTAGCATATAATTCAAAAAAAAATTGTGAAGTCTATATTATACTTACATTACATTTGTATGATTCAGTTAATTTTTATCACTGTAGTTTCGTACCCTTTATTTTAATTTTACTCATTATATCGGTTAGTATCTTGCACGTTGTATACAGTATAAATGTACCGACTTTTATTTTTACCTTCGCGAGGATCCGCGTCCCACCCATGCACCACACGACGTGTTTTGGCGGCTGTCTTTGTACTATAAATAGCATTTCTTTAACATTGTACTCGCTCGGGCCCGGCAAGGGAGACACGAAGCGGAACGGAAGAAACGCCAGGATCGTAAGAGGTCAAATTCTGCCCAGTTAACTAAGTCGGGCTGTCCCTAATACCAATAAAGTGTTAGCCACTTGTTCAATTGTGACAATACTTCAAGTTACAAAGAATTTTTTTATTTAACGCGCTGAGTCCTGATTTGTCAAAATTTTGTGTACAAAGTGTACATATTATTTTCCAAAAACAATGCCAATCTTTGAGTAAGAATTACTCGTATCAGTTTCGTATCACGCACACTACAATTTTGAGTTATAATTTTTAGACGGTGGTTCGAAATTGATCAAATTTGCGTTTTTTTAAAAAAGTATAATCAAAAGGGGTTTTCGAAAAATGCCAAATTGAAAACCCCATTGATTCAGGCAAATTTTAGCCCTTAAAAGGACTGTTTTCAGCATTCTTCATACAGCAGCCCCGGGTGGTCTTCTTCCCGTCTGCTGTATACCTCCAACCGCTGTGCCTTGCTGGATATGTGTTGGTCCCCGGTGGTGGTAGGTGGCGGGGTAACCACTCCCGCTCCTTTCCAGCTACGCCTTGGCTTCCACTTCCAGCTCTGGATTTCAGGTGGGCGCCGCCCCTGTCTGGGTTGTTGTTGTTGTTATTGTTGTTATTGATGGGGGGTTAGGTTGGCTGCAGAACAAAGCAGGCCGCCGTAATTAGATGGTCCCCTGACTTCCGTGCCTACGTAGTAGAGTAATCCTATCTGACGGGGTCACTGCACAGCCCCCCACCCTCCTCATCTCACGCAGCTGCATGGAAGACTTGTCTTTCTGTGGAAAATCCTTCGTCTCTTGCAGCTGTACAGAACACTAGCTTCTCTGCGGAAAAATACTGGATATTCTGCGCTGTGCTGGTTAATTTACAACAGATGGTCCCCTGACTTTCTATGTAGTAGAGTGATCCTATCTTCTAACCAGCACGAGCAAACTAGACAAAGGCATGCGCCCCCCACAGCGGCTCCGGTCTCGATCTTCACCCTTCGAATGCTGACGCCTGGACCACCTGTGACCTGCCACGTTCCTGACAGAGCATGCTGTGCATGCATTGCATTTAAACCTGTTAACATTGAGGCTCTAATCCTATGTACAGGTAGAAAGTAAATGGTTACACACCCTCCTAAACATATCGCGCCTTCAATGAACCCCAGTCTTGGGGAAACCATGCAGCGATGGAGGGGTGTAACAAATTCACAGAGTGTGTTTTGCACACTTTGTACACCATTGTGTTATTAATAACACAGTTTGGTGAGTAATTAAATAGTGCGCCGTGCGCATATTAATGAGACGTACATGACGGAATCGTCGCACACGTCTATAATCCAACTTCAGTCAGACATTGTACTCGCTCAGACGTACATGACGAGATTCGTCGCACACGTCTATAATTCAAATTCAGTCAGGCATTGTACTCGCTCAGACGTACATGACGAGATTCGTCGCACACGTCTATAATTCAAATTCAGTCAGAATTGTACTCGCCTTTTCCTCGCACATGACCAAATTGGTCGCACGCGAGTTTAATCCAAATAAGTATTGTACTCGCCGTTAACAACTTTATTTTTCCTAATTAAAAAAGTTTGCGCAGACGGAACAAGGTTTGGTTCGAAATTTGTAAGGTTTAAAGGGATTAAATAATCATCAGCTATAACGTGACAGCCAGAGTGATGGACCCGATAGATATTAACTGTGTCAGGAAAATATCAAGTCAAGTTGACCATCAACGTGAATTTTAACGCTTGCATTATAATATTGTGATAAACTATTAAAATCGCCATAGAATGTGTTCAACTATATCTACTTAATTTATTCATCGTTGAAAAATGTTTATAAACTCTATAAATCCCTTGCGATCTAACGTTTTTCTGATCATGTCAAAATTTGTCTATTTCCGAAAGTTCCTCCATGGTTCGTGACCCTAAAATAAAGGCCACGTGATGTAAGATTGGAATGTGACAATTAGGCCAACGTGTGGAAATAGATCGTTTATAATGTCTCTGTATTTTCATTAATTGCATTTGTAATATTATATATATATATATATATTACATTCCTTTATATATTAATATATATATATATATTACATTCCTTTCGTTTGCATATTCACTGCAATAAAACACATATCCGTCCAGCGGCCAGTTGTCGTTGAACTCCTTCAATCGTGCGCCATGTTTCTCGCGATCTAACGTGCTTGTTGCGAGACACTGACGTCACCAGCGTTCTTAAAGAGCGACAGAATTTAATTATATAGTAAAAGCAAACAAAATGAGATTCAATGAGGTAATTTGATGTAATTTTAAAAATCATAATGAAAATCTGTTTTCCTCTAATGCCTTTTTTGTGTCATTCATTTTGGCCTTGAATTTTCTATTATATGCTAAAGATAGCGCAGCCGATCACATGTTGGCTTTGTTTACATATTTTGAACAGGATAATCCACATTGGGAGTTTCTACAACTGGATAGCCAATGTAAATATTTGGTTTTAATCATGTGGGGTTCATAAACAACGTAAGAAAAATTTACACTCGAAATGTATATGCACTACGGACTTTTTCGTTTCAGTATTATTTCATAATAAACATATATTTTACATCAAAAGACATTGAATCTATTATAATAAAATGTGTATCCATTTACCAGTCTATTTTTAAATTTCTCTGTCTCTGTATGTCTGTCTGTCTCTCGCTCAGTGTATTGAGCCATGTATCTATATGGTAAAGCACAAGCAAGCAGTAATGTAAGTGCACAAACTGCATATAGAATTAACGGAAAAAAAAATTATTCATTTTTAAATGTAATTTTTTTTATGTCAAAAACACGGAGAGGCTAGAAACTAATAATATTCATACCTTGGTCTAACTGGCACGGTTCGGTCATATGCGACGTGACCATTTAGTGAATTTGTCACGAACCATTGATGTCTCTTCCGGAAATAAGTAAACATACACACGTTCGGAAAAACGGTAATTATTAACTAATGTACATGAATGCCAAAAAAATTTGCACGCTGATTAAATGAAGTAGATATAGTTGAATACTTTTTATGGTTTATTTGAATAGATTATCATAATATTATAACGAACGCGTTAAAATTCACGTTAAGTCCACGAAAGGTGGTTACTCGAGGCTAGGGGTGAAACGATACACCTCTGCCACGCATCGATACGATTCTCGATACACGCCTAGGCTACGATACATTATCGATACACATATAAACTTTTTGATGGTCTTTTCATCTTTAGAATGTCTGTCGATGGTAGGGTGGTGCCATTTTTTTATGTGTTGACATATTGGGTATATTTCCAATATGCAGATTACAAACAAACATAGACTTATCATCTGTTCATATGCCATTCTCATCCTTGACAAGATTTTTTTTAAAAAAAATGCTTCTAAACAGACTAGCCGTTAGTGACTTTTATTCACCCTTTTAGGCCATTTCAGGCTGCTCCATTCGATCGTATGCATGACTCATCCTGGTCACCACGCCCTTTGTTTTACATTGAATGAATGTTTTTAAAACATCTTATTGCCAGTTTCATGTCTTAAATTAAATTTTGAAGAGATTACGGTGTTATCTTCGATACAGAAGAAACAGTGCAATTTCCTTGTGCAAGGAAATTCTTATCTGGAACAAGTCTGAGTGGTGTGGAAGCGGAGATGACTAATAGCCAAATCCTTCACATTGTACTTCCTGCAGATGCAAATCAACTGCCGCGGCCACATACATTTGTTTCCGTCAGTGAAAAAGGAAATTATTGACAACACCCACTAACTTTCAACAAATTGACGAGGTGGCTATAACTCGTGCGGTTTTGAATATGTCCCCTTGCCAATTCTGTGCTTTATTTTTTTTTTTTTTTTATCCCATCGGCAGGTTTGGTCGCTGATTACATATATCAACGTAAAAGGAGATATTCCAAACTTCTTCCCCATGTACGATTTAAGTACTTTACACATATCATTTAATAGTCACTTTTGTGTGAAGTTTCTATGTTGCTTTGTATCTATTTGGATAGAGTTTGTATGCCAATATTTACGGTATGTCACGCAGTGAACACGCTACAGTTAGTTATGATTGGTGGTTATTGTTTTACCCTGGACTTGAACAAACAGTAACCACTAATCAGAACTGCATGTAACACTGCGTGACACACCGGATGTGTAGCATTCAATTCGATCCAAGTAGACAAGATGCGATGCAACAGATATATTTCGCGCAAAGTGGTTATTAAATGATCAGTAAAGTACTTTAATCATACATAGGGAAGAAATCTGCAATGTCTTATTTCCATTGATATATGTTATCAGGAGCTGAAGATGCAGACGAGATAAACTAATTAGCATGGAATTGGGGCGGGAGATGGGGGCAGATTTCGAACCACTTGAGTTAGTCACCTTGTGCTAATTTGTAGAAGGCGACTGGGTGTTGTCAATTGCTTTTATTTTTTACTGACAGAAATGAGTGCATGTACTTGCTACGGTTGTCTCAGATGAATTCTCAATATAAAGAATGAAGAGACAAATGACTAATAATTTATTCACGACTGCTGAAGATTAAAGTAACTTGCATAGAGCAAGTATCGTTTTGTATCGATTCTTCCCCTCTTGTATCGATATGGGTATCGATATAGAAAAAGTATCGATACATCGATATATCGATTAATCGTTTCACCCCTACTCGACGATAAACAAAGTACCCCCCCAAAAATATATAAACAAATGAAGCATTTTTTAATTATTTTATTTTCAAACTATTTCGGTAAAATTATCGTATTTAGCAATAAGCTGAACTTTGAAAAGATTATTTTCTTTTTCTTCAGGCTATGTCACAAAGATTTTTTCAACGATATACAATAATCCAATAAAGAATTCATACTGCATACTCTTCCATTGGATTTATTTTTTTCTAACATGATATAAGAAGTGCATGTTATAGAAACGAAGTTTTTACATTGCTTTTGTCGTCTGAGAAATCTCTGTCGTGGATGTCCTACTAATAAAAAGGTAAAAAGAAAACCCACATGTGAACAGCGGCCCTGACTTGAACAGCTAACACTCACGCCAGGGACACAAACTTGAGGCAAATATGGCATCAGTAAAATTGGCCATTTTCATTGTGTTTTTTCAATTTGAATTGTAGTACGTATTTGAATTTCATTTCATCGAATATTTCTTAATCAGCACTTACAGTCATTTAGTCGCCATACGAATAGCGGAGTGCAACTCAGGGAGCAGACGAAGCAAGGAACCAGATTAATAAGTTCTGGGCCATTCGGATCTACCTCGGTTATTTCTGCGAGAGAAAAATATGCGAATGAATCAGGAAACTATAGACTGGTCATTTATTATACGGTTGCTACATACGGACCGGGAACCATGCTAATCAAACTGATTGTTTGTCTCCTACACACACCGTACAGGTTTAGAAGCAAAATTAAAGAACTGTGGACCAGTCTATGATGGTGCAACCGCAGTCACATGATATATCTATTTTTAATGATACTAAATTTAACACGAAACGTCATCTTTAGGGATTGCACAACGCGAAAGAGGATTCATATTTAAAGAATCCGAACTTTGAAATCGACACCTTCTACTGGAGTGCAGGTAGGTAAATGTTGTTAGAAACCTAATAATGGAAACATAAAAATAGATATAATGACATGATCTAGACTTTATATTTTGGTATATTTATTATGTGCAGCATGATTTAAAAGCTCCAAGCAGTTTGTACTGCGGCTACGTGGATTTGATAATCGGTGTCAATTTATAGATGGGGAGTTAGTGTTGTCAATCGTTTTCCTTTTTAACTGGCAAAAACGAGTGCCTGTGGTTTATTGCTATGCGCGTCTCTCTGACTTGCTACACCGTATTTTGCCATGTTTGTTTCCTTAAAAAGATCTCCCGGAGGTCTGTTGTTGCATTTACAAAAATCGTGATAGTTGAATGAGTGGCGAAGCCAGAATTTATAATGTAGCGTTTTATTTATGTATTTATATATATATATATATATATATATATATATATATATATATATATATATATATATATATATATATATATATATATATATATATATATATATATTTACCACAAAATGAGGTATATCCGGTATTGACGCAGGAAAGAAAATTATCGTTTTTCTTATATACCAAACTTTCTCCTGAATCGAACCTTTGAAAATTGAACTCACTATTCAGTGCTCCACCCCCATCTCCATTTCGTTCTTTCATAGGCTGATCATATAAATATCGGCAACTTTAAGAGATCGGAAGGATTGGGATGACCTAATCGGTTGTAGCAAATTACATTTTTGACATTTTGTAAACTGTTTGACACTATCTGATCACAAAACAAGTCGGATTCAGCAATGCACCATAGTCCGAGTTTCCTCTGACCCTTCACACCCCATTTTTGATATTTGGACATTTATGTTGGGGTGTGGGTTTATATTTGTTGTAGCAACAGGCGTAGCCGCTAGAGGGCGCTGGCGATCAAGATTAACACTCTAGTCTGGTTCACTACTTCTTATGCTCCCTGCGTTGCACTCCGCTTCGCATAGGGTGCAAGGGACAGTTTTTATTCACAAATTTAATGCCGTGTCCACCTGCCTGATATACAAATTCATTTAAAAAATACACAAGTTAGGTCAAAAAGGTCCTAATTTTTGGATAGCTATAATACAACAAAAGATAAGATTATGATTCACTTGACCTGACAAGTCAATGGAAGTTCGTAGCATAAAAAGTGTATGCACCCCAACCCCCAATTTATACATGCATTTTTCACGTCCGAAAGCCATTTTTTACACAAAGTGATGCAAACACAAGCTCTTTCCATAGGTAATAATTTTGAAAAACATTGTGTACTAAACAGCTTGATGCAATTCAAAATAGTTGCCATCCAGGCAGTTTTTGAGATGAGATATTCTACTTGCCGTGAACCTATGTGTCTACTGCTATGGGTGGCTAGCTCTGCTTCCTAGCCGACTCTTGGTATTTCACTGTCAACATACTGTGAACTGACTATGGAAGGTGTACATGCCTAACATTAATTTGAAGAATAACACAAGCCCGAAACAACTAATTCATAAATATATCCATATCTTTAATTATTAAACAATAATAACTCAGAAAGTCACATCATGGCCTTAATTTAAGAAATTGAAAGGGGCCATTTTACGAAACTATCCCCTGCCACCATAGTGGAGTGCAATGCAGGTGTCATATGAAGCAGGGAACCAGACTACATCTAGTCTTGGTAAGATTCTTAAAACACTGGTATACATATTAAAATTTTCAAATTTAGTATAGGCGAATAAGAAGTAAAAGTTAAACCATTTCACAGAATTTGGAAGAAAAGAAAACAATTCATGTCATTTTTTGTGAATATCAATATGAATATTGTCATAATGAAGAACTGAAAATCGATCTATAGCATTTCACTATTTAAAAAACATAATCATAAATATTTCTTGAGAAGCAACTCCGTGCTAGTTCCTACTTTCTTCGATTCCACATTTTAAACACTTGCGTCTACTTCATGAACTGTGTAATATTGCTCAAAATAATGGTCAGAATTATTTTATTTTAGGTTATTGATTTCATTTTAAAGATATGAAAATTGACAAAAAATATCTTATCATAACTAAATTTTAAAATGGCAATTTACTAGATTGTGATTTCAGTTCAGTGTATGTATACACAAGAACACTGTCATTAATATGCACTATTGGTTTTAAGAGTAACAAGAATTTGCAAAAAGTGACGAAAGACCAATATTAAAAATAGTGGACAGTGCATGTGTTTGAATGCTTCCTGTGTATTTATTTCAAAAGATGTCATAAATATTGGTTAATTTTTTAATTCTGCACACTCAAATTATGCAGAAAACATTAAATTTTAAGAATACGTTTAACTTCAAAATGTGTATGATTCAAGAATATGGTATTTTATGCAAAAATTTTAGGGGGGCGCTTGGTAAAAAAGCACAAAAAGGCTCAATTCAGAAGTACCTGGAACTTAGAACAAGTCGATTTATTCTTAAAGCTGAATGTTCACAAAACATTTCTATACAGTGTATAACCATACATAGGAAATATGCAAATTTCAGCTTGAAATAACATGAGGTCAAGAATTTGCAAAAAGTGACCAATGACCATAATTAAAAATGGTGGACGGTGCATGTGTTTGAATGCTTCCTGTGAATTTGTTTCAAAAGATATCATAAAGATGGGTTCATTTTTGAATTTTGCACACTCAAATTATGCAGAAAACATTTCATTTTCATATATTCTATAATTCTGAAAAAATCATCCCCTGTTGTTAATTGTTTTCAAAGTAGTAAAGGGAAATAAGTTCATAGAGTTAAATTTCTCCCCCCCCCCAAAAAAAATTTCCATGTCTGAAAGATAATGCAGTTTCCATTTATTTGTTCTAGCTCACAAAGTGCTTATTTTTCTTGCTGTATATATAACTTCCGTAGGCGCACACAATTATGCATCACATAGCATAATGAGAAATCTTTTATTGTCACAGCTGAGGCTATTTGCATGGCTACCATGTACCTTAAATAGGAAAGACTATTCGCATGGCTGACATGTATATAATTGACGTAAAGCTATTCATACAATTGCTGCATACCTGATCTGCGAAATTTGCTCATATTTGCAAGTGATTACAATTAATTCCATATCTGCAAGTCATTGTTGTAAAAACTTGAACAATGCTACACTCCCTCACTTTCGGTAGAGATATAAATTGAGTAAATCTCATGGGTAAAAATCTCATGTAGAGTATTGTCACCCAATCGATGAACTTTTTCTGTCATGCACTCAGAAGAAACAAATTTTCTTTTTATTTTATGCTCAGATGGCTTGGCTAGCTAAAATGTATTAAGAGTTTAAAAGTAGCAGAATTCTTAGGTAATGTCCATTTACCGTTTATGTTCTGCAGTGTTTGCTGTATATTCACACAGTATATCTGTGTAACATAATTCTTTCTTAATTCAAGATAACAAAGCATACACTTAAAATGTACATTTGCACAGTAAATGTAACACAATTCTTTCTTAATTTGAGATAACAAAGCATATACTTAAAAAAAGGCACAGAGTGGGATTCGATCTTGGATCTTTTGCACCACAGATCGACATATTTCCACTTGACTAGTATAGTGATTGATATATTGGAAGACTGTATTTCTTTGCTTATGTTGTGGCTGGACTGTTAAAGTAAAATAGAATTATCAAAACTTTTTCTCTTGGGGAAAACCACTAATTAATGGACTTGCTTCTAATTGTTTGCACACCATATCATAGTTATTAAAATCCAAACTGTGAGACAGACACCAGTCTCAGTGTGAATATTGTTAGCAAAAGTGGGTACATGTCAGCAGTGCAAATAGTCCTTTAAAAATTTAGTACACAGCCTCTGTAAAATTTAGTTCACAGCCTCCATGCATATAGACACTATGGAACAATTTCCTTTTTATGTGGTGTTTTGTAGTCCGATAAATTAGCCCCCCAAACCTGTAATGGTATTGATTTGTACATGTTATGTTTAGCCGAGTTCACATCATTTGGAAACTTTTGGACTCGTCCCTAATGCATTTTCCGATTGCAGTGCAGATAGTCTTTACTGTTGAGGGCACATGACAGCCATGCGAATAGCCTTTCCAAAAGTTAGTACATGGTGGCCATGCAAATAGATACTTCATATTTTCACAAGTTAAAATATAAGGATATATTTTTCACATATGAAAGTATAGGAATGAAAAAAAAAAACAATGAAAATTATTTTGCCACCGATTTTCTATATTTTATACCTAAGTGTAAGGTAAGTAGCCATTATACTTTCAAAGTATGTTTGTAAATAAAAATATACAAAAATACTTTGAAAGTATAATGTAACTACCCGAGGAGAATCCATAAGGATGATGTAACAAAATTTTCTATATATGAACTGGCACATGGATATATTCCCCTTTTTCATATATATATATACACACACACACATTGTATATCGGTATAACTGTATAATGCCATTAAATGCTACTGTACTTTATATTCAGGTTTTTAAGGTAAAGGTCGTCATCCTGGTGTGTCAAGAAACAGCTTATATATCTGGGGATCAATCAGAAAGTGAATTTTTGTGGACACAAACAAACACTAGCAACCTGCAAGGATCAGAGAGCGATAAACCTTTCTCCATCAGGTTTCCATCTATAAAATCAAGGATAACACACACCATCACAGACCCTCATTCTGAAAGCCAGATGGCTGGTAACACAGAATCTGGCAGAATGTGTGAATCTCATGCCTCCAATATGACCAACCCCTATCAGGGAGAAATTGACTATTTAAGGCAAAATTTTAAGGGCCAATGTAAGGTCCTAAACTGGAGTGCTAGTTATGATACAATTAAACTGCATCCAGAGGAACTGGACATTGTTTTTAACTTCAAATTACCAAGTGAGTATACATCCAAAATGAAACACTATTTAAGTATTATATTGATTTTATTGCACAATTTGAGATTTAAATGGCACAATTTTGAAACATGTACTCAAATGCTGTATTTGCTCTGGAATTGAAATGGTACAGATTTTGTTTTATCATTGCAACATAATTTTTATCACTTTATTTTACTACTGGACTCGTGACAACCAATTATAATGTGATTTCACATTAGATACTCTACTGGTGTGTTTTAATGGACTGTCAGGATACAGCCTTGTTGTGTTTGAATGGACTGTCAGGATACAGCCTTGTTATCCCTCATTTATAACAAGGATCACTGTCATTGCTGTTTTGAACAGCATTATCAAGAGGGAGCACTGTAGTTTTTTTTGAGGAAAAAACCCACGTAAATAGGGTCAAGGCCTTTAAGGGTTTGACAGTGTTCCATGCAGAAGCTTAACCAGGAATAACTAAAGAGAAACAAAATATAAGGGGAGAGGAGCAGACTTCAGCCAAATATAAAGGATAATTATAATTTTAATTCACAAGAACCAAAGTACCTAAGCGTATAGCCACAAAAATTATTATGTTGCAGTATCAGTACCGTGAACAGTATATGATTGTTATAATGTGTTAAAAATGTTTTCAGGCAACTGCTGAAATACTCTGGGTGAATTAATTGTTGGCATAAAAATCTGTCTATTCATTTCACATGTGTTTTTTTATTCAAAAGATAAACTTTTCAAGATGTTTGGCTAGAAACCAGAGTGGAATATACCTTATATATGATTACATAAATGATGTCTAGTCCATAATACTTAAATTTTGACTATAATACTAAACACCAGGGTGGAATATGCCTTATATATGATTACATAAATGATGTCTAGTCCATAATGCTTTAATTTTGACTATAATACTAATATCCTGTATTTAGTTTGGAAGCTTTTGTAGTCATTAAAAACATTAAGCTGTCAAAAAAGCCAGTGCTGTAAAAAGGACTACACAGTAATTGTAATAATTTATAGTTGTCATGTAACCTTCATATGAAATAGTAATTAGTCACTGTTCTCTTATTGTTACAGAATTAACACATCTCCAAGTTCCAGAGATTTCTATCCGTTCCACCTGTATTCCTGAAGATTTGGTATTTGAACTTGTTGACTTTCTTAAGAAAGAATTTGAAAGTCTTCATGGTACTGACAGGCTGGAAATCCTGGTCAACAAGGGGTTGAGTTGGCTAAAAGACCAAGAAGTTGATCTTAAATCTCATCCTGGCAAAAATAAAAAATCAAGAAAACAAAAGAAAAGAGCACATCAAATAGAAAACGAAGGTCTTGATAAGTTACCTTCCATGAGGACAGCAGAGGACGTCATCAACAGAATAAAGTGGGATGAAAACCTTCCCAAGGACCAGTTTATAGTTGGTTACATTGATAGATTCAAGGGTCTAGTCGAAAAGTATTTCACAGCCTTTACCTGGGAAGATATTGCATCTGTAGATTATACAGATCTTGCCATTCCTAAGCACAGAATCCAGTATTTCAAGTATAAAGGGGAGAAAGTCTGGGACAAGAAAGAAAGATTTGATAATGTATTTGGCTCTCTTGGAAGCAATATCACTATTCTCGATGTTATTCAACATCATGAGCCACAGGATATTTCAAATGTGTCTCAACCACAAAGACATGACACCATGCCAGCCAGCATGGTGGATGATGGCACACATCCCACTTTCAACAACAATCTGAATCCAAATGGTAATCCTATTTCTACTTCTCAAGATTATCCAAGAGATGATTACAATTATAGCAGTGAGGAGGATTCCAGTGACAGTGATAGTGATGACAGCATTGAGGTTACAATCGGGGAACCAAGAAATGACATGCACTATTCTGCCAACTGTGATGATTATGATGAGGAACCTAACCGTGACACCTATTGGCAGGACAAAATGCGGCCAAATTATTTTCTAGCCTTAAGAGTCACTGATGAAAATGTACAACTGGGAGTGAGCAATATTCAGAATGCCATCACTGAACAAGAGCCTAGGTACGGTGAATGTTGCATTCCAAAAATCTGTCTCCACATAACTTTATGTACTGTTGGACTTGATACTGAAGAACAAGTTCAGAATGCTGTGACATGTATCCAGGATGCTAGGGATGAATTATTCAGCATCATCACAGTGGATAAAGTACTTAAAATTAAGGGTGTAGACAACTTCTTTAACAGAGTTATATATGGAAAAGTGGAGTACCCACCTGAATTCTCTGACTTTGTCCACCACCTGAAACTCTGTCTCAATGAGCACGGGGTCGAAGTACGCGATAATCATGATTTTGTTCCACACATGACAATTATGAAAGTATCTCGACCTGTTGCAAGGGCAACTGGGAGGAAGTATGTGGCCCCATGGTTGTACTCCAAATTTACAGACACATTTTTGGGACATCAAGCAATCAACAATATACACCTATGTCAGATGGGAGATGAAAGACAACCTGATAGTTTCTATATCACTGCAACATCCATAACTGCTTGAGTGATTAAGGACATAGGGTAGACAGTTTCATAACTGCTGGTCAACAGTGAGTTCTATGAAAGTTAGAAAATGAAGCTTTTTGTAATGAAATAGATGAAAAAATAGCCTGGATAGACTGAATGTTTTTCTTACATACCATAAGATTAAAAACAAATTCACAAAATAATCAGACATACCAAGTTTCGATCTCCATCCCACTCTCCTTTCCCCTGGAGTCAAGTACTTATTTGACATTAATTTTTGTATTTTCAATTGTTGGTCCATGGCTGCATCAGGCTAATATTTATCATAATTTTAAAAGGGACATTCAGAGGTTAGTTCATATTTTTTCTCCCATTCAAATACTAATAATGATTCATTCGAGAAAATGAAGCTTTTTTTTGCTGTTAATTGAAACCAATTAATACTAGCAATTTGCACTTGTTTTTTTTTTCTTCAGTTAATGTCTGTTTCATGTATGACTGACACTAATTAGGCTTGAAATATTTGAAATAAAGTTGAACACTCAAAAAGTACCTCATTCTTTTTGTAATAATTGTACTCCTCGCAGTTACCTGTAGTGTAGCCCGATAAATCAGCTCCCAAATATGTACTGATACTGATGGATGGTTTGGATCACCATCTATCAGTACAAGTACAGGTTTGGGGGCTAATTTATCAAACTAGCTATATTGTTGCTAATCATTATGTCCATGTGTTTGTATTATGTATTTGTTTGACTTTGTGTGCATGTGTGACAAAGCCAGTTATATCTAGCAATACAGAACCCAGCTGTACTTTTTGCACTTATCAAGACTATAAATGGTGTTTTGAAATTGATAAAGGGCAAAAACTTTCTCAAAAAAAGGCAACTAGAAGAAATTGTTAAAAAACAGACAATTATAGGAAACTTAATAAATGACATGGTAACAAAATATTTTCATTGCTTATAAAGCAGTGCTTCTAAATGAAAAGGCGCGTGTGATATTGACATAAAAAATGGTTGGATCTTTGTCAAATGGAAGGCAGAAGAAATTCTAGAAGAAATAATCTTCAGTTATGTATTACATGAAACAAATCTTGGTTTCATTTTGGTTTGGTGTTGTACAGCACAGCAATACATTTAGGTTATTTAGTGCAGAGGCAACTGGAGTCGAATGCCTTGCGTAAGGACACACCATGGTAGGATTTGGGTCATGAATCCAGTACACTAACCACTGAGCCACCAAAGTTCCTGTGAAACAAATCTAGCAGTAGTATAATACAAAATCAAGAAACTTTATCCCATATTCAGTATGTATGTATGTATGTATGTATGTCTGTATGTATGTATGTATGTATGTATGTATGTAGCATTTTATGGCATCTCAGCAAAATATTGGCTATGTGGTGCCAGCTAAAGGTAAAGTTCTAAAAAATGAAAAATTTAACAAGTGCTATAATGGCCTGAAAATCTAATTGGGTCATATACCCACGACCATTATAAAGTGTGCACAATTTTTGTCAAAAAAGTTCAAAATTGTGTATAAAAAAATTTAACAATTGCTATAATGGCCTGAAGATCTAATTGGGTCATATACCCATGACCATAACAAAGTGTGCAAAATTTTTGTCAAAAAAGTTCAAAATCGTATAAAAAGAAAAGAAAAAAAAAAATTGCTATAATGGCCTGAAAATCTTATTAGGTCATCTACCCATGACCATGGTACAGTGTGCACAATTTTATGGCTCTAAATCCAATAGTTTTTGTGCTTTTTGTTAAAATGGATTTGGGACAGACATATGGACTTGAGGATGTACAGCAGCAAGGCAATATGCTCCCTCTTCTATTGTAGTGGGGGCAAAATTGGTCGATTTGTTGCCAGTGTTTTGCTTCCATACATTGACATATGCTGCATATGTTCTGGCAAAACTTGTGGATAAAATCTGTTTAATATAGAAAATGCAATATCAGAATTTCTCAGATATTCTTTCTATATATCTGAATGGTAGATGTTTGGGAGCAGTTGCCACACACAACCATTTACCACATGACTTAATTATTCTAAATTCAATGAAGTATTTTTCATAGTTTCAGACACAACACGTACCTTGCATTACATATTAATATTTTTTTCTGCTAGTTTAAACTATGCTGCACAGGTCTAGAATAAGTAACAAGCATGCAGTAACTGGTTTCACACAGCAACTGATGCAGACATGCTATTTATATATAAAGTAACAATATTTTTTCCCCAAGAAAAAAACATTAACCATCTAAAGGTAATTGGAAAATACTAGGAACTTCAGTGATAGGAAGAGTTTGTCACTAAAGTGACAAAGGTCATGCACATGTTCTTGTGGTAGTAAAAATGCCCATACAATATCAAAACAATCTGTTAATAACTGTGACTAGTTTCACAGACAAAATATACCTTATTTATACTTGCATGCAAGTCAGATCCAACTGAAAAGTGCATAGACCCAGATCTGCCATAATACACTGGCAGGTCTGGGTCTATGAAGTTTCTTAGGAGTAATCAGTAGAACAAACAACATAAACCCAGATTTACTGGTGCATTATGCGATGGCATATCAGGGTCTATGTTCTTTGCATAGCCTTGTACTTGAACACAAGTATATATGGTACACAACAGTTTATTACAACTCTAAGGGTACATCCCATTTAAGGGTTTGAACACTCAAAACATTGCAGGCCCAGCACTGTAGTATCCTGGAACTGTTTACTGAACATATTCTGGAGGTTTTCAATAGAAAGGTGGTGCAGAAGGTTTGGTGTGGTTTGGTGCTTTATGGCACAGCAACACAAGTAGGTTATTTAGTGCCAAGGCAACTAAAGTGCCTTCCCCAAGGACATGCCACTGTAGCTGACACAGGCTGGATCACTGGTAGGATTCAAACCCACACCCTTTCTGTCACAAGTCTAGCGTGCTAACCACTGAGCCACTACAGCTCACAAGGTGGTGCAGAATAAACAGTGTCAAAAATGGTGGGACCAATAGTAAATATGTTTCACAAGTGATTGCTGAAAGCATTTTAAAATTATGTAGGCTTTCAGACAAAACATCATATCTAATTCTTTTGAAGCAAAGATGACTTTTGTTTTTTCATCATTCTATTGATGTGCATGTGCAGAACGATCAACACATGTGCTGCACAAATAATAAAAACAGACCCCACCCCCACCCCAAGTAAAAAAAAGGGGACATAACCCTAGTAAAAATCACCAGTCTCACTGTGGAATGATATGCAAATCTTCAAACCACTTTGTCCAAAATGGAAAGAATAGTTGCACATGCAAGATTTAGTTGCATGAAAGTAAAAAGACTTTCTATGTCTGCCCCCCCCCCCCCCCCCCTTCCCCTTCCATGGCAGGAAACAAAATTAACGAGAAGGGCTTTAAGTATTTTAATCTGTAGTATTTTTGTTCAAATAATGATTGAAATACTTCTCTGATGCTAAAACTGTCATCTATCATATTCATATGTGAATAATATACATCAAGCTACTAACAAAATAGACCCAAATCGGCTGTTGTATAACACCGTCACAGATCAAGATTTACAGTGTGTTTGAAATTACAATAACAGCATAAACACTGATCAACTACTACTTTATGTGATGACAAATCTGTGTCTTTGCAATTCACACTATGGTCCACATTGTGCATAATTGCTTGGTTGATTGATATTTTTGAGTACATCAGCATATGAAAGACTATTTAACACAGAGGTAATTTTAGCAAAGTGCCTTACCCAGACACAACAACAGAAGCGGACAAGGACAAGTCTGGGCTGGATTCGAACTTACAACCCACAGATTGTGAGTCCTGTATCATAGCCATTGTCACCATGGCTCCCACATTATATGTAAAGATCATACTAGGTGCAGGTGCTTGTAGACAGAAAGACCCACAAATGGTATTAAAACAAATAATGCAAAACAAATAGAATAGTTTCATTCCTGTTTATTAAAAACACTCGAGGAAATATTTTCACACAAATTCTCATTATTCCATGAACTGTTCATAGTTCTCTCTCTCACTCAAGCATTTTCTTTTTATTCCTAAATTTAAAACAAAAGACTAAAACACAACAGTAAAACCTGTTTAAACTTAACTCTTGTATTCACATGAAGATTTTGTCAAAAATGTAATTTGTCTTTACCAAAAGAAACACAAAATGAGCTTGATTATGTAGATTGTAGGAAATCTGGTCTTGTACCATGGTCTAGGGCTATCAATATTATTAAAACTGGTCTTGTACCATGGTCTAGGGCTATCAATATTATTAAAACTGGTCTTGTACCAAGGTCTAGGGCTATCAATATTATTA
Source organism: Margaritifera margaritifera (assembly GCA_029931535.1). Lineage (NCBI taxonomy): Eukaryota > Metazoa > Mollusca > Bivalvia > Unionida > Margaritiferidae > Margaritifera > Margaritifera margaritifera. Next base: position 6,726,215 of record JAQPZY010001684.1, read on the forward strand.
AAACTGGTCTTGTACCATGGTCTAGGGCTATTAATATTATTAAAACTGGTCTTGTACCATGGTCTAGGGCTATCAATATTATTAAAACTGGTCTTGTACCATGGTCTAGGGCTATCAATATTATTAAAACTGGTCTTGTACCAAGGTCTAGGGCTATCAATATTATTAAAACTGGTCTTGTACCATGGTCTAGGGCTATCAATATTATTAAAACTGGTCTTGTACCAAGGTCTAGGGCTATCAATATTATTTAAACTGGTCTTGTATTAACATCTAGGGCTATCAACATTATTAAAACTGGTTTGAAAACACAAACTATATTTATTGCAATAGAAAATGGTGCTAGTTTGTTTGCATTACACTGAAATCAGCTGACTTAGATAATCATTAAATTTTGTCTTCATACATTAAAACCTGCCTTACCAAACTCGTCAGTATAAAGGATATCTGCTTATCATGGACTTGAAAGAACCCAGTTTAATTTCCTTTACACAGTTAACTTTTAATGGAAATCTGTCCATAATGGACAAAGTACTGAGGTTCCCTTAGTGTCCTTTATAGACTGGTTTCTTTGGCTATATAAGTGAACAGACAGCAACTATTTCCTGGATGTGAAGCTTACGAAATTCTTTATGAAATGAAACCAGAATACGGCAAACTTCTTCCATGTTCACTTGACTATTTTTGACCAATGCATGCATTTACTTGTATAAATTGTCTATTCCTGAATACAAGTGTCATTTTCAGTGAGTGATGTTGGTACTGTGTTTGTAAAATACATATGCCCTAAATACTGTATGACAAACCAATTAAAAAGTATGGGATCTTACATCCTTGAAAGGGGACACAACTCCAGCATAATACAGAATGACTGTAAAAACAAACTGGGCCAATTTTATAGTGCATTTTCAACATCAGTGCAGAGTTTTATGTTTTTGTTTAAGTTTTGCATCAGGTTTATTGCACACCTAAAAAAGGTAGATATGAAAATGATGCCAAACATCTCTGTAAGACAAGAACATCGTGACCATTTACTTCACACTTTACTACAACACCTCATAAGTCAAAACCCTATGCTGATGTAGCGATCCATTTGGGAAGAGTAGAGATAACATACTGATGGTCACTTATGATAGATACCATAATAAGTCTTCTGATGAAAACCTTCATGTCAAAACAACTTTCCATTAAAGAGTAGTAATGAAAACAAGATTTTCCAGCTGGCCACAATGGGGGCAATATTGGACATCAGATGAGCACTATTGTAATTTAGAACCAACAAGACATTATAAGAAGTCTTCTGGTGAAAACCACATGTTGATATGACTTTCTGTTTTGGAGGAGTAACAATAAGAAGATTTTCAAGATGGCTGCCATAGTGGCCATATTGGATATCGGATTTCACAATTTCCATTTATGTTCGTTTTGTGTGGGGTTTAACTCCATTTTTCAGCACATGACATTCCATATATGGCAGCCAGTATATTTGATGGAGGAAGAACCACCGACCCATGGGAAGCTACTGGCAAGCTTTCTTATATACCCACATTGGTCGAGCCGAGACACAAACTCACGCAGACAGATGTGAGATGTGTGAGTGACAGGACCAACTAGACATTGTAAGAAATCTTTTGGTGAAAGTACAATGTTGATATGACCAGCCATCTAGGAGAAGTAGCACTAATAAGATTTTCAAGATGGCCCTTGTAGCAGCCATATTGGAGGTCAGATTGGCACCATTTTCATTGAGGACCAAGTTTTCTGGTGAAAACCCTATGCCAGTATGACATTCCGTTTATTTGGAGTAGCAATAAGATTTTCAAGATGGCTGCCATGGTGGCCATACTGGATGTCAGATTGACACCATTTTCTTTTAGGACCAACTAGACATCATCCGAAGTCTTTCAGTGAAAACCCCATGCTGATATGGCCATTCATTCTGGTGGAGTAGCGATAAGATTTTCAAGATGGCCATTGTGGTGGCAATATTGGATGTCCGTGCAGCAACATTTTCATTTAGGACCAACTAGACCATGGGATAAATGGCAATCATCCAAGTAGTTTAGGAGGAGTAGCAAAAACAAACTTGTGTTAACAGACAGACAGACAGACCATTCCATATGCTCTTATGGTCTATGACCAGTACAGCTAAGAATATTTTCTCAGGACTTGTGCAAATATCCTCAAAACAGTATATAAAAATATAGGTAACAAATTTCATGTCTAATAGTAAAGCCTGTTTTCTCTGTGTGTACATGTGATTTTAAAATTACTCAATCCTGAAATAGTTGGAAATTACCCAATTTTTTTAATACTGGAAATGTCCACATCAATGTATATTTGAAGAAACAGACCATCTTTCCATGACCAATTGAAGAGTCTGGCAATCTCTTTGTAATTTATAGTTGTAATTGTGCTTGTAATTACAGAACATGCAACAATAATTCACGATAGAAAAGTTTGATTTTTTTTTCTTCTTCAGGTAGTCTGGTCTCCCAACAATCAGAACATGTTACACTAATGAATGTATCTAACGAGTATTTTTGCTAAAAATATCAATAAAAGCCTGTTAAAGTAAAGTAAAGGTACTTCTTTCAGTAGTATTCAAATTCAGCTATTTTCACACTGAGCTTTCCTAAACTTGAGTGTAGCAGTAAAATCCATGTTAAGTGTAAAGCTCGTAGCAAACACTTTGAAATAAATATATTAGGATTTTGTCAGAAATTTCAAACTGACCTTTTGACATATTTTTTGGTGCAAAACCCTTATATGGATCAGTACTAGTAAATAATGTATGATAAAAGCCTGTTACCTATAATGCATTTGATACTTTGCATTTACTTTAGCTGATTACAATGTACAAAGAACGGCTGGGGGTGGGGTGGCTAACTCCTTCAATTCAACTTGGTTTAGTGCCATTCTGTCAGCAAGTGATTGTACTGCAGTTTCTAATGGTGAGTCACAATGCGAGTACACTAATATAAGTACATCTACAGTATATGATGAAATAAGTACTTATTACTTTCATAACAAGGGTCCCCTTTTTGTCCAGCCCATCTTTTATTTAGCTAGAAATTAAACACTTTAACATTGAGCTAAGTCTAAAAACTTGAAAGATCTTAAGCTAGCGCGTGATGAATATGTATGGACAGACGGGTTTGCCAAAAATAATTCTAATTCCATTAGCTGAAAAAGTCGCACGTGCTTAGCAGCACAGCATTGTGTTAGCATATGGGTATTTGTAGATGATGGCATGAAAATAATAAAACAATTATAAACTTTTCTTTTGCTCAATACATGTAGATTGGGTTTTTTTAGCTGTGAAATAGAGATACTGACCAATATAATATTTCACAGAGCAATAAAACGTGTTTAACTCGACAAAAGCGGCTCATAATTGTGTACTATTGTATTTATCCATGGATAGTGCTCACCCAAATATGAACAGCACAGACCCAGATCTGTCATTACATAATGTGTGGGTAGATTGGGGTCTATTTATTTTACTTGTGATTTCAAGTGAACTGCACAGAACTAGATAGGTCACCACATAATGCATAACATAACATTCCAAGCTGGGTCTAGTTATCCATAAATAAAATATGGTACTGTATATGAATCGTTCCAAGAAAACTTTCACAAAACTAAATATCACACATCAACTTATACACTGATGTTTTTAAATTATAAATATATCAGTGATTTATCTCTACATCTCTGTTCCTTGGAAAAGTAAAACATAACTCAAAATGCCTGGTTAATTACAATCAGATAAAATAATTACTTTCAAGGATATAGAGCTGTTCAAATTGTTTAACATGCTGAAAGCTATTCATATACCAAATCATTCACCAGAACTGAAGGATAGATGAAATATAAAATTGATGAGCCAGTACTTTGTATTAAAACTGTACTTTTTGAGAGCTCAAGAAAACAAGTTATAACAAAATCTGCAGTACCAGCAACATTTAATGGTTTTGCAAAGATATAGACCTACTGATTATATACAATACCATGATACTAAACTGTATACAAATGATCATATACAATACCATGATACAAGACTGTATACAAATGATCATATACAATACCATGATACAAGACTGTATACAAATGATCATATACAATACCATGATACTAGACTGTATACAAATGATCATATACAATACCATGATACAAGACTGTATACAAATAATTTGCTGTATCTATTAAGAAATCTACAGATGCAATGTTTTCACTTAGGCAAGAACCTATGGTATCTAGACAACAGAATTTTGAATATTTCAGATAAAGAGAGACAGTGGTAAAAAAAATCATGAGGTAATTTGCAATAAAATCATTCTTGATTCCAAATATTTGGGTAATTTTGCATGTTAATTTGGCTCTTATTGAAGCCAAAGATTAATAATGAATTATTTTGATACTATTCCTTTGATTCTGTGTACTCAGTGGCACTAAATATACTATAAACATACATGAAATTAACTTCATATTACCAAAAACCTGTGAAAAATAAGATCAGTTCTATCGAAAATAGTGGGAAAAGAAAATTACTTTATAGGAATGCTCCTGTAGCTTAATGACCACAATTTGCAGGAATACAAAAACAAGCAAAAAGGCAATCCTACAAAATTAATGAAGTAATGTTTAAATGGAACAGTCTGGATGAACAAGTTGAAGCATTTTCAGCTTTATGCAGGTTGATAGTGTTGTATTAACTTCACATGTTCTACAATGGATGATAGGACAACCTCAGTACAGTTAAGACTCCAGATTTTCTGTATCATTTATATAGTTGAACAAAACTATACATGTATATCCCCAAATTTGTGACCTATTTAGCAATACACATCATTTTCTGACTTCTGAAATACAATTACATGCAGGGTAATAAAATTCCTATTTTTAATGTGACTATGAATTCTAACTATGATACATACTGTATATACTTGCTTATAAGTGGAATCAAACTGCATAGACCTAGATCTGCTGTCGCATAATGCTACGGCAGATCAGGGTCTATGTTGTTTGCAGTTGGACTCAACTTCTATGCGAGTATATATGGTACTTTTGAACAAAAACTAATTTAGCTTCTATTTCACAAAAATCAAAATAGTTCATACTTTACAAAATGAAACTAGTCATGATAAAATCAAAATACATTTAAAACACTTTCAAAACTTAGCACAAATTTTCATCACAATAATAAACTCTAGGTAACACAACAAAGAGGAAGAAAAAAGTTTGTCTTGACTGTCAGCCACTTTTTTTTCTTCACAAATTTCGTTCAGCATATCTATTTAGGTTTTCTGTATTACAACAGCATGCAATAATTTTATCAGCTCCAGTGCATGTCAACACTCATATATTGTTATCCTGGTATTCCTCCTTTGACACTTCACAGTTATTTCTCATGGAGAAATCTATTAAATTTATACAGCTAAACAATCATGGACTTTTTTAAGATGACACATATGATACAAATATGACCAGAACTTGAAAGAGATTCATGAAATGCAGGTGCCCACTGCAGTGCCTGAAAACTTGCCAAAATACAAAACAAGATACAGACAGAGATACAGATGGATTGACAGACAAGTGTAATACTACATGCTCTACCACTGTCTTGGTGAGGTATAAAAACATCAATATTTTCTTCAGCTAGTACATTGGTAAACACTGGTTTTTCTGGTCAATATCACAACTTGCCTATCAACACTAAAACTCGTATTAACATTATTATATGGACTTTTTTAAGATGACATATATGATGAAACACTGACCTGAACCTGAAACTTGAAATAGGTTCATGAAATGCAGATGCCCCATTGCAGTGCCTGAAAACTTGCCAAAAATACACAACTTAATCAAGATGGACAGACAGATGTACGGATGGATTGACAGACAAGTGTAATACTATATGCCCTACCACTGTCATGGTAAGGTATAAAAGATAAATATATATGCCAGCTAGTGCATTGTGAATACTGGTTTTCTCTGATCAATGTCACATCATGCCTATCAACACTAAAACCCATATTAACATACTTCTTAACAGTTCTGCTAGATTAATGCACTGAAAATTTAAGACATGAATTAAACTATTTTGTATATGAACCAAATGTCAGGTCCTGAATGTCAAGCCCACAATCAAAGCACTGCTGTAAAAAATGTGTGACCTTGACCCCAGTGTTAATGGTTAAGCAAGCATGTCACGAAATTAATTGTCTTAACTTCATAATGATTCATCCAAACTATGAAGAAAATCGATTAACGAGTTTAGGAAATATAAGATAAATGAAAAAAACTTGAACCAAAACCTTAATGCAAATTTTCTATGGCTATGACCTTGACCACATGGTCAAAGGGAAGAGTGACATGTCAAAGAATGAATTGTCTTAGCTTCATAATGTTTCATTCCAAGTACGAAGAAAATTCATCAAGAGGTTTAGGAAATATAAGCCAATGAAAACACTTTAACCAAAAGCCTAACAAAAATTTTCCCCAACTGTAACCTTGACTCAAAGGTAAAAAAAAGCAAGTAAATATGTTGTACAATGAATTACCTTCGTTTCATAATAATTGCTGCCATGTATGACGAGAATCTATTAAGTGGTTTAAGAAATATATCCCATGCATGTGCAACTTCCTCCAGTGCAGTGGCCAGGGAGTGATTTTTAGAGCCACACTTTGATGTAAATTCAACCGGATAAAACCAGGTTGTGGGTAATAGGTTGCACATGCCTGATATACGCAAATGAAAATCTGTAACCAAAACCTCAACAACTGTGACAGTTCTCACTTTCCACAAGCAAGGGTTCAACAAAATAGTGACTGCTATGTCTTGCTACCCACAACCATGGGTTCAACAAAACGGTAAATTCTGGACATGAAGCATGCAGAAAACTAACAACAAACTGAGATCAGAGTATAAGACAGTAAATATTTTACATCAAGGTTTATAAAATCATAACACATTTAAATATTGGGATCCAAAAGATTTTAACAGGAGAAAAAAAAAAAAATGTATGTACAGAGGGTCACATATTTTCAGTATATTAACCTATTTAGCAAAATGAGATATCTACATCATCCTGTACACATTATTCATAAATCATACACTACAAATGAACACATGAAAATATATGTATAAGTAACAAAAGTATCCTTATCTAACAAATGATTTAACATGCAGCTAGTTCGCCATAAAATAGCACAATTATAAAACTCAGACTGAGGCTTAGTAAAATTGATCTACTTAGATAATATCTTTTCTTAACATCATGACTGGTGACATGCATTGTAATTGGTAATTTTTTTTTTTGTTTTAAATTTCCAACATGACAATTTACATTATGTACCATATCTTTCATAACACATCTGCAGTGTACTCAAACAAACAAAAGGGATGTGGGGTAGGGGTGGGAATTGAATTTCATGAAGTGAAAGTTCATCATAAATAGTGCACAGTGATGATGTCATATGCTAAAAGAGTCAGCTCCCATTGTCTATTTTGGAAGCTGTCCACTTTAGAGGTGCATTCTCTCTCCCAATATAGTTATGTAGTATAGAAACATGTGTAAGATCAATTTTTTAGAAATATATAAGCTACAAAGTTAAGTGGCAATGAGACAGCATATATGGTGGTAAGTTCCAAGAAATCGCTGTCATAGACAGATTATAGCAGCCACTTCCCTCCCACAAGGCATGTTGGAATCAGGACACGTGTGGTTACCCTATATACTCACTTGTACATCTGATCCAACTGCAAACTGCACAGACCCAGATCTGCTGTCGCATAATGCGCTGTCATATATGGGTCTATGCAGTGTTTGGACTAATCAGTAGAACAAATAACATAGACCTTGATCTGCCAGCAAAGCATGCGATGAGGGTCTATGTTGTTTGCAGTTATATCTGACATATAAGCAAGTATATATGTCAGTAATGGATTTTTTTTTTAAAACCATGAATACAGAAGGTTTCCTTATTCCACAAAGTTTTTGCAATTGGTGGCAACAAAACTCTGTCACATAAAGACAACAAAAACTCAAAAATTTGAAGTATCTGAGAGATAATACTTGTACCAATTAGCTACAAATACTTTCCCCACTTAAAAGAAATTTGATATAAATGCAGCTTATGTATATGTTCATGTGCATCTAAGTACTATCGTTTTACCAAGTAATAAATTCTGTAAATTTATATACTGTTGAAGGAAAACTTTGATTGCATTTCTTCCATATATACCTTGAACTAAAATTATAAGCATGCTGAAAAATTCATCATGCAAACGTATGAGAATTGAAAAACTACATTTTTCTAATGGGAATGTGAAAAGAACTCTCAATGATGAGATTTGCTTCATATAATGCATTCAGTAAATGCTAGAGAGCTTTAAATGTTGTAAGAGTGAAATCTGCATATACCCATTTAATATGATCTCTCACATGTATAAGGCTACCTTGCACACAAAACAGCGTTAACTTTGTGATGAAGCACTCCTCCAAGATGAACACTGCGTCAACTTTCTATATTATTCATTGCATTATTCAGGCCTGTAAAGACTGACATCTTGCTGCAAAACATAGGCTGGAATTGGTCCACAGAACATAGCATTTTGTTCAATTTGGCAGTATCAACACCTCCTTAGAAAGCAAATGAAGATGGTAGCATCTTGTCTCTTTGATGTGTATTTCATGAAAAAGTTGATGCTATTTTAGCCAAGGGTATCTCATCACCATCTTCTCAACATTAATCCTATTTCACATGGAGAATAAAAAACAAACAAAAACACTCGCATTTGTCCTGAAATCATATAACAAGTGAAATATTTCAACAAAATGAAAATGAAATTTTAAACATGAAATCTATATCAATATAAATTTTCTCCTATTTATTGTTCAAATCTATAAAATATTAACCATTTCTGAAATCTTATCTCCTTGAGTTCAGTTCATTTACTTCCTACAAGAATGAATGTAAACCTGATCCTTTGCGTGGACATGTACAGTCTGATGTTGGTTGAGTAAGGAATTTGTCAGCAACTTAAGTTTCACCATTCAAAGATAATCATTGCAATATTTGTATATGTTTGCTTATAAGTTGGGTCCAACTTCAAACAGCACATACCCTGATCTGCCATTACATAATGCACTGGCAGATCAGGGTCTATGTTGTTTGTTCTACTGATTACTCTAACAAACTGCAAAGACCCAGATTTGCCAGCACATTAATCAATGGCTGACCTGGATCTCTGCAGTTTGCAGCTGGACACAACTTAAAAGCGAGTATATATGGTACCCTGTAAGACAGCCAAGAAATGCTGTGTAGCTTTCTTTCTTTTGTTGATTTAAATTTCAAAGTGAAATTTTGCAAATAGTGACACGGTTAATGTTGCATGTTTGTAAAGCCACAGTTTATCATAATAAAGAATGTTAGTAATGTTGATAAAGAAAAGGCTTTCTTACTAACTCTTTCAAGGATTGTCTATCATACTCATTTCTTTATTTTTTCAAACTTTTAGTTATATGAATGACTGACACTTTACCGATGTTTAGGGCAATTTTTTTAACTCAGACCCAAAGCATTATTTTCCTTAGGCTGCATGTTAAATTTGATCACAAATGCTTTTTGTATTCAAAAATTGAATTTAACATCAAGACATGTGAAACAATTTCATCACTGAATTTCATAAAAAAACAAACATGCAAAGAATCCCTCGGGTTTTCTGCCACAAGATGGGAACAGTGTACTACTTGCATTAAGGAATATGTAAATGAGCATGTATCCTTTATGAATTATCACAGAACAAAGAATTTGGGATGAAGTAGTTGGTTGTCCTTCAAGGCTAGGTTTCCTCAGGCTGACTGGAAACCTTGGCAAGTATTACTGTAATATCATCTGGTTTCCCTCCTGTAAACAATAAAAAAGAAATTCCTTTAATACTAAATACAAACCAAGTGCTGCATGCCAAGCCCACGATCAAAGCATTGTTAAAAAACTTGAACTAAAATGTTAACTGCTGAGGATGCTGATGCCACAGATGCTTGAAAAGTGGGTGCTACCATATTTACTTGTGTATAATCCATTACCAACTGCAAACTGCATTGACCCAGATCTGCCTTCACATAATGCGCCAGCAGATCTGGGTCTATGCAGTTTGTAAGGACTAATCAGTAGAACAAATAACAGACCCTAATCTGCCGGCACATTATGCAACCAGAGATCAGGGTCTATGTTGTTTGCATTTGGACCTGGCTTATATGCGAGTACATATGGTATATTGTGCTTCCCACTTAGGTGGGCTCAAGAAAAAGCAGATAAAAGATTAAAGTCATGGATCTGCATTGTATCAAAAACCACTGTAAAACCTCCTTTTCTGAATAATAACTCAGACTGAGGCAATCCTTGTGCATCAAATGCTATGACACCAAAAGCTGTAGCACATCATGATTTTGGTTGTGGTGATTCAAGTACTTTAAATTGGACTTTGAGTTTGAGAGAGATTTCCCTCAGAGATTAAAGAACAAAAGTTACTATATCTATATCTCCCTGTCTACTACTATACTATATCTAGTAAGATGCAGGACACATCTCCCTGTCTCCCTTAGTTTATTTAACATATGTAGGAGTAGGAAATTCCTTTTAAGAATATTGCTAAAAACTTCTCTAAATCTGATTGACAATACACCCAAGCAGATCATTCCATACACCCAATCTCTGATGGGTAATATAAAATTTGGCAGATAATATGGAAAACAATATGGCATCAACATTTAAATGGTAAAATAATGAAATTTACATTCTTCATTTACATGCAGCATGATTTCTCATATGTGTAAGGCTACATTGTACACATATGGTCAAAACATTTTTAACTTTGTCATGAAGCACTCCTCCCTAATACAAACCATAATCTGGTTTTGTTCAGAGTCAAGTGAAAGAATTAGTTTGATATGGTGTATTAATACATCTTGGCCTGATGGCATCAACATATTCCTATGCCATATCAAACTAGTTTCCACCAAATCGCAACAAAACACATGCAGTTTTGTGTATGTATAGTCTGAACGAATATGTAGCTTGACAGCTGCTAGACTCATAGGCAGTAGATTCTCAGAGAGATTTCCACAAATAGATTGATAGAAGAAGGCTGATATTACCTTTCTGAATATAATGGTCATGGTCAGTCGATATGATGTAATTTATAAATTGCAAGCCTTCTAAAATCTTAAATTTCTAAAGGTTGGATAGTCCAACTGTTACCTGTAGCTATATGGTAAGGGCTTCCATGGCGAATCATGTTAGCAAATAATGATTAAAAAAGTTGTAGAGAACAAGTAGTTGGTATAAATCACATCCATCACTTCAACAAGAATCTCTCTAAGGGACTGTCACTATACTGGCTAAAAAGAATTTACATGAAGCCGTGATAAGACTATTTCTTTCATCCTTTTATTCTTTTTAACTGCTGAGTACTGAAACTATCTCTTATATTCTTGAAAAACTGTGCTGTAAAACAAAAAAGCAAACCAAATCCAACTTACAAATTTGGTAAAAAAAATATTTTCTATATAAGCACAATCCCCCTCTCAGAAATGTAATATTTATTTTATTACATCAAATTTTTGCCAGCAAGCATTTTATTGACTGTGAATTGCCCTGTGTATGTGCAGAACCGAATTTACTGTGCATGTATCTTTTCAGCAGATGAAACATATAACGGACAATTACCTCTTGCTACAGATACAGATGAAATGTTACCCTTTGCTTTAGATACTACATTTCAATTAAGGTAATGGTGAACACTGTTTGATTCTTGTGAAATTTACATGAAGCACAACATCAGTTGTGGTGGTTATTACCTTTTAGGTCGCAAAATATCACAATTTTGTGCACATAGCATCAACAAAATGATGGGCAATTGTATGTCATAAACAGTCCAAATTCCCATTGCAGTCACTTCTGTTCAAAAGCCACCTTTCAAAAATTGAGCCACAGTGTTCAATCTAAAGTGTTTTTTGCACTACTATGTCAATTACAAAGTCATTATAACACACCTGTGAATGTAGCATGTTGTCTGACTGGTCAAGTGTTTAAATATGCACAGTAAAATCTATTATCAGATTATATACTGACATATTTTGACGCCAATGTGACATCACGATTCTTCCTGTGTCATAGTGCCAAAGTGAATTATATTTTCTGCTATTTTGTGACAAATTTTCCAAAGTGTGTGAGAACGTGGATAAGCCTTGTGTTTGCGGATTTGAAAACATTAATGGCAGTTAGATGGTGACAGAATACCCATTTTACCGACTCAACTAATGCATTGCTGGTAATACTCAATTTGTGACAGTAAAACAAGTAGCATCCTTACTGGCTTAACTAATGTATTATGGGTAATACTTAATTTGTGACCGTAAAACAAGTAGCATCCTTACTGGCTTAACTAATGTATTACTGCTAATACTCAATTTGTGACAGTAAAACAAATAGCATCTTTTTCACTGGCTTAACTAATGTATTACTGGTAATACTCAATTTGTGACAGTAAAACAAGTAGCATCCTTTCTGGCTTAACTAATGTATTACTGGTAATACTCAATTTGTGACAGTAAAACAACAAGTAACATCCTCAAATCCTCATATACAAGACCATAATCCCCCTAAAATTTCCTACTGTGATAGTACAGCATATGAAAGCTGCTGCTTCTTCTTTTCCCTTTTGGTCATTTCCTTATAAGGTATATTTCATGATCCTTTGCCAGCAATCTCCTTTAAAGGGCAAATATTATCCCATCCCTTGGCTATCTGGTACAATATACTGAAATCCTTACAAATGTTATGGTTTTAACCCAGTCAGAAAAAAATTCGAAGAGAACTTTTAATATCAATGCAAGTTTAAATACCTTCAACTACAGAGATTTATGTATTTTTTAACAGCAGATGTCTTCCTTAGTTCAACTCTATGGCTTTAAATACAGTTTATTTACTTTTAAAAAAAAACAGAATGAGAATACAAAAAACTTCTTACTCTCTAAGGCATTACATTCAAAGCTTTTATCCTCTTACCCCTCATGGTGATCCCAGCATCCAAAGCAGATAATGCAAATGGAGACAAATAGTCTGGGTCAAAAGACAGCTGGTGTGCTTTTTCAGCAATATTCTTAGCTGTTGTCTGCACCTGGACATTTTCCTCTCTCTTATCCTACAAGAAGATATCATGTTTATAAAGAAATAGTCCATAAAGAAGTTATCACTTCCCCCAAAAAATCATTTAGACTTCTACAGTAACTGACATCTTTTCTTTAACAAACTGGATGAAGAAATTATTAATTTTATTAAATGCCACTAAACCACACTGTACTCTCAGAAATTTGACATTCCCTCTAATTCTCATATATCAGTCCATAAAAGTTATAATTATTTCTGTCCACCAATTATTAGTACAGAAAACTCGTCAAAAATTTAAAAATTGTAGGTACCTAAAATAACATAATTACTATTTTACCCACAATTCTTTGTATACTTGGCGGAAGAAAGTGAGAGAAAAATTGCTCAGCATTTCCAACAATTCAGTCTTCAGTAAATTTCTCACAAGAATGTACATGTGAATAGAAATAAAAATCAACTGGCTGAAAGTGGTAACATTTATGCAAGTTCTCACAACTGAGACCTATGGTCCATACATTTAATTATCTCTTTATAATGGACAGATCAATGCCATACACTAGACATCAGCAACCTTTTAGAACTGCTGTGCCAGGTCCGCTCAATTGTATAGTGCTGTGTAGAGTGCTGAGTGCCACGAGGCAAGTCATATTCCACAAGCTTGGCACTTTCCAAAGAGTCTGGCGTGCCACCGTTGGCACATATGCCATAGGTTGCTGACACCTGCCATACACATTACTAATAACAAAGTTTCTATAATTATGCTGATCAACCAGATTTAACAGCATATTATATAAAGAGGGTTTCCTAAAGAAAGGAGAAGCAGCCAAAGACAGAAAAAAAGGAAAGAGCAGAATTAGATCAATGTAAATAGACCAAAAGTCATGCTAATTCCTTAATTAAGAACAGAGCAAATTTCAAGACACAGAATTAGATTGCTAACAAGAAAGGAACCATGGTGAAATCCAAAAATCCTTTTCAGAAAGGTTGAGGGGAGCCGCAGTGGCTCAATGATTAGCATGCCAGACTTGACCCCCAAAGGGGTTGGGTTTGATTCCTGCCCAGACTAGGCTTGACTGGATTGGCTGCAGTATTGTGTCTCTGGGCAAGGCAATCTACTCCAACTGCCTATGGACAAAATAATCCATCATACGTTGATGTGCCATTAAACACCAACTGATTAATCAGAAGAAAGTTGGCTTACCTTCATTCTGGTGATGTAGTCTACTATCATGTCTTCACTCAAGTTATCAAAGAGGCCATCCGTTCCAAGAAGAATTACATCCCCTTCTTCTACTCTGTAAGATGTGCTCTGAGCCATGGAGGGGCTGTAAAAACAAAAACATTATACGTGTATATACGACACAACTGTCCCCTCCCCCACCAATATGATGCAATTTAAAGGCAAAGTTTTAAGTGGAGCAGTGACTTGATTAACTGAGAGTGAAAACTCGATCTAAATCTCAAGCTCAGTTTTATTATCTCCATCAGTGTTCATTCTAGACTGTGCCCTGGTGTCAATTACCTTATTTTTCATATTTGGTGCAAGAAAGTTCCCTGCAAGGCACCTGTAGGGTACATAAAAATCCACTCAAAAAATAACAATAAAAGATTCTTATGGTTGACTTTAGTCTGAATTGAGTACATCTCAAGATTACTAAATTGAGTGTGCTCAATGCCAAAGAAGCATAAGGCGATCAATTTCATTGGCTGACAGAAATGTCTTACTGATTTCAATTAGCTTGGACAAGAATAGCACATAATCCATGATCACTGATAGAAAATATAAATAAGGAAAGATGAAATCTTCAGTGAAAACAATGCTGCATTTATTTCCATAGTAGTGTACAGGGAGTAAACCATGTAGGATCAAATTTTCAAAATAAATTCTAGAGAGGAATGGTTACTCGAGCATGAGGAATTCATGTCCAAGTATGGAAGGCTCTCGACATGAAAGGCTGATAATGATCATAGATGTCTGAGTCATGGATTTATTCATTTCTGCAATAAATATTCACTTTTCCAGCATTACATACTTTAAATCAGTAGCTGTTGAGTCACTTTAGAGCACAGTTTGCTGCAATTTCCTTGTCAACTAAGGAACCGACCACTGAATTTTTGGTGGGTGGGGGGGATAACTTGAAAAATTACTCTTGCTCTGATTTATAGAAACAAAAACAACTGTTAATTTGAGAAAATTTTCACTGCTCAAAATAAAATCTGAGTCCCCCCCCTCCCAAAGAGTAAATGGTCGGTTGCTAAAATAACTGTGACCTGAACAGTGGACACAATTATTTTAATGGAAAATGAAACTGGAGAAAAATGTGCTGTAGTTTGACAATACAATGACTGCTTTGAAGCATATAATGCTGAAGAAGTAAATACTTATTGCAGAAATTAATACATCCACAACATAAGAGCTTGGGATAACTCTATGTGTTTGAATTTCTTGAATAAACAAGACAGAGGTAAGGGTATTAGCAACCTGTTTTTTTGTTTTTTTTAATGATCCCACTTTTAATCTGGTCAGGGCCACTGAGCCCCCATTTTTCCATTTCCACAATGAACACTGCTCAATGCCCGTTTCCTACAGTTTAAAGTCCACATGAACTGTATGTCTTCGGTTTTACAAACTTGGGGATATTTTTCTTTGCAAGTGTTTCCACCAACTTGAAATGTGTTCAAAGAACATGGATGCCTCCCCCAAACCTAAACCTCAGAAGAGTACTGTTAACAGCACATTATACACGCACCCCATGGGTCCTCTATGTAGATAACTGGAATTTTTGTGCAGAAACAAGTTTTCTTTCTTCAGTCAGTGATCATGACCTTTGACCTTATAACCCCCAAATCAATAGACTTCTTCCTTACCCTAAGTGTAAGCCACCATAAAGTTTGGCCCCAGTCTGTGATGCCAAATGTTTTTGTGCAGAAACAAAATTTTTTCTTTTTTCAGTCACAGTCACAACATCGACTATGGCCTTTGATCTTTTGACTCCAACATCAATGGGGTTTTTCTTTACCCCAAGTACAAGCTATCCACAAAGTCTGGTTCAGGTATGTTATTATGTGGAAACAATTTGTATTCTTTCAGTCATGGTGACCTTGATCACCTTTTGACTCCATAATCAATAGGGTTCTTCCTTACCCCAAGTGCAAGACATTCACAAAGTCTGATAACCAGCGAACTTAAGTTATTGTGTTAAAGCCATTTTTCTTCTTTCAGAAAGACCTTGACCTTTGACCCCAAATTCAAAAGAATTTTTCCTTAAACCAAGTGCAAGCCATCCACAAAGTTTGCTAAATGGAGTTATTGTGCAGAAATGATTTTGCTTCTTTTGATCACATTGGCCTTGACCTTTGACCTTTTGACTCTGATATTGAAAGGATTCTTTCTTACCCAATATGCAAGTTATCCAAAAAGTTTGGTAACTGTAGATGGTTGAAAATGCAAGTTATTGTGCAGAAACCATTTTTCTTCTTTCAGTCACAGTAACTATGATATTTGAGCCCAAACGCAATGGGGTTCTTCCTTACCCCAGATGCAAGCCATCCTTAAAGTTTAGTAACTGTAGATGGTGGATAACTCTAGCTATTGTGCAGAAGTGAAATTAGTAACAGAGAGACACATGGACAACATCATAACATAATACGCTCTGCCTTATGATGGACATAAAAAAACTAAACAAGGTGTGACTGACAGATGGCCATATGGATGGATGGACAAGGATAACACTACATGCCCTACCACTGTCATAGCTGGCTATAAAAAAAGAAAAATCATTCCTATACCTGTCACTAAGTACTTGCCACTCCTGGCTTGGGGGTGCCACTGCCAGCTGGAAAGGAGTGTTGAAATAATGTTGTTGTTCCTGAGATCTATGGACAACCTCACCATTTCGTATCACAAGGAAGCCACTGTCACCAAGGTTGGCTGTGTAGATTGTCCGCTCTTCTTTGTGAAGAGCCACAATACATGCCGTGCTGCTACCTACAATGCAAAAGCAAAATAAAGGTTATTTTGGAATAATAAGTTGATTCTACGATCTCATGGGAATTTCTCTTTTTTTATGGCACAAGAAGTTGTGGGTCAAAATTGATTCTATTTTTACCAATCTACAGTAAATCATATTAGCACATACCTATTTAATCTTACATGGATGATCTGGTGTTCAATCTGCATTTTCCATATTACTCACTTAGGCTAGAACTATTTAGGTGCTTTCAGTTAAGTCTGCATGTTGATATTCTTTGAGACACTGGACTGAACATTTATAACACCATATTACTTTACATTCCATTTATCCGGTGAATAAAAATATTTGTAAACTGTACCAGAGATGGTACATAATAAACACAAAAGTGCATATAAGTTTTGTTTCGAGTTGGGGGATAGAACTTGTTTGATATGGCGTATAAATACATTGAGGTCTGGTGGCCTCTGTGTATCCCTACACCATGTCAAGCTTGTTCTTTTGTGTTGACTTTGAACCAACACATGTAATTTTGTGTATATATTTTATCGTCATTATATTTTTAGATATTGAAAACTGATGACATATATTATACACTATACTGCATCAAAGTCTTTACACTGAATAAAAAAACTCTTTGTGTGAAATGTTTCCTTCCTAAAATTGCAAAACTTGTAGGCTCATGAAAATAATGTGATTTAATACAGTAACTGATTTCAGTAAATTTATCATTCAGTGCCTTACCTATATCAAATTTTCACATGCTTACCATTGGTACAAGATTGTTGGGTGACTAATGTATGCACTACATCAAACACTTAGTAGGATTTTGCGAATGAAAGTTTAGTTTGGTTTGGTGTTTTACAGCACTTCAACACAAGAAGCAACGGTGGCTCAGTGGTTAGCATGCTGGACTCGTGACTGAAAGGGTGTGGGTTTGAATCCTACCACTGGACCAGCCTTGGTCACCTACCGTGGTTTGTCCTTGGGCAAGGCACTTTACTTCAATTGCCTCGCACTAAATAACCTACTTGTGCTGCTGTGCCGTAAAGCACCAAACCAAACCAAACCAAACTGCAACACAAGTAGGTTATTTAGTGCCAAGGCAATTGGAGTAAAGTACCTGGCCCAAGGATGCAACACAAGAGCTGACCCAGGCTGACCAAATGATAGGATTTGAACCTGCATTCTTTCTATCACAAGTCCAACAAACTAACCACTATGCCACCATGGCCCTGCCTCTATCAGTTGCCTCTTGTGAAATGCTGGAGGGCACATCACCTATTTACATCCTTTAGTACACTGGGGATCCCAAAACCACAATGCATGTTTTCAAAACTGACATCCCAGTATCTTGTACATAAAAGACCTAGTTTTGAAAACTGAGACCCTATGAAGCTGAAGGTACCATATGAACCTTTCATAAGGATGGGCATATAAGTATTTTAATGTGTTCTTACATGTAAATGCTTCAGAATGAAATCATGGATAGAATCTCTGCAATAATCATGTATATGATTGTTTTTTTTGTGTGAGGAACTTCAGACAAATGTGTATACATACATTTCAATTTCAAGAATAAAATTGTTCATCTACACATATGCAAGCCCATCAAAATTTAAAACATTAAATATAAAATATACTAAATTAAAAATGCTCAAAAATTATGGTATCTCATTTTATAACAATCTGTTTCAATTTTATGACCATGAAAATATACAATTATACAGTATAACACTCCCTCACTATAAAGCCCTTCAAAATAACACAGATCCTGTTATAAGACAAGTATGGTCATGGATCCCATATCATTAGCTTTTATTACTGCATCATGTACTGCATTATAAAGTGGTCTCACTTTAAGATGGTATCACATAAGATAGTTACCACACAGTCTACTAATGGTTTACTACCACACATAGTCTTCTAATGGTTTAATAGCACACAGAGTGTACTATGGGTTTAATACCACACAGGCTACTAAGGGTTTAACACCAGTCTACTAAGGGTTTAATACCACACAGTCTACTAAGGGTTTAATACCACACAGTCTACTAAGGGTTTAATACCACACAGTCTACTAAGGGTTTAATACCACACAGTCTACTAAGGGTTTAATACCACACAGTCTACTAAGAGTTTAATACCACACAGTCTACTATGGGTTTAATACCACACAGCTTACTAAGGGTTTAATATCACACAGTCTACTAAAGGTTTTAATACCCAAGTCTACTAAGGGTTTAATACCACACAGTCTACTAAGGGTTGAATACCACACAGTCTACTACACTGTATGGGTTTAATACCACACAGTCTACTAAGGGTTGAATACCACACAGTCTACTATGGGTTGAATACCACACAGTCTACCAAGGGTTTAATACCACACAGTCTACTACACTGTATGGGTTTAATACCACACAGTCTACTATGGGTTGAATACCACACAGTCTACTACACTGTATGGGTTTAATACCACACAGTCTACTAAGGGTTTAACACCAGTCTACTAAGGGTTTAATACCACACAGTCTACTAAGGGTTTAATACCACTTAATAAAGTCTACATGGTTGATCTAATACATAACTTTGCAAAAGGAGATTATAAATTTTCTGACAGAAACTTTTCTACATTAAAACCCTGTGGTGTCACTAATGCTTAATGTGTGAAAGATAAAAAAGACAGAACCCAGGACTGTGATGTAATGTTGCTCAGGCATGAAAATGTATGTCTGAGAGATATGTGACACCATTGGTAAATGATCTATCGGAGCTGACCCAGTTACTGAATTACTTTTCATTTCTTTTTGGGAGGTCAAATGTATGCATTTATTTTTCTTCCTGTAAATTTATGCATATTTGTCTCCATAAATTATATCACAAGTCAAACTACTCAATTCTCAATCATGTGTTGTGTAAAACAAACATTCTTATCAACAGCTAAAGTATGTACAGAAAACTCCCCTGATTAATATGCTCATTATTAGATTATACTCTTGCAGTGAGACATTCTGCACAAGTTTTGAAATACAGTAAAAATTGTTTATAACATTACAGTGGGGACTAGGATTTTTAGAACATTACAACCAAGAAACTTAATATTCATTTTCACTTATGCAAGTTTATGTACTTGTCCATGTCGATAATGTTGGTCAAACATGCAGTAAACAATTTATACTGATATGATTACTGTCAGAACTTGTATGTAACGGTAATAAAATTTTTAAACAACATACATTTGAATAAATACTGTAATATTATCATGAAAAAAATTGACAAACCAGTAAGTTTTACCATATAATGAAAGTGTCAACACACATGTACATGTACCAGTCGGTGAATCATAAAAATCACTTTTATGTCAAATCGTCTTTGTTCAATAACTCAGTTCCTTCATGGCAATCACTAATTTCACAAAAATATCTTCATGATACAACAAATTTACACTTCAGTTATTGGTATCACAGATGTGGCAGTGTCAATATCAGAATTAACGAAATCAGCAGCCTCATTACCAGACAAAATAAGGCATCGTGCATCATAGCAAGGGGTACATCATCATCAACATTGCTATGACTGGTAATGACCTCTATTTGCTTATTAAACCCTGCCTTCATAAAACAGTTTGCAACACAATCTGTGGAAACATCATCCGTTGCATGATAAGTCATACTGATTGCCAACAGTACATTTATTTCACACTGAATTTTTTTTTTGGCTTAAGGCTCGTGAGATATCTTTGGATTAGAGCATGTCGGTACTTTGACTTCTATTCCCCATATTTTCTATTTGTAGCTTTGTTTCTAAAGAGACATTTCTTTTCTTTTTCTGACTGGTGAGTTTTCAGCCATTTTCACAACAGTCAGAATTCAAAATGAACAAAAGATAGAATTATTTCAGTCTGTATTCAATTAGTCAATATAGAGGAACAGAATGATAGCTAAAGGATACTTCTAAATTATTTAGTCAAAAAAGTCAAGTACAAAACAGAAACACTTCTTTTCATGCGATTATAGCATTGAACCAGCAACCTGTGATTCTAAGTACCGATTATGAATGAGGTGTGACTATCATGCCTTTGTTACCTGGCGTCTGTTAGGCCTTTGCTATTTACTAATTATAAATGACATGTGATTATCACGTTTTTGTTTCTAGGTGCATTGGTTGTTACACCTTCATTATTTAAACGACTGCCATTGTTTATCTTGCTTTGGCACATCAGGTGATAAAATCGTTATAATTGAGCTAATTTTCTCATGTGGACCACACAAATTGAACGCTATAACTAATTAAACATTGAAAATGAGGAACCTTATAACAAAGCCTTTGGAATACATAATAATTAGTAATTTGGCAGAGGAAATTAAAGTGAAACGTTCTAAAAGAGAAAACATATCCAAGAACATAATAAACATTCTTTACTGTATATAGGTGCACACATTCACATTGCACCCCATCTAAAACTCCAGCCAAGGGCACAATGTAAATAATAACGGTCCATCCATATTTTTAAAGCTGGCATGTGTGTGCACCTTAAAAACAACAAAACCCGAAAAGATATACAACTCAATTTCAAACCTTGATATACATCTGAACTCTTAGTATCAATGCAACCCGGGGGTAACAACAGTTTTATCTTATTCAACTACATACTGACAGTCATAAATTCTTTTATTAGTTAACCAAATATTGTTGATACTGAGGAGAGATGGGTAGTGAAGAATGAAGAATAGATGAAGAAAGAGGGCTTCATACTTAAGGCTTTGTCAGATATCATAAAATTACCTATATCAAGTTAAATAAAATTCTCTCTTTATATGGGATGCAACAAACCAAATATGCAAGGGATTAGACCATTGTTTAAGTTTTCTGGTGTTTAATCAGCTGAAATAACAAGAGGCCAATGTGTCTGCCTTAGATCGCTCATCTGATTGACAGCTGCTCAACAGCCAAATACATAAGCAGTTGACCAAGAAATCGGGGTTAATAGGATGCTTTCCGTAGAAATTTCTTTGAATTTTGTTGATTATATGTTGTATGAAAACACCCGAGTCAAGGTTTTTATATTTTTTTTATCTTCAGCAACATCTGATGGCAGCATCATACTGAAAAGCTTTACAAGAGGATTCTTTATGTCAAATCTGTTTTAATTCTATTTAATACTTTTTGAGCTAACATCAGTTAAAAGTTTTTTTCTATTTTTGGATATCTGAAGCCAAATTTGGTCAAATACTGTTCAGCGATTTTAGTCTGTTTAGCCTACTTTTATTCTATTTAACTGCATGGCGTGCAGCTCAACTTCTACTCACCCATCTATTTTTGACCTGCATTTGCAAGTGGATGAGTGCCAGTTTTATACCCCATTTTAGTGATCAAATAACTACTGTAAAAAACACACTGTACAATTGGTAACAAAACCACATGCAGAATCCGAAAAACAGTCATATATTCTGATAGCACAAGTAATCTTGCCACATGCTTAGCAATATACCCAATACATGCAAATACAAAATGGACGAGGAGACTGTATCATGGTATGCATTGTATTGCCTTCTACCTATATGATGCATATTGTGGTGTGTATTGTATCGCTACCCAAGTATCGGGATATGTATCATCAGTGCTCAAAGAAAATGTTTTTCAGATAAAGGCCCAGAGCAAGTGACTTTAAAAAAATCACTAGCCCTGACTCAAACTCCACTAGCCCTGATTTCAATTCCATGTACCCATATGGCCCAAGTTTTTACTATTATTTTGACACAATGTTGAAACTGCTGTACTTTAAAGATGAAAAGAAATAAACAAAATCATATTAAATTGACTTGTGTGTTTATTCACGTCACAAAATATTTCAATTAAAACAACATTTCCCTCCAGATGTCAACCATTGTCCAAATGCTCCAGTACAAAAAGATTTTTTTTGCGACACACGCCCAGGACAAGTGACTTGAAAGAAAAGTACTTGTCATGACATAAAATCCACTTGCCTGACAAAGCCATATTTGTTACTATTATTTTGGCACACCCACAACCTCCAGAACTATTAAATGGTCAGTCCCTTGTACTTCTGATATTGTTCACGAGACTGAACCCTTGTTCGCATTCTATTGAAGAAGGGCTCACACCTACAAGATTTCCAACAATTTCACAATTTCTGCATGCTCAGGTGGTGAATTCTGAATAATTGTGGCATACACATCTGCTCTTGCAATCTCAGACTTTATGCAGTCTGTGTACACAATCACATTCTGTACAGATGAGTATTCGAGGGCCTTGGAGTAGTTTCGATTTATGAACACTGCAAAATTTTCCATGTTTCTCTATCAAAGTTGACTACAGAAATGAAGCTGGAGAGGCATTGATCTTTTTTTAAATATCAATTATAAAAAAACAGTAGCTTAAAGTTTCATAATTAATTTGTGTGCTAGTATTGTGGATGTGTCACAATTACAGAAAACACTCACTTTGTATCAATAGAATCAGTGCCTACTAACTCTTTGAACTAAATGGATTAAAATATAATGTAATGTTCTCAGTTCCTTTAGGGTGAAACACATTGTATTGGCGGCTTTTGTAAGTCACTAATCCACTAGCTTAGCTTAATTGTCAATAATTTCATAGGTACTGCTTGATATATTTAACCAAAGATGCAATACCGAGTCAGAGTGAGCAAGGGACAGCTTATTTTTATTCATGCTGTACAAGTAAGCACTAATTATAGGTAACCAATGAAATACAGAGAACAGAAATAGCACTGTTCCCCATTCATAGATCACATGCTTCACGCTGTACACAGAAAGTTTATAGCTTTTGATACAATTAAGTAGACGATCTTCATAATGTGGAGGGTACTTCAGATGGAGTCCCAGCTGGGAGCTAGGTAATAATAATTTACCAGAGTCTTTCAGGAACTTCAAAATAAAAATGCCACATTTTGTTGGCAGGCATAATGTTTCTCTCAGACAAATTAGATTCCACTATTTTTGGGACAGGCCTGAAGGGAAACTATTTTAGAATAAAAGAGGGACACGATCTCGATTTACAGGGGCCACAGGCATCAAGCTCTCTGATTTGTTAAGCTCTGATCATATCATGACCAAGCAGATAATGCACAGGTTTAGTTAATATATCTATGAATTTGCAATAATAGTGAACAAGAGTACTATGAACAACACATGATACACCTGCCCTGAGTTCAATAGTATTCTATGCAGATACTTGAAATTTGTTTGCTGAAATCACTCTCCAGTCACAGTGACTGTGACTTTGACCTTCTGACCGCAAAATTAAAAGGCTTATTCCTTACCCCAAGAGTAAGCCATCCACAAAGTTTGGTCCAGGCATGTGATACAGAACAAATGTTATTGTACAGAACCATTTTTCTTCTTTCAGTCATATTGATCTTTTGATCTGCAAATCACTAGACTTATTCTTTACCCTAAGTGCAAACCATCCACAAAGTTCAGTCCATTTATGTGATGCTGAACTAATGTTTTTGTGCAGAAACTGTTTTTATTCTTTCAGTCAGTGATCTTGACCCTTGATCCCAAAACTGATAGGGTTCTTCCATAACCCAAGTGCAAGCCATCCACAAAGTTTAGTAACTGTAGATGGTGGAAAACTGGAGATTGTGTGGAGACCATTTCTTCTTTCTGTAACAGTGATGTGACCTTTGAGCTTCTGACCCCAAAATCAATAGGGTTCTTCCTTACCCCAAGTGCAAGCCATCCACAAA
The DNA here is from genome assembly GCA_029931535.1 of Margaritifera margaritifera. Taxonomy (NCBI): domain Eukaryota; kingdom Metazoa; phylum Mollusca; class Bivalvia; order Unionida; family Margaritiferidae; genus Margaritifera; species Margaritifera margaritifera. The sequence goes on from JAQPZY010001684.1 coordinate 6,751,103, forward strand.
GTTTGGTAACTGAAATTGTGGACAACTTGAGATATTGTGCAGAAACAAAACTGGTAACAGACAGATGGACAGACAACATCATAACATAATACATTATTAGCATTTAATCTTGATTCAAGAGGTTGATGGCAGCTGTGACTGCAATGTGAGCCAAAGTCAAAATAATGCTGTGCAAAATTTGGATGTACAGTACTTTGTACACTTGGACTGTAATAAAACTGACATGTGTATTACAAATGTGAGCTGTGCATATAAGAATTCAATTTCACCTGGAAAATTGAAGTCCACCTACCCATCATGTTTCTTAAAGACCAGGGCTCAGGAAAATCACTAATTCTCTCGTACTGACCTGGTTAAAATTGGCTGGGCAGAGTAAATCTTTACTATGTACTCATCCCTAGGCCAAGCAGATGCAGATTCACACCATGAGAATGAATATGAGTGTATTTTCAACCCTTAACATGTATCAAATTCAACATCGCTTAACATTTGGCGTGTGTCAGTTATAAATAACCATTGCCTAAGTTGCCTACTTGTTGTCAGTCTAGAACATGTCGCAAAGGAAATGACTTTGTTCTCTTTTACAGTTATCCAATGTAAGCTTGATATTAAAATGGGTAAATATTATGAACATATTATATTACAGTTTCATACCTAACCCTTGATTTCTTAATGGTGTTCGCATTTTATAGGGACACTTTTCAGTAATTTAGGCATCATTTTAATGAGCAGGAAGTTTCCCTTTCAACGAGATATCACACTTCTTTATGAGTCAGTCCTCTGAGAAGTTTAGAGACAGAGAGTGTCAAAATTTATGTGATTTTTCATCTGGTCAGGCAATATTACAGTTGCTCCAGGTAACTGATATTTTCAAGACTGAAGCTTTATTGATACATTGTGAGGGAATATACCAGCAGATATTTCTATAAGTATGTAATTACTTTTTGCAAGAAAAATGTTGCCAACTTACATTCATCACGAGTGTTTTAAGTGTCTCAGCCGATTCCCACCAACTTTCACACAATGCATGCTGTTGTAATCTATTTATAATGCAGATAATGTCGATAGAACTGTTGATTGGTTGAAATATAGTTGGGGTAATGACACAGAAATGTTCCAATTAATTTGGCCAATCAGCAATCTACTTTTTCATGGTGTCCATTCCATCTAGAATGAAGTTTGACCATAATCGATCATTATGTACAAAAGTTGATGGAAAATGAGACAGTTGTTCAACTAAAATGGATCATTAAGTACGAAAGTTGGTGGAAATTGAGACAGTTGTAATTCTTCTTTCAAATGCAAGCGCCTGACATTTTTCTTATTTAAAGTAATTGCATACTTATATAAATATCTTCTAGCATCTTTACTTTGGCGTGACAATGTATTAATAAAGCAACACAGTCTTGAAAATACTGATTTGGGACAAGCGTAACAATGTCTTACCAGATGAAAATCATACAATTTTGTCTCTTAACTTCTCCCATATAAACTCTTAAAGATGTGTAATAGCTGGTTGAAAAGGAAAATTATGACACCTAGATAACTCAAATGTTTCACTGTAAACGCAAATACCACTAAAAAAGAAAGGCTATTTGCGCAATTGCAATTTCTCGAGTTACAAACATTGTACCTTATTATATGTTCATCTAAGGAATTAGAATATGGTATTTTCATAGTTTTTACCCATTTTAGTGTTAAGCTTACATATGGTTCTTTAGTAAAAGTGTAAGGAGTGTAGTGGAGAAGTGTACTGTGTTGAGTATAATTAGGACAGGGACAGGTAACTCTTGCAACTCACTCGTCCCAGGGATGAGTGCTTGGGAAATTTTTTCCTGAACCCTGAAAGACCATTCTGAAAATGGGTGCTTGCACCTGTACAGGAAAGAGGACAGTCCTGGCTATGAAAACAATCAAGCACCTAGTTGGCCGATTAGGTTTCAAGTTCTGTACACCTCCACAGTCAGGGAGAAAATGATACAGCTGAATTAATTTTCCTTGTATACCTGGTCAAGAGCACAGTGGTATATGGTAACTTTTCCATGTATACATATATTAAACAAATGATACCTAGGTATGCTAGAAGTCTGGAACTCTCATTTTTTTCAAACAGAGTCCTTTAAATCCACTTAACTTTCAATTTTAAAAACAAAATGTGATCTTGAACCTCTGATATCTTGTTTATGCAAATATTTTAGTTCTGTTTTTGTAGTGATGTCTTACTGATCTGTTCTACCAGTGGAAAGAACAACAATTATTTGACTTTATGTCTCAATGTTCTATTAACTTTTTAACGTTCCAGCCTGTACTTACATGTAAATAATCATTTATAATGACCATTTCTAGAGTCAAAGAGAGCTGAGTGCCTGCATAAATAAATGGTCTTCCCTAACTTCCACCTTGCACACAAAAGACTACCTCCTGTGTAAATAAACGGTCTCCCATAAACTTGCACCCTGAATACAAAAAACTATCACAAAAGAAATAAAACCTTGTTTGTTTTTTTGCCTGGGGATCTTTTCAAAATTTGCCAAGTCTGATATGTACACTAATGTATCCACAAGTGAAATAAGTAACTGAAAACCTTTAATCTAATAGCACATAAGAAAATTTACACCTTACATATAAAATTAGGTCTTTTCTGTGTTCCTTCCCTTGTCTGTGGTCTTTTCTAAAGGTGATAGATTTGATATATACACTGATTTATCCTACAGTGAATGAGCCAATGATGGACAAGCTTCAATTTAACAGCACTATCACAAACCAATACACAATGAATACCATTATCTAATAAGACCTCTGTAATGGCATTCTATGCCAAACCCTGTTGAATTCCTTTTTTTAATATTTAGCTCTAGCTAATTTTGACTCTGACACAATGGCTGAAGATATATTTAGTCTTTACTTTGCTAATATTTTTCTAACTTGTATTACTATATAGTAGACAATCAGATCCAACTGCAAACTGAATAGACCCAGATCTGCCATCACATGATGCACTGGCAGATCTGGATCCATGCAGTTTGTTAAATGTAATCAGTGGAACAAAGAGCATAAACTTATCTGCCAGCGCATTATGCAACAGAAGATCAGGATCTATGGTGTTTGCAGTTGTACCCAGTTGTTTACAGTCGGCTAAAACACGGTATTGGTGCTGATAAAGGAATTTTCATGTTATATGCATGAAATAGAAAAATTAAACAAGATATGAACCAATTTTAAAGATTGGTAAGCCTGGCATATACCTCTCTTACTTTCCTGAAAATTTCAAGAGGTTAGTGTAACCCATTGTTGAGATATGCATGGAAACAAGCTCTAAAAATGGCCATTTTTGAGCGTTATGTAGTCTCACTCGAAAAAAGCTTGAATATAAAATAGAGAATTCTCTAAATATCATACTGAAATTATGCATTTATTGGTCTGGTTTTATGCGGAATTCTATCCTGCAAATATTGCTTCTTGAATTAAAGAAATCGGTAAAATATTATGGATTTCATAAGCAAAATACCGTCAGTAGAAGTTTTGTTTCAACACTGAAATTCAAACACTAATCTGTTGTTATATGCCAACATTTTGTACAAAATAACATTCATTATAACTTTTATTGACATCTAGAACTCGACTTTATATTATAATAAGTAGTAAAACCATTTAAATCACATGGCTAGCCAAGATATTCGATTGAGAGCTTGTTCTTTGTCAAACTTTCCAGTTCTAAATTTTGTAGTGTCTGTAACCTTTACAAGTTTATATGGCAATAATTTTGTTGTTTCATTATGGAAAAGTATAAATCCTACAAAGGCTCATGTGTATCCATGTGATGTCCAAGTTGGCCAAAATTGGTGGTGCTGTATTGTACCATTAAAAAACAGCAACTCAATAAAAAAAGTTACAGACACTACACAAACAGGTATAAAAATGAAAGATAAAAGTATTGTTCTACTTGTCATTAAAACATTGTTTTTCTCAATAGAAAGTTCCATCTTATGTGATGTAATGTTGCATCATCTATTTACCTCTGCAGCCAAGAGCAAAAAAGTGATGCAATAACTCTCTTGATTGAATATTGCATCATTCTTGCAGCACTGTCTGTTTGAGTAATTTACTACAAGACAATGTAACCTGAATTTCTTATCCTAGAAGAAGCTGCCTAATTACTTTTTTCTGTTCTTTACCATGGTACATCCCTAAGACATGGGAAGACGACAAAAGCAAACCTCTGGGAACAACTCTGGTAAGTTTGTATTGAATGGTAAACCACACTCTTAAATTGTAGTGTCTGTAACCAATATCCCCTTTTTATACTGTCTATGACTTTATCCCTGTTTTTTTTTTAAAAAATGAAGCCAAATTATGTTTCCTATTACAGTATTGATGTGTAAGGCTAAATTTTGACATATTGTCTGTCTGCAATTTGTAATATTTTGGTATATTTATAGTTTCTTTTCATCTAGATTTCTGATAACAGGCAACATTTTCAGTGATTTCTTACAATATGCAATTGAAACTGAGTATTTTTGCATTCCATATCATTAGACTAGTAAATTCAAACAGAAATATTATGAGAATTCAATGAGCTCAGACTTAGTATTGGATACATTGCTGATATTGTCAAATGGTTACAGACACTACTAGACATGTGAATTGACCCGACTGTTGTTTACATTATTAAGGAAAGTGTGCAATCATTGTAAATGCTAGAACATTGAATAATCATCAGGTTTTATGCTATTTCTTTTTCAATCAGATACTTTTCTTTAAGAATCTACAGGTTATTCCAGTTTGCTTATGTATGAAAGCATATTGCGTACTCATTACAAGTATGTTTTGTAAAGTCTAAATTTCATCCGTATACATAGAGGAACAAAAATGAGAATGAAGTTGTTTGCTTTTAGGAAGCAAAGATAAGCCAGAAGAAGATGAACAGAAGATTAAAGCTAGAAGGGAGAAGACGAGGCTAAAGGTACAAGCCTGGAGAAAAAAAACAGAGGGAAAATAAGGCGAAACATGAGGAGCTAAAAAGGGTTGATAGAGAAAGAAGAAAAGATGCAAGACTACTAAAAAAACAGCAATCACTTTCCGATTCAAATCTTCAACAAGAATTAAGAAGGAAAAAACGTGAAGAAATGAAAAGGTATCGCCAGAAAAAGAAAGAAAAAGCAGCCCTGGCAATATCGGTTAATAAGAGTGTTGATTTAAGAAGTCCGAAAACTGCTGAATTAAGTAGAAAGAAGAAAGAAGCTGTGAAAAGAACCCAAGCATGGAGAATGCGTATCAAACTGAATGAAAGTATACAGCAAGAGTGTATTCAGACTGATTGTGAAATAGGAAATACTGGGTCAGCCAGAGATTCACCAATGAATAAAGTGTTACCTAAAGCAACTCTGTACAGACAATTAAAAAAGGTAAAGGAAGTATTACCAAATACCCCAAAGAGAAAAGCAGTCATCATAAGTAAATTAATTGAATCTCCATCAACATCAAAGTTTCTAAATAGGAATATAATGATAATGACACCGGATTGCAGAAAAAAACTTGAATTGACAGATACTGTTATACAATCTGTGTCAGAGAGCATTTCAGAAGTGAAAACAAGGAAAGGGGGTGCAAAGAAACATGCATACAACATCATTTGTGACGCATTACTGAAGAAATATAAAAGACACAGACTAAAAAAGTATTTCAAAGTATCAGTGAAAGGGCAAAAAACCTAGTTCTACATGGTGGGAGACGAAACAAAGAAAAAGAAGAAGGGATGCACTTAACTCTCCATTAAAGAAATCTGTGAAAGATTTTTTTTCTAAGTCCAGAAATCAGTAGGGAAGTGCCTAATAAACGTGAAACTGTGAAAGTAAGAAAAGGTGGGTCAAAAAGAAATACTTCAAAACATGTGATGACTATGACATTAGAAGAAGCCTACAAAGACTACAAGTTAAGGAACCATAGTCACAAAATAGGATTAACTTCATTTTCTAAATTGAAACCAGTGAATGTTAAAAAGGTGTCTGAAACAAGCAGAAGATCATGCTTATGCCAAAGTGCTGTAACGTGGCCCTAAAAAGTGAGGCACTAACAAATGTAAAAAAAGCAGTGAAAGAAAATGGAGATTTGGATGAAATTTCAGTAGATAAGAAAAGCTTAAGTGATGCTACTTTTTGTAAATACGACACCAATCCAGCTATTAAATGTTTAAGAAGAGAATGCAAACAATGCGGTGTGAAATGTTTGCAGAGTTACCTTAAACCATTTGTTGAAAAGTATAGTGACAGGCAGATATCATGGCATCAATGGGAAAGTATAGAAATAGCAAAAGATGATAAAGTAAAGCGTTGCGTCTCCTGTGTGCCTAAAGAAACAGACATAAAAACATTAATTACATGCTTAGAAACTGACATGCAAGAGTATCCAGAGCACGTTTTCAGGGCCAAATGGCAACAGCAACAGATGGGAATTTGTGTTGATAGAATTGGTGAGGGTTCTATTGCTATGGTCATGGACTTTAGTGAGAACTATGGGTGTGTTTTTCAAAGTGAAGTACAATCTGGATTCTTCGACAGGAACCAAGTTACAATACATCCAATCATGTGTTACTATACAGAAAAACAGGGAGAAAAAGAATTCAAGATAAAGCATGCCATTATTGGCATCAGTGAAGAAACCAAACATGATGCAGACTTAGCTATCACTTTTGAGAACAAAGCTATAGAAATTCTGAAGAAGAAAGGTGTGAAAGTAGAGGAGATCCATGAGTGGACAGATGGCTGTGCTGCCCCAGTATAAGGGGAAGAAAGCCTTTTGCTGACATAAGTCTGAGGAAAAAAGCCATCTGTAACACGAAATTATTTCGAAACATCACATGGAAAGAGTGTTTGCGATGGTCTCGGTGCGACAGTCAAGAATGCTTGCTACAGAGCTGTAATCAGCAATAGAAAGGTGATAGGTTGTGCAGAAGATGTATATCATTTCTGTACAGAGAAACTGAAAATGGAAAATACAGATAATGAAGCTAAAACAGTTTCGAGAAGGGAGTTCATCCTTGTTAAAGATGTTGAGAGAAATAGAGAAGAAACTGATGTGCAAACACTGCAAGGTACAAGAAAATTACATGCTGTAAAGTCAGGAAGCAATGATTATGAACTGAGCATAAGAAATCTGAGCTGTTATTGTGAGCAATGCATGAAGGTTGACGGGAGATGCAACTTCAGCGAAAATGTTAATGCCTGGGAAATGAGAAAGTTAGTACTCAATAAAGATAATTTAAGTCAGAAAGGAAAACAACTTAAAGACAAGAATCCATCAACAATAGAAAATAATGACAAGAAAAGAAAACAAGGAAGTAACCAGAAAGATCATAACTCAGCAACAAGCGAAAAGCCTAATAAGAAACGGAAGTCAACAGAAAGACAAAACATTGTGACAAAGAAGATCAAAGTTGACAAAAAAGCACCAACCAACACAGAGAAACCAATAGAGAAATACCACCCTGGAGAATTTGTTGCTGTAGGACTTAAGCCAAAGAAGGGACCTCTAGATGTATACTTAGCAGAAGTAATAGACATTCTTCATAACGAAGTTAGACTTAAATACATGAGAAAGTCTGGCAACATGTATGTTTGGCCTGAAAAAGATGATTATTCACAAGAGGCTCTAGATGCTATCTTGTACAGGGTAAAAGCTCCACAAATAGTCAATGAAAGGGGTCATTTCAAGTTTAATGCAGCTGAATTGTCTAAGCTCAAGTCAAATCTGGAAAAAAATCATAAGCACTTCTATTTGAAATGACAATATAAAGTCAAGGTTTAATGTGTAGTGTCTGTAACCTTAAGATCAATCACATATGGGTCTGTGTTTGAGTCAGCACCTTGGGTTGAACAATACTTTAGTGACTATGATTTATTGAACATTCATTATACTTCAATATTTTACTCTTACAAACACTATTTAGTATTAAACTTTCAAGTGCTATTTACCAGTTCATAATTTTAACACAAGTATTGGACATATACCTGTTACAATGTGGTTTTATCATTTTATTAACTAATCAACATTCATTTAATGAATAATTCTAGTCAATGTGTTCATGTTGAATTATTTTTGAAGTGAATTTTATGGAGATATGTATGGTTCTGCAGCTGTATTGAAATGCTATAGTTTTGTAGTGTCTGTAACCAATTTTATGGACAATGTACTTCTGACTCTTATGGAAGTTTGCAATACTTTTGGCCAGTATTAATGATTTTGTTTGTTTAAATATTCTTCTTGGTGTTAGATAAATGCCTAAATAAGATTATTCTATGTCTTTTATGTTTGTTATGCAAAAGTTTCATGGTTAGGTTTTTTTTCTTAGTGATACCTTTGTCATAGATGTTTTGATTTTGTTATTAAGTTGTTTACCACTTCCAGTTATGTTGTTTACTTTAAATGTTGATATCCTGTTACTGATGTTACTGTGAAAAAAAATAAAGTTTTAAAGTTTTCATGCTGTTTTTCTTGCATGTTATACACCAAGTGTAGTGTCTGTAACTGTTGTTATACCAATGAATTGAAATAATGGTTAAACAAAATCGCATGCATGTTCAAGCTAAATCTAACTTGATCTGACTAGGGGACACCCTAGGGTATATAATGAGCTTCATTGAAATGTTCTATCAAACATTTCAATTTTTTAAGTGAGTGAGACTACTCTCAGCACCAATACCGTGTTTTAGCCGAGTGCGTATATGCTGTAGAAGACCCTTTTGAAGAGATCACATCAAGCATGAAACTGGGCACATGCCAAATCCTGCAGTTACAATAAATCATGTAAAATTTTGATTCTCCACCCCACTGTTTCCAAATTACCGGTTCTAAATAATTTGGGCGCTCAAATTGGTTAATTTAGTGGAAATTAAATTATTGCATTGTAATCACCGAAATGCAAATAAATTCGAACAGAGAAAATAGGCAAATCTGTATACATATCCCCACATTAAATAAATAAATAAAATCAGAGATGAAAGTCTAAAGGGACTGATTCAACTAGGAACAGCGTAAACCCACATGCCATGTGGAAAATATGAAAAACAGTATATATACTGCCTGCATTTCATAATGAAATCTAAGTCATGCTGGACCAAGTAAAGCATACATTTATCATGCAACACAAATTAAAGGTTGCATAAATAGAATAAATCAAATATCAAAGTTAATAGTATGAAGATGATTCAATTGATCTAATGAGTCAAATACAGTTTTGTTTCAGTAATGCAGTACAGTCAAATCTGTCTATCAAGGTCATCCATGGCACTGGCCAAAACGGGCCTTTATGACAAGGCATGGACTTCACCAACAGACCTTAATCTGGATTGAAACGTCCAAAACCAGTGATCTGACTCAATGAAAGTTAAGCTTGACCAATCAAATATTTTAAGTCTAGACTTAAAGATGTATGTTGATGATACTGTGGCCAGGTGACATTTTATATATTGGTAAAATTGCATTTACTTGTGTTTAGAAGAGACTTGACTGTACCAGAGCTTTATATACAAGTGGCTACTACAGAGAGGTGACTGCAAGAGCAATTCTGGCTGTACTTTTCAAGATGCTTAAAAATAACTTCATCATAGACAAAAGTTTAAAAAGGAGACATTAGGTATTCATGGCAAAACAAGCATCCCTCAAAGGGACTGATGCTCTACTGACTGGCCAAAAAGAATTTCCAGGAATTCAAGATAAGACCATGTCTTCTTTTCAACTGCTGAGTGTTAAAACTGTTTCTGATGTTTTTGAGCAATACCAATATTTTCTAAATAGCTGCTGTCACAGCCATATTGTATGTAAGCTTGTCACCATTTTCATTTTGGACTAACTAGACATCATTAGCAGTCGTTTGGTGAAAACCCCATATCAATATGACCATCCATTCAGGAGGAGTAGCGTTAACAAGATTTTCAGATTTTCAAAATGGCCACCATGGCAGCCATATTGGTGGTTGATCAGCACCATTTTAATACAGAACCAACTAGATATCATAACAAGTCTTCTGGTGGAAACCCCATGTTGATATGACTCTCCGTTAAGGATTAGCAATAACAAGATTTTTTAAGATAGCAGAAATGGTGGCCATATTGGAGACCAGATCAGCATCATTTTCATTTGAGACCAACTAAACATCATATGAAGTCTTCTAGCAAGAGCTCCATGTTGATATGACTTTCTGATCAGAAGTAGTAGTGATTAACAAGATTTTCAAGATGGTTGCCAAGGTGGCCATACTGAAAGTCAAGGTTACCATACTGAATGTCATTAAAAGACATTAAAAGAAGTCTTTTAGTGAAACTCTATGTTGATATGTCCACCCATTCAGGAGGAGCGATAACAAGATTTTCAAGACACTCACTGTGGCAGCCATACTGGATGTCCAAGCAGCACCATTTTCATTTAGGACCAAGCACATCATGGGATGAATGTGTGTGTAAAGTTTCATGGCAATCTTCAAAGTAATTTAGGAGAAGTAGCGATAAACAACTTGTGCTAATGGATAACGGACATTGGATGACAAATGACAGACAATAGACAATAGGCCATCCAATAAGCTTTTCTGGTCTATGACCAGCTGAGCTAAAAATAACTTTAAAAGAAGCTGGCTATGGCCTGCATGTCAAACCCTCTCCTGAGCCTCAATAATGAGAACATTTATTTAACCCAATAAAGATGATCCATTCTGAAGCTATATTCCAAATCCAAAGAGGGTGAGGTTAAATGGTATTGAAAATAAAGGAAAGAAACAAATTTAAAACAGGTTAATTTAGGGTGTAGATGGACATGAATGTGCAGGGATGCCAATGTGATTGCTATGTTGAGCTTCTGCCAATGCTGACTCGACAAAGCATTAAATTTCAATCAAAGTGGCTTAATTTATGTCAGCCTGCACCAATTTAAGGTATGCATTTGTATCTGAATTTCTGAACTCACTCATGAATACAACCTGTTTGACAGATAAGCCACTTAAATACCATAAGTGACACATGTAATGCCACTGGAGTGTGAAATGTTGCTAAATAATTCAAAAATTTGCAATGAGGAGTCATACTTCAAATGTGGAATGTACAGTATCAATATGAATGCAGAAAACACACACATAAAAGACCTACCTCACCCTAAAACTTTAAAAAGACACTAAGCTCTATATGAATAAACATTTCCAAGCATGCCTAAATGTAAGCAGTTACATTTTCTGCCGGTCTTATTTTTTGTGTGCAGGGAGTACACAATTTTAAATTTACAAATAGACCATAATCAGAGCGGTAATTCATTGGCAAATCCTCATACATCAGGGATCATAATAAAATAATCAAAAACCTATTATGTAAAACGTTTGGTCAATAAATATAAAAAAACGTCACTTTGATTGCAATTTTAGTGAAAACCACCTTTGACTCCCTCCCAGGAACAATGGGAAGAAACCAAATTATATCCTCCTACAGATGGTGATCAGGGACTATGGACTGAGACCAAATTATACCCTCCCTCTTGCAGATGGTGATGATATGGGCAACTTATCTACAGAGTTAGATGAATTTCTACCCAGAGGTTTAGGAGGTGGGAGACAGTTGGAGGTTATCACAATATCCTCCACGGTTTTTAAACTGTGAGGAAAGTAAACAAATGACATGCATGCATTTAGTGTGTGGAATGAACTCATTTTAGACCTTCTGACAAAGAGTCATTATAAAAGCCTCGAAAATTATGTGACATGAAAAGTAGTAGATGAGTTTAATATACCCTACACATACTAAGTGGTACTTTTAGGACTTGAAATTGTCAAACTTCAACTATTGAGCAATTTTCAAACTTGATTAGATTCATTAAGCATACAGTACTCAAACCAATTTAAAAAAAAAAAAAAAAAAATCACATGACAATTAAAAGTTAACATCTGCGCAATAAAAATCAGCAAGCTCTATTTAACTAAGGTGACTGATTATTAACAATATGGAATGTGCTATCAGATGAAAATTTCATTCTGCTTGATTTGAAGGTTAGTGGTGACGATAAAACTACAACCAAAATTATATGTACTGACAAATCTCTATTTTTCACAAGGTCCCAATTTCACAGGGTCCAAATTTTCATTATGTACCAATTTTTCACAAGGTACCAATTTTATGGATTTCATGGTTACTACAAACCACAAAATTAAAGATCCAACGAACAATCATCCATCTGTGGAAAAATAGAACCCATTTACAAACCTATCAATTTATGTAATTAAAAAAAAGTCATTTTCACAAAACCACAAAAACTGATACCTGCAGAAAGAAATGAATGCACACACACATGGAGAAAGGTATATAGAATTCAAAGAACTTTCTTAAATCCATTTACCTATCAGGGGTGCTTTTTGCTGTAATAGTTCATTATATCCATCTTCTATGATGCTAGCTGGTGCTTGAGGTTTAAACTGGTTCTCCACTACCAGTCTTTGGCACAGTTCCATCAAACTGCGAGGAAATGCTGATGGATCTATTCCATAGTTCCTCCATCCACCCACACCATCAGCTACACCTGAAATACATTAATGATAAATTGAACTCAGACAATCTATTATTGTTAAATAGCAGAAATGTACATGAAAACAATTCCAGTGGGTTACTTTACAGTTTTATTTTTTTAAATCAAGGAATATGAATTGTACAAATAAATTTTCTTTTTCTTTGTTTTTAGGGCTCATTTTGATTTTTTCACTTACAATGATGTAAACCCAGTGTGACATGCATCAGAAAAATGAAAATTTCAGCAAAATGCAAACAAAAGAAAATGCATCGATGCAAACTCAACTGAAAAGATTTAAGACTTTCAAAATAAATATGTGCATATTAAATACTAGTAACAGTGTAATGGTGTCATCTCTAATCACAAAACCATGGTAGGGTTAAAGATTATGTGGATGAATGTTCATGCATCAAAATGTGTATAGAGTTCACTTGTTGTTGAATCAACACCTGAAACGAAGGATCACACACAAAATTAACAAGCGCTGTCAGCATACAGCATAGCTCAACTATTCAAAATGACTTAATATGAAAAACAGCACAAAATGATAATGAGAAATAATATTAGCATAAAATATCGTATTTTAGAAGACGCTTCCACATAAGGTTCAACTGCTGCAGAGGAAGCATTTGCTAAGAAATTCAAACAAAAAGCATTTTCGCAGAAGTTTGCAATGTGTAAATACAGGCCATAATGACCAAACAAAAGGATTGGGGGAAAAGCACTTCTCAAAATTCTTGAATGTCTTAAATTTAACACCTTTATGGCTAATTCTTGCCAAGATATATAATCAAAATAAAGACTGTAGGTCAAGGTGACCTAATTATTTCATGGTGGCCGATAAGTTTCCAGATGCTTCCATGTATAAAGTTTAATGACCATAGGATAAAGAGTCATACCGATATAGTGCTAAATAGGAGCCTCCCTCAAAGAATTCATAATGTCCTAGTTTTTTATCCTGACCCTGACACTCCTTGGGCAAGATTCCCTGTAAATAGTACACATGTACTACAATTCATAAAAAACACATCTACAAAGAATAAACAGTGTCAATTTAAAGACTACAGGACTAACAGTTACCTTCATACTGTCAACAATCATTCAAGCATGAAAAGTACATTATGGAAAAACATTTAATACGGTTCAGAGAACAATTCTTCTCCAAATCCCTCAATGTATTAAGTTTCATGACCATGGGATGAAGAGTCTCAACGACAGGTACTGTAGCTGAATAGAAACTTGACCCCAAAGCTCTAACAATGTCCTGGTTTTTCAACTCTACCTAACATCTCCCCTTCCCTCTCCCCTCCTTCAGTCAAGTTGCAATATTCACTGTATTCATTATTAATAAGTAACAGACCTGAAAAGAATACACATCATAACTTGGTGATCTGATGAAACAAAGATCATATAGGTATAAATAAAAACTTTGCCCTAAAACTTGAACTTAAAACAAAGTTGGTGTATATATATTTCAAGACCCCAAAACCCCACTTAGAATCAAAATGTGATATATTCTTATGTACTGATACCAAACACCCTGAATGATAGAAAGATATAAACAACAATTTACCCCAAAACAAGAACCAATGTGGAATGTGGATGCCAATGCAGATGCTGTGGTGTCTACATAAGCACTCCTTATTCTTCAAATAGTCAAAATAAAAACATGATTTGCTTTTACTACTATGTGGGTATGCATAGCAAGTCAATGACTGCACACAACTATAATTCAAAGTCATCATCATCACAACAAGTCAATACAAGAATCCCTCAAAGGGACTGATGCTCTTGTGTCCAAAAAGAATTTTCAAAAATCCAAGATAAGACCATTTATTCATTTTAACTGCCAAGTATCAGTACTAAAAAAAATCTGATAGCCAGACATCTGGGGCCCCTCTAACTTCAGATCAGGCCCCTCCTGTATTCTAAGTGAAGTGCCCATCGGCCTTGTCTCAAAAAATCTAATGCCTGAGAAAACTTCAATCACGCTGACGAAATACGGAATTTTATTTTCAAGTTGTTGAAAGACTAGTAAATTATTAATATTTATCTCCATGTATGCCCCTTACCCTTATGAAGATTGACTACTTATCATACTTATATCGAAAGCTGTAAACTTTGTGAATAAAGTGAAGCATGTGACCTATGAATTGGGAACAGATTGCCTGGATTACCTTTAATTAGCGCTCGCTTGGTTTTAACATACATGTGATTCTACCAGTGGTAGAACAAAAATAGGACAAAAATAGTTTTTAAGGCCGTATACCACACATACCGTTTAATAGTTGAAATCTACCGCTTTTGAAAACAAAGATTTTTTTTTTAAAATTGAAAAAACAAAGAGAAGAAAAAAAGTTATTTTTTATGCATTCTATCCACGCATTACAGAAACCAGCCAGAACCAGTCTACTGGGACTTGAACTGTTCCAACAGTCATTCCAACTGGTGCAATGATGTGGGGCTGAGTAAACAGATTAAGGCTAACATGTGTACAGAACAAGCTGTTAATTGATTACCTTATTGTTGTAATCTGGAGAGTTTAGGCCAAATGTGGGATGTTTTTGAGGTGTTATAAATAATAAAGGGATCAAATGTGGTCCATGATGACTTAATTTTAGTCTCTGATTAAAAATCAGCCGTCCTTTGGCATTGGTGAGATAGAAAGGAAAGACCACCAAAAAATTATTTCGGCAGAATCACTTGAGTAAGTAATGCAACACTGGTTAAACATATATATATATATATGCGCCACCTACGGTAAGAACATCAAAAAAGTCAAGAGAAACTGTACATGTATAATGCTAGACATGCTTCAGATGCTAATGAACATCAACACTGCTGATCCAATGAGTAAGGAGGACATTGAGAGAGCACATGGACAATGAATGACATCAGTACCTGGAGGAAAACATTGCTTTACGTGAAATATTTTGAGATCTGAATAAACACACAAGTCAATTTAATATGATTTTGTTTATTTCTTTTCATATTTAAAGTACAGCAATTGCAACGTTGTGTGACAAATAAGAGTAAAAAATAAAATAGGGCCCTTTTGGGCACATGGAATTGGAGTCAGGGTTTGTGATTTTTTTCAAGTCACCAGCCATGGGCCTGTGTGAAAAAAAAATTCTTGGAGCACTGAGTACTGAAACCATCTCTAATATTCTTGAGGAACTCCAACATACCAAATTTGGTAGTTAAACTATTTTCTTATGTTTGAGTTAACATGTTTGCAAGATACCTGTAAGTGCATGACAAAATTCTTTATCATTGCCTTTGACCTTGAACGTGATATCATGGATCACTGAACTTGCCTCAGACAATGTCAAGATGTTAAGTTTGGTTAAATGTTAAAATATTATTTTTTTAAGAAACAAATAATGAAGTTTTTGAATTGGTATCATAAAAGATATTCTTCAGATTGTGGGATTCACATTAACTTTTTAAAAATCACATAAAAAAAAATAAACATAATGCATAAAAATCACACATAATCATCTACCTTTATTTTTTCATTAAATTCCTCCAATGTTCATAAAATTTCCCCTTTTTTTCAAAAGAACGGAAGAATTTCATCCCTAACTATTCAGTTCAAGAATATATACTGCTTATGTGGATATTAGATCAGCACCTTTTTCATTTAGAACTAAAAAGTGTTTTAGTTAAAACCCAATGATTCTATACCCATCCATTTAAGAGGAGTAGTCATAGTTGGTGGTTTTGTGGGTTTAACACGATTTTTCAGCACATGATAGATTATACATGGTGGCCAGTATATCTGGTAAAGGAAGAACTCAGGAAAACTCCCGGGAAGAACCACTGACCCATGGGAAGCTACTGGCAAGCTTTCTCACATACCCATGTTGGCCAAGCCGGAGACTTGAACCCACGCGGACAGAGGTGGGATATCAGTGATAGAAGTAGCCATGAGATTTTCAAAATGGTCACCATGACAGCTATACTGTATATCAGATTGGCACCATTTTCATTTAGGAACAGTGAGGATAACAAGATTGTCAAGCTGGCCACCATGGCAACCATATTGTATGTCAGATCAACATCATTTTCAATTAGGACAAACTAGACATTATACAAAGTCTTTTAGTAAAACTCCATGTCAAGATTTATACAATGGCTACCATGGTGGACATACTGGATGTCCAAGGGGCACCATTTTCGTTTTGGAATAACTAGACCTTGGCATGAATGTGTTAACATCATTCAGGTTTGTAAAATACTACACTGTTTCTTTGTCTTCATCAACCAAATATTGGCCTCCACGTTGAGCCTATCATGTGCTGAAAAAATGTGTTAAACCCCACAAAAACAAACCAAACCAAACTTCATATTTGGATAAGCAAAACAGTCATATATATTCTCCTGAGTGTATTTACCCGATGTCAGTGTCAACAACCTTAATCCTCCATTTTGGAGAATTTTATGGATATACATGACTAACAGTGATACTGCAATTCATCTGTTTTGCACACCAAATTATTTCACCTGAGAATTCACTATCTTCACTATTCAAACTGGATACAGACAACGTGGAAATCAGATGGTTTGTGATCTCCACATGATTGGTAGGTAGTTTAGTATGTTTTGTAGCATTACTGAAAACATTGTTGGACTGTTGTTGCTGTATGAATTTTGGAACAATGTATAAATATTTGAAAAAAATGCATTTGATTCAATTCTATACCTAATTTTTACTATCTCAAGATCTGGAGGGTGAGGTAGGGAGACATTCATGTGACATCATAAAGTTAAAGTTTTTCAGAATGTAATGATAAGAAAACACTAGTAGTTGATACATATGTTTTTGTCAGATTGTCAGAAACCAATTTTTGGAATAAAATGTTTCTTCAATAAAATACGTACCAGATCATATGACTGTACATTAGGAGTACAACCACAACCTCACAAATTCAGCCCTCCCAAGCAAGTTTTAGCAACAAAAGTGCTATAAGTTGTCTGTCCACAAAGAAGGAATTCAACCAAGAGTGATCTCCCCTTGGGTAGTGGGACTGGTTTTGATAGATTGATTTTGGGATTAACGACGTGTGCGGCCATTCGGCCATGTACGTCGGAGTGGGACTGGTACCAAATCCTGTCCATATGTCAGTTACTACTGCATCAGATGTGCATGCTTTACAAGATTTATTTGTAACTGCAGGGCTGATCAAGAAAGTATTATCAAAGAAATGTATTTTACTCCATAAATTGTTTTTCTTTCTTCAAATGCATCAACCAATCATAATAAATTAGGGGAATAGTTAAGAGGAGGGAGTTACATCCCCTTAATCCGGAAAAGGTCCAATCTCCAGTCCCAGGGGTAGAAAAATTCATTGCTCGAGAGCCAGGGCCAACCAAAAATTAATGTCGGGCAACCATTTTTCTCAATGTGAAAGCCCAGTTGGGCAACCTAACAAATATTTTTTTAAAAATGATCATGTTAGAAATTTTAATAGAATTTTGTATATTTTATCCATGACAAACAGTTTGAAATTCTTAATTATCCCTCTGAGGACCTACAGCAGGGTGACATTATCTGATTAGGTAATCACATTCCATACTACTAGCCCCTCCAGGTGAACCCTTAAACAAACAAGACTTGATAATGCTCGTCTTTTGTCAGCACACCAACACATGGTAGTAGTACCTTTCATATTTGACTTGACACACTAAATGCCTATGATCTAGTAGCATATTTGCCATATTCCCAGACAGTGTTGGGGTTTTTTTTGAGACTCAGAAAGTGTGTTTTGAGGTCCCAAGCAGGGTCAGTGCGTGTAATGCCTCAAAGCGATGTCATCAAAATGAGAATAAGCTATCTTTTCAAATCAGCCTATAGCAAATGACTGGAATTCAAATCTAATAAAAGAAAATACTATCTGTTTTCTCTGAAGCATTTAATATACTTACCCAAAAAAAAATGGTAGCCTTAGCATTGTCAAATAACATCACCACAAACATGGTCACAACCTCACAGGCATTAAATACAAAAATACACCAAGTTACTGTCTTTAAAATCCATTGGACAGTGGAATGTAGTTTTAATTACATGCAGTCTATGCTGCTTTCAATAGTTCAGTAGTTGGTCTGACAGTAATGCAAGTGTCATTTGTGTTCACAAATAATCCTACACTTTTCCTTCGCGAATGTGCATCCACGTCTATGTTGGCGCTAGCAATGGTCAAAGTCGCTAAATGTCATAAAACCTGTAAGATGGTAATGAATATCTATTTCAGAACAATGAATCTGGCAATGAAAACATTCAAGGTCTGTGGTAGTTGGCAGAGTTGCTAAAGTTTTTGACCGCCGCTATTGTAACATATTTTCAAGGTTAAAGTCACACCTATGGCAATGAAGATTTCATTTATTCTCAGGCTGAATTAATGAAAAGAGGTACTAATTTATGCAAATACACAATTTGTCATTTGATTAATGATTTAATACTTTTTAATTATTAAAATTCCATGGTGCAGTTCATTTCAGGTTAACCAGATATTCAAACATGTTAATTTTTTCATGAGTTACTTGATCACATTATAAAACGTTTATTGCCATCACGTAAATGTTCAAGGAAAATATGAGAAAGTTAAGGTGGCAAAACTGTCCAAGCAAATAAGATTATCTCATTTTTTTTAGCACTTCTAGTTCATTATGTACTACAATTTTCCTTTGTCCCTTTAAAATGGTGTGTCCCCCAAATCTGGAGGGTGAGGGACAGTGTCCCCTGACCTTTGGATCCTAGGTGCAGCACTGCATTAGAGATTAAATGGTGCCATTATTCAACCTACCGAAATAATTATGTTTTGAATTTTATATATGGAGTAAAAATCTGACTTCAACAAAACGTTGATGCTGATCACAAACTTTAATAAAGATGGCTTCAACATTCTCATTCAATGCAGTCAGTGACGTGTAATAACATTTGTTTTTCAACATGCACATGTTTAATGTACTTAACTTCAGACAAATTGGGTTGTTCCACTTAGTGTACTTTACCTATGCAAATTAGCCTCATGGGCTCTCCGTCAGCAGTGCTCAAAGGATTTTACACTATACATCACCGTTGCTATTGTGAGCCAATTCAGTAAATCTCTAAAAGGTGTCTGTTTATCTCTGACTGCCTTACCTTTTAATTGTCTATAAAACAGCTGTATAAACTGCCCAGAGGATAGTTTTACATGAGCTCTGAGCAGGACTGTTGACTGTTTATACATACCACAGATTACGGGCATATATCAATGTGGTCAAGAAATGTACATTTTTTTATTTTTTTTGGTGGCAATTTTTTTTCTCTCGCTAGGATTGCTGAAAGTCGCGTTTTTTGAAACACGACTGTGTTGGGCGGTTGGGGAGTCCAGAATCGTGTTTTTCACATGACAAATCGTGTTATGGCATGTATGTCTAGTAGTACACTTTCCCATTGGTCAGTTGAAGAAACGGGAACTTGCTGAAGAGCAAGTGACAGTTGTTTCTGTTGGTTAACTTTAGCTAAAGGAATATGGCAAGTATAAAGTGTGAAACCAATCGCAATTGTTGTTGCATATTATATTGGCTTGTAGAGTAATGACTCAGCAAAAATCCCATTTTGAAAGTTAATATTTACCTTATAGCTTAGACACAGGAATATTATGATTAGATTAATGATAAAGTGAACCATAATCATGTAAATTCAGATCAACACAAAATATAGATAAGTTTCTGGTCAGGGTGACCAACTACTAGAAAGCTGGTGGGCAAAAGACACCCAATCCAATAAATCAGCCCCCAAACCTGTATTCATATTGATGGGTGGTTACAGATATAGAGGCTGATTTATCAAAGTACAAAACACCATCAAAACAAGAATGGAAATTATTTGATTACCTTTTATTTGCTGATCTAAACCAAATTAAATAGGTGTGTAAACATGTGTGACTCTTTCCATTAGCAGGGCTGATGGTGATTTAGATTACATGAATTGTGTGCAATTAGGACTAGCTATATATATATATAAAATTATTGAATAATTTTGATTATAGCAATCTTGGGGGCAATTGCAGTAATTTACCAGGCAACCAGAAAGATCTGTTGGGCAACCAGTTTTTTTCAAAGCTAGCTTCCCAGGGACAAGTATGGATTTTCATAACTTTTCTATCCAGAGTCCCTTAATATATGTGAAGCAGCTTCAATTCTTGTGTGAGATGTAGACTAGATATAGCATATACATGTAGCATTGTGAATCTGCTGAATGACCTTGGAAGGTAGTCTGTTGTGCTGCTGCTATATGTCCCACCAGGTAAAACTGAGACCTTTGGGATGAAAGGCCTCCAAGGTATAATCTAGAGAAAGTTGTTTCTGGCCTCTAACCCACACCTTGGATTATGTCAACTAGGGAACAGTTATGCACAAATGCTATGCCAGTGGCTACTGCCCAGGGCGGGCGATATGGGTGAACACCGAGGGTGCCATTTCACGGAGTTTGCAGGTTTTTTTTTTATCTGAGTGGGGGCACCGAAGGTTACTCTCAACCGGAGCACCGTTTCATCCAGCGCAAATTTGCAACAGCCCTGCTACTGCCCTAACTTTGTGAGCAATATGAACATGAATCTCATTGGTTTTGGGTTAGTTCTTTATACACAGTGTGAAAAACCCACAAATATAACCTCAGTCGAGATATCATCCTTTCCTTCTTTCAGCCTTTTCTCACCAATTTAGTTCACTTTAGGTACCACTTCAAAGCCCTTACAGTATCTGTTGATGCCCTTGAGGTGAAAGGACCAATTCCCCACGAGCAGGAACCTGTTCTTAGCAATGAAAACAGGAGCAGTCCATCCATCGTAAGTGAATTAAACCATCCTGACGGAAGTCATGATAGTTTTAATCAACCAACAAAGTGTGAATCTCAATGATTCTGCCTGCTGTAGCTAGAACGAATATTAAACAGGCTTTGTATGGGAGGTGAGCCAAGGAAGTTGGAAGGTTGAGAAGGTAATTTATTCAGCCATGTCATAACCTGTGCCTTTGGCCAAGACAAATCAAAGTTCAGTAGGGGTCTGAGAGGTCTTTGTTTTGGCTCATATCCACCCTTCCATGACTTTCTGGGAATTTTTTTGCTGAAAATTCAACAATTCATGTCTTAGATAACATATATGAGTCAATACCCACCCAGGCCAGTCTGGGCCAGCTGCCTTGGTGTGTCCTGGGGAAAGGCACTTAGCTCCCATTTCCTCAGCATGATATAGCCAGTAACGTGTTAAAAGTGCAGTTAAAACCAGCAACAAAAACCAAAATAAAAAGTCATGTGCACTGGATTAGGATCTCTCTCTCTCTCTTGCACACACATATATACAACAATGAATTCTTACTAATATAGTACCATCCTTTATAAAACTCTTAATCATTTGCATTGTTAAAATACATAAACAATAGAGCACTTATAATGGAATAGAACTGAACTTTATTGCCAACTGGGGTCTAACAACTGACATAGGAGACTGAGTACATATATAATTAATGGTGGTGGTATGGCTGAGAGAAATGGTAATGGTAGAGAGAGATATTCTGATCAATATTTTAGATATACATGTCAAAAAGGGATGTAATAGTAATAGACAGAACTATCCAGAGTTTACATGGAAACAGAATGATTTAAATACCAGTTCTATCAATTTACTTAATCTAATCTGTATGTTAACATTTGTGTTATTTAACAGCTAACTAAATTTGTATGTATTAACACAGCTAACTAAATTTGTATGTATTAACACTTTTGAGATACCTCTAACTTGCAAGAGTCATGCTAGACTTGAATTTTAGGGAGAAGTGACGTCTCCTTTTGGACAGAACAGGGAAAAAGCAACATATGTATGTATGTATGTATGTATGTATGTATGTATGTATGTATGTATGTATGTATGTATGTATGTATGTATGTATGTATGTATGTATGTATGTATGTATGTATGTATGTATGTATGTATGTATGTATGTATGTATGTATGTATGTATGTATGTATGTATGTATGTATGTATGTATGTATGTATGTATGTATGTATGTATGTATGTATGTATGTATGTATGTATGTATGTATGTATGTATGTATGTATGTATGTATGTATGTATGTATGTATGTATGTATGTATGTATGTATGTATGTATGTATGTATGTATGTATGTATGTATGTATGTATGTATGTATGTATGTATGTATGTATGTATGTATGTATGTATGTATGTATGTATGTATGTATGTATGTATGTATGTATGTATGTATGTATGTATGTATGTATGTATGTATGTATGTATGTATGTATGTATGTATGTATGTATGTATGTATGTATGTATGTATGTATGTATGTATGTATGTATGTATGTATGTATGTATGTATGTATGTATGTATGTATGTATGTATGTATGTATGTATGTATGTATGTATGTATGTATGTATGTATGTATGTATGTATGTATGTATGTATGTATGTATGTATGTATGTGTGCATGTGTGCTTTGGTTAATTATTTTAACTGTGTCCTCTGTTTCTCATTATGCATATTTGCATTTAACATTGGTTTTAAGTAATACTTTATCTTCAAGTAGAAAATTCTCTAAAGTAGGTATATTATAAACACATTTTGTAAGTGCATGAATGTATCATATTCATATGCAGTGTATACATACTGGAAAGTGTGTATGTTTGGATGGAGAGATATTAAGCAAATTATTTTGACCATATGACTTAAAACTCTACATTGTAATTCATTTAAACTGATAGGATAACCTAGATTAACTGTAATTAAAAATACTTAATAAACTGCCAATTAAACAAGATATTTTTTTTTAATTTCTAAAACTTCACTAGAAAATGGCAGTCTAATACATTTCTAAACTAGCTGAAACAACCCCTATTAAATGCATGAGTATATGCACAATTGTCTTCACACCACTGGGCTCATCCATTCAAGCCACAGCATCACTGATGTTATGATTTGTAACCTGAACTTTACAACTGCATGTTTAGTGAGTTAATTCAAAACTAATGCGAATCTTGTCAAGTTTTGGTGAAGTTTGAAAATTAGAAAAATTAAACTGCATGTTCTATTAGCAGTTGATTAACTATTTATACCTATTTGTAGGACAAACAATACTTGTTTACTTTGTTCAGCGATTCTCTTTTTTGCCGAATAAAATGAACCAATGAGTTTAAAAAGCAACCCTAAATATATAAACTAATCAACTATTTCCAAGTGATGTGTTTCCAAATACAAATGAGAAACAGTCAGATTGCCTTGATACCAAATATTACTATTTGTGTTTTTTCAACACTGACTTTTGGTCTCGATCCTATGCAGCATATATAGATATTCATTCCAAGTTTTCTGAAGATCTATTTTCATTTGTTAAATCGTACTTGAACATTGAGTTTTAAGTAAATAATGTAGAATTTTCCACTTATTACATTCTATACATGATATCTGGCTATACCACACCCACCCACTATATGAAACCTGTTTGCATTGCGAACAGCCCTTAACTGTGTATTGTTAATGGGAATGAGTATTGGAATTACTGTATATACTCACCTATCAGTAAATACCAACTGCAAACTGCATAGACACAGATCTGCCATCGCATAATGCGCCGGTAGATCTGGGTCTATGCAGTTTGCAAAGACTAATCTGTTACAGTAGAACAAACAACATAGACCCTGATCTGCCAGTGCATTATGTGATGGCAGATCAGGGTCTATGTTGTTTGCATTTGGATCCGGATTATACACAAGTATATATGGTAGGTGAATGGACTCCATGCTGCATGCTTTTAATGTAAGGCCTCACCTATAGTGGTTAATCAAGGTACTTATTTATACATCAAGTATGTACTGCTGGCTGTTACTCCAAGGTTACTCAAAGCCTGTGTCTTTCACAAGTAATATCTAGTTTCTAGGGTTGGGCAATGATACTAGGTCTTAAGCTGATTTTAAGAACAATGGATTACAAAATAAAATGAATATAAAAATAATATGAATCTGTTTATTATCAACTTATTACCTCTACTCTGGTATGACAGAAAAGAATGTTCTTTTTATTGTGTGTTTTTATTTCCTGTCCCAGTCGGTAGGAAATTAGGTGCATTTGACAACATGTCAGCACAATACTGGCCATGTAGTGCCAACTAAAAGTTCAAATTTCAAATTTTAAAACAATTAAGAGTTCAAATATAAAGATAAATGATTCCAAAAAATCTATAGTTGGAAAGGTGGCAAAGATAACTTTAGTCTGTTTTTTTTATGCATGATAATATTTACAATGGCTACTGGAAACTTGTGAAAGAAAAGGTGAGCTATTTAATAATTCCTTACACTGTTTTTTCTCTCTCTGAAAGTTCACAACTTTATAAACATTAAAACCATTGGAAATTATCAGGGGAAATATCAGTTATGTTTGCAGATTCAAAATCTGTATTTTCAATCTAAGTTTTCTCTGAATAAGAAAATAAAATTGACTTTCTCAGTTTGTATCCCCCTCCAATTTTCTCCATACATTGATGAACACCAATTAGTAATGTCTGGAAGCTGCTCTCTGGATCTAAGATTATCAGGCAATCAAATAAATTAACCATTAATAACAAATTAGGCAGAGAATACTGATGTCATTATGAATTCTCTGTCTCTAAGTTTTTTTAATGCTTGAAATATGTTAACAAGTGCAGATTTTCTATCCTCATGTGTGGTGCTATCTGGTTACAATACAGCTGGAGGAATATTTTTCAATCAGCAGAACTTTCTAATCTGTCTGACAAGGTGATGATAACAGAGCTTGAAGCTGCAGTCTGAGTTTGAGTCAACCGAACTATCTTTGTCATAGGACTGAATTAATAATTACAAACTGTGCAAAAAAATACTGTTAAATTTAACAGCTAAATATTTTCATATTTGAAGAGATTTTTTTCTTCTTATGATTTTATACTTTACACAAATTGCATAGAATTCAAATGTCAAAATTTTTGTTTGGTAATACCAGCACCAGATTGGCTACTGATAGTGAATTCTGAACTTGATTATTTTCTGGGATCAAAGAAAAAATAATTTCCGCCTGATCCATCCACTTCTTAAACTCTCATCTGTGGAATAAGGGTCAGACATGTTGCTTTAATACCTAATCTAGATTTATCTAAACATCAATCAACTTTAGCACAGAGAAGATTACTGACTTCTTATTTAGATACTTTTAAATTTTTTCCCCTCAAGCATATCTGAGAGACTACTATCATGATGTACTTTAATTAACACCAAATTACTCCTTTTGTTTACATTAATATATAACATAAACCCATCTATAATTTTGTATTAAAATACTGTACAGTAAATGTCAAGAAACCACAAATTCATGTGAGGTAATATATACACAAAATTATTCCATCAAATACTTTAATAATGTACTACTGCTGTAAACCAGTCTATAATTTGTATTAAATACCGTACAGTAAATGTCAAGAAACCACACATTCACGCGAGGATATATACAAAAAATCATTCAATCATTTACTTCAAAAATGTATTACTGCTGTAAACCAGTCTATAATCTGTGCAGTAAATGTCAAGAAACCATTCATTCACCTGAGGATATATGAATTTATCAAGTTGTGAGTAATCAACATGTGGGCAGTTCAATAATGTAGTAAATATAACAACTTAAAACCTTTTCCACATTACAGTATGCTTTAACAGTGTGCTGATATATATATATATATATATATATATATATATATATATATATATATATATATATATATATATATATATATATATATATATATATATTACAATTACTATCAATTTTGAAGAGTAACAAGCGGTCTTAATATTGATTCATGAAGTCCTTACTGGATATAAAATAAATTTCAGATTTCTGAACTTATCTGCATTATCCATTACCAGATACAGTGCACCCTTTTTATAATGCTCTTCATGGGAGCTATAAAAGTGACCTGCTTTATAAGTAACGGAATGTTATACTGAGGAACTTCTCAACAATAATGTATCCCAACAGTGGATTGAAACAGAAAACAAAATGTTTAATGATGTGAAATCATACTGTAATTTATTAACATCAACAAAAAACTAAAATAAAGTGAAATACTTCAGGATTTTTCTTTGCACTTGGATACTCTCATCCAAAGTCCCAATGTTATAATAAAGAGCTGAGTAAATCCCAAAGCCCGACATCTGGGACAAGTGAAATACTAGGTCTGGCTAGTGAGACTTCCTAAGGGTTTTATCTGGGACAAGTCAGTTTTTGTCAATATGAAAAAGTCAGGCAATAATAGATTTCTAATTCATGTTCAAATTTAGCATTAAAATAATCCCTCACAGTTATAAATAAGTTGCTTAAACAACTGCATTACGTTAGTAAATGACAGCATGACACTGTTTCACCTAGGATCCCAAATGCTGGGGTCACATCATGCCCCCACCCTACAAATTTGTATGACACAATATTTTAAATGGACAAAGGAAAACTGTAGCACATAATACACTAATAGTGCTACAAGAATGAGATAATCTTATTTGTTTCAACAGTTTTGTCACCTTAACTTTGCCATCTGCAATGTACATTCATATTTTCCTCAGCCACTTACATTATTGCAATAAATGTGTTATCATGTGCTCAAGTAATTCGTGAAAACATTAAGACATCTGATTATTTGGTTAAACTGAAATCAGCTGCAACATGTAATTGTCCATTCCAGATCTTGCTCTCTTTTAACTTTAGCATTCACTCATTAATACATGCATTTATTATAATACTGTAAATACTCATGTTTTCTTAATTGTCGTTTCAAATGAATAAATCATTAATTAAATGACAAATTGTATATTGCATAAATTTTTTCTCTTTTGTCATTAATTCAGCCTCAAAATAACTTAAACTTTCCTTGCCATAGGTGTGACTTTAACATTGAAACTATCTTAAACTAGTGGTCATCAAAAACTTTACATTGCTACTGGCCGATTACCACAAACTTGAATGTTTTCATTGCCAGATACATTGTTTTAAAATGGATATTCATTCCATCTTACAATCATTATCACCTTTAGCGACTTTGGCCATTGCTAGTGCCAACATACAGTAGACATGGATGGATATCCACTATAGAAAAGTTGAAGGCATATTTTTTTTCCCTTACAAACAAGAGTGCCCAGAGGGGGGGGGGGGGGGTTGCACAGGGTCAAAATTTGGGGGACTAAAGTTGTCAAAATTTTAGTAAACATCTACCCGGTACCCATCGATCCTAATGATCGCTTTCAGATTCTGTTCAGTATTTTTTTTTTTTACAAAAGTCATTTAAAGATTTTTACAAGTTTAGTAACAGCTGCAATATTTGATGGTTGATTAGGATCATTTGTACAAATCTGAAAGCAATCCATCAGTGGGTGAAAGTCTGTTTTAATGATGTCCCCATAAAAAACAGCAAAACATTATTTGTTGCACCATCAAGCAACACTATGTGGCTTCCAGTTTTTACAAATTAGCCAGTGGTCATGCTACCAGGCGAAGTGGGCAACAAAGTCACCCAAAAAATGTAAATTTTACCTTCTTCTATTAGGAAAGAAAAAACGACTTCGCAAAGTCATTTTTTTCTTTTTTTTAGATCTACACCAAGTGACAGTAGTTTATGGCTTTTATGATGCTCCCTCAACCCAGCCAAGTAGTTAGTGTAAGCCCCAGGCAAAGTGGATTGCATGTTGCCTTAGCATGTGTTCATATCGATTGCGCCGACAAAACAAACTCTTGCACGTTCACAGGCATGTGTTTTAGTAGCTTACTGACCAATTCGCTCTTTCCCCCCACAAGATATCACTGCCCAATTTCAGCAAGTTATTATTTGATGATGAAAACTTAACTTGGGTTTCGAAAGTAAATCATCTATATGTATATAACAATTTGTGTTTTAAGAATAGAATCGGTGAAAGCACTTTCTAAATGTATATTCTGAAGATTTTAACTGCCATGCTTGCATTATTTTCTTAATAAAATTGGTTTGAAACTGTAAGTGAATCTGCTAAGGGACAATAATGGCAGACATCAATGAGTCTTGGAAGTATGTCTTCATTAGACTGTTTGTTTACGTAATTCGCTGGGCACATAAATTAAGGAAATTGGATAATTCGTGGAAAGCAAAGTGTAACTATTATGTGATAAAAGATTTAGACTAAAAATAAAAATGTATTGGTCAGAAATGTATGGGACAATGATATGTTGTGGAATTGAATAGCGCTGTAACTTAAGGTCAAGGTTGTTTTCTTACATCACTCATTTTTATGAAAATAAGAGAAAAAGTAGCAAAGACAAAAGTAATCAACCAATACACAACATTATTACAAGTATGTTGACAAATATTAAAACCATAAATTTTCAATCTTGTCTAGGGATTGTTGCAATGAAGCTAGAAAGTGATTGGTCATATGAAGAAAATCCCTGTTTGTAAAAATAGATGCATCTACTTTTAAAAACTTCACCAAAAAATGAGTCAAAAGATTCACATTTAATTTAGAATCAACTCCCACAAAATGCAGTTGTAAACTTGAGATTACTTGATAGTGACCACTGTGGTTTCAGTGGATAAACACTGATGTTGAAGACACATGTACATGTGCTCTCATGTGCGTGTTATAGCCTAATATACGCAGTTGTTTAAAACTAGTTTAAAAGTATTTTTGACTGTCATTTTCTAGTGAAGAAACTAACGAAAAATAAAACTGCTTAAGTATTTTTACCTATTTGTAATTACAATAATGTAATCTAGGTACTCCTGTCAGTTAAAATTAATTACAATGTATAGTTTTTGCTATGCTTTTTTGAAGTCATATGGCCAAAATACATTGCATATTTCTCACCATCTAAATATACACTGCATACAAGTATGAATACCATGCATACAAGTATGAAACATTCATACACTTACAAAATGTGTTTATAAAATATATACAACACAGATAATTTTCTACTTGAAGCTAAAGTATTGCTTAAAACCAATGTTAAATGCAAAATTAATATGCATAATGAGAAATACAGGACACAGTTCAAATTTCAAATAAGAGAACCAGAGTACACACACACACACATATATATATTGTGTTTCTTGCACTGCTACCACTTCTTCCTGTTCTGCTCTCACTTCTCCCTCTTCTGTCCAAAAGGAGAAGTCACTTCTCCCTAAAATTCAAGTCTACATGTAGCTTGACCCCTGTTAGCAAAACACATATCATCAATTTTATTACTTTCTTGCCTCCAGTTATCATTTTTGATTGATTAACATGTAGTGAACAGATAGTAGAGACTCTAAAACAATGTAAAATTAACTCAGATTGAAATACAAATGATAAATATGCAAACTCTGGACATCCTTTTCTTGGATGCCTGCTCAAGTGTTACTGTTGTGTTGTATCTTCATTTCACAAGTACAAAATTAATATTTGCTCAACATAAATATCTGATATGTATTTAGTACATCAAAAAAAAGATACGCGCTTCTTTGAATATAGATCAACTGGGATTTTGGAAATGAAGTGGCACTTTTTAGATATTTAATAATGAAATTGCTCTAATAAATTATAATGCCTTTCATGGTCAAAGAAGTGACGATACCTTTGCTAAAACAAACTACCAATCACTTTATTCCCCATCAAATTATCAACCATTCAAGTTTATATTCTCTTGGTGGTATTGCCCAGAATTATGTCTCTCTACACTAATTTCTCTATAAGAGTTGATATTTTGTTTCAAAAGTTTATCACCAGGGCCCATTTTAAGGGGAAATAATTATTATCTACACCAGGGGTGTCAAACTCATTTGCTATAGCGGGCCAGATTTGATATAAATAATAATAAATAATAACAATAAATAACGAGTCTGGCAGGCCGTATCCGGACCACAGGCAATATGTTTGACACCCCTGATCTACACAGTTTATGAAGGTGCTGTTTCTAGCCTAGTAGGGAAAGTCACTGAGCTAAAATGTTACTCTCTCATTCAAATTTATCTTACCACAATGGAAAGTGATTATTTGCAATCAACAGAAGTAGTGAGGAGATAAACAAATGTACTTACATGTTAAATGAAAATGTAATTTTTGTTCATTTTCAAAACTGAATGTTATATTATCTACTATTGATATGTCTCATATATTTATTAATAAAGATATGTGTGTATAATATCAATGTATGTAATTCACATCAGAATTTTGTTAATCAAAGTGTTGTGGTTATTCTATTGCCTAAACAAGGCTTTTTTTAAACCCTTTTTTCCAATTTTTTAAATTGTATTTTTACTTGAGAACTACAGAGTACTAGGGTTATTTGTATCCCAATGCATTTAAAGAAGCACCGAGATATTGTGATACATTCCCTCTGTATGTCTCTAACCACGTGTAATGACCTTGACACAACTAACAGAAGATAAACAAAACTTAAGGCACCTTGAGTACTGATTATCAAATCTGTACAATTGACTGCACATCATCGTGTCATGTCCTGTCGTCAAGTTTGGATTAGACTCTTCCCCCGTTTTCTCGACTGGATGCTTTCTGTCAAATTTGGCAAAATCTGTGGACCATTTTTTTTTTTTTGGGGGGGGGGGGTCCTTTAAAGGTTTTAATACTTGTAGTAACGGTGGTCATATCTGATGGTCGCTCAGCATCATATAAACTTTAAAAGCCTTCATGCCATGATGCCCTCTGTCAAAGTTTCGTTTGAAATTAGTCATGTTGTTTTTGAGAAAAAGTAAATGTTGGCCGACACATTATATAGGAACCACGACGGATATTGTGCCATAACATAAGCTCATTTGGCCTTACGGCCAGGTGAGTTAAAGAATTAAAAAGTAAAAACTACAAACATGATTTCACAAAGTGAACGAGAAAGTAAACAAAGTCATTGTTTCACATTCAATGTCAAAAACCATAACGACAACTCATTCACTCAGCTGTTCAGTCACAGGTAAGAAAACAATCATTTTAACCATGGAAATCCTTACCAATTACATCTGCCACTTTGTTCCTGGCAATGAAATATGCATCGTCACCGTAAGTCCATTTCTTAAATGCCTGGTTTTTTGTCAAAGACTTGGAAAATCCAGCTATTCCAGTTACCAAATGAAGAGGTTCACGGGGTCTTGCGTTTGGTCGAAGTTCGCTTTGGATGCTTGTGATGAATGCTCTGGCGATCTGCCTTCCGAATAAAGCGACCGATTGCATGTCACACTGACTGGTAGATAATCAGTCTCGTGAAGTTAGAGCCACGAAAGGAAATGTTGTGGGACCCCCATTTTAACTCACATGTCATCCATCTTTTGTCTTTCCTCATGTGCAGTGGGTGACGCAAATCGACCTCTATAAAGAAGATGACCTTGCCTAATCAAGGGAAATAACTCTGATAATTAGACTTCACACTACTATTAACATATTTCAATCTTCCTTCTCATTGTGTATTGTGTGTCACTTTCTCCCCACTCTTATTTAATATATATGTATATATATATATATATATATGAATATTTAAAAAGGGATTTTAATTATAACAGTATATATATATATATATATATATATATATATATATATATATATATATAGAGAGAGAGAGAGAGAGAGAGAGAGAGAGAGAGAGAGAGAGAGAGAGAGAGAGAGAACTACAAATATACACCAAACAGAGCAGAAAGTGCTATCCCTGGATTCTACATGAGAATGCTTGATAACATTAGCAGAATTATTAAATACGAACAAACATTATCATACAGGTTAGATAATTTTTAATTCGTACTCTACAGAGATCCAAACTCAGGTCCGCTTGTTACAGCACCCATCGCCTTGTCTGCACACACCAACCCCTCCCTATACGTTTCCACCATGCATACATCACCAAAAATGATGCTACAAAGTTGCTGGTGCAGGCATTCATGCGTAACAGACACTGTATACCATTGTTTGCCTATCATATATTTTTATTAAATTGCAGGTTTGTTGTCTTTATTTATTATTTTTTTAAGTGTGACAGTACCTATACAATGCCTCTAAAGCTTGTTACATGTAGCAACGGCACCAAGAAGGCTGTCACAAAGGCTACGCCCGCACATGCAGATTGAGAAATTCATTGTCTGTGTGAGAGCAGTGAGTGATTCTTTGGATGTGGCAGCACAAAACTAATGTGCATGAATCAGTGATTGATCGCTGGAAAACATTCTTTTGCATGACAATTTTTTTTAAATTTTCATTTGATTTTTTTATTCTTTAATATTTAGAGATTGAATTTGACATATTTGTAGTTATTTACTGATCCTTTCCATTTTATTTTTTTTTTAATGATGTAATTGCATTTTTGAATCTCTGTGCATCAAACACATCTGGAAGTTTGTAATTGACCCATGGATTCTTTGAAGGATTTGACAGCGTGAAATATATGAGACATTTCCTTTGTTTACATTTAAGATATTTATTTGAGAGATATACTTTTTTCTTGAATGTATGACATTTTTTTGAGAGACATTTGTCTCGACTGATGTTCATTTTGAGAATTTCATGTTCTTTCATTGCTGTAAATATATGTTTGAATGCCTTTTGGAAATATTGGCAGACTTTTTTCACAAGATTCACTAGTAAACCTACCAGTGTCCACCATTTTGTCCACTATTCTACATAACTAGAAAATTTATATTTATTAGACAGACAGAGGGAGGGAAAGAAATTGAACAATTGTTTCCAGACAGATAACAAATAATGATGGTGGAAAGATGCTTTAAGGGCACATGGAAAGCCGGGGATTCTAATCCTAAATTTAGAAGAGACAGAGTTCAGTGAGAGACCCGTAACCACGAACATTCTATCAAGCCTTTTGGCATGAGGGATCAAATCTGAGCAGATAGAGGCCCTCCAAATTATAGATATGTGTTCTATATGAAAGGAGAAGAACCAATAAGAGGATATAAAAGAAGACCCGCCCCCAATAGAAAGAGAAATAGAAAGGAAGATGGTAGAAATACACATAATAGGTCTTCCGTTGGAGATACCAACAGAGGAACTTTGGAAAACTTTTAACTAATGTTCCAAATACAGGTTAGAAGCCATAAAATGGCAAAAACCTACAAGGGTTTTGGCAACAAAGGTTGAGGACAATGCAATAAACAAGGAAGAAGCCCAGAAATTACCAACTTTCTTTTATCTCAATGGCTTCCTGCTGAAGTCTTGGTAATTATGGTTGCATCAACCATAGACCATCCAGTAGTTGAAAAAGAGCGAGTTATCTCCTACGTGCATGCACCGAAGATATAAGCGGACAAAAAATGGATGGAAACTACGCAAAAGTAACAGCAATGGGGACCCCATAAAGTCATGAGGTAATAGGGATATATCAAAAGGGGATGATGATGAGATTGAGTAGCAGGGAGTTGTACAAGGCGATGGGAAAGGAGAGGAAGAAATGGCGGGGGAGGGGGGGGGGGCAAAACAGACTCTCATTAAAATGTTCAACAATGAGAAGAAAACAAGGGAAAAAAAAAAAAACAACAAAGATACCCATATGGCTATGAAGATTAATCCCAAACTCCATATTGTATACTATATAATTTTTCGTATCCTCTGATGGTTAATACACTTTTAATTGAAAAAATGTAATTACTGTATTTCCTGTAATTTTCGTACATATAACCGTTTCTTATTACAAACGTGCACATATTTTACTGAATAAAATAATAATAATTTTTTTTACTTATAGTTATTTGTATACCTGAGAAAATTAATAATAAATAAGGCATAAAGATTTCTATAAAATACAATAATCAGACAGTTAACATGCAGTATTTATCCCAGGAACACAACTTGTAAATCTGTCCAAAAGTGGACAGGGGCTCATCATTGGACATTGAGTATTGGGCCGGCAAACTTATATACACTACGGGTTATGTGAAAAACATGCTTGACCATGATAGGCACCTACTCTCTTTCGAATACCACGTGAGGGATCTTTTACCTGCATATGGAGGCTGCCATGTTACGTCCCCATCCGACGGATGGCACACAATTCCCATTAATGATGTCTTCAGAAACACAGCTTGTTACAACCACTGGGATTCCAACCAGAGACTTCTAGCACCAGAGGCCAGTGTGCAATGTATATCACAACCTTGTCCAACTTGTAAGATAATAAGGGACTGACCATTTAATTTTCCCAGGGGGGGGGGGGGGAGGGACGGGCTGTTATTTTCTATTTAGCCAGGTTTTTTTTAGTTTTTTTTTTGTTTGTAGTTTACCTACTTATAGCTTTTGGTAACTTATATACTAGATATAATAGGTTCTTTTTCTATAACTCAGAAACTCAGAGCAAGAATATTTTTTTCCAGCTATTTGAGGGCCGGACAATTTTATTTTCTTCAAAATCCCAGCTCCTCTCTCAAAGAACACCCCCCCCGCCCCCCCCCCCCCCCCCGGCATGAAATGGTTGGTCAAAAAGATGACAACATTTTGTTATAGTGGAGAATGGGTTTGCAGGTTTTTGTTTCCTCAAAAAACCAGTGTGTGCGCTGTTTTCGATTTTTTACAAGTGAAATGAAACCTGTAACATTCATTAATATTAACAAAGCTCTATCTGATCATGTAGAGCTGCGGTTGCTCAGTGGTTAGCATGCAGGACTCACAACCGAAAGGGTGCGGGTTAGAATCCTAGCATCAGACCAGCCTCGGTCAGTTACCGTGGTGTATCCTTGGGCAAGGCACTTTACTCTGAGTGCCTAGGCACTAAATAACCTATTTGTGTTGTTGTGCTGTAAAGCACCAAATAAAACCAAAACCTGATCACGTAAGCTCTTGACTTCTATAAATCTACCGCCATATAATCAAGCGCGTATTAAGTGACCTTTCGCAATTGAACAACAAGATGCTTTCATTGATTATCTAGTTACTGAAAGCGTTTTACCAACCACACTTGTCGACATTGTACAAAAGGGGGACGTAGTTAGTGTATTTGGTGATAATGCCTACCATTGCATACAGTTATAATGCATACAATCTAGTGCCGTTGTCAAACCACTATCACTGTCATTGTGCCTTTTATCTTCTTGCTCTGATTTTTTTTTAAAGAACCAATTATATCGATTATATTAGTTTTATAACAAAAATTGAGATCAAATAAAGAAAAATTATCCTGGCATAAAAGAAAAAAGCAAATCCCAGCCCCCCCCCCCCCAAGAAAATTAAATGGTTAGTCTGTTAGAAATTTCTGAGTCATATTAATAATACATGTACATATGGCTGTAACTTTTGTCTCAGAGGAAAAGGACCTGAATGCTAATATATAAAAGACTGACTTGTTGGTATGTATGTGTTGGTTTTGTAGGCATATATCCCTGACAACTACATTCAAGAGTTCATTAACACGAGTTACTTACAATATCAACCTAAGGTAGGATGTGTCCGTGAAAATTTAATTTATGTCCTGACATGCAATATTTGTGCCATCCAATATGTTTGCTAAATAGTGGACTTTAGAAGGAAAATAAAAAATTAAAAATGACATATCAGCAACAAAGTAAAATTACAGATGGAATGACAATGAACGTGTCCATATATATATATATATATATATATATATATATATATATATATATATATATATATATATATATATATATATATATGTGTGTGTGTGTGTGTGTGTGTGTGTGTGTGTGTGTGTGTGTGTGTGTACTCCATGGATACATGAACACATTACAAATTTGACTTAAACGAAAAACACTTGACCAAAAGTACTCTCTTTAACTCATCGTATGTCAGTTTCTTTCCTGTCAATTTTTTCCTCAGCCTCATTCTCCTCTAGTAACATCAACTCATTATTATTGTCATTATTATTACCATTATTATTTTGGTTATTAATACATCTTTTCCACCACTTTCCCTAGTAATGTATATACATTCATATCTTTACTCATAGTGGCAATTATATTCGGGATCTAAGCTAGAAACGAAATTTAATGCAGTGCTATAGAGGGCACCCTATTAAGCACGATATCCTCAGAATTTATATCCCGCCAATCAGTATAGCGTTGTTGTGCTGATAGCTTGCATCAAAATTTGTTCACACCTTACTCATATTTAAAAAAAAAAATCCACTTCTAGCTATATAGTTATTTCTTCTTATTTTGTTCTTTATCTTTAGTTGAGACATCTCTATTGTTGTGGATATATTTTCTTCTCTATACCAAGATGTAAATATGTTTTACACGTGTAATCTTTTGCGTGCGTGTGTCTGTTTATGTTCTTTATTGTAACCTGGGGAAGACCATGGTCCTTCATACATGTGACAGAATAGAGAAGCCAGCTTAGGACAAATCGGAAAATTAGCAACATTTTTTAAGGACTTTTAATGTCAAAAGAGGAAGGATTTTCAATGAGAACGGCGAATTTTTCATTTCGGCACATGTCTTCGACTGTCTTATTCCAATGAGGACCCAGAGCTTAAGTCACTATGCGGGTAGTTTTGTCCATTTGCATGATACCTTTTGTACGATTTCTGAGTTAGGGAATATTATTTTGATTAGATCTGAAAACAATCTGCTACCATAAATGGGAGATTATGTTCGGCTATAATTTGGCAAACAGTGTCTCGGCACGTATATCTTTATCCACATTTGATCCAGATTCCGTGAACATAGATTTCAGTGATGACATATTTGTTGTCATGTTTACTATGCTTTCCCGACATAGGATTTATGTATGATGCGTAATGTCATTCTTGCCACTGTAGCCGATTTTAAAATTAGCTTCACGGGAAGGTATGAATGCATATTCATGTACTTTGAACTTTTTTTCACCCATTGAAATTCTCGTTTCCATCCATCACTGAATTTCGTGTGATAATTCAGTTGCTTAGGATTTGGCGTTTTTGAATTAGGAGACAACGCACGTTTAAACATCTCAACAAACTTTAAACACTAAATCCAAACCGACCCCCTATGTTATGCCACTTGAGCTCTTTAGTAATCCAACCATAATCAATTAACATCTTTAATCCTGTCCTAACTACTTTTGATCACACATAGTATAGACTCTAATCCATCTCGACAACTTTAAACACTGAAGCACAACCTACCCTGCAAAGAGAATCAAAATAATGTTAATTGTTTTATGAAGATTTAGTTCTTTAGTAATCCAGCCATAATCAATTAATGTACTTAATTATTCAGAATTACTTTGATCGCACACAATATAATCCAAACACTGAAGCCAACCTAGCGAGAAATACTGGTAAGTGTCTAAATGTGCACCGATGTGTTGCAGACAGATCTGTCTGCAAACAATTCCTCGATTTTATGAATTGGTGACATCACACCTATAATAGTCCATCAGTATCAACACAGGTTTTGGGGGGAGGGGGGAGCTGATTTACCTCACTAAAGTCAACCGATCCTGATGACAGAATCAAAGGAATGTTCATTGTTTTAAGCTGCTTGAAATAAAAAACTAAATTGTCCTGCTTAAGCCAGTTCACAGTCACGTGATCACAGGCAGTATTATCGTAAATATACTACACTGGAATCAAGGTGTGAAATAAAAATGGAAAAATAAAATTTGTCAAAAGTAATTTTGCATTTGCGGGAGACTCCAGTTAGGGAGGGGTGGGAGACATCATCATCTCGGAAAGAAAACCCTCCTGGCTGGGAGGTTCACGTGTACGGACCCTCACTTCTTGCCTTAGGCTGAAATGTAAGTTTTGTGAATTTCCCTGTGCCGTTGTCCAAATTTTGTGTCATCATTATATATATATATATATATATATATATATAGATATATATATATATATATATATCTATATATATATATATATACACATACACATGTATGTGTGCATGCCTCTTTTTGAGAGAGATTGGCTATATTTCCTAGAATGAAAGTGAAAGAAAGCAATGAAAAGTTTTAAAAAAATAAAAATATACAAATCAAATCCAAGCTGAAGTGAACAATAGGAATAAATGAAAGGATAAAATGATTAAAGGTGAATAAACAAAAAGGTGGTATATGTTACAAACATGTACTTTTCTGTTTTTTTAATGTTGTTATATTTAAATTTCTAAATATATTTTATATGCGCAGTTTTCCTTATATGAAGTGTCAACTTGCATTTTTGGCATGAGCATGCTGGGGTAAGGAATGATTCCAGCCATCTCAGTCAGCCACTGCAAGGCAGTATGGTCTTCCCAGCCCCATCAATGGCCATAATCTGCTTATTCTTCCCCACCCCCACTGGCCAGTTCTCAGCAGTCATAGACTCTGAGGACTGTCCTTCCTTTATTCTGAACTATGACATTGATTACACCTATGCATACTTTTAAAGTTATGCCAAAATCAAATATTATGTATGAAATTGATTACAACAATGCATACTTTTAAAGTTATGCCAAAATTAAATATTATATATTATGTATGAAATTGTTTTATACCTATGCATACT
Source organism: Margaritifera margaritifera (assembly GCA_029931535.1). Taxonomy (NCBI): domain Eukaryota; kingdom Metazoa; phylum Mollusca; class Bivalvia; order Unionida; family Margaritiferidae; genus Margaritifera; species Margaritifera margaritifera. The sequence continues at coordinate 6,790,131 of JAQPZY010001684.1, forward strand.
TTTAAAGTTATGCCAAAATTAAATATTATGTATTAAGTCAGTGTGTAATTATAAGGCCCTTTTGGGGGTTCAAACAGTCCCCATTATTGTTATATTTGTTTTGATTACACCTAATACAAATATTTAAAAAAATAATACCTTTTAGTGTTCAAGAGAAGGATTTTCTTTTTCAAAGGAAGCTGTACTAGGTTTTCCTTATTTATTTTCTTTTTCTTTTTTGTGTGCTTAAAATACCATTATTTCATATGAATTTTCCACAGAATATCATGCCATTTATAACATAATCTGACACTTGTTTGCTTGTATTATTTGTGTTAATTCTCTTTATATACAGTAGCTCTTTTGCGTTCCAGTTTCTGTAATGGATTTCCAATTCTTGTATTACATTAGTCCATGATGCTTTGGTCTATTTTCAATAAGTTATTATCCATTACATGTTTTTTTATATATATATAAGTTTCTCTTTTACATAATGGATATGGTGGTATTCTGTTTATGATATGTTTTTTCAAGGTCACTTCACCAGTTAACTAGATATCATGTATATAGCTGAACATGGTTCTTTGTATTTCCACCAATGACATTTTTTACCCACTTTTCCATATGTTTCCATTCAACATCAAGATTTTCAAATTCTACTTCAGTGCATATCTTTTTACTTTTTAATTTTTGTAAATAACTTAATAGATTTTGGGATCTTTCTTTTCTATCCATATTTTCTTGTATTCCCTATTTTTAAAAATAGCATTTATGTTTATAAATTTTCTTTGTGCCTTAGTAATTTCATACATGCATTATTTCTAAAAATGTTGTGCATAACCAAATAAGTATATACAAATTGCTGTCCATGCTGATTTACTTTTATTGAAAAGTTTTTCAACCTGTTTGGTCTATTACCTTCCCTTCTTATTCTTAGATTCAGGATATTTAATCCCCTTTCTAACTATGTCTTATATAACACATTTTTTAAAAATAAATGATGCACCCCCCCCCCCAAGTTTATTATTGTTATGTCTATTTCATCTAACATGTTATCATCAAAATCAATGGTATTTGTAATGTTCCCCCATTATTGTGTGTGTGTGTGTGTATATATATATGTATATATATATATATATATATATATATATATATATATATATATATATATATATATATATGCTATATGTACAATATCTATACAGTACAACCTGTCTTATAAGACCACTGATATGAGAGATCACCTGTCCTGAGAGATCAGGTTCTTAAAACACAGATTGGTTGATTATGTACTGTTATGACCTGTAATGAGAGACAATCTGTCTTGAGAGACCATTACATTTTGGAAGAAGGGATGGTCTTTCAAGACAAGTTTTACTGTATTATATTTAACTTTTTTCTATCAATACTGGTTTGGAGTATATTTTCCCCAATGTATATTCCAAATACTTTAACTTGGTTCTTTCAAAGTTTGGTTGATAATCCTGGATGGTTACCATGCCACTTTCCAATTAATAAAATTTCAGTTTTGCATGATTACCTTTTGGAGCCTGGTGCATTCCCAAATTCAAAGTATTCTTTCTCTAGGTGTTTAAGAAGAACACTCATCTCCTAAATTATTTGTTCAATCATCAGCATGTTGAATCATTTGAAATTCTTTGTCAAGGTTTGATATTGATATTCCTTTTATATTCCTGTTATCATTAATTCTTATACATAACGCCTCAATTGCTATAATAATAACATTTATTGTGAACATCCTTTTTTTACTAATCTTTCAATGTAAAATTTTCTGTTTTTGCTTCATTTACTTGTACAGATGAAGAATATTTTTTATAGAATTGTGACCCACTTATGAAAGTTATTTCCAAAGCGGAATTACCATCTATACTTGCTTATAAGTTAAGTCCAACTGCAAACTGCACAAACCCAGTTCTACCATCACATGATGCACAGGCAGATCTGGATCTATGCAGGTTGTTAGAAGTAATCAGTATAACAAACAGCATTGACCCTGATCTGCTGGTGATTTATGCAATGGGAGATCAGGGTCTATATTGTTCGCAGTTGGACTTTACTTATAGTTGACTATATATGGTACTTTAGAATAGGATGTACATAATAACTTTAAATTCCTTAAATTTATTTTTCTTTGTCCTACAGAATCATTGCATACTGTACACTCATGTATGAAGTCTCTTGCTGTCTGGATTGCCAAAGTGTGATTTGTGTGTTCCATCCTTTCCCTTCACTATTATGATTTATAATAACTATTTTTTTTCATTCATTTTTCAATTCTATTTGCTGATATCTTATTTTAAATTTTGTATTCAGTGTTTAATAATTAAATAGGTCTCCAGTTTTTAAATCAAATATCTAATTTCCTTGTATATAACAGTGTATTTACCCTTTCTTTTATTTTTGTGTAATTTCCCCGTCAGAATATATTATTTATATAATAATTCTAATATTTATGAGTATGGTTTGGAAATTTTTTTGATAGAAATCCACAGAGACTCCATCTGATTCATGTGCTTTTCCTTTATTTAATTTTCTAATGGCTTGTATGATTTGCTCTTATGTTCTGATACTTTCACAGTTTATTTGTGCCTATTGTTTTTATAAAGTTAATTTATTTATGGTAGTCATCTATTACTTCCTGTGGTCTGTATTGTTTAGTATATAAGTTTTATAAAATTCACAGATTTCCTTCATTATTCCATTTCTAACACAAATTATTACCTTCTAAACTAGCTTATAAGTCGAGTCCAACTGCAAACTGCACAGACCCAGATCTGCTGTTGCATAATGTGACTGAAGATCTGGGTCTATGCAGTTTGCTAGGAGTAATCAGTAAAACAAACAACATAGACCCTGATCTGCCAGCACATTATGTCTACGTTGTTTACAGTTGGAATTGACTTATAAGCGAGTATATATGGTATACCATTTTTATTTAGACTTTCTATATTTCTTTCTTTCACCCTCCTTATTTATTCTCTTTTATATGCCCCTCACTTTATTATATAGGCCATGAACAATCAGTCTTTAAGAACAATCCGTCTTCAAGCGGGTTCGAACCCTACTATTAGATCGGCTACTCTGGTGTGTCCTTAAGCAAGACACTATAGTCCAATTGCCTTGGTAATAAATAACCTACTTATGCTGCTATGCTGTTAAACATCAAACATCAAACCAAACCAAAGAATCGCTCTTCAAGTACATGTACTTGTTTTGGTAGCTCAGTGGTTAGCATGCCAGACTCGTGATCGAAAGGGTGCAGGTTTCAAATTTATAGCATTGTATCAGCCTGTGTCAGCTACTGTGGTGTGTCCTTGGATTAGGCACTTTACCCCAATTACCTCTGCACTAAATAACCTACTTGTGTTGCTGTGCCATAAAACACTGAACCAAACCAAATCAAGTACCCGTCATCTATTGGACCGAATACTATCATGGCTTTGACTGGAGACATGCCTTATACATATTTCTAATAAAACACTCACCATAAACATTTGTGATTTGCTTTTTTATATGCAACGGCCTTGACCAACAAAGAGCAAGTGATCTGTCAAGTGTAACTGATCAGATTACCTCTGTAAACTACCACATACTATTGTGGCTTTGACTGGAGACATGCCTTAAACATTTCTATTAAAACACTTACTATAAACATTTGTGACACTCTTTTTTATATACAAAGGCCTTCACCAAAAAAGAACAAGTGATCTGTCAAGTGTGACTGATTAGATTACCTCTAATCTACCGACAATCTAGGTAATGAATGTGAGTGGAAACGGTATTGATGAAAGTTTTGAGTACATCAATAACTGGAGAGTCCATATGCTAATTTATTAGACAGGTTCAGAGGAATGAACATAACTTGAGCAGCAGTTACATTCATGTGCATTTTTTTTTCTTAACAAATACACAACAAACACCAATACTGTTCAGAATAATTGGGTTTTAAATGATTAAAGCTGCATTCCATCGCAAAACCATTTTCAAACTGATAAGACAAATGTTTTGGATAGTTTTATCTATTTAAAATGATTGTCTTACCACCAAAATGTACCCAGTTTAGTGATAATTATATGGGCACATGTCAATTCAGTACCATAGTACCATTCATCAGACCAAAACCCTATAATTGTACATGTGATAACCTCTAAACATAAGATCGGGAATCCTGTCAAACTATTTGGAATTTTCACTAAAAAAATCTGGAATTGTTATTAACATAGTTGCCTTGATAATTTCTTTAACATTATTTTAATAAGCATCTGAGTTTTCTCTGCCAAAACCCTTCAAGTCCCCCCATCCCCTCACCAATAGCACTGGTACCACATGACAGAATATTGTCTAACTGATTTATTGTATAATTGCATCTTTCTTTCCAATTTGTGTACGATCAACTCTCTTATTTTCACCTAGGTCACATCTTTCCCTTATGCACCTCTTCACCAACATCCCTTTTTTTATGATGTTGCATCATGTCAATATACATGTCACCAATTATTTTAGACTGCTCACATGATCATACTCTTGTCTTTTTTAAATTGCCAACATTTGTCAGTTGCCCATGTGCTGTTATGTTGAGGGAGACCATTAGTTTATCTCCTGAAGGAAAACTGACCTAAACGTGCAAGAGTTTCTAACAGTCCAACCTAAATTTACCTGGAAATATTACATATTTTAATATTATATTTTCCGGAACATAATCATATTGTGTTAGAATTATTTTTGCGGAATTTATACCTGCAAAATATTGCAGAGATAGGTCAAATTGAATGTACAGATGACAATATTATGGTGCATTTTGGATTTAATTCATCAAGCAATTGTTAAGAGGGTTAGTGAATTTTCTTTTTTTTCTCCCTCGCATTGATTCATTTTTGTCTTTTCACAATTTGATGTTTTCTTTCTTTTTTCAGTTACAGGATGGCACCATAAGTACAATCAATTTTCAATGTCTATCATTTCATTTTATTCTCTGTAGTGATTTTTGACAATCTTGTTTACTCTCTTTCTCTCCCTTTTGTCTCTCACTCAAAACTATATTTTGCCTCATACTGATTCATATTTCTTTCTGCAATTTAAAGTTTTCTTTCAGTGTTCTTACATAGGAAGGTACAATAAATACAAGCAGTTGTTAATGTCTACCATTCATAATAGTTGTTAAATGACTCAATTTTGAAAACTCTCTCTCTCTCTCATTGTGATATAAATCTATTTGTATGGATACAGCAGACAGCATCAATAATCAATATTTTACTTGGTAATGCCCATCTGTGGAATACCTAGCTGCGGATTACCAGAATTTAGAACATAGAAAACATCTATTGAGAAAGCTGCCATCATACAATAATAAATACATATCTCCTGCTCCCTTCTGTTAAAATGGACACTTTGTGAATACTCTGCAATTAAATGTAGAGACAATCAAACTAAACATTTGATACAACAAAATACTTGGAAACATTTTTACATGAATATATAAAGCTTTGCTTGAATTATTTATTAATTGTAACTTTTTCCTTGCAATTTTATGTAAAAGATATTATAATAAAAGATTATAATTCCATATGTTTTTTTTTTAAAAGAATAATTTCATGGTTGTATCAGTCTGAGTTTTATAAACAAAATTGTTTAATATTCCAATATACTTAGAGATGTTAGCCGAAAGCGAGGTAATGTATGTACTCCCTTACAAGTCAGATCCAACTGCAGACTGCACAGACCCAGATCTGCCTTTGCATAGATCTGGGTCTATGCAGTTTGTTAGGACTAATCAGTAGAGCAAACATCGACCCTGATCTGCTGGCACATTAGGTGATGGCAGATCATGGTCTATGTTGTTTGCAGTTATATTCAACTTACAAGCAAGTATATTTGGTAATTGCACCTTCAGAAATTAAAAGAGAAAGCACAACAGAGGTTTGCAAGGACAGGCTTATAAGTAAGTGGTAATTAATAGCTTTTAAGTTTGTTTTGAGACTTTGACATGTTCACCAATAGGACAATTTGGCTTTCCACATGCACTATTGGGTAAGAGGCCTTCTGTGTGTACTACTGGGCAAGGCTATTTTTATTTTGAAAAAATACTGATTTGTTTAAAATGAATTTATGAAAAAATATTACTTTGGGATTAGTGATTAAAACCCATAGATAGAGAAATAGAGACAAACAGTTTTAGTTTCCTTGATATATGTATAATTGATTAAATATTATGAATTTATCAATTAATAAACTTATAAAAAATCTTAGAATCAGAATCTTTTAGATAGGTCTGACAGTATCCAAATGGTGAATCCAATGTTTCCTTTAATAGACGTTCCATTTCAGAATGTTGAATTATGCCCCTTTGTACAAATATTGTACAAAGTTTTTAAGATTGTAAAATTTTATATCAAACTTTAAAGAAAGAAATAATATCATTGAAACTATTTTTTTATTAACTTGATAAACATGTTAAAACTTGCAAACCTCATGAAAAACATAGAGGGACTTCAGCAACAGAATTCAGAAACAGAAGAAAAAACAGGCGATTTGTTCAGATACAAGACAAAAACAAATGGAGAAAACAGAAGAAACAACAAAAACAAATTCAAAGACAGAAAGAGACACTACTAAACTTATAAATCCTATTCTTACTGATAGTGATTATATTCTGCTAAGTAATGGTCCATCATATTGTCATAGGGAAAACACTGTCTTTTAGAATGAATTGTCTTGACCTCTGTCTCCAAAATCAATAGGCTTCTTCCTATCCTAAGTGTAAGCCATCCAGAGAGGTTGGTCCAGGTCTGTGATGTAGAACTAATGTTATTGTGCAGAAACTATTTCTTCTTACAGTCAGTGACCTTGACCTTTTGACTCTAAGATCAATAGCCTTGTTCCTTACGCCAAATGCAAGCCACCTACAAAGTTTGATTCAGGTATGTCATGTAGAACTAATGATATATGGAGCCGCAGTAGCTTGGTAGAGTGTCAGACTCATAATCAAAGAGTTGCGGGTTCAGTACCTGCCCAGGTCAACCTGGGTTGGCTGCCTCGGTGTGTCCTTTGGTAGAGGCACTTTGCTCCCATTCCTCTGCACAATATAGCCAATAATGTGTTAAAAGTGCTATTAAAACCAACAAAACAAAGAAAGAAACAAATGATATTGTACAGAAACCATTTTCATTCTTTCAGTCAGTGACCTTGAACTATGACCTTTTAATTTAAATAGGGTCCTTCATTGGACCATGGACAACTGAAGCTATTGTGCAGAAACCATATTTCTTCTTTCAACCACAGTTACCATTACCTCTGACCTTTTGACTATGTAATCAACTGGGTTCTTCCTTACCCAAAGCGCAAACCACCCACAAAGTCTGGCAAACTGGTGGTGAACTCAAGTTATTTTGCAGAAACCATTTTCGTTCCTTCAGTCAGTGACCTTGACTTCTGAGCTTTTGAGCCTGAAATTGATAGGGTTTTCTTTACCCCAAGTGCAAGTCATCCACAAAGTTTGGTAACTGTATGGTGGACAACTGAAGTTATTATGTAGAAACCAAATTGGTTGTGGTTTTTATGGGTTTAATGCCATTTTTCAGCAGATAGGCTATACACTGTAGCCAGTTTATTTGGTAGAGGAAGAACCTGGGAAAACCCCATTAAGAACCCCCAACCCACAGGAAACTACTGGCAAGTTTTCTCATATACCCACACTGCTGAGTCGAGACACGAACCCACATGGACAGAGGTGAGACATCAGTGATCTGTAAAGGCGAGCACCTTAAACCACTTGGCCACCCGGGGCCCCAGAAACCAAACTGGTAATGGAAAAATGGATGGACATCATAAAATAATATGCTCTGGCTTATGACTTTTGTCCATCTAGAAATAGATGCTCTCTGTTACAGAAAAATGAGTATGCATGAATAGGGTTTAACAGCACATAAGCACAATATTTGCAATTGCTGTAGTCCTATATATAAGTTGTTATATGTGTCATATTATTAGGAATTTTGTCAAGGAAGACTGATGTGTTGAGTTCGAATTATCATGGTCCTGCTGGTTATAACTATCTGTTTGGTTGATAAGTTATTTTTTATTGATTCACTGACTGATTGAATGTTTTTGTTTGATTGATTGATTGATTCACTGATTATTTGCTGAGGTTCTCATAATAGCTCTATATGTCATCCTTTTAACCTTGCCCGATTTAACATTTCTGTACTATTTTTACAAATATAAGTCTGCATAAACTGAGAGCATGTATCTCATCTAGGGGGACGCTGGGTAGCCGAGTGGTCTAAGGTGCTCGCCTTTACAGATCATTGACATCTCATTTCTGTCCGCATGGGTTTGAGTCTCTGCTCAACCAATGTGGGTATGTGATCAAAACTTGCCAATAGCTATCCATGTGTCTGTGGTTCTTCCCAGGTTCTTCCTCCACCAATATACTGGCTGCCATGTATAGCCTATCATTGCTGAATAATGGTGTTAAACCCACAAAACCATAACATATCTCATCTAGACACATAGGTATCCTTCCATCTTGAAATTTTTTTCTCCAATAACAGGCTGGTCAAAAGCTCAAAACAATTGCAAAAGACTGAATGTGTTAAGTAATAAACAATAATTGAAAACTCAAGATCATTTGACCCCATTTTCGAACTGAAGCGAATGTCAACGAATGACTCAATCATGGGCTTATGTGTTTCAGTGTGACCACACAGATTTTTAAAAAAAATCTAGAACTGCAGTAATTTTCATAGTATTTTGTTGAAAGTCACTAGTCGGCTTAAATATCTTCAATTATTAGGGGTACTGGGAGCAAAATTCAGCATTAGAAGAATTTCAAAAGAAATAGTGGACTGAATAAAATAACATTGATCATAAAAGAACCTGCACTTTTTGTAAATCTGCCTGCATATCTGCAAAACACTATGACCAAAAATTGATGCATAATGTGGAAAAATGCATACATGTGGTAGGAGCCTAATATTTAATCAAACATTTCAATGTAATCTGTAAAGCTGTCAGCATTACAGTCTTATCTGATCTGATCTGGTTTTTTTATATACTGTATGTATTCGCTTATAAGTTGAGTTCAACTGCAAACTGCACAGACCCAGATTTGCCATCACATAATGTGCTGACAGATCTGGGTCTATGCACATTGTTAGGAGTTAACAGTAGAACAAACAATATATACCCTGATCGCTGGTGCATTGTGCACTGGCAGATCAGAGTCTGTTGTGAATATATGGTAATTCTGCATTTATAATCACATTATTAGTCCATTTAATCAAAACATTTCTTATCAATGGGCAATTCTGTGGTTCTTAAAATGATTCTTATACACAATTCTTCATTAGATTGTGATTAAGAACATAGCTATTATGTCTTGAGTGGTACAATGAAATACAGTTATGAAATGGTTGCTTGTACTGGTGTCACATGACTTGCCTTAGTAAAAATAACCAACACCATATGTGCTTATCCAGAGTAAATCTATTACATTAAAATCTGGCACTAAATTGCAGAATTTCAAAAAGCTAAACTGTAATGCCAAAAAATACTCAACTGTAATGCACCAGATTGCATTCAGTGATGTGCCAGTTTGGAAAATGAGACCCACTTTCTTGTATAGGTGTTCGAGTGTAAATGGGTATGGTGTCCATATGACAGTTCTGGTTTTAAATGGGTTCATTACATACAACTTTAGGTAGAATAGGTTTGAGGTCAGGATGATAATCATGCAAACTGCTTGACAGTGACACTGGGATGGTGAAAGGATGTGCTCTAAAATTTACTTGGTCAAACTCTTCATATAATTATGGGTGGGATGTCTGCAGTTAAATGCGCCATGCCGACCATTTTGTCAGCTTGTTTTCATTATGATACACGTGTTTTAAGAAGATTGTATTGGGAATCACCCTAGCATCTTTAATACCCAACTGGTACTGAGTCCCCCTCCTCCTTACTTCCCTTCCCTGTTTTTTTTCTGCTTCTGGTGTACATTTTTGTGCAACAAAATTGTGTCATGCCATTATCTCAGTTTACCTCTTTTCGTTGTAGGGAATGAATGAATAAAAGTCTTTTCTTTTCTTCATCTCTCAACATAGAACTTACAATAATAGTTATAAAATATTTTTAAGGTAAACATGATAGAAATTACCTTCAGAAATAGAAACCTATCAAAATGATTAAGTATAGTAAGAACGACGCTATCAAGGGAGGTAACTACACTACGGTCTAATTAGCTCAAAATCTGAATTATGTCCCTTGACCAGCTGAACTTTAATGAACGTGCTGCCTCAACCCAGTTATCATTTGGAAAGAAATAACCACACTTACTCATTATCATACTACATCATACTAAAACAAGTTTGTTTTATTTGACAATGACACCACTATGAACTAGTTCTAATGCTAAGTATATACTGAAAATTTCATAAAAATTGGTTGGAAAATAAAGTTATATCCACTTGAATTTGTATATGTCACAGTATAATGCATAATCAGCTACATATAGATGACAGAAATAAGACAAGTATGTCCATCAAGTTTACCATTTTTCCTGTGATAATATAATGTGCAATACCTTTTCTGGTGATAATATTGCTCAACAGCCCATGGATATTGGCACGTTTGACTTTGACCGTTGGGGATAGTTAAATACCTATAAAGTTGTACCCAATAGTAGTTTATCTATAAAGTTTGGAAACATGAAACTAAATTTATCATAAGGAAACTAAAATCATAGTCTGGGCACAATGAACTTGACCTTTAATCTTTTAACCCTGAAGCAATAGTGTTCTTACTTTATTCAATTAATTTCTGAGGCTTGAGTAAAATAGACCAAAGCAAACTCATGTTATTGCACAGAAGCCACCTCATCCATGGATGGATGGACATACAGGTATCATGATCATTTATCTCAATTAGCCAAGAGTCGTCCATCCACTTTTTCCATATTGACCCTTGCCATATGTAACTAGCAAAAACAGTGTTTTGAACAATGAAAGAGTTGCTACCCATAAATCAGTAAATCAGCTGGCCAATGAGAGAGTTTGTTACACCTGTTGGGTATTCAATATGGTCACTACTATGAAGTCCACATGTCTTGACTCAAAAGAAAAACTTGTATGTCAACAATTTAAATTGGAGAAACTGACATGCAATAATGCAAGTTTGTCTGCAATATAATACAGCTTGAAGTTTTTAATAGTGTGGAGATTAACAATAAAAGTAAATAACAAATGCACAATTAGTATACCTCTTACAACATGAGGAAAATAATACATGGGGTGATTTGGAAAGTAAATTCAACTTGCATACACGTGATAACACCCCAAACATAAAATCTGGAATCCTTTGTCGAAAGACCTGGAATTTTCATGAAAAATCTGGAGGCCTTCCCAATTTGATTATGTAGTAAATCATAATTTGATGTTTTACATTCATTCTTAAAAACATTAGCAAATACAATTAAGTCTTTTCCTTATTTAAAGTTTATGATGCATTTATATTCATTACTTATTATATGGGATGACATACTTTTATCACAAACTCTTTTGATACGATGTAGGCTTTTCATGAATGTTTTGTAAATACATGTTTCAAACAACAAAATACTCTGAGTTCTTATTTGCACAAAGTAGTCTTTATTTGCAGTGAGGTTTTAAGCAGTGAGGTTTTAAATATTAAGCAACAGGCATATTTGCATTTGCTCTATTTCACTTCCATTATTTAATACTTTAAAATAATTCTTGCAATTTTAGGTAAAAGGTATGATAATAAAAACAATAATAATGAAGTGTAGTTTGTTTGAAGAATAATTTCATTGGTGTGTAAGTGTTTGAATAGTCAAATATACTCCCAAGGGGAGTTAACCCAATGTAAGTTGTATACTGCAGCAACAGGAAGTAAAATGGCTACCATTATACATTAACTAAGCCTTATCACAAATAAAAACTTGTAACATCTTTATTAATGTACAGAAAGGTCAAGACAATTTTTTTTCTTTCAAAAAATACAACACCACTCACCAAATTAACAAATCAAACTCAAATTTACTTTGGCAGCCAAACTTTGTAGTAATTCAGAAATCTTTTAAGATAAATTGGTGAAGATGTAAAAATTCGGGAGCCATACACCAATCATGTTATATCCAAATTTGTGTCATAATGAAGTGCATTACAGTGGGACTTCCCTGTATCTAGATCTGGACGTACCGTTTAGGGATTATCATTGGCTTTTCTAAGTCTTTAAATCCGTCATAATGTTATCTGCTAGAGTATTTATGATCATAATTTTTTATCCTGATTTCACCTCTGTAATCTTAAAAAAGTCTACTATTATTGTTCTTAACTTCAATGTGAAGTCTCCTTTTTTTCACTTAAAAGATATGGAAAGTAATATCAATTCAGAGCAAAAGCACCCTATCGAGAAGAAAAAATCATCTGCAACCCTCTCAAAGGCTGCGATGAAAAAATGACTGTGAGACTCCTAGTCTTGAGAACATAATAGTTCAGAAAGAAGCACTTCTGGCATTATGTGGTTAACAAAGTCATGATCATCTACGTGATCCACTAAATGTATTAAATCACAAAGTGCTGAATCAGCAGTACAGTTTAATGAGTTCATCGCTGACTGCTGAGGGTGTCAGAACACCTAAATCTGTGAAGAGCAGTGTGATGTATGCTGGAGGGGTGTAGTCAACTAAAGGATGTTCCTTGGACAGATCTACTGATTCCTTCATAGTGGTGGCATGATACTGAAACACAAAGGAAAAAAAAAAACAGTATCTTAATCTAGCAAACAAAACTGGCTTCATCATGAGATAAATAAATAAATAAGTAAATAAACCAATCAATCCCATGCTCTGTATATACTTTATCTATTCTTTTCTGTCTGTGTTTTTTTTTAGTCTTGTGTTTACATAGGAATATACACAATAGTATTTTCACATAGGAACAGACACAATAGTATTTGCACATTGGAACAGACACAATAGTATTTCCACACAGGAACAGACACAATAGTATTTCCAAACAGGAACAGACACAATAGTATTTCCAAACAGGAACAAACACAATAGTATTTCCAAACAGGAACAGACACAATAGTATTTCCACATAGGAACAGACACAATAGTATTTCCATATGTATTTTTTGAGAATGACTACATCTGTGATTGTAAAACAAGTACAACCCCACTGCAGGCCAAAACATCCAAGTCAAAAAAGATAAAAAAATTGGAAAAGATAAAAAAATTGCTATAGTCTCAACATGCTTGCTAAATTTCATTTGTCTACTTCAAGTGGTTTTTGTTTAATTGTGCTGATGAGGTTTTAGTAAAACAAGAAAACCACAAATGGTGGTATGGCTGGATTGCAAACCATGAATACTGTGAATTCATTTTTATTCAATGGGAACCGATTTTTGTTCTTCTGAACCAAACTGACACATCTATATACCAACTTCTGTGAGTCTGTGAGCAACAGTGTCGTAGAAAATGACCTAAAGACAACCCTAACCCAAAGAAACTGAACTAAATGTAAAAGTTACCCAAAACCACTGGGCCATGAAATATAGGTCACAGTTACCTACTTTTCACTGATGACTGTAGTACTCCTCATAATGCAATTACATACCTAGTTGTGACTTCACAGGCAATAGTGCCTGAAAAAATTAACTAAATACTAAGGTTAACTAAAATCACTGGGCCATGAAATATAGGTGACAGTGACCTAATTTTCACTAAAAGGTGTAGCACTCCACTTGAAGCATCTAAAAACCAATATATGTTACTGAGAAAATGACATAATGCAAACCCTAATCTAGAGAAACTGAGCTAAACCCAAAAGTTAATCAAAATCATTGGATCATAAATTATAGGTTGCTGTGACCTAGTTTTCACTTATGACTGTAGCACTCCTTATGATTCAATTACATACCAAGTCGTGTGACTAAATAGGCAATAGTGCCTGAGAAAATGAGCTAAATTCAAAGATTAACCAAAATCACTGGACTGTAAAATATAAGTAACAGTGACCTAGTTTTCACTGATGACTGTAGTGCTCCATATGACACATCTAAATACTAACTTACGTAACACTTATGAGCAATTCTGTGAGTAAAAATGATCTAAATACAAACTCTAATAATGATGATGCCACACAGATGGATGGACAGGAGCAAATCAAGATGTTCCCACTGCAAGCAGTGTCAGGGGGTTTCCCACTGCAAGCAGTGTCAGGGGTGCATAACGATAGAACATTTCCAAAATTAACAGAACTTGGATGATGCAAGACTCTAATCTTAGTATTGCAATATGAGAAGGTAAACTAGAGGTTTATCTTTACTTAAGTTGGATAAAAGAATCAAAATTGGATGTGCAATAAATAAAATTATGTATCTATCAGTCTATGCAATGAATACATCTACACTGTTTTTACTCGCAAAAGAGCACAATATGTAGATGTGGGCACAAGACTGTCCTTACTTTGAAATGATTTGGCAGATCTCGTTGATTCAGTGGATAAAATCTGTGGAATTTGAAACTCTCTGCTACAACATACGTAGGTTTATTCATGGTTTTGGCTGCTATGGCTATATTATATGTTCCAATCTGAAAAATAAATTAAGAAGCTATATATATATATATATATATATATATATATATATATATATATATATATATATCAATAAAAGTACATTTTTAAACAAGAAGGTGCCACTTTTAGGTCTAGTCAGATCTGATAATGGATCCTGGTTCTCCCAGAATGTAAGTATTTACTGTATGTCAACAAAGTACAGAATAATCCAGGAAACGGTTTTCTGCACATGTAATAAATGCCAAATCTGCACTGCTTATGCATGTGCAAATTATTTTTTTCAGATGCAGTCATGCAAATATTACAGGTACTATATTTTTGTATGTAAGTATTTAGTATGTAGTTTCATTCAAATCAGTTTTGTATGAATTTTGTATAGGTCCCCTCTTTGTGAAAACTTAGATTTGCCTATGTTTTCAAAACAGTTGTTCTTCACATTTTTCTTGACATATAACATGGCTATTTTTTGCTGCCACCAAAAGACTTTGCATGGTTTTGGATTGTAGTTTTGTGGGTTTAACGCCATTTTTCAGCACATGATAGCTATACAGGGTGGTGGAGGAAGAACCCAGGAAAACCCTGGGAAGAAACACTGACCCACGTGAAGCTAATGGCAAGCTTTCTTATATACCCATGTTGGCCAAGTCCAAGACTTGAACCCACATGGACAGAGGTGAGATGTCAGTGATCTGTAAAGGTGAGCACCTTGGAAAAGCCACTTGTGTATATATTTATACTCTGTCTAAATTGCCCATTATTAAACTGAACTAAAGTCTTGTTATGATGAAACTCAGAAATCGAGTTCTGCAGAAAGAAGTGTTGCACCTGCACTCTGTGCTATGATATACCTCCTCAAAATATTCACACATATTTGTTAACAAAGAATCCTAATACTGAAAAAAGTTTCCAGTGCTGCTAGAAAACTGATACTTTTTTTCTCTCATTCCTGCATGATTGGCAGTTTGCCCATGTGAGGAATGTATGTGAAAAATACTTATCCCACATGTGTGCACTGACACTGTAGATGGGGGCCCTGGGTGGCCAAGTGGTCTAAGGCACTCACCTTTACAGATCACTGACATCTCACCTCTGTCCAAGTGGGTTCAAGTCTCGACTTGGCCAACATGGGTATGTGAGAACGCTTGCCAGTAGTTTTGCATGGGTCAGTGGTTCTTCCCATGGTTTGCCCAAGTTCTTCATCCACCAAATAATCTGGCTGCCATGTATAGCCTATCATGTGGTGAAAAATGGTTTTAAACCCACAAAACCACACTGCAGATGATGTCATTATGCTTATGACATCATGAACATATGCAATGTTTGTTGCTTACAACAAAGTTTTGTTGTAAACTAAACTTTTTATGCTATTTCTAATGATGTAAAATGGGTTTTTTAATGCAGAAAATACTCTTTATTTCTAAACCTATATCCTTATCAATCATACATAATCTTTTTTTTCAAACACTATTTCCAAGTTATAAATGAGAGAGAAAAAATCCATCTTATACACTGATGTGGGATAGGGAAATCCAACACTCACAATCAATATCTGTTGGAAGGAATTCTGCAAAGCCTTGTTCCTGCTCACAAATTCTGAACCTTGGGTGGGATTTCTCCATCTCAGACAAGTGCATATGATGGATTTTACTAGTCTCACCATACAAAGGCTTATCTTTTCACAAGCCAGTTGGAAGCATGGTAAAAGGTGTAACAGTTTCAATTTGACCTACTAGCCTGGCAAGGCTGATGCTGGGAAAATAGTCTGAAAGTTATGATATTTTTTCATTTTTCTATGTAAAAAGTGATCTACAAACATGAAATTCAAATTTCACTTGTCCAACAATGATTGTTTTCCTGGAATAGTTGAACAAGGAAATAGTTGTCCTTTGCAGTCTAAACTGCTCAAGGGCAATAACTCTGTAAAATCTGATCATCATCAAACTCATCTAAGACCTTGTAAAGATGAAACCTGACAGCAAATTTGGGTGAAATGGAATTAAAAATGTGGAGGCTTGTTTTCACAAGTTTTTACAATGTCTATTCTAAATCAATCAAGGCAAAATATGCTAATCATAAAAGTCATCAGAGCCCTTGTTTGCAATGAATCTGAAAAAAATGTGGTTGAAATCAAATAGAAAATGTGCATCCTGGAGTGTTCACAAGCTCTGTGCATGGATACAAAGCCAATTAATAGACTGGAACATGCTATTAATCCTAATTGATGCTTCCTTTTAATTAAAGATACATAGACATTTAATGTTCTTTTCTGCTTATGGCTCAATCTGTTTCTTAACATTCTTTGGGGCCTAATCCTGTGCTTTGTTTTTTAGCTACCAAAACAAAAAAAAATCACTTTTAAACACTGCCTTTTTCAAAGTACTTTGCTTGCTTTATTTTAAGTTACGTGCTATGTGATATATCTCATTGTATTTATATATTATGCTATGCTTGTATGTCTTGTGAATCAATTTAATTTAATGTCTTTATTGTTTTAGGTCATGTCAGTAAAAAGATCATTAGAACTTATGTTGAATTATTGTGTTAGTCATGCAAAGTATCATTAAATCTGGAAGAGAGACAGTAACTATGCCTTTGTCTCTTCAATTACATGGGGGGAAGGGGACACAAAAATATGTAAAGTATGAGAAAACTTTCAATACACTACAACCAATTTGTCTTTCCTTACAGTTTTTAATACATTTGTTGAAATTGTACAATAAGTGTCCCTTAACTGAAGCATCAGAATTCATGTAGTAACTTACTATATATACATGTGCAATGATAGCACACAGTGGTATGCTCTATGTTTACATGTTGCATCAATCAGCATAAACTGCTAAAATCTCTCATAATTTAATGAAATGCAAGATGTTCATTGATTCACCTCTTACATGTTTCATTCTGCACAAAATTATATCTTTTCAGGAAAAATCTAACCCAAATGTCACAAATGAGGCATTTCTCAAGGCACATATTTACCTGCTAACCATAGTTTTTGTTGTAAATTAAAGCTAGGGCTGAACAAATGTAAATAGAAGGGGTTGTTGTAGGTTACATGATGCAATAGGTCATAAAGGATGGTGATGTAGTATGCATGATGAGCCCAAGCATGTCATTAGTAACAAATATATGAACTTCCCTGACTTTCATAGTAAAAGAAAATGCTATAAATCTGTATTTATTTGCCACAAATAAAATTTGTGGTTGCTCCATGTCAAACATTTTGTGGCAATTAAATTCATGGACCTGCTACTACAGTATGCACTCGTTTATAAGTGAAATCTGACTGCAAACAAGATAAACCCTGATCTGCTGTCGCATAATGCACCTACAGATCAGAGTCTATGTTGTTTGTTCTACTGATTGCTCCTAACAAACTGCACAGACCTAGATCTGTTGGTGCATTATGCAACAGCAGATCTGGGTCTGTGCAGCTTGCAGCTGGACTCGACTTATAAGCGGGTATATATGGTACTTGTATCTTTCATTCAAAAGAACTAGATATGTGTTCACATAACGATGACCAAACCACAAAATGTGACTAATGTATGGGTAGACAAGATTATACAACATGCATATTCCACACTGGTGGTAGGGCATAACAATGAAACAATAAGAGTACTGTGATTGGCATACTGAATGCCTGCCCCATGTTAAATAGTCCTCTATGTTGATAACTGAATTTTTTGGTGCATAAACCATTTTTCCTCTTTCAGGTACATTGACCTTGACCTCTAACCTTTTGACCCCAAAATCAATAGGCTTCTTCCTTACAGCCAGTGCAAGTCAGCCACAAAGTTTGGTCCAGATATGTAATCCACGATGCTGGTAACATCAGATGCTGGAAAACTCAATTTATTGTGCAAAAAAATATTTATCATTTTTCAGTCAGAGTGATCTTGACCTTTGGTCTTTCGTCCTCAAAATCAACAGGGTTCTTCCTCAGGCCTATAATTTAACAACAATTTCTTTGTAGCCAGAAGTAGTAGTACATAGAGAAATTTACTAGTCCTGCTGAATCTTCATTAGTCTGCCAACAAATACTGACTGGCTACAACTGAAACCTTACTAGACATCGGACTATTGAAATTATGAAAACTACTAGTCCCACAGGAAGTATACTAGTCTCAGGATTGTGGATTACTACTAATTCTGAGCCCTGTTCCTTAACCTATGTGCCAACCACAAAGCTTGATGGTGAAGAACTTGAGTAATTGTGCAGAAACCACTTTTCCTCTTTCAGTCACAGTGACCCTAATCTTTGAGCTTTTCACACCAAAATCAATAAGATTCTTCCTTACCGCAAGTGCAAGACATCCACAAAGTTTGGTAACTGTAGATAGTGGACAACTTGAGTTATTGTGAAAAAAGAAATTGGTAACAAATAGACAGACAGTCAGCTGGCCATACAACAACATAGCATAATACCCTCCACCGCATGATGACAATATAGAACAGTACCTCACCTTATTTATGATACCCCCACTCTCCACAACGCCCTCTGCCCCAAGAAGGACCAGGTCCACTTTCTCCATCACATAGCTGAAATTGTGTAGGATACATTATCTTGGGGGAACTGTTCCCAAAAATGTGTACAACTGAGTAATGAAATTAATTTTAAGCTAAATTTTAAACGATGACACATGCAAAGATGAAACAAGATACTATTGTTCATTATAGCTCTGTATAAGCACATCAAATGCCACTAACAACACTCCTGATGTATTGGCACAACAATTACAACTCTGGTGTTTACCTTGAAAATTATCACAACAAATACAACTCTGGTGTTTATCTTGAAAATTAGCACAATAAATACAACTCTGGTGTTTATCTTGAAAATTAGCACAATAAATACAACTCTGGTGTTTATCTTGAAAATTAGCACAATAAATACAACTCTGGTGTTTACCTTGAAAACTAGCACAACAAATACAACTCTTGTGTTTATCTTGAAAATTAGCACAATAAATACAACTCTGGTATTTACATTACATTGAAAACTAGTGCACAAAATACAACTCTGGTATTTACCCTGATAACTACCACAACAAATACAACTCTGGCATTTACCTTGATAACTAGTACAAAAAATACAACTCTGGTGTTTACCTTGATAACTAGCACAACAAATACAACTCTTGTGTTTACCTTGAAAATTAGCACAACATATACATCTCTGGTGTTTACCTTGAAAACTAGCACAACAAATACAACTATTGTGTTTACCTTGAAAATTAGCACAACATATACATCTCTGGTGTTTACCTTGAAAACTAGCACAACAAATACAACTATTGTGTTTACCTTGATAACGGGCACAACAAATATAACTCTGGTGTTAACCTTGATAACTAGTACAAAAAATACAACTCTGGTGTTTACCTTGATAACTAGCACAACAAATACAGCTCTGGTGTTTACCTTGATATCTAGCACAACAAATACTAATTGTCTTTCCTCTAATGCATTAGTAAGACTAATACTACTACTGTTTCCTCTGATGTATTTAGTACAACAGATGATAGTACAGTATCGGCTCACTATAAAATGCCTCAAAATAAGGCAGTCTCTTTTGGCTGATATGGTCATGGATCCCATTTTATTATTTAACAGTGTAATATTATTTATTTATTTTATGCTAGTCCATTAATTAGTGGATCTTCCAACAGAAATAATTCTGATAATTTTCTGGAATAAATTCTATAAAAATATTTGTTCACTGTGGTCAATAGACATTGATAACATTTTGACCAAGAAATTATATTTGCCATTTTGAGCTGCCATTTTGTCACTTGCTTGGTCGAGTGATAAGCATGGCCACCTGTCATGCAGGAGCACCAGGTTCAAATCCCAAAAAAGTGCTTTGTTTTCTTAATTTAAAAAAAAAAAAGTGTTTTCTTACCTTGAGTTAAGAAAGATAATTATGTTACTACTGATATTTTCTGTGTAAATATACACAAAACACAGCAGAACATAACAGCAAAGAGCTGACATTATCATGCGGGATACCGTAAGAAATCTGCTGCTTCAATCTGTTGTATATATTGCTAGTCAGTATGTTTGAGAATAAAATAAAAAGACGATTTGCTTGTTCTGAGTGAATAACAGACATATTTCATCTTGTGGGTGAAAACCCCAAGTATTTTCAAAAAGACTCGAAAAAATATAAGGGTTATTCACTCGACACACACAAACATCATCTAATAATACCTATAAGGTAACCTCACCTATAATGCACTCCCCCTGTATGGCTCCCATATAGTGAAGGAGTACTGTACAGTGAAACCTGAGTATCAAGGGCACTCAAAACAACCACACAAGTTTGTCTTCTATGGACAGGTGATGTTTATATGCAGGTATAATATGATCATATGAAAAATTAAGAAAAGGGTTCATAAAATGTTATCCTTTATGAATAGGTGTCTTTGATATGTAAGTGTCTGCATAGGCAGGTTTCACTATAATAATATATCCCTAGATGAACTTTATGAATAGGTGTCTTTGATATGGAAGTGTCTGCATAGGCAGGCTTCACTATAATAATATATCCCTAGATGAACTTTATGAATAAAAATGTTTCCGCTGATGCAGGAAATAAAACTTGATTTTTCCTTTCATATTTCAAGCATAAAATGCTTCATTATTTCTCTTAATAAACAATCAACAAATCACTGCCTATTCCCCCCCCCCCCACACACACCAAAGAACCAGCACAACAAATGCTACTCAACATCTGTCCATCAAAAGTCACATAACAGAGATTCAAATGAACTGCTAACCAATTTGATTGCAAGCTAGATGTAAATCATTAATAAAACAGAAGGCTCGACAATACATTCTCTGAGTGCATTAAATAGTAAGAATGTAGTTAATAACTTATATAAATTTAACTCATTATAACTTGATGCATTTTTTAATAAATTTTCATGGAATACATGAGTTACATTTCGTACACTGGGAAATTTTTCAAAACAAACAAAATCAGTTTTATTTGATATGCGAATGAGTGGGCAGAGCATTCTTGGTTTTTCCAAGGGTAAATTATGCTTTATTTTTTTTATGATGCACTTGATTAAGACCTGTAACACTAAAACTTAATTTTCTGCACATTTCTGTTAAACTTTTGACACTCAATCTTTGTTTATCAGTTGTGTCTTTTGTGACCTTAAATTTTTTTAGAAAAGCCTGTATGATGCCCCATTACAGGTTAATTACAATGAAGCCTTTATCATCCCATTTTATAAGTGAAAACTCCAATGTCCAATGCATTCCTAAGCAATTATGTGCCATATATACTCGCTTACAAGTTGAGTCCAACTGCAAAAAAACATCGACCCTGATCTGCTTCCACATAATGTGCTGGCAGATCAGGGTCTATGTTGTTTGTTCTACTGATTACTCCCAGCAAACTGTATAGACCCAGGTCTGTCAGTGCATTATGCAATCATGGCAGATCTGGGTATGTGCAGTTTGTATTTGGACTCGACTTATAAGCAAATGTAGACGGTATGTTCTCTACATGCCCATTCATAAATTCTTCTCCACCAACAGTCGAACCAGTTTTTGGGACTCCTCGTAGAACAAAAACATGTTTAAAAAATGGGAGTTTATGTAAACAAGTTTCATGTAATACTACATCTGCATGTTTATGGGATATGTAATTATTAGGCTTAGAAGAAACAAAAGTTCAGATGAATTAGGTTACATTACAATTATAAGTCTCTCATGATGTCCCTAAATTATCTTACATAATTAATGATGACTGTGCAAGTCTTGACCAGGCCTGGAATATTCAACTCATCCACTCATATTTCTGAGCAACAGGTGATGAAGGGTTAGTGACTTTTTCAAGATTCACATCTGATCAGATAAGTGCAATTTTAAACAGATTCTCAAAATCAAAATGAAACCAGATATTTTACGTATGTACATCAATGGTGAATTATCCACTCAAATGCAGTTGTCTTAGCAGATAAAACATATTCAAAGCAATTAACACTGTTTGATAATGGTTGGGGCACAGCTGAATGAGGGCAAGGCACTGTGCAAGTTGCCGGCTCAAGAATTTTCAAAATGTGGAGAAAGTTTTTATTCAGATATATGTCTTTCACCTACTTTAGGACAACCAAGTGCTGAAAATGAATGATAACATGTTCACCGAAACAAAATGATGGGCTTGGTAAAATGTGATTACTTAAAAATTAAAATTAAAATTAAAAATTAAAAATTACATAAAGATTTGGTTTGGTTTGATGTTTTACAGCACAGCAACACAAGTATGTTATTTAGTACTGAGGCAAATGGAGTGAAGTGCCATGGACAAAGGTACATGATGGTAGCTGACCTGAGCTGATTCGATGGCAGGATTCAAACCAGCGCCCTTTTGGAATTGAAATACAAAATTTTTAGGCTAACACCGATGTTTTATATCTGAACAAGATACTAAACATATATCCAAATAACTGTTACTTCTTAGGGTCAATATTTACAGCTTATACTTGCACTTAAATCAGAACAAAACTGCAAGCATGTGCAGTTACGTGTCGTCAAAAATGCCTCAATCCAGCTCTAACATACTCCTTAACTTTTCTGTCTTTTCCTTTCTCATCACACAATGATTTCTTATCTTTTATAAAACAGAACAATGTGCAAATTTTCCTCTACACCAACGGCATTAATTTGTAAGTGACTTACGGACATACCTTTACAGTAACCACTAACTGCTCTCTCTGCATTCCTTTTGTATATTTACTGACCATTTGCTGTCTAAATATGATGAACTGTTGTTAACCACTGTAGGTTCCTTTGGTCAGTAGTGTATGACATTAGTAATGGACAGATATTAAAATAGAAATACCCCAAAAGAACCCAAAACAACCTCCATTAGTCTGACACTGAATACAGAAAACTGAAGGTTCTTTAAACCTCCCCTAAGATATAAACATTCCTTTTTTAATAACAAGGATTACTAGTGGAGAAAATATTAGGAATACCCTTTCTTTTTTTAAACCCTGTACAAAAGTGTGAAACTCCTGAGAAGAGACAACAACATCATATACAGTATTACAAGCCTACAGAAACATCTATTCTGTACTGAGTCTCCATTAACCAGACGGATGCAAAGCTAATTTAAATTGAATCATGCAATCTTAATCAAATTAACAAGCAAATTTGATATCCAGGAATAAATGAGTATGTTTCTTAAACTCATGCTTAAAGCGTAAAGTTTTAAAATAGCAGCTCTGCCCTTATTTCATTCAGTTATAAGACAATGAACTAGAGTACCAGGAAATATGGACTGGTTTGCTGACACTGAGCTAGGGTAACGGGAACTATGGTCAGAAGTTGTCAAAGTATCATACTGTGTCTAGAGAGATCATCAATGTCACCAATTATAGTCTGTAGGCATGTCAGACATTCGCATTTCTTATATTTTCTTCTACATGACAAAGTTTACATTTAAAATTCTTCAATATTATGTAACTGAGTACAACAAGTAAAATTGTTGCAGGACGAGTTAAAAACTGAGTACAACAAGTAAAATTGCTGCAGGACGAGTTAAAAACTGAGTACAACAAGTAAAATTGCTGCAGGACGAGTTAAAATTGTACGTTACTTATCCTGCAGGACAAGTTGCTTACTATAAAATTTTCAAGGCCTGTTTACAAAAACTTTTTAATTCAGAAGATACTCTAGAAATTCAAAATTAACCTGACCTCAAAGGCATACATGTGACAGAACCAGGACATCAGATCAGTAGATTTACAAATTTTGATCAGTAGATTGGCTTCTAAACAAGTCGATATTTTATCAACATAAATTTTACGTGTTTTAAGGCGACTGAAAAGAAAACAAGCTGATCTTTGGACATAATATGTATTCTCTTCATTCTGTAATAAAACAGCAACTTTTGAACATAAATTAGATTCTAATGAAAAATGTTACAAAAACAATTCATAAATACCACTCGGTGTGTTGTCAATCAAATGAAAAAGGAAGAGTGTATATCTCATAGTTAACTGCAAAGATTTAAAAAAAATAAAATCCACAAGCATTTGCAGTTTCCTTCACAATATACTGACTGGTGACCACTAATGGCATTCATTGTGATTATTGAGATTCACTTAACAGGCTCTAAATAGTTTTCTGGTCCAGATTTCCCTTGAATCACTTTGTATTTTGCAAAGAATGGAGAATGTACTCTCTGTATCAGCATTAGAATGTGGCAATGACAAAACAACCATGCTCAGCCATACACTTGAAAGATCAGATGTAACACCCACCTGTAAAAAATATACTAGTGAACCCTCATTTCTAATATGCAGTTGCATTGTTATCAATTATAAAGTGATTTACATTGTTGAAACATCTCAGTCACTTGTGGATAAATTGTACGAATAAATTCCAGTTGCAGCTGAGGCCAATGCATCCTAACATTAAGAACACACTTATTTTAAGACAAAAAATTCATGTATTTACTACTTCTAAACATATTTTAAAATTAAATAAAAAAACATCTAATTATTTATCTGTAAAATGTGCAGTGAGTAATGTCAAGTCCTTTTTTCAATTAAATGTCTTGTCTTCAGTTCAAAGCATCAGTTACAATGCTGATTAGCGACTGAATGATGTCACAATATTTGCAGCAAACTTTCAGCAATTCTAAAGCACAAAATAACAGAAATAACAAACTCACATGTATGTATGTAATCCATCTGAAATCCAATGATGTCAAAAGCAAGTAAAGTTTTTGTTTACCCAAACAGATGTTCACTCAGGATGATGTGTATTCCCAGCTACCATGTACAGGCATATCACACGCAGAGTAACATCCCACCATGCCTACCTGATGAGTTCTATGATTCTTTGTTGACTGAGATTGATCATTCTCATCTTTTTGAAAAGACTATGATGTTTCTCAGCTGCATGCATAATCTTTAAAGACTCTTTCTAGCCATATCAATTGTTTTCATTGAATATATTGGTAGTTATATTGTGCAAGTGAACGTCAGTGAATGTTGCTTTCTCTCTTTTAATTGCATAATACACTCTGGCCTGCATTGGAGATTTTCAATCACTAGTTTTGTAATTCAAATACAAAAGACGAGTTTATCATCAGCTATTGTTTACTGACACCTGGATGGTAACATATCACAGAAAGGACAAGCAGCAGCACGTCTTACATGTACCTGCATGATCAGTGAAGTATTTTTACAGAGATTAAGCCTGCTGGAGTGACTTTAGTACTAAAGGCAATTTTGGCAGTCCTGTGTTCTGTTACCAAATACACTAGTTGACACAGACTGATTACATTTATTATAGAGGCTTGCTAGAGACGGGTGATATCGGATGTGCTATATCTCATTAGGAATACAATATATGACATTGGCTGAATACAACAGTGACTAATTAGAGTCAAAGATTGACTGTAATCTGAAAATTTGTTTACTAATCATTAATGTAAGCCAGAGTTTATATTTTAGTTTATTTTTTAATTGTTAGGATACATGAACCCGTTAGGATACATGAACCAGAGAATGCTTAACATCCACAAATCTAATTTTACTGGTCCTTGTAGTAAAAATCTACATTAGGTTACAATTAGTTTTGGGAAGTATGTGGTACAGTGTATTATGCAATGCTAAAATTCCACACTTACGCTACAGCTGCATCTAGCACTACTGTAGTAGGGATACCACAGGCTGTCAACTCATTGTATGTTCTGACCCTGGAAGTAAATGAAATGTAGTTTCACCAATATAAGCAAGTAATATTCTCAAATTAGTGAAAAAATGTCATTTAAATAGTTGCACATATTTCATAGCGTATTATCATCACAAGTACCTGTACATAAGATCAAAATTTGATACAGAAAGAGACTATCTGTCACACATATTTATCATACCTAGGTAAATACAGCAAATAATTTTTTTAAAAATACAGTCTCACCTGTCTTGAACAAACATGCCATGATAAATTCTCATATTTAGAAATGAAACTATTCCAACACAACTCTTGACCCCCCCCCCCCCCCCTGCAGACCAAAAGTAAAATCAAAATTTGAAAAACTGCTGTAATGGCATGAAAATCTAATCAAGTCATCTACATAAGCATTCAAACATGCCTACCACATTTCATTTGTCTAAATCAAGTGAGTTTTTTATTTGGCCTTGTGGTGCTAACAAGGTTTTCATCATGAAAGACAAAAAGTTGAAAAA
Source organism: Margaritifera margaritifera (assembly GCA_029931535.1). NCBI lineage: Eukaryota > Metazoa > Mollusca > Bivalvia > Unionida > Margaritiferidae > Margaritifera > Margaritifera margaritifera. Next base: position 6,816,946 of record JAQPZY010001684.1, read on the forward strand.
TATATAAGAAATAAAAAAATAGCTGTAATAGCCTGAAATTATAATAAATAATAAACGACAAGCATGAAAATCCAATCAGGTCATCTACATATGAGCATCACAGCACAATTTCATGGCTCTATGTGAAATAGTTTATGTGCAATTACTGAAGCGGATTTAAACCGACTTGGAAAATTCAGAGTCACAATGGACAATAACTTCATTAAAATAGCACTATAATGTGAAAATAAAATCAGGTTATCAACATATTATTTTCATACTGCATGTAAAATGTCATGGCTCTACAATGAATACTTTTTTTGTGATTGTGCTGAAACAGACTCAGGACCAACATTGCAAAATTCTAAGTTGCAAAGAGTATAAGTTTGTTCAAAAAAAGGCTATATGTGTGAGAATCTAGTAAGACCATCCATTTCACCATAATAAAGTGTTTAAAATTTAATGAATGTACATTAAATAGTTTCAGTGCAATCATGCCAAGACAGATCCAAGACAAACTTGGAAAATTTTTAATTCACAAAGGGCCATAACTTATGACCATGATAAAGTGTTCAAAATTTCATGGTTCCAAGTTAACAGCTTTTACAGGGCAGAAGGCATAAAAAAACAACCTAAAATTTTAGTTTTGTTTACAGAACAATTCCAATTTCTACTTGTTTATGACAGTAGACTGTACTTTACCCTGAATGGTTTGGCCCAGACTCCGTGACATAAACATTGAATCGTTTTTTGGCACTGGCTGCCTCTTTCAGCACCTGCTGAACGACTCTGGAGTGTGAATGGATCAATATCGTCTGAAAACAGGACAAAGAATGGTTAAAAATGGAATAGAGTGAAACATATCTTATGGACACCTCTGTACAAAGGACACCTGCTGATACAGAGGAACCTACATAAACCCTTTTATTGTTCTAACATTCATGTTTATCTTCTTTATAAATGATTTGCGTTTTTAGAATTTAACTTTTAATTGGTACCTTACAACCATTATTGTGCTGACATGCAGTAAAATGCTAATACATACATACCATATGGTCACTTATAAGTTGAGTCCAACTTGGTGCTAGTTTTACCCCCCATAACAAGGTCATTGCCTGCATTTCAAGCCCATAATCAAAGCATTGCTGTAAAATGTGTGACCTTTAACCTGTAGTCAAAAAGTTAAGCAAGCATGTCACAGAAGAATCTGTCTCAGCTTCATAATGATTAATTAAAAGTATTAAGAAAATTCATTATGGGGTTTAAGAAATATAAGCAAGTGAAAAAAACTTTCACCAAAACCTTAACAAAAATTTTCTATGACTGTAATCTTGATGCCAAGGTAAGAGGAATAAGAGAGCATGTTGTGGAATGAATTGTGTTAGCTTCATAATGATTCATGCCAAGTATGATGAGAATCTATCATAAGGTTTAGGAAATATATGCAAATGAAAAACTTCAACCAAACTTTTGACTGTTGATGCCATTGCTGCTGGAAAAGTAAATACTTTGTCTCACTGAAAGCACATACAGTTGGAAACTGGTGTAATCTGCAGGGGAAGTAACTGTGTATTGTAGTGCAGAACACAGTGAGAATTGCAGATCTGGAAAAGAGGAACATCACAGAGGAAATCTGGAACTGATATCTGGTACTAGAATTAGGATCATATCTCTTTTAGAAATTAAACAACAGTACTGCAAACAGCATATTTTACACCTGCATCATGTTTAATTGTTTAATAGTCCTCTATGTATGCACCAGTAGGGTATGGTTGACTCTTGACCAATAGATCTCAAAGAACTTGACATTTGCTCAAGGTATGTGGTCTTGAACTAAATTTAATGTGCAGAAACCATTATTTTCTTATCAGACATACCACAACCATGACCTCTTAACCCATAATCTAAAGGTTCCTTTCTTAGCTAAAGTGCAAGACAGTCATCAAGTTTGGTTAAGGAACTTAATCTAGAATAAAAGTTATTCTGCAAGACTAATTTTTATTTGAGTCACAATGACGTTTACCTTTGACATTTGACCACTTATCCCAAAATCAATCGATCTCTTCCATACTTTAAGTGCAAGCCCTCTAGAAACTTTGGTCAAGATATGTGGTCGAGAACTCAAGTTATTATGCAAAAACCATTTTTCTTCTCTCATTCACACTGACCTTGACATTTTGATCCCAAAATCAATAGATTTCTGTCTTACATAATGTGTAAGTCATCTATAAACTTTGGTGAAGGCACATGGTTGATAACTGAAAATTTTGTGCAGAAACCTTTCTTCTTTTTTCACTTACAGTGGCCTTGATCTTTGACTTTCTGACCCCAAAATCCATAGGGTTCTTCCTTACCCCAAGTGTAAGCCATCCAAAAAGTTTAATAACTGTAGATAATGGAGAACTCATGTCATTGTGCATAAACCGTTTTTCTTCTTGTAGTCAAAGTGACACTGACCTTTAACTTTTTGACCCCAAAATTGATAGGATTTCTCCTTACCCTAAGTGTAAGCAATCCAGAAACCGTAGGCAGTGGAGAACTCAAGTTATTGAGCAAAATACTTTTCCTTCTTTCTAACTCCTTTTTTCAGCTACCCTGATCTTTGACTTTTTGACCCTGAAATCAATATGGTTCTTCCTTACCCCAAGTGCATGCCATCCACAAAGTTTTGGTAACTGTAGATGACAGACAACTTGAGTTATGGTGCAGAAACAAAATTGATAATGGACAGGCAGATAAACAGATGGCTGGCCACTGTCCTGGCAACAGCATAACATAAAACATTCCACCTTAAGATGGACATATAAAAATGAAATATTAAGTGTTTTCTGCATGTTGCACCTTTGTGGTTTTCTCACAGTAAAATTAAAAAGGGCACATGTAAATATTGGTAATGCATCGTAAAAGGCACATGTAGGCAGCCATCTAGTACATTGTTTGCTGTGTCACAACTGTGATGCATCAAGTTTCTCATTTATCAAGACTTCTACCTTCTTAAGCAAGTGACCAAAAAGGAATTAAAGAATGTCTCACTTTTTCACGCTGAATACTTAAGCCATTAAAGTTGATAATAACTGATGGTCTGATATAAATGCAAGGACTATAACTTTGAGCTCATAAGAAACAAAGGAATTGAAGTTAATGATAATGATAATGGAGACTTTCCCTCAGCATCTGATACCAGTACCAGGAATGATAGTTTGGTTGATCAAGTGTAAAGAATGCACAAGAAAATGGAATAATCACACTGCTTATGCCCAAAATAAAAAGGTTGGCTTCAAAATGACCAAAAGGAAAAATAAGATTTCTTTTTGTTACCAGCTGTGCAGCACTTTAAAAGACAACACACATGATGGAGCTACTGTATGTGTTGGCACTGTTATTCTATAATGTATCTGTACTGTAGAAATTCTTAAAATGATTAAGAACATGTTATAATTATTCAACAATAATTTTTGTATAAAAAATAATAACTAATGTGAATCTACTACAGTGATCTAAAGGAACTTCAAGTAAATGTTCATAATTGCGGTGATATAGTCATCAAGGATAAACAAATGGCCCCATACACTTAGGCCCCATTTTCTTGGGAAGCTGGAGAAAATATTGAATACTATTTTTCATTCTGGTCCCTTTGAAGCCAACCTTTTTATTTAAACTCATTAGCAGTATGACAATTCCATTTTCTTATGTATTCATTACATCTGATCAGCTGAGAATTCACTTCCAGTACTGCTATCAGATGCTTAGACAATGCCCCCAACATCATCATCATTAATTTCAATTCAATCATTTCAAAACAACCTCAAAATACATAGTGCTCACATTTATATCAGATCATCAGTCATTTTTGCCTTCACTGAGAGTGAAAAAGTCAGATTGTCTTTCAATCTTTACAATTCTCTCATTTAGAACTCTGTCAAAGCACATGGCAGTCTTGATGAGAAGCTTGCCACATGCCCAATCTGCTAAAATCAAGCAAATCGATGATTGGTGGACATGCTATATAATCAGGGCACAGAACACAAACTTGCAAAAAATCCAGATGGTTATTTCTGTGCCACTGCTTACAGGCACTCTTTCTAATTTTAGTCAGCAACAAGGGCACGTGGTGCAGCCTGGAGAAACATTGCAGTAGAGCTAAAATTTAAAAGTCTCATTTTCATAACTCTTTTAGAGTCATATATTAACTTATTCCATCAACTTTCTCAAGTGATCCTAACCATAAAAACTTGTTTCTGGGCAATTATCAGGGCTCTCTATGTTCCCTAACTTATTCACTGGTACTGTATATTACATATTAATAAGTCCAATTACTTTTTTTTAATCAACTCTTTTGCTACAGTCTGCAAAATCAGTACTTTGCCATAAAATGTCTTGGAAGGAAGGGTGAGGCATATGTTTGTTGCCCATTTTAAATAGTTTCATGAAATTTTCATTCCAGGCAAGGAGAAAAATATTAAGATTTTTCCTGCCCTATATACAGAAAAACTGATTTGAGCAATCTCTGCTATGTGCGACCAACTCTGGTTTCCAACCACAGCTGTCATACATGAATCAATTTTAGTATATAAAAACACTGTCGTGAGCAACCACTTGCTGAACACAACCAGCAGCCATGAATTTTAGGCAAAATATGTGTTTTGACACTGATATGAATGACTGCATCACAAAACAGATATAAACACAAGTAACATGTATTTAATCCTCTGTAACCACAGTTGCTGAGTAGAGTCTGCATGCAAGAGTGCAGATTGTTCCAAACCAAGATGTATAAACAAATGAGGGTAAATGTTGAGTCTGGTTACCAGTTTCAGGAGATTTATAAGGTAAAGTTGTATGCTAAGGACAGTAAACCAGACCAATGTGCTTGTCATAAACTGCCATTGTAGTGCCATATTCATAAAAATCCTTTACAATTAAGCATTCCGTCTTTAAAGGATTGGCACTCATGGTCACACATAGTTAGTTCAAACGTTTGTATTGTTTGTTTTTCTGTTGTGAAAACCTGCACAATGCCAATAATGTCATAATGAGAGATCTTCTCATTCTGCTTTCACCATAGTAAGATGGGTACTGCCTTAAATCATTTGTCTGTAGAGTTATTATACATAATGAATAGGGTGAATGAAGTTTATGTCTTTTTCTCTTATTAAATTAAGTTATTTGCTTTCTTCGGATTAGTTAGTTCTACGGTTATTGTAAAGTTTGGTATTCTTTGTTGCTTTATCAATGTTACTGTTATATAAAAACCGGCACACAAGGCCAAATGTGCCATGGTCAGAGATCTTGTCATCTGTCCACCTTACCAGATATGACAGATGCTATCACATCCTTTTGCTTCCTGAGTTGATCCATTTATTATTTATGTTTTGGGTGACATAGGTTTTTGGCTTTTGGCTGTAAATAAATTTATTAAGTAAGTGTTATCATTGCTAACTGTACAATTTAAGTATAAGTAAGTGTTATCTAATAGTTAACTGTGCAAATCATATACCATAATGCCAACAGACTACACATAAACATTAAATAAAAACTATGTCTATGATAAATGTATTTTTATTGCTACATAATTTTTTTTTATATGAATGCATGTAATATTTTAAGAAGAACTATGAATAAAGAACAAAATATATGTACAGTAATTATTTTTTTTTTTCTTCACAATTTGACATTGACAATTTGCCTTCCTGCACAGAACAGTTATGAGCAACTGCCTGTCTTGAGTGACCAATTTTTGATGAAAGAAGGGGTGGTTTTTCAAGACATGTTTTACTGCATTTATGTAAATTACACAGACAATTGTTGAGTGCAATTAATGTGCTATTGTAACTCTGGTTTACTTACAGCCCCATCTCTGATGAAGGGATGTGCCAGCTTGGCTATCTTTTGTCTAGATGTAGCCACTTTCTGTAGAAACAGTTTACCTCTCTCCAATAAAATCTTTTGGCATTCTTGGAAATTCTAAAAACAGAATCAGAATCCATACAATAAATCATGAAATTTAACAGGCCATTGCATAAAACAAGAAGGTCAGGGCCTATATACTGAGTCCTTGATCAAAGCACTGCTGTCAAAAATACGTCCTTGACCCCAAGGTCAAAAGGAGCAAGCAAGCGTTTCACAGAATGAATTGTCTTAGCTTCATAATGATTCATACTAAGTATGAAGAAAATCCATCAAGATGTTTAGGATATAAGCAAAAGAAAAAAACTTTAACCAAAACCTTAGTGCAAAAAATTTTCTATGACAGAGACCTTGACCCTGAAGAAAAAGGGCTGAGCATGCATAAATAAATGAGTATGAATTGTTGATATAAGCATATATTCCAACTTAATCAAAATCAGATATGAGAAATCTGGCCTCCAGAGTGGTAACAAGGTCAGCCAATAAAGATGCAAGATGATCTCATTAATATGTGCTGATATCGATCATTATCCATTTTAAAGTCACCAGCCCTGGGCCTGTGTCTGAATTTTTTTTCTTTGAGCACTGGCCTTCTTCAATTCACAGGCAATCAAAAGCATTCATAATCTGTTTAATCATCTTGGGAAAGATTTTTGTGGATTTCAGGGTGACATGTAAATTGTTTTCTTGATAATTCATAGTGAAATTTGAAACCCCAAAGCATCTTTTTGGCCCTAGTCACCCCCTGGGAAGGCCCCTGGAAATAAAACAAAAATTTGATCGCATTTTGCCCTTCTAATATACTGATGCAACAGTTGCTGTGAACAAACACTTTCATGTATTATTTACCCTTGAAAAGCATACTGTCTTTTAAAGAAATTATAGCATAAGAAACATTCAAATACATGTAATTCTAAAACAATATTATTTAAATTTTACAATTTGTCTTTACCCTAAAAACCTTTGCATGTAAATCGCACAAACATAATTAGTAGCTTTACAGTATCTAATTCCCCCCCACCCAAGTGCAAAAAAACCCAACAAAAACCAATGACAAAGTGTAAATCCAGCATGTTTAAAGTCTCGATTCTATTTAAGTAGTCTGCTTTTGTAAAATCGACTGCTACTGTGCATCTCCAAATGATGACATAATATTATGACATCATCAACATAACAGAACTTTTTACCCAGATGTATCATAGTGCTATGAGCTTTGGAAGAGACTGGAAGTAAAATGACTTTTCTTTAATTAGAAATGTTTATAAAATTTAATAGTTGCAATTACAGTCTGGTGAAAGAAACTTATAAAGTAAATGTGAAGTCTATAAAACCTTGGGAAATCACTAGCAATTTACGACCTGCTGTAATTGGCTGCAAATGCTTTCTGTTATGGAAACTGATGTGATCTCAATAATTGTGTAATATTGAAAAATTTCACTTACCAACATAACCCTTTCTTTGTGAATTGGAGAAGAGAAGTCTATGATCTTTAACCTGTTCAAATTTGACAATTATTAAATATTCCTTCAGCTATTATTTTGTGGACAATTTGTGACAGGGTACTTTTTACTCCTTCAGCAATTATTTGGTAGACAATTAGTGACAGGGTACTTTTATTCCTAAGCCATTATTTTGTGGACAGTTAATGACAGGGTACTTTTACTCCTTCAGCTATTATTTTGTGGACAATTAGTGACAGGGTACTTTTATTCCTTTAGCCATTATTTTGTGGACAATTAGTGACAGGGTACTTTTATTCCTTCAGCTATTATTTTGTGGACAATTAGTGATGGGGTACATTTATTCCTTCAGCTATTATTTTGTGGACAATTAGTGACAGGGTACTTTTATTCGTTCAGTCATTATTTTGTAGCCAATTAGTGACAGGGTAATTTTACTCATTCAGCGATTATTTTGTGGCCAATTAGTGACAGGGTAATTTTACTCATTCAGCTATTATTTTGTGGACAATTAGTGACAGGGTACTTTTACTCCTTAGCCATTATTTTATGGACAATTAGTGACAGGGTACTTTTTTACATACTTTTCGATGTAATGGCCCTTATTTGGAAATAGATATTGAAGAGTAACATAATAAAATGCAACCTAAACATTTGTTAATGCTTTTGGATTTCTTTGCTGTGTAAAAATATTACCTTTTAAAAAACCCTGAAATACTCCAACATTTCAGGAGCATTCATCCTTAAATGTAGACCTGAATGCTAGACACTACAATTGGGAATCTTAATTTGCTAGACATTTCATGTGCACTACAAAGACTTGATGCACATTCATTCACTAGATTTGGAGATAAAACTATTTAACTGCCACCAAAATGCGACCTCCATGGATTCAGCAGAGTGACTTTTTGTAAACAACCCAGTATGAACGCAAGAGCTTGTGATGCCACAAGGAGAACCCAAGTTGGCTAGCTTATCAGTGTGACAGTCCATGACAGTACCAATAAAACTTGCTTTTGTTTTGCAACATTATTTAATGATGTGTATGTTTCCATTAAATACAGATGACACCTATTTTCATTTTCATTAAAAAAGTTTCACTTATGTTCATGTTTAGTACTGACTTGCATGTCAATATCTTGCAAGAATCACCACAAAAAAGACACTGCATGTGCTTCTGAATCATTTTCTTCACAAAAAAGACATGCAGACCTTTTGAACAATTATAGCCAGATACCAAATAGAGATCAATGATCTTTATGTTGATTATTATTTGGACAAAAAAAAAGAGATAATTTCAAAAGAGTCTTCTATATTCAATGTATGTGTGTTTAGGTGTCACTTATATTATATATATATATATTTACACGAAGTCATCTAACATGGAGCATACTATTTAACAGCTCTAAATGTAGCCCAGCAATTAATTAAGAGTGGAAGTTTCATAATTGGACAATTGATAATTGATTATTTCAGATTCCGTTTGGGGACAATATCATTTATATTACACGAAGCCATCTGACTTGCAGGGTCATATTTAACAGCCCCAAACGTAACCCAGCAATTAACAGAAGAAGTTTGAGAATTGATTGATAATTGTTTGTAAATACAGAGTTAAATTTATTGCTGAAATGAATAATAATGTGGAAAAATAGCGATTTTCGGGGAGGTGACACCAGACTGCCAGTCCTACACTGCCTTCATCTGTTACTGTAGTCATCTGTCTTTGGAAGTTCTTCTGCATCTCTCCTCTCTCTCTCTCTCTCCAAAGAATGTGAGGATTTCGTAAATTGTGTATCGAGTTGACTTTTACTTGATAATAAAATCTATAGCTCTTGATATTCTATTTTTGTGATGTTGAGACCATGCACTCACTTGTTTAGCGACCTACTTGAAACTTTCTCTTTTGCTATTTGTTCCCTTCTTGTCTTTGTTATTCGTGATGTTCAATTTTACATCTTTTCGAAATCATGGTTAATTCAAAGTAATGAAAATGTAGGCGGTATTTGGGGGGGGGGGGGGGAACTAATTTTAATGATGTAATACTTACCTGTTGCTATTGCGTAGCTTACCCTTTTCTGGTTGGAAAATATCCTCGACCATATGATGAGAATTCATCTTATCATAGAGTGATTCAGAATGTTCTGGACTCCAGAATGTTCCTAAGTCCAACCCATAGCTACCTTGCCCATGCACACTAACCTTCATTCTTTTTCAGGACATATCCTTAACTAGTGGGACATCAGTGCAGAGCAGGAGATAAAATCTGGCAATAGCAACGGGTAAGTATTACATCATTAAAATTATTTTTATTCTCCCACCAAAATACATTTTAATATCAGTAATACGTAACCTGTTGCTATTGCACAGCTGAATTTGCCAGTTTGGTGGGAGGCTAATGATCCCACAACTGGCGAAGAAAAAACAAACAACAAGGAATACTCACCCTCACTGAAGAATAGAAGACTACTTTTTGAGGTATGACAATCGGCCCCAAAGAAAATATGCCTTCCCTTTGGTAAGCCAACGAACGAAGGTGAAAGGAGGAGAAGGTAATGCAAAATCCCCAAAATGCAGCTTTCATCACATCCTCCAGAGATGAATGAGTTAGACAGGCCCATGAGGTAGCAATGGCTCAAAACTCATGAGCTTTAATTTTCATGAATGAAAGGTCCCTATTGGTAAGGGACTGAAAAGTCTCCTGAAAGCTATTTTAATCCACCTCGAAATGGCAGAAGCTGAAATATCAACTGAGCTCTTAAGGGGGAGGAAAAGATACTTCCTACCCTTTCTTCTCCCTTTAGAAGCTGTCAAATAAAAACATAAAGCCCTAACTGGACAAAAAAGTCTATCGTCATCATCCCCAGCACAGATACGACTGAGACTGGGGATCTCAATTGGTTGGGAGTGGAGCAACTGATGGATGCTGGCATTTTGCTAAGAACCCTGTTGGCAAAGAGAGAAACTGACTCATAATTTCCATTGAACCTTATACAGCCGTGCTCTATCGATAGGGCATGAAGCTCACTCCTTCATCTTGTGGATGCTAAGAAGAGCAAGAAAACAGTCTTGAGGGTACGATTCTCAAAAGAAGCTTCACCAAAAGGTACATAGGGAGTTTTAGTTAGAGACCACAAGACACATGAGAGATTCCATCTAGGCATTAGCGAGCGAGACATAAATGATCAGGTCTGCTACGTGAGAGCCCACACCGATGGCCAGGCATTTAGAAAATTTTAGTATCTTGGATAGGGCTGCCCAATAAACCTTGATAGTACAAGCCAAGCATTGTCTCTTCAAAAAGGAAGAGAAGAAAATCAGCCATTGCGCTCATAGAGGGACATCTAGGATTGACACATTTCCTACTGCACCAATCGCAAAAGATTCTCCACTTCGCATCATAGACCTTAGACATTGATCGTCTCCTGGACTGAGCGATGTACTTGGTGACTTGGCGACTTTGCTTGAAAACTTGTCCTGGCAGAGAGATAGTTTAAAATTAAAGCCACGCATGAAGGTGGAGAATCTGTGGGCTGTTGTGTAGGAGAGAGCCCCTGTGATGCGAAGGAAGGTTCTTCCTCTGGGGTAATGTCCTGGGATGGTCCACCAGCAGGTTGAGAAGATTGCTGAACCACAATCATTGAGGCCACATAGGGGCTATCAAAACGAGACCAGACCTAGAGAAATCTGAGCATTCATAGGGTCTGTGTGTGGTTTGCAGTTTGCCAGAAGGAGAAACTGGAGAGGACATATGTGCAGTCTGCCTATGGGTACCAGGTCTGCTGTAAAGTTCAAGGTCCCCAGAAGAGAAAGAAAAAGATGAGCTGACAACATGGTCTTGTCTCTCAGCGCCTTGAACAGGGTCAGGATTTTGTCTACTCTGTCCTGCGGGACAGGGATTAATCCTCTGTTCATGAGGAAATTCATCCCCATGTCGACAAAATCCTGAAATGGGGTAAACTCCTATTTTTCTGGGTTGGGTAAAAGACCCAGCCTGGTCACTAGGGACCAACAGGGAGATAAATCTAGTCTGAAGGACTCAAGCTGGCCATTGTGGATCAACCAATCATCAAAATATTGGGATACCCAGTGACCTTAAGTGGATGGCAACTACTACCATGACCCTGGTAAACGCTCTGGGTGCAGAGGCTAGGATGAATGGCAGAGCACAAAATTGGAAGACTTACCCATCTAAGCAAATCTGGTGATACTTCCTGTGAGTAGGAAAGATAGGGATGTGAAGGTACGCATCCTGAAGATTGATGGAGACTGCCCAGTCCCCACGTCTTATGGCATTCCTGACTAAGGCTGTGGTCTCCATCTTGAAAGGTTACTCCTGCTGAAACCTGTTAAGGGAGGAAAGGTTGATAATTAGAAGGCTGGAGATTGGTCACTGAACAGCTCTACTGCACCCTTCTGGAGAATGGAGTATACATCTTCCTTTAATCATACCAGATTCAACTGGTGCATGAACATGGGGGCCCTTACTACAGGAGGATCCTGAAACCAAAGCTGGTATCCACCTTTTATGATAGAAAGGACCCAGCCATCGTATGTCATGCAAGACCAAGCCTCTGAAAGAAGGTTTAGCCGGGCACCTACGGGAACCAACAGTAGAGGGACACGCTGCAGGAGAGGGATTGAGTCCCTAGGGCTGTCCACCCTTTTTCTTTGGAAAGGGGGAATAGCCCCCAAACTTCCTCCCTGGGCCTTTTTGGCAAGCCCTTTTCGGGACCGACTGCTGAGGGGAGCTCTGAATTGGGGTTGTTGCTTTGTCTGGGACTGCATGGCTTTCAAGAACTTCGCCAAAAGACTCTGTATCTGGTCAGGATGATTTTGCTTCTTGGCCAGTTTTGACGGCCCAGAAGTGGATGCAAGGGACCGGTGTTGCTGGTCTCTCAAATCCAGAGAAGCCATGGAGGGAATGAGCCTCTGAAGAGAGTCTCTGCCTCCAGGGGAGCAGCCATCAGAAAGTTCTCACTGTGCTCCAGTAAGACCTTGGATGTGTCCAGAGCAACATCCCTGCAGAAGTGGAGAGGCTCTGCTGATAAAGCCATGGACAAGTATAATGCATGCATAGCTTTTTTCGCCTCTGCTTCCAACAAACAATGAAGAGCAACTGCCAACAAAGATTCCTCCTTTACCAATAGCAGTCGGCATGCAAGGCTATGGTTACTAGTAACCTAGCCTTTTGTTCTAAAGTTTCCAGTGTTTTAACTGGAAGGTGAGCCCAGGTCCCTGTGGAAATACCCATTTGTGCTGCTTTGGCATCCAAAGTGGGAGGTTTATGAGGCCATGAAGGGGTCTAAATCCTATAGCTAGCTGCAGAGACCAAGGGTCTCAGTGTAGAGATCTGGTTGCGAGATAGCCCCATAAATTTTCTCCAGGCTGGAAAGAATTTTAGTGTCATTGGAGCCTAGAGCCTTGGGACACAGATAACTGGGCAATAGACGGTAAACCTCATTAACCACTCTGTCAATAGACCAGATCTATTTCTCGTCTGCCACCTTGACAGACGAATGGGAGGAGGCAGGGGACCCGAAGGGAGGGGCTATCACCTCAGCCTGTTCTTTTTGATCCCACTTCATAAGAGGAAGATAAAGGTCCTCGGACTGCAGTGCATGACTGCATGCAAGGAAGAAGTGGCAGTCTAGAGAGCAGAAGGGGGGGGGGTCTTGACCCAATCCCCATCCCTGTACCATAGGGGCTCCAATGACTGGTGATTGGTACTCACAGTCCAGTGTCCGGCGACCAATCAGGCAACTCAGATCTGTAGGAAGACACTACCCCAGATTGAACAGGACTGAGATTGTAGCTCTCCCCTTACTGGGTGGCTTTATCCTGTCACAGACAATGGGTCCTGGGGACTAAAAGGGTGCTGCTCCACCCTCAAGGGGGAGCATGACTCACTGTCAGCCAGCTCTGAGTAGAAAGTGCTGCTCCTTCCTCATGGGAGGGCGCGACTCACTCTCCACCTGCTTATTACCTCCCTTGGGAGGGGGCCCACTAACCCTACACATCTACAAAGAGACTTTGGTAATCCTTCTCTGAGCCCCGTGGGGCTTAGAGAAGGAAAACTGAGAAAATTCTAAGGAAGATGAGGAAGGAACTTTTTTCTTCCTTTATAAGCATGTCTGTGTTCAGTGAGGTCCCTGACCTCAGCTGACCACAGACTGCAAAAAGGACAATCATCGTTCCTCTAACAGCCTGTACAAGATAGGCAAGTAGGGGTTTTTCCTGTGGCCACACCTACTCACACCCTGTTCAGACATTGCTGCAAGACAGTGCTGAAAACAAGATTGACAAAAACTTCTATGTAAGTATTATGAAAGAATGTGATGTATTTGCATGGACTAAGTCGACACTAATTTAAAATAGCAAGAACTCACCCATTCTAGGTCTTGTCTCAAAGAATTAAAACAACTACTGCTGTTATAATGCAAAATGGTAAGAAATGCTAATTACTGAAGATTAAAGAATTAAAACAACCAATAATACTGAAGATTAATCAAAGAGGACATCAACCAGGCTTATTCTGGAAGACCTCCCCATGTGACTTGAAGCAAAGGCAAATTTTTTTCTTTGACATTATTTTAAGCAGCAGTAATGTCCGTGACTGGAAAAAGAATGATTTTTTTTTGCACATGGGCAAGGTAGTTACAATGTTTTCATGGTGAAATCCAATGACAAATATTAATGACATTGGCAAAAAGAGATGTGATTGACCACTTCTGATTTTATTTAGGTCTAATCAGTTTATTCTGGTGTAAATGTAGACCTGCTGTCTGCTCATATTAGTAACCTGCTGTCTGCTCATATTAGTAGCTGGTGTAAATGGGGACCTACTGTCTGATCAAGACTGGCCAATGTGATGAATCTGAGGAAGAGTTCACACCCTGATGAGATGGATGTCACGCTGCTATCTGTCTGGGTCAACACATTGATTGCATCCCTCAATTTTGCTCTCATTCCTGCTAGTGTCTCAACTGAAAAGAGTAAGAAGAGAAGAGATCTCTATATTTATTTTATTTTACACAGGAAACAATAAATCTAAGCTCAGCAACAGTGCTTAACAAATTATGAAGTCTGTAATCTTTAACATGAGTGAACTATTAAATACAGCTCTCCCTCATTATAATGTCAGGGATCGCGCTGGGCTTCGCCAATGTCGCAAATTGCGATTTTTTTCCTAATTGGCAACAAAATATACCATCTGGCAATTTTTTTGGCGACAACAATTTTGGCTGTTAAAACTTGTATATACAATTGTGGGTTTGGAGTGGAGGAATTCAAAGGCACCATGAAAGGAAGCCGCAAATGCTCTGGAATCTATCTATTGTTATATAAACAAATCCTTTGTTCGTATTGACATACCATTTTACCAGTGCATTGTTATATCATAATCCGCTTATGCTGACATCTGGCCTGAGTATGAGTAATGTATTAATGTATGCTGTGATTCACTCAAATAGTCATACTTCCGGACTAGCTACAATCGACCAAAAAACAGCTAATCTTTCTTTTTCTTTGTTGGAAAAATGTACCAGAAAAAATAGTTTTGCTGAAAAGTGATTACCTTTCCAATAGTTATGTATAAATACTAAGCAAATAAAAAAAAAAAAAGAATCAGTCTCAATCAGAACAATATACTGTCATGGGTAAATGTAAGTTAGACTTTTCGTGTTCATCATCCCATCCTAAGAGTACCGTATGTACTCGCGTATAAGCCACATAATTAGGAAAAATTAAAAGCCTGGAAGAGGGGGTGTCGGTTATCCACGGGACAAAGTCTAAACTTTAAATTTTTTAAGTTTTCTTTTCGACTACCCGTATATATTGGAGGAGACTGGGTAGATAGATAGATAGGAATAATAAAGACAAAACCAGTGTAAAATACAATTAGGTATATTATCGAGTGGAATATGCCACAAATAAATTAATAACTTACATTTTGTTCTTCATTGTGTCATAAAAATCCATAGAAATATATATTGATTGGCATTTTAAATCCGTTTGATATGATAAATCCATGAACTCTATCATAGGTTACATTCATTTTTTTTCCATTTCTCCCGTAACCTTGCTGGTCGTAGGGGCGCCACTGATGACTTTGCGACAATCTCTCTCCATTTCACCCTGTTCTCCACTGCTCTTTGGGACTTTGCAAAGTCCATGCCTGTCCTCTCTTTGATATTGTCTTCCCATCTCTTCTTCTGTCTGCCTTGTTTTCTCTTTCCTCTCACTGTGCCCTGTAGGATTGTCTTTGACAGGCCAGTTGAGCATGAGACATGACCATACCATCTTAGTTTGCGTTTCTTTACAGTGGTGAGCAGCTCTTCATAAGGTCCAATTGCACCTTGGATTTTAGTGCGCACTTCCGCATTTGAGACGTGGTCATAGGTTACATACCAGCATACAAATAGTAGCCCAGAATAATCTGATTCACAATATCCCATAATATGTTAATTCCACACATCTCACAAATAAACAATGAAAGTCAAGTCCACACTTTTGTGATTCACAGTATCCTATAAAGGTCACTGTCTAATGTCATCTGGTAAAAAGCCCAAGAATTCATCCACATCGTCAGAGTGACCAATTATAGTGCTGAAATCCTCGATCGTTGTCCAGTCATCGTAATTATCGTCCGACTCCAATTCCTCGTCTTTACTGTCATATGCGGGTGCTTACGTGGAGATTGAGCTTGGACTTTATAAGTGATACTTTGATCATACAGTCTGTGAAATCTATTAAAGGATGCAACTGAACAGGTGTCAATTGTGCGGCTCGATCAAAGGAGTTCAAATAACCACCCTATGTTACTTGGCACTGAACAAGTATCAAATACGCGGCTCGATCAAAGGGTTATAATGTGGGAAAACAAAGTGGGTGCTAAGGAATAAGGTCAAAATACGTATGTGTAAGACGTGTAAGACTCTACTTGGCACAGAACAAGTATCAAATTAACAAGGTATAAATCATAAACCAGAAAACCGGAGAGAGAGAGAAAGACTGCAGATGTAGGGAAAGAAGATATTTGATATTTGATAATGCATTTATTTAAAGTGACAACAGTCATACCTTTGCACAGAGCGTCATGCAAAGACTATGGAAGTAGCTAAGATGGCTGCTATTAGAAAATGGAAAAATGACATTATCAGCGACTGTTAACGTGGGTTCAGTAAGATTAATATCATCAAAACCGACATAAAGAATAAACTCGGCATCTCAAACTGCATTCAGCAAGTGTGCAGCTGTAAAATCACGACGCATACTGACGTCAAATTCGATATTATTTTTATGAATATGAGTGCAAAACATTATAAAAAGGAAATCAAAGCAGTCATGTAATGATTCATTCTGTAATATTGTGGTATGGTATTGTTTGCTGTCAATAAAGTAATAAATACTCCATCTTTTCAATTATCATTGCATACTACATTAATAGACATGGAAAAATACTGATTCCTTGCTTGGCGACATTTTTTTAAAATTGGCGACAAAATATTGAGGTTTGCGATTTTTTTGGCGACAACTTTTTTAAAGTCAGCACCATCCCTGAATGTGCTTCATTACAACGTGATTCTGGATATAACGTGGTACTACTATGGACCACATAACCAAAATCATACCAATGTATAACAATATGGGTTAAAAGAAAAAAAGGTGAAGTTTAGTCTTATGTCTTTATTTCCTTTTCAAAACACCATTATTTAAAAAATTTTGATAGTTCTGATATACCACAGTTGGTATATTATGATATTCTCAATAAATCATGGTTCTATACATATCGTGGTTTTCAATATAAATTTGTGGTTTGTGGTTTGTAACAACCATGAAAGCCATGATGATTGGTATCTCAATAAAATTGGTACCCTATGAAAAATACTTAATTCATTGACTGTTTCTATGCTGAGTGAATCAATTCACTGCTCTCCATAAATAGCAAAAAAATTGGAATGAAGCAAGATGTATTGATTGTGGAAATATAAAAGTCTGCATGCTGTGATATCATATGACACAATTTTACTATCAGTGAAAACAACATACATACCGGTAAATAAGCCCATCCCACATTTCAAGAACCATATATTCTCATGTATATGTTGTGTCCAACTGCAAACAACACTGACCTTGATCTGCTATCACATAATGCATCGGCAGATATGGGTCTATGGTGTTTGTTCCACTGATTACTCCTAACAAACGGCATAGACCCAGATCTGCTGACACTTTATACACTGGTAGATCTGGGTCTATGCAGTTTGCAATTGGATCGACTTATATGAATGTATATATGGTAGTTCTGAGCAGTACACTGCATAATCAGGTCCAGCTGCCTTGGGACAGATAATTCACTCATGAATTAATTTTCAGTAATTGGAAGAGTGAAATTATTAAAAATCACAGTGAGAAATTTTCATGTAAATTGACCTTACTTATATAATAAACTTTTATTACTCATGTAATCTTATTATCTTCACCTTTTAAATTTAAATGGGAAGTTATAAATAGGCTGACATGCACAAATTGCTGAGTACTGTTTGCTTCTTTTGGAGTAAGGTCAAAAAGGCATTTTTGCTGATTTCTCTGCACAATTATGTGGAAACAACTGATCTTATAGGGGTAGAAAAATTCACTGTCCAGTAGCCCTGGACAACTAAAGTTAAGGCTGGGCAACCAGGTGATTCAAAAGTCGAAGCCCAGCTGGACTATCAGCTTTCAATGTTAAGAGTGTAAAATAAGTATGTTTGCCATGAAGCATATTCAATAAAATGGGCTGTCTACATAAAATGAAAGATGAAAAATAGGATTTTCACAAACCTGCAAGAAATCCAATTCAAAATTCTGAATCATAAATTAATCCTGTTTTTAACTGGAATTACCATAAAGCTTTTTAATCAGACAAAAAGACACTTTTGCTGGGCAACCAGATTTTTCAGCCTGGTTGAAAATATTTCTACTTGTCTCTTTTTTGTTGCTGGTTTTTTTTTTCCTGATGTGTGCAAATATATTTCATTCCCTAACCCAAGATGTTTTCAAGCATACTTTACAACTAAGACAAAATATTAGGTTAAGAAATCATGCAATTTTCAAGTTATTTCAGTTTTCAAGATACTGTACCAAACTTTAAAGTCTTTGTCAAATAAATATGTCATTAAAATCACAGCTGATTTTTGGGGGCTCTACATACTTGTGACATATTCATATCCATGACTACCATTGAAACAACCTTCCAATTATCTTCTTGAGTAGTAGGCTAAAATTCAAAAGTAACAGCTGGTCGAGCTACAATAGTAACTAAATGTATATGTGGTCACAGCTATACATATGTTTGTTTTATATGGCAAACATACATTCCCCATCTCTCAAGACCTTTGAGAGCAATGAAAGATCAAAATATTTCCTGCACAAATGTGAGTGTCCAGAAGTGATATTGTATAGTGTTGTATAAGTACTAATTAAACAAGTTGAATTCTCAAAATTCCACTTTTTTCATACATTTTTTCAAATTTCACCAATATTGGGCCTGAGGAAAAACCATATTGCGCATCTATACCAACCACACATCTAGCCTACAAACTTTCATTTAAAATCCTCAAAAACACTACTGGAGGAAAAGCGATAACAAAATGAATTCATGAAATACTCTTTTCTTATAAATGTTTCACAAAATCTCCCCAGAATGGGCCAGAGTAAAAAAAATGAAACCTTACTGCACTTTACAACAACAACATATCTAGCCTAAATATTACAATAAAATCCCCCAAACAGAGTGGGAGAAGAAACGATGATGAACTGTATTTCCAAAATACACCTTTTTTGGAACATTTTTTCAAAAAATGTCCTCAAAAATGGGCTAGAGGAAAATAGTAAAACCTTATTGTGCATCCACAACAACTGCATATATAGCCTACAAAGTTTCAATAAATGCCTCCAAGCAGTGCAGGAGAAATAACCCTTTTTTTGACAATTTTTCCAGAAATTGCCCACAAACTGGACCAGAGGAAATAAGTAAAACCTACACCAACTGCATATTGAGCCCACAAAGTTTCAATAAAATCCTGCAAGCAGTGTAAGAAAAGTTATGAGAAGATGAATTCTCAATATAGCCCTTTATTGACAACTTTTAATAAATTTCCCCATAAATAGGACTGTGGAAAAAGTAAAACCTTACTGATCACCTATGCAGCCACATGTTTTGCCAACAAAGTTTCAAGAAAGTCTTTAAAGCACTGTGTGAAAGGAAGCAATGATAAATAGAATTCCCAAAATACCAATTTTTCCCAAAAAAATTTCAAGATACAGCTGTATGTCCACAAACATGGGCCAAAGGAAAAAAGGAAAACCTTATTGCAAATATATACCAAGCACATATCTAATGACATAGTTTCAAATAAATCTTCGGAGCAGTGTGGGAGAAGAAGCAATGATGAACTCTATTCCCAAAATACCCCATATTTTTGGGCAATTTCAATAAATTTTCCCCCAAAATGGGCCAGAGGAAAAAAAATCAAACTTTATTGTATATATCTACAATAACAACATATCTAGCCTACAAAGTTTCAATACAATTCTCCAAGCAATGTGGCAGAAGAGAATTCCCAAAATACCCCTTTTACATTTTCTTTTACAGAAATTTCCCCCAAAATGGCAGAGAGGAAAAAGAATATAACCTTATTGCACATCTACACCAACTTGACCACATATCTAAAATACAAAGTTTCAATAAAATCCTCCAAGCAGTGAGGGATGAGAATTCAGGACAAGCTTTAGCACAGATGGACAGTGAGACATGATGCACTGGGGCAACAATAATATCCCCACTCACCATTGAAGTGTGGGGATAATAAAATATGTTACAAAGTTGTAAAAGCAAACAGATACAAAGTTATAATGTATAAAAGTATATGGTTGTTTAAGCTGCCTGCTAATGAGAACACTAAAAACCATAGAATTAAGATTAAAAACATAAATGTATTCTTGACCTAATGTTCATGCAGTCACAGTCATGCATATCCCCACACTTCAGGCATGTTCTTCTTAACATGTTTCTTTTATATGGCAAACAACTGACATTCCCCATCTCTCAAGATGTCTGGAGCAATGAAAGATCAAAATGTGCCCTGCATATCTGTAAATGTTCAGCAGCAATGTTCTATATGGTTGCATGAATACTAAATACCAGTAAAGCTGAATTCTCAAAATTCTCTTTTTCAGTTAATTTTTCAAGAAATGTATTAAAAAATGGGTCAGAGGAAAAAAAATAATATCTTACTGTGCATCAGCACAAACTACATATTTAGCCAACAAAATCCTCCAATCAATGCGTGAAAGTGATGATAAACAAAATTTACCTATTTCCCAAATACTCCATTTACAACAATTTTTCAAGAAATTTCGCAAAAAATGGGCCAGAGGAAATAAGTCAAACCTTACTGCACATCTATACCAACCACATATCTAACATACAAAGTTTCAACAAAATCTTCCAACCAGTGTATGAAAGAGCAATGATGAACTAAATGCCCCAAATTCTCCTTTTTTGACAGATTTTATATTAATTCCCCAAAAATGGGCCGCAGGAAAAAATATAAAACCTTACTGCACATCTACACCAAATGCATAACTGCACACAAAATTTCAATACATTCATCCAATCAATGTGGGTGGAGAAGCAACGATGAAATGAATTCCCCAAATACTCCTTTGGGACAATTTTTAGTGAAATTTTTAAAAAAAAACTGGTTCAGAGGAAAAAAGAAAACGTTATTGCTGACTATTAATCGCACCAACAAAGTTTTAGTACAATCCTCCAGGACAAGTGATGACAAACTGAATTTCCAAAATACTTACTTTGTTTACAAGTTTTCAAGAAATATACCCAAAAATGGGCCTGAAGAAAAAAAAGTAAAATTGTATTGTGCATTTACACATAGCTAGCCTACAAAGTTTCAATAAAAATCCTCAACCAGTGTATCAGGAGAAGTGATAACAATCTGAATTTTCAAAACACCCCCACTTTGTGACCATTTTTTAAACATTTCTGAAAAGTCGTGGACCATGGTTGGAAATTTGGAAGTTCCATGCTTCAAGCAGAGACGTCACACCAGTGCAGTTAACCGAAAACTTGTATCAACATACGTGTATTACAATTAGTCATCATAATATACATACCCTAAGAGTTGTGCTCTGGAAATGTGAATGTTTGCAGACAGAGGGACATAGTGATAACTATATTTCCCCATATTACATACTGGGATAGTGATAACTATATTTCCCCATATTACATACTGGGATAGTGATAACTATATTTCCCCATATTACATACTGGGATAGTGATAACTATATTTCCCCATATTACATACTGGGATAGTGATAACTATATTTCCCCATATTACATACTGGGATAGTGATAACTATATTTCCCCATATTACATACTGGGATAGTGATAACTATATTTCCCCATATTACATACTGGGATGGGGATTGTGGGTTGGCGTGGGGTAAATAAAAACTTGATTCCAGAAAAGTGGTAAATTTTCAGGAATCCCCCCCCCCCCCCCGAATGAGTCATGGTGCTATTTCTACAGGAAAAGTGAGATACTTACATTTGTTTGTCTCGATAAAGTGCAGGAGTGTTTTAATTGCAGCCACTGCAGCAGACATGTCTGGGTTATCATTCACCAATTGACTAAAGTATGACAGAACCCCTGTGTAAAGAGAAAACACAACACATCAATCAATTTTTTGTCTGTGTTGTAGCCAAGACATACTGTAAGCACTGATTAATATAATTGCACAGTGTTGTAGTACATATTGAAACCTTTAAATTAAAACCATTTATTGGTACTGGACTGGAAAAAGTGGTCCAAATTGGAACCTGGTGTGATTTCAGAGGTAAAACATGAAGTTTCATAATAAAAGGCAATGACCTAATGAAATTGTTCTTTGGGAGTGGACTATTTTAGAGTGTTCGAAAGAAGAGGTACATTTTACTCTGTGTGTGTGCATTTGAAAGCGTACCATTGTAATGTATCATATTACTGTGTGTGTGCATTTTAAAACAGCATATCATTGTACTATGTGCAAGTGTATTTGCACATAGCATATCATTTCACTGTGTATACATGCATTTGAAAACAGCACATCATTTTATTGTGCATGTGTGTGCATTTGAAAATAGCACATCACTATACTGTGTGCATTTGAAAACAGCACATCATTTTACTGTGTTTGAACATTTGAAAACAGCATATTTTACTGTGCATGTGTGTGTGTGCATTTGAAAACAGCACATCATTTTACTGTGTGCATTTGAAAAAAAACATTTTACTGTGTACATGTTTGTATATGCAGTGGAAAACAGTATATCAATTTACTGTCTGTGGATTTGAATACAGCATATCATTTAGTCTGTAATATTGTGTGTGCATTTGAAAACAGCATATTGTTTTACAGTACTGTGTGTATATGTGTTTGCATTTGAAAACTGCATATTGTTTTACAGCAGTGTGTGCATGTGGGTGCATTTGAAAACATCATATTGTTGTACAGTACTGTGTGTATATGTGTTTGCATTTGAAAACAGCATATTGTTTTACAGTACTGTGTGTACATGTTTGCATTTGAATACAGCATATTGTTATACAGTACTGTGTGTCTATGTTTGCATTTGAAAACTGCATATTGCTTTTACAGTAGTGTGTACATGTGTGCATTTGAAAACAGCATATTGTTTTACAGTACTGTGTGTATGTTTGCATTTGAATACAGCATATTGTTTTACAGTACTGTGTGTATATGTGTGCATTTGAAAACAGCATATTGTTTTACAGTACTGTGTATGTGTTTGCATTTGAATACAGCATATTGTTTTACAGTACTGTATGTGTTTGCATTTGAATACAGCATATTGTTTTACAGTACAGTGTATGTTTGCATCTGAACACAGCATATTGTTTTACAGTACAGTGTATGTTTGCATTTGAATACAGCATATTGTTTTACAGTACTGCGTGTATGTGTTCGCATTTGAATACAGCATATCAATTTACAGTACTGTGTGTATATGTGTTTGCATTTGAATACAGCATATTGTTTTACAGTACTGTGTGTATATGTGTTTGCATTTAAATACAGCATATCATTTTACCTGTAAGCACATAATCATTCTTTGGATTAAAAAAATGTTGCCTCAAATAAAATGTTATTTTCTTTTTTTTATGATTCTATTGGACACATAATGCTGTGATCATTCTAGTAATTTAAAAAGAAAATGATAAAAACTGGTATTTGTAAAATTTTAATATATGTTTCAATGCTGGGGATTTTAAGTTTGTCTGAAAATAAATAAGTGACATTATAGTATATAATACAAATTTAAATTATCTAAGATATAGTGTGTATATAGAATGCAGCTTTGCCAATGTCAGAGAAAAAGTCAGTTGACATGAATTCATGTAGAACAACATAGACCCTGATCTGCTGGAGCATTATGCAATGTTAGATCAGGGTCTATGTTGTTTGCAGCTGGACTAAACTTATAAGCAAGTACATACGGCAATAAGCCTATGGATAAACAAAAATCTCTGTAACTCATTAATCATGCTACAAGACACAATTATTAATTTATTTTATTTGTCTGTTTGTTTATTTATCTTGGAATTACCTGGGGCTGATAAAAACATAGACCTCCCATTTTTCTATCCTTGGATTTTCCAGAATTTCAGAAATCTCACTGCAGTCACTCATTGGTCAATTAAACAAAAGTACTGTATATGGTATATTATACACCAACCTGTTGTGTCATAACCCTCTATGTAAACACTATAGGACATGGTTGGCTCTAGATAATTGACCAATGAACTGGACCTTCTTGAACTAAACTTCCTGAGCAGAAACCATTGTTTTCTTATTAGACTTACCATGACTGTGACCTCTGACATTTAGATCCCAGGATCAACAGGTTTCTTTATTAATCTAACTGCAAGCCATCCACAAAGATCCACAAAGATTGATCAAAGAACTTACTCTTGAATAAAAGTTATTCTTCAGAACCCATTTTTCCTGAGCCACAATGACCTTGACCTTTGATCCAAATCAACAGGCTCCTTCCATACCTAAACTGCAAGCCTTCCACAAACTTTGGTCATGGTATGTGGTCTAGAACTAAAGTTATTATGTAAAAACCTTTTCTCTTCTTCAATCACAGTGACCTTGACCTTTGCCATTTTGACCCCAAAATCATCAGACTTCTTTCTTACCCAACATGTAAGTCATCCTCAAACTCTGGTGAATGTACATAGTCAAGAACTGAACTTTTTGTGCAGAAACCATTTTTCTTCTTGCAGTCACTGTAATCTTCACCTTTGACTTCTTACTCCCCAAGTCGATAGACTTCTTCCTAATCCCACGGGCAAGCTATTCACAAAGTTTGGTCCAGGTCTTTGATACAGAACTACTGTTATTGTGCAGAAACCATTTTTCTTGTTTCAGTTAGTGACCCTGACCTATGACGTTTGGATTCCTAAATCAATATGTTTATTCCTTTCACCAAGTGCAAGGTATCCATAAAGCATGCATGTGATGTAAAACTAATATTACTGTGCTGAGACCATTTTTCTTCTTTCAGTCACAGTGACCTTGACCTTTCTATCCTCCCCCCCCCCCATAAATATTTTTATTCCTTTCTGTAAGTGCAAGCTATCCACAAAATATCATGATTGTAAATGGTGGAGAGTTGTTGTGCAGAAACCATTGGTTCTTTTAGTCACAGTATCCTTGACCTTTTGATCTTCTGACCCTGAAAATGATAGTCTTCTTCCATACCCCAAATGCAGGCAAGCCACCAGGCTTGGTCCAGGTCTCCAGTGTCGAACTAATGTTATTATGCTGAAACCATTTTTCTTCTTTCAATCTCTGTGACTGTGTTCTGTTGCCTTTTTGACTCTGAAATCGACAAGCTTCTTCCTTACACCAAGTACAATAAACTATCCTCAAAGTTTGGCAAAGGTACTTGCTGTAGAACTGAAGGTGTCATGCGTAAAAGGAAAAGTTAATGGACACATGGACAAACAGGATCATAGCGTGATATGCTCTGCCAAAATGTGGGAATATAATACAGAGAATTAAATGTCAATACAGGGCTCGAAATTAGCGGTAGTCCGCTAGCCCGAGGCTAGTAGATTTCCTGTTGGACTAGTAACTTTCATAATGTAATAGTCCGATGGGCTAGTAAGTTTCGGTTATCAACAGTCAGAGTTTGTTTATACCTCTCCCTAATAAAGACTTGACTTCAGCAGATGTTCTGTAGAATCAGGGCAGTGACCATTGTAAACACAGTCATAAAATATTAGCATCATAAGATAAAGTCAATTTCTGCCTCGGAAAGGTGCGTTTCTATAACAAGAAGCCATCTGATTTTGCGCATTTCGCATAACAGCGCCAATTATGGTCCTGTCATTAACAGCGGAAGTTTGGCAATTGATCCTAATTAATCTGATAATGTATGAAATGAAAAATGACGTGGAAATAGTCAAATGTTAGTTGTTAAAAGATTTTTATTTCCAACAAATTTATGGCATTCTACAACTTTATATGCGGAAAGCTATTCAGATATAAAATCTCTCCCCTCAACCATAAATAAAAACAATTTTGTTTCTTGTGTTTCTTTTGGATCATCTGATTGCAAAGCGCGCTGTTATAGAGGGGCTGAACTTCACTATATTAGACATGGATAGTGAAGCGATCGTAATTTTGTTTTACTTATTTCTTTTTCTCTTCATTTTTCTATTGCACATTATATATAAAATTGAGAATAACCTGTTTTAAAGCATCTCTATCTCTCTCTCTCACGCGCACGCATACAACATGGAATCTAAATCATAAGTTCGGTAAGAGTTTACGTATTCCTTGATTGCCAAGCTTTCTGCAGTAAGCGACCTCATCGTTCACACCAAGTCATAAAGATATGTCTTCCGTGAAAGATTTTTAATGATTCTGATAATGTTTAGAAGATTTTTCACCAAAGTTAACATTTAAAAAGTAACGCTAGAATGCTTAGTAATTATAACTAAATGTTACTTTTTCAGTGCATGATACGATGACATTTTTAGGAAATATTCAGAAAATATTAAAATTTGACCATTTATAAATCTACACATACATAAATTTGGAAAAGTTCATAAAAGTAAGAAAATTAATATGAAAACTGTGTTAGACATAGCGTCATGGAGCAAAAAGCACGAACGAATATTCCCACCATTGGGCGCGAACTCCCGACCTTGTGTTCCAGAGTCAAGTACGTGTGCGTTTGCGTGTGTGTGCGTGCTGGTATGACACTTTATACACTCGACCACAGTAACAAACTACAAAGTGGTATACCACACACAGAAACACGAAAAAAACTATTCAAAGAAATTAGTTTGTATGTTTGTTTATTTAATTTTTTTTATTTTATTTTGGCTCGCTAGCCAAACGCTTAAACAGTCACAAACGGGAAACTGTGTATTTTACATTTGCATCTAAATAATTATAAGAATTAGATCAATGTTACGATTACGTTACTGACACATCATTTCCAAATAACTACTTTTTTCCATGATAATAAAAATAGTTTTTATATTTTTCCCTTACAAGAACGAACGAATACATTGAGGTCCGATTAATTAGGAACAATTACCCAACTTCCGCTGTTAATGATGAGACCATAATTGGAGCTGTTAAGTACAACGCTCCGAGTCAGATGGCTTCGTTTGATAGGAACGCACCTTTTCCAAGCTGAAACTAACATTACCTTCTGATGCTAATATTTTATAACAGTGTTTACAATAGCCACTGCTTTGATCCTGCAGAACATCCACTGAAGTCAAGTCTTTGTTAGGGAGAGGCCATTTAATTTTAAGGGGGGGGGGTAGAGGCACATGCTTTGAAACATGTTTCTTGCTCTGATTTTGTTATATAAAGGACACTGTGCCATTCCTTTTCTTACTTTAAATAATCCGCATCATCTGTACTGTAACATCTCGTATTTCAAAACGAGGCACAATTCCCTCCTTGCAAGACAGGCAAAATGTGGCATTTTATAGAAGGTGTTCAGCCACCGAAAAAAACAAACAAAAGTTGAATGAAAATGACATAAAAGAGAGGAATAATTCTTATGATAGGGAAAAGCGTAATCAAACGTTTCAGAAGACATGGTCAAAAGACAGGGAATGGCTGAATTATGATGAGGAGAAGAACGTTATGCGGTATAATTGGGGTACGGAATTCGCAAAAACAAACACAGAAAACATCCAGACGGGTAAGGAGACCAGAACAAACCCCATATGGACCCAGAGTGCAGGTGGAGGACAAGAAAGGAGACCTGGATCCCTTTCTGGAATAGGGTCCAGATCATCTTGAGAAACAAGGAATGTGAATTGACTGATTGATGATTTGAAGCAAGATTTATACTTCTGTACTTCTGCATTTCATATGATAATGCTATTTATGAAATAAAATTGTTGTTAATCTCAATATGAGTGTGTGACATTGTTTTGTGGACAGGACTAGTAAAGATTTGGCAGGACTAGTAAATTTCTCAGTATACTAGTCCTTCTGGCTACAAAGAAATTTGTGTTAAATTCGAGCCCTGCAATATATAGTTCAGATGCAGACATATGTCAATATACACAATCATGACCATAACCAGCAATGTCTAGTGTCAATCTGGCTGTATTACCACACTGCCTCGTTATATGCCTGTGTAAAATTGAAGTCGACTGCTAGATCTTGAGGATTTTTACATTCAATGTGAATTCTACCCAGAGAATTCTCAGTATTGAATTGTTCTACATTCAATCCCAGTCCATGTTGAGAGCCTGTATTCACTGGCAACAACAGAGTCTGAATAAAACTAGAAAGGAAAAACATGTCTTCATCTCCACACCCTGACAATTTATGCCATTCTATGACAACAGTAAATGAAAATCTAGCTAGTTATGTAAAATGGAATTTAGTTTGGAGTGTGATATATAAAGTCAATGATTTAGTCTTCCTTTCAGAAGATCAATTTGTTTTGTATTTTTGGTTTTAAAAGCACTTTTAAACACATTACTGGCTATATCATACAAAGGAAAGGGAACTAAGTGCCTTTCCCAGGACACAATGATGTAGCCAATCCGGGCTAGCCTGGGCAGGTACTGAACCTGCAACTCTTGGACTACTAGTCCAATGCTCTTGCTACTCAGCTACCATGTCTCCCTCATAAGATCAAAATCAAAAGTCCCATCAATTTACGCTACAAATAAATAGATTTAGATTTTCAAAATTAGGAGTCGACAAAAGCAAAAAAACTGTAATCAGGCATCGGCCTGAAAATCTAATCAGTTCATCGACATATTAGGACAAATAAACCAAACAAATTTAATTTGTCCACCTCAAATGATGTTTTAAAATCTGTAATACAGAGAACAAAAGTCCCTTGAAGGGACTGATGCTCTACTGACTGAAATGAATTTACAGGAATTCAAGACAATACCATTCTTCTGCTGAGTGTTAAAACCATCTCTGATATTTTTGAGCAATAACAAGATATTCAAATTTGCCATTGCCGCAGCCATATTAGATGCAAGACTGGCATCATTTTCCGTTAAGGCCAACTAGATATCATCAGAAGTCTTTTGGTGAAACACCATGTGAATATGACCATACATTCAAGAGATGTAGCAATAACAAGATTTTCAAGATGGCCACCATGACCATGTTAGATGTCAGATTGGCATCATTTTCATTTAGACCCAACTAAGCACCATAAGAAGTTCTCTGGTGAAAACCCCATGTTGATAAGACTTTCCATTTAGGATGAGTAACCATAACAAGATTTTCAAGATGCCTGCCATGGTGGCCATGTGTCAGATTGGCACCATTTTCATTTAGGACCAAGTAGACATCATAAGAAGTCACATGTCAATATGACTTTCCATTTAGGAGAAGTAGCTATAACAAGATTTTCAAGATAGCTGGCAAGGTGGCCATACAGAAGGTCAGATCAGGACCATTTTCATTTAGGACCAACTAGATATCACAAGAAGTCTTTTGGTGAAAACCCAATGTCGATTTGACTTTCCACTTAGGAGTAGCTATAACAAGTTTTTCAAGATGGCCACTGTGTTGGCAATATGGGAGGTCAGATCGACACCATTTTCATATGAGACCAACTATACATCAAAAGAAGTCTTCCAGTGAAAACCCAATGTTGATATGACTTTCCGTTCATGATGAGTATTCATAACAAGATTTTCAAGATGGCTGCCATGGCAGCCTTGTTGGAACTCAGGTCAGCACTGTTTTCATCGAGAACCAAGCAGACATCATAAGAAATCTTTTAGTGAAAACCTTGTGCTGATATGACTTTCCATTCAGGAGTATTAGCAATAACAAGATTTTCAATATAGCCACTGTGATGGTCATATTGGATGTCAGAGCAGCACTATTTTCATTTAAGATCAACTGGACATGACAAGAAGTCTTCTGGTGAAAATCTAATGTTGATATAATTTTCTGTTCAGAACTAGTGTCAGCAATATTGGACATCAGAATGGCATCATTTTCATTTAGGACCAACTAGACATAATAAAAAGTTTTTTTTTAGCGAAAACCCCATATTGATATTATCATCCATTCAGGAGCAGTAGCAATTAAAAGATTTGCAAGATGTTGGCTGTGGTGGCAATATTGGACATCTGAGCAGCAAAATTTTCACTAAGGACCAACAAGAAATAGTAAGCAGTCTTCTGGTAAAAACATTATGTTAATATGACTTTCCATTCAGGAGGCATACAGATAACCAAATTTTCAAGATGGCTGCCATATCGACGTCAGGTCAGAACTATTTTCATTTAGGACCAACTTGACATCATAAGAAGTCTTTTAGTGAAAACCCCATGTTGATATGACCATCCATCAGGAGTAGCGATAAGAAGATTTTCAAACTGAATGTCCAAGTGGCATCATTTTCATATAGGACAAACTATACTATGGAATGAATGTGTGCCTCAAGTTCCAAGGCAATCCTCCAAGTAGTTTAGGATGAGTAGTGATAACAAATTTGTGCTAATGGATGGGTGGACGATGGAAAACAGGCCATCACATAAGCTCTTCTAGCCTGAGTAAAAAATTACTAAAGTGTCCTAGAAATCTAATCAGGTCATTTACATAGTAAATCCATAATTTTCATTTGTCTACCTGAAGCATATATATATATATATATATATATATATATGCTTAAACCCTCAAGACTAGAATAAAACAACCACACATAAATAAAATCATCATCTGTTCACAGCCCCCACATTTTCAATTAAATAATTCATTAATTTTGCTCATTAGTCACTCACTCACCTATAATTACTAGTTTTTTTGTAGTTCTTATGGTATTATTATTGCTATGGTCATTACTTACTTTACGGAAATGATGAAATATCCGGGATATAATCTGCAGTTTCACCAATTTACATTAAATAACAGTCGGTGATATGGCTCATCCCTTTGTAGGTCAGAATCAACTAATTTACAGCATCAGCAGTCGAGTTGAAGCCAACTAGACGACACATCAAACATTTTCAAACTGTAATTCCCGTATGAATAGTTATGTAAACTTTTGTAATTTCAACGATTTTTTGTGTTTATTGTTCATCTCTATTTTGTGTTTGCCTTTGAAAATGACTCATTTAACGCCAAATGTGCTTTGGCTAGTTAAAAACTAGTTTTGCACTGTTCGTTGTCAGTTTTTTGCGTTTATCTTAATCAATCCCTGATACATGCAATCCTTGCTGAATCCAATGCACTTGAAAATATATATATATCATCCAACCACCCGATGTCATTCACCTCCTTCAATCGTATGCCATGTTTCTCGTGCCCTAACGCACTTGTTTCGAGATAAATACATCATCAACTGTGTAACCAGCGTTCTTCAGTAGTGACCGGAATGAATTAAACAGTAAAATCAGACAAAATGAGATTTAAACAGATAATTTCATGTAATTTTAAAAATCATAATGAAAATCTATATTTTCACTAATGCCTTGAATTTTCTATTATATGCTAAAGATTGTGCCACCGATCACATGATGACTTTGTTTACATATTTTGAACAGGAAAACCAACTTTGGGAATTAATACAACTAGATAGCCAATGTAAATATTTAGGTTTTAATCATGTGGGGTTCTTATACAACATAAGAAAATTTACACTCGAAATGTATATTCACTATGGACTTTTTCTTTTCAGTATAATTTCATAATGAACATATATTCTACACCAAAAGACATTGAATCTATTATAATAAAATGTGTATCCATTCACAAGTGTCTATTTTTAAATTTCTCTCTCCCTCTGTTGCCCTGTCTGTCTGTCTGTTTCTCAGTCTATCGAGTCATGTATTTATATGGTAAAGAACAAGCAAGCAGTAAAGTAAGTGCACAAACTGCATATAGAATTAATGGCATTTTTTTTTCATATTTAAATTTATTTTTTTTATTTCAAAAACATGGAGACGCTATGAACTAATAGTATCCATACCTTGACCTAACTGGCACATTCCGGTCATATAACTTGTGACTTTTTAGTTTGCATCACGAACCATGGACATTACCTCCGGAAATAAGCAAAATGACACGCTCGGAAAAACAGTAATTCTGAACTAATGTACATGAATGCATCCATACCTTGACCTAACTGGCACATTCCGGTCATATAACTTGTGACTTTTTAGTTTGCATCACGAACCATGGACATTACCTCCGGAAATAAGCAAAATGACACGCTCGGAAAAACAGTAATTCTGAACTAATGTACATGAATGCCAAATTTTTTCTAACGATGATTAAATGAAGTAGATATAGTTGAACACTTTATATGGTTATTTGAATAGATTATTGTAGTATCAGTTAATGAGGCACAGCCATGGGATTGGAGTTTGAGACACAGATAAAGGTTGACAGTTTTAAAGCTAGTAAAACCTAGGGTCAGTCTAATTAGAGTCCAATTAGTAACAGAATGCTTGTGATGTACATCATTTATTTTATACTCTCCCACCTTTATGCTTACTTGGTCTTGGGCCTTCATTTAGTTAACAGCATTGTCTGTATATAATAAAAGTAGCGTAGAGAATATCTTGTGTTTGTTCCTACATACCCACACAACAATTACAGTAGGACCCCGTTATAGCACGATGGTCGGGGTCCACAAAACGAGATCGTGCTATACCCGAACTGTACTATAACCGAACAAGACAAAACCAAGTCATTTAGCTGAAGAAAATGGGGGGGGGGGGGGGGTAAATTGTGGTCTGAAAACAACGTGCTTCATTGGCACCGTTACCATCTTAAATCAATGCATATTAAATGAGAAATACACATGCAATGAAAACAGAGATTGCACATATAATATTTAACTTTATTCAGAGAACCATGCATTGGTACATTTATATATACATGTCTAATGTATAGCATGAATAGTTAAAGGATCTTAACGTGTACTCACCAACCGATCTCATCGCATGCATAGGAGTGAGTCCATAATAATTCCATCGAAAATATGAACACAGAAGTATAATATCATTGTCTGATAAACTTCTGAAATCCTACATCGTCGTCTAGTCATTGTAAATCGTCGTCATCTAGTCATCGTAAATCACGTCCGACTCCGATTCCTCAGCTTTACTATCGTATTCGGGTGCTTACGCAGAGACTGAGCTTGGGTTCTGCAAGTAACACTTTGATCATAAAGTCAGAAATCAATTAAAGGATGCAACTGGACACGTGTCAATTGTGCGGCAAGATCACAGGGAGTTCAAATAACCACCCTATGTTACTTGGCACTGAACAAGTAAAACTCGCGGCTTGATCAAAGGATTGTCACGTGGGAAAACAACTTGAAAACAAAGTGAGTGCTTTTACAAGCCAAAGGCTTATCGGACCACGTGCACTGGCAGATCACTTGGGAAATATCACTTGGGAATTAAATCTGACTTGTGGAAACACCGGACTTAATCCTGTCCATGGCTTCAAGCTTCTTTTTAACAGTAAAAGCTTTACGTTTCCGTGTACTGTTATTCATTGTAAATAACTACTAATTAAAACTCTGACACCTATTTGTTTGAACGACTACAGCAAGAATAATTGTTAATCAACAATGGGGTCATTTTTATTGGGAATGTACAATATTATTCACTGGTCAACTGATTACGTGGGGATTGTCTAACAACACCGACAAGCCACGTGTGCGCATTGGCGGCTTTCGTTTTTTTTATGTTTTATAAATCATTGCCGCATGGTTTGAACAACCTTTAGCTTTGAGATTGACTTTGATGATTGTCAATTACTTAAATTAATTCATTTATAAATTGAGGTGCAAATCTTTTATCAACCACCGCATTGTTTGGTGCTTGGCTGTGTATGCTGTTGAATGAGCAAACATATGTCTGCTATTGTTTGAGCAACGATTGTACACAGAATGTATTGAAGACAAACACAAAGAAGACTTAATGACTTTATTGTTCATGTATCAGTAATAATAAGATTAACACTTATCAGCTTTAAAATGAGCTGACATCTTTCAAAAATAAACTAAGATCAAAGTGCAGTGATTGACTACTGACACATTTGAAATGAACATTCACAAACAGAAATGTTCAGCATCTTTATTCATATAAAGAAAGATGCAATCATAAGACACTTTTTCTTCAAGAATACAATACAGCTTACCAAATTATTAAATCAAACTCTTGTTTATTTTGGCACAAGACTTTGCAGTAGTTCAAGAAATTGGCGAAATTATTATAAAATTTCGGTAGCCATGCCATGATCATATTATATCCGAATTTATACACGATCTCTTCCCAAAAATGATTATTAATTTTTTACACATTATTTATCGTACTTGAAAAAAAAAGTTTTTTTTTTCATATACGAAAAAATAGATGAAATTTCGGAAGCCATGCCACGATCGTGTTATATCCGAATTTGTGCTATAACGAAGCGTGCTATAGCGGGGTCCTACTGTATCACAATATTATAATGAACGCGTTAGAGTTCACGTTAAGGGGTGTCACGAAACACCCAAATCACACCAAATCCACCCAAATCCAAATGTTTAGTAACGATTTTCGGCATATATAGTTGTCACAATGCGAAATATAGGGACACAACTAATGGTGAGTCCGTTATATTAGCACATGTAATGATGCATTGAGTTGGAGGACATAGTGAAACCCGACTTTGAATGAGAATCATAACGGACATGCGCAATATATTATGCAAAGTAATACATGTAAGCTATAAAGTAACAAGTTATAACAGAACAATTTATGCGGGAAAAATATAAATTTATTTAATGACTAAACGTACACATATGCAAGTTTATTAACTACAATTTGTCATTTCATTTATAATATTTTTTAGTCCTTTTGTATTTATATATCAACCAAACACAGGAACGTCGACTTTTAATGAAAAATGGGAGTGCATTGCAATTTAGAGACGAGACGGTAGACTTAATAAGATTTCGTATATTTGGTTTGGATTTGGTGTGGATTTGGATTGAATTTGGGTGGATTTGGTGTGGATTTGGGTGTTTCGTAACACCGCACGTTAAGTGCACGAAAAGTGGTTGCTCGAGGATATATATATATATATATATATATATATATATATATATATATATATATATATACATACATTTAAGGATGCCCAATATAAACTGTCTTAAAGTAATTTGTTTTGTTAAATCCGGTGTGTGTATGTGTGTGTTGTGGAGAGGGGGTGCAGTCCGTAGACACATGTGCCGTTTTTACCCGCTTTGTCAATCTGATCCATGGTATCTAGACTCTATTGCAGCACTTTGCTGTCCTTATTTATCTACGAAATGTAAAATACTCTGATAAATATGTGCAAGAAACTAAAACGTGTTTTAGGACACTTTGACTGCTGATTGATGTTGCAACCCTGCTTCGACAGGAAGTTGAAGCTACCAATATCGCTTGTGAGACTAGATTTCATTGGCTGAGAATATAAAATTATCCAATAAAATTAAGTCTGCCAAAATACAAGTCAATTTTGTCACGTGAACAAACAAGCTTGAAACCACATGGACGAGCGACATGTTGTTTACAACACTTGGTAGTAATACATGATCATATATTTGTCATTCGAATAGTATGTTGAGTATCGAACTGTTTTTCATTATCGTAACCTAATAAGAATAGCACAGGACGTTCTTTTTTCATGGTACATACTGTTAACATTAAGATTTCAACATTTATCTATATGCATCATATAACTTCTGCAAGAATTAAAAGTAAAACAAAACGTGCAGGTTATGTTACCCCGAGACAATTTGAAATTAGTCTTGAGTGAATTTCTTGCATTGAAACAAATACAGTCTCTCGCTTGCTCATTCTAAGGGCCTGTTGACGACACTTTTTATATTGCTGTACAACAGTATACAACTGTGCAAAGAAAATAAAAAATTGATTGGGTACACAGAGACGTTACATAACAATATCAGTGCTCAAAGAATTTTTTTTCAGACACAGGCCCAGGGCATGTGACTTTAAAAATTTCACAAGCCCTGAATCCAATTCCATGTGCCTGAAAGGGCCCTATTTTTTTTTTTTTTTTTTTACCATTATTTTGACACAATGTTGAAATAGCTTACTTTCAATATGAAAAGAAATAAACACAAATTATATTAAATTAACTCATGTGTTTATTTACCTCTCAAAATATTTCACATAAAGCAATGTTTTCCTCCAGGTCATGATGCCAGCCAATGTCTGATTCCTCTAGTGCTTAAATAATTTTTCAGATGCAGGTCCAGATCAAGTCTCTCTAAAAAAAAAGTTACTTGCCCTGACTTAAACTTGCCTGAGAAGGCCATATTTTTACTACTATTTTGACACCCATCCCATCCAGAAAAATTAAATGGTTAGTCCCTTATACTTGTAATATTGGTCATTTAACCCTCCTTCAAATTCTGCTGAAGAAGGGCTCACAACCAAGAAGTTTTCCAACAATATCACAATTTCTGCATGCTCAGGTGGTAAATTCTGAATAATTCTGACCTACAATGCTGCTTTTGTGATTTCTGACTGCATGCCTTTAGATCGATGTACAGTGTGTATTTCATCACAATCTGTATGTAAGCATAACTGTTCGGGGGCCTTCAAGTAATTTCATTTTCTGAATGCTGCAAAAATCTCCATGTTTCTCAAGAAAAGTATTAAAATAAAAATGAAATCAGAGAGGCACTAATAATTTTTTAATATCAATCAGTAAAAACAGTATCTTTAGGTTCATAATTAGTTCGTGTGAAAGTACTGTGGATGTGTCACAATTGCAGAAAACACTCCATATCAATAAAATCAGCAGCAACCAATTCTTTTAACTAAATGGATTTAAATATAATGTAATGATACTTTGGTGAAAGCTTAACTGTGTAGTATTATTCATATCTGATAATGTTTAAACTGTTCAATTTGGGACAATTTGTTAACATCGCTCACTATTCCCTCAGGTGATGTTAACAATCAGTAGAAAATAAATCATCTGCTGATGAAGTCCTTAGTACAAGGACGAAAGCACCAGGCTAGCTTTCAGTTTTTATTTATTGTGTATGAAATTGAACAGTTTAAACATTATCAGATATAATGTAATGATCTCAGTTCCTTTAGGGTGAAAAAACATTGTATTTATAAGTTGCTAATCCCTTAGCTTAGCTTAATTGCAAACGGATAGGTACTGCTCTATATATATTTAATCAGTATGAGCAAGGAACAGTTTACTATTATTCATGCTGTACAAGTGAGCACTAATTATAGGTAACCAATGAAATACAGAGAACAGAAATAGCACTCTTCCCCATTCATATGTCATGTGCTTTGTTTTGTACACACAAAGTTTATAGCTTTTGATACAATTAAGCTGACAATCTTCATAATGTGGAGGGATTTATAGACTATGCCCAGCAGGGAACTGAGTATTAATAATTTACCAGTGTTTTTCTTTCACAGAATTCAGAATAAAAATGCAGCATTTCATCAGCAAGCTCAAGGTTTCTGATGAAGGTAACACTTTTGTTTTGGATAGGCCCAACGTTCAACTCACTTGTAATATGAGAGGGACCTGATCTATATTTGGAGATGCTCCAGGCCTTGGACTATCAGATATTTTTAGCTCTGAATATCTATAATTTTAAGATGGGTATTTTAGCTTTTGTACAGAATGAAGATGATACCATGAGGCTGAAACCGAATAGCTTAAATCTTACCCTTATGGAGCCCCACAATTACCAATTACAGTATTGATTTTTCTTAGTTGCTTTGGTCAGATGGCTTGCTCTTTCAGAATAATGTACCCATTAAACAGACCATCTATAACTAATCTGCAGAGAAGTTCCCTGTCAATCACACAATAAATGATGAATTGTGGAGGTGGTATCACTGAACAGTAAAATACTGAGGTCAATATGTTTTATGTTTTTTCTTAAAAGATACATGAGATTAGGATAGGACGACAACTGTCTGGCATTTTGTGTTGAAAACTTAACATATGGAAACTGCTATATTCACAATTCTGTAATTTTGAAATACTGCAAAATAATAGGATGTCCAGGCACCTCACTCTTACTGAGTCTCCAAATTAATGATTGAGAATGGCAGCTGAGTCCTTGATGTAGATATTTAAATGATTAAAACACACACACATATATATATATATATATATATATATATATATATATATATATATATATATATATCTATATATATATATATATATATATATATATATGGCATGATAAATCCACTTGTGCAACACCCTGTACAAGCTCAAATTAAGGTTGAGCAAGCTCAAGTTTGCAAGGTACTTGTCCATGGGCAAGTCCAAAAGATTGAGAGAGGTCATGTTCAGTTCATAGCACTTTATGTCCTGCAAGTTTTATACTCTATCATCTCACCACAGAACATATATCACCACCTCTGTGCTTCTATTATATAAATGTTCAGTTTTATTCTTCTATCAACCCTTTATTTCACACAATACCGGTACCATCAAAGCCTATCACTTTCATCTTGTAGTCAGTATCAAGTTCAGTCTCGCATTTTCTCGTGCAGGCATCATAATGATTGAATATTTTTTGGGGAAACAAGTTTTGACAAATAGGGATATTTAACTTGTCAGTTACATTTTAATGGTAATATTTGTAGGTATATGGGATTCACTGACTTTATGGTCCTAACCTGGTCACAAGCAGTTTATGAGTCGGTTCCCAAATGTTCCAAGCTTGCTGACTCTCAAAAGTCAGCATATCCAAGATAGTTTGATGCATGTCAGTGATTTCAAGGTGACTAGATGATAAGTTTCTACATTTCATGTGTCTTTCATCCATCCATCCATCCATCCATCCATCCATCCATCCATCCATCCATCCATCCATCCATCCATCCATCCATTTCCCAAACTCAGACCAAAAAGCAAAAAGTCGTAAGTTTAAAAACAAAAAAAACTTGTGTAAAGTTAGCATATATTGTTAACTTGTATTTTGTGAGAAAAACTGTATATCAGCCTGAAGTTGATAAACACTCTCATTATTTATTGTATGTATGTTAAAAAAATCTCTGGAAATGAAGAAATATCTCCTTGAAAACTCTTAAAAAATATCACATGTCCAGTATGTGTTTGACAAACTCACTTTTCTTTCCCAATAATAATTTACTTATTATGCCCAAACTACTATATTGTTTATCTGCCATCTGTTCCTATGTCTTTGCATCCATGCATTCATCCTGAATCCATTTTAGTTCGATAGCACAAAACCTTTTAGACACAGTCATGAAATGTTACACGCTTTATCATGCCCTTAAGTATATGACTGGATTAGATTTTGGGGCTGTTATGCCAGGGTTTCAATTTTAATACATGTTTTTGAGCTTTTTGGACTAATTTTTTTTCGGACAAAAACCTTTGATATCAATGAAGCAAAAGCCACTTTATTAACATACATGCCATAACACGACGTGTCTCGCGAAAAACACAATTTAGGACTCCCAATTCCCCCGACACGGTCGTGTTTAGAAAAACACGATTTTCAGCAGTCTTAGCGGAAAAAAAAATCCCCCCCTCCCTAAAGTAAAATTCTTGATCATAATGATATATGCCAGTAATCTGTGGTATGTATAAACAGTAAATAGTCTTGCTCAGAGCTCATGTAAGACTTTCATCGGGACAGTTTATAGAGATGTGTTAGAGATAATTAAAAGGTGAGGTGGTCAGCGATAAACAGACACCTTTCAGAGATTACTGAATTGGCTCACAATAGCTAGGATGAGGTGTTGTATCAAATCCTTTGAGCACTGCTGAGGGAGAGCCCATTAGGCTAATTTGCATAGGTAAAGTACACTAAGTGGAACAACCCAATTTGTCTGAAGTTAAATACATCAAACAGATGTGTATTGAAAAATAAATGTTATTACATACACATCACTGACTGCATTGAATGAGAACGTTGAAGCTGTCTTTATTAAAGTTTGTGATCAGCGGAAACGTTTCTTTGAAGTCAGATTTTTACTCCATATATAAAATTCAAAACATGATCATTTTGGTAGGTTGAACAACAGCACCATTCAATCTCTAATGCAGTGTTGCACCTAGGATCCAATGGTCAAGGGACACTGTGACCCTCACCCTCCAGAATTGGGGGACATACAACATTTTAAAAGGACAAAGGAATATTATAGTACATAATCCACTAGAAGTGCAAAAAAAAAAAAATGAGATAATCTTATTTGCTTCGACAGTTTTGCCACCTTAACTTTCTCGTATTTTCTTTGGAAATGTACATGATTGCAATAAATGTTTTATCATGTGATCAAGTATCAAGCTAACTCATGAAAATATAAACATGTTTGAATATCTGGTTAACCTGAAATGAACTGCACCATGGAATTTTAATGATATAAAAGTATTAATTCATGAATCAAATGAGAAATTGTGTATTTGCATAAATTGGTACCTTTTTTCATTAATTCAGCCTGAGAATAAATTAAATCTTCACTGTCGTAGGCGTGACTTTAACCTCGAAAATACGTTACAATAGCGGCAATCAAAGACTTTAGCAACTCGGCCGACTACCACAAACCTTAAATGTTTTCATTGCAAGATTCATTGTTTTTAAATGGATATTCATTGCCATCTTACAGGTTTTATCACTTTTACATATCTACTCTTTTAAGCTTTCCAAATATTTGTATATATACGTGACATTATGGATGGACATTAGAGCAAATTGGAATTTATAAAAGTATGATTGGGTGCATCAGAGAATATCAATACATGGACATCAGTGAAAGCACCTAAGTAGTTTCAGTTTGGGTATGCCATTAGGCAATATGTATTTAACAGCTCTATTAAATGCCATATCAACCAAGTAAGGTTAAATGGGTTTGTAATAAAAACTAAATCCATGACTCCCATTATTAGCTGTACTAGTCATAGACCAGAGAGCTTATGGGATGGTCTGTTGTCCATCGTCTGTCTGTCCATTAGCACAAATTTGTTATCATTGCTCCTCCTAAACACTAGTGGCCATCTTGAAAATCATGTTATTACTACTTCTGAAGAATGGTCATATCATCATGGGGTTTTCACTAAAAAAACTTCTAATAATGTCTAGTTGGTTCTTAATGAAATTGGTGCCAATCTAATGTCCAATATGGCCACCACAGCAGCCATCTTGAAAGTCTTGTTATCGCTACTCCTTCCAAATGGATAGTCATACTAACATGGGCTTTTCACCAGAAGACTTTTTATGATGTCTAGTTGGTCCTAAATGAAAATGGTGCCAATCTGATGTCCAATATGGCCACCACAGCCACACATGTGACAGAACCAGACATCAGATCAGTCGATTTCAAAATAGTGATTAGTAGATTTACTTCTAAATCAATAGGATTTTTTAGCGACATAAATTTTACACATTTTAAGGGGACTGAAAACAAGTGCATTTTTTGCCATAATATGGATTCTTTTCATATTATAAGGAAACAGCAAGTTTTGAACATGAATCAGATTCGGAAGGCAAATGTTACAATAATAATAAATAATAGTCAGGGTATTGTCAAATTGTCATTTAAATGAAAAAGGTAGAGTTGTATATCCCATAGTTGAGTGCAAATGAAAATGATGCCAAACTAATTGGAAATTCTTGCTATTTCTGAAGAATATCAGAGATGGTTTCAACACTCCTCAGTTAAAAGGAAGAAATTGTCTTATCATGAATTCCTGGAAATTCTTTTCAGCCAGTAGAGTGTCAGTTCCTTCAATGAAGTCTTGTTTTATTCTAGGTTGGCAACATCTGCTTATCAGAACTACAACATATCCAAACTGAACTGGTGTTGCCTGGGGCAGTTTGGATAAATGGACTTGTATATATCTACAATGTCATGTATCTTTATGGTAAAGGCCATCTTCTGTTGTACCAATTTCTGAAATTCTGCTGCAAGTTTAATTGCAATTAAATATCAGGTTGTTTAATTTCAGGTCTACTAAGGTGTCTGCTTAGGTGATGTAGCAACAACAGCCTTTTGAGGATGGTTCTCGAGATGTGACTGGGATCTTGTCATTTTTAAACACAAATTGATCAAAATGAGTGGTATGTATGGTGACTTAATAACAAGGAAAAAGTAGAATGAGTTATCTATGTGTTAATTTGTTACCAAGATAATATAGAATAGTGTTGCCTAGTTATTCCCATGTTGCCTATTTATTCCCAAGCTTTAGGATCAAGTGTGAGGATATTATATACCTCCTGTCTTTGTGTCTGTACATCTGCCCATTTGTTCATTACTGCATCTACAAAACATCTGGGTGGGAATTCACAAAAATTATCTTGTCTATTTGGCAACCATCTAAAAGAGGGATATAATGTGTGGCTCCCTTCCCTGCAGTTCCTTTGAATTGCAGGGGTGGGGGTAGGGGTCGAAACCAAGGTCAAATGTAACAGCAAAGTCAATAACAGTGACATTTTCAACTTTTTTTTCTTCTTCAAATTTTATAAATATATTTCATAGCAAGAAGGCATATAATATATGTAACACATTTTGGGTTATGATCTTGTGGTCAAGGTGGTTTGCCATGTCAAGTCATTGATGTAGCTCTAGTAGATGTCTTTTGTAATTTTTGTCAAGCCTGTCATGGTTGAAGCTCAAGAAACATAACTTTAGCATCCATTTGTGCATCCATCCATATATCCATCTTCTGTCTGTCCATTTACACCTTAGATTTAAGTCAATGTTAAAGTTTGTATGGTCTAGCTAGATAAAATGTGGCTCAGCAAAAAGTGGATCATATGTCTTGGAACAATGTGGACACTTCAAATTTTTCTTGGAATGACATTTGCAACATTGATTGTTTTTAAGATGAATATTAAAGAAATTATCACAAAAAAATTAATACTACACAAGGTTGTCAATGAACATGCTTACAAATGTAAGCCTACAATAATTTTTAATTTAAACGTTCTTCAAATGTCAGTTGTTCATCACTTTCATGAGCAAAAATTCTCAAAATTTAGGCTTGAACTTCTTAAACTAAATAATTTTGGATTATGGACTCTTGGAAACCTTTGGATCTCCTAGGTTGTGAAATGAGATTTAGCATGGAAATCTTAACAATATTCAGCTTTGCTGTAATTTACTTTTTTTTCATCCCCTTGCCAAGGAAGTTGGGAGGGAATGTAGTGTTTTACCCATTCATTCACATATTCATTTGTTACTCAGTCAATATTTAGTTACACCATCCATGTCTCAGACCCTTTTTCACATACACTTCTAAAAATTGGTATGCGTGGATGTATCTCAAGATGAGTAACTGAGCCATATTAAAACTAGGTCACTGTGACCTAATGTACATGATTGAGTGATTGGGTATTTTCAGCTGTTTGTTCATTACACCCTCAATATCTTGGACCCAATTTCACCTGCACTTACAAAAATTGGTTTGTAGATACATCTCAACAAAGTTACTCAAGCATACCAAAACTTGTTCAATGTGACCTAATTTGCATGCTTGAGTGACTTTGGTATTTTCAGCTTTTTCTTAGTTACATCTTCAACATCTTAGACCCTAGTTTATATTGGTATGTGGATGCATCTCAATTAAAATAACTCAAAGTCACTGTGACCTATTTTGCATTCGTTAATGAATTTTTTATTTTTAGCTGATCTTTCATTACACCCCAAATGGCTTGGACCTTATTTCACCTACACTCATGAAAATCGATATGTAATTACATCTTGATGAAAGTAACTCAGTCATACAAAAACTTGGTCAGTTTGACCCAATTTTCATGCTTGAGTGACTTTCGTACTTTTAACTGTTTTGGTTTGCTACACCCTCAATATCTTGTACCTTGTTTCATCTACACTCATTAAAATTGCAATGTGGGTACCCTCTCAATAAAAGTAAATCAACCATACCAAACTAGGCTGGTGTGACCTAATTTTCGAGCATGAGTGATTTATGTATAACATCTTTCTGTTTGTTACACCTTCAGTATTTGGACCCTATTTCACTAACACTCATACAAATTTGTGATTGCATCTCAAAAAAGGAACATAACCAAATAAAAACTAGGTTAAGTGTAACCTAATTGTCACACTATAGTGACTTTTGTATTTTAAGCAATTGATTTGTTATACCCTTTATATATTAGACCTGATTTCATGGACACTCGTGAAAGTGGTATGTGGATGCATCATAACAAGACAACCATACAAACACTTGGTCAGTGTGACCATATATTCATGCTTCAGTGACCTTTTAGCTGTGTTTGTTACATCCTCAGCATCTTTGACCCTATTTTACCTTCACGTATGAAAATTGCAATGTGAGTGCATATTAAGTTGAGTAATATTACCATACCAAACCTAGGTCATTGTGACCTCATCAGTGATCTCCTCAGAAATTTTTGATAGCATCAGGGTAAGCATGCAGTAATATCATAAAATGTTTTAAAATGTGTATTATCATCATAAAGTGAAATAATTAATATCAATGAAATAGAGTAGAAGTACGTAATATAAAAATTATTCTTTATTTCCCTAAGTTATAACATGATTAAAACCATGAAATTATCAAAGTTATA
Source organism: Margaritifera margaritifera (assembly GCA_029931535.1). Classification (NCBI taxonomy): domain Eukaryota; kingdom Metazoa; phylum Mollusca; class Bivalvia; order Unionida; family Margaritiferidae; genus Margaritifera; species Margaritifera margaritifera. The sequence continues at coordinate 6,861,482 of JAQPZY010001684.1, forward strand.
TTTATTACAAATGTCAAAGATGTGGTTTTAAGTTCATCTGTGGCAGTAATGAAGATTGTAGAAATAGCTCACTGATTGTGGTTTGTATGCTTTAATCTGCAATTCTGACAAATTAAAAGATGATGCGCATTATTGCAGCAATATAATGATTAAAAACTATCACCACTTAATTTATAATATAATACATTCCAATTGCAAACTTGTTGTTTAATGTTGGAGAAATATTTCAAAATAAATGAAGGAATAATCCAACACGTTTTATTTTCATGTTTTCAAACAGTTGAAATTGGAGGATAAAAATTAATCCTTTTCTTACTTGGATACACAGAAAAGATAAATGTATTTGGCAGCACCTACTTAAGTTAAGGTTTATTGATCAAACTATATTTTTTCTTGCTGAGAGTATACTATGTAAATATAAGAGCAACTCATGGGTAAGAAGCAATTTTCATTCATGAAATTTTCCTTGTCATATGTTCTGGAGAATAAAAAGAATGACAACAATCACAACTACAACAACTACTACTACTACTACAACTGCTACTGCAAAAAGAATTCAAATAATACATTGTAATAGTGCCACTGAAATTTTACACTATTCCCCCCCCCCCCCCTCATTCATCTCACCCTTAAGTAACTAAACCAAAATTAAGCAATATGGAATATTTACCATCAGATCCACTGATTTCAACCCAAGTATATGAAATCTTCCATTTACTGTTGAAACCAGTCTTCATTTCTTATGATCTTTCTTTGGGGAAATCCTGCTCTCTAAATTGGAATCGCCAATCTCTGATCTTCGTAGCTAATTCAACACGGGGCTAGCTAGGTGCTGGGTAATTTTAATTTTTTTTTAAGGTGGTTTATTCATTTTTCAAAATGATCATTAAGAAGTTGCTTAACTTAAAAGTAATACATTTTGAGCTAGTAGTGGACATGACGGAAATATATAACTCGTACTGCCAGTAGACTCCAGCATTGCTGGCCGATCATTTGACTGTGTGAGTGCAAAGACAAAACCAGCATCAAAAGTCACAAACTGGCAGCTAGACCATGCATAATGGCTACATGAGTGAGTAATTATCCTGGATTATCTTAATTACACACCCAAAAAAAGGTAAGAATACTTGTCATTTGAGTGATAGGGCTTTGAATTAGGTGACAGGGTGTTTATTTAACAGATTAACATTTAAAGGATATGGGAAAACATTAAAGCATATCAACATTAGCGCATTGTATATTGGTGGGTTCTAAAGCATTGTGGGCTGAAATGATAGCAGATCAGGAACACTACAGTAAAAGGCTCAGAGAAGAACACCTTGTTTTCACACTTGAGCGACTTTCATGTTTTCAGCTATGCATTTGTTACACTTCAATATTTGTAATCCTTTTTTACGTACACACATGAAACATGGCATATGGAGGCATCTCAAAAAGGGTAACACAACCATACCAAAACTAGTTCACTGCAAGCTAATTTTCTCATGATAGTAACTTTTGTATTTTTAGCTATCTGTTCATTATACCCTCAATATCTTGAAAACCATTTCATGCACACATGAAAAATAGGATAAATTAGTATGGGGCGCTCTAGAGATATAGTGTGCTTCTGAGAGAGTGACAGGTGTAAGATGAAGTTGTTTGCATTTGCAACATGCACAATGGAGAGAATGTTGGCATACCTCTATGCTACTTTCATGTACTGTGGCTGAAATTTCATTACATATTGTACTTGTGGAAATTGGACATGATCTAAGCACACAGCAGACAGAAATTGCCGCTCCAAAGTACTCGAAAAATCAGCCTGAATTAGTAAAAAGTACACTATTTTCAGCAGTTGTTAAAATAGGGAAACAAATTTTGCCATAGTAGGCAATACCAGCCTCTGAAAATACAATGAATGAATTACAACATATATAAAAAGTAAAAAAAAGTTATTGGCTCTTTTTTTTAAATATTTACCTTTTAAGTCCAGGAAGTGAAAATGACCAACCGGAGACAGCATTTTTTTTAGAGGTGCACATCTTCAGTAAGACCAAGCTGTATACTCTATAACCCAAATTGCACCCATCAATCATACACCAAAATTAAGGGAATTAACAATACCTAAGATATTCAAGGTCTTTTTTAAATAGCCAGGATAACCAGTGAGAAAAAACCTTGGTAATTCTTTTTCTTTAAAAATCTAACCCTATGCAAAGTACGAAACTGTAGAGTGCCATCTATGTGGATGCATCTCGAGGAGAAATCACCATGACCTAATTTTCAGGCTTGAGTGACTGTAGTATTTTCCTCTATACCAGTCTGTATTTTGTTGGCTATTCCAAATGTGCTACTTTTGGTGAGGCTGTTTGTATTTACGAGTAAACACCTTTTTCTCAAACTGAATCTTCACGGAGAAATTTTCTTGATGGTAGCCTTAAAAGTTTATTCATTATACGGTATTATCAGTATAGTAACTTGATACGGTATTATCAGTATAGTAATTTGATACAGTATTATCAGTATAGTAACTTGATACGGTATTGTCAGTATAGTAACTTGATACGGTATTATCAGTATAGTAACTTGAAACGGTATTATCAGTATAGTAACTTGATATGGATTGGTGTATCACAGTTTTGGATCAATTTGAATCTGAACACTCAAGTGCGATCTGGATCCCAGTACTGTCAACAAGACATTACAACAATCCATATCAAGTTTCCATATGGATGATGTCTTTATTATATTGTGTTTATTAAATACTCAGTAAATATTCAACATGATAAGGAAATGAAGAAGTATTCTGCTTTCACATCTTTTGTGCAAAATGTTTTAATGGACCACTCTTACAATTCATATGGTAATACGCTTGCTATTGGGTAAATAGAGATGCTATCATTCATATGCTCACCCAAGTTTGCATATTCCAACTTTAGTATTTTTCTTTTCTTTTTCACATATTTACAATTAAATGCATAATTACCAGAGAAGAATGCATCTACCTACACTGCAAATTGGGACAATATCAGTAAAAAGCAGGCAACACAAGTCAGCATGTTTTGCCATTAGACCTGATGTCAATTTTGACAGCATTGCTTTCTGATTCTTTATCAGATGAGCATCTGATATGAGTTATTGGATCACATTTAAGAAAAGTTAGCAGTATCACTGTATTGTCCTTGATGGGTGTATAATAAAATTAAATTATTATATTCACTAAATCCTGATAAATGTAAATTTATCAATAATTTCTGTATTTTGCAGATAGGAAGAAAGCCAGTCTGCTTGTTGTGGTAATTGACACTAACCCAGTTTGGTGGGGGCAGGGAATGGAAGATGGACAAGGCAAGGTATAATTACCTGAATTTAATTGTTCTGATTTGATCTTAATTACTCAGAAAAGTTTGCACATATTTTGGGGATTTGCAGGTGGTTTTGAATACCAGCAGATTGATTTCAGGCACTGCACTGATTTATTAGAAACAAAAAATATCCATCTCAACAAGAGTACCATATATGCCTGCTTATAAGTCAAGTCCAACCGCAAACCACATAGACCCTGGTCTGCCATCGCATAATGCACCAGCAGATCAGGGTCTGTGTTGTTTGTTCTACTGATTACTCCTAACAAACTACATAGATCCAGATCTGCCAGCACATTATGGGACGGCAGATCTGGGTCTGTGCAGTTTGCAGTTGGACTGAACTTATACACGAGTATATACGGTAATTCAGGTGTAATAAAAAGAAACTCTGTGAATTATAATCTCTTAAATAGTTAAGAACTCAAAGAATCACTTAGGGCTATTCCATAACAGTATCCAGGGGGTGGAAGGCTTATTACAAGTACAGTCAAACCTGTCCTACTGCTTACCTGTGTTCAGTGGTCACAATGGTCATTCTAATTTCCCCCCAGCAAATTTCCTATATAAATGCCCTGTATTTAAAGGTGACCTGCTTTCAGCGGTCAGCAGCCAGGTGTTTCTTGACCAAACAGTGGTTTCACCCTGCCTTAAGCAGTCACTGAGAACAACGTTATTTTGGAGTGTAAGAGATTACGTACAATCACACCAAATGATGAGATTAATGAACGATGCTGGAAATGGTTCCAGGATGCTACAACCCACATGTACACTGCACTTGTGATATCCTTTACGGTTTATATGCTACTAACAATAGCTGCAGGAAGCTTCTTTTCATTCCCAAATCATCAAAGGTCTCTCACAAAAGCCGACTGTTTTGTTATCTCTGTGAGTTTGAGCAACTGCCTAATCCATCAGTTGTTTGAAGTGTGAACACTTATTTTCATGCCTAATTATACCAGCTGGCCTAACAAAAAGTGAGTCATGTGTTTGACAATCACAAGTAAGCTGTCAATTTGTAGTTTTATTTAGACGCAGGTTCTACTGATAATGAGTTTAAAGTGTTTGCGTGTGTGTGTGAGAGAAAGAGAGTTGTATAAATGAGTGCATGTGCACAGTTGTACAGGAATGCATACAGAAACTGAAAGGGTTTGCAATTCAACATGGACATTCAAACATGCTGAAATCAATGATGGAAGTTTCAGACATTGCAACTGAAATGGGGATGGAGATATGCAGAAAACAAGCAAAGATCAGTGATTTTTTGTAAGAGTCAGTGATGATTTAATGTACACAATGGATTAAAGTGAGGATTCAGTAATCCTGTGTGGAACTTTTTATTTTATTATTTTGTTATTTTTCTTATTGCTAAACAGCTAAAGTATCTTGATAGCATACTACTACTACTAATAATAATAATGCTAATGCTATTTGGTGCATAGTAGATGTATTTGTCATGAACCAAGTTTGAGAGCTGAACCTGCCTTCAGAGGTCACCTGTCTACAAAGGCCACTTTGGCCTTTTCCCATGAGTGACTGCTGTATACAGGTTTGACTGTAGTTAAGTCTTTGTGGTTGTATGTTTTATTTATTAGTAATCATTTTTTTTATCAATCTGTTCACACTTCTTGTAACCAGCACAGCTCTGCAACACTTGAATATAATTGGATACTATTTGGTAGGTGAATTGTCTATTGCATGTTGATGTACCTTTTAAATTTTGCTGGAGTTATTGCCCATTTTCCATCAATAATACATTTCCACTAATTTAAGCAGATCCTTGTAATTAGCATAACTCAGGAACCATTCAACATATTCTGGTGCAATTTGGTTTGTACATTGTCTCACAGACTTAGATGTGCCTGTATAGTTTTGTCTCTTCAGTTCCAAATTGAATAGAATTATGGCCATTTACAGTTAACTTCATATCTTTACATAGGGTGTTGCTTGTAACCAGCACAGCTCAAGAACTATTCAACATACACCTCTCCCTCAATAACTCACGCACAACGGAGTCCAAAAACATAGACCGCACTATAAGCGAGGGCGCGAGTTACCGAGGGACCTAAAAAAAAAATTAAGAAGGGGATGCCATTTCCGCTGGACATCGAGAAAACCGCAGGGGGGGGCGGGTAACGGGGCTGTTTAATGGCTGAATACTCAATTATAATTACATTGGGAATAATTGTCAATAAAGAGCTCTTTCTAATGTGATTGTTTGCTTTTCTGTATAAATTACCTTTATTTTCAAGATAACCTACCTCTGAAAGATCGTGAACAACATTAGTCCAAGCGGTTTCAACAACACGTGTACGCGAAAATATTGTGTATTACGTCACTGCTTTTTGTTGTTGTCGATTCACAACTAAACAAGATTCCTTTTTTCAAAAACTAGGGAAATTTATTTCGTCAAACAACCGTCAACATCGAAACTCGATTTATTTTTTGTTCTATTAATAAAATATGGATGCCGTGATTTCGTATCAAGTAACAGTGAAACACTTCTTCTCATCCTTGAGGAAATCCCTGAGTAGCAAGTTAGAAATTTTAAGTTCTATACAAACTCTGGAACTCGCTTCTCCGTAATGAACCGTATCTGTAAAACAAAGCTTTTTATTCACCAAGTATTTGGCTTTGTTTCCTTACTATTTTTGATCACATTTGTGAATGAGTGAATGATTAGGCTTATTTAAGGTAGTTTAATTTGATTACTTACATAATAATATTTATAACAGTGTTCAATTGATCAATTGAAATGAGTTGACCTGACACACGGCCGTGACCGCTAGTTCTTATGCGGGCAGGATTTGCACGCCTTTTAACTTTTTCTGTTATTCCACCCCCTTTGTTTGATTTGATACAAAAGACATAATTAACATGATAATGCAAAGCAGGTCTGCTATTAATTGAGTGTAACAACACAAATACTTTCGCAAGTCAGAGATAAAAAAAAAAAAAACGGTCGGCACTTAATTAGATTCTCATGGAAACGCTCGCGGCGATAGCTTGGTCGGTTGAATTATATTGTTCACGTTTGAATACAAGAGGGCATATTACATTTATGATGATTACACTGAAACCGAATTAAAAGATAGAACTAAAACACATATTTCGCTTGACAAAACTTATTTAATTGGTATTTGCTTTTAAAGTGTTGCCACCAGTAGGTTTTAATGACGTTTTCATTGATCGAAATTTCGTCGAATATTGTTATTTATAGTGTACTGAGAATGTTGTTTGGAAAGAAAATTGAACAAAATATATGACTTCTTATTAAAAGTTGAAAATTTCATGATGTTGATTCACATTTCCGGGTACTAACCACTGGTTTTGACGATAAAACGAGCGATATATCAAGGTTTCATTTACTAATTTTGATCGAGATTTTTTTTTACCTTCAACAAATAGTGTCTCTTTCTTTTTTTTTTTTTTTTGTTGTTGTTGTTTTTTTCGTATTTTCTAGTTTAAAAAAATGGGATCCACGCCTGACCCGTGTTAAAAGCGGGTTCGCGAGTTATCCGGGCGCGAGTTATCGAGGGAGTGGTGTATTCTGATGGAATTTGGTATAAACATTGCCTCATGTGTGCCTTATGGGTTTATTCTTGTTTAATAAGGTTATGAGACCCAGACTGCTCATCCTCCTGACTTTAGTTCTGCAAGATAAGTTCAACAAAATGTTTTGGATTTCAACCAAATTTGGCATATGGATTCAGACTGGCAAGACCTTGAGTGAGTTTAATTTTCAGTGTTTTACAGCATTATTTACAGGAGTTATGGTGTAACAAGATAACCGGGTTGGATTTCGGATTTATAACAGAACACTGTTGATGGTGATAAAAATGCAATGTTTATTGATGAATGACTTGAATGGGAAGAAAGGTTATGATTAATACGTTCGTGTATAGGGTCCAAATATTGGACAAATTAACATAATCCACACGAACCTAATACGGTAACCCAAATATGAATACAAATAAATAAATACACAGTGCAATGATAAAGGCTAATGATTCATCTCATACGAGGAAAGGAATGATGTGTTTTACTCAGATGGCAAAAATGATGTATTTTTACTCATATAGCAAAAATGTATACCCTCAAATAATGAAACATGAGGCACTTTATTCAAATAATAAAATGTGGTGCAAACAAATGGGATAGATATCCTGCAAAATATCTTACACTCCCAAACCACTGGTTATCACAAAAACCCAAAATTAACCCACGGCAAAAAGATTACATATATGGAGTGACTCACAAACACTCCATCACTAGCATACTTGGCTGCTAGTCGGACTGGTCAATCAAGCGATCCACGCCCACCAATGGGTCAACAACGCCCGATCACCTGGTATTCAAGCAACACACTGTTTATTCAGCTCCACGGCTGCTATGGTTAGCTTTACAGCTGCTATAGTCGACTTCTATTGTCCCCTCTATAGCTGGGACCTCTTCGACTCTGATCTCTACAGCTGAAAATAAATCTAACACCGTGTAGTATGATTGACACGGGCATATACGATAACACGTAATGACGTTACATACGGTAAGTTATACAAATTACATTATCGGCACAACATTACGAAGCAATAAACAAGTTCAGAAGTGAACCTACACGTGTCCGATAAGAATCTTATGGTACTAAATGTTTCCTAAAAATGCCACTTTATATTGCTAATATAAAGCTCTTATTAGGAACAAACAAGAATAGAAAATATACAAACAAGAATAGAAAATATACACCATAAATTAATCAATGATTTACGTACCTCTACAGCTGAAGACGTGCAAATCCTTAAGTAGACTGCTCACTGACAAGACGTTCCGTAATGTAAAGATTTAGTCTTACGGTGAGGCATTTATACACAGACGATGCAGCTCTACATCGTCCGTACACTTGATGCATTCGGTTTTTCCCATCGAAAGCACTTCGCACGTGCGGCATGGGGTGAACCGAACTCACTGTTTCGAAATATTGTACAATATACATAACTCACTCTCTGGTATCGTTCTTATACTGAAAAACGAAACCCGAGTACATGTATTTAATAAAAGGGATTTATACAATTCCGTGACATATGGCTTATTGCTTGCCTTCCTAACTTTGCTTCCCACAGCATAACTTTACTAAGGAATATTGCATTTCAGCCACATTTACCATGAACAAAGGTACTGCCTGAAGGATGTGCTGGGGTAGTCTAGTCATCCCCGGTCCCTGACCAGTTTCATTATCTTTGTAAGTCATCAGGGGGATTTGGATATGTTGATTCATTTTTTCAACTGATCCTTCATTGAGTTGGATTTCTAGCATTCCACATCATCATTTAGAAATGTTATGGCCCATGAATGCCTTTCTTTTCTCAACTTTAGTTTTCCAACAAGAGTTCTTCTATATAAGGTCCTGCTAAGCAAATTGTATAGAGTGGGGCCCCCTGTGGTGTACCCATTGCTACTAGTTCTAGTCTGTATCTTTTCTCAATTACCATATATAATTGCTTATAAGTCGGGTCCAACTGCAAACAACATAGACCCTGATCTGCCATCGCATAATGTGCTGGCAGATCAGGGTCTGTGTTGTTTATTCTACTGATTAGTCCTAACAAACTGCATAGACTTAAATATGACAGCACATTATGTGATGGCAAATTGGAGCCTATGTGGTTTGCAGTTGGATCCTACTTATAAGCAAGCATATATGGTAAATTGTGACAATTGGTAAATCTGTTTAAAAAAAAGAGGGCCTTCCAACCCCCATCCACATGTTTTTTTGGAATAGCCATAATTAACTTACAGTAAGGCATGGATTCGGAATATTCCACTGACTCCAGTAGCAAAGCCTGTATGTACAGTGAAATCCCTCAAAACTGAAAACTCTTGAGAGGTTTTGAGTTTACTGAGGGTATCAAAGTGGAAAAATTGTCTTTATATATAAGTAGATGTACAAGCATATCATCTTTGATGCCAGCCTTAATTTTTAAGACCAAAAAAAACCCATACATTTTTTCCCCAAAAATCTTTAAATGTTTTGATGTGTTTTGAGAGAGGCAATAGGAGAATTTTGTTCATGTGTGCATGTATGAAGTAGGGAAAGCATTCATGTGACTTGAGAGAGAGAATGTAATTATGAGAGAACATCTTTGTGTGTGTGTTTGTAAGAGTGTAAAATATTCAGAAAGCTGTTTGCTTTTTTAACATTTAAAAAAAATTAGCTGAACAATGTATGCGCCTTCTGAAAACTGCCGTCCTGTCATATCAATAAATACAGTTCTTCCACAAAGAAATGCAGTCCTTGTCTCAAGAAACATTTAAGGCATGTGATACTTTTATAACTTTATTATAAATCCATTAGAATTATGAATGATAATACATAATGTTTAAATACTCCGTATAATTCATAATGTTAACAAAAGAAATGATCTGTGTATGGATCATTTATGCAAATGAATAGCATCGATCATGATAGATAATAAGCAGATAGACGTAATCTTTCTTAGTTGGCTAATCTACAAGTGTTTAGTCCTTGACAATTTACATGGCACTTCTTAAACGTGCAGAGACTTTGGATTAGTCTATTGTCAGTCCTTATCTGTGTTGGTGTGTGTGTTGAGTATTAATTTTTACCTGATGTGCTCTTGGGACTTTTCTGGGTTATTGACTCACCAATAAGTCTACAAAGTATTTTGCTAACAATAAATAATCTGGTCTAGCATGTGTCAGGTGTGTTTTACTTGACGTATGACCACAGGCCATTTCTAGACCATAAATATCAATGTATTATGGAATTTAGCAGCTCATAATACTTTTCCAAGTTTGAAGTAAGTTTATTTTTGTGGGGTTTCTTTTAGTGTAAAATTTAAATTTTGTGTTTGGAAGTTTATTTCATTTTACTGGGGGGAAAAAAATGATATTAAAGAACGAAAAATTCAGGGCCAAATGAAAATTTTGATCTTGATGGGATTTTGATATACCAGAGGTTTGGTTTTGAGGAGTTTTACTATTCTTATTTCCATCCCATTATCTCAAATGGCTGCAATGTTATAGAACATATTTGCAGTTCATAACATTGGTCATCAACCAAAATTAAATTGGAAGGAAAATTTATCTCACAATCTTCAGTCTTGCATAAATGCAATGTAAATCAAGCTTTGTGGTTTTATTCTAAAAGTTTTAATACTTATTTATTGATCTAATAGATAGGAATAATAATTGTTCATGTGATCTTATCTAATTGTGATGTAGTTTTATCCATTTATAGGTTTTGCATTATAGAGCAGACAGGATATTTTGAGGGATGAAAGGTCCAGTGCATGGATAGATGCACCCATATTTAAAAATGTGTGTTCCTACTTTTCACAACAAGGCAGGAAAAAATAGGACCCTTCTTGATTTCTATATTTCTTATCTATTTTTAAACAGAATTTGTTGGTTTTGTGTTGGTGTTTAATTGCACAATAACACCTGAAAGGTCATATTGTGCTGAGGTAATTGGAGTTAAATGCCTTGCCCAGGGACACACTGTTGTGGCTGACTGGGCCTGGTCTCGGCAGGATTCAAACCTGCACCCATCCAGTAATGAGTCCAGCATGCTAATTAATGAGTAACTTTGGCTTCTCAGATATATTGTTGAAGACACTAATTAAAGACATTAATTTCTTGCTCTGGAAGTTGTATCTGTCACCGATAATTCAGTATGATACATATCATGATGCAAAGGTCCAGATGCAGTGCATATCGCAACACTTACATTGTTTAATTTTCAAGTGTTGAACAATTTTATCTTGATCTTGTCATCACAGTTTACTATGTGTTTGCTATCTAAACATGTGAATACGTGCATTCTTTTGTCCAACTAGATGTAATATGATACAATTCAGAATATGAAACCAGTGTGCTAAATCAATAGTTGTGTCTATCTGTAGTTGTTAATAATTTTACCCCGTTTCATCTTACCATAGATTATTATTGAGATTATTTCTTCATTCTAATGGTTCATGAATATTACCACAATGGAGTGACAACATGCAGAGGTGCCAACCATTCCAAATTTTGCAGAATTATTACAAATTCAAATTTTGGGGGACAACATTTTGAACAGGCATTTTCTGTGTGCACACAGGTGGGAAGAAGAGTACTTCAGTACCAGTATGATAGACTGCTACATAGAATTTGGTTTCTCAGTGTTATAAATAGGAAACAAGTTGGCTAGACTGTACATTTATGAAAAAATGGCAGCAGAGGTGAAGAGAAAATGAGGATGCAGTTAATTTGCAAGGAAATTTAATGTTTATGGTTATCGTTTTGGCCACAAATGTTGGAGGAATTCACGGTTCTGTAATAGGATGAATGGATACAGCATTTATTCTCATTGAACTTCAGTCATTACTGACTGTACAGGTATGTATAGACACACAGGAAGATGCCATGATTTTATAGAAGTTTGTTTCTTTTGCCAAACATGCTATCTATTCCAGAGGGGCTGCCTAAATTCTGCCAAACATGTTATCCATTCCAGATGGGCTGCCTAATCTGCCAAACATGCTATCCATTCCAGATGGGTTGCCTAAATTCTGCCAAACATGTTATCCATTCCAGATGGGCTGCCTAAATTCTGACATTTTGATGCTAGAGTTCCTAATAAGCATGCTCATGGGTTGCCATCTCTGCATGTGATATATTTCATTGCCATCTCTGCATATGATATATTTCATTGCCATCACTGCATATGAAACATTTCATTGCCACCTCTGCATACAATATATTTCATTGCCATCTCTGCATTTGATATATTTCATTGCCATCTCTGCCTATGATATATTTCATTGCCAAAAAAAGAAATCATTGATACATAAACTTTATTATTACAACCTTACTGGAGGTTCATTATTATCTTTAATTTTGTTATTTGTCTTCACAGCAATTACGTTGTCCACTTTTGTAATTTTTTACTCTAATCTGGAAGGTTTTGTGAGTCATTCAGATGAGGAGAAATATTCCAAAAGGCACAAAAACATGTCAAAAGACATAAAATTATCATTTTATCAGAGCAAGGAATCAATCTCTTCAGTAATAATCCATTTATTAATTTTTTTTACCCTTGATCGTGATATCTTTTTATATGCGTTACAGAGCCTGACACAGTTTCTGGATAGTGTGATGGTATTTGCTAATTCCCACCAGATGATGAGCCACAGGAACAAAATGGCTGTTATTGCAGCACACACAAATCAGAGGTAGTTAACACAGTAACCTCAATATTCCTGACCAGTAACCTCAATATTCCTGACCAATTCCAATTGCTAGATATGTTATATTTTGCATTTGTATCTCATATATGGCTGTATCCACTTATGAGTCGGGTCCAACTGCAAACATTGTAGATCTTGATCTGCCATTGCATAATGTACCAGCAGATCAAGGTCTGTCTTGTTTGTTCTACTGATTACTCCTAACAAACTGTGTAGACCTAGATCTGCCAGCAGATTATGCAATGGCAGATCTGGGGATGTGCAGTTTGCAGCTGGATCTGACTTATAGGCGAGTATATATGGTAGAGAATAGTTCTATAATTATGTAGATTGGAAGCATTTTTAAGTTTGCACTTAGGTAGATATATCACAGAAATGAGTTGGATGCATTGGTTCAGATGGCTTCCATGGTTGAGTGGCTGTGTAGGTTTAGAGAGATCTCACATTTGAACATCTTATCCATCTTTGCCCTGTGACATTTGGTACAGTGTTATCTGTATATAGACCTGAGTTTGACTTTAAGTTTTGGTAGGTCTGCATGATCATGGATGATGGGGACATAAGGATGTGTCTAAAATGCAGGGGGAACATGTCACATGAATGGGTCAAGTGCAACACCTAGGATGGTTCAGGTGGTTTATCCCCCGTCTAGAGATGGAATGTCTGGCCAAACATTTTTATACTGTCACATGTATAGACAGATTACAATTAGGGTGATGTTTTTTGTAAAGGATAGAGCAGACAAATATAAAAAAAAAGTTATTTTCCAGTCTTTTTCCACAGTAAACTGTGCTCCCTATGACCTAAAAATAGTTGTGAGTGGTTGCATTAGGTAAGTGCTTGCCATATACTGGCAAATTATGTAGGGGATTTAAGGTGACTGAAAATGGTGCTCACTACAGACAGCTAGTGGATAGGCCAGATTTTACTCTCTTATTTTATTTTTACTTTATTTACAGTTGCTTCCTGTATCCAAGGGCAGAGAGCCAGGAGGCTGCAGCAGGAGGAGAACCAGGTGGTTCTGCAGGAATGAGCGATGGAAAATATGAACTTTTTGCTCAAGTTAACGAGCAAGTCATGGAAGAAGTGAAGAAACTCATCCTCACCAGTATGTTTAAGAGTTGCCTCCCTTTCAAAAGCACTTTCACAAAGTAGCAACATTTTGTACTCTTTTGGCAAAGGTGGATGCTTAACATAATTGAATAGCCTATTCTGTTATGATTATTTTTTTTCTTCAAAAGATCAACAAAAGCATAGATCCAAGGACATCTAATCACAAAGTCTGACTCCAAGTGGGATTTCTGTACAATTCAACAAATTTGATAACCTAAAATGAGAGACAGGTTGTATGTTTTTTGAAGTGTTCACCACTTTAATCATACATTAATTTTACTGCACATGAAAATACTATGTTGTGGACCATATTTATGGTTATGAAAATTTCATTTAGACAGAAAGTACTTGGATCAATTGGCAAAACCTTAACTTGTCAATCGGCAAAATTTTAACTTGCAAAATCTTATATTTACCAAAAGGATTGATTGCTAGGGTTTAAGAAAGACTGAACTGAGTTTTGCAATTTCAGTTGGATTAGAGCTACCTTAAAAAGAAATATAAAAGGTGAACCCAAAAATTCCCATCATGTAGTACTTGCAGTAACACAGACTATGCTCCAAAATCTGCAATAGAAAACATGAGTTGCTGTTGACTTAGGGTTGACACTAAAACCTCAGGTTAGTACATAAGACCTATAATTATGGTGTTAACACTGTGCTAACACATTTGGTTAAGTGTCAATCTGAGTACTTTAGAAAATTTCCATACTTTGTTATTGCCACAAAATCCCTAGAGGTTAACACATGAACAGCTTCAAAAATTTTAGTGTTAAAACCAAGCAACCATTTTTTTGTCTGTTCCCATAAACTAAGCCTTTGAAGTTTTAGCCAGCAGTATAAGCGATCCAGAGGAGAGGCATTGTTGTGTGAAAAGCATATATGTGATCCTGGTTGTAACCCTGTTTAAACACTGTTTGAACACCATGTTACAGTACACTTTAAGATTTTCAGTTTGGGTGCTGGAAGATGGGTTAGATCTCATTTGAAAAGTCATGCAGAATTGCCTAGTCAAACTTTTCTGGGTGTTGAAAATACCCACTTTTGATCCCATAAGTCATAATGATGTATGAACTTCACAAATAATATACGATTGTTATTCTTACATGACTAGTTTTATCATGTGCTGAAAAATGGCGTTAAACCCACAAAATCACAAACATGACTAATTTCCAAATAAATAGATTATGAATTATCTGCAAAAATGACTGAATTTAAGTTAGTCCATGCAATACCACTGTTGGGAGTACCGATGACATTTTAAAGTTATTTACATCAAACAAGCTGGAACTTGCTGGATTTTATCACAAAATATATAATAAATACAGCAAACAGTATCTTTTACAAAGTTCTGGTGACATGAAAATTTGAATTGCTGTATACAAAGCATGTAATATAAAAATGTGAAAAAGAAGCTTCGGTTTTCTTGGGGAATGAAAACATACTTGTTATCAGCGATTTCCCACTATATCAGTTCTTGGTTTTGATATGAAATTTATTGCAATACCTTGTTATAATGAAACCTCACTAAAAATAAATAGCATGAACTTGCAGACATGTTTATAGGTTGAGGACTATGGTATTTTGTTTTTCTCTTTCAGGTCTGGAGGGTCAGTCAGAAACAGACTCCCTTATGGCAGGTGCCCTGGCCATGAGTCTATGCTGTATCCTTGTCCATAGTATAATATTAATGTTGAAGATGCATTCCCTTCCAAAACCAATTTTTAAAATTGGTATTGTTTTCTTTGTAGCTCATAACTGCGTAAAATGTTCGTTTTACCATGGGAAGAGTTCTTATGATGTCTAGTTGGTTCTAAATGAAAATGGTGCTGCTTGCACATCCAATATGGCTGCCACAGTGGCCATCTTGAAAATCTTGTTCTTGCTACTCCTCCTGAATTGATGGTTATATCAACATGGGCCATGACAGCAATCATCTTCAAAATCTTATTATTGCTACTTCTCCAGAACAAAAACATAATGACATGGGGTTTTCACTAGAAGACTTCTTATGATGCTTAGATTGCCCTAAATGAAAATGGTGCTGCTTGGACATCCAGCATGGCCACCACAGTGGTCATCTTGAAAATCTTGTTATTGCTAGTCCTCTTAAATGGATGGTCATATCAACATGAGGTTTGTAATGAAAGACTTCTTATGATGTCTAGTTCATCCTAAATGAAAATTGTGCCACTCAGACATCCGATATGGGTGCCGCAGTGTCCATCTTGAAAATCTTGTTATCACCACTTCTAAATTAATGGTCATATCAACATGCAGTTTTCACTGAAAGAATTCTTATGATGTCTAGTTGTCCATAAATGAAAAGGAGGTCCATCTGACCTTCAATATGGCTGCCACAATAGCCATCTTGAAAATCTTGTTATCGCTACTTCTCCTAGATGGCTGGTCATATCAGCATTGTACTTCACCTAAATAGTTCTTAATTTTGACATTGGGTTTTCACAAGAAGACTTATGATACCTAGTTGGTCCTAAATGAAAATGATGCAAACTGATCCTCAGTATGGCCATCATGGTGGCCATCTTGAAAATATGGTTATTGCTACTCTTCCCATGTGGACACCAATATCAACAAGGGGTTTTCACCAAAATACTTATTATGATACCTGGTTTGTCCTAAATGAAAATGGTACCAATCTTACATCCAATATGGATGCCACAATGGCTGTTTTGAAAATCTTATGTTGCTACTCCCCCTGAGTAGATGGTCATATTGACATAGGGTTTCACCAATTTTAACCAAAAGATTTCTAATGATGTATACTTGGTCCTTGATGAAAATGGTGCCAATCTGTCATCCAGTATATCCACCACATTGGCTAATTTGAAAATCTTTTTATTGCTGAAGAATATCTAATTTGAAAATCTTTTTATTGCTGAAGAATATCATAGATGGTTTCAAAACTCAGCAGCTGAAAGGAAGAAATGGTCTTATCTTAAATTTCCGGAAATTCTTTTCAGCCAGTAGAGCATCAGTCGCTTCTATGGATTCTTGTTTAAAGCAGAAATGCATGATGTGGCATGAAAGTAATTGATATTAATGAAATGTTGATTGAGTAAAGAAATCAAGTTAAAATATTGTGGTTGAACTTGAAGATGGGGCATATTAATTATCAGGGTAACAGGATGAATTGTCACGAGGAGAGTGTTTTAGTGAGGGACCACTGTTCTTTAAGTTTCCTTATGAATTTCAAGAAAAGTTTGTTCTTTTTAACAAATATTGATCTGTTGTAATTATGTTGGTGTAAAGTCGGAGCAGATTTTGTAAATATGAATCCCTAACAGTTTAGTGAGAGAGATGACTGGAAACAAAATGGTACACAGACATGAATTTTGCATTTAGAATGATCAGACAGCACTCTCCTATATATGTAGTAGTACAAAGTCCTTTTGTCCATATTTTGGACAAGATTGCTCATTTTATTTTTGCTGGTTCATAGAGTTCAGAAAGTACTTTACTGTAAATCCTGTAAAAATTGAAACAAATACAAAAAATGTTGTCATTGTTAAAATATTTAAAAAATATCTGTTCTGAATAATTTTAGTGTTCAATTTTGTTTTATTTACCAGTAATGAAATTATCACATCATAATCACTGAGATGCTAAAAAAAAATATGTGAATCTTTATATGTCCCACCCCTTAAATAAATAAATAGATAATAAATAAAAAGCTGAGGTGAAGGTCTATAGAGACAGAGTAAATCCACTTGTAGAGAATATGAAAAGTGAAATTTTTACATTGCTTGCATTTTGTAATGAAATCTAAGTCATGCAGAACCAAGAAAACCAGAAATTTATCATGCAATGCAAATTAAAGGTTGCATATATTGAATCAGTCAGATATTTGAAATAAGATACACAATTCATTTGATAATAATATCATTGTTGGCAGACGCGATTTGCAGATGGTCATTTTAGAATTCAGACATCATACTGGAACATTGAACAGGTATCAATATTCAACATTACTTTCAAATAATACATGGAAAGTCATAAAAACATTTGGTGTTTCACCAAATGTAACATAAAAGTATCTTCTTCATTTATATTAGAAATCATTCTCGATATGCATGTATGTATGTATGTATGTATGTATGTATGTATGTATGTATG
Organism: Margaritifera margaritifera; assembly: GCA_029931535.1. Taxonomy (NCBI): domain Eukaryota; kingdom Metazoa; phylum Mollusca; class Bivalvia; order Unionida; family Margaritiferidae; genus Margaritifera; species Margaritifera margaritifera. Next base: position 6,879,323 of record JAQPZY010001684.1, read on the forward strand.
TATGTATATACATACATACACAATGAGGGAGAGTGAGAGAGAGAGAGTGAAAGATCTAACTAATTAATAACAGTGTTGTTGAAGTCACAGCATATGGCAATGTCGTGACATGCCCAAACTTGTGTGTTTATTCCAATTAATCATAAACAAAGAAAGCAAGTGAACTGAGTGCAGTTATCAAAACATTCATGCCTTCTTAAGTCCTCAGCAGCAAAAGCTGGTGCTTCAAATTGCTTTAGGTTGGACACTATAAAGTCTGATTGAGCATGCCAGTTACCCACTTCTGACAAAACCAATTTCACAGGAAATATCCATGAAACAAAACCAACTCCACAGGAAATATCCATGAAACAAAACCAACTCCATAGGAAATATCCATGAAACAAAACTAACTCCAAAGGAAATATCCATGAAATAGACAATTCATCTTGGCAGATAATGTCCATAAAATAGACTAGATCCTTCGATGCCTGGCATGTTTTTAAAAATCATTAATATGTCAACAATCTATATCTTCATATATTTGCATGTTCATGAAGATCGGTGATGGTGTGTATGAAATGTTTATATGCAAATGTCAATTACATATTATTTTTGTTTTTAAGAATATCTCTATAACATTGTTAGGTGAATCAGTCCAGCAGATCAATTAAGAATGTCTGTATTTCAAGGAAGATGCATATTAAGTATCCTTTCTATAGTAGGTAGGTTTTATGTGTACAGGGTTTATTGGGACCCCATAAATTGGAGAAACTCATGGTATCGAGCCTGATCCTAATGGTGTGAAGTTGGGTGACAAATATGCTGTTACTCTATCTGTCATCACAGTTGGCCATATACCTAAAGAATTTTTTTTTAAAAATACTTTATTTTGCATGGAGGAAGAACAAAGTGCAGACTACACTGAGGCCTTGGAGTTCACTGCCTCTTAATCTTTAAAATCTTTGATAGAGCCCTTATACAGTGTAGAGCCCTTATACAGTGTAGAGCCCTTATACAGTGACTAAGCTCAGACTTACAAGGTATAAATTCACACTGATGATGTGTAATTATGGTTTATTCTTTTCATGATCTCTGTCTGTCTGTCTGTCTCACACATACACACACTGATACTCAAATATTGCAAATATCTTTAAGATAAATCAGTTAAGAGTGTATTTACATGCTGTCTCTCTCTCTCTCTTTCTTTCCAAAATTTGTAATTAGGCTCACATAAGCTGAATTATAGTAATGTGTATAACTGCTGGCAACATATTTCTTTTATCAGTCTGGAATTCCAAATTTGTGGATCAGCTTAGTTCAAACTTACAATTACCAAATAAAACACTTCTAAGAGTTGCTTCCCTTATCCAAACACTATTTTGATGCTATTAAAGATTTATACTCTAAACAATATTTAAAATGACAATTAGGCACTCATTTCACTGGACAAAATGTGACAATTAGGCTCTCATTTCACTAGACAAAATGTGACAATTTAGGCACTCATTTCACTGGACAAAATGTGACAATTAGGCTCTCATTTCACTAGACAAAATGTGACAATTAGGCTCTCATTTCACTAGACAAAATGTGACAATTAGGCTCTCATTTCACTAGACAAAATGTGACAATTAGGCACTCATTTCACTGGACAAAATCTGACAATTAGGCACTCATTTCACTGGACAAAATGTGACAATTAGGCACTCATTTCACTGGACAAAATGTGACAATTAGGCACTCTTTTCATTGGACAAAATGTGACAATTAGGCACTGATTTCACTGGACAAAATGTGCCATGAGGATGCTTGCTATACTTTATGGTCAGATCCAGTTGAATTAAATGTCCATCATGCATGAATTTGGTATGATGTGAAATGGCAGTTCTTTCAATTATACTGTACCTAAATGTGGTATGTCTGTACTCAGTATACAGGGCTTGGTGTAGTCTTTCAATAATACTCTACCTAAATGTGGTATATCTGTACTCTCTAAACAGGGCTTGGTGAATTCATTCATTAATACTCTACCTAAATGTGGTATGTCTGTACTCTGTATACAGGGCTTGGTGAAGTCTTTCAGTAATACTGTACCTCAATGTGGTAATGTCTGTAGTCTCTATACAGGGTTTGGTGAAGTCTTTCAGTACTACTCTACCTAAATGTGGCATGTCCTTTGTATGCAGGGCTTGGTGAAGTCTTTCAGTAATACTCCACCTAAATTTGGTATGTCTATACTCTGTATACAGGGCTTGGTGTAGTTTTTCATTGATTCTCTACCTAAATTTGGTATGTCTATGCTTTGTATACAGGGCTTGGTGTAGTTTTTCATTGATTCTCTACCTAAATTTGGATTGTCTATGCTTTGTAAACAGGGCTTGGTGAATTCATTCATTAACACTCTACCTAAATGTGGTATGTCTATATTGTGTACAGAGGGGTTGGTGAATTCTTTCATTAATACTCTACCTAAATTTGGTATGTCTATACTTTGTATAAAGGTCTTGATGAATTCATTCATTAATACTATGTATACAGGGCTTGGTGAAGTCTTTCATTACAATTCTGCCTAAATGTGGTATGTCTATACTGTGTATGCAGGGCTTGTTGAATTCTTTCAGTACTACTCTACTTCAATGTGGCATGTCTATACTCTGTATACAGGGTGTGGTGAATTCATTCATGAATACTTTAATTGTTGTATGTCTATACCCTGTATACAGGGTGTGGTGAATTCATTCATTCATACTCTAATTGTGGTATGTCTATATTCTGTATACAGGGTGTGGTGAATTCATTCATTAATACTTTAATTCTGGTATGTCAATACTCTGTATACAGGGTGTGGTGAATTCATTCATTAATACTTTACTTCTGGTATGTCAATACTCTGTATACAGGGTGTGGTGAATTCATTCATTAATACTTTAATTCTGGTATGTCAATACTCTGTATACAGGGTGTGGTGAATTCATTCATTAATACTCTACCTAAATGTAGTATGTCTATACTCTGTTTACAGGGCATGGTGAAGTCTTTCAGTAATTCTTTACCTAAATATGGTATGCTATACTCAGTATACAGGGCTTGAAAAATTCGCTTGTCCTGATGAGTGATTGGTGAATGAGGACTTGCCGATTTTTCCTGTCAAAATAGATAACACAAAATATTGTCATAGAAAATGTCATGCTCTGGAGCAATTTGACATTTTTTTGAGGTCTTGTATAAGTGTTTCATAGCATACTTAACATGTGAGATATTCATCGATGTGAGAAGGAAAGCTTTGCAGGAGAAGATCTCTCATCCAGGATCTTGGTAAGATTTATTTAGCAAATGTAAATATGATATATATTTGTGTTTAAGTAGAGTCCAACTGCAAACAATATGGACCCTGATCTGCCACATCATAATGCACCAGCAAATCAGAGTCTATCTTGTTTGTTTCACTGATTACTCCTAACAAACTGAATAGACCCAGATCTGTCAGCACATCATGCAATGTCAGATCTGGGTCTGTGCAGTTTGCAGTTTGATTTGACTTATAAGTGAGTATAGACAGAACTTTTTTGATAATTTTATTTTTTTAAATATTTTGTTGATGACAAGGATTAAAAACCCTAGTTCTAGTCAGTGCATTGACATTTTTTGTACAGTTCTTATGTAATTTTTAACTTATTGTGCATTTGATTGTTTTTGTTTCACAGCTACTGGATTCTGACATTTTCATTGCTGGATTTTCCTCCTTGAATGTAATAGTGTGGTCATTGTTTTCAGAAGGAATTCTAATTTCCCTAAGAACCTCTACTTTCTTGCATTTTATGCAATACTCAGAGTCAAAACTGTACAAACTATAAGTCACATCAGGAGTACTAGCCTTGTATATTCAAGACACCTGTCTGTAAAGAACAATGGTGTCCTGTCCCTTGACTGTCCTTTATATACAGGTTTCACTGCATGTGAAAATGATGTTGCCCACATAAAAAAAAACAGACAAAATATCTCCAACTGAATAAAACTGATGGTTGATTGATCTGATGAACCAAGCATCAGTCTTTAAATTTCAAGCAATTCCCAACACTAGTAAATTCTGGAAAACCCATTTTACAGAGAACTTAGATTTGATGAATTCTTGGATAAAGTAAAATGCTAATTAAGTCTAAATGATTAAATCTTCTATTTTTATACATTCATTGCATTGTGGAGCATTTTATATAACCATGGTTATGTCCATCTGTCTTTTGGTTTTCATGCAGTAACTTGAGTTTTGCTTTTTGTATTTTTGCAAAACTTTGCAAATGATTTCTCCTATAAGATACAATGAATCCAAGTGATTTGGAAGTCAAAAAGTCAAATATGATTGGTGTGAATTGTTTCACATAGTCAACACCTGGTTTGATTGGGCAAAGCCTGATGTAAGTTCTGAAGTTTGTCAACATTCCCCAATATACGAGTCCACCTTATTTACTGAGATTGATTCAGATATTAAGGATTTTGAAGCTTAGCCAAAAGTCCCGGAAGTGAAGCCAAAGGTCAGGGTCATTGTGACCAATTAAATGAAACTGGTTTTTAACCAGTTATTTGTTTTCTGCTGTATATCAGATGTCCCAAAACTACAATATTTGCCAGACATGACCAGCAAATGAACTGAGATGACCAGCTGCCAGCTTGGCATGTTGGAAAGTGGACATAAGATGCCCATAATTATACCATTATTTGGTCATTATATTTTCCCAGTTGTTTAAACACTCCATAGCCACCAAACACAAGACATTAGAGATATGATTGCTTATCTCTGGATTTATTTTAAAGCTATAATTAAATGATTACCCCTGGGTCTGTACTACAGACATTGCACAAATTCCCTCACACCATATAATTTTTAACTGTATTGGATGGCAGTCTTTCTGCATATTATATCAGACCCATACAACAAAATATGTGTAGCCAAGGCCATGATTAAAAAGAAAAAAAAGATACTGTTAACAACAAAAACGTTACCATCAGACTTGACCAGAAATGGCTGTCAACTGAGTTGGATTGGTTTGGTTTTGTGGGGTTTAACACCATTTTTCAGCACATGATAGGCTATATATGGCGGCCAGTATATTTGGTGGAGGAAGAATCATCGACCCATGGGAAGCTACTGGCGAGCTTTCTCACATACCTACATTGGACGAGCTGGGACTCGAACTCACATGGACAGAGGTGAGATGTGTGAGTGATCTGTAAAGGCAAGCACCTTAGACCACTCTGCCACCTGGGGCCCCATTCAGTTTGATATATTTTCACGGTAGCATATCGGTTTGTTGTCGATTAATAATTAATTTTTAAAAACAAAGTGGCATCAAATACTGTTAAGTAAAATTGTTTAGTTTTCTGAAGACCAAAAATGTTTATAAATAAATATTTTAAGAGAGAATAATTGAAGCATGGAAGTATAATACTAAAACCGAAACTACAGCAAATCCAGAATGGATAATGACACATTAAATTTTTTTTTGTTAATAACAACTTTTTATGCTTCTTATTAATGATTTTATATTAAATTTCACAAAAATCTGGCCATTATGTTAATATTTGGACAAATATGTCTAGCAACAGCATTAGAATTTTAGGGACCCCTGATACTTACACTGAATTTTGCAGTTTGCTTGCCCTCTAGGATACAAGGGAGCCTATTGATTTGGGATTCAAAGGTCACAAATCAAAGTCTCAATGATCAATCAAATGAAAATGGTTTCTGTGCAATAACTTCACCTAAACTTATCAAATTTTGCAAATTGGTTGTCCTATAGGATTCAAAGTAGCCTATTGATTTGGGGTTAAAGATTAAAGTCACAGTGACCAACCAAAAGACATTGGTTTCCACACAGTAACTTGAGTTCTGCTTCAACTGTCCTTGTCAACTTTGCATGAGGGTTGCCCTATAGCAGTGGTTCTCAAACTTTTTTTGTTTGCTGACCACTTGACTATTAAAGACAATATTTCATATAGGATATGAATGGAGCTCATGGACCACCATTGGTCTGCGGACCACATTTTGAGAACCTCTGCCCTGTAGGAATACAAAGAATCATAATTTTCAACTTGTCATGTGTGACTGGATGAATTTTTGTAATCCTGAACTTTAAAAATGAATTAAATAATAAACTGCTGTACTCATGGTCTGGTGAGAATATCCAATAATTGCTGTTAATTGTGAATGTTGAATAGAGGTGATTGATCGAGTTATATATTTGTTTTAAAGAGATATGTTGAAAGATCATTTGGTCACTTGATGGAGGTCAGTTTTATTAAATGGAATATTTTCTTGACAGAAATGATGGAACTTGCTCAAATATAGTTTGCTTTTCATTTTTGAAAATATTTGTGTCATTGTCATTCACATTGTTGTTTTCATTTGTTTACAAATGTAAATACTGTATGGTGGGTTATTTTCACTGATATATAATAGAGCAGTTTTGTCCAAAAAGATTGGGTTTAAACTTTGGGAATTTATATCTTTGTGATTGTAGGTTTTTATTTCAGCTGTGACAACCAGTAGTATTTTCTACCCCATACAATAATTGCCTGTCTTTTAGTGCATGCTGCATTACTCGTGACTACACAAAACTTCAGTGATCATGATAGGTCAAAATACATGTGGCTTATTTACCATTCAGCAAGAGAAAAATAAAGAGGAATAGAGGAATAAATCATGTGATCAGATTATGTAATTTAATTGACACATCAGTCTGTTCTATTAGAAAAGCTGAGTGGTTGAAGGCAATCACCTTTACATGTCACTTGCACATCTCACCTCTGTCTGTGTGACTTTGAATCTCGGCTTGACCATCGTGGGTTTGTGAGAAAGCTTGCCAGTAGCATGGTTTGGTGGTTCTTCACGGGTTATTCCTCCACCAAATATACTGGCCACCATGTATAGCCTATCATGTGCTGAAAAATGGCATTAAACCCCACAAACAAACAAAACAAATCTATCAGAAAAAGGATACAGTATACTTACTTAAAAGTCAAGTGCAACTGCAAAATTCACAGACCCAGATCTACATTATGCAATGGCAGATCAGGGTCTGTGTTGTTCACAGTTGGACTTGACTTATACCCAAGTATATATGGTAGTGCAATGGTATCAGGTTAATCTTCGATGTTGGTTGGGATTAAAAACAAGAATACTCACTCTCCTCCATTGTGAGACTGATTGTCTACTGTAATTGCCAGTCAAAACATGGTGTGAACAGTCTATAACATTGTCCACGGCAGTACGGTAAGTAGGTTACTGAGGTCCTTAACATTCTTTATTCATGGTGTCAATGACAGGGATTCATTTTTATCTATTGTACATTTTATGTACCAGTAGCAAAGACTAGGTGCCCCCAGAAAGGCGAATCATTTGCTGATAGTGGATATAACCAAACTATTCTTTTAAAATAAAACATTACTTTTCCATCGCAGTTTTTGTTTAAGTTTCACAAAATGATTTTGTCCAAGTTTATTGTAGCATAAGATAAATTTCAGTGGAATTTATTTTTGCAATCTCAATCTGAGACAGCTAAGTTGTTACAATTTCTCCACCACTATTATAACCCACTGTATGGTAACTAGACAAGTGTCAACTTAAACAATGTATTTAACACATTTTTCTAGATAATTAAAGGCTCAGAAGATAACCCTGCCCAGTATATGAACTTCATGAATGCTGTTTTCACTGCCCAGAAACAGGTATATCATCAGAATTTTAATTTCACAATTACATTATAAGAATTAATAGGTAGTTCATTACCATTGTAAAAATTCCTATATTTTTTGTTAAATGTCCTTTGGCAGAAGATTAAAACAGCAATTACTTTGGTATCTGTGTATATGTCCACCAATGCATATGGCCATCCATACATTTGTCCACACCCTAGGTTAACCTCAATGTTAAAGTTTTTTCACTTTCCTTTTATGTAAGTCTTTTCATGCTAAATAAAAGGCAGGCTTGACAGTAAGGGGGTCCCTTGTCTTAAGGTTTCTTCTCTCTCATTCTGCTATATATCCCTGAGCCATTTTGATTTGAAGTTTATCATTTAATTTCTTTGTTATTATTTTTCTTAGCATCTCTCTCAATTTTATGTCATGCATACCTTGGTGGAAATTTGACTTGGTGATCACTTTGGCATCAGTGTGCATGTCCTCCTGTACATAGGTATGTTCATCTGTTCTTCCATCCAGTTGATGTAGCAATCACTTTGGCATCATTGTGCATGCTCTCCTGTACATCTGTATGTTCATTTGTTCTTCCATCCAGTTGATGTAGCAATTACTTTGGCATCAGTGTGCATGTCCTCCTGTACATCGGTATGTTCATCTGTTCTTCCATCCAGTTGATGTAGCAATTACTTTGGCATCAGTGTGCATGTCCTCCTGTACATCGGTATGTTCATCTGTTCTTCCATCCAGTTGATGTAGCAATTACTTTGGCATCAGTGTGCATGTCCTCCTGTACATCGGTATGTTCATCTGTTCTTCCATCCAGTTGATGTAGCAATTACTTTGGCATCAGTGTGCATGTCCTCCTGTACATAGGTATGTTCATCTGTTCTTCCATCCAGTTGATGTAGCAATTACTTTGGCATCATTGTGCATGCTCTCCTGTACATCGGTATGTTCATCTGTTCTTCCATCCAGTTGACATAGCAATCACTTTGGCATCAGTGTGCATGTCCTCCTGTACATAGGTATGTTCATCTGTTCTTCCATCCAGTTGACGTAGCAATTACTTTGGCATCAGTGTGCATGTCCTCCTGTACATAGGTATGTTCATCTGTTCTTCCATCCAGTTGATGTAGCAATCACTTTGGCATCATTGTGCATGCTCTCCTGTACATCGGTATGTTCATCTGTTCTTCCATCCAGTTGATGTAGCAATTACTTTGGCATCAGTGTGCATGTCCTCCTGTACATAGGTATGTTCATCTGTTCTTCCATCCAGTTGATGTAGCAATCACTTTGGCATCATTGTGCATGCTCTCCTGTACATCTGTATGTTCATCTGTTCTTCCATCCAGTTGATGTAGCAATTACTTTGGCATCAGTGTGCATGTCCTCCTGTACATAGGTATGTTCATCTGCACTTCCATCCAATTATGTTCATCAGCAACGTAGATTAACCTCAGTTTTAAAGATTTTTACTTTCTTTTTTATTTCATTACAGTTTTAGCCCACCTTCTTCAGATTCAGAATATAGCCTTAGTAGGTTCTTATCTTTATCTTTTGTTGAGGATTTTTTTCCTTTTTTTTAACAGTGATAGCACATAAAGGTTGAGATTAACTTTAATGTCACCTTTTTTTTCTTTGCTTTTACTTAAGTAATGTGGTCATTTCTCAAGTACAGTTGGTCACAGAGTCATGTTACTTGGTATGTAGATATATCACCAGTTTACCAAAGTAGGTCAGTGTGACCTGCATTTAATATTTCATTGACTTTGGTTTCATTTTTTGTTTACTTCAGTTTCTTATGTACTATTTTTAGGGAGTCATGTAGCTTAGTTTGTGGATACATCTTCTTAGGTATAATAGCAAATTACCAAAAGTAGGTCAGTTTGACCTAGATTTCATGCTTTAGGTCTTGTAATTTTGGTTAGTTTCTAGGGTACTATTTCCCCCAGAGTTGTGGAAACTGATATGTTGATGCATCTTGGTAGGTACAACAGCTTTCCACCAAGAGTAGTTAATTATGGACTATATTTAATATTTCTTTGATTTCTGTTAGTTTCAATTTTACTAATGGTCACAGTGTTGTACAACTAAGTCCAAACATGTACTTTGGTGAGTTCAACATCTTGACTGAAGCTCAGCATAGCAATCACTTTGGCATCTATGTACATGTCTATATGTCCATCTACACCATAGATTAAACTTGGATTAGGAATATAGCTCTAGGGTGGGTTGACATGCAAGCCAAGGCAGCTTCTTCAACTTGGAAGTACCAAATACAGAGATGCCAACCATTCCAATTTTTGTAGAATTGTCCCTTTTTTTATATGTTAGATTACACCATTATGATCACTTTTATCAGATACCGATTTTCTGGTCAGATCAAATTTCACATAGGTGAACCACAGCTTGAATATCTAAGATCAATGGAAGGCTTGTAATGTTTAATTGTAATTCTTTTCTGAAAACCTACCCAGGCGCTTGTATCACAAACAAATTAAATATGGACTGGTCAGAATCACGTTGGCCTGATGCCCTCATTCAGAGAAAGTTCATGCAAGATGTAAAAACTAACAGCTATAGATGATTACACCTCAGTAAAAACACAACATGTGTCACAGAAATTTCAAACAGGATATGCAAGGCATTAGGATTTGATGAATACCATAGTCTTTTCTTAAAAGATTTAAGCATGTCACATAGTGGGAAAGATTAATGTAGAGAGCACATTTCAACCAAAAAACACTTTGAATCAGTTCGATTCAATGCTTAAAATAATTTTTTTTTATATAAAAATTCAAAGTATGTCTTTTTTTATGTTAAGATTCTGATTTTATAAAGATGACATTTCTTTTTCAAATCATAGGGGGTTATCATCTTGGCAAATCTTAATGCATATTTCTGTTATCTTATTCTCACAAGGAAGGCAGTATTTGGAATTCTACTAAACTAATATATTATATTTAATTAAAGTACCAATCGCCAGAGTTGCCAGAGCCCTATAGTAATCATGACTGACAGGATGTCAGTTTGTCTATCTATCTGTCTACCAACAGTTTGGTTTCCGCAAGATAACTGGCAACTGTTATATTTTTAAAAAATGTTGAGTACAGATTTGGTTCTGCAGCATTACTTTTGCAAGCATTGTTGGATTTCAACCAAATTTGACATGCAGATTTATGTTCATGAGGCCTTGAATGTGTTTGATTTCCAGCATTCAACAACATCTGTTAAAGAATTATGACCCCAGATTGCCTGTCCTCATAAGTTTAGTTTCTGCAGCACAACTTTACTAAGTACTATTGGATTTCAACCAAATTTAGACTGCACATTTATATTGATAACACATTAGAAGAGTTGTATTTCCAGCATTCTGCATCATCATTTAGAGGAGTTATGGCCCCTTCTGTATTATTAAGACTGCTTAATGAATTTTAATGAGTGAGGTCCTTTATGATGCATCCATTGCTAATAGCTTCTTGTGCTAGTTGCACCATATGTACTCACATTTAAGTTGCTTAGTTAATAAGTCAACCCCCTCATTTAAATGTGTAACGGTAGTGATTTTATATGACTCTTTTATAAGTCAGAGTGAATTTTACTATGATATCTGCCAGGAAAATAGGTAGCTGTACTAGTAATATTTATATAGATGCTCCATTTTTAAGTAAATTACTGTATACACTGGCTTATAAGTCGAGGCTTTTTCTAATATTTGACTTGGATTTGGCAATTGAAGCTGTAACACATTTAGTTTTCTTATACATTCTTTACATCAATCACGAACTTTATTAGTATACAAAATAGCCATGTTTGGTTAGATTTTTTAATGTTTGGTTTATAAGTCAACCCCTATCTGCATGATTTAATTTTTGTTGGGAAAAAACCATGACTTATATGTGAGTATATATGGTATATAAAAATCAATTGCATACAGAATAGATCAGGATGTGGCCATCAGATATGGGTCTACACTGCTCGGTGTCAATGATTTTAAGCATTATATGACAACAGATCTGGGTCTACACTGCTCAGTGTCAATGATTTTCAACATTATATGACAGCAGATCTGGATCTACACTGCTCAGTGTCAATGATTTTAAGCATTATATGACAGCAGATCTGTGTCTACACTGCTCAGTGTCAATGATTTTAAGCATTATATGACAGAAGATCTGGGTCTACACTGTTCAGTCTCAATGATTGTAAGCATTATATAACAGCAGATCTGGGTCTACACTGCTCAGTGTCAATGATTTTAAGCATTATATGGCATCAGATCTGCGTCTACACTGCTCAGTCTCAATGATTTTAAGCATTATATGATGGCAGATTTAAGTTTATGCTGTTTGCAGTAGGATGCACATTTTACAGGTTAATGTGATGATGCTTTGTTGGTCTTCCTTAAGCATAAATTGTGTAAAACGTGATTAACTGTCCAGGATCTCCCATCAGTTCTTGCTGTAACCAATACCTGTTGTTTCATAATCATGTCAACTGCTCTCTCAGTAAATTTACTGTGCCATACATAGTTTTAGCACACCTGGACAAAAGCCAGTTAAGCGTATGGTATGACCAAATGTCCTTCTTGTATCACCTGTTGTCCATCCCATCACTTACTTGTTAAAACTCTGGAGGCAAAATTTCTGGACAGATTTTGATCAAATTGTGTATATATATATATATATATATATATATATATATATATATCTATATATAGATATATATATATATATATATATATATATATATATACAGTAGGACCCCGCTATAGCACGCTTCGTTATAGCACGAATTCGGATATAACACGATCGTGACGTGGCTCTCGAAATTTCATCTATTTTTTCGTACATGAAAAAAAAGTTTTTTTTTTCAAGTACGAAAAATAATGTGTACAAAATTAATTATCATTTTGGGGAAGAGATCATGTATAAATTCAGATATAATACGATCATGGCATAGCTACCGAAATTTTATAATAATTTCGCCAATTTCTTGAACTACTGCAAAGTCTTGTGCCAAAATAAACAAGAGTTTGATTTAATAATTTGGTAAGCTGTATTGTATTCTTGAAGAAAAAGTGTCTTATGATTGCATCTTTCTTTATATGAATAAACATGCTGAACATTTCTATTTGTGAATGTTCATTTCAAATGTGTCAGTAGTCAATCACTGCACTTTGATCTTAGTTTATTTTTGAAAGATGTCAGCTCATTTTAAAGCTGATAAGTGTTAATCTTATTATTACTGATACATGAACAATAAAGTCATTAAGTCTTCTTTGTGTTTGTCTTCAATACATTCTGTGTACAATCGTTGCTCAAACAATAGCAGACATATGTTTGCTCATTCAACTGCATACAGAGCCAAGCACCAAACAATGCGGTGGTTGATAAAAGATTTGCACCTCAATTTATAAATCAATTAATTTAAGTCATTGACAATCATCAAAGTAATCTCAAAGCTAAAGGTTGTTAAAACCATGCGGCAATGATTTATAAAACATCAAAAAAACGAAAGCCGCCAACGCGCACACGTGGCTTGTCGGTGTTGTTAGACAATCCCCACGCAATCAGTTGACCAGTGAATAATATTGTACATTCCCTATAAAAATGACCCCATTGTTGATTAACAATTATTCTTGCTGTAGTCGTTCAAACAAATAGGTGTCAGAGTTTTAATTAGTAGTTATTTACAATGAATAACAGTACACGGAAACGTAAAGCTTTTACTGTTAAAAAGAAGCTTGAAGCCATGGACAGGATTAAGTCCGGTGTTTCCACAAGTCAGATTTAATTCCCAAGTGATATTTCCCAAGTGATCTGCCAGTGCACGTGGTCCGATAAGCCTTTGGCTTATAAAAGCACTCACTTTGTTTTCAAGTTGTTTTCCCACGTGACAACCCTTTGATCAAGCTGTGAGTTTTACTTGTTCAGTGCCAAGTAACAGAGGGTGGTTATTTGAACTCCCTGTGATCTTGCCGCACAATTGACACGTGTCCAGTTGCATCCTTTAATTGATTTCTGACTTCATGATCAAAGTGTTACTTGCAGAGCCCAAGCTCAGTCTCTGCGTAAGCACTCGCATACGACAGTTAAGCTAACGCATTCGGAGTCGGACGTGATTTACGATGACTAGACGACGACAATTTACATTGACTAGACGACGATGTAGGATTTCAGAACTTTATCAGACAATGATATTATACTTGTGTGTGCATATTTTCGATGGAATTATTATGGACTCACTCCTACGCATGCGATGAGATCGGTTGGTGAGTGCACGTGTTGATCCTTTAACTATTCATGCTATGCATTAGACATGTATATATAAATGTACCAATGCATGGTTCTCTGAATAAAGTTAAATATTATATGTGCAATCTCTGTTTTCATAGCATGTGTATTTCTCATTTAATATGCATTGATTTAAGATGGTAACGGTGCCAATGTAGCACGTTGTTTTCAGACCACAATTTACCCCCCCCCCCCCTCATTTTTGTCAGCTAAATGACTTGGTTTTGTCTTGTTCGGTTATAGTACGGTTTGGGTATAGCACGATCTCGTTTTGTGGACCCCGACCATCGTGCTATAACGGGGTCCTACTGTATGTATATATATATATATTGATATATATATATATATATATATATATATATATATATATATATATATATATATATATATATATATATATATACTGATGATGTATTCTGACATCGTGTTGGCTGAGATTATTACCTCTCTAAAGGTTGTATTTCCAATCAGATCTTGATTAACATTAATATATAAGCTTATATAATTTAGATCTCAGATGAGTTTGATTATGAGTGACATCTGCAGTCTTTTGTCATCTGATTGGCAGAACTTTTTTATCACTATAGTGTATTTGATCAGACTTGAAATGTAAGATTATATCATCAAGATCTTACATGAGATTGTGAGCAACATCTGCACATATTAATGAGTCTTTACATGATCCAGGTGAGCAATATCAGGTCTATCTGGGACTTGGGCCTCTTGTTGCTTATGATTCCTTGGTCAGATTTATTAGTAATATGTTTGTGGTATGGGATTTTTTGTCCCTTGTTTTGATTATAACTTGATATAGGGATAGCTACAAACATTCAGCATCTTCTGTTTGTTTGCATTTAATATCTCATTGTCTTAATTTTTTAAAACTGTTTAATGTCAATCCTTTTTTTAAAAAAAAATGGAAAAAGGTTAGTTTTCATGATTTATTATTAAGGATGAAAAAAAGGAAAAATAAATTTTCATTGAATGCAGTGGTGTTAAATGGTGTAAAGGCATGAAAGATTTCTTTGGGTACTTACACTATGGATTCGATTTAATTTTGTGGGTTGAAATTTTTATGGTTTTGCAAAACAATGATAGTTTCATCAGGTTTTACAACTCTAGGTCTTAAAATAATCTAACAGAAAGAAAGTGAAACCAACAATGTAAGCAAAATCAACAAGCAATTTATTTCTAGACAATTAAAGTGAAATTTCAAAAAGACACTTAGAGTAATGTGAATTAAAGTCCAAATAATCCAATAATCCTAAGTGTCCTAATCACAAGTCCTAAATATAGAGTGTTCAAAATAAATTCCAGTAGCCTTGAATGTTCTGATGTGTCAGTAGTCTTGAATGTCCTGATATGCCTAAAAAATGTAATCGAGAATATTTTTGAATGAATTCACACAAATCCCAAAGTCGAGTAATAATCCAATATGAGAATGAGCACTTTTAGTAATTCAATGAATATTTCAAATAAATAATTCCTCTCGAAATTTGCTCTGATTTTCACAACTGTAACACCTGATTACTAAAATATATTCCTTAATAGACTGATCTTAATAATATGAAAATTAGAGTAGGAATGAAATCTTTTTTACCAAACCTGTATAAATATCAGGATAAGTCACCTGACAGAATATTTTAGAATATGAGTAACTCTAATGGAAATTTCCTGTGTGTACCTGACTTTTCTCACATCAAGATATGGATAATACCAATCAAATTGTTAAATGCTATGTAAACAAGACTGACCTTGAACTCAAATGCAGTAAATATGTTGTTTACAAAATGACTAAAGTACAACTTACCTCATGGACACATATTAATAATTCAATGTGCAAAACACAGGAGATTATTTTACTTAGTATCTCTGTTGATGAAAATTCAGTTAATGACAGTTATATGTAGCAACCACAAAAACCCCATGAAAATTGGTACCCACCAAAATAAAATTTAATCTTCAGTATATTGGAAATATGGTGGGTTGGTTATCAAGACAAGTTCTGGAGACAAATGATTTGTATTATATATTTATACCAATTTATTGTATTGTTTTCAGAATGTCACTATTGATGCCTGTATATTGGACAATGATTCCGGACTCCTTCAGCAAGTAAGTAGTATATTTGTGTATGCAATGTTACCTAAGTTGTCTTCTCTACATCTGGTTGAAGTAGATTTGTGGGGACTAAGATCTAGCTGAGGATAAAGCAATGCTCGGTACTGACCATTAACCTCTTGATTTGAATACTGCACATTAGTGTTTAGGTCCATGATTTTTACAAAACCTTATGAGATTCCCAGGTTGTTCAGATGTAGAAGTTTCTGATACAGGAGAATTGTTCAAGCACATATATGGGACAGAACCAGAACATCAAACCAGTAGATTTAAAAATTTTGATCAGTAGATAGGCTTCTAAACTTGGTCCAGTAGATTAAGGGGATTCAAAACAAAGAAGTTCATTTTTTGCCATAATATGTATTCTCTTCATATTATAATAAAACAGCAAGTTTTGAACATAAATCAGATTCTGATGGAAAATGTTACAATAATAATTAATATGAGTAGCTGTCAATTAAATTGAAAAGGAAGAGTTGTGTTTCTCATAGTTCACTGCAAAGATTTTTAAAAAATTCCCAAACATTTTTAGTTTCATTCACAAGATCACTGACTGGTGACCACTGATGATATTCATTGTGATTATTAAGTTTCGCTTAATAGGCTCTCTATAGTTTTCTGGTCCAGATTTCCCCTTGAATCACTTTGTATTTTAGGAAGAATGGAGAATGTCCTCTCTATATCAGCATTAGAATGTAACAATGACAAAACAAGCACACTCAGCCTGCAAAGGAGTTAAAACTGCAGTTTTGTTGTGGCTGAATTTTTAAGACTGATGACAGCTCTCCAGTACTCCTCCAAGCTAAGTTCATCCCAAGGAGGAAGTTCCTATTGTTGGACTTAAGATGTATTCCTGAGTCTCTTATTTCTTAGCTTGCGGTTGTTTGCACGGAAAAGTCATCATGAACCACCTCTGATCCCTTTATTTCTTATAACACCTCAAAAAGCATCCTGCAGATCTGGGTCTATGCAGTTTATTAGGAGTAATGAGTAGAACAAACAACATAGACCCTGATCTGGCAGAGCATTATGTGATGACAGATCATGGTCTATATTGTTTACAGTTGCACTCAACTTATAAGCGAGTATATACGGTAGTCCAATATCTGCTCAATCTGACACTTGCAGTTTACAAGCATACTGTATATACTCTGGTCCAAATACAAACAACATAGATCCTGGTCTGCTGGCTGATTATGCACTGTCAGATCAGGATCTGTGTTGTTTGTTCTACTGATTACCCTAACAAACTTCACAGACCCAGATCTGCCAGCACATTATGAACCATTACACAATATTTATTGACTCGGTTACAGTGATGGTCATTGAAGTGTTTTGCACCAATTTTGTGCAGATTTTGTCCATCTCCAATTTTAAAAAATCAAGATGATTAATAAAACTATTATCAGTCACTACTTTTTATATACTGTTGTTGTTCATGTTCACAGTAAACTTCCAGTGCAGAAACAAATCACCAGTTTATAACTTTTTATGTTGTTGATTTTGTTTCAATACATTTGTTTCGGACACTAAGTCATTTTGTTATTTTAAAATCGTAAGTTATAGGCCTAAATGTTATGTCCCATCATAAAATCTTATTTTCTTAAAAGTAAAAGCATCTGTATTTACTGACCACTGAATCACATATGGGAGTTATGAAGGTGAATCCACACAACATTTAAACCTTAAATTCTTAAGTGGACATAAGTGATGCCTGATTGGAAATTTAATGTCCTGTCAGTATTAAAGTAGAAGATATATATATATACTTTTACTGAGGGTAGTGGAGTTGTAATCATGTACTTCTCATTGAATAAATATAGTAAAACCTATCTTGAGAGACCACCCCCTCTGCCAACAAAGAAATCTCTCAAGACAGGTGGTCTTTCATAACAGGTCTATGCAGGAGGGCCGGCTTTTAAGGTAAAAATTCAGCTGGGTTTAAAGAGAAAAATACCCACAATGACTGAACCAGAATGTTATTCTTTATTCATAGTTTTGTTAAAGTATTTACTTGCTTTCATCTCAAAATAGTTTCCTGTAGCAATGTTTGATCTCAAAGTTTTATGTAAGTCCTCACAATCTCAATCCAGACAGTTATGTGAATCAACTGAATACAACTAATGTGATTTATAAGTTGCTTCAGTTTCAAATGTTTAATTACATACATTTCTTCATTTTATTTTGCCTTCCAAGATCAGCTAAACTGAGCTGAAATCAGTAAATTTAACTGTCACTGGTATCCATGATCTTTTCTTTTCTCAGACAGTATTTAATATATTTCTGCTATATGAAATTAAATTATTTTTGAAATTTAATATGCAATTTTGATTTTGTATAAAATAAAATATTTTTGACAATGCTGACTAAATAAATGAATTTTATTTCAGGCATGTGACATCACTGGAGGCATTTATCTAAAAATTCCACAAGCCTCTGGACTGTTGCAGTACCTTCTGGTGAGTTGCCTCCCTTTAATCATGCAGGTGCAGCCTATCTGTATATGTGGTGTAATTTCACAATGTTTATCGTTGACTATTATGTTTCTTGCTCCTATTAAAATTATTGTTGACAATACTTTAGTATTACTTTCTCTATCAGCTAAATCCTAGTTAAGCTTTGTGATATCAACACATCATGCCAGATCCCATATGCTCAAAACAGTTTGAGTGCAAAAATTCAAGCGCATGTCCAAAAATACAGATGGATATGTTGTTTGGTATGTATCTGGGTTATTTATATATAATTAAATTTGTCTTTCTTTATTACAATTTACAATTTACAGCAATCTGATGGTCATGCTTTTCTGAATTTTTTGTTTATACCTGTATGACCCCCCCCCCCCTTCTAAAAAAATACTATAATTTAACCCTGTCGACTGGCACTACTTTTTCTGACATTTGCATAGAATTATGTGTAAAATATTTGCAAGCTACTCAGACATAGTGTGTCAGTTGTGGGATCGAGATTCCAAATGTTCTTCCGATTTACATTCTGACATGTACAATTTAACATTGTTACATCTATTAAGGCCAAGATGAGTCGATCATATAGGCAGAACTGAAAAGCTGATTTCACCTTGCTATTAGAGAAGCTTTGAATTTAGGCCTAGAGTCATATTTCCATGTTTTGAAAAAACTGGAGCCTAAACAAAGATTGAAAGAAGTTAAGGTTTGATAATTTGGACTTGGCCATACTCACACATGAAAACAGTGGAAGCTGTCCTTGAAAGTTAATGGGAAAAATCAGTTGAAACTAAAGCTAATATTGGGATCTCTCTCTCTCTCTCTCTCTCTCTCTCTCTTACACACACACACACACATTAGGTTACATACAAACTCACATTTCTATGAATCCATGCAATCTAAGATGCACAGGTCTCAGTTGTATGTGGCCTCTTCATTCGTCTTTTAGTAGAGGAGATACTTGCATGATATTTTTTTAAACGCAAACAAAAACTGCTTCGTCTTTTTGTTTAAGAAAAGATTCTTCATTGATAGTAATCACAAGTACCCCCCACCAGTTTAGCTTCAAGAAGAGATTTACTGAGTTTTCATCAACTTGAATATATTTCATTTTGAGAGTTTTTTATCAGTTTGTGTGTTGATGAGGTCCATAAACAATGGCAACTCTCCCTCTCTCTCTCTAAAACAAAATTATCCTGTTAAATAGACATATTTTTCTTTTACAGTAAACTATAGACTATATTGCAAAAACTAAGGAATAAAATCTTTTTTTCTTTAATAGCAAATGTTGTACACTAGCTAGATCAAGTAGGCACTACTCCCAAATTTCGATATCAGGAAACAAGGGTAAAAGTAATTAAACAAATTGAAATTAATGTTGCAGTTTAATCATATGCATATTTCTCCACCATGGATTTCATTTTGGATACTTTGACTGTATAGTTTTATGGTCCAAGGCTGCTCATATAATGATCTAATGACCAAGGGTCAGTTTTTGCCATGTTGTCAGGGAACAGGTTGCCATCTTATGATTTGCTGTATGCAAATTACGGATATTTTAATTGCTAGTTTGCATGTATTCATGCATGGTCTAATGGTCTATTGTTCAGACCTTTTTAAAAGAATTTTCCTTATTTTCTCTTTATTTGATTTGAAATTGAATTATAACGATTGACCAGTTTATATATTTTATGTTCACTGAAGTACGAACCCCCCAAAACGCTGTGCACACTTAAGTACAATGCACTTCATAGATCGTTATATATATATATATAAGTCCATGCCTGATGATCTGGTATAATTTGAAAACTCACTCACAAAATAATTGGTATGTCACAGTTGTTAAATTGCCCTATATCCTGAGTGAGTCGGGTAGAATATAGGGGAAATGTAAATACTCTGTTGGAAATATTTCATGAAAAAAAAAAATTAAATTCCTCATTTCTTTCGCACTCGGAGATTATCTTTATTAAATAAGTAAATTTATAGTAACGAATGATTAATCAGTTCTGTCAGGTTATTTCTTGGGTATAATTCACATTGAAACATTTAGCAGTGTACATAGCAACAATGAAAAATGCATTTAGAAATAGTATTTTTGTACTTTAATATTTGCTATTAATAATATGTATTGCTGATATACCTTTTACAGAAATGTGTAACAAAAGTACAATTTATTGAGGGGGGGGGGGCACACTTTAAATTGTTATGAGAAACAAAGAAGCTGTCAGGATTGCTTTCTTTCAAAATGAAGAATGGCTATTTGACATCATAAGAATTGTTTCATGAATGAAATAAACGAAACACTAAAACTGATTATGGACACAGTTTTTTAAAAGTAGTAAGTATTTTGCTTTATGTTGTATTGAGTACTTTATTATTTATTTATTGGCTGCACATAAATCAGTTTCATTTCTATGCAGCTCACACAATGATAAATTGTATTTTTGGACCCAATTCCACGCCCCTCCAGGTTCTGAGTTCTAAATGTCAGAAGTGACAGTCATAGTAAATCAAATAAGAAAATGGTTTCTGTGCAGTAACTTAAATTCAAGACCACATACCTTGATCAAAGGTCCGGATCATTGAGACCTGTTGGACAGTAATCACAGTGACCATGCACTACTAGTTCCTACATACATGAACATAATACACAGGGTGGACATATAATGTGCTGTTCACAGTACTCGTTTTTTTTTCTCTAAGATTTTAGATTCCTAGCCCATCTATTGCACAGATATTAAACTTATCCTAATTTCTGCAAAACTGAAGCTTTCTCTATACTACTTAAATTGACCAACCAAACTTTTTATATCTGATGAGTGGAAGACTAAAATTCTGACATTAATAATCTGTGACTTTTTTAAAAAAAAAATATTTCTTTCCTTCTGTCAAGCACCAGTGTTACGGAATAACAGTATTTGTCATGGTGGGGAGGGTTGGTGGTTGGAGACATGTTTTTGACCCCCACTGACTGCAACTTAATGATGTACCGTATATACTCGCATATAATCCAAATCCAAATGCAAACAACATAGACCCTAATCTGCCGTCGCATATAGCACTGGCAGATCAGGGTCTATGTTGTTTGTTTTACTGACTATTCCTTGTAAACTTCATAGACCCAGATCTGCAAGCGCATTATGTGACGGCAGATCTGGGTCTATGCAGTTTGCAGTTGGCATCTGCTTATACACGAGTATATACAGTAGTATAGTACTAGTATAATAACTTAGTTCCACACATTTGCAGTCTGCATCCTAGATTTTAACAATTAAATATATAGAACAAAACTTTTATTGGTTCACCTAAGACAGAAGGTTTGAGGATGTAGAATAGGTCCAATCAGGGCTGTCGCTAGTTTCCGCTGGATGAAACTGCACCCCAGGCAAGCGTCGTCTTTTTGCACCCTCCCCCCCCCCATTCGGAAAAAAATACAGCAACTCCACAAATTAGAGCCCCCCTAGACTTGGTGCCCAGGGCTGTCGCCCATATCGCCCGCCCCTTACAACGGCCCTGGGTCTGATGTGCCCTTCTGTATGTCTCATAAGAGATGGCTAATGGAGGTAGGAACCACTGGCTCATTGGGGAGAATGCCATAGTCGCAATTGCAAGGGTGTGGGTTGAACTCCATCAGATCAGCCTAGGTTGGCTACCTTGATCAAGGTACTTTACTCTAATTTCCACTCCTCTAAAGAACCTACCTGTGTTGCTGTGCCATAAAACAACAAACCAAGCATATTTTACAAAAGTTTAGACATGGTTGATGTCATATGTCTGATTTAAATGGACCTTTTGGAACTGACATAGCAACAACTGTCAATAAACTAGTATCAGTGATACAGATGAACTGCTAACCAGTCAGGTTGCCAGCCACTAGTGCATCCTTGTATAATCACCTGTATAATGGTTGTTTATCTGAGCCCAAGAACTGTCAGAGGAGAACTCTTACACCTTAATAGATTTTACTATGTAACATGTACAAATTTACATCATTTTAACTTCACTAATTTTCTCCCAATTTTAGCCAAATTTTCACTTTTTGACCAAAAGTATGAAACATACAGGTCACGTTTTTTTAAAATCTTGAACTTTGTAGAAGTTGATATCTTAATGAGTATGCAAAAGCATAGTTGATCGGTCGATTATTTGTATGTTTGTTTTCCAAGTTTTGGCTGATTTACCATATTTATCTGATGATAAGCCCATGATTGATGATAGGCCCATACTTGATTATAAGCCTATACTTCATGATAAGCCCATTCTTGATTATAAGCCCATGCTTGATTATAAACCTATGTTTGATTATAAGTCAGTACTTGATGATAGCCCATGCTTGATGATAAACCTATGTTTGATGATAAGCCTATGCTTGATGATAAGCCCATTCTTGATGATAAGTCCATGTTTGATGATAAACCCATGCTTGATGATAAGTCCATGTTTGATGATAAGCCTTTGCTTGATGATAAGCCCATTCTTGATGATAAGTCCATGTTTGATGATAAGTCCATGTTTGATGATAAACCCATTCTTGATGATAAGTCCATGTTTGATGATAAGTCCATGTTTGATGATAAGCCCATGCTTGATGATAAGTCCATGTTTGATGATAAACCCATTCTTGATGATAAGCCCATGACTGATGATAAGCCCATTATTGATGATAAACTCATGTTTGATGATAAGGCCATGCTTGATTAAGCCCATTATTGATTATAAGCCCATTTTTGATTATAAACCTATTGTTGATTATAAGTCCATGATTGATTATAAGCCCATGCTTGATGATAAGCCCATGTTTGATGATAAGCCCATGTTTGATGATAAGCCCATGCTTGATTATAAGCCCATGTTTGATGATAAGCCCATGGTTGATGATAAGCCCATGTTTGATGATAAGCCCATGCTCGATGATAAGCCGTGTTTGATGATAAGCCTATGCTTGATGATAACCCACCAATACCTGCTTTTACAGAATTTGGCAAAAATTTACTCAAGATATCTTTGCCTACTTATAAACCCACTTCAAACTTAGTGACAAATTGATTAGGCTAGCTCAGTGGACTTATCACTGGAGAAAATCGTGTTGCATAACTGGAATGTCATCCAACTGTGGATACAGTAAAATCTTTATAACTCCAACCTAAATAACACTTGACATAGCTCAAATGACTTGATCAATTTCAGTCTCCAGCCTGTGACCGCTTAAACTTTAAGAACAAAAAATTTGAACTAATAATTTTCGGCCTGCAACATTTTCATTGTTTAAAATCTTACTGTAATCCCAAACTATTATTCTGTTCAAGGGAGCTATAAGGGTGTACCATATTATAAGTGAGGTTGCCTTATAAGTGAGGTTGCCTTATAAGTGAGGTTGCCTTATAAGTGAGGTTGCCTTATACTGGGGTTTATTATATGGCAGTCCCTCACTTTTAAGCATTTCATCACAACATGGTTCCCTTTATAGTGACAGTAGTGGTCATAGATTCCAATTCCTTTCATTGTGGTAAAATGATATGTATAATGTATTTCATTATAAGGTGGTGTCATTTATAAGGTGGTAGTATCTGTGGCTCCCATGGACATTGTTATAGTGAAGGAGTATTGAACATAGTATTGCTATTACATAATGTAATGTACTAATGAGATCCATAGCAATATCCACCTCATAAAAGAGACTGTGTTATAATGAAGTGACTTAAATTGAGGGATGACTGTACTGTGAATCACAAAATTGTAGCAAATAAGGCAAAGAAACTATATATTTCCAAAAAGATTTTTTTGACAAAAATTATATTCTAAAGTATCAAGTATCACCTACTCAAAAATTTGATGTCACTTATATACCTACTTGACTGTGTACTTGCAATGCTTACTTGACTGTGTACTTGCAATAATTTTATGTTGCTTATATATTTACTCAACTCACTGTATTAGCGAAAATTATATGATGCTCAGATAATATGATATACAGTGTATTCACCAGGGTTCGTGAAAAATTGGCAGTAATCCAATGGCCCAAAGTTTTAAGGACAAAGTCACAAGAGGTTATATTATTAGCTAAACATGCAATAAATACATGATTCACGTATATCCTCGCGTATAAGCCTGGTCCAAAAATGCAAAGAACATAGACCCTGATCTGCCGTCGCATAATGCGCTGGCAGATCAAGGTCTAAGTTGTTTGTTCTACTGATTAGTCCTTACAAACCGCATAGACCCAGATCTGCCAGTGTATTATGCAATGGCAGATCTGGGTCTATGCAGTTTGCAGTTGGTATTGGCTTATACACGAGTATATACGGTACTCAGCTGATTGTGATCAAATGAATGACTTATCTACTTCGCTTCTCACTCACTCATTCACTGTGCATTTAGGGCAGGTTTCATGCACTTTAGCTTTTGATGTGGATATCTCTTAGTGAGTGCAGCATCTTTCTACCAGAAGTAGGTCTGTGTGATCTATATTTCACAATTAACGTATTGCCGTATGTCACTCATACCCTAGCTCATGCCAGTACCAATGGACCACCAACCAATTCTATCAATGGCAAAGGTGTGAGCATCATGTGATTTACAGGCACACTGGAAGATTGACAGACTTTCAGGTCAAATGTCCGTCACCTAGTCAATTGCCTCTGTATATATATCATATACAAATTCAAATCATCATAACATATTCACACTGGGTAAATGTCAACATAAAATACTTTGATTTTGTATGATTTGCTATGCTAATGAATAAATCATGGTTATGTTTGCTCTGGCAGAAGGTCAGTTCTATGACTGTGGTTAAGTTTTCTGTCTTAGTCAATTTTCTATGTACATGTATTATTGTATGCAAGGTCATACAACTTCATGTGTGGGTATGACTTGATGAATACAACATTCTCCTATCAAATGTTTGTCATTGTGACCTAACTTTTGTGCTTGAATAAATTGTGTAAAGTGTTGTGTTTAAGTCAGTTGGATAGGGAATTCATATAGTACAAAAGAAGCATGGTTGGACTTTTGAATACATTTCACAATTTTTAATTTTTAAAATTTTAAACTTTGGATTTTTATGACAAAAAACTTGTTAGCACAATTAAACAGAAACCACTTGATGTAGACAAATGAAATTTGGTAAGCATATTTTTATTTATACATAGATATCTGGTTAGATTTTAGGCCCCTGTAGCAATATGTCCATTTTTCATACATTTTTTAATTTTTTCAACTTAGACTTTTTTGACAAATTTCTCGTTAACACAGTTTAGCACCATTAGTCAAGGTAGACAAGTAAATTTTATATGCATGTTTGTATGCATTTGAATGTGACCTGATTTTATTTTCATGCCATCATATCAAGTTTCAATTTGTCTACAGTTTTTTCAATTTTTTGGAGTAAAATGTTTTTGGTCTGTAACGTGGGCCCATGTGTTTACCATATACACTCACATATAAGTCAAGTCCAGCTGCAAGCAGCATAGACCCTAATCTGCCATTGCATAATGCACCTGCAGATCAGGGTCTATGTTGTTTGTTCTACTGATTACTCATAACAAACTGCATAGACCCAGATCTGTTGACACAATATGCGATGGCAGATCTGGGTCTGTGCACTTTGCAGTTGCTCTCGACTTACAATTGAGTATATATGGTAGTTACAGATTGGTGGTGTATGAAAAATTTGAGTATGAAAAATCACAGATAGTATGATATGTAACATACTAGTATGTGTCACTAATGGCTCACACACCTTGTGTACATGGGAGGTGGGATGGTCAAAGGTCAAATGTACAAACATTTTGATTACAGTGACATCTTAAATATTGTTTGACCTAACTTCATATATGCATACATAGCTGGAAGACCCATCATATATGTGACAGATTTTGTATCATGCCTGCAGAGTCACTGTTTGGGAGTTGAGGGTAATTGCTGGTGGCTGGGGGAAGAGGGTGATTAGGAATATGCAGTAAAAAGCATCAGAATTTGAGATGGCAAGCCATGGCATCTGTCATAATTACTATTATTTTTGGTTTTATTATTATCATTATTATTATTATTATTATTATTATTATTATTATTATTATTATTCCTGTGCTTTATATATGTCTATCATAAGGTGGAGCATATTATGCTATGATTTTGTCCAACCACCCATCTGTCTGTTACAAATTTGGTTTCTGCACAATAACTCGAGTTGTACTCCCTCTTGAGTTAGTGGCTTGCAGTTATGATAACAAAGAAATCTGTTGGTTTGGGGGTAAAAAAAAGTCTATGATCAAGGTCACTGTGACTGAAAGAAGGAAAATGGTTTATGCACAGTAATTTCAGTTCTGCTTTACATACTGGAGAAAACTTTGTGGATGGCTTGCACTTGAGGCAAGGAAGAAGTCTATCTATTTGGTGTCAACAGGTACAAGGTCAGCGTTATTGTGATTGAAAAAATAGAAATGGTTTTTGCATAATAACTCAAGTTCTCCATCATCTGCAGGTACCAAACTTCATGGATAGCTTGCAATTGGGGTGAGGAAGCAGCCTATAATTTTTGGGGTCAAAAGGTCAAAGGTAAAGTCACAGTGTTAAAACAATAAAGAACGTGTCTGCACAATAACATATGAACCCCTTTTGTCAAAAAGTTAAGTGCTACTTGTATTCTTACATCAACAGTAACCTCATTATCAAATCACATGTACAATAAAAAAATAAAAGAATTCCATAAATACTTGTCATTTTTAGTGAATGCATGTGGGTATGTGTGAGAAAAGAAAGAGAGAGGAAACAATGCTGTGTCAGTAAGAACATATGTATTCAGAGCAGTTTTTATTTGTAGCTGGGGAGAGAGAGAAAGAGAGAGAGCGGGGGTGATTGTAATCTCTATTTTTAAGTTACCTGATGATTGTGATCTTACTCATGTACAAGGGCACTACTATATTCCATTATCAATTAATACCTCTTAATAAACAGTTCAATGACCATTCTTATTTTAATTATGATATTCATTGTCACAAGAACCACATGGCTTTGCAGTGTTTTTTACATGCTAATTAAATATGCCTACAGCTTTGGCCAGGTCATTCCAGTTAACACCTGTTTGAGGGCAAGATTCGGCAGACGAGATCAAATGAGTGAGGCTACCAATAGGGAAATAAGGCTACCCATAGGATATTGTAATCGATCCTGTAAAGCATGTTAATGTATATGGTATTGTGTAATGCCAGGTAATGTCAGGTTCTTACTCATGTAAGTTTCTCAGCCAGTGACACCTTTTGTTCTCGCTGATAGAAGTGTCAGAGTTTTGAATTCAGAGTAACAACTAGCATGAGCAAAGATCAAACCAAATGCCGCCTAACTACAGGAAGTGTGCATGCACTTACTGATAAAAGGGTAATCTTATTTGGTGGAAATGAAGAGGTCATTGTACTTGCAAAGAAAATAACACAATGTGCTAAATTGTCATTCCTGGGATTTAAACTAAATGGAGTCTATATGGATATAAATATTATGAATATTTAAATATAAATTATATATCTTTGAAACTGAAGGAGTATTGTATGTATTTTTAAAACTTCCATTTACCATTTTATTACTGTTTCACTATTTGACAAAAGCTTCAGCTAAACAGGGGCAGTAAGGTACATTAAGCAAATTAGTATGGAAAGGGGCTGAAATCTCTCTCTCTCATATTGGGGCATATTTTATTTCGCTCATAAAGTGCAAGAAGAAAAATGTGTAATGGAATACCTATGTCTATATCATGATTATTTGTTTTCTAACTTGTTTATTCTAATACACATATATGTAAGCAAATTTAACCAACATATATTACTAGTGCATGCTGCTTTAGCACAATTACGCCTGATGCACATGAATTTAATACTGATGATCATGTAAATAGTTTAAAATCCTTCTCAGTCGTGTCATATATTTTTTCATACATGATCTCTTCCCCAAAATGATAATTATTTTTTTTACTCATTTTTTTTCATACTTTGAAAAAAAATAATTTTTTTCACTTACAAAAAATTACAGGAAATATGGTAAAGCAATTTCATTCACATAATCCATATACAAGTTGATTCAGAGTATAAGATGAAGCCCAGATTTCCCGGTCAAAAAGTATCAACTTACAGGCCAGCAAATATGGTACATGTATGTGGACCAACCCTTGTGGAAGGCTTGCACATGGGGTATGGAAGAAAAATTGGTTTTGCATAATAACTTTAGGTTTCGATTTTGTACTATGAGCAGAATTTGTAGAAGGCTTGCACTTAAGGTATCAGAGACCAGTTGGATTTGGAGTCAAAGGTCAAGGTCATTGTGTCTAAAAAGAATGGCTTTGCTGAATAACTTATGTTGTAGAGCAAGTTCCTTGATCAAGCTTTGTGCTTGGCTTGCATTTATGGTAATAAAGAAACCTATAGATTCTAGTGTGAAAAGGTGACAAGTCATGTTTATGGTAAGTCTAAATAAAACAGTAGTGGTTTCTGCACATTAATAAGTGCCTATTAAACACAGGGCAGGCATATAATGTGCCATTTACATTATTCTTGTTTAAAAGTGTTGGGGATATTGTGATACACTCTATCTGTCCATCTGCCTCACCATTACCAAATCTCCTCCTAAGCCACTGTGGTGATCATCTGTGAGAAGGGTTTCATTATTGGCTTCTGTAACTAAGGCCACTGAGAGGATCAAAGGTTAAATGCGCACAAGTTTAAATTACAATGACATTTTCAAATAGTTTCTGAACAAACATGATGTATGCAGCCATGTCAGGAAAAGACATCATAGATGTAATGGATTTCGCATTATTACCCCAGATGTTGATGATGATGATGATGGATGATGATGTTGTTTTTTTTGGGGGGGGGGGGGGGTAAGCAGCACTTTTAACACATTACTGGCTATATTATGCTGAGGAAATAGGAGCTAAGTGCTTTTCCAAAGGACACATCAGTGGAGCCAACCTGGTTGGGTATCAAAACTATTATAAGGCAAGATGAAGGATAAAATCCAAGTAAACCAAATGTTTTATTCTACTGGAAATGGGTCTAACAAGGATCTAGCTCATTAAAATTATGGATAAAATGTATAAAAAAATTCTTAAAAATTTCAGATGGTAAGCATTTTTTAAATTTCATTTCTTTAGAGGTCTGTGGAATTTTTGTAGATGTTCTTAGATTTTGTCATTTCCAATAGATTTTATTGAAATTCCTTGAAGTGAAGTGACCAGGCCATGAAAATGGCAAAATTTGAACCATCTAGAAATTTACCTGTATGCATTATTACTCATTCTTTTCTTCTCTATCAACTATGTTTAGATTTCTTTCAGTATTTTTTTCCTTATTGCATCATATTTTATTTTCAGCAGTGAATTCTTGTATTCTACTATTTGTTAAATACTCAACAAAAAAAGAAATGGTACATGGATCAAATAATAATATGGAAAATTTTACATTTGCTTGTCAAAATTATTGTTATGTTTCCTTCAGTTTGCATGTTGACTTTTCAGTTGGTGAATGTATTGTTGAAAGTAGTCAACTGTATCGTGTGTAAATGACCATTATTCAATATGAGCATAATGAGGGACAGCACTTGCATCATAAGAAGACAAGGCCTAATATCATGTGTGATCTGTTTACCACAGTCTTTGAGACAAGAAAACTATGTTGGAATTTTAATGAAGTATTTTTCTTTTTACACTGAGTACGTTATTGAGATCACACATGGTACATTATGATGGGCATACTGCCTATGAATGTGGCATACATGTGACAGAACTAGGATTTCAAACCAGTAGATTTGCAAATTTTTATCAGTAGATTGGCCTCTAAACCAGTAGATTTTTTATCTGCATAAATTTTACGTTTCAAAGGGATGGAAAACAAAATAAGTGCTTTCTTGTGCCATAATATGTATTCTTTTCATACTATAATAAAATAGCAAGCTTAAACATGAATCAGATTCAGATTCTGATGGAAAATATTACAATAATAATTACTTATTATGAGTCAATATACGGTTGAATAATGAAAAAGGAAGAGTTGTTATCTGATAGTTCACTGCAAAGATTTTTCTTTTATAAAATCCAAGAGCATTTTCAGTTTCCTTCACAAGATCACTGTCTAGTGACCACTGATGACATTCATTGTGATTATTAAGCTTCACACTTAACAGGCTTTCAATAGTTCTCTGGTCCAGATTTCCCCTTTAATCTCTTTGTATTTTGTGAAGAAGTAAGAATGTCCTCTCTGTATCAGCATTAGAATGTTGTATAGACAGGACAACCATGCTCAGCCTGCAAAGAAGTTCTAACTTTAGTTTTCCTGTTGCTGGGTTTGTAAGGTTGCTGCTTACTCTCCAATATTCATCCAAGCTATCTTCACTGCGAGGAGGAAGTTCCTAACTTGGACTTAAGTTAAGATGTATGCCTGAGCCTCATCCTCAAGGGTTTCTTTCTCTTCATGGCTCAGATCCAAAAATCTGTTGGCAAGTTTCACCACTGTAAATAAAAAAAAAAAATAAAGATTGATTTACACTTGAAATAAAATTTTTTTAAAAATACATGAAGAATTTATGCTTTTATGAATAATTTTTTCCAAACTTTAAAATTAATTATCTTGTAATATATTGTATCTAGGGCTTGATCTAAATTTGTGTGCATGAAACTGCAAATTGTTTATGAAATACAAAAGATGCATACCTTGAAACACACAATGCAAACTCTGGACCTTTGCTGCTCACCTGCACAAACTTAAACTCTGATATCCAAGCACTGTTGAACTTATAATATTTCTAAGACGGTGGTTTCTTAGCATTGGGAAAAAGCACACGTTTAGAATTAAACGAAAAATGTAAGAGCTGACCTCTTAAAACATCTGGAACAACATAATACCAATTAAACAGTGTAAAAACCAACGTACTTACTCTAGTGTGTCTGTCAAAATAATTTTTATGGTCGGTCTCTTCATTTTTTCTTCCCTCCGCCAAGGGTCGGCCAATTTGTATCAAAGGCTCAGAAGACATCATGGACCACCTTTGATCCCTTTATTACTTATAACACCTCATAAAATTTCCCGCATTTGGCATAAACTCCTCAAATTTCAACAATAAGGTAAATCAATTAGCAGCTTGCTGTGTACACGTCAGCTGTTCTTGAACAATTGAAATCATATTACTCTGCAATGCATCATCGCACCGGTTGTCGTACTGGTATAACATTTCCGGTTCTCAGTAGACTGGTTTTAGCTGGTTTCCCTAATGTGTTGACAGAATGCGTAAAAGTACCGTGTTTGGGTATTTTTATTAAAAAAATTTTAAAAATTCTTTTAATTTTCAAAAGCAGTAGATTTTAACTACTAAACAGTATGTGCGGTAGACAGCCTTTAAAACAGTATTTTTGGCCTACCGCCGGTAGAATCACATGTATGTTGTGGTTATATTGCATAATAATCATTTATGCTCAATATGCTTGAGTGGTTTCAACAATATTTTGACCAACAACAAAGTAAACATGCATAACGATAACGAATGAGTTCATACAAAAAAAATCATACCTTTTCTTTTTTGTTAAGTATAAATTACATGTCATTTACATTAATATTATTTACACACACACACCTCCCATTGTGTACATTAATTAAGTTCATCTTCATCTTTAGTTTCATTGAATAATACCTGTTCACTTTGACCCATTTAATGATCCTAGTGTATTCAATACACAAACACAGTGATTATCTTCATTAGAGTTATTTAGAGCAGAGCAGTTGTGTCACTGGAGAACTGAACAAATCAATAAATGTAATCTGGCACATGTAAGGGTCTTTAGTTGAATTGCTTAGCCACATAAACACACAAAGTTTTTCAAGCAGATACATGTGGAAACTGGCCTGGTATCGATCAGTTATAATCAGATCAATGTATTGATTATCCCACTTCTGACACCAGAAGTTTGCCCAGTTCTGTCTGTGCATATTGAATCAGAATCAAGCACTGCCCATTCTTGTTGAGACAGATTTTCAGAGCCTGTCCTAGACACATCTCTGGCAAATACTCAGTGAAATTTCTTGTCCAGCTGTGTCTCAACTTGGTTCATTCCTGACACAGCTTGCCAGTGCAGGCCCGCTGTCGTCGTTTTACAAGGGACTAGACCATTTCAGGAAGACTTTCATTTGATTTTATGGAACAGTCTATTTTTTTCTGTATCTAGGGGGTGTACTTTCTGATGCTGAGGAATATTTTATACTACAGATGACTCAGCAATAACTTAGAAAAAGGTTTTGATTATATTTTTTTTGGTCATTCTATTTTTTTATTATTTCTTATCTAATATATGTACATTTGGAACTTTCTAGGACAGTTTTAAATTTCAGAGCTTAATCATTACATAATAGAAGATCCATATGGAAAATAAAGTATGCAATATGAAGTTCCAATTATTATTCAACATATCATGTACAATTTCTGCATATGCAAATGATTTTAAAAAATTTAATTAAATTTTACAATTATTACTATATTTATTAAATGATACACCAATGCTTGTTGATAAGCCCACCTCAATTTTAAAAAATTGTAGCCAATATTTACTGATTATATGTTTGTCTGATAATAAGCTCATGCCCTATTTTTTTATAAATTTAGGCTGAATCCTTGGAACTTTTCATGGGAGAAATACTGTAATTTTCTTAAAAAGCAGGCCCCAGCATTTGCTTTGGTACAAGCTATTTGTATACTAAGACAAATTAAACATTTTGGTATAAGTTACTTTATATGAGAACAGGTCTTCAGAATTATATCCACTTACTCTAGTAACAAAAAACACATAAGTGCTGAGTATGTAAATTACAAAAATGTCTTTGTTCATTGATTTAATCACTTTAAGTTAATGATTGTCCTGGATGAACTTTGTGTATATATATCCCTCAGTAGTGTATTGAAATCTGCCAGTGTGTATTGAAATCCACTGTTGTGTATTGAAAGGCACTATTGTGCTTTCTATACAAAAAATCTCAGGTAAAACAGGTTTTAAATTGCTTTGTATATATCTCTCAATCTCTCTTAACCTACTTGCAAGGTTATGACGGTTGCATTATCAGGGGGACACAGGTAATGTTAGTAAATACTGAAGGCATGACTTGGCAAGTCTGATACTTTGCTCATACCTGTGTTTGTTGATACAGTCAATTCAATTCAGTACTTGTTTTTAGAATCGGTTCAATATCCTGATTAAAATAGCATGCACAGTGGTGATATATGATTGTCTAACCATTCAGCAAAGATGGTTATTTCAAATGATTAAACTAGTGCTGTAAAACTCTAATAACTCAAACCATCAGTCACTCAAATGAGTCATCACTAGAATGTGCTGTGCTATGTGAGCATAAGGCTTTCTTTTGTTTTCAACCACTAAAACTCTAAACAGAAAAATCAAAGAAAAAATCAAGACTGTAAACACTGTATTTTTAAGTTTTACAATATTTAAATAGAGTCATTTGGGAGCTATGTGTATGATCATTATTTTTACATGATCAATTTATATTGAAAAAGGTATTTTTTGTCACAGAAAAAACTTGTCGTATGCAAAAGGCTACAATAAATTACATACTGTTACTTCACAAAATATGTCTTGCAGTCACTTTTCATCAGTTCGGTGAAGCTGAGTCATGACAGTTTGCATTGATTACCTTTGAGTTTAACAATTCGTTTGGGGGGGGGGGGGCAGAGAACTTCCTCCTTTTGGTGGACCATAATTTGGCCATCATTCAAAATATGTCTGTCATTGAAGCAAATTGATTGTGGAAAAGAGCTGCATGTGATCTTGTGATATGGTTTTATCACTCAGTAGGTTTCCATAACTGTACATTATTACCAAATACTTAAAGCTTTTTAAGCAATAACACATAGTCCTTATTGGGTGCCCACCATCGTACTGTAAGAGCCATAAGTAGAAATGCTTCAGAGACACAAATAAGCATCAAGTATTTTTTTTTTAAAATGGTGGTTAAATGATAATAATAGATTTTGTCTTTCTAAAGTCTGACAGATTTATAATGTCATGGGCATGTACTTGTGATTGTATAATTTGGATCTATCTCATTGTCAAATGGGTGATTTTGAAATGTGTTTGGCTGTGGTAAAATAGATCATCCCACCTCCCTCCCTCCTCTCCTTACCCTCTTTCTCTCTCTCTCTCTCTCTCTGAAAGTAATCAGTCATGACTGTGTCTTCATTCAGAGTTGTTGAGCAAATGCTTATTAAATGTACAACACAAATGCATGGTACACAATTTCCTTGTTGAACTTGGTGCCTTGGCTAGTGCATAAAACTGATCAATTTCATTCACACTGTGTTGTGGTATTCACAGTGACTACACCTAATGATGAAATTTTCATTTTTTACATTGGAAGGTTGAAGTTCACTTCCAAAATACTTGTACCCCTAAAAGAGATAATGAAACCAACCATTGTGAATATTAAAAAACACATCCACCACATAGCATGTTTGCCAAGCTACAGGAAAGAAGAACCTATCTGTACTTTTCTGAACAAGAAAAATAACAACAAATGTTTGTTGCCCAAAATGTATGGTTGAAGTCTTACAAATTTCACAATTAGCAGTAGCTATGTGGAAGAATTATTCTATTAACTCCATGAAAACTAATACAAATTGTGTTTTTGTCACACAAATAGCTTTTGCATAATTAAACAAAATTATAGAGCAATTTTTAGCTCACCTGGCTGTAAGGCCAAGCGAGCTTATGATATGGCCGTGCTTCTTTCATGCATCGTCCATTATCATCCATTGTTACTGCTCTGGAGGCCATATTTCTGAACCAATTTTGATATAACTTCAATATATGCTTATATCATTTAGGTCTCAAATGAATTGAGTAATGAACAAGATCCATGCATACTAATGAGGTGATCGTGCATATGATGGCTGAGCTTGTTACCACTCTGGACGACCCAAAAATTAGCATCCTTAATGTTTGAGTCCGCCTCAGTACATCAAGGTGGACTCTTGTATTGAGGATTCTAAAGAAAATTCAGAACTTAAATCAGGTTTTGCCCAATCAAACCAGGTCTTGATTGTGCATCTGAAACGATGTCTACCAATATCCTAAGTAAGTAAGGTGGACTCCTGTATTGGTGATTCAGGAAAAAATTTCAGAACTTAAATGAAGTCAAGTGTTGATTGTGTGCCTGAAAAGTTGCAAACCAATAACCAATTCTGATGCGCACCATGAACCTCATTCCCCAACTAAACTTAAAAACCACTAAATACCTTAAAATGGTCTTGCTGTAAAATGCCTGACATTTTTGTTGTTTTTATGTTGTCACATGTATTTGCATTATTTATTGCATTTCTAGAGTGATTAATTGGAAGAAATCTAATAGAATTATTAAATGTTATTAGTCACATATTATTTTAATTTTATATTTAGTATTTTTGGCCTTTAATAAAAAATTGAATAAAACACTAACCCAGTATGCTTTTCTCCTGTGTTGCTTCAAAATTAAATTACTATCATTAAACTGAATATATCGACCCTCCAATTTTCTAAATGTAATCCTTATCAATTTTCTGTTTATAATACAGAATTAAAAGAAAAACAACTAAAAAATTCCAGATTTTTCTGAATGTTGTGACCAGACCACAGTTTATTTCATTCATAGGTAACAGTATTAAATATCACACCAGGGCCCCCGGTGACCGAGTGGTTTAAGGTGCTTGCTTTTACAGATCACTCATACATCTCAGTTCTCTCCATGTGAGTTCAAGTCTTGTCTCTACCAATGTGGGTATGTGAGAAAGCTTGCCAGTAGCTTCCCATAGGTCAATGGTTCTTCCTGGTTTCTTCCTCCACCAAATATACTGGCTGCCATCATTATAGCCTATCATGTGCTGAAAAATGGTGTTAAACCCCACAAACCAAACTTAAACATCACGCTCATTTAGACATTTACTATTTCTCCCAATATTTTTTAGCACCTACTGGACATAGACTAGAAAGCATGATTCAGTAATGGCTACCTTTGCCTACTGTTTGCTAATCATGGTCAGTTTAAATGTACAGTAAGTTATATCAGACAAATGCAAATTATTTGAGTTATTATATATAGAGTGTATATCATAAAACATCATGTTGCTGAATAACTCTGACAAGGTCCATTTTCAAAGGAATAACATTAATTCATGCAACCATGGTTCCCTTTTGGCAAATGGAGGGGAAAATGAGTTTTTAAAAATCTTATTCTGCCCGACCAATCCATTTTTTTTAGCATGAAATCAGAGATACTCATATTTTGTTAGGTCTAATACACAATGTGGCAAGTAAGTGCTCCAAACTTTTTTTTCCACTCCACATTTTTACTACATGCATGAATTTGCTTCACAAGCATACAGTTGTCAGTTGCCGAGGTGAGCATTATTTGACGGCAGATCTGGGTCTGTGCATTTTTCAATTGGACTTAACTTATAAGTGTGTATATACATAGCCAGTTACTTGTCCAACTTCTGTTTAATCTTGGATTACTGTATATACTCACATATAAGCTAGGTCCAAATGCAAACAACATAGACCCTGATCTGCCATCTCATAATGCGCCGGCAGATCAGGGTCTATGTTGTTTGTTCTACTGATTAGTCCTTACAAACTGCATAGACCCAGATCTGTTGGCGCAATATGCGACAGCAGATCTGGGTCTATGCAGTTTGCAGTTTGTATCAGATTATATGCGAATATATACAGTATATGTTATTTACTGGTTTTTGTCTCGCCTGCCTAAGCAGACACATTATGCGATGGCAGATCTGGGTCTATCCAGTTTGCAGTTGGACCCAACTCATAAACAAGTATATACGATAGATATTACTTTTTTGGTTGAATTGGCAATATTTAAGTTTTGTGTTGAATTTTGTGTAAAAGTTTTTGCAAGTCCGATGTCGGGGAGGGGAAAATACATTAACGCAATGACGCAAGCGAGGGTGCCATAGAATACTTGTTATATATTAACCTCTGTGACACAAAACTATTACATTTCCAAGGTACTTGTTTATTTAAGATGTTCTATTTTCCAGTGGGTGTTTCTGCCTGACCCCACCCTGAGGCCAAAGCTGACCCTTCCCCCCAAGGCTCAGGTAGACTACAGGGCAGCCTGCTTCTGTCACAGGAATCTGATAGATATAGGCTATGTGTGTTCAGTCTGTCTTTCTAGTAAGTAATCATTGATTCGCCAGAGGTTGAAAATACACCAAACTTGAAATGGGTAGTGAAAATTTCCAGTGGTAAAGTGAATTTTCCAAGTGCTTATTCAGGTCTAACCAGTATTTCTTTTTAATGACAAGGTTGTTCTGCTGAGAATATTGCTGACTTGGTTCATTTTTAAAAGTCCATACTATCTACTGGAGGTTTGTTTTCCCTTTGTTTTGATCAAGTTCATATAATTGCTTCACTCTCAGTCTTCAATACTAATAAATACTTACCAGAGGGAAGCCAGAAAAGTTATAATGTTTGTAATTACTAACAACTGGTGTTAGAAGGGTCGTAGAATAAGTTCCAGAAAACAACCTTTCACATGACTGAATTTTGGCCATTAACATCATCAACTTTATATTGTTGTAATAGCTAGTTGGATTTGGGTGAGTAAAACTTTTTAATACTTGCCTGACTGGGCAGGTGGATTTTTAGAGATTTTTCAACCTTTGTCCACTATTCCAGAACATTACTAGTTATTGGCAACATGATGTAATAAATTTCACATATCACACTGTGACAAAAAAGATTCTGCAATATTACATAGCAGCATTGTTGAATAATGAAATATTGAATAATGGTATTTCCAGCTTGTTAAAATAGAATCACAAAGTCGTATTGTAAATTATCAAACATGAAATTTATAAAACTCATTGAATAATAAAATATACCAAGAGGCATCATGGCCTAATAGTTGGCATGGCAGACTCAGATGTGATCATTGTTGTGTGCCTGTGAGGAAGGTGCTTAAGCTTGCTTGTTCTGATCAGCTCGGCTGTAAATGGGTATCGGCTGTTAATTGCTTGCCCCAGTCAGCCCAGCTGTAAGTGGGTATCAGCTGTAAATTTCTAACCCCAGTCAGCCCAGCATTA
Source organism: Margaritifera margaritifera (assembly GCA_029931535.1). Lineage (NCBI taxonomy): Eukaryota > Metazoa > Mollusca > Bivalvia > Unionida > Margaritiferidae > Margaritifera > Margaritifera margaritifera. The sequence continues at coordinate 6,918,009 of JAQPZY010001684.1, forward strand.
ACTGGGTATCAGCTGTAAATTGCTTGCCCCATTCAGGCTAGATGTAAATGAGTATCAGCCGTAAATCGCTTGCTTAGTCAGCCCAGCTGTAAATGGGTATCAGCTGTAAATTGCTTGCCCCATTCAGGCTAGATGTAAATGGGTATCAGCTGTAAATTACTTGCTTGGTCAGCCCAGCTGTAAATGGGTATCAGCTGTAAATTACTTGCTTAGTCAGCCCAGCTGTAAATGGGTATCAGCATTGGAAGATAACTTAAAATAGACTTTGATCCCATCTAGGAAGAGTGGTTTACTTTTAAAGTAGTGTTGTGCCAAGAGTGCAGGATTGTGGGAATCCTACATTTTTTTGCCACTGTCCCTTTGAAAACATATTTTCACATGCCCATAGGTACACTGTAAAGTTCTGGCATTCTTATTATTTGTGGTTTTGAAGCTACAGACATAGGTCCTTGTAAGTTATTGCCTGACATTTGTCTTTTGAGGTTGTTTAGATGGGTTGAGATTGGGCATTTAATTAAGAGTAGTGTAAAGAAAGTGCACACCAGCCTATTCATTTTTAAGTGACTTTGGAATGTTTGGAAAGTGCACATCAGCCTATTCATTTTTAAGTGACTTTGGAATGTTTGGAAAGTGCACACCAGCCTATTCATTTTTAAGTGACTTTGGAATGTTTAGATCCTTAGCTATGTAAAAATATAATTTGTTTTGCAAAAGTTAAATACTCCAACATTTCACAAGCATTCATCTGTAAAGATTTTTCCCAATGTAATAAATGTATGTACATCATAGGACAGTATGATGGCGAGACACCACATTCTGTAGAACTGTTATTAAATGTATACGTTATGTGACAGAAAAATGTTTGCTCTTTTAATGCATGTAGTGTCTGTAAGAATGAAAACTTGTAGTCCAGTCATGGTATTTTCACAGCTTTTGACACCTTTTTGTATTCTTTGACACCTTTTTGTATTCTTTGACACCTTATTGTATTCTTTGTTAAGCATAGAAGGCTATATTTAAAACAAATTATTCATCTGACCCTAGTTTCACTAAACATCAGCAATTTTCTTCCTCAATTTGAAATTTTTATATTTCTTACTGTTTGGTTTGCAAAAATAATTTTTCACTGAACATATGTCAGGCATTAAAAGCTCAAATACAGTCATAATATTTATAAATCTTTTATCATTGTAGAGACATATAAGATTTCCTCAATTTTTCAGTTCTTCCAGAAATGAAAAGATTTCCAGGTGTACAACTTTAAAACTAAGCTAGATAACGTCCAATTTTAATTTAAGAAAATATTTGAAAAGTTCAATGAAACTGGAGCCTGGTTTAAGTTTATATGACTATGATGTGGCCAATTGTCATCAGATTTCAGATGAGGTGTCAGTAGCTTGGCTTTGGTTGGACAATTCTTATTGAGTTGCCTCCCCTTCAAGGTCCAGCTCTGCATAACCTTTTTGGGTTTAGCAAGTATACCGTCTTTACTCGCGTATAATTCGGGTCCAAATGCAAACAACATAGACCCTAATCTGCCGGCACATAATGCACTGGCAGATCAGGGTCTATGTTGTTTGTTCTACTGATTAGTCCTTACAAACTGCATAGACCCAGATCTGCAGGCGCAAATTGCGACGGCAGATCTAGGTCTATGCAGTTTGCAGTTGGTGTTGACTTATACTCGAGTAGATACAGTAGATAATGTAGCATTTGATCAAACTTTGGGTCTTTATGATAAATTTGTACCTTTCTTTGCTGAAATAAAATAAAATTCTTTATATCCTTAAAACTTGTATCAGAAAATCATACTATTTATTCATATCCAGTCTAGCATAAATTATATGCTATGGTTATAATTTATACATTATTTTAAACATTTCTTGTTATTTGCTCATCAATTTTCAGTACCTATTATAATTTCCTTCTTTTTTTAAAATTCTGATGATTTTCATTTCAAAGATCGAAAGGCTCTATAATTAAAGTGTATAATGCTTTATTGTCATGTATTTTTATGCAAATGTTGTACATTGAGCATATTTTTGAGACAAATGATTTTCATGAAATAATGATTGATGAAATTGTATACTAGTTGCATCAGAGTCTTTACTGTGAAAATATTTGCAAAAATTTTGTTTCTTTAATAAATTTGCAAAAATATTCAAGGTCATGAACATTTTGTAATAATATATTTTTATTTTCAGTCTTCTGCTCATTCAGTCCTATTTGTTCAACATGCCAGTAAGTATAATGCTTTCTAAGATTGTAACATTTTTCTCTTGTTAGTTGCAAGACACTGGTGTCACTTCTCCGGCAGTGGCATCTGCATCAGCGATGAAGAATGTTAAAGCCCTGTTTTGACGTTTTTGAATGTCATGTATCGTCTGCATTAGTTGTTTTATTTAACAGAAACTTTGATATAATATTACTACAGTTAGACTTTCCAAAACTGGTCCCTCAGTAACTCAGTCTCCTAAGCAGACTGGTCACATGTTTTGGTCCCAATAAGGCCATTCTAATGTTAATCAAACCCCTGTAAAATGTTCATTCTCATAAACCAGTCAAAACATTTGTTGTCTGTATCTAGGCAACTGGATAGACCCAGTACATCTGTTATGTGTCTGTGTATCTCTCACTTTGATTGGATGTATGTGAATGAAATTTTCATTGGAGAATGTCACATTTGTGTATGTCATAATCAAGTCATAAATAGGTACAGGAAAGTCAGGCAACAGAAGTACAATCAGCAATATTTCCATTTCATAGAATGCTAGTAAAATTAAAATATTGACAGCAATTTGTTTTAAAAATGGAACAGTGTTTCATTTGTGAAAAGATTTTAAGAGTAAGGTAAATCTTGCTGGAATACCTTTTTGTGAGATTCTTATAAATAGACAGTATAATAGTCTCATTTCCTGCATAAATTAGATATATATAGTGTATAATTTTTGTTTCAGCTGTGTTGGGATTATGGAAGTTTCACTGTTTATGCCTAAAGTTTGTACTCTGGTACCCCAGTTTTCCTGTTGTCTTGCTTGCATCAACAGAAAGTTATATCATCATAACACTTTACACAGAGGAGAAATCTCATTGTCCTTTACTATCATTCAGAGTAAAATAAACACATTTTTAAAAAAATAAACATTGTAATAAATGAATATTAAGATTGAAAGCAACTCGAACTTTTTACATCCAGAAATTGTTCATAATGAAATAACTTTAAGATAGGTCCATAAATGCACGTCAGAAGTTTGAAATGATGGGGGATTACCAAATTTGTTTCATCATGACAGACATCATTGTAATAGGATCCTCTCAATGAGATTTTACATAGGATTCAATGGCGTTTTGTTTCTTTTTTACGTCCATATTTGTGAAATACTTGCAGAGATAATTTAAATGATACCAAGTTTTGAAAATGAAAGAAAATGCTTAGGTCACGATGGAAAAAATAAACCTATAGGAACATTTTTTATGCAAAACATGAATAAACATTTACTGAACATAAGAGACGACTCACAAAGATGTGGATTGGAACATCTTTTAAGTTGACAAGGTACACTTGACCATATGAATCACTTTAATTGGATATGAACCCACTTAGTAAACAAATTTACAAATCACCCTAATCTTATTGTGTATCAACAAACTTAGAGCAATATGTTAGTCTGAAAGCGACACTTGCTTTGGACCATTTTACTGTATGTCATAAAATGAGTTGTCTGATTAAAGTCAAGTTTAACAGAGATAAATATTCAAATTTGTTTCTGTATGTATATAATATCTGTCAACACATTAAAGGTGAGAAAATTTTTTAAAAAATAACAAATCTGAAAAGAAATACCGCTAGCTTGTTATACATGATTACCACATATCCTCGCGTATAAGCCGATACCAACTGCAAACTGCATAGACCCAGATCTGCCATCGCATAATGCGCCAGCAGATCTGGGTCTATGCAGTTTGTAAGGACTACTCAGTAAAACAAACAACATAGACCCTGATCTGCCAGTGCATTATGCAACGGCAGATCAGGGTCAATGTTGTTTGCATTTTGATGAGGCTTATACACAAGTATATACGATTATGTCAGCCTCTTGATGATTATCAGCACGAGTATCTGACACATTGTGCACATTCAGGGAGTTACAGTCAGATCAGAAATTCTCATTGATAATTTGTCTTTTAACAATAAGGATTTCAGGCTTTCAAGTCTTTGTAATGGTCAGAGTATATAGGTAGTTTGCACGTTTGTTGAAAAAATTCATTGTCAGAAGTCGAATGTTTCATTGTAAAGGTCATTTATGTTTCATTTCGACAAATTTACACTTGTATTCCTCATTTTCGTCATTGAGTGAATATTGCATTATACTGAATGTTGTTATAAAGAGAGTGAACTGTACTTAAATTTACAAATGATCATCCTCAAGATGAATATAGATTCATTCATACACACTTCCACACACTTGATCCAGACAAATCCAAAACCAACCAAGTTAGGAAGTATTCAAAACTAAATAGAAAGGTGGCTGTGTTTTAAGAGTAATGTAGTGAAATCCTCTTTTTGAAACAAATTATGTATCGTTATTTTAAAATGTATATTTCTCTGAATATTTCCTCTATAATTACATTAACAAAAAAACTATAAATGCTTACATGGACACGTGTGCATTTCAGAACAGCCATCTTTACCTTTTTTAAAAAAAAATTTAAATTTGATTAAAATTAAGATCTCCAACATAACAGAGATTGGATAGACACCTGTTTAGAGTTGTGTTCTGTTGACCTTTCAATTAACCAATCAAATTACAGCTTTCATATTTATGAAAGTGAAAAACGTCATTCAGAGCATAATGCTACTAACAACAAGTCAACCTAACACGAAAATATAGTGCTCGATCTGATAGGTTACTTAAAATAAATGGACCAGGAATTCCAAAGGTAACAGGTACGTGAAGCATTATTGGTGCCTGTTAGGTCTACTTAATAAGAGTACCATTGATACTCGCTTAAAAGTCAGATCCAACTCCAGACAACATAGACCATGATCTGCCATCACATAATGCACCAGCAGATCAGGGCCTGTGTTGTTTATTCTACTGATTACTCCTAACAAACTACATACACACAGATCTGCCGCTGCATTATGCCACAACAGATCTGGGTCTATGGAGTTTGCAGCTAGACTTATAAGCGAGTATATATGGTAGATCTTGAATTTAATCAGATTGTAAAAACTGTTGACATTCATTAGGCTTACATGCTAGACAACAATTATTTACATTTCATAAAGAGCAATAGATCTACAAACAAGCAAGCTTAATGTGTTACTATTAATAGATGTACAAACAAGCAAGCTTACTGTGTTAATAGTAATAGATACAGCTCTTTGGTTTTGCACTATTATGCAAGAGTTTTTTCCCCTAAAAAAACTTCACATTATTTTATCTCACAAATATGTACTCAGTACTTTCCTCTCTATTTTCAGAACAACTTTTAAGTTCATGGGACCTCCAAAGATGGCAAAGAAGAAACAAAAGAAATCAAACTCATAATATATCATTGCACTTTGTTATTTTATGGACTGCATTAAAACATTTTGATTTCAGTATCTTAATGAATGTTTGTTCAAAGTCACCTCACTATCTAACAACAATTTTATATATATATATATATATATATATATATATATATATATATATATATATCAAACATCCTACAAAAATTTTATAATCAGGCTTCATTGGTTGTTATATTGAATTGCATCATTTTTCTCTGTCCTATTTTTAAAATTTATTTCTCTATTTACTTTTTTACATTGGAATATTGCCCTCAGAAGTACATGCACTAAGTGCATGCAACGTATCTGAAATGTTGTTATTTTATGGCTTGGGTTAAAAATTATGAATTTAGTATCTTGATGTATGTACTAGTTTGTTCAAAGTCACCACTCTACCCCAATTGCAAACAGTATACAATAATTTTATAATCTGCCTGCATTGGCTTTTATATTAAATTCATTGTCTTCTACCTTATTTACTTATTTATTTATTTATTTTGGAATATTTGCCTCAAAAGTGCATTCACTCGGTACATACATTAAATCTGAAATTATTTCACCCTTCATTATGTCCCTCCTTTTTGCCAAAAGTGACAGACACGTTAATTTTCTTCCCATCTATCTATTAATCTGTCTATCTTACTTTCATTTTTACTTTTTTTGGGTGCCGCTTCAAGATGTGGGACCCCTAAAGTAATCACCTTTTCTATTTGATCAATCTCACCATTCATTCACACTTCTTGTAATCATTATAGCTCTGCAACCTTGCACATAATTTGTTGTGATTTGGTTGGTGAATTATTATATTATTACATGCATATGTGCCTTTTAAAGGTTTCATCATTTCAGGTCGAATTGTGATGGAGTTATTTCCCTTTTCCCATCAATATCACATTTCCACAACAGCAGACTCTTGTAACCAGCATAGCTCAGGAACCATTTAATATGTTCTGATGTAATTTAGTGTGTACATTTGTCTCATCAACTCCATTTTGGATTGAGTTATGGCCCTTGACAATTAACTTAAATATTCCCATGAAATGTTGCTTGTAACCGCATAACTATCCAATCCTTCCACATAATTGGCTGCCTTTTAGTAGGTGAATGGCCTGTGATGTGTAGATGTGCCATTTAACGGTTTTGTTTGTTCAGGTCCAATTTTGATGGAGTTATTTTTCTTTTTCCATTAATATTACACCTTCACTACAGCAGGTCCTTGTAACCACCATAGCTCAGGAACCATTGAACAAAATCTGATGCAATGTGGTGTGTACACTGTCTTATATCCTCAGATTGGCCTTTTATGGGTTTTGTCTTGTCAACTTCATTTTGATTAGAGTTATAACCCTTGAGAGTTAACTTCACATCTTCACATGAGGGGCTGCTTGTAACTGGCATAGCTCAAGAGCCATTCATACTCTGATCTAATTTGGTATGAACATGACTTGCACAGGCCTTTTATGGGTTTAGAAGATGTTATTGCCCCAGATTGCATGCCGTCCTGACTTTAATTTCCAAATGATAACTTGACCACAATTTGTTGGATTTCAACCAAATTTGGCATGTTGCTTCAGATTGATGAGACCTTGAGTGAGTTTGATTTCCAGCATTCCACGACATCATTTACAAGCGTTATGGTCCAGACTTTGGTTTCCACAGCATACCTTCACACAGCTTAGTTGCATTTCAACCAAATTTGGCACACAGATTTATACTCTTGAAATGTTGAATGAGTTTGATTTTAAATGTTCCACATTATGATTTAGAAGATTTATGACCCCTGAAGTTATCATGCACCTTTTTATTGATGAGCTCTAGACTGAGTTGAATTTCCAGCGTTCCATGTCATTGTTTACAAGAGTTATGGCCCCTAAATGTCCATCTTCACCAAAGTTTGCTTTTCCAACAAAAGGTCCTCTGTTTAAAGTTGTGCCAAGCATATTGTTGAGAGTGGTGCCCTTTGCAATGCACCCATCACTAATAGCCCTAGTTTAATTTCATTTTCGTATGTGTATTTCTGTGTGCCACTTTGCAAAATTTCCTGAATATGTATTATATCTTACAGCATCACTTATGTCACTTCTAATGTATTTTTTTTTTTGTCTTCATAATTTTAGGAAATTTATGTTTTGGGTTTTATTCTAAATTACTTTTTCATATTGTAAAGAAATCACAGTAGTCACTAGTTCTTGGCTATTTTACTGATGGTGGGGACTTTATAGCAAAGGTCAAATTTATAAACACTTCCACCATCATGATTTCCAAATCTGGAAAATTTTGCACTCTAGTCTGTCTTTATGGTATTTTTGCATCAATATTAAGCAGATAATAAAAAACATTATTGTACTTAGCAACCATTTTTCTGCTAGCTCCAAGCAGCTTAGAGATTAACACAAAGGGGGTCACCTGCCACGGCTTCATACAAGCTGAGATAGTTGCGATTTAGAAATGTATCAATGGTAATCGAAAAGTAAAAGCCTGAAAATAGTAACCTCATACCATGTTATGCGCTAAAGCACTCGGATTCTAAGGTTCTGATTCCAATTCCTTAGAAGTTGAAGAAGAAACAAAAGTCTCATCTCTCACAACCTAAATACTAATTATGAAGCCATGGTGACTCAGTACTAGCAAACTGGACTTGTGACCAAAAGGGCACAGATTCAAATCTGCCCAGACCAGACTGGGTTGCCTGCTGTGGTGTGTCTCTAGATAAGGCACTTAACTTCAGGTGCCTTTTGTATGTTGTTGTGTCATTAAACACCAATCATTTAATAGATCTTGATAATAATAATTAAAGATGACGACTTGGTTAGTTCAGTTATTCTCCCAGGAGGTCCTTGGTAACGACACATAAATATTAAACAGCATCAAATACACTAATACAAGTATTTATATTTATTTATATCAACACATAAATAAAGATACATGCAAAACACACACACACACAGACATACATGTACATGCATACACAGGTGCCATGATGGCTTGGTGGTTAGCATGCCAGACTCCTGACCAAAAGGGTGCAAGTTCAAATCCTACAATCGGATCAGTCCATATTGGCTGTATGTGTGTATTTCATTACTTGATTGTACACTTGCAGAGTTTCAAATATTTAACAGTAAATAATATTTACAACCGTCACACATCGATTCATTTATTCCAAAGATGAACAAAATGGAACAAAGTTAACTTTTGCTAATTGTTGCCAGGAAATATAAAATGATTACAACACAAATAGGCTTATTATATGCACGTTTCAAAGAAGATGTTTCCAACTTTTGTCACATAAAAAAACACATTAATACCATGCATATTTTGATGTATCACATGAGTAAATATGTAGTAGAAAAGCATTTTTGTGTGTACCTGTCCAAAAGGAGATGCCTATTATATATCTGTGTAAAGCATGCAACCCAACTACACACAGCACAGACCCATATATGCCGTTAGATCATGGTCTATACAGGTGGTTCTGAAATGATTTTAAACAATCGTTACAGGCAATCTGCTGCAGGCATATTATGCAATGACAGATCGGGGTCTACTCCACTAGTTTCTGCAACAATTTCAAGCCAACATCATAGACCATCTGCTGCCAACAAATTATACAGTGGCAGATCAGGGTCTACCCAGGTCGTTCAGCAGTGATTTTAGATGAACATCCAATATCAACTGTTGTCAGTGAAATGGCAGATCAGGGTCTACCTAAGTTGTTGTGCAATGATTTTAAACAAAATCATGGACCATCTGCTGATGGCGCATTATGCAATGGCATATCAGGGACGACCCCAGTCATTCTGCAGTGAATTTAAATGAACACCATATACCATCTGCTGCAAGTGCATTATGCCATGTCAAATCATGGTCTACCCAGGTCATTCTGCAATGATCTTAAATGTGGCAGATCTGGGTCTATCCAGCTAGTTCTACATTGATTTTAAATGAATATCATACATCATCTGTTGCCAATGCATTAAGCAGTGGCAGATTAGGGTTTACCCAGGTCATTCTGCAACACAGATCATCAGCTGCCAGTGCATTATTGCACAGAAAATCGGGTTCTTCACAGCTCATTCTGCACTTATCTTAAATGAACATCATAGATCATCTGCTACTGTCACATTATGCCATGACGAATCGGTCAACCCAGGTTGTTCTGCAATGATTTTAAGTGAACATCATACACCATCTGCTGCTGCCTCATAAAGCCACAACAGATCAGGGTCTATGCAGGTCGTTCTGCAATGGTGTTAAACGAACATGTTGCACTATCTGCTGCTGGCTCATTATGTCGTGAGAGATCATGGTATTCCCATGTCATTCTGCAATTATTTTAAATAAATATTATAGACCATCTGCTGCTGGTGCATTATGTCACAGCAAATCAGAATATACACAAGTCGTTCTGTGATGACTTTAAATGAAAATCATACTTCACCTGCTGCTTGCGCATTATGCCACAGCAGAACAGGGTCTACCCAAAATCATTTTGCAATGGTCTTCAATGAACATCCTAAACCGTCTGCTGCTGGCGCATTATGCCATGGCAAATCATAGTCTGTCCATGTGATTCTGCAGTGATTTTAAACGATCATCCACCATCAACTGCAGGCCCATTATGCAACGGCAGATTAGGGTCTACTCGGGTAATTCTGCTTTCATTTTAAGCTAACATCATTGACCATCAGCTGCTAGCGCATTATGTCACGGAAGTTAAGGTATACGCTGTTCACAATTAGTACCGTATGTACACGTTTATAAGTCGAGTCCAACTGCAAACAACATAGACCCTAATCTGCCGTCGCAAAATGCGCCGGCAGATCAGGGTCTATGTTGTTTGTTCTACTGGCTACTCCCAACAAAATTGTATGGACCAAGATCTGCCGGCTCATCTGCGACGGCAGATCTGATTCTGTGCAGTTTGGTTTGGACTCCACTTGTAAGCGAGTATAGACTGTACGTTTTATACATCGGCAAGTTTCGTTTTGTTTTTTTTATTTGTTATTTTGTTTTTGTTTTTAATGAAAATGTGAAAGGCAGTACTAACGATTATGTCAATTGAGAAGTGCTTTGCAGATAATCAGTAATCTATAATAGTATAATTTAAATGCATTGCCTTGGAAAACATTAAAATATCCGCAGAACGTCACGAGTTGGTGGGATGTGTGCGTGCCGGGGTGGGGGTGGGGGGCATTCTTTCAGAAATATATACCAGTTTCGGGTAGCGCGGTTATAAAGGAATTGAACCTTTAAAATTTATTGCACTGATCTTGTCCGTACACGTTTACTTCCTCCAGACGTGTCATAAGTGGATTTGTTGATAAACGCTGATCACGAGCCAGTCACAGTTAAATTTAAACACGTGCTTTATTTATTGAAATTGTATTTCGAACGATCAGATTTGTTGATATTTAGTATGGATAAAGTGGGTTAACATCAATTTAAACATTTCTCGTGTCAAAGGTTGCATGACATTGTCATGCTGAAGAACCGAATTCATAATCGAAAGCATCACAACACAGAATCAGTGATATCCCACTCCACTAAGTTGTTTTGAGATCATAGATACACTGTACTAGGAAAAGTTTTAACTTCATGTGTTGTCAACATTTCAGTGTCGGAATGTGTCAGGTTCGATGCCATAAGTAGTGTATACAATGAGAGTTCTTGCTCATGCGTAAATAAAAAAGCGAGAAATTTAAATTCCACTACTGTCATTGTATACACTACTCTAGCGCAGTTATATACTATCATGCTATTTGAAACCTTACTGAAATGAATAGCGATGATAAACTCACCAAACCTGATGAAAAGGAACGATTGTTCCGAAGGTACAATTGGTATTGCAATTGATGTGCATTAAGCGGAATAACAACGGCCAAGCAAACAGTAAAATGAAAGTTTGTACACATCATAAATAATGTCACAAAGCCACATTCTGTTGAATTCAACAGTTTTTAGAGCGGTGATAGAACTATTTAACGAGCTTAAAATTAAAGCAACAATGTCGATATGTAGAGATGATGCCTGTTTGTTTACAATTATGGATGGGATAAAAATGTTGTCAAAGCTAGTTGTGTTGAAGAATAACATTCAAGAGAATACAAGTGTATATCAGTTGATATGATTGATATGAAAGATATACTTCATATTGGTCTCCGAAACGTGTATGGCAAACCAACAAGGCCATAACAAGGAAACGCTTCGTGATCTCGTGACTCGACTACTCGAACTTTTCGATCACATAATCTCTGTAATGCGGGAAATCGAACTCTCCATTATGCGAAATCGAAACTTCCACTTCGCGTAATCGATTACTTGGCAAACCCTCATGGTCTTAACATCTAAAACATTTTGCGTTCTCGAAGCTCGAATGCGCAAATTCAAAGTACGTATACGCGATCGCGAGAGAACCAATCGGAAAAGTAATTTAAATCACATGATCACGTATTCGAGACAAAATAAATGCGCGTTCTCCAAGCTCGAATACGCAAAATCTTGAGAGAGCCAGTCAGAGAAGTGTTTTTATCACGTGATCTCTCCTGATTCTTTATTCAATGAGAGTTGAATGTTTTCGATGCTTGAATACGCGATCTCGAGTCTCGAATACATAGTCCTGTTATTCAAACGATTTTTCTGATTGGTTCTCTTAAGATCGAATATTTGAGCTTTAAGAACATCTTGCTCAATGTTTCAGATCAAACATTTTTAATTATTTGTCTTGCAAAGGGAGGAGGCTTAATGGAGATACTTCAACTCGTTTTCCAATCCAGATAAATCCTTTACTTAAATTATTTTCTTCTTCGTCTTCTTTTTCTTCTTCTTCACTTTTTGCTGCTTTTGACATTGGTAATGTTGTTGTTCACGATGATGATAATGATTCTGAGCCAAAAGACTATAAAGATTTCACTAGCCAAAATTATATACATTTTCAGAAATTGATGATACTGAACTAACACGTCGATGAGGATTTCACTTAATAAAGTGACATCAATTTGTGGACAAATTTCAGAACGATAACCATGAAGAAATACCAAGTAAAAAAAATACAATTCTTTGTCTATATGATATATAGACGGGAAAGACGATATTTTTCGTCTTTCCGGGAGGGCTGTATTCGAGAGGTAGCGGAATTATTTCCTAACGTTAATGTGATTAGGTAATGTATTCGACGGAGAAACGCAAATATGCTGCCTATCAAAAATCTATCACATAGTTTTTTTTGTAATCATCATAGCTATGTAACCCTTTGGTGGGTGAATATGACTATTATAAATGTATTTGTCTTTAAAAGATTTCATCATTTCAGATCCAACTTAACGGAGTTGTGTTGCTCTTTTCCCTCAATATCACATATCCACTATAGTAGATTCTTGTAACGAGCATAATTCGGGAACCATTCAACATATTCTAATGTAATTTTTTTGTGTACACTGCCTCATAGATTTAGATGTGCCTTTTATGGATTTTGACTCGACTCCAATTTGAATAGAGCTATGTCCATTGACAATTAGCTTCATATCGTCACATGCAGGCCCGCCGACAAAAATTCCGGGCCCCTTGGCAGAGCAGCCATGCGCCCCAAAACTAGTTTAATTTTTTGTATATACAAATCTGTGTACAATTTTGCATATAAAACCTGTAGTAATATCCCATAACTTAGACTCTTGCAAGGAACAAATTTAAATATTTACTGCAAAGATTAATTTATTTTTAATAACTGAGTTGACAGCGGGCCCCTAGAAATCGCCGGGACCCTGTGCAGTTGCTCCCCACCCCCACCCCCCATTCAGAGGGCCTGTTCACGTGGGTTGTATTCTGAAGAAAACAAAATGGAACAAAGTATACTTTGCTAATTGTTGCCATGAAATATAACCTGTTTACAAATCGACACAAATACGCTTATTATATGCACTCTTCAAAGAGGGTATTGCAACCTTTGTCACATGGGGAAAAAAATCAATACTAAGCATTTTTTTGATATATACAATGTGCGATTATGCAATACGAAAAACATCTTATTGTGTACCCGACCTAAAGATGTCATCCGTATATCTCTTTGTATAGCATGCAACCCAACTACGAACAGCTAGGACCCAGAAATGCGCTCGGAAAATGACTCTTTCTGCAATGATTTTAAATAAACGTCATACACCATCTACTCTCGGAGCATTATGCCACGGCAGACCAGGGTCTACCCGGGTCGTTCTGCAATGATTTTAAACGAATCAAACACCATCTGGTGCCGGCGTATTATGCTACGGCAAATCGGGTGTATACTGTTCACACTTGGGCGAGTTCCGTTTTTTGTTTGTTTGTTTTTTTCTCTCAAATGAAAAAAAATACAAGGCAGTACTGCCGATTATGTGAATGCGGAAGTACTTGGCAGATAATCAAAAATTCTATGATAGAATACTCTAAATTTAACACCTTGGAAAATAAGAAAATTTCAGCACAATGTAACGAGTTGGGGGACTGGTGCACTCTCTTCAGAAATATATTATTATCTACCAGTCAGATAGCGCAGTTACATAACATTTTTTGCATTAATGATTTGCACACACGTTTTCTCCCCCAGTCATTCCTCTGCTGGATTTGTTTATAAACATTGGTCACGAGCCAACCAGAGTTAGCTTGAAAAACATGGTTTATTTATTAAAATTATATTTCGTAAGTTTAGATTTCTTGATATTTAGTGACGAAAAAGTGGGTTAGAGTCAATATTAACATTTAACATGTGGAAGGTTGCTGGACATTGTGATGCAGGACTACCTGAATTCGTGGTCGACAGCATCACAATACAGAATCAGTGATAGCCCACAGAAAAGAAATTCCTTTTGCTGACACTATCAATACTACTCAATGGTGGTCCGTCTTCTTAAAATGTAGCGATTGATGTATATGAGAGAGTTTATTATATTTTCATTTATTAAGCTCTTGTGTCAAAGTCATGCCTTGAATAACATTGCAGTACTTTTCATAAAATGTAAAAAAAAAAAAAAAAAAAAAACATATTTAAAAGAAATCGATAAAGGTGGCGATAGGTATACTCTTTCAGATTATAGATAGTAGGAAAATATTTAGGGACCGACTATTTAATTTTCAGGAGACGGGGAGGGGGGGGGGAGTGGCTAGGATTTTTTAAAACAAATATTTCCGGCACTCAAATAGCTTGAAATAAATATTTCTGCTCACCCCCCCCCACACACACACTATTATATCCATTATATCAGTTGAAGAAAAACAATCACGAGGTATAAAAAAATATCCCGTCTTGAAAGGAAATTCCCCCCCCCCCCCAAGATGAAATGGTCATTGACTTCATGTATTAATTACCTTTGAATTTTGGAATATGTCGGGTTCGATTCCACAAGTAGTGTGCTAAATTAACCTATTTGCTCACCCATAAATAAATAAAAACATCGAGAAATTAAAATTTCACTACTCTAGCTCAGTCATATACTATCATGCTATTTGAAATCTTAATGAAATAAATACAGATGAAAATCACCAAACCTGATTAAAACGAATTATTGTACCGATGATGCAATTACTTGTGCCACTGCTGGGCACTGAGCGGAATAACAACGACGGAGCAAATCACTGATTTTCAAATTTTGTACACATCATTCATAATGGCACAAACCCTACATTGTACTGAATTCAATAGGCTTCACATAGGTGAAGCAACAGTGTCGGTATCGAAAGATAATGCTAATTTGTTTACAAGTTTGGGTGGGATACAGATGTGCTCAAAGCTATGTGTGTTCAATAAGAATAAAAGAATACAAGTGTAAATTTGTCGAAATGAAACATAAAAAAGATATACTCTAAATAGGCCGTGCCCATTGGGTGTCTACCAAACGTCTACCGCTCCTTTTGTGGCGAATATTTTTGTTATAAACTATATGTTTTAAACATGTATGGTTTAATTTAAAGAATAGACCGTGCATAGGTGTATGTATTTATCACATGCTTACTGCCCCCTTGCCATGGGAATTTTTTAATACCTTTTTTTTTGGGGGGGGGGGGGGGAAATAAGAATGCTAAAAAGATATATGTCTTACACCGCGGAAGCGGACATTGAAATATACCGAATACAATAAAAAATGACAGACATCAACCGCTTCACATTAATAAAATAATTAATCAATTTTAAGGACCATAAGTATGCATATATTTACATTAAAAAAGAACTTGCTTTTCAAGATAGTGTATGTAACAAATCAGACGTTGACGTGAACGAATTTTACACGCACTCAGGAATGAAACTCAAACCTGTTTCAGACCTATTTTTTTGACAATGCAATAATTTACAAAGAATTTGCTGCTGATGATGTAACTGTTAGCGAAGGTTACCCGTTTATACTCGCGTATAAATCCATACCAACTGCAAACTGCATAGATCCAGATCTCCCGTCGCATAATGCGCCGGCAGATCTGGGTCTACGCAATTTCTAAGGACTAATCAGTAGAACAAACAACATAGACCCTGATCTGCCGGCGCATTATGCGACGCCAGATCAGGGTTTATGTTGTTTGCATTTGAACACGAATTATACGCGAGTATAGACGCGAGTAACGACGGTATACTCTGTTAAACACCGGGATTAGAACGATTTCTAATTAGAGATAGAAGAATGTTTTGCATAGCAGGCATACCATTATTACCGTTGGACGTTAAGATCAAATCGATTAGGGACGGAAATACTATGGTGATTAAGGTCTCTTTGGCTAATCAAGAACTTGACGCGATAACTGAAAAACTAAACTTAATTAAACCTGAATGTTAGTTGTGCAGGGTACTAAATTTCAGGATTGTGATGTTTACACAAGAGTGAATGGAAAGCACAAGTTTTGAAACAACAGAGAAATGTTTAAGAGTTCATAATGTAATAGTCACATTTAAGTACTTGTGTAACCATGACGATAAATAATGTCTGAATTAAAATATATAACAAAGTTGATCTAGCATGTAATATAAAATCATACGGCCCTGCTCAACGTTTCTGATCAAACCATTTTAAATTATGTCTTCTGTAGAGAGAATATGCTGAATGGGGATTTTTCAGCTCGCTTTTCACTCTGGATAAATCCGCCACCGTCTTCAAAAAAATATCCTTGATCCGCTCATGTAATGCAGTCAGTTCTCAACTGTTAAGAATATGTTAATTTAAGCAAGATCTATTAAACCCTGGGCCAAAGTATTATACATTAATTTATCCTATATTCAGAAACTGTACATTAGAAATTTAGGCAGCAGTAACAGCGATAACAAAGAGACAGAACCACTCAATACAATTTCAACAAGATTACAATCCATCGTTAGTGATTATTATTATTATTATTATTATAAATAACGTCAGAAACAGAATACGTGTCATGCACTTATGAAACTATATTTATTACAATAATTTTGTTCGAAATCAACATTAATACAAACTTAAATTTCAGTGTGAATCGAAACCAGACCTCTCTCTCTCTCTCTCTCTCTCTCTCTCTCTCTCTCTCTCTCTCTCTCTCTCTCTCGTCGCAAAGAACAATGGGGAATGGCAACTACCGATGGGAGATGGTATTCCAAAAGACGGTTTTGCTAATATGAAACATATGCCGTCAAGCGTGAGTGTTAGAGTGTTATGCTGAGCGTCATGTTGGGGTATACTCCTGAAGTACTTGTCAGTTTTGTTTATTGGTATTTGATGTTTGAATGGCACATCTGCACATCAGTGTCGAGGCAATGGGATTATATTGTCTTGACCGGAGATTACCACGGAAGCCGTGTCAGGATTCGAACCGGTAACACACTTATTGTGATTCCGACAAACTAACCACGAAGCCACCGTTACTCCCTATATTATGGAAAAAGTCGATTGCGCATGTCGTACAGCTGTACAGCGGCATACCCTGATAGTTGTGTCGCTTGACAGGAGCGGAGACATACTCCAGAGATTTGAATTTACATTATCATATCAAATCCGATATCCTACACACTACACAAGGACCAGTTGCAATAATTTGAAGTTCTTCCTAAAATTAAATTGTATGATTTGGTATGCACCTGCACCAAAATTGCAGGGAAACATTACATCTTTATATGGTAATTTATAATATTTTTCATTTGTGCAAACATTACTGAATAAACAATAATAACAAATATCCAGAGAATGATTTAGTTAAAACTCTCTTTGATATATATATATATATATATATATATATATATATATATATATATATATATATATATATATATATATATATATATATATAATGATTTAGTTAAAACTCTCTTTAATATATATATATATATATATATAATATATATATATATATATATATATATATAATGATTTAGTTAAAACTATATATATATATAACTGCGTATCACTGTATATTGAGAAAGGCTGCGAAGTGTTGATCAGCAATAACTATCAAACGTTTCTGACCCTTAAAAAGAGAAAAAGAATTCTTCAAAACTTTCCCATGAAATTTAAATTCTACGTTAGCTGGTTTGATACTTTTGATAATATATATGCACGATGATAATGCTATACCTTGATACAAAAACATAAAGCCAGTATCAAATCCAGCAAAATTCAACAAGTTGATGGCAACTGCAACAAACTCTTTCAAATTAAAATTTGCATCTATTATGTCAATATGAAGGAAGGAAATCTTCCTCTTCCTCGTACTGAAGAGCAGTTAGACACGTTTTATCGTTTTATTGACGTTGTAGCTGGTCTTATGGTGTTTATTACTTGTAACAAAAATCAAATACGACTCAAAGAGAGGTCAGTCATGTAGTTTGTACTTCGTTTCAAGTTTAAATCCAGTGACACTCGTTTCCTCATGAAACAAGGAATCTATCTATCTATCTATCTATCTCCGCACACACACACACACGCACACACACAATTGGTAACTGCGCAATTACAAAACAGTTTCCCAATGTTGTTATTCAGAGAAAGAAACAACTTAATCCGCATAACAAACACTGAACATAAAAGCCAAGGAAAGATCTGAAATAAAACATATTTCAATGACGGGGAAATCTACAAACAAGAGATAAATAGTGGAGAAAATAAAGAATAAATAATTGAAATCTGTCTTAAAAAGAGTGCGTTGCATGCATATTTTGTGCTGCGTTGTTCTTAGACTAGAAAATGTTATAACAATAATGAAAGATGGAGTGATTTGTGTATTTACGTGTTCATCGTACAGTGAACAAACTTGTTTTGACTTACTTCCAGGCTGAGGACAAAAGACGGAAACCGTGCGTGTGAAATATCAACGCAATCTTAGACGAGATATTAAAATATGTACCAAAGGTATTATATCCTGATGATAAAGCTAGGTGGAGGAGGTAGTAAAGGATATGAATCCTGAGAATGTTGTAGTGGGCCATTGAACAAGAGATAAAATAATAATAATAATAATAATAATAATAATAATAATAATAATAATAATACATTCATGTAAAGAGTTACATAATATTTACTTGATTAACTATTGTCGCAAGAATTGCGCACGTGTGATAAATTGATGCCTGAATGGAAACTTGATAAGACTGTATCGGGAAGGTTAGATTTGTGTTTTGATTTAGTTCAAATTCCACATGAGTTTTCAGTTGCAGTATCCAATATCGTTTCTTATTTTATCGGTATATATAGCGAACGTCGCTTTGATTGGCTCATGCAGATATTCATTCGTTTTCTGAAATGAACGGTTTAGCCAATAAATTGAGCAGCACAGATTTTGCATGTCAGGAGAGAGATTACGTTTTTGGTTCCACAGCCTAATTACTGATTGATAGTAAAGCTAACTCCTATCACCCAACTTCGGAACGATTTAGTCTCGGATATATGTTTCCAGATTAAACACCGTCTATATTTGCAGCTGTATGTGGCTGAATCTGTGGTCTTGTCTAAAGTTTCTTTGACACGTACCAAATGATCCTTGAGATTTGTTTGGTCTACTGTACGCAACTATAATCACTTCTAGAAATATGCAGTTCATATGTTCGTAAGATTCAGTTTGGTGCCAATGCTTCGGAATGATCTGTTGTAAGTTTGGGCATAGGGGTGGAAAGTAACCACAAAGAGGATGCTTTTGTTTTGGCTTTCTTAGTTTTAAATTTCAAGAGAGCTGTTCTTTCGAGGAGTTTAGTTTCGTTTATAGCCTCGTCAATATATTTCCTTCTGTATCCTCTTCTTCTTAGGTGCACATTTGAGCTCTCAAAGTATCCTTTCAAAGATAGCCAGATTAGAGAATATGCGTTTAGTCCGAACGAACAGGCCGTAATGGAGACTTTGTTATTACGTTCTTGTGATAGTAGCTTGTAGGTGGCAGATACTGGTGCGAATCAGTTGGTTTGCTTTACAGGTCAGTTGCTATGTTCCAACCAGGAGGGTTGACCGAGTATCCAAGAAGACATTGGACCTATTTAATGACTCAGGAGCAAATTTAATCGCAGGATGAATGTGGCTGGAGAATTAAAAAAATATTTTGAACTTGTTGTCCGTTTCGATCCATTTTTATTCCATGTGGTCATATTAATCTGCACCAGCTTAGAGGTATATGGGATGCCTCGCTGAGAAGCGTTTGTTCGAGTCTTTCCATGAAAATAGCGGCATGTGAAGGTGCCATTTTAGTGTTCTTGGCAGTTCCATTGACTTGTATGAAGTGTTGGTTGTTGAATAAAAAATTGTTAAATTTAAGAACATGGGTTATAAGCTTGATCAAATAGCCAGTAGGAGGGTTAGGATTACTACGACTATCCCATGATTCCTTGCAGGCTTTGATACCTTTCTGGTGTTAGATGTTGTTGTATGACGATTCTAGTATTATCTGACATGTTAATTTTCGATGATTTGTTAAGGTAGTCAGCAGTCTTTTGGCTGTATGCAGGCAATTTTTGCATGGATAGTCAGAATGTTTTGCAGTGGATGATCGTTGCCGGAAATTATTGGCCTACCCGGGTTCTCGTTATTGAGTATTTCATGGAGCAACCACGATCTGCCTTGTCTAGGTCAACTGATAAGAGGTAAGCCAGTGTTTTGTCATCAATGCATCATGTGTTGTGCATGTCTGATGCACAATTTCAGCGTGTTCTGGTGCTGGGTCATGAGTATGTTTCTAATAAAACCTCTAAACTGAAAGTTGCATCCTCAGCGATATAGTCAGCCGTATTCATGACAACAACAAAGGACCCATTGTCTGCTGGCTTAATGACAATATCCTCCCTCTCACTAGTTTTTTTTTTCAGTGACTGTCTTTTAAATTGTCCTTTTCGGTATGACTCTGTTTGTGCGAATTGATCTAATTTTCCACCGCGGACAAAAATACCTCTAGAGCTGGAACTTTAATAGGGGCTTGAACATAATCGCTTCTGGGGCAAAGTCTATGTGACTTATAGTTACTGGCATTGGATTCTATAGCATAATCACTAAGTCTCATTCTCAGTGCAAAACTCTCGACGCCTTCTTTCAAGTCGAGAACATTGTATGTTTCGGGGGGTAGAAAAAGTTGAGGCTTTTGGAGAGAAGACTTATGTCAGTGTCAGACAAGTCAAACGATGACACGTTTACGACAGTATAACATTCCGGTTTGCGGAAAGGTGTTTTCTGCGAAACTTTCTATTGTTTTTGTTTTGCCTTCCTTCCGTGAAACCCACGGTTGGGATCTCGCTGTACTAAGTTATTTATTGAAAATTTGTTGCGTTGTTTGTCTAAAATTTGCCTTTTTTTACTCTTGTTGTAATCATGAAACGTGTGTAGATCACAATTTGTTCAGAGAAATTCAGTTTGAAATTTGATACTTGCCTCCAATTTTCTCAATTAATGTTTTCGCTATTACTATTTCAAGAAGCTTAAAAGAAGCACAATGAAGAATTGAGTTATACATTTGACAAAGGACGCTGAGGCTTCCCTATCAAAAATGGGGCGAAAACGAATTTTCAAAACTTAATTGGACAGTTTTGTTTTTCAAATAGGTTACATAATTTAATTGGTCAAATGATGTTCGGTCCCGACTGGCACCTCATTCCCAAGAAGTTCGAAAGAAACAAAATGGAAATGCAAACCAACAACATAAACAATATATAATAACATAAAAAGCGGAAAATTATGCCGGTAAAAAAATGTTTTCCTGCGTTTTGACCTAAAAAAGGTCTTCCTCATGGAACAATAAAGAACATTCACAGACACATACACACAAACGTGATACTCGTAAAACAATTAATATTTACATTTTGACAGAGAAAAATATAATAGGATGCATCCGTGAATACATCATTTACGTTCTCACGTGCAACATTTGTGTCATCCAATATGTTGGCGAAACAGTTGACTTTATAAACAGAATGAACAATCACAAAAGTCATAGCAGAAACAAGGTCATGACAAAATTAGCCAACCGTTTCAACTCAGACGGACACTTTATCCAGGCCCTCAAATGCTGCCCATTGAATCAAATTACAGATGGACTGACACTGAACGTGACCATAACGATAAATATTGGATGTTGCAGATGCGAACACAAGGCAAATTTGGCTTCAATGAAATATCTCTAGTCCAAATGTACCCTGTTTAACCCATCGTGCGTCACTTTCTTTCCTGTCAGTTTGCTCATCCTCACTCTCCTATAGTGACATATTATTATTATTATTATTATTATTATTACATCTTTCGGCCACCTTTCCTTGTAACCTAAATACTTTCATATCTTGGTTTAATGTAGTGGGAATTTTATCCGGGATGTAAAGCTAGAAGCAAAATATAATGCACTACTATAGATGGCGCCCAATGAAACACGATCTCCTCACAAAGACGTACGTTTATTGTGAGTCAATCTGTGATTTGACGCATTGGACAGCATATCCATTTTTTTTCTTTTTTTCAAGCCATATTGTGCGTACACCAATAAAAATATTAGATTAACACTTTAAACAACATATTAAGTTTAAAAGTTTAAACTGATAATGTAAACCACAATCATACAAGAAATAAGATAATCAGAGTATAGTAATAATAAGATAGATAGATGGATAGAGATTTAGATTATTATCAGAAAAAATAAACACCATTAACTTAATAAAATCATTTATTTTTCAAGCCAACAATAAGATATAATATCATAAAATTTATCATAAAGCAACATTGTGAGATCTTTTCCCTTGAGTCTGTTTTACACTGCACTCATCTCTGTTCTAATGTGTATAACACCATTGAAGCAATATCTTCAAAATATTTTGAGGTAGCACGTGTAAATATTACAATTCACATTAAATATATACAAAATTGAAACTTCATCAGTACACATTCACAAGCAATCATACCGATCTGTATACAGTTGTTTTTGTCATTTAAAAAAAATACTTTTGTAGTGAATGAAGAGAAAATCTATATAAATATTCATCGCTGTAATGTGTCAATACGACTTTGATAGAAGTTTTATATAATTTAATCAACTTTAATGTACAACCTAAACAAGTACGTTGATATGAACAGAAATGTATTTAATGCCTTAGCAAGGCTTTACAGTCCTGGTCATGTAAAAATAATATGTACAGTATTTTTAAAATGGAATGTAGTAAACTAATATTATGTAAATGTAAAAAAAAAGTCTGATTTGCACAACACAGTCCTGTTTGTCTCCCAGATAAATATAATTTGATATTACAAATAAATAGATGTATATGTATGTACAAATGAGAAAATATAGTTAATGATCATATATCCTATAAAATCAGAAATATTCGTGAAGGATTTTTTTTGTGTTTTTTTTATTATTATTATTTTGTGGGTAAGGAATATCCACGAAAGTAAATGCACCCCAAAAACTTTTTTTAAATCGGTTGTTAAGGTAAACAGTGTAAGTTTAACAACCCCAAAAATACATCCACACGAAATCAAAAAATAAATAGAGGTATCTGTATATACACATGAGAAAACATGGTTAATGATTGTATATCCTATAAAATCAGAAATATTCGTGAACGGATTGCATTATTCTATCTTTTTGTATTATTTTTTGTATTTTTATTATCTTTATTTTGTGGGTAATGAATATTCACGAAATTAAATCCACCCCAAAACCAGTTTGTTGAAATCTGGATTGCTCAAAAAAAAAAAAAACCACCCCTCATCCCCACCCACCAAAAAAGAAATAAATCTTTCCTTGAACACATACATTCACTTGCATATTCAAATTTGTACTAATCTCGTTGACGTAAACACGCTATTTTATATTAGCTTAATTTGTAAGCCATCGCAGGTTAGTCTATACCTGCATACATATATACATGCACACATACATACAAGCAATGACATGATCTGCTATAAAGTCTTTCATGCACAATTTTTTGTACGAAAGAAATAAGATGTATCACATGCCAAAAATTAAAATGTATAACCCAGATCTAATTCCTGACAGAACGTAACTATTTAAAATGCGATATAACAATTCTATAGGCAGTGAGACAGCTTTTAAATGAGTTGATATGATGACTATCATTTGCAATAACCCTAATTTTTATTACTATATATTTATCTAAATAAATAAATAAATAAAAATACAATAAATAAATAAATAAATACATTTCGGTATTCAGGTAACAAATACAACGCTCTTTGGCACACTTATTATTTCACAGAATCTTGATAGTTTTTCCTGTTTTGAATGTGACAGATGATTAAACCTACAATTACAGCTAAACATTAAAAAGAGAGAAAAATGAAAGAAAATAAAATGATGGAAAAAAAATGAAAAAATGTAAAATGTGCTGGTGACACAGTTGCCTGTAAAAGGATGTGTTTATCTGTTCGATCCTGTCGAATACTCCAAAGCATGTGATTAAAAAAGATATAAATTAGGAAATCAAAATGAAATCTTTTTAAACACTCGCTGAATCAAAATTCTTTCTAGGATTTCTAAACAATATACTATCAAGATTATAGCAAAACCCTTTCTTTCTTGATAAGCATGGATTGGCAAGAATCTTTTGTATTTTTTTTTTTTTTTTTTTTTTTTGTCGATAAACCGACTCTATGCATCATAATTCTCCCTCGATAACATATATGTTAAGATATCCCACTGCACCCGTCCCATCCTTTTATTATTCTATATAATCTATTTCTTTCTTCCAACTTAAGCATAGTCAATGCTCGAATTGGCGCTACTAACTGTTCTCCGCCCCCCACACGTATAGCCGACAGCAATGTCCATTGAACGTTGCTCGTACCGGTAAAGGCCGTTAACGCATTCAATTTGTTGTAGATATTGCACATTTTGTGTTATTGGGATGCAATCTAAATCTCCGTGAGAGCCAATACACGTGGCGCATTTTGGTTTAGCGGTAAGATAAGTGGAAGGGTAACGTTGAGGATCGTGGCTGGCCACGTAATACCAGGGACACGTAGAGCGTGCGTATACCGGAATGTTGGATCCCTGCACTGGTACTGATGGGCACGTGGTCGTGCCATACGTAAGGCTGTCGTGCGCCATTTTTGTGATCTCCCACGTCGAGGTCATCTGTCCCTCGGCAAGACTAGGTGGGAAAAAGAAATTGACAGATTTGTTGTACTGCACCAACTTGTCATACTGGAGACTGAGATTGCTTGGAACTTGACAGGTCAAAGGAGCACCTAGTGCCGTCTCCGTACAGAAGATAATGAACAGCACAGTAGACAGAATACTTAATAATGGTGTTTCCATCTGTAAAAAAAATACAGAAAATATGTATTAATTTGTTTGCCCTGTTATACACAAAAACAAGTCACTGTATTTTGAATATCAAAATCTATTTCACCTTTACTCACTCTTCTGTTCTTTAACAAAATGAACGAAATAGTTTTTTCTTTTAAATCTAAATTGATTGGTCCAACGTCACAACCAGCCAGATATATTTAGAAAAATGTTGCTGCATTTCTTGATAAGTTTTAAATTTTTTATTTATTTATTTATTTATTTATTTGTAATATGTTATGTTTTTGAAAAATATATTTTAATTCTATACATTGTTCTAAAGGAATAATTTTAATTTACTGTAGTTGTATGTTGGAAATGTTTCTCAACACAGTTTTTACGATTATAGAGAACCAAATTTAATCATTCAAAGGTTGTTTTTTTTCCTCTTCTCAAATATAGGCTGACTCTAAATGCAAATGCGTATTTTCTGACTGGGTTTAAGTTTTATATCTGTACATTTATATTGATTTAATTATCCTAATGTCTTGAGTAAACAACCAGTTTAAAGTGTTAATCACCTTAGTATTGAATAGCTGAACTTAAAGTTAATTTATAATGGATTTGTGATCAAAGATATCGTATTATACAGACTTAGCAAATTCACAGGTAGTTTAATTTAAAATCTGTAGAAAATCAAGTTAATGCATAAAGTCGTTCAATTTATGTCCGCTCTATTATTATTATTATTATTATTATTATTATTATTATTATTATTATTGTGCAATTATACTGATTTGTGATAATGCAGGCTACCCGAATATATTTTAGATATCATTCTGTAACATATGGATTTTAGAAAATACAGCGTATCTGTAGCTTAGATTGTTAGAAAACTTACCTTGCTATTAATATTTCCACTATTTCTTTTCTTCAGAAAAAAAGATAGATTTATTGTTTGTATCAATAAGTTTCTTATTCAGCTGACAAATTTTGCAATTATTTCGATCTGCTACTTTTCCGAATGTCTCAAGGCTTGATTCTGAATTTACAAGATAGAGAACTGGTTTATATAGGAACCACGACTCACTTGAACCAATTGATTCTCTTCCTCAAACCCGGAACAAGTTGACAAAATTTCCCCCCTATAGCAAGCAACTCGTGTATATCGTCCATTATTACACTCAATGGGAAATGACGACATAAGGAAAACCCAGTTTCTAAATATAGCAATAGGTCTCGGGCACATATGTGCTTAGAATCTTGTAATATGCCGGTCCTTTTCCAGAGGCAGACAGCTGGGATAGCCTCTGGACTAACGTAATATTTAAAAATTAATTAAATAATTGCATGAGAACAGAGCAATTACATTGGCTGTTTCTGATATCCTTGTTACAACCATAGTGACTTCAAGGGTGGCTAAGCGCGATGTAATCGACGACGTTACTAATGTTATACACCCTCATATTTGAAACACTGTACCAAAACATATTATCCAAAAAACGACAGGAAATCTATGTAGGTTGAAAGGGATAGTTTTGTAATTTTCCTTTATTGAATGAAAGAAAGAGAAAGAAAAAGAATGAATGGACAAATTGCACAGCATTCGTAGATACTACGAGTAACCCAGTTTGTACATGATATATTTTACAGGTCGAGAAAACCAAGCGCGGAAATAGATAGCTAATTATTAAAACATATTCGGCGTGTGTCTATTTTCACCTAAATATTATTATACTAATTTGCACGATTTTCCAGGCAATGTTAATCATTATACATCAATGTTTCCCATTTCCTTTAAAATTAACGAGAAATATAAACGTGGAGGATAAGAACACTTTAAAACTTATATGATTAAGTGTACATAACATTTTAATAAGAGCATGAGAACGCGCGAAATGTTGTTGAAATTGCCATAAATGCGAATAGCATTTTTAATATTGGTTGATTAAATATTAATTGATAATTCACTAATTAATTAATTCATTTATTAAATTTTGTTTTTTAATTATTGATTTGTTAAATAAATTTTTTTTTGCTCATTTATTCTGTCTTTCAAGGGTCGGGTGAAGGCATATAGTAGGCGGTAAAGAAGTCCTATAATACTTAGTCTTACATGACTATCTAGTATTTCCACTCATATAGACAGGGATAATTATTAGCATGGATGATGTAAAGTGCAAATATAAGGTCTTGAATTAAAAAGTAATACTTGATTTTTTTAAAATACACATTTGCTATTGTTTTAATATCTCTTTACCAATTACTATTGCATCAATAAATGAATTTGCATGGATAGGCACTTAAACAACCAAAGTGTATTTCCTTGTTTGACAATTAACTGAGCCCCTGAGCTGAATGCGTGTATGCGCATAGTTGAAACTAAGTTGAAGTTAATCATCACTATTTTCGTTTATATATATATATATATATATATATATATATATATATATATATATATATATATATATATAAAGGCTTGGATGTTACTTTTATGACGTATCAGTCAACCCATGCGCACATTTCATGTAATTATGTTGTGTAATTCAATATAAAATAAGCATGCTTAGTACCTACATTCTGCTAGATATCATCTCATGCAATTTCCAAGCTTCGAAGAATTTAATAAATTCTTGTTTTTATTAGTTTTGAATCACATATCTACAATTTTTTATTAGTAAATAAAAGAAATTAAGGAAGGCGAATCAGTGTCTGCCATACGTAACGATCACCGTTGCAGTTCAGTCCATTATAAAGTTAATTTGCAATTCACATTTTTCAAAATGAATTTTTTTATTCCTCCTAATTAAATCAACATTTGCCTATATTTTGTGTTCTTTTTTTAAAAAAAAAATTGTTCTTGAGTTCGATTTTCACATTACTGTTTATGTGACAACATTCATGCACACTAGCTTCACTTCGGTGAGAAACACGATTCCAGTGCAAAGACACACAGTTAACCGAATACTGAAAAAGAAAAAAAATTATTCCCGAATATTTATTGAAATTCATAATTTGTATATTTTATAGTTATATGTAATTCAGAGAAGAGTACAACCTTAGAAGCGTTTGTTTTGACTTCGTATTTACGCAAATCTCTGTCGATAACGGGAGCAGCAAGCTTTGCTTTGTAACCCAAATCTTACTCCACATTTCAACATTGCATAATATGTTCGACTTCATATATGATTTGAGATAAGAAAGCAAACAATTTTCTTAAAATGTTGTCTCTTACCTGCTTATGAGATAACGAAGTATTATTCTTTGTGTCGTCCATATAAAAAAATATATGTGGTGTGGGCTTAAGTTGTTCAACATTCGTTTTTTGTGCTTTTTTATTTAAAAAAAATGTATTTATATGTTTAATTGTCGTCAAACAATATATGAAGTAAATATCAGATAATGCATAAAATGGGATTTAATTATTGAAAGACAAACAACATAAAATAAATGCATCGAAGACAATTTTTTTTCTTCAGCCATCTCTGTTTGTATCACTGCTGAAACTATCTGACGTCCGGGCTATCACCCTACCGCGTCATCACAAAAACCTCCCTATATTAAAAGTGTATACATGTAGCACAGGATCATTTTTTTTTTCTGCGCTGACCGGTCTTCCTTTATTCACAGTTTTTAAATGCTTAACATTTACTTTGGCTTGGATGACATTGGAAATATTTTCCCAGGTACATTTTACATAGGAAGCGGAAGAGAGCTACTGTTGTAATTTCAAAAATACGTGTGACTGAACATTTCGATTTGACTTTGGATTGAATAGAGAGTATATTATGGAAGTTATTTGATACGTACATGTACATTAAGTGCATACATACTAAAGCGGCATATAGAAGGATCGACTTCTCTTTATGTAAGTACCCGAGTATATCAATCTTGACGTATAACGTAAATTATTCAATTTTCTGTGTATAGTACGGACTAAATTCCAGAAAACGTAGACCCAGATTTGCCGTCACGTGCTACGCCGGGATATAAAAGCATATGCTGCTTAATTGTAATAATAAGTAAAAACTAAACTGTAGACCCAGATCTATTCTATCTGTGTATATATGACTTCTGACATGCTGAAAAGTGTATAGTATATTGTTCATATATGTACCTATTGATCACTATAGTTACATATATTACTCCATTTTAAATGTGTGAGTACGTGTCGAGCTGAGTGTGTGTAAGTGACTTTGTTACAACATAACCTGTTATAAAAATTGAGGACCACATGGCAGATAGGTCTTTTATGACCAAATGTGTTATCCTCGTTAAATAAAGATTATTATTATTATTATTATTATTATCTGCTGGCACGTTATGAGAAGGTTGATCAGGGTGTATGTCATTCGTTATGAGAGAGGGTTAATCAGGGTCCATGCCATTCGCGGTCGGGTGTGGTATACGCTGTTATATACGGTAATCCACTTCTGTTCTCTTAACCAAGTGTACCCGTTATTGTTATAGTTCTTGTTCTCAAATTCTTTTTAGAGAACAAGGAGTGGTTAAATTACTACAGTTGTATTCTATCTAAATATTGTTAGACTTTTTATGTGACCCGTTGCCGAGGAATGCACTTCGATAATTTGAATTGTAACTCTCTGGTTTAATTTAAATTTACACATTGTCTGAGTCTAATTATTAGGAAATCTATGGTGCTTGTTAGTCAAACTTAGTGTTAGAAGTTACTTAAAGTGTCAATGCTGTTTGTTTCTTGTGTCTGTTACCCTCTTTGCATATACATACATACATATAGATACATAGATAGACATGTAGTTAGATATATAAACAGAGAGAGAGAGAGAGAGAGAGAGAGAGTAATAAGAATGACATAACATTTCTGTTTTCTTTTTTTGGTTTCTTTTTTCTTCCTTTCTTGCTTTGATTTTTCGATCATATTTCAATCTGATTTTTACTAGTCTTGTCTGTTAGTTTGCGGAATGCGGATAGATTTAAATCATAATAGTGCATGTGAAGATTACATTCAAAGTTGGATTTACAAGCTGGCATTCGAAATAAAAACTCCAATATAGCTCATTTAATTAATGCTAATTCCAGAATGAAGAGATTTTGCAGTGCTTCCTTATTACTAGTTCTTGTGGTTAAAAAAAACAGTCTATTGTTTTCAATTTTAATAAGATATTTATCAATACATGTACATTATTTTAAATTGTTATAAATGTTCCCATTTAATAGATGTTTGTGTTTTTATTTATAGAGAGATGGAGCTCTATGTTTCTTTTCTGACACAGACGTTTACGAAGATAAAACAGTAACCTTCAAAGTATTTCTTTTTTAAATGTTAACTTGTACATGCTTACTATCGCGTTTGACAGCTTTTATAGAGAAACCCAGGGAAACTTTGATTGTGCGAATCCATTTATTTAGAGAATAGTCGAAAATAGTCACAAGTGCATCAACTACTTGGGAAAAAATGCAAACATTGTTCCCACATTAGGTTTGAAATGAAAGTTACAAATGAGCATCTCATGGCATAAAGACAAACACAATGTAAGAGTCTTTATCCTCATTAAAAGGATCCTGATCCTAGAGAATAATAATCTATTTAGATGACAATAACTTATCATTTTAGAGAAATTACTTTTATATAAGTAATTTGTTTACAATGACAATAGTCATCAAAATGAAATTATAAAAACATCCTATATGTAATGCAAAAATAGAATTGATGAAACTGTTTGACTATTATCATTCTAAACAAATTATTTACACACAAATAAGTTTAGAATGATACTTGTCCTTGTCATCTAAATAAAATTATAGGAAATTCACTTGTTATGCAAAAATTATATATGATGAAACTGTTATAGAATTCCTGGCTTATTTTTAAAATACGTAATGTACAAATTGTCCTCAGTCATGTAGTGTCGCCCTGATGTTACTTTTCAGCAAATTAACACATATAAGTACTGCTGGTCTCTTCCTGTAACGACAATGAATTAATTTTTTTTCTCCTGAAATTCAAAGTTTAACATAGGGGACAGCTGATCAGAATGGTATTTATCGTAAATTTCCTCCTCATATGAATGCACAGATTTTTTAAAACCTGTCTCAGTATGAACTTAGAAAGAAAAAAAATGAAACTCCTAATTTTGTTGTTGTAGTTGTATGATTAAAAATATACAATACATCAAGGTATTTTTCTTTTTTAAATTCATCGATTAATAATAACTTTATACAAAATCTACAACATTTCTATGTGTTAGAAATTACCTAGATTTACTAGTTTGTTATTTTCCTATATGGCCAATCAATCAACTTTACCCTTTTATAGATAATCAAGTTTGCGTGAGGGGAATGTGATACAGAATATATAAATGAGTTAACAGTCAGTTCAATATGCCCTGAAGTAACAAAAGGATGTATAAAATGAGTCACGACACAAGTCAAATCCGTCACGCTCAATCAACCGATAGACAGAAATCTTCTACAACAGAGAGAAGTTAATATCTAAATACTAGGAAATTAAAAATTCTGTGTGTGCATTTTACGCAATCTCTCAAGGCCTTTTGATAATGTGCGCTCAAAAACTAGAAGCCTTCTTGAACTTACGGTTATCTCATCATCCAAAGTTACGTATATATATATATATATATATATATATATATATATATATATATATATATATATATATATATATATATATATATATATATATATATATATATATCCTAAGGTTATCAGGTTATCACTTTACATGTTTCATAAATTAGTGTATCGGTTAAATGGTCGTACTTAATTAATAATTGTGACTTGAAGGTGATTTTCATTCTGTATCAAGTAGATTACGTATTTTGTACATATAACTTCAGTCTTCCACCTTAACCCCATTATGTGGATCTTAAATTGATGTTTTAATGTCTGTATAAATCTTTGTTTGAATGCTGTATGTGTCTGATGCGTATAATTCTTTACGTTGGTTTAATCTGTGTATATATATATATATATATATATATATATATATATATATATATATATTATTGTTTGTGGGAATAATGCCTCTTTGGAGCTGATGTTATTTGTTTTTAATATCCGACGCTAAATAGTCCTATATCTAAGTGTATCAGCCGATTGTCATATTTTATGTGTGTAGCTAAACCAACGGCTCTCCATACTTTGTATATTAGTTAGGTAGTCTTTTTTTAAATAGATACTTCTAAGGACGGATAAACCGTGATGTGAAAGTCGAACTCGAACAGGAAAATAAATTTAAATAAGAACACAAAATAGAGACAAATCTGGATTAAATTAGGATGAAAAAACTGTTTTGAGAAATGTGAACTGCAAATCAGCTTATCAATGGACTGAACAGCATCGATGATTGTGACGTTAGGCCATACACTGATTTATCATCCTTAATTTCTTTTATTTACAGAACTGTTCAAAGCATGAATTGATTCAATTCTTCAAAGTTTGGGAATTGAAAAGATATCTTGCAAAATCTAGGCATTGAGCATGATTACATTGCATAGAATTACATAGACGAATTACATAAAATGCGCATGTTTGGTTTGACTGGACTGAGATGTCATAAAGAAAGGAACACACACACACACACACACATATATATATATATATATATATATATATATATATATATATATATATGCAAAATAATTACAAAGAACAGTGCAAAATTAGTTTTTATCTAGCCTAGGTGCTTTCGACTCTCAATGAGTTTTTGTAAGAGGTCACTACTAAACAAAGACAAACAAGACAAGCAATAAACACAGAAGAAAGCGTTGAATTTACAAAAGTGCAATAATCATGTAAACTTTTGTAAATTCAACGCTTTCTTCTGTGTTTATTTTTTGTCTTGTTTGATACTATGTATATAGTCCGTAATTTTATGTTTAAAAAAATCAGGGGGAAATCACCTGACAATTTATGTAAAAGCCAGAGCAATCATTCGGAATAATTGGTTTAGAATGACGGTATAGAATGGCACCTTAGGCCAAACTGTATGTATATACATATACCGTGAATTATATTCCCCTATTAGCCCGAATTCATTGACTTCCTGAATCGACAATTTTCAACTAATACCAAAAATTTAAAATTTATACTTTTATTTAAAATGTTCCATTTTCACCAGGATTGTTTACATGTGATGTTACAAATATGAAGTTAAGCAATACCATGCTTCCAGCATATACACGTGGTTCAGGTGACCAAATAGCACGTGGGCTTGAAGCATGGCTTGCCCTGTGCTCAATCGAGTCAACAATCGTATTTTAT
Organism: Margaritifera margaritifera; assembly: GCA_029931535.1. NCBI lineage: Eukaryota > Metazoa > Mollusca > Bivalvia > Unionida > Margaritiferidae > Margaritifera > Margaritifera margaritifera. The sequence continues at coordinate 6,951,511 of JAQPZY010001684.1, forward strand.
GCACACACGCAAATACTGTCGAGCGGATTTGAATACTCGAAGTGTTGTAGGTCTAAATTCAATCCGACTAAAATCAAAATCAACTTATAATATAATTAGATCTGACAGACATCGATAAAGGTTCATGTTCCGCCAAGCTTTATAATTCCGGTCGATGTAGCTTTCGTAACCTATCAGATAGTGTTGCATTTCATGTTAAGGAGAGTTAGCGTTACAAAAGGCATGTTCCGAATGATGTATTCCTCATTCATAAAGGTGAAAGCTATAATTTAACTGGCAAATTGAAACGCCAACAGAGCATGACATCGTAAAGGAGTTCGTCATATCTCCGTTATGTTGGAGATCTCGATTTTGATTAGATTGGATATAACTTATGTTTGTTAGAGTTTCGGTTGAGTCAGGTTTCCGAGGTTGCATGAAATATAAGGCTTTGGTCTGAAACTAAGGAAACAATTCGAATAAGGCCGAGTGTTCGAGTGTAATATATTCCCAACTTTATCATGGTTTGATTCAGCTAGCGTATACTATTTATTTTGTTGTTGTTGTTGTTGTTGAAATTCTCCCATCTCTTAGACACACATGCAAGTAAACACAGTAGTGGATCATTTCAGTTTTTTAAAAACATTTTTATTTTATACAGTTGGGTTCACTCTGGTCTACGTTATCTCTTGAAAAAAAGTTGCCCTATTTAGGCTCGTTAGAAATGTATTAAGTTTTCCCATGTAGTCATGAAATGTGTTGAGATCACAATTTCTTTGGACAAATTCATTTTGAAATTTGATACTTGCCGCCAATTCTCTAGATTAATGTTTTAGCTTTCAGTATTTCAAGAAGCCTCAAAGTAGTGAAGAATTGAGTTCCAAAGGACGCTGAGGCTTCCCCAGCAAAAATGGGGCGATAAGCGAATTTTCAAACCTAATCAGACAGTTCAAATAGATTCCATAGTTTAATTGGTCAAATGATGTTCGGTCCTGATTGGCACCAGATTCCCAAGAAGATCAACAACAACAAAAAAATAATAAAAAAATAATAAAAAATAAACAAATTGAAAATGCAAAGAGCATAAATATTATATACTTACATTAAAGATGGAAAATGGCGCCGGGAAAATAGCAAAGTTTCCCTACGTTTCGACCTTAAACAAGGTCTTCCTCATGGGACAATAAAAATCACACACAGTCACACAGACGCACACACACAAATACACAAAGAGTGATACGCGTAGAACAATTAATATTTTAATTTTGGCACACATAAATATAATAGGATGTGTTAATAGAAACGTCATTTACATCCTTACATGCAATATTTGCTCGTCAAATATGTTGGCGAAAAGTTTACTTTAGCAAAAGAATGAACAATCACAAAAGACATATCAGAAACAAGGTCAACACAAAACCCGCCAACCATTTGAAATCAACCAGACACTTTGCCTAGTTTCTCAAATGCTTCCCATTGAATCAAATCATAGATGGACTGACAATGAACGTGGCCACAATGATAAATATTGCATGTTGCTGATGCGAACACAAGGCGAATTTGGCTCAAATTAAAAACTGTAGTCCAAATGTACCCTGTTTAACCCATCGTGCGTCAGTTTCTTTCCTGTCAGTTTCCTCAGCCTCACTCTCCTCTAGTAACATATTATTATTATTATTATTATTATTATTATTATTACATCTTTTCACCAACTTCCCTTGTAATGTCAATACTTTCATATCTCTGTTTCTTAAAGTGGCAACGTTATCCGGGATGTAAAGCTAGCGAAATATAATGCACCACTATAGATGGCCTCTTATGAAACACTATCTCGTCACAAAGCCGTACCGTTATTGTCAGTCAATCTGGACTCGGGTCACAATTATTTTTCCTATATAGTCCCTATATTTGTCTGTCAGTACTGAACTTCCCACGGTGTCCAAATCCCAAATAATAATTTGTTAATCTAAAGTATCTTCAAAGATGAACTCACGGTGAAATTCTTGTCATAGGTTATCGGCAATTTGTTTGAGCGGATGAGCTGTAAAGAAAACAGCGTTCAATGGGTCACATATTTCCCTTCCCGACCAGCATCAGTGCAGACATGCACACCATAATGCTCATATTCTAAAGAATAAACAATTTCCTTTAAATCAATACCAATAATGCCTAAAAAATAAGCCCCGGATCACCCAAAAACAAACAAAAAAAAAAAAAAAAAAAAAAAAAAAGAAAAAAAAAAAAAAAGAGAGGAAAGCATACTCTAAAAATAGATTGGGACAACATTCATGGGTACTGACCCGAAAGTAATAATTTGACTCGAGTCCATCTGTGATTTGACTCAATGGATAACATATCGAGGGAGGTTTTTTCTTCCCGCCATATTGTGAGCACACCAATAAAAGCATCAGATTAACACTTTTAAGCAACATATTAAGTTTAAACTGAAAATGTAAACCACAATCATACACAACATACAATAATCAGAGTATAGAAATAAGATATATATATATATATATATATATATATATATATATATATATATATATATATATATACATATATATATAGAGAGAGAGAGAGAGAGAGTTTGATTATTATCAGAAATTATCAGAAAAAATAAACATCATAATCTTAATAAAATAATGTATTTTCAAAACCAACAGTGAGACATAATACAATAATTTTTTTTAATAAAGCAACATTGTGAGATCTTTTCCTGAGACTGTTTGACATTGCAGTGATCTCTTATTTAATATGTATAACACCATTGGAGCAATATCTTCAAAATATTTTGAGGTAACACGTGTAAATATCACAATTCATATATTTAAATATCTACAAAATTGAAACTTCACCAGTACACACATTCACAAACAATGATACAGACTCTGTATACAGGTATTTTTGCCATTTTTGGTTAATTTTAGAGTGAATAAAGGGAAAACTAAAACAGACAAAAAAAATTCTGTGGTATGTCGATACGACTTTTATAAAAGTTGTATACAGCATACTCATCTTTAATGTAAAGCCTAAAACAAGTACTCTGATAGAAACAAAATTGTTTTTAGACAAGAAATGTATTTATTATCTAAGTAAGGCTACACAATCCGGGTCATCTATAAGATCACATACAGTCTTTTTAAAATGGAATGTAGTAAATTAATATTATGTAAATGTAAAACAATATCTGATTTGCACAACGCAATCCAGTTTGGCTCTCAAATAATATAATTTGATATAACAAATAAATAGATGTATATGTATATACACATGAGAAAATATAGTTAATGACCATATATACAATAAAATCAGAAATATTACTGAACGATTTTGTGTGGGTAACGAATATCCACGAAATTAAATCCACCCCAAACACGTTTTTTTGTTTTTAAAATTGGTTGTTAAGGTAAGCAGTGTATGTTTAACAACCCCAAAAATACATCCCCACGAAATCGTCCATTTTGCTTTATTCAAACGAATATTTCTGAGCATATATATATATATATATATATATATATATATATATATATATATATATATATATATATATATATATAATATTTTGGCAAACTTGTTACATTAGCACAAAGAAATGTTGAATATGTAAAGTTGTATTATAATAAATGTTGAAATCAGGATAAATCTTTCCATGCGTACGTCCAAGACATTCACTTGTATATTCAAATTTTGCCAATCTCTTTGACATAGACACACCATTTTGTTACATATTGGCCTCACATTAACTTAATTTGTAAACCATTTCTGGTTAGTGTACACATACATACATACATACATACATACATACATACATACATACATACATACATACATACATACATACATACATAGCCTACACATACATACATACATACATACATACATACATACATACATACATACATGCATGCATGCATACATACATACATACATACATACATACATACATACATACATACATACATACATACATACATACATACTTGCAAGCAATGCCATGATCTGCAATACAATCTTTCATGCAAATTTTTTGTACTATAAAAATAAGATGTTTCACATCTCAAAAAATTAAACGTACAACCCAGATCTAATTCTTGACAGAATATAACTATTAAAATACTATATAACAATTCCAAAAGCAGTGATAAATCAATAAATCAATAAATTTCGTTTTTCAGGTATCAAATAAAGCGCTCTTCCCCACACCTATTATTTTACAGAGTCAAAAGTTTCTACGTTCGGAATAGTTTTTCCTGTCTTGAATGTGACAGATGATTGCACCTACCATTAAAACCGAACATTAACAAAACAAAAATGCATACAAACAAAACCAGGGAAAAAAAATAAAAAAAATAAAAATCAAACATGTAAAATGTGCCGGTGAGACGGTTGTCTGTAAGACGTTATGTTTATATGTTCGATACTGTCGAACACTTAAAAGAGGTTATTAAAAAATATATAAATTAGGAAATCAAAATGAAATCTTCTTAAACACTCGCTAAGGTACAAATTATGCAAAATTATTCAATATACAACGTGTCTAAAATCGTGAAATTTTAGCAAATATCAAAGAGTTATGGAAAATAAAAAATGTCTTCGACGACTTGATAGTGTGGCAAATTTTATAAATTTCTTCCAAGTTATTTTATTTTTTGTAAACAGTGTACCACCAAGCATATATCTAAATCCATTCTTTTTGGGCGACGATAGGCATGGATTGGCAAGAATCATTACGCTTTTTCTTCGCTAAAACGACTAAATATATCACAACTCTCCCTTGATGACACATATGTTAAAATATGCCCCTGGAAAAGCCACATCCTTCATATTATTCTATAAAATCTGTGGGATTTTTTTCCCAACTTAAACATAGTATATGCTTGAACTGGTGCTACTAACCGCACGTGTAGCCGACAGCAATATCCATTGAACGCGTCTCATACCGGCAAAGGCCGTTAACGCATTCAATTTGTTGTAGATATACCACGTTTTGTGTTACTGGGATGCAGTCTAAATCTCCTTGAGAGCCAATACACGTGGCGCATTTTGGTTTAGCGGTGAGATAAGTGGAAGGGTAACGTTGAGGATCGTGGCTGGCCACGTAATACCAGGGACACGTAGACTGGAATGTCGGATCCGTGTATCGTTTCTGATGGGCACGTGGTCGTGCCATACGTCAGACTGTCGTGCGCCATTTTTGTGATCTCCCATGTCGAGGTCATCTGTCCCTCGGCAAGACTAGGTGGGAAAAAAAAGTTGACGGATTTGTTGTACTGTACTAACTTGTCATACTGGAGACTGAGATTGCTTGGAACTTGACATGTCAAAGGAGCACCTAGTGCCGTCTCCGTACAGAAGATAATGAACAGCACCATATACATAATACTGAAGAATGGTGTTTCCATCTGTAAAAAAGATAATTAGATATAAGTTTGTTTTTTCCCTGTTATATATATATATATATATATATATATATATATATATATATATATATATATATATATATATATAGAAACAAATAGCTATATTTTGAACACCAGAATCTCTTTCAACTTTACTCTTCTATTCTTTGTATAAATGAACATGAAATACATTTTTTCTTTTAATTATAATTTATTGGTCTAACGTCACAATCAGCCATATGCATTTGAAACAAATTTTTCTGCATTTGTGCTAATGTGGAAATTTTTATTGTTCTTATGCTTTGGAAGATATATTATATTTCCATAAATTGTTTAAAGGAATATATATAATTAACCATTGTTGTATGTTGGGAAAGTTACTCAAGACAGTTTACAAGATTATAGAGAATCAAATTTAACCAATCAACCATTTTTCTCAAATATACCCTGACTCTAAATGCACATGCGTATTTTCTGACCGCATTTAAGTCTTTTTTTCTGTACATTTATATTGACTTAATTATCCATATGTATCCAACCAGTTTAAAGTGTTAATCGCCTTTGCATTGAATAGGTGAACCTAAAGTTAATTTATAATCGATTTGTGATCAAAGATATCGTATCATACAGATTTAGTAAATTCATAGATATATTAATTTAAAATCTGTAGACAATCAACTTAATGCATAAAGTCGTTCAATTTTAGTCCACGCTATTATTTGCTTGTTTTTTTTAAAACTGCAATTATGCTGATTTGTGATAATGCAATGCTACACGAATATAATTTAGATATCATTCTGTAACATATGGATTTTACAAAATACAGCGTATCTGTAGCTTATATTGTTAGAAAGCTTACTTTGTTATTAATATTTCTACTATTTCTTTTCTTCTGAAACAAAGATAGATTTATCGTTTGTATAAATGGGTTTCTTATTCAACTGTCAAATTATATAATTATTTCGATCTGCTTCTTATCCAAATGTCTTAAGGCCTGATTCTGAATTTAGGAGATAGAGAACTGGTTTATATAGGAACTACTACTCATGTGAACCAATTGATTCTCTTTCTCTTCCTCAAATCCGGAACAAGTTGAAAGGAATTTCCTCTACAGTTGCTCTTTTGTGTTGTCCATTATTACCATACAACATACACAACAGCAAGTGAGGACAAATAAAAGCCCAGTTCTAAATATAGCATGAGGTACTCATATACAGGTCTTTCCCGGAGGTGGAAAGCTGGGATAGCCTCTCGACTGACGTAATAGTGCAAAATTAATTAAATAATTGCACGAGAAAAGAGCAATTACATTGTCTGTTTCCTATATCCTTTTCATCCTCACGGTGACTTCAAGGGTGGCTAAGCGCGATGTGATCAACGAGGTGACTGATGATTTGCACTCTAGTATTTGAAACACTACACCAAAACATATTATCCGAACAAAGAAAATAAATGTACGTAGTTTTTGAAGGGACAGTGTTGTAATTTTCGTTTATTGAATGCAAGAAATAAGAAAGAGAAATAAAACGAATACATTAATTAATTGCATACATTCGTGTCGCTGTTTGAAATATAGTGTTGTGATGACGACGAATAACCTAGCTTTTACATTATATATTTTAGAGGTCTAGAAAAGCCAATCGTGGAAATATACAGCTAATTATTAAGACATATTCGGTGTGTATCTATGTTCTACCAAATAGTATTACTCATTTGTAACATCTTCTAGGCAATGTTAATCACTATACATCAATTTTTTTTCAATTTCCTTTAAAATTGACGAGAAATATAAACAGGGAAGCTAAGAACACTTAAAACTTGTATGACTGAGTGTGCACATAATTTTAAATTAGAGGATGACAACGCACAAATGTCGATGAACTGCCGGAAAAGCGATATATATATATATATATATATATATATATATATATATATATATATATATATATAATTTATTCATTTAAGAATAATTGATCAATATTTCATTCATTCACTTATTCATAGAATTTTGTTGGTTAATTATTAATTCATTAATTAATATTTTTATTTATCTATTCATTCTCTCTTTCAAGGGTTGGGGGAGGGCATATAGGTAGCTGTAAAACTTCCTATTTAACTGAGTTGTAAATGACTATCAAGTATTTCCGCTAATATACATTGGGACTAGAATGACCTTGGATGATGTAGAGTGGAAATATAAGGTTTCGTATGAATAAGTAACACTTTTTGTAAACACGCATTTGCTATCGTTGTAATATCTCTTTAACAATTGCTATTGTATCATAAATGTATTTGCATGTATAAACACTTAAAACAACCATCGTGTATAACCCTTGTTTGATAATTAACTGAGCCCCTGTATGCGCATAGTAGAAATTAAGTAGAATAAACTATCACTATTTTCGTCTGTGTGCGCGTGTATATATATATATATATATATATATATATATATATATATATATATATATATATATATATATATATATATATACGTCAAAGACGATTAATTCCCGACATCTCTGTTTATATCACTGCTGATACTATTTGACGGCTATCAACCTACTGCGTCCTATACTGTTACACCGTTATCTGTATTTGACCTCAATTTCATGAGCGCAGCCATTAACCAATCACGTGATATGTCAGCAATGACGATAGGGAAATAAACATTATATACCGCACGTACCGCGATCAAAACAACATCAGTCTTTTTGTTTACATTTTATCTTAGCTCGTTTTCACTTAAACATTGACATGGATAGCGATGCAAAATATAAGAAAGGTTGAAGTAGTTCATATTTCGTCAATGGATGTTCAAATAATCGTCACAAACACAATTTTAGGGAATAAATCAATGTGTGAAATACACGGACAAGTGCATGAAGACGGTGCATGTTTGGTACCATTTAAATTTCAGGGCATGCACGGTTTTTAATTCTTGAATTCCAATCTTAGCAGGTAAGTTGAAATTACTGATAATGTGACTTCCAAGAGAAATAATTAGAGACTGTTGCCCGGAATCTTTCAGTGAAAACTACCCCGGACAACATGTATTATTGATTGTGCAGAAACATTTATTCAGAGGCCAACTAATCTCAGATCTCAAAAGTAGAGGTGAGACTTACGTCGATTAAAACTCCAGAAAACGTAAACCCAGATTTGCCGTCACATACTACGCTGGGGTGTAAAAGCCTATGCTGTTTAATTGTAATCATAAGTAGAAACTAAACTGTAGACCCAGATCTATTCTATCTATGTACATATGACTTCTTAGATGCTGAACATTGTATACCTATGTATAGTATATTGTTCATATATGTACCTGTTGACCACTATAGTTACATATATTAAGCTATTTTAAATGTGTGAATACGTGTGCGAGCGTACCTGACTGGTGTAAGTGACTTTTGTATATATAACATAACCTGTTATAAAAAATTGAGGACCACATGGCAGAGTGTATGACTATGTGTTATCCTCGTTAAATAAAGAATATTATTATTATTATCTGCTGGCACGTTATGAGAAGGTTGATCAGGGTCTATGTCATTCGTTATGAGAGAGGGCTGATCAGGGTCTAAGTCATTCACAGTCGGGTCACTGTTATACGCTGTTATATACAGTAACCCTCGTCTGTTCTCTTAACCAAGTGTACCCGTTATTGTGATAGTTCTTGTTCTCAAATTCTTTTTTAGAGAACAATGAGTGGTTAAATTACTACATTTGTATTCTATCTAAATATTGATAGCCTTTTTATTTGACCCGTTTCCCAGGAATGCACTTCGATAATTTGAATTGTAACTCTCTGGTTTAATTTAAATTTACACATTATATGAGTCTAATTCTTAGGAAATCTATGGTGTTTGTTAGTCAAACTTAGTTACTTAAAGTGTTATTGTTGTTGCTTTCTTGTGTCTGTTCACCCTCTTTGCATATACATACATACATATAAATAAATAGATAGACATGTAGTTAGATATATAAACAAAGAGAGAGAGAGAGAGTGAGAGAGAAGAATGACATCACATTTCTGTTTTCTTTCTTTGGTTTCTTTTTTTCTTCCTTTATTGCTTTGATTATTGGATCATATTTCATTCTGATTTTTACTTGTCTTGGCTATTAGATTGCGGAACGCGGATAGATTTAAATCATGCTAAATATTCTCCTTGGTTTAATGATGTATGTGAAGAAAAAAAGTTAATTTTTATGAGTAAATTGAATCATTATCAAGTTGTAAAAACACCTAAAGCAAGACGAGAAATGACAGGTGCAAGATCAGACTATAAAAAACTACTACGAAAATATAGGCATGAATATGATTAACTTAAAACATTAGAATTTGAAAAAGCAAAACGTAATGATGCAAAGTTACTGGAAATGTTAAAAGATGCTGTGAATCCTAGCCTCTCAAATATTACAATGGATACTTTTGAAAAATATTTTAAAGCTGTAAACAGTTCTAACGATCATATGTTTATACCAGATAAGGATGTTTTTACACTTTAATGAATGATATGTAAAAGGAGAGTTTAATGTCATGTTTAATGAACCAAATAAAGATATTTCCCTACAAGAGAAAGAAAAGACTTTACATGAAATAAAATTAGGCAGCAGTGCTGGTCCAGATATAATTATCACTGAGTTTCTTTACTATGATAAAGATCTACTTTTAAATACATTTTGTAATTTATTTAATGCTGTATTTAAAAGCGGTGCGTTTTATTATTTCACCAAAGCGTTTGATTATATAGTAAGGGATAACGTATGGTATAAATTAATATAGCTTGGTTTAAGGGGAAATATTTTAGATATAATCAAATCAATGTACAGCAATGTAAAGTCAAGAGTTAAATATGATAATAAGTTAAGTGATGAATTCTTTTGTATTCTTGGTGTCCAGCAAGGTGAATGTTTATCACCATTTCTTTTTTCAATATTTGTAAATGATTTAGAGGAAGAGTTTGCCATGCATGGTATTCAAGGTATAGATATTGGCATATTACATCTTTTTATTTCTTTATACGCAGATGACATTACCATCTTTTCAGGTTCGCCCGAAGGTCTTCAGTCCGGGTTAAATTGTTTGAAAGATTATTGTGCTAAGTGGAAATATGTGGTTAACACATCAAAAACAAGCACAGACAACATTGGCAGGGCAAGATAAAAAAGCAATATTTTTACTTGAAAAATACTCTTTTAAATTTACGTTCTTAAAGACACATGCCATGTCATGATTTTTTTTATAGACTGATAAACCTATCTTAAATTATTTTTGCCAAGTTTTGGGATTTATTCCTGCTAAATGTATTGAAAGAATGCATTTACATTTTTGCAAAAAGATATTAGGAGTGAAGAAGACAACACAAAATGATTTTATTTATAGGGAGTTAGGGCGTACGACAATGATAGTAAATAGATTTTATTACATTGTGAAGTATTGGTTTAAGATATTAGATGCAAAGGAGGACAAATATATAAAATATATATACCAAATGATGTTGAACGATTTAGAAGCTCTACCCAGTAGTGTAAATTGAGCATATTTAGTTAAAGATTTATTGTTAAGATTAGGATTCTATGAAGTTTGGGTTAATCAAGGGGTCCGTAACACTGACATATTTTTACAGTCGTTTAAATTAAGGCTATCGGACAATTTTATCCATAATTGGATGGATCGTCTTAAGAACAGTAGTCGAGCATTATTTTATGTAAATATTGCAAATTTTGGATCAAAACTTTACCTTGACAGTATCTATTCTTTGAAATATAGAAAATCAATTGCTAAATTTAAAGTATCCTCTCACAGACTCGAAGTTGAAGCTGGTAGATCGGCGAGACCGTATAAATCAATTCATGATAGACTTTGTTCTATTTGTAACCTCATTGAAGATGAATATCATTTTGTTCTTGAATGCTTATTGTATAAAGATCTAAGAGTCAAATATATGGAAATATTTCAGAAAAAGAACTTATGAATACCCAGAATACTAGAATTTTGAATAATTTGGCCACTTACATTTATAAAGCTTTTAATCACAGAAATACCGTCGTATATTCATATATCTTTTAACTATTTTGACTGACCACCATTCCAGTATAAATTTGGATTACATAACTTCTGATTTTATCTTCATATTATTACCTTTAATAATGTAGATATCTCTTTCTCCCTACGGAGAAATTTTGTGAATTAATCTGCTTATTCAATTTGCATTGATCTGCATCTGCATGCATATGTAATTTCGTTTCTTACTATGATTTTGTTGCATATTGTAGACTATAGATGATGATACCTTGTTGTTTATTGTAATATCTGCCATTAAATTCAATTCATTGAAAAAAGATGTATCCTCACTGTCCGTTTGGGCTATTGGAATGAATAAAGACTCTTCTTCTTCTAGTGCATGTGAAGATTACATTCAAAATCGGATTATCAAGCTGTGTCTGAAAAATAAATTCCAGTATAGCTCCTTTTATCAATGCTGTTAGTCTGCGGAATGCGGATAGATTTAAATCATAATAGTGCATGCGAAGATTACATTCAAAGTTGGATTTACAAGCTGGCATTCGAAATAAAAACTCCAATATAGCTCCTTTAATTAATGCTAATTCCAGAATGAAGAGATTTTGCAGTGCTTCCTTATTACTACTTCTTGTGGTTAAAAAAAACAGTCTATTGTTCTCAATTTTAATAAGATATTTATCAATACATGTACATTATTTTAAATTGTTATAAATGTTCCCATTTAATACATGTTTGTGTTTTTATTTATAGAGAGATGGAACTCTATGTCTCTTTTCTGACACAGACGTTTACGAAGATAAAATAGTAACCTTCAAAGTATTTCTTTTTTAAATGTTAACTTGTACATGCTTACTATCGCGTTTGACAGCTTTTATAGAGAAACCCAGGGAAACTTTGATTGTGCGAATCCATTTATTTAGAGAATAGCCGAAAATAGTCACACGTGCATCAACTACTTGGGAAAAAATGCAAACATTGTTCCCACATTAGGTTTGAAATGAAAGTTACAAATGAGCTTGTCATGGCATAAAGACAAACACAATGTAAGAGTCTTTATCCTCATTAAAAAGAACCTGATCCAAGAGAATAAAAATCTATATAGATGAAAATGACTTATCATTTTAGAGAAATTACTTTTATATAAGTAATTTGTTTAGACTAATAATTGTCATCTAAATGAAATTATATTTTAAAAAAAAACATATGTAATGCAAAAAATAGAATTGATGAAACTGTTGTAGAATCCCTGGCTTATTTAGAAAAGAAATAATGTACATATTTTTCTCAGTCACGTAGTGTCGCCCTAATGTTACTTTTCAGCAAATTAACATATATCAGTACTGATGGTCTCTTCCAGTAACATGTATGAATGAACCTTTTTCTCCTGAAATTAAAAATTTAACATAGGGGACAGCTGATCAGAATGGTATTTATCATAAATTTCCTCCTCAAATGAATGCACAGATTTTTTAAAACCTGTCTCAGTATGAACTTAGAAAGAAAAAAAAAAAAAAAAAAGGCCTAAGTTTGTTGTTGTAGTTGTATGATTAAAAATATACAATACATCAAGGTATTTTTCTTAGTTACATTCATCGATTAATAATAACTTTATAAAAATCTACCACATTTCTATGTGTTAGAAATTACCTAGATGTATTAGTTTGTTATGCTCCTATATGGCAAGCCAATCAACTTTACCCTTTTATGGACAATCAAGTTTGCGTGAGCGGAAAGTGATACAAAATATATAAATGAGTTAACAGTCGGTTTAATATGCCCTGAAGTAACAAAAGGATGTATAAAATGAGTCGCGATGCAAGTCAAATCCGTCACGCTCAATCAACTGATAGACAGAAATCTTCTACAACAGAGAAGTTAATATCTAAATACTAGGAAATTAAAAATTCTGTGTGTGCATTTTACGTAATCTCTCAAGGCCTTTTGATAATGTGGGCTCTAAAACTAGAAGCCTTCTTGAACTTACGGTTATCTCATCATCCAAAGTTTCATATATATATATATATATATATATATATATATATATATAGATATATATATATATATATATATATATATATATATATCCTAAGGTTATCAAGTTATCACTTTACATGTTTCATAGATTAATGTATCGGTCAAACGGTCGTACTTAATTAATAATTGTGACTTGAAGGTGATTTTCGTTGTGTATCAAGTAGATTACGTATTTTGTACATATAACTTCTGTTAAGCATAGGGTACAGCTGACCAGAATGATATTTATAAATTTCCTCATGAAATGTATACATAATAAGCGTATGTTTCACTGAGATGTCATAAAGGAACACACACACACATAATTATGCAAAAATAATTACAAAGAACAGTGCAAAGTTAGATTTTAACTATCGTAGGCGCTTTCGACTCTCATTGAGACTTTGTCAAAGGCCACTACAAAACAAAGACAAACAAGACAAACAATAAACACAGAAGAAAATGTTGAATTTACAAAAGTGCAATAATCATGTAAACTTTTGCAAATGCAACGCATTCTTCAGTGTTTATTGTTTGTCTTGCTTGATAGTATGTACATAGTCCGTAAAGGTATGTTTAAAAAAATCAAGGGGAAACCACCTGACAATTTATATAAAAGCCAGAGCAATCATTCGGAATAATTGGTTTACAATGACGGTATAGAATGGCACCTTAGGCCAAACTGTATGTATATAAATATACAGTGGATTATATTCCCATATTAGCCCGAATTCATTGACTTCCTGAATCGACAATTTTCAACTAATACAAAAAATTAAAATATATACTTTTATTTAAAATGTTCTATTTTCACCAGGATTGTCTACACGTGATGTGACAAATATGAAGTTAAGCAATACTGTGCTTTCAGTATATACACGTAGTTTAGGTGACCAAATAGCACGTTGGCTTGTAGTATGGCTTGCCCTGTGCTCAAACGAGTAAACAATTTTGTTTTATGCACACACGCAGATACCGTAGAGTGGCTTTGAATACTCAGAGTGTTGTAGGTCTAAATTTAATCTGAATAAAATTAAAAATCTACTTATAATATAATTAGATTTGACAGACATCGATAAAGTTTGATGTTCTGCCGAGTTTTATAATTTCCGGTCTATTTACTTTTAGTAACCTATCAGACAAAGTGTTGCATTTCATGTTAAGGAGAGTTATTGTTACAAAAGGCATGTTCCGAATAATGTATTCCTCTTTCATAAATGTGAGAGCTGTAATTTAATTGGTAAATTGAAAGGCCAACAGAGCATGACATATAATCGGTTTTCGTCATATATCCGTTATGTCGGAGATCTCGATTTTAACTAAATTTGATATAATTTATGTTTGTACGAGTTTCGGTTGTGTCAGGTTTCCGAGGTTGCAGGAAATATAAGGCTTTGCTCTGGAACTAAGAAAATAATTCGAATAAGGCCGAGTGTTCGAGTGATCCATGCTTAAGGTGGCGCTCTCCAGTTTCGTACTTTGCATAGGGTTAGAAATTTAAAGAAAAAGAATTACCCAGGGTTTCCTCACTGGCTGTTCTGGCTATTTAAAAAAGACCTTGTATATCTTAGGCATTGTTAAAAGAACTTTGAATTCCCTTTATTTTGGTGTATGATTGATGGGTGAAATTTAGGTTATAGAGTATACAGCTTGGTCTTACTTAAGATGTGCACCTCTCAAAAAACTGCTAGCTCCGCTTAGTCATTTTCACTTCCTGGACTTCAAAGGTAAATAAAAAAAAAAGAGCCGATAACTTTTTTTACTTTTTAGATATTTTGTAATTTATTCATAGTACTTTCAGAGGCTGGTATTGTCTGATCTGGCAAAATTCGTTTCCCTATTTTAATAACTCCTGAAAATAGTGCACTTTTGACTAATTCAGGCTGATTTTTCGAGTACTTTAGAGCGGCCATTTTGTCTGCCGTGTGCTTAGATCATGTCCAGTGTCCACAAGTACAATATGTAAAGACATTTCAGCCACAGTACATGAAAGTAACATAGACGTATGCCAACATTCTCTCCATTGTGCATGTTGCAAATGCAAAATACTTCATCTTACACCTGTCACTCTCTCAGAAGCATGTATTATCTGTAGAGCGCCCCCATTAAGACAACATGTGCATTATTATTATATGATTTAATTTTGGTTGTATAGCTGAAACATTTAAGCCGCAAGCATATAAACAGTTCTTTTGAATAATTCTCATGTATTTTCCCACAGAACAGTATTCATTTGTAGCAAAGTCCCACACAAGCCCAGCCCCCCCCCCACCCCCCTCATGATGAAAAGTGGGCTATTTTAAAACTACACCTTGCATTTTCTCAACAATAGCAACCAATGTTTTGGTAAAAGACAGGAACATGAAACTTGCCACAATTATTCATGAGATGTCACTAATAAAATTTACAGACTGAACAGGGATGGAAGAGTTCAGGTTCACAGAGGTCAAAGGTCAAAGGGTACAAGCTAATTCTTCTAACACTAGTATATGGAAGAAAGCGAATCTGCTTTATTATCATTGTTTTCCAGAATTTTATTACAACCGAATGAAAAGAAACATTTTTGCTATATTTTTCTTAGACTTAATACAACAGTTTTAAATTTAAGTTGACTTTACTCCTATGTTCTAAGACTTCTAATTTTCCCATAATTGAGGTCATTGCACACAAAATACTGCCACAAAGCATATTGTGTATGCAAGAGCAAAATAGGCATAATTAGCTTATTTTTATGCATAACATCAATGTTAATATACCATTTTGTTGAGAAATGCATACATAATTATATGAGAAAGAGAAAAGCAATTGCACAAATTTTCATATTTATTTTAAGGTGGCGCTCTCCAGTTTCGTACTTTGCATAGGGTTAGAAATTTAAAGAAAAAGAATTACCCAGGGTTTCCTCACTGGCTGTTCAAGTTATTTAAAAAAGACCTTGTATATCTTAGGCATTGTTAAAAGAACTTTGAATTCCCTTTATTTTGGTGTATGATTGATGGGTGAAATTTAGGTTATAGAGTATACAGCTTGGTCTTACTTAAGATGTGCACCTCTCAAAAAACTGCTAGCTCCGCTTAGTCATTTTCACTTCCTGGACTTCAAAGGTAAATAAAAAAAAAAGAGCCGATAACTTTTTTTACTTTTTAGATATTTTGTAATTTATTCATAGTACTTTCAGAGGCTGGTATTGTCTGATCTGGCAAAATTCGTTTCCCTATTTTAATAACTCCTGAAAATAGTGCACTTTTGACTAATTCAGGCTGATTTTTCGAGTACTTTAGAAGCATGTATTATCTGTAGAAGTTTATCACCGTTTATACAATAACTGTCATATGGTCCTTAGAAAAAGGAACACACAATAGCATGCTCAGGAGCATATCCTGTTTTGTAGGTATTAAGTAGACTTTTGTATTATTTTCAATTGCATTTAATATATTCCCAACTTTATCATGGTTTGATTTAGCTAGCGTATACTATTCATTTTGTTGTTGTTGAAAAATCTTCCATCTCTTAGACGCACATGCAAGTAAACACAGTAGTGATCATTTAAGTTTTTGAAACATTTTTATTTTTACGGTTGGGATCACTCTGTACTACGTTATCTCTTGAAAAGAAGTTGACATATTTAGGCTTGTTCGAGATGTATTAAGTTTTCCCATATATTCATGAAATATGTTGAGATCACAATTTCTTGGGACAAATTCAATTTGAAATTTGATACTTGCCTCCAATTCTCCGGATTGATGTTTTAGCTTTCAGTATTTCAAGAAGCCTCAAAGAAGTGAAGAATTGAGTTTCATCGTTTGACAAACAACGCTGAGGCTTCCCCAGCAAAAAGCGAATTTTCAAACCTAATGGGACAGTTTTGTTTTTCAGATAGATTGCATAGTTTAATTGGCCAAATGATCTTCGGTCCTGATTGGCACAGGATTCCCAAGAAGATCCAACGAAACAAATTGAAAATGCAAACCAACAATTAAAGGTGGAAAATGGCGTTGGGAAAATAATAAAGTTTCCCTACGTTTCGACCTTAAACAAGGTCTTCCTCGTGGGACAATAAAAATCACCCACAGTCACACAGACGCACACGCAAACACACAACGAGTGAATTTTGGCACACATAGAGATATTAGGATGTGTCAATAAAAACGTCATTTACGTCCTTACATGCAATATTTGCGATGTCCAATATGTTGGCGAAAAAGTTTACTTTAGCAAAAGAATGAACAATCACAAAAGATAAAACAGAAACAAGGTCAACACAAAACCCGCCAACCATTTAAAATCAACCTCAAATGCTTCCCATTGAATCAAATCACAGATGGACTGACAATGAACGTGGCCATAATGAAAAATATTGGATTTTGATGATGCGAACACAAGGCGAATTTGGCTCAAATTAAAACTCTAGTCCAAATGTACTCTGTTTAACCCATTGTGCGTCAGTTTCTTTCCTGTCAGTTTGCTCAACCTCACTCACCTCTAGTAACATATTATTATTATTATTATTATTATTAGTAGTAGTGGTATTACATCTTTTCACCAACTTCCCTTGTAATGTCAATACTTTCATATCTCTGTTTTTTAAAGTGGCAATGTTATCCGGGATGTAAAGCTAGAAACGAAATTTAATGCACCACTATAGCTGGCCTGATATGAAACACTATCTCGTCACAAAGACGTATCTTTATTGTCAGTCAATCTGGACTCGCGTCACAATTATTTTCCCTGTATAGTCCCTATATTTGTCTGTCAGTACTGAACCTTCCATGGTGTCCAAATCCCAAATCATAATATGTTAATCTAAAGTATCTTCAAAGATGAACTCACGGTGAAATTCTTGTCATAGGTTATCGGCAATTTTCTGAGCGCCTGAGCTGTAAAGAAAGCAGCGTTCAATGGGTCACAGATTTAACTTCTGGGCCAGCATCAGTGCATCATTACTCACTGTGTACTGTCGCCAAAATATACACAGACATACAAAAATGCTCATATTCTGATCCGTAAGTAATAATTTGACCTGAATCCATCTGTGATTTGAATCAATGGACAACATATCGAGGGAGGATTGTTCTTCCCGCCATATTGTGTGATAACCAATAAAAGCATTTACATTACTACTTTTAAACTGAAAATGTAAACCACAATCATACACAAAATACAATAATCAGGGTATAGTAATAAGATAGATGCATAGATGGATAGAGCTTGACTATTATCAGAAAAAATAAACATCATAATCTTAATAAAATAATTTATGTTTAAAGCCAACAATGAGACATAATACCATAAAATTTTTAATAAAGCAACATTGTAGGATCTTTTCCGTTGAGTCTGTTTTACATTGCACTGATCTATTTTAAAAAAAAAAATCTATAACACCATTGAAGCAATATCTTCAAAACATTTTGAGGTAACACGTGTAAATATCACAATTCCCGTTAAATATATACAAAATTGAAACTTCATCAGTACACATCCACAAGCGATCATACAGATCTGCATACAGTTGTTTTTGCCATTTTTGTTTACGTTTGTAGAAAAAAATAAAAATAACATAAAAACAACAAACATCGCTGTGTTGTGTCGATACGACTTTTAAAGAAGTTGTATACAGTATACTTATCTTTAATGTAAAGCCTAAACAAGTACGCTGATATAAACAGAAACTATTTTTAGACAAGAAATGTATATATTGCCTTGTTAAGGCTACAAAATCCGGGTCATCTAAACAAATACATAGTAAACTAATTTATTATGTAAATGTACAAAAATATCTTATTTGATAAACTCAATCCAATTTGTGTCCCAAATAAATATAATTTGATATAAAAATAAATAGATGTATCTGTATATATACATGAGAAAATATAGTTAATGATCATATATACAGTAAAATCAGAATTATTCGTGAAGGATATAATTTTTTTATTTTGTGGGTAATGGATATCCACGAAATGATTTTTTTTTTAAAATTGGTTGTTAAGGTAAACAGTGTAAGTTTAACAACCCCAAAAATACACCCCACGAAATTGTCCATTGTACTTTATTCAAACGAATATTTCTGACTATATATATATATATATATATATATATATATATATATATATATATATATATATATATATATATATATATATATATATATAATTATTGGTAAAATTGTTACATTAGCACAAAGAAATGATGACTATGTAAAGTTATATTAAAATTATAATAAATGACTGTAAAACTTATTGAGATCAGGATTGCTTAAAAGAAACAAACAAGCAAGAAAATAAATAATAAGTAAAAAAAAAAATAAATCTTTCCTTGCGTACGTCCAAGAAATCCACTTGTATATTCAATTTTGCCAATCTTTTTTTATATAAACACATAATCTTTTACATATTGGCCTCACATTAGCTTAATCTGAAAACCATCGCATGTTAGCCTACACATACATACATACATACATACATACATACATACATACATACATACATACATACATACATACATACATACATACATACATACATACTTACAAGCAATGCCATGATCTGCTATAAAGTCTTTCATGCACAATTTTTTGTACGAAAAAAATAATGTTTTTCATCCCAAAATATTAAATAAATTGTACAACCCAGATCTTGACAGAATATAACTATTTAAAATACGATAACAATTCTTAAGGCAGTGAGACAGCTTTTAAATGAGTTGATATGATGACTATCATGTGCAATAACCCAATTTTTTTTATTACTAACTACCTCTTTATCTTAATAAATAAATAAATAAATACATTTTAAAAAATAAATTTCTTTTTTTAGGGATCCAGTGAAACGGTCTTCCGCACAGCTATTATTTTACAGAATCAAAAGTTTCTACGTTCGGAATAGATTTTCCTGTATTAAATGTGACAGATGATTGCACCTACAATTTAAGCTGAACATTAAAGAAAACGAAAGTGCATGTAAATGAAACAACGAAAAAAAAAAAAAAAAAACAGAAGAAAAAAAAATCAAGCATTTAAATTTTGCCTGTGAGACGGTTGTCTGTAAGAGGTTATGTTTATATGTCCGATACTGTCGAGGACTTGAAAGAGGTTATAAATATTTAAATTAGGAAATCAAAACGAAATCTTCTTAAACACTCGCTGTAGTATAAAGTATGCAAAATTCAATTTACAACGTGTCTAAAATGCTGAAATTAAAACAAACATCTGCTGGGACGTTATGAGAGAGGGCAGATCAGGGTCTATGCCAAGTTATTTTATTTTTGTAAACAATGTACCACCAAGCGTATATCTAAAACCATTCTTTTTTGCGACGATAGACATATATTAGCAACAATCTTTATGTTTTTTCTTCGCTAAAGCGACTCAATACATCATAACTCTCCCTTGATGATACATATGTTAAGATATGCCCCTGCACCAGCACCATCCTTCGTATTATTCTATAAAACCTGTTGTTGTTTTTTTCCAACTTAAGCATAGTCAATGCTTGAACTGGTGCTACCAACTGTTCTCCGCCCCCCCGCACGTGTAGCCGACATTAATGTCCATTATACGCGTCTCATACCGGTAAAGACCGTTAACGCATTCAATTTGTTGTAGATATTCCACGTTTTGTGTTACTGGGATGCAGTCTAGATCTCCGTGAGAGCCAATGCACGTGGCGCATTTTGGTTTGGCGGTAAGATAAGTGGAAGGGTAACGTTGAGGATCGTGGCTGGCCACGTAATACCAGGGACACGTTGAGCGTGCGTATACTGGAATGTCGGATCCCTGCACTGGTACTGATGGGCACGTGGTCGTGCCATACGTCAGGCTATCGTGCGCCATTTTTGTGATCTCCCACGTCGAGGTCATCTGTCCCTCGGCAAGACTAGGTGGGAAAAAGAAATTGACGGATTTGTTGTACTGTACCAGCTTGTCATACTGGAGACTGAGATTGTTTGGAACTTGACATGTCAAAGGAGCACCTAGTGCCGTCTCGGTGCAGAAGATAATGAACAACACTGTAGACACAATACTAAAGAATGGTGTTACCATCTGTAAAATAGATAGTTAGATATTAGTTTGTATTGCCTGTTATATACAGAAACGAATCGCTATATTTTGAACATCAAAATCTTTTTCACCGTTACTCTTTTATTTTTTGTATAAATTAAAGAGAAATGCGGTTTGATTCATTTAAATTTAAATTTATTGGTCTAACGTTACAATCAGCCATATACATTTAAAACAAATTTTTCTGCATTTGTGCTAATTTGAAAATTTGGCACAATTTTTTCTTCTTCTTATATATAAATAAATTGTTTAAAGGAATAAGTATAATTAAACGTTGTTGCATATTAGGAAAGTTTCTCAAGAAGTTTACAAGATTGTAGAGAATCATATTTAACCAATCAAACATTTTTCTCAAATATACCCTGACTCTAAATGCACATGCTTATTTTCGGACCGTGTTTAAGTCGTTTTCTGTACATTTATATTGATTTAATTATCCATATGTATTGAGTATTCAACCAGTTTAAAGTCTTAATCGCCTTTGTATTGAATAGTTGAACCTAAATTTAATTTTATACTCGATTTCTGATCAAAGATATTTTATCATTCAGATTTTGTAAATTCATAGATATTTTAATCTAAAATCTGTAGACAATCAACTTAGTACATAAAGTCGTTCGATTTATGTCCACGCTACGATTTACTTGGTTTTTTTTTAAAAAACAAACTGTAATTATGTTGATTTGTGATGATGTAATGCTACACGAATATATTTTACATAGCTTTCTGTAACATATGGATTTTAGAAAATACAGCGTATCTGTAGCTTAGATTGTGAGAAAACTTACCTTGGTATTAATATTTCCACTATTTCTTTTCTTCTGAAAAAAGAGATCTATCGTTTTTATCAATGTTTTTTTTAAATTTTTTATTCAACTCTCAAATTATATAATTATTTCGATCTGCTACTTTTCCAAATGTCTTAAGGCCTGATTCTGAATTTAGGAGATAGAGAACTGGTTTATATAGGAACTACTACTCATGTGAAGCAATTGATTCTCTCCCGGAACAAGTTGTTTGAATCCCCTTTAAAGTAGCTCCATTATTACCACACAAAAGGAGTGAGGACAAATAAAAGTCCAGTTCTAAATACAGCAATACATCTCAGGCATATATGGGCTTCGAATTTTGTAATATACCAGTCTTTCCCGGAGGTGGAAAGCTGGGATAGCCTCTCGACTGACGTAATAGTACAAAATTAATTAAACAATTGCACGAGAAAAGAGCAGTTAAAATTGGCTATTTCCGATATCCTTTTCATACTCCCGGTGACTTCAATGGTGCCTAAGCGCGATGTGATCAACGAGGTGACTGATGATTTGCACCCTAGTATTTGAAACACTGCACTAAAACATATTATCCGAACAACGAAAGGAAATGTACGTAGGTTTAAAGGAACAGTGTTGTAATTTTCGTTTATTGAATGAAAGAAAAAAGAAAGAGAACTAAAATGAATACATTAATTAATTGCACGGCATTCGTGTCGCTGTTTGAAATATAGTGTTGTGGTTACGACGAATAACCTAGCTTTTACATTATATATTTTACAGGTCTAGAAAAGCCAAACGTGGAAATATACAGCTAATTATTAAAACATATTCGGTGTGTATCCATGTTCTACCAAATATTATTACACTCATTTGTAACATCTTCTAGGCAATGTTAATCATTATACATCAATTTTTTCATTTCCTTTAAAATTTACTAGAAATGTAAACAGGGACGATAAGAACACTTGAAACTTGCATGATTGAGTGTTCATAGAATTTTAAATTAGAGGATGACAACGCACAGTGTCGATGAATTGCCGGAAATGCGAAGAGTTACACACACACGCACACACACACACACACATATATATATATATATATATATATATATATATATATATATATATATATATTTGTATGTATATATATATATATATATATATATATATATATATATATATATATATATATATATATATATATATATATATATATATTGTTTTCATTTCCTTTAAAATTGACGCGAAAAAACAGGGAGGATATGAAAACCTAAAATTTGTATGAATGAAATTTATTTATGAAACTTTATAAATTTCTAATCCCAATGTATATTAACGGAAATACTTGATAGTCATTTACAACTCCGTTTTAAAGGAGCTTTTTACAGCTTCCTAGATCCCCTACCCCGACCCTTGAAAGAGAGAATAACTTCATAAATAAAATAAAATTTCATAAATAAAATTATTAATTAGTGAATAAGCACAAATTTATGCGCACAAATTTATCGGCGTTTGTGCTATTTTTTTAATTTCAAATAATTCATCGAGTCCTTCAATTTTGTTGGTTAATTATTAATTCATTAATTAATATTTTTATTTATCTATTCATTCTCTCTTTAAAGGGTTGGGGGAGGGCATATAGGTAGCTGTAAAACTTCCTATTTAACTGAGTTGTAAATGACTATCAAGTATTTCCGCTAATATACATTGGGACTAGAATGACCTTGGATGATGTAAAGTGGAAATATAAGGTTTCGTATGAATAAGTAACACTTTTTGTAAACACACATTTGCTATCGTTTTAATATCTCTTTAATAATCGCTATTGTATCATAAATGTATTTGCATGTATAAGCACTTAAAACAACCATCGTGTATTTACCTTGTTTGATAATTAACTGAGTCCCTGTAAATAGTAGAATTTAAGTAGAAGTAAACTATCACTATTTTCGTCTCTGTGTGCGATATATATATATATATATATATATATATATATATATATATATATATATATATATATATATATATATATATATATAAACACCAAAGACTATTAATACCAGATATCTCTGTTTGTATCACTGCTGATACTATTTGACTGCCGGGTTATCATGCTACTGAGTCATCACAAACGCCTCCCTATATAAAACGTGTATACATGTAGCAAAAGATCAGATTTATTTCTGCAGTGACCGTGATGTAGGACCGGTGTTCCTTTATTCAGTTTTCAAAAGTGTAACATTTCCATTGGCTTGAATAATATAGGAAGTATTTTGCCAGGTATTATTTACATAGGAAGCGGCAAGGAGCAGCTACAGTAATTGCAAAAATACATGTGGCTAAACTTATCGATTTGACTTCAGATGGTATATTATGCATGTTATTTGATACGTAAAGTGGTATGTAGAAGGATCGGCTTCTTTTTATCCAAGTACCCGAGTAAATCAATCTTGACGTATGACGTAAACTATTTAATTGTCTGTGTCTAGTACGGACCAAACTCCAGAAAACATAGAAAACGTAGATCCAGGTTTGCCGTCACATACAACGCTGAAATATATAAACCTATGCTGTGTAATTGTAATGATAAGTAGAAATAAAAATGTAGACGCAGATCTGCTGGTACGTTATGGGAGAGGTTAGATCAGGGCCTATGCCATTTGCGATTGGCTGTGAATTATAAGCTGATATGTACGGTAACCCTCGTCTGTTCTTTAATCCAAGTGTACCCGTTATTGTTATATGTCTTGTGCTCAAATCCTTTTTAGAGAACATGGAGTGGCTAAGTTACTACTTTTGTATTATATGAGAACATGTAGTGGCGAAGTTACTACATTTGTATTATATGAGAACATGGAGTGGCTAAGTTACTACATTTGTATTATATGAGAACATGGAGTGGCTAAGTAACTACATTTGTATTATATGAGAACATGGAGTGGCGAAGTTACTACATTTGTATTATATGAGAACAAGGAGTGGCGAAGTTACTACATTTGTATTATATGAGAACATAGAGTGGCTAAGTTACCACATTTGTATTATATGAGAACATGGAGTGGCTAAGTAACTACATTGTATTATATGAGAACATGGAGTGGCTAAGTTAACACATTTGTATTATATGAAAACATGGAGTGGCTAAGTTACCACATTCGTATTATATGAGAACATGGAGTGGCTAAGTTAACACATTTGTATTATATGAAAACATGGAGTGGCTAAGTTACCACATTTGTATTATATGAAAACATGGAGTGGCTAAGTTACCACATTCGTATTATATGTGTATATTGTAAACCTTTTCCTTTTACCCATTTCTGAGGAATGCCCTTTGGTAATTTGAATTATATCTCGCTAGAAATGGTTTCATTTAAATTTGGACATTCTCTAAATATTGTTCCTAGGAAATTTGTGGTATTTGTTTGTCACACTTAGTGTTAGAAGTTACTTAAAAGTGTTAACGTTGTTTGCTTCCCGTGTCTGTTCACCTTCTTTGCATATACATACATACATACATACAAACATACATACATATAGATACATAGACATCTAGTTAAATATATAAACAAAGAGACAGATAAATAGATAGATTGAGAGATGACCAGATGGATAAGAATAGCAACCATATCTGTTTTCGTTCTTTCATTCTGTTTTGATTCCTTTGTTGGATTGATTAATGGATAATATTTTATTCTCATTCTTACTAGTCTTGTCTGTTGGTTTACAGAATGTGGATGTATTTAAATCATAGTAGACAAGTGAAGATTACATTCAAAATCTAATTTACAAGCTGACATCTGAAATACAAACTCCAATATAGCTCCGATTATCAATAGCTCCCATTATCAATGCATATTGTAGAATGAATAGATTGTGCAGTGGTTCCTAATTGCTAATTCTTGTGGTTAAAAAAAAAAAAAAAAAAAAAAAAAAAGTTTATGGCTCTAAATGTTTACCAAGACATTTATTAATACATGTACATTATTTTTAATTGTTGTGAATTTGTCCACTTAATAGATCGTGTTGTTTCTCTGTTTCTCTTTATAAAGATGGTGCGATATGTCTCCTTTCTGACACAGACGTTTCCGAAGATTGAATAGTAACCTTCAAAGTATTTATTTAAAAATGTTAACTTTTACATGTTTATCACCGTATTTGGCAGATTCTGTAGAGAAACCCAGGAAAACTAAACTTTTGGGAATTCATTTGTTTAGAGAATATCTGAAAATAGTCACACGTGCATCAAATAATGGCGGGAAAATGCAAACATTCTTACAACATTAGGTTTGAAATTAACGTTACAAATGAGCTCATCGTCTCATAAAAAAACCCCTACAATGTAAGAATCTTTATCCTCATAAAAAAGAACCCGCTCCTAGAGAAGAATAATCTATATAGATGACAATGACTATTATAAATTCTAAACATTTGTACATATAACTTCAGTCTTCGCCCTTAATACGAGTATATAGATCTGAAATTGATGTTTTAACGTCTTTCTAAACCTTTGTTTTTAATGCTCCATCTGTTTGAAGCGTATACTTCTTTATGTTTGTTTTTTTCTGTATGGTTTTTTACTGTTTGTTGGAGTAATGGCTCTTCAGAGCTGATGTCTGTTACGCACCTCCCGTAACAGGTGTACGATTTGGTTGGTTATCGTTATCTATTGCCCGGATTGAGTAGATTATAAAATAAAATATGAAATGTTATGGATGGATAAATAGAGATCTGAGCAGATATATAGAACAGAATAACACGAGCCCCCGTACACGAAATATAACAATTTAATCAATTACATAAAACAATTGAAATACTACATAACATTAGAAAGATACCCTTCTTTTTGAAATAAATTACCGAATTTCAACACAAATATAATTATGTAATTAGCCGATCTGTTTATATCGATAGACTTAGTTCATCATGGAATCGAGTGAACAATCGAATCAATTGCCCAGCATCCCTGAGTAACCTTGTTATTGCTGGTCACTCCCAATTTAACGTTGCTAAGAGGTCAAGGTTGATGTTCTCCCTTTTATGCTTCTCTCTCTCTCTCTCTTATCCAGCCTCTTTCGGTCCTCAAACTTTGTATGGGATGTCTCTTCTCTCAACCCTCTACGTTGATACGTATATGTGTATCGATAGTTGGGCTTGTAGGTAGGTAGGGAGGTGGATAGGTAGGTGGAGCTATTTTCCCCTTTAAAATAAACAAGAAGCAACCTAAATATCCCGTCAGATTTCCTTCTGTGGAGTAGAACATTACCCAACTCTCGTTACGTCAGATATCGTCCTATCGGAATTCAAACTGATACCAAAGGCTATCTGGTCAGGCCAAACCTGACAGACGATAAACAAACCTAGTTTCAGAAGATTAATGTATTTTTTCTAACGGCTATTTCATCACTAACTCACATTAACATCACACGAGACATAACAGTTTCAGTTCACGTCTTAATTATACAAACGAATCATTAAATTCACTTCATGGCTTAACTACCTTAGTGGCAGTGAATATTCACTCAACTCTTTAGCATACATGAAATCATGTAAGACATGTAAATTCACACAGATTCTCACAACTTGTATCAAATAAAGTAATGCATGAAATTCTTAGAATACATGATTCCTATTACAATCAAGACGACAAAATTCCAACAATTCGTCAAACTCATATAAAGAAGATTATTGTACGAATTCAGACAAATGAACTCAAACAAATAGTTAGAATCATATCAAGAAAACTGATTTACGAATTTAAACAAATAAATTCAAACAAATAATTATATTGATATCAACGAATTACATGAGATTGATGCAAATACCTTGCGCTTTCAAGACTCACTCGCTTCTACCGCCAGAATTGTGTCCCTCAACTTTCAGACACCTGTCCCTTGAACAATTGTTTATACGAGAGAATTTCGCCTTATTCTGCTCGGAGTAAAGATCTTCCGACCTTTCGCAGGAACTTGTACTGATTAAATTTTTCGATGTGGAATATTGAAAACATGAAATTTTCATCTGGGAAACATAAACCTTATTTAGCGTAGCCAATCAGGATTAAACATATCTACCGCCTTTTATAAATACACGCCCATCGTAGTTAGCGTAACCCTGTAGGTTTCGCACGCTATTTAAATAACCGATTCTGGAAAATTTCAAAAGATGACACTACTTCAACTGGCTTTACAAATAGTTTCTGCATCCTCTCAACTTTGACATTTTCGATACCAAGACCCCAAATTTACCTTCTGTCCGACCGTTATACAATGAATGCTTAATTAAGAATCAATCTCGCTCCAAACAGGGACATTAACACCATCGCAGTCTAGCGATTTAATACGGTACCGTTCCTGAAAAATCTGATTAATTGTTATCTGCAAAGCTAATGCGCTCTACATAAATACATCGACAGAAATTTGCACCCTTACAATGTCATTTGTTTTTAATATCAGACACTAAATAGTCTTATATCTTAGTATATCAGCCGATTGTCATATTTTATGTATGTCGCTAAAACAACTGCTTTCCATTCTTTCTATAGCTGTTGGATTTCCCTTTTTTAAATAGTAACTTCTGAGATAGGATGAACCGTGAGTCGAACTCAAACAAGAAAACAAATTTAAATAAGAACACAAAATAAAGACAAATTTGGATTAAATTAGGATTTAAAAAAAACTGTTTTTAGGTATGTGAACTGCAAATCAGCTTTTCAATGAACTGAACTACATTGATGATTGTGACGTTGGGCCATACCCTGATTTATCATCCTTAATTTCTTTTATTTACAGAACTGCTAAAAGCATGAATTGATTCAATTCTTCCAAGTTTGGGCATTGAGAAGATATCTGGCAAAACCTAGGCATTAAGCATGATTACATTGCATAGAATTACATGGAAGAATTACATAAAATGCTCATGTTTGAGAATTCATAAAGGAAAATCAAAATCCTCATTATATATATATATATATATATATATATATATATATATATATATATATATATATATACAGATAGAGAGAGAGAGAAAAAAAACCATTGAAAAACTAGTTTTCAACTAGCCTAAGAGCATTCGACTGTCAAAGCCAATTACAAAACAGAGACAAACAAGGCAAACAGTAAACTCAGAAGAAAGTGTTGAATTTGCAAAAGTGCAATAATCATGTAAACTTTTGCAAATGCAACGCTTTCTTCTGTGCTTATTGTTTGTTGGTACTATGTATATAGTCCGTAATGGTATGTTACTAAAAATCATGGGGAAACCACCTGTTACTTTATGTAAAAGCCAGAGCAATCATTCGGAATAATTTGTTTACAATGACGGTATATAATGGCACTTTAGGCCAAACCGTATATACATTAATCACATTCCCCTATTGACCCGAATTCATTGACTTCCTGAATCGACAATGTTCAACTGATACAAAAATTTTAAATATATACTTTAATTTAAAATGTTATATTTTTACCAGGATTACTTACATGTGATGTTACAAATATGAAGTTAAGCAATACCATGCTTCCAATATATACTTGTGGTTCAGGTGACCAGATAGCACGTGGGCCTGTAGCATAGCTTACCCTGTGCTCAAACAAGTCAACAATCGTGTTTTATGTACACACACAAATACTGTATAGCGGTTTGAATACTCGAAGTGTTGTAGGTCTAAATTCAGTCTAATTAAAAATCAAAATCTACTTATAATATGATTAGATTTGACAGACACCGATAAAGGTTGATGTTCTGCCGAGTTTTAGAATTCCCGGTCTATTTAGTTTTAGTAACCTGTCAGATAAAGTGTTGCATTTTATGTTAAGGAGCGTTATTGTTAGAAACAAAATGTTCCGAATGATGTATCCCTCATTCATAAATGTGAAAGCTGTAATTTACTTGGTAAATTGAAAGGTCAACAGGGTATGAAATCGTATCGGTGTCCGTCAGATCTCCGTTATGTCGGAGATTTCGATTTTAATTAGATTGGGTATAACTTATATTTGTTCGGTTGTGTCAGGTTTTCGAGGTTGCAGGAAATATAAGGTTTTGCTCTGGAACCAAGGAAATCATTCGAATAAGACCGAGTATTCGAGTGATCCATGCTTCAATTGTCGAAGTTTATGACCACTTATACAATATATGTCATATGGTCCTTAAAAAAGAACCATCTACCAGCATGCACAGGTTCATATCTTGTTTTGCAGGGATTAAGTAGACTTTTGTACTATTTTTCATTGCATGTGAAATATTCCCAACTTTATCATGGTTTTCATTTACCAAATGCATGCCGTTCATTTGCTGTTGTTGTTATTGTTGAAAATTCTCCCCTCCTTTAGACGCACATGCAAACAAGAATAGAAGTGGATCATTTCAGATTTTGAAGCATTATTTTATCTTACTCACGTGACATCTTCATCTTGTCTTAGATTTCATCTTTTTCAAGATATCAGTTGAATGAAATGAAAATAAGATCAAACGTTTCGTTCAAAATACATAGCCATAAATCTCTTTCTCGTGCACTGCAAAATGCTACTACGACAAGACAACCATAAGTAGTGCCTTTCATTTACGCTTGAGTGAAATCTAGAATGCATACACAACACTTAGCATGCGTATTAAATTTCGAAAATCGAAGAATATAATTCGACCAGTTCATCACTTTTCTTCAATTATCTCATAAGAATTGCTAAATGTGAAGATTGCATGCTGATATTTCTCTGACTGAGTATGCCTGAGAGGTAACATACATGTATATTAGACCTCAACGCTTACGTACACTCTATCAGATATCGCTTCTATTTCACTAGAAATGCCGACACCAAATCTTCACATTTAGCTAATTGTTTTCACAGATAAGTTACGAATGTGACGAGTCACTTTGGAGTTTTGAAATTTGATACGTAAAAAAGAGAGATATCCTTTTTAACTGGACAACTATATGTTTCGTCTGAATTCTAGAACCAACTCACGCATGACGGAAATGACCCTCTCCAGATTTTCTCGTGCGCAAGAGTGATTGATGGCCATGACGCTCCAACAAATTATCGTATTATCCCGTATAAAACGTATCCAACAATGAAAGGTGGAAACCAAAATATGCTGTCCCATAATGCTTTGGTAGATCAGAGTCTACGCTTTTTGCTTGCAATAATGACTAGATAAAAGCAGACTGGTCCAAGTTAAAAACTTGCAAAAAGAATATTTTCAAAGGTAAAGGTGAACATGAGACGGATCAAAATAAAACGGGATTTATCAAATAAAAATATAAAAAAAGAGAAAGTGCTAATGACTGGCAGTTACTAATTATTGCACGTGATGACACTATCTGGAACACCTCAAATCTTTCTGCAGGATATGAAGTAATTTCCATGGGCCGTTTTTATTCATCAAAAACATGTGCGTGAGTGTGCTATATATATATATATATATATATATATATATATATATATATATATATATATATATATATATATATATATATATATATATATATCTTGGACACAACACAGATCTGTTGAGAATTAAATGTTTGATCAATTCTTGGTAACATACGAAATTACTAGATCATAAAATCATATGGCCCCATCATTTTGTCGATGGATATATCTCACTATATTATTAATATATTTGTAGACATTCATCCTATATATATATATATATATATATATATATATATATATATATATATATATATATATATATATATATATATATATATATATATATATATATATATATATATATATACACCCACACACAGATACCTTTGTTCAGCCTGTACAAATTATATGAATATCATCTAAACCCAGTGCATATATTATGATGACAAAGTTCATAGTGAGTCGATTGAGATGGCACCACAACTTAATGGATGCAGAAGGACAATAGTGAATGACCTCTTCTGTCTGATCCAATATAAATGTGTGCGTCTCTTTTACTCTTCTGTCTGATCCAATATAAATTTGTGCGTCTCTTTTAATCTTCTGTCTCTTGTCGTTTATTTTTCTGATACACTACAAAATGTATCACTGACGAGTGTTCCGCTGTCACAAGCGGCTCAGATATTTTCTCTACAATTGCCTTATTCATCGTACTTTCTTTCTATTCTTGAATAATATAATGTACTATTTTCTTCTCTTGTTATTACACAGAATGCCCATATACTGTTTGTACGATGCTTTAATCTTTAACGTCACACTTTCAAATAAAATGAAAAAAAAAAATAGGACGAAGTTGCCGTTGACATGTATATGCGGATTATTGACCACATTAATTATACGGCAAAGGAAAAGCATTTCGTTTCCAGGGTTGGCAAAAGTGTCAATTGTGCACCAAAAACGTAATTTTGTACCGCTGTATAACTTGCAACCAAGAGCGAACAACATAGACCCAGATCTGTTATTGTTTAATAGGCCGGCAGGTTCGGGTCCATGCTGTTAGTTTTATTTAGGATTTCAAACAAATAGTGTAGATCCTGATCTGGGTCATAGATGTTCGCGGTTTTGGCGGGCGTTTCATAGAGATATATAATTCTTAATCTTGATCTGCGGAGAGTCCTCGACAGTCGACGAGGAGTTTGTGCATAAAATTAGTCTCTGAGTTTGGACCTGACATTTTCCAGTCACCTGCTCGAAATCAATGTTGGAAATTAGTCAGTATGTGTTGGTCCTCCAAATGTTTTATATATGTCAACAAATGACATGTTCTAATATTTTGTAACTCATACATGCATTATAAACTGGACAGTAATTATTTCCAATGTGTCTGTTTCCTTTCTTAAAGGTCAAATATGGAGAAAATCTTCAATTAGCAAGTTTTCATTGCTTTTTGTAGAACAATATACATACATTAAATATTTGCTACTCTGGTGAAATTTCAGCTTTTGGAAAATGTTCTATTTATTTTCGAAATCTTCAATTTTGTTTAAGATTTCATCCTTTTCAAGATTTCAGTTGAATGAAATAAAATAAAAATAAAATCAAACTTTGAGTTCAATATACATGGCCACAAATCTCTTTCTCAGGCATTGCAAAAATACACGACCGGAAAATTGTGCAAAGAATTTGAATTATGCTGAGTGTGCGAGATGTTTGAGTTACTGAAGTTTGACTGTATTTGTCGTTTCATGATCAAATGGAAATTGGCCCAGGCTTTGCATGTACAGGTAATTTAATGTATCTTTTAAGTCCATTGGGGCCGTTATCAGAAAAATTGTCGTGACTTTACATTACACATCCGAGCACCACTCACAGGTACAAGGTGATGGAAACTTGCTTTATCACGCAGAAACGAAAATCACATTTTCAGCTTCAATGATTTAGACCCAAACCAATAGGCTTCTGTCTCTACCCATGAGCAAGGTACATATGAGGTCTGAGAAGAAACACACACACACACGCACGCACACACACACACACACACACACACACACACACACACACACACACACACACACACACACACAGAGACATCGTTATCAATATATTCCACTGCACCTTCTTTCGTGGGGATAAAAGGAATTATTGCTTCCTTGGGAATATGAGCATTAACCTGAGCAAAAGTTTTTCCCTTATGTCATTATGAGATAGTTAGTTCACGTGGCATTAAAAATAGTGCATACTATGCGCGAATACATTAATTTACTTCCTAATTACATATGCAAACTGCACTGACCTTGCAACAACAAGGACATGGGAATTAACATTTTTATTCCGGAAGTTATTTATGCACCTGATTAAATTTATTCCATTATTTATTCTTTATATCGTGACTGTGCTGATACAAAATTTAAATGTTTACAAATATAGTATATGGATGATACTTATTTCAGTTTACCAGTTCACTTGTAAATAAACTATGCACTTTATCTGCTCAGATTATTATATTATTGACTGAAGCAGTGTTTTCACAAACAAATGGGGCAATGTTCCAACATGACAGTACAACAAGTCGGCATTTGTACATGTCCATAGGATGTAGAAGTTTAAATCGTTGCATTATCACACTTGTCGATTTTCAGTACAAAACCCGGCAGTGGATGGGCCCAGATCTTTAATGTATATATTTTGTTATCAATTTATTAATATCTACCTGACAAAGAGAGAAACTCACACATATACCTTTGTTTTGACTGTTATGCCTATACAAATTACATGGAATAAAATTGATGTACAACACTTTAGATTAAGAACTGCTAATACTGAATGCGCCTACAGGTTACAGTTAATGTTGTTAGTTATATTTAGGGTTTGAAACGAACAGATTACGGTATTTCTTAATCTTGATGTGTGGACACTCCTCGACAGTCGATGAGGAGTTTATGCATAGAATTAGTCTCTGAGTTTGGACCTGAAATCTTCCAGTAAGCTGCTGTGCACACAATACAGGGGGCAGACTGTTCCAGTTATTGATGATCTTTGCAAAAAAAAAGAAAGAAAAAAAATGAATGTTCGATGTTCATGTATATCCATATTGCACTGTAAAGGACTGAGTTTCCTTGTGTTCCTGTGTCGAGTTCTGGTATGGCTGATGGTCACTGTCGGGCACAACAACCAGTCCCTCTATTATCGTGTACATCGGGATGTGTTTCAGTTCTGTTTGTCATGTTTCAAAAAATCCCATTATAATTTATTTATCATGCTAGATACACTGTTCCATCTGCCGTATTATTTAAAAAAAACTGTCGGCACGATGCTGAATAATTTCAAGTTATTGTATGCCACTATTTAAAAAAAGGGTCCCGAATAGAAGCGATGTATTCAAGAACCAAGCAGACGAGGAATCTAAAAGGTTGTATTCTTTATACCTAGTGGACAAGATCTGAGGTTTTTCAGAAGGAATCTTAGGATACTGTTTGCCTTATTTGCGATTTTATTAACGTATAGTGTCCATCTAAGGGAGTTGTTGATAATAATGATAAGGTAGGAATTATTTTCAAATAGCTCCAATAGCTGATGATACAATATATAATCTGAAAGTACTTGGTGTGCTGGCTCTGGTTATCCGTTGTATGTAACATTTAGCAGCATTGAATTTCATTCCCCTTTTGATGCCCACGTTTCCAGAGACTTTACTTCCTATTGAAGTAGAATATCATCTTTAAAGGACTCTATAGACCTTATAGAAGGCATACCTCAGCAAATACTCTCACTTGTGAGCTCACAAATACAGATAAGACATTTATATAGCACAAAAACAATAATTGATCCAATACTATTCCGTCGGGATGTCCTGTCTCTACTTTTACAGAGGAAGAAACATTCGAAATCATTTGTAGACATATATGGAAACATTTGGAGGACCAACACATACTAATTTCCAACACTGATTTCAAGCAGTTCACTATTGTAAAACTCAGCTTCTGGCTATAGTCAACTATCTTATAAAATACTATGACAATAACGTACAGATTGATTTGGCCATTCTGAGCTTTAGCAGCAAAGCATTTGACACTGCTCCAGACAAGAGATTATTATCAATCATTTAACATGATGGTGTTCATGGAGATATTTAAACTCGGATAAGCTCTTTTCCTCAAGACAGATACCAGAGTTGTGACTGATTTCGAATGTTTCTTTGTTTTGACTGTTATGCCTATACAAATTATATGGAATAAAATTGATGTAAATTAATAATTAAGGAATATAATCTGGACACAAAGGCAGCGATTAATATGGCAAAGTTCCTAGTGAGTCGATTGAGATGGCACCACAGCTTAACGGATGTAGTAGGACATAGGTCAGTTACATTCAAATAGCGTATGACCTCTTCTGTCTGATCCAAGATAAATCTGTCTTTTGCTCTTCTCTCTCTTTTCATTTCTTTTTCTGATACACTATATAATGTATCAGTAACAAGGGTTTTTCTGTCACAAGCGGCACAGATGTTTTCTCTTCAATTGCCATATTCACCGTTACTTCTTCCTATTCTTGAATATTATAATGTACCATTTCTTTCTCTTCTTCTTACACAGAATGCTCATGTACTCTTTGTACATCGCATTAATTCTTAATGTCACACTTTCACATGTTTCATTTGATATTGGGTCCTGGATAATGAAATAATGAAATAAAATAAAAAGGCAGAATTTGATATTGACAAATAAATTCTGATTATTGACCACCAAAATAATTATACTGCAAAGAAAAAGCGAGTCTTCTACAGGGAAAGTACAAGTGTCGATCTTTGCATCAAATTCCTAAATTTGGTATCGGTGCATAACGTACAACCAATTGCGAACACTTTAGATTCAGAACTACTATTATTTAATGCGCCGGCAGGTTAAAGTCAATGTTGTTAATTATATTTATGATTTGAAACGAACAGTTTAGATTCTGATCTGGGTTTTGGATGTTCGCAGTTTGGAGGGTATTTTATACGGATTTATACCGTAATTCTTAACCTGTATCTGTGTTGGACAGTCTCCGAGATTCAAGGAGAATTTTTGCACAGAGTGGAGGAGTTGGTATATAGAAATAATCTCTGAGTTTTGCCTTGAAACCTTCCAGTAAGCTGCTGTGCACTGGATACTTCAGTAAACTGTTCCAGTCATTAATGGTTCATGGATAAAATGAATGTTGGTATATGTCCATATTTCACTGGAGAGTATTGAGTTTCTTTGTGTTACTACGTCGAGCTTTGACATGGCTGTACCTAAGATGGTCGATGGCGGTGAAAGCAACCAGTTACTCTGCTATCTTGTACATTAGGATGAGTCTCATTTCCCGCCTGCGATGTTTCAAGGCATCCTAACCTAATTTATGTTTCATCCTATATACACTATTTTCTCTTCTGTAGTCATTAAAGATAAATCTGACTGCACGACGCTGGTTAATTTCAGGTTATTGTATGTCACTTTTAAATAAAGTTTCCAAATAAAAGCACTGTTTTCAAGAACTGAGCAGACGATGGATCTATAGGCTGTATCATTCAGACACAGTGGACAAGATTTGAGGTTTATCAGAAGGAATTCGAAGATGCTGTTTGCCTTTATTCTTTTTTGTGATTTGATTAATGTGTGGTGCCCATTTCAGAGAGTTGCTGATAATAATGCCAATGAAGAGCTTTTTTCGAATAGTTCCTAGAGCTGATCACACAGACACACAGACACACACACACACACACACACACACACACACATATATATAATTTGCAAGTATTTGGTCTTCTGGTTCGGCTTATCCGTTGTATGTAACATTTAGCAGCATTGAATTTCATTCCCCCTTTTGTGCCCATGTTTTCAGAGACTTTAGATCCTACTGAAGTAGAATATCATCTTGAAAGGACTCTATAGACCTTATAGAAGGCATACCTCAGCAAACAATCTCACTTGTGAGTTCACAAATACAGGTAAGACATTTATATAGCACAAGAACAATAATGGATCCAATACTGTTCCGTCGGGATCTCCTGCCTCTACTTTCACTGAGGGGGAAACATTCGAAATCAGGTTCAACTCTGGTATCTATTTTGAAGAAAAGAGCTTATCCAAGTTTGAATTTGTCCATTGATGCCACCATATTCCAGCTTTTATACTAATCTCTTGTGGGTAGAAGTGTCCACTGCTTTTCTGCTAAAGTTTAGATTGGCCAAATCGACATGCACGTTATTGTTATAGTATTTCATAAGATCGTTGACTATAACCGGAAATTGACTTTCACAACAGTGACCTGCTCGAAATCAATGTTGTAAATCAGACAGTATGTATTGATCCTCCAGGTGTTTCAATATGTGTCTACAAATGATGTGTTCTAATAATTTGTAACTCACACATGTCTTAAAGGTCAAATATGGAGAAAATCTTAAATTAGCAAATTTTGATTGGTTTTTCAAGAACAATATGTGTAAATTAAAGTATCACTGCTTAGGTGAAATTTCTGGTTAGTGAAATTTTTTACATTTTTGTTTACTCTTTACATTTTTGTTGAAGCTTTAATCTTTTTCAAGAAATCAGCACAATTAAATACAATAAAAAAATATCAAACTTTGCGTTCAAAATACATGACCACAGATCTCTTTCTCATGTACCTCAAAATGCTATCACGAGAAAATCGTGAAAACATTCAAGTTATGCCGATTATGCGATTTATTGATGTTTGAGTTATCGAAGTTTGACTGTACTTGGGTTTTTCATAATAAGATGGACTTTAGCCTAGGTTTTGCAGCTACAGGTATTTTACAGGTATTTTAGTTTACTCTTTAAGTCCAGTGTATAAAAGAGGGAAATTGGAGAGGGATGTGGGAATTCACTTCTGCAACGGGACTGTAATTCTTATTTTTTATATCAGTTTCATAGTTTGAAGATAATTATTTCATATATAAATAAAATGGTGTTAATACCATAACATATCTCTCCATCGTCTTGAGGTTTAACATCAATTGTTTATTCAACTAATATTCAACCGCCATCAAAGTGTTCTTGATCTGTTTTACCTGTGGGCTATCTGTAGATGTAAAGTTTGACGACATAAAAGTGTACTTGATCTGTTTTACCTGTGGGCTATCTGTGGATGTAAAGTTTGACGTCATCGCCATATTTTCTGATAAGGGTCATAGTTACATATCATGTCAGGAAGACTTATCTATTCTTTTCTTATCGATTTATTTTTATAGATAGCTCATACGTTATCAAATTCATTGTCAACACCATCATTATGATCATCATCATTTCGAGGGTGGCCTACAGTTTGCATACTAGCTTTTTGATTGGAAGGTTGGAATTAGGCATCAGGCCTATGAGATACGAGTATTTTAAAAGAAGGAAATAAAACATTACCTTTTTATAACTTATACAAAGAATATAGAAAACCTTTTAATTGTTAAACACAAAAGTAAGAAATATCAACTTTCAAACTTGTTCTTATCTCATTGAAATACAATATTTGTCAAATGTGCTAACAAGGAAAATAAAGCAACATGTTCTAGAGTTCTGATTTGACAGACTTTGTGCTTGTCAAAAGTATTCATATTTTCCTAACTGTATAATTTATGTAATTTCCATCGTTATTTTTTGTTTCAATACCTCCCATCCAGAAGACGAAAAACCCCAAACAAAACAACAAGACCCAACAAAAACAACAACCGACAAGTAGATCTCTTAAGATTTTTATATTTTTGTTTTACTTTTCTTTGCTTAGCTGACATTCTGATCTCTACGAACATGTCAGTTGAGTGAAATAAAAACTTCTTGTTTTAAAAATATACTTTGACGCAAAAAGCTCCAACGACTTACCATATTACACCGTGTGCAACGCGTATCCAACAATGAACGGTGCAACAAGCATATGCCGTCTCATAATGCTACGGTAGATCAGTGTCTACGGTCTTTACTTGCAATATTGACTTGACAATAACAGTCAATTAATCCTCGTTATACACGTGGAAAAGAAGCATTCTCCAAGGACCAGGTAATGGCATAATGTGGTCCCAGAACAACCGAAACATGTTCGGGCCTTTCTGCTAATGTAAAAAAAAAAAAAAAAAAAAAAAAAAAAAAACAACAACAAAGTTTTGGTAGAAAAGCCTCGAGGTGTTCCAGTTTCGTCCCGGAGATGAATAAGAAAAAAACAAATTAAAACAAGCAAACAAACAGGAGTTATAACCGGCGATTATTAACCGCACATGATGTAACTTAACACCCTCCGGAATTCCTCAGATCTTTGTGCAAAATAGAAGTAATTTCCAGGTCCTGTCATTAATCATCAAACATTACATCTGTATCATATATAATACAAGTAAAAATTATTGAACTCAAACAAACAATAGGCACAACATATATTTGCAAAGACATTTCATCTATAGTCCATGGTTGGACACATCAGACATAAATTCCTAAAAATACATCACGGTATCATTCTAGCCGAAATCAACCACCCCTTCCCCAAATAGGAAATGTACATTCAAACGTACACTCAGATATCTTTCTCGAGGGTTGACTGTTCACTTTCTTTCACAGTCTTACACATCAGTAACGTGTGTTGTGCATTTTATCGCCCTTGTATATATATATATATATATATATATATATATATATATATATATATATATATATATATATATATATATATATATATATGCCCGTTTATATATATCTCATATATCTCTTTCTTCTATATATCTTCACGCTTGTCTGTCGTTTGATTATCTATCTTCAAGACTGTCTTTTTTGTATATCTATCTATCTATTTGTAGGAGAGGGAAAGAATGATATGTTTAAGTTGTAAATCTATCAAAAATAAATAAATATCCATCAACCGAGAACAGTTGCTACAAATGTAAAATGAACATAATTTTGCCATTTCTCACACAGTGACCTTGACCTTTGACTCAGAAAGGAGCTGCTCTTCCTCAAGTTTAATGACATTATGAATTTTATAAAACTGTGGTGCGGGAAACTTGAGGAAAATGGACATATCATGAAGCTCCAGTGACCTTGCTCATTGACCTCTGGGCACAATAGCAATAGAGAGGTGCCTCTGCCCAAGTGTAGACTGCCTATAAAATTCCAGGATCCAGGAAACCTGATTTATTGAGCGGAAACAAACAAACAAGAAAATGTACAATGTCAGCTCCAATGACCTTGATTTTTCATCGTTTGGCCTAAGAATGAATAGAGAGCTGCAGTGTTCAACTGTAGTTTACCTATGAAATTTGAAAAAACTCAGGTCATGGAAACTTGATTCATCATGCAGAAGGAAAAGCACCTTTTAAGGTCCAGCAAACTTGCCTTTGGACTTGAAGTGTGTGCAGACAAGGCGAGGGTGCCGTAACTTGTGAACTCGGGTTCGAATCTCAGTAGAGTACAAATTAAAAATTCTCTAACCTGTACGCTAATATTCTATCTCTATATTTAAAAATTCACTTCTTATTATCATGCATTCTCCTGTAAGATCCACAATGACGTACTGCGCCTACTGATAACATGATTGTCAGTCGACCAATAAGGAGGCAGTATTCCATTCAGTGCGTTATATTTGCATATTAAGCGAGCGTGATCATGGCCATGTCGACTGGTAGGGTGGGAAAATGGTCTGGCATTCTTTAAAGGTGTAGTAATAAGTCAAACTTTGTGCAGGCATAAAAAGTCGAATGCCTTAGCTAAATATCGGTACCAAATTTATTACGCTATGCGAAGTGTAGCTTGAAATATCAGCGTCGATTCTTAAATAGGTCGCGCAAGAAAGAAGAGAAGTATCCTCCCTTGTAGTATTATATAGTACATGTATG
Source organism: Margaritifera margaritifera (assembly GCA_029931535.1). Classification (NCBI taxonomy): domain Eukaryota; kingdom Metazoa; phylum Mollusca; class Bivalvia; order Unionida; family Margaritiferidae; genus Margaritifera; species Margaritifera margaritifera. Next base: position 6,992,976 of record JAQPZY010001684.1, read on the forward strand.
ATTTATAGGTAAATTGCAAGCAACGATACGAGGCCTTGTGGTAAGATCCAGAGATAGCACTTACCGCTCTGTATGGTGTATGTTTGTAACGTAATCTAATAACTTATACATACTTTGATTTCTGTCGTGGGAATCAGGAGTGACTGTGTGCTTAGATGAGAATTAATTACTGGGTCGATAAGCGGGTGCGTACGAATGCGTATATCAGTGACTTTGTAGCATCCTTTTGTGGGGATGTGTTCTTGGTCCAGGGTGTAAGGCGGTTTTTGCGTAGATCTAGGGATAGCACTTTCCGCTCTGTATGGTGTATATATATATATATATATATATATATATATATATATATATATATATATATATATATATATATATATATATATATATATATATATATATAGAGAGAGAGAGAGAGAGAGAGAGAGAGAGAGAGAGAGAATTATAAATATACACCAAACTGAGAATGGAAAGTGCTATCCCTGGATCAATCATACAGGAGAACGCTTGATAACATTAACATATTTTTTTTAAAATACGAATAAATAATATCATCATACAGGTTAGAGAATTTTAATTCGTACTCTACCGAGATTCGAACCCATGTCAACGGGTTATGGCACCTATAGACATATATAGATATAGACACACACATATATCACACCTGGCGAATTTAGTAACGCACACGATATCTTTGAGGTTTTCCCTTATATCAGCATGAGGTAGATAGTTCAAGTGGCATTTAAAATAGTGTATATCATCCATAAATTAGGTTTCTTATTACAAATGCATACTACCGACCTTGAGACATGGATATGTACATTACAAACCAGATCATAGGGCAAGTATCTGAATGGGTAAGTTCATAGTGATTCGATTGGTCGATTGTGATGGTAGCACAACGTATTGGATATAGCCGAGCATAGGTCTGTAAAATTTAAACAGTGTATGACTTCTTCTATCTAGATAAAGATAATTGCGTTTCTTTTTCCTTAATTTTTCCTTTTATTTTTAATGATACACCGTAAAATGCATCACTGACGAGTTTCCCGCTGTCACAAGTATAACCTATTTTACTCTAAAATTTCGATATTCACTGTCTTTCCTTCCCATTCTTGAATATTGTAATGTACTTTTTTGTTCTCTTGTTATTACACATTCTGTTTTATTTGTATGATTTAGTAATACTTAACCTCACACTTTCACTGGAGCGATTGATCCCAACAGGATTCCGTAGAAAAGCGAGTGCATGAAAGATAGTTACGACATTGAAACGTTTCCTTATCTCATTGACATAAGTAGAGGTATAATGGATATTTTAGATTTTTTTTACTGACATCCGTCTGCGCCTTTTATACCAACCTCTTTAGTTATTAGTATTTGTATCGCGATCGTCACTTATTAGCACATGAGTGGTTGGGTTTGCAAAATATAATCACACATATGCGTGTGTGTGTGTGTGTGTGTGTGTGTGTGTGTGTGTGTGTGTGTGTGTGTGTGTGGGCTGTTATGCAAACAGTTACTTGACTTTTACAGTCTGCAAATTCACTACGCGGTTGCGTATCTGCTCGGAGTAGCCTGTTGTTTTGCATTTCCGCCAAAAGGTCTCGATCTCGGCTGCGCTAATGATTTTATCTTCGTAGCAACCGAGTATAATTTACTAATCGTATCAAGACTACTTTGTGCTGCCGTGAGAATTTCTGTATAGATACGTATTCGCGAATGCAGCTGGATTTAAATTATTTTGCTAGCACCGCCCGCGACACCAGTTGCTACTGATATGGCTCCAACAACAATTCCGATTTGGTGCACCTATAATAGTCGCTATCATTGTGATTCCAGTAACACCTAGACCAACAATTGCTGCAGCGGCGATTCCACAAATATCATCAACAACTACACATATGCGTTTGTATTTCGTGAGCAGCGCGGTTCTCTTTGAGATTTCATGTCGCAGTTGCAGTTCCGCTTCGATTATTTTTTCACGCCGGTAACATTGAGGGTCCATTATACTTCTTCTTTTAATAATACAATTGTGCAATTGCTCGACAATCATATCTTGTTCAGGTACAACACGCAAACGCACTTCTAACCAATTACCCTTTATTACTGGCAAAACTGCCATACAATCATAGAAAATATCTTCCAGTGGAATATTTAAATCTCCAGCAATTGTGCGTTCTGGGGGTACGACACCACATACATATAGAACCATATTGATTACACCCTTGGCTGGTGTCTGAAACGATTGTACTCGACTTCGCCCAAGAACTGTTACACGGATAAGTGCGTCCTTCTTAAATAGCAGTCGAGTTCTTTCTCTTCCAAGTTAAGTCAATATTGACGCAACATAATTAACTGGGAATGCAACCGGGGTCCACAAAGGTGCAACGAATATGTGTCAACCGGGGATTGTTGCATGGAAGATAGACGGGCGTGGGAGTCATCGATACCAGATCACCCGGGGCCTCAATCGGGACAAATCCAAACAATATATAACTGTGCAACGCTCGCGTTGTCGAGGCTGATGCTTCATAACTGCCACTTATGGCGTCACAGTTCAAATTAACCTGAGCCTTGGTAGTAATTCTGACAATGTTGGCTCGAAATTGTAACTGGTACCGTCGGGTCCCGCGCGCAAAATTCGTTTGCGTTCGGGAATCTTCTTAATATCTTCGGGCCAACCAAGAACTGTTTTCAGCGATGACTGCGCAATATCAACCGCGTAGGTTGGAGATTCAATCGATATGGCTGAGCTGAGTTGGGGCTCGTCTTCGCGTACGAAAATTTTAGAGTCTTTACCTGTCACCAATGTGATTTTTCGTCGGATTTCATTATTTATTGATTGAAGCTCGTACGCGCCAGTGGGAAGTCCAACAATATTCCAGGTGGCGCCAACCTCTCACGAAAACACAAATGAGTTATTCGCGGGAAACCCCCCAAATGGCCACGATCGAATATTAGGCCAACTGCGATAAACATGCAACGATGCCAATGCTATCTCGAGTGTGCGGGATACACCTGCGGCAATTGGAGTAGAAAAAGTCACATACAATTCTGGTTTCGTTGATGAGATCGTGATCATCGAGGTAACGCTCTGGGTTGTATTTACAACAACACTTTGCAACGCAGCATTGATTTTGCGTAACACCGAATGTGTTTCAGGACTCATTATCGCGTTAGTCGTATAAATCATCGATGTCTTCAACAAGTTCATGCATTAACAAGCGAAACGTCCCCGGTTCCATGATGTCGTTGGTGAGCAGCCGCTGACAAATCGATGCGGCCTCATTATCGACTTCGGGTGCGTTGTTGCCATAGCGAACCGACCCCACAAGTGTTTCCAGCCAATAAGCAAGGCCTTATGCTTTTCTTTGAGCTTTGAATTTAGCAATTTGTGCCATTGCAGATGCAGCTTCGCTTGGGGTGCAGGCGGTTGTTTTTCCAGTGCGGGTTTTTCTATCTGCTTGCTAAATTGTTTAAATCATTCTAGTTGTTCCCTCCGCGCTGCCGGTTTTTCAATGGGTGTAGAAGGTATTTCTTTTGTAAGCATTTGTTCTGCTCATATGTACGTCTTTCTTGTTGTGTGGGTGCAAATATTTGTTGTGTGGGTTGTACTTGGTACGAGGGTATATACATTATCATATATTTTTTCCGTAATTCCCGGCCTTCTTCAATGTTTCCACTGTGAAATGCATTAAATGTTTGTACAAAATAATTCCACCTGTCACTGGCAGCATGTTTCTTTCCTTTAAACTCTAAATACCATTTTAGGCCATTCACTGTCCAGGTATTTATCATGTGTCTTTGAAAATCTTTCCAGTTGGGGGGCCTATTAAGAGCGACATACAAAGGATTAACAAAGATGCGCTGGCGAGCTTCTTCATTAAAGTATTGAGCCGGTGTTTGTATTTGTGAACTACACTCAGGTGGTATTTGTGGCATCTTAGCAATTGCATCTCGAACGTCTTCTCCGAGTACCTGTGTGTCTTTTGCAATTACACCAACGCTCTCTCCAATTTCTCCGATGTCTTCTTTGATTTTCTCAATCGCCTTTGGCAATCGTCTGACAGTCGCCTCGGTTGCCCTCGTAGCTTTCTTGATATCTTTGGTGCCCACTATACCTCTACTAAATACAATATTTACCAAATGTCTTAACAAGTTAAATAAAGTAGCATGTCATGGTAGTTGGATTTAAAGGAATTGGAACTAATCCACGATAAAGTAATGATTTACAAACTTACCGATGGTTTTTATTTACAAAACGTCTAGTAGTCTTTTTTGTTCATCCAGAACATGAACATTGCAACAAAAACATAAGTAGCTCTCTTAAGGTTTTGAAGAAAAATAAAAATCTATTTGAGTGAAATAAAAACATATTGCTTTCAAAACATATTTTTGCCTAAAAACCCATCCAGCTGCAAACGGGGCAAACGAGTACATGCCGTCGCATACTACTACACATGACTAGGTTTGTTTGCAATGATGACTAGACGATAAGAATTGACAGATGCGCGTTATACACGTGCAAAAGCTTTATTATCAAAGGTATATGTTATGGCATTATGTGGTCCCTGCACAACTGGAACACCTTCGGACCTTTTCACCAACGAAGGAAAACATTGTCGGTAGGAAATCATTGAGGTGTCCCGATTTGGACTCGGAGATGGCTTAAAAGGCAAAGCAAAACAGGAGTTATACAAAAAAAGAAACTAAGTGATCCTGATTGGCGATTACTAACCTTTGCATATGACAACACTACACCATCAGGAGCACCCCAGATCTTTCTGTACAATACAAAGTAATTTCCACGTGCTGACATTAATCATCCAACATTACATCTGTATTATATATAATAGAAGTAAAAACAATAGAACCCAAGCAAGAATGGGCACAACATATCTTTAAGGAGAAATCAAATTTATTGTCAAGTGGACACATCCGAGAAGAATTTCTAAAACACATAATATTACCACCCTCCAACACGCACATACAATCTAACACACACACACACACACACACACACACACACACACACACACACACACACACACACACACACACAGAGAAATTTTTCTCGATGTTGACTATTCACATTTTTGTTTAGAAGAGTTCGATGAATTGCCGCATTTATAACAACGAACAAGACTTTCGCGACACTACGTTATAAAGGTTACAAAATCAGGGAACATAGGAATATTGAACTCTGAGTCAATAAGAATGATAAATGTCCATAAAAAAACACGTGAAATAGTTCCGTCTATTGGTCATTTACAAACAGACGTTCACACTTTGCGTCAAAACATGTTAGACAAAATATTAATGATTTGCAACAAAAATCTCCAGAAGCTTTTGGCACGTGCACTTTGGTTGCAGCTGATATACGCAATAAGATTATAAGGAACATTTTAGTGAGGCCCAAACTACCAAATATAGACAAACCTGGTTGTTTGAAGTGTGAAAGTAATGGTTACAAGTTGTGTAAATTGCTCTTAATTCAGATATAGTAAAAACCTTGAAAACAGCTTAAATCTCCAAAATTAAACAACATATTTCATGTGATACACAATTTTCCATTAGGCGGACAAGGCAGCTGCCTAGGGCGGCACAATTCAGGGGGCGGCAGATTTGAAAATATGAAAATCTGGGCTTTGTTGACAAATTTATTTATTTTGTAAAAAAAAAAAAAAGGAAAATGCTCTTAAGTTTTTAAGTTTTTTCATTATTTAAAGGCGTAAAGGTCTTTCAAGGCTCTGGTTTTAAGGCTTTGTTCTGGAACGGGGGGGGGGCGGGGGGGGCGGGGGGGGGGGGGGGGGGGCGGGGGGGGGGGCGGATGGCAACTCTGACAGTACCTAGGGGCGGCAAAATCATAAATCCGTCACGGTATGCACTGTATGTAGGGTATTGTTGTCACTGCGAAAAGCAACATGTTGGTGAAATTGAAAGAAATATACACTTTAAAACTAAGGGAAATTTTACTGATATATGACCGCAGAGACAAATTAAGAGCTGTTTAAACATTTTACAAACTATAGTAAGGATCAGCTGAGTGTGACTTGCATTTAGCACAATATCCGCTGGTCTAAAGAGGCTAGACGAAAAAAGAGAACAAGTTTGGATTAATCTTTTAGAAGCTGAAATTTATTTTGAAATTTCACCGATGGGGTAACCTCCACTTTAGTGCTCCTGTTACTTATCATAATTTCGCACTAAGCACTGTGCGAGATCGTTGATATAGATTCTATTTCTCTATCTATTTTAAGGTAAGAATTATGTTAAATTGTAAATATTCAAAATAAGAATAAATACATTTATTTATTCCTTGGAATTAAAAACATGTACATGCACATTAGATTTCCCATCTTGTCATCACATTAACTATTTGTTTCACGTATCATTGGATAACGTGCATACATTCGTGCATTCCCATTGCTGTTATTTACATATGAATAGATCATATGAATACTGCAGCGACCTTAAGAGAGGGTCATAAGGATTCCCACTCTTATTCCGGAAGCCACAGACCTATAAATGCTGTACTTGACTGAATTACTTTATCATTGTTGCTCTATTAGCGTAGCATTTATAAACAAAAATTCCATTTTAACACACTAAAGACACGTGAGTCATTATTTTTAGTTAATATTTTTCCTTTAATATAAAACACGTAACTGAGCTGCTCAAATTATGTTCTTAGTGGCGGATGTAGTATTCTTACTTGATCGAAGTCAAAGTACTTAAATATTAGTGTAGTATTACAAAATCTTGTCATTTATTACTTCCTACAAATGAATGAAAAGTTCGATCATTTGTATTATTGATTATCCAAAACCTAAAACTACCTGTAAATGTCTCAAGACCCTCGTTGTTAATGTATAGATCAATTTATTAAATATGAAATAAATACTTCATTATGATGTATTCCTGAAATGAGTACTGGTGTGTAAGCAGCAGAGATTATTAATTGTAGGGATATATCGCATTACCCGTGTCTGTCTGTACATCCGTCATATCTTGTTTAAGTTGTCCGTTAAGGCCACGGTGGTTGAGCATCCGTGTTCAACTTCACATTTCTAACTTTTGTAAAAAAAAAAAAAAAAAGACCCCCACGTTTTAGGGAAAGGAAGTCGTGCATAAACACTATTAAGGACATAAGTATTTCAAGTAAGCTGCAAGGATGTGTAGTTCTTTGGGTCCACATTAATATCAAGAACCTTCAATATCATGAACACTTCCACGCCTACACACACACTTCTGTGCCCCTCCCCGCCCACACACACACTTCTGCGCCTCCCCCCCCCCCCCGCCTACACACACAAACTTCCACTCCCACCCCCCACAATATCCGTAGTTGAGTGAGAGACGTTGAATATAATTATAAACATTGCATTAGGTCTGAGGCAAGTTCGAGCGAATCCGGTTGTACGAGTCGACGACATTCGAGTAGAGAGAGAGAGAGCAAAACAATCTCAGTGGTGGTGGTAGTATAATACTCATTTAATATAAATAGTTCGGAAACTAATACATGTTAAACGGTTATTATTATTATTATTATCATCATCATCATCATCATCATCATCATCATCATCATCATCATCATCATCATCATCATCTTCCTCCTTCTCATCGTTATCGTCATCACAACAAATTAATAAAACACATCACACCACGCTATTATTTCCATTACTATCTGTGTTGCTTCTTATGAAATGTTAACGCCCCTTTGCTGAAAGCATTATCCTTGAAGACGAATGGTCAAACAAAATAGTGTCTCTTTTATATGACTATATAACGCACAGCGAGAGAGAGAGAGAGAGAGAGAGAGAGAGAGAGAGAGAGAGAGAGAGAGAGAGAGAGAGAGAGAGAGAGATCCGTAATTGATGGAACAATTTCAAATATATGAAATCTGTCATGCCTGAAATTCTTATTTTTACTTTCTTTCTTTATGACAGTTCCGGATTTTTCCCATTCACCCCAAAATGTGGTCCTTTGCATTCCATCCGTTGTTATAATGAATAAGTTTCTTGGCAGATTCATAAAATTTCAAAACTTCTATTTTGTCTTCTAACCCCCTCCTCCCCGCGCACTTTTATATCACGTCGTGCTTCAACAATACTGTGGAAGACAATCTTGAAATATATCACGTCGTGCTTCAACAATACTGTGGAAGACAATCTTGAGATATGGTTTTCTTTGAACTCTGAGCTTTCTAACGTTCCATTCTGAAGCTACGTTTTCTGTTACTGTTAAGTACCTCATACAGACATAAGATAACTACACAAGAATATTTTATGAAATTTTGTTTAGTGTTTACTTCAGAGCACCGACGTCTGTTAATTATTCTCAGTATGTGCGCTCACTGTACAAATATAACAGAAACTACCTATTTTAGTAGCTCCAATACGAAATAATTTGTCTTCTCCATGTTGTAACACTGACCGCAAATAAACTGATGTAATTTACTTGATAAAAATGTAAAATGGAATATGTTGGACAAACACTTCAAAAGTTTCTAAGTTTCATATAAAAAAATTGTATGGATCCTCAGTTCTGCTCTAATGTTTCAGGACAAATAAGCACTCTTTACGTGATTTTTCTTTCATGCCAATCAATATTGTGTCTAAAAAGATGAACAGACTGACTAAAGAAAGTTACTGGATTCATCGGTTAGATATTTTGTAACCAATGGCCTTAATACTAAGGCTTAATACTAAGGCATTATATAAAATTGTATACAATTATAATAAAAGAAATGATATGTTGCATATATATATATATATATATATATATATATATATATATATATATATATATATATATATATGTATGTATGTATGTATGTATGACTGCTTGTCTCTATATTGTAATTTCACTGATTCAGTTTTCATTTAGAGACTCATGTATCTTTCTGATCCAGTTATACATATGAGATTGTTATGATAATGCATATCATTTAATGACGTTATGTAAATGACCTAATTGTTTATAAATATATAGACGTCATCCGTTTCTTTCATAATATTTTGTGCCCGAAGAAGCATACAGTAAATGTGAAATTAGTCGCACAAATTTATACATACGTGTGTATTTGTAAGTGTATGTGCATGCACACATATACGTACAGAGATTAACTGTATTTAATCCATGCACTCCTCCATGTCGAACAACTGAGGTCTCTCTCTCTCTCTCTCTCTCTCTCTCTCTCTCTCTCTCTCTCTCTCTCTCTCTCTCTCTCACACACACACACACACATACACACACACATTTAGTTTGATAATATACGCTATATAATACCTAAATCGAATCATCCGAACAGAAGATAATTTATATATTGTTATTTCTTCGTTAACATGTGGAGTACAAATGAGTTTCACCTTAACGTAATATGTGACCCATTAACATACTTCTGCAACGTGTGTGGTTGGATATGGCGAGTTGTGGTTAAATACTTCCTTCTTAGATAAAACAAATGATAAGTGTATTTATTTCAAGGTTTGTTATGGCCTAGTACTAAAACAGTACTAACTTAATTGATAACGATATGGGCATACAGATATTCTAGAGAGATAAGAACTGTACTATCTTGACAAATACCTTCATTCAAATGTTTTGATTACGTGTGTGATCATGTGTATTTTCGGGGGATTTTCAGAAAATGCCTCATGAGCGACACGGTGTTTATCTAAGATGGGGCCATTTCAAACAGTGCGATCATCTATCTGCCTGTATATATATATATATATATATATATATATATATATATATATATATATATATATATATATATATATATATATATATATATATATATATATATATATATATATATGCTCTCACGCTGCTAGAAGTGAAATCTGTAAAATGGAAGAAGATAACTCTAACGACAGATACAGAAATCAGTTATCAGTTTCATGAGTCACAAAATGTTTTCAACAGCAATTATTTGTTTACTTTTATAGAACATCAATCTACAAAAGAACGCATAGAATCAGTGGCGGCGCGAGGGTTTGGGCACCCGGGGGCAATGTTCTTTAATGGCTTCCCACACACAGACACACAGGCACCCGGTGGCAATGCCCCTACTTTGGCACAGAGAACAGTTTTTATGTCAGTTACCAACCTCCACCCCCCTCCCGCATCTAAGCCCTGACACCATGGGCTTAGATGCGTGGGTGGGGTGGGAGGTTGAATATAAGTTGTACCAATTTACGTGTACTCCAATATGATATTGCGATTTCCTATCTTTCTCTGCACGTCATTTTATGTTGCTGTTTGTTTTTATTTATGCCTATGTGCATGTCACTATAATTGTTTTTATGTAAGCCTATGTATATGTCACCATAACGTAAGACAAACGGGAAAACCGTACTTAGCCATCACAATTTGTAGTTACGTCCTATTGCCACAAGGGCGATTTTTAAAATGTGAAATCACGACATCACAATATTCTTGACAGTCCGATCAGAAAAAAAAAGACATTAAAAATGTTTTAAACAACATCAACAAAAAAACAAAAAAACAAAACAAAACAAGAGTAAGCATAAAAAGAACGGCACGGTTCACAGGATAACACTAAAAATGCAAAGAGAAGTCACCCTACAAACGTTATCTTTCGTACCAGCAATGTATCGACACTCCATAAAAGCTCATTAAGTTAATTTATAACCAAAGTCGAAATGATGCAAGCAATCCATGCCCGACTCAGTAACAATATCGAAGCATGGGCAGGCAAACGATGTTCATTCATCAGATGTTCAAACGCTTAAGTTCAACAGCGATATCGGCTCAACACAGCTGTAATTAAACCATGCACCCATACCATCTCTCTCTCTCTCTCTCTCTCTCTCTGTTTGATAATATACACTGTATATCTACGTCGAATCATCCGAACAGAAGATACTTTGTATATGCTTTAATTCTTCTTGAACATGTTGAGTACCAACGAGTTTCAACTTAATGTAATGTGTGACCCCTTAAGATACTTGTGCAGCGTGTGTGTTTTGATATGGTGAATTGTGCTTAAATACTTCCTTCTTAGATAAAACAATTGATCAGTGTATTCATATCATGGTCTGTTATGGCCTAGTACTAAAACAGTACTAACATAACTGATAAAGACATGAGCATACAGCTGTGTGAAGATCTGGTAAATGGATGTCGTTTGCCAGTTTGCGCTTCGATATTTTGAATGCGATAGGCATTGATTTTCGCACCATTAATTGGCACTTTATTATGACCAAACGGTATAAAATACAAATGCTGTTTTTGAACGCAAAAAAAATATACAGTTATATTTACCACTTGTATTTCCTGTTGTAATTTGCGCGGTTCCCAGATGTCACATTATTTTGAAGATAATATTTTGCGGTTCCAGTTCTTCTCGTTTTCCTTCGTAAATTTCGCAACAATAAAAGCACGCAAATGGTATACCTGAGTATTTCATGTAAACGAATTGTCAGAATATTACTGCGAATATGGAAAGTTGTAAAGCAGAGCCATGAGGTGTTATATATATATATATATATATATATATATATATATATATATATATATATGTGTGTGTGTGTGTGTGTGTGTGTGTGTATACTGATAATATGTATGTATAACATTTGTGACTTAGATCCATTCCGTTTTCAACAATTATAGTTTTCCATCAATATCTTTGCTTACCAAAAGTATATTTGTATTTCCTCATAAATTAAGAATATGATCTATTTTCACTTTAGCATGGATAGTCACTGAAGATTTGATAATTGTTATTCACTAGTGAAGGCTAAAAATTCTGTAAAAAAAAGACCCCCCACCCCCTCTTTTTCTGCCAAGAACGGTAGGTGTTCCTTGTTGTGGATGCCACATTAACATTCATTATACGCTTTCGTCAAAGTCGCATTTAGTTGTTTGAACACTGACTACTGGATACATCAGCACGTATCCAGCTTCCTGGTTTGCCAAAGATATGCGTTTATTTGAAAAATACGACAGGAACTCGACGTAGAGATTGTAAATGTACTAAATTTGGCACAACCAAACGGAGGCGTATCTCCAACTTTGCATTGTGTATTTTGCACTATTTCGCCGCAGCGCAGATTAGCGCAGTTGGGCATGCTTTGTCAGTCTAAGCAATACTATTTGGTTCTGAATGAAAGAAAATATTATTTGCATAACTTATTACTCTCATTTCTATTGGAAAATATTTCTTTTTATTTGAAGATAATGAGAAAAGAGTTATTTCCTTAGTCACTTATTTGAATGTAAAACTATATTTTCTCTTAAGCAAATTTCTTTGTGCGTTTTTTTTTTAAGGGACTCTTACCTGTCTGCCACCTCTCAACATTATGCTAATCGAGGCTACGGTTTAGTTTCTCTTTGGTTGGTAAACAAACTATTCTCATGTGGCGAGCTCGCTTCTCTCCACCTTAAATTGCTTGCAGTAGGCACTGTTTTGTTTTAAATAAAAATCTCAAATCTTATGGCAAATAACAGTCTTTGCAGATGCACAGGATGTGTTTTTCTCTAAATGAATGGAATCTAGTTGATCGGAATGCAAATATGAAAGATGTTTATTTTGTCTTGTCTCGATCAATCAGACTTTCACTTGGTTCCGTGTGATCTCCGCCATAAGAGGACCTCTTCTTTGGTACAGATGGCACGGAACCGAGACAAAGGTCTGGTTTAATGAGATTATATTTGGTCACACTATGTCGTTCAAACCAGACTATTGCGTGAAATCAGAAGCTGCATTCGCGATAACCTTTCTTGTTCGTCTCAGACACGTTCTCGGCATCTCGAACGACGAGAACAGGACTCGTCTGAGCGACACTCTTAAATGCCAAAAAAAACAAAACAAATGTAAATATGGCGGATTAAGTAGACTATCAGAGCAAGTGGCTATTTTCGATGGGCTAAGTGACTTGATGGAGGTTAAAATGCTAACATTTTCCACAATAAGAAAGTACTAATAATTACTCACTGTGTCTAAGGGAATTGTGGCGGAGTGCACTGGAAGTTTTCAATGGATTATTAAAGTAATTTTTATAGCCCAAAACACGATGCTTGATGTTATTGTCAAAACTACATGCATTGCAGGCGGCAATCTGTGCCATATATACGACACGTTCTGCGATAAATATATAAAACTACAACAGTGTGTACTTATGCTATTTACCTAACTATTGTTGATATGGAGGATCACAAATGGGTAATACTTTAATATTGACCTTATTGAACGAGTTTCAGAAATTAAATATGAAATCATTGCCCATTTGAGATTCTGTTATCACATATTTTATATTTTGAGTGGAAAAAAATCTAAATAGAAAAAAGCAAATGATTTTCGGTATTTCATTTAATTCTGGCTCAGACTTTGCACTTTTCAATCATTGCGGGTGAAAAAATAGTCCCAGATGCGAGTTGAAGCAATATTAAACAATTCGATAACAAATAACATTTAGAAGTATTTTTTCTTCAAAATACAAATTACAATTCATAGAGCAACTGTCCTGCCAATCAATAGAACATTGGATACGGACAACATCTTTTTTCAACAACACTGGATCTCAGATGGAAATTTCTGGGTGGTCACATGGTTCATTCTGTCAGGTCAGCTAGAGTAGTTGAGGCGCCATATATACATGCATTTCGATGAGACTATTTACATCGTTTCCGCTGAAAAGTGTGTCGATATCACCATGGAAATTCACCGCAGATGTAGTATTGGATATGGCAGAAGAAATAACATACCAGTTGTTGGTTATCTGTCTTAAGGGACGATGCAGAAATGTAGTGCTGTTGCCGAGAATAGAGGACATATATCGGCGATGATTTGCCCTAATATGGCTTTATTTATTCCCAGATTTAATGTTTTTGTGACCGGATATTTGCATCATTTGATCTGGAAGAATGCTGTGGTTGAATTACTTTTTGTCAGTTGCGAGACTTGCATTTGCCGACATTCTCTTCATAAAAGAGGTGTTTTATTACTCGTATAGGTTGACATTTTAACCATGCTTGTCCTTGTAGAGAGTTGTAGGGGCGAGGTGCAAAATCAATACCGCGTGGTAGCAGCAATATAAAGGGAACTGTCTACATTACAGTAGGCTGCCGGGCATTTCTCCGCGTAGGGTCAGTATCTTCGTGTTGGACATTGTGATAGATTTTCTCGGTTCTCCTCAATGTTGATTTGGCTACCGATTGTAAAGACAGTTGCCATATGTTTAATAAAAATGGTCGCGGAAGGCGGGGCAAGCAAAATTCCCACGGTCGCAGTCAATCAATAATCATAATACTCCGCAAGGATTTCATGGGTTTATTTTGGACCAATCATATTGACAGAAAATAATATGTTAATGTGTTGATATATCAGCAAAAATAAATCGCAAACACTATTTGTACAGTGTATCAACTATGTGATAAATAACAGATACTCGAGTGTTTCCTCTGCGGAAGGAAGTACTACGCTCAATCAAGAAACGTCGCTAACTATATAATAAGTTGTTAATTATTATCCTATAAAGTACAATTGCTTCTCCCAAACATTACTTTGTATTTATACTGTTTATTTTCCCTAATATCATCAGTTTCCCATTGAAACATCTATCTGTAAGGGGGTGGATCTGTTTCGTTTAAACCATATATATTTCAAACATTTTTAACTATATAAAGTACATAATATAAACATTGAATATGGGGGAAAAAAGTGAGTATCGAACTTAATTTAAGTATTCTTCAAACAGAAATAAAGCATTAGATACATATATTGGTACACTAAAGATACAATACACAAATCACATTCATTTGGAGTAGGTGAAGCTAATATACAATTGAAAATGTATATTCAAGTAACATAGTAACATATAACATGATATCATAGAGAATTTTACATAAGTGCTCATTTCAAATGAAATTTATGAAACGAATCGACTAATTTATATCTTTTGCAAAGCTTGGCAATAATAATATTGGCTTCTAATGATATGCATGTAGACTTCAAGATAATTTAAATCCAAGCGCATTCTAAGCTGTTAACTTCTAGAGTATCTCTTATATGTGATGGAATGGTTTCCTTTACATACATAATTACTCTACCCCCATATCTATCTCGATGACACCAGAAAGGTTCTTGTATCCGTCAAACAGACTATCATAATTTCTTATGTTGTCGCATAGCCGAAATTCTGTGAGCACGAGTATATCAAATGTATTTAATTTTGAATAATGCTTGGAACGTTAAGACGGACAATATATATTTCAATAGGACTCAATACTTATGTAGTACATCATATTTATTATTATCTTGTGCCATAGATGCATTAGATGAACTGCTGTCTGGGCCGTAGTTAGTTTTAATATCAACTGCTCGTAATAGTATTAATTTAAACTATATAAAAGCACTTTTGACAATGGCTACTTCTGAAATAGAATCTTCAGCACAGTGAAGTGAATCTAAGTACATTGCATTCTGAACGTTAAAAATACAAATGAAATTTTAAAAAAATATGGGTAAGTACATATTACATACAATCTAATTAAAATCGATATCTCCGATATAACCGAGATCTGACAGGCATCGATACAAGTTCATGTTCTGTTGACCTTTGGAATTCATAAAATGATAGTATCAATTCATTCGACTGAATAAATATCGAAGTTGCTGTTACATTCCTGTTACTTATATACATAATGTAATAAAAGCAAAGCAAGTAAGTATGACTATTTATTTCCACTGAGAACTCGCGTCAGCATATCATTAGCGCTAGGGTCGAAATCAAAACAATGATCTGTTTTGTAAAGTTTAAATCAATAAACACTTGTGATAAATACTTGAAAATCTGCAACACATATATACCGAAAAGCAGCTTGGTCCTTAAAGCAGCACATGCGGAGATTGAATATACCTATACTTGATACATTGAAATACGTTGGTGCACCTTACTCGTCTGATTAACATGCCTCCTTATTACAGCACATTCATGACCGCCTCCCCATTTCAGATGTTAGTTATCTCCCATTTCAGATGTTAGTTATCTCCCATTTCAGATGTTAGTTATTAAAGTCTCTCTGGCAAAACATAGATCTAATTACACTAGCAGGTTCTTGTATTAGTTCGTCCCTTCTCCTACAGATCTGGCTGTAAGGGTGCAAATTTCTGTCGATCTATAAAGAGAACATTAACTTGGACAGAGAACAATTAATTAGATTTATGAGGACAGGGTGCGTATTGAATCGCTATGCTGCGGTCTGTGTTGTGAGAGGAACCGATTTTTAATTAAGCATTCGTTTATTTAACAGTCAGAGAAACTGGAAGGGAAAAGGTTAACTCAATCTTTGTATCGAAAATGTCAGAGTTGAGATTGTCCAGAATCAGTTATTTGGAAATCTAGAGGGTCAGGATGACCGCAAATTTTGGCGCCTATTTATAAAAGGCAGTAGATATATTTAATCCTGATTGGCTACGCTAAATAAGGGGCGTGTTTCCCAAACGAAATTTCATAGTTTTAATATGCCACATCGCAAAATTTAGTCAGTCTAAACTCCTGTAAGAGGAAGATATTTTTGGCTCCGAGATTGAATTTGCAAGAAATTATCTTGTAAAACAATAATCCAAGGGACTGGATGTCTGGAAAGTTGACGGACACAATTCTGGCGGTAGAAGCGAGCAAGGCTTGAAAGCACAAGGTATTTGCGTCAATCTCATGTAATTCGTTGATACCAATATAATTATTTGCTTGAATTTATTTACTTATATTTGCATGAATTTATTTACATAAATTCGTAGATCAATTTCCTTGATATGAGTATAACTGTGTTTGAGTTCATTATCTGAATTCGTTTAATGATCTTATATATAGGTTTGACAGATTGTTTGAATTTGTTGTCTTGAGTGTTATAGGAGTCATGTATTTTAAGAATTTCATGCATTACTTTAGTTGATATGAGTATGAGAATCCGTGTGAATTCACCGATCTTAGATGATTTCATGTATGATAAAAACTTAAGGGCGTATCGACTGAAATTAACGTTGTTAAGCCATGAAGTGAGATTTCATGGACGCTAAAGACTTGAATGTGTGTATTCGCTGAAATTAACGTAGTTAAGCCATGTAATGAATTTCATTCATTCATTTGTATAATCGAGAACGGAACTATTATGTCTCGTGTGATGTTAATGTGAGTCAGCGATGAAATAGCCGTTCGGAAATACATTAATCTCATGAAACTAGGTTTGTTTGTTTATGGCCTGCTGTGTTTGGCTTGACCAGATAGCCTTTGGTATCTGTTTGACTTCCGATAGGATGCTATCTGACATAACGAGAGTGGAGTAATGATCTATTCCCAGTAGGATATCGGACAGAAGATTTAGGTTGCTTCTCTGTTTATTTTGAAAGGGGAAATAGCTCCACTGACGTAATCCACTGACGTATCCACGTACCTACGTATCTACATATCCACCTACCCACACAAAGTTTGAGGGCCGACAGAGGCAAGATAGTCAGAGTGAGAAGAAAGCGAAGGAACCAATTGAACAGGAGTGAACAGGAGGAAACCAGGTTATGAAGCTGTACAAAGAAATGACTTCGATTGTTCACTCGATTAATTAATTCTATCATTTAAACAGATCGGCTATTTATATAAGTATATTTGTGTTTAAAATTCGGTGAATGATTTATTTCAAAAAGAAGTGTATCTTCCTACTGTAATGCATTATCACAGTTGTTTAATTAATTGATTAAATTGTTATATTTCATATACGGGTGCTCGTGTTATTCTGTTCTATATATCTGCTCAGATCTCTATTCATTCCATCTATAAGTTTCACAATTTATATTATTATTTACTCGATCCGGGCAATAACACCGAGGTCGATCATCCTCTAGATAACGATAACCACAACCACCACCACCCCCACGCCACACTGGCCAAAACGGGAACTTATAATTCTCTCCGCTTTTGCCTCCTGCCACAACTCATTTCTTTTTTGTCCTCGTGTATGTCACAATCTTGATGGTATCCTCCTCAGATACAGCAAGACTTTTGAGTGTATTTTTGAAATGCTGTTGGCACTTGCCACTCCAGATACTAGTTTAATTGTGATAGTTAAATTGGACATTTAGTAGCATGGACATTTAATATTTTGATTTGTTAAAAAAAAAGGTAGCCAACCAAAATTTGAGTTTGCAGCCAGAAGTTTGCGTCAGAAGCGGTTCTCGTCAACTGTTAGTGTGAAAGCTGAATTTTCCGAATTTGTTACAATGCACGCATTTTCCTCAATCTTAGTAACATTCATGTCGTTCTCCCGTGCTTGTAACACGTGCCTTTTAAATTCCAAATCTTGGGGTTTTTTTTGGCTGACCTTTCTTCTTATATGCTCATTCCACTTGCATGGCCCAATGTAGCTGGAATTGTGCTGTCCTTTTTCTTTCGTGCAATTTCTTCAAGGGCATACCGAAGAGCACCAGTGTGGTTACATGCCTCTCCTTCAATGCAAAAATTGAAACTGAAAATAAGTATTTCATGGTGTATTCTAATTATAAGACAATATATCGTAATCACCAAACAATTCCATATATACATGTAGAGATACATCATTTATCCCGTAACTTGATAAATGTATCTTGATTAAACTCTGCATGCAGATATTGAAACCCGTTCCTAATTACCTACTTTCACATAAACTATGATCGTTCTAATTATATCGGTGCATCAAATTAAATACCATGTACATTGGAAAGGAAATTAATCTTTAAAAAGTTGAGAGTTGAATGTCAAGTCCACAATTAAAACGCAATTGTACCTAATAATTCATTCCAGGCGAACTCAGCCCCCCCCCCCCGTCCCATATTAAAATTACAGTTTCTAATTATTCTTTCTGTCATTCTTGTTTGTTAATTGACAATAATTTCTGCTACTCTTCCAAAATAGGGGGATGGCATGATGTCGTACCTGTAATATCTTAGTTGAGTATGAAATGTTGCTTGTTCATCCGAAAATATAAAAAAATAAATGTATCATCTTGTTTTAATTCATGCTCCAATTTTTTATATTATTAAAATGAATGAAAATCACATACACTGCTGTACATTTACAGTTGCTTGAGTGTACTTTCCCAGTAACCTTTGACACGCAAACCCATGCATCGTGGAATCACGTTGCATCTGACGATGTAGTGGCCGCATTCCTCAGAAATACTGTTATACTCCAGGTAGTGCACATGTCTGTCTTACAGATATACTTTCTATCTCACCTGACTTTTGCATTTCATTTTAAGCACTAGATAATTGTAAATGTCATTATCAGAAAACCCTGAAAAAGCTGAAACAACACTTGTCCATATTTCGGGAATTCCCCCCCCCCCCCCCCCCGGGGGGGGGGGGTTAGGAATTTTATCATATAGACTTCTTTCCTGCTTCCACCTGCCTTTTCCCCGTCTAACTCATCTAAGTTTCCAGTTTCAACTTAATCACGCCTTTAGCCCTATTGATCGAATTCCTTTTTGCTGATTGTTTAACAACAGGCCATGCATACGAAGGTAATATTTCAGCTCTTTGATTGTTAAACTGTTCATTTCTTTTTTGGTTTTAATACGTTGATCCATCGCTTCGTCCCATGTGCTTCCGGAAGTCATAAATAGGCAGCTTCGCGCTCTAGCGGACAGGGTAGATAAATGCGTTTCACATTCGTCTACAGGCCTCTTGTGATATATTCATGTGCTATTGAATCAAAAAAGTACTAGAGGCTCAAAGAGCAAGATAGAGTATAATAAATTTAAATTACAATGCAGCACGTATGAGCGGAAATGTAATTATTTTTGTACTGAAGATAATTGCTTTGTACTAAAAATGGACTGAGATATCATTAGTGATCAATGTAGAAAATGGATTGAGATGACTTGTACAGAAGATGGATTGAGATATCATTAGTGATTTGTACAGAAGATGGATTGAGATAACATGAGTGATTTGCACAGAAGATGGACTGAGATATCATTAGTGATCTGTACAGAAAATTGATTGAGATATCATTAATGATTTGTAAAGAAAATGGATTGATATATCATTAGTGATTTGTACAGAAAGTGGATTGAGCTATAATTGGGTAATATGTTTAAAAATGGATTTGAAGAATATTCATCACTGAAGCCATTGATTAGATCTAAGAAATGTGATAATAAAAACAAAAATATGTACAAAATACATTACTTACCCTTCGACAAAGTGCATTTAATCAATAATTTGTTATAGCTGATTGTTTCCGAAATGAAACCTAATAAAGATCAAATATGGGGGTTTCCTCTTACGTGTATATATATATATATATATATATATATATATATATATATATATATATATATATATATATATAGAGAGAGAGAGAGAGAGAGAGAGAGAGAGAGAGAGAGAGATTACAGAACAAGTTCCCAAAATTTCCTGCTAAACAAGCTCTTCATGAGAGGAAGAAATAACTTACATCCACATAACAAACACAAACACAAAAACCGAGAGAAATTCTGGACTCCTGCCTGGTTGAATGACAGGGGAATGTGTGAAAAACTGCTGCCTGACTGTAATTTTGATAAGATTGCACTGGGAAGGTTAGACTTTTCATTTAGGCCGAATTCCCCAAGAGTTTTCAATTGTAGCATTCAGTATCGTTCTTACAAGTGCGTTCTATATCGGTCCACCCAGGTTAGATTCAATTGGTAGCATCTGGAGGGACTCTACTAAATGTCCAGTTGAGTTGTAGTGGTTGGCGAGTTTCGTGATCATTTTGTTGCGCATGTGGCTCTTGTGGTTATTTATTAATTTTCTGAAATCAACGGTTTCGCCAACATATTGAGTGGCACAGATCTTGCATGTCAGGAGATGGGTTACATTTTTGGTTCGACATCCTAACTTCTGATTGATAGTAAAGCTAACACCTGTCATCGAACTTCTGAATGATTTGGTCTCGGGCATATGTTTGCGTATTAGGTACGGTTGTCTTTGCAGCAGTATGTGCCCGAATCTGTAGTGTTGTTTGAAACTGCCTTGACCTGTATCAGATAGCCCTAGTTCAAAGTTTAGAAGGATTAATAATGACTTAATCACTTTAAATACGCTTGGAAATAAATTTAAGACCATCAGTAGTCGCAGTGATTCGTTCCGGTTCAACACAGTTTTTAAATCGCTCGATCAATATTTTCTGTAGTTTTCTTCCTCGGGAAATTTTAAAAACGAAAGCAACTGCACTTTTATTTTTTTATTTTTACAAGTTCACAAAACCGTTAATATCACTTGAAATGACCGTTCCATCAATACACAGTAATGGATGTTCGCGTCGTGCTAGAATCACGTCGACATAACACCAACATAATCTAACTTAAAGTAGGTAATGCGGTAGGTAAGTTTAGACAATCTAACTCTTCACCAATTTTAGCGCTTATTTTAGGGATTTCGGTATGAGTAAGTTGCACCGAAGCAGTGAATTTGTAAATTATTCAAACTGCTCTATAAAAAGCAATATAAATTTGCAGAATGAAGATGTTCTCCAAACTTGACGTTTAAATTCGAAGCTATTGTATCAATGTTCAAAGCTGTGGCTATCAAGATGATTACCGTATGTACTAGCGGAAAAACCGATACCAACTGCAAACTGCATAGATCCAGATCTGCAGTCGCATAACACGCCGGCAGATCTGGGTCTATGCAGATTGTAAGGACTGATCAATAGAACAAACAACATAGACCCTGATCTGCCGGCGCATTATGCGAATCAGATCAGGGTCCATGTTGTTTGCATTTGGATCCGGGTTATACGCCGGTATATACCGTAAGATATGATATAAGCTAACATTTAATTTTCACAGGGTGCGCTCTATGTTGGCTTTGTCTTTATACTCTGAGAAGAACTGAATTAACGCTCTTTCTCTTCTGGTGACGTCGAAACCGGCACAACTCGCGGATGATAATGGTTGTGATGTACACGTTTTAATCGAGTCTACATTCCTCAGATTGCTTCTGTATTTTTGTATTTACTAAATTTTAGCACACTGTATTAAGATGGACAGTAATTAAATCAATAATTTACGTGTAAAAATTTTCCTTTATAAGTGGTCAGTCAAATCTTCTTCGCATATAATTGATACAAACTTCATACAAAATCCACTTTTCTTTCAATTGAAATCTTGTAAATAT
This sequence comes from Margaritifera margaritifera, assembly GCA_029931535.1. NCBI lineage: Eukaryota > Metazoa > Mollusca > Bivalvia > Unionida > Margaritiferidae > Margaritifera > Margaritifera margaritifera. Next base: position 7,015,138 of record JAQPZY010001684.1, read on the forward strand.
CAGCGTCTGATTTAAAAAAAAAAGAAATCTACAAATATACACATCTAGTATCTTTATATCGTCGTCATGGTGATGGTAAACCAAAGGGTAAAAAGAGAAACACCTATCCCGGAGTTGTTTTCTTAACTATTAAAAGCGCTTTGTTCCGTATTTTGCGCATCCATATTCACATCAGCAATAAGAGATTTATTACGATTAACAGGGTTCATTTCTGGAGATGATGTGCTTATTGAATGTCCATGTTTTCAATCCACAAGGATATTTGGTACACTCATTTGATTAAGGATAATTATTTGTCTTGTATAGCTTCAATGTAAAGAAAACAGTGCATACTTACTCACTAGGTCAGAAGGTTACAGGGTCAGAGTATTGCATAAAATGTCATACGAAATTACATACATTAAAACAAGCATGGATTGCAGAAAAACACAAACAGTCGCAAACACAAATTAAACATAATGACATGTAACTAAATCACTGGGTAGTTTAATGGTTTGAGCTCAATTCAGATCGATAGCAGGTTCAATAATATGACAATACAATCAATATTTCTGGCGCGTAATGCCGACGTATATTTACATTGAGCAAAGAGAGAAAACAGGTGTTGAAATATACAAATGTTGTAACTAATCTACTTGTAAGTCACTACCGATGATATTCTTCACGATGGAAAATATTCCATGTGGTTCAATTCCACCAAAAAGTTCTAAATACTTGTGAACTCTACATGTTTCGTCAGAGCGAAGAAACACCTACTCACAAAAGCATGGAAAGCAAGTGGACCAGTTTATGTGGTATGATAATTGGTAGCCGGTCGCTAAATGCCATAATGGAATTCGTCAAATAACCAATATAATTAGTTGTATTTGCTTTCTATTTATTTCATCATTTCTTTTAAACATCATATACCGATATAAAAACACCATGCAATAAAACTTCAATAAGTCAGACATCAATCACTCGAATATTTGACATTAATCAACATGGTTTACGATGTAAAGTCTTCTTTTGCCTACGACTTTCAACTTGAAGCAACCGAAAACTCGAACAAAACATTTACAGGCTGACTAAATATACGGATTTTCCAGCTTTATACCGACCTTTGGTCACCGGTGCAAATATACGGACTTATAATGCAAAAGTAAGGATTTTTTTTAGGCTCCAAATTTACATAGTTAAATTGATTATTTCTTTCCAATTGCTTCATCTAGAGCTTTATTTCTTTCCAAGACGTATTTGGTATTTGAAAATATTCCAAACTAAAGTGGTGAATATTAGGAAAATGTCATGAAAATTATACAGAACTCGATATTTTAATACTTCTGCCAATTTCCTTAGTGGATTTCATGTAATAAGAATTCATTCTTAAACTGCGGATAACACTTAATTTAAAAAAAAAAAATATATATTATTTTTTATTTTGCAAAAATCTATTTGATCACTGTGCATTTGAAACCATGTTCTTTCCGTTTTCGAACGTCTACTGAATACGGACAGCCAACGTATACAGAACAAATGGCAAATTGTACATTATATTGACCCTCTAGGAAGCCACAAATATGTTAGATATTGCACTAAACTAACCATTGAATTTAAAGTTTAAAAAATAGAAGACAAGTCCATGTAAAAAAATGTGTACAATTTAATGTCATTAGAATCTACTTCTAACAACAGACATTATTGAAAAAAGTTTCAGTTTGAGATCATTCAAGGCAATTAAAGATGTATTTAGGATTGTATGCAAGCTCGGTTTGAGATAATTTAAGGCATTAAAGATGTATGTAGAATTGAATGTCTAGCTCAGGTATTCCAATACAACATCATATTGTCAAGTGACTTTAAAAAACAATTCATTCAAAAATGTAAACCTATTTTATACAGTTGCAGTTATATTGCTATGCCTGGTTATTAATTAAAAATCCGTTGAAAGTAATCGTGATTTTCATATTGAGCTTTATTTGATAAAAAAAATGTATCACTAACATTTTAGGGTAGTGTGAAAAAGTAATTTCTACTGCCACATTATTATAAAGAATCTCTCCATTCAAGGAATACACGTGACGGAAAAAAAGGTCATTAAAATTTTTGCAATGTGTATTGAACATCGTAATAGCTAAGCACCATTCACATAAACACTTTTGCCCTATATTATCATCAAAGAGAAAAGAAAGATGCGTTGCAAGATAAACACTGAATATATACCGACAACAAAAGCATGATACAGCTGAAATTATACCTTTATTTTTTCTTAAGTCTTAATTGTAAATTTACAGACTAAAATTTTCAGCATAAAATATGGAGAAGCTAGAACAAAGTTAATTTTTATTTAACAGTATTCAAGACTTGTCATAAATTTCATTCCGCCATAATTCTCTGTCTTAAAGGAGACAAAAACCAAGACATGCGAAATTTTATTGTAAATAGATGGATATGCAGTAATTTGTTTATTTAATCTATCCCGACTGTTTTCTTCTTTGCATCTATTGTATTTGCAAAAATATTCCTTCAAAAAATAATGGTCTGTATTCCGAGATCAAACGGAAAGAATCTGCCCCGAATTTGTTATCTCCCTTCCATACAAACAGGATGTGACGTCATTTGAGACGATTAACGTTAAAGATTCATATTCAGTTTGTGCAGCGAAGTGTTGAGAACAAACAAGATGGTGCAAGGTACAACTCTAAATTGTGTAAATAATAGCAGTTCCTAACGGAAGATTAGTTTTGTCACGTTTCTAAAGGACCCTAAAAAGAGATCGATATGGGCGATCAAATTAAAGAGATAAGGCTCTATGACAACTCAGCACACTATTTTGTACCGGAGATATTTCGAGCCTGAATATTTCTTAAAAGACCCGAGACTCCTGCTAAGTATTGGGTTTTAAGCCAAAAAGTTTGCGATTGAAACCTGATGCAGTGCCGATTCTTTTTTATTTTACTACTCCGACAACAAGACAGAAGACGGGAAGCACGACGGAGAGTCGTAGTCGACATAGGTTGGGGTGCAGGGCTATAGAGACGAGGAGAAGGCTTGAGGTAATAAGCATTTTTGTACTGCTTATCTGGTTTATTAAAAACACAGTCAGTCCACATCTATGATGGCGCTAGCAATGGCCAAACTGCAAGATGGCAGTAAATATCAATATTAAAACAAAATATATCTTGCAATGAAAACATTAAGGTGTGTGGCAGTCGACAGAGTTCAGCCCGCTAGTGTAATGTATTTTCGAGGTTAAGTCACTCCTACGGCAAGAAAGATTAAATTTATTTTGAGGTTGAATTAATAACAAAAGGGACTTAATTTATGTTGAAAAGAGGTATTCAACATGCATAACTCTATAGTTTAGATAATACTGCTTCGTTTTTGTTCTTTCCAGTTGATAGGTATGAATTTCGCAAGACTGTCACAAAATGTTAATAAAACCATAAGTCATAAGCCCCCCCCCCCCCTCTAGAGGAAAACAACATCCAAACAAATAAACAAACTTCTTAAAAGTATTTTTGCTCAAGCACTTGCATTAGAAAGTCTTTATTATCAGGCATAAAAATCATGATCATCAGTTGGTACTTGATGAGTTCTCTTTCCCGTGCATGTGAATCCGGTGGTTATATCTTCTGTCGACTTGTAGTATTGGTAAAATCCTTCAACGCACTTTCCTTGGCGGAAAACAGGAATGGTATGGATTATCGGATTACATTCCATGTCACCATTAGATCCAATACAATACTGACAAAGTGCCTTAGCTACAAGCAAAGTAGCTGGAAAACGCTGCGGATTATGGTCTATCTTATAAATCCACGGACATGTGGATCTTGCATACACAGGGACGTCGTCTCCCACCAGAACATGGTCCGGACAGCTGTCACTCCGACTACGGCTAAGACATTGTGTCTGCAGGGCGTCCTCGGGTATTTCGGTTTCATTAACAAAAATAGCTGGGTAGAGGAAAGCCTTCAGCCCGCTGCCATTTTTAATTAACTTTCTGTACGACACTCGTTGGTTATTTGGCGGCTGACAAGATACTGGCAGAGCGGAAGTGATATACTTGCTCACACTCGTCAGGATTAAAAGTAGGGTAACTGTCGTAAAGCAGCGATTCATCTGAAAATATGATAATGAAAATTCATCAGCCATAGAATTGCTTTTGTTGTAATTTTAATTATGTCATAACTGAATCAACGCACAACAATATAATATGACAATAAAATACCCAATTGCAGGCAAATTCGCTCTCTTACGCATCGTCTTCTGATCCGTTTCTTATGCATGGATTACATGTCTTAATCGTCCTGAACTCAATTTTGCTTATAACAAACAAACAAAAATAATTTATAATGGCGCGAATAATTATTAATTGAGCAGGCAATCATTCTCAAAGTGTGTGTGTGTGTGTGTGTGTGTGTGTGTGTGCGCGCGCGCGCGCGCGCTCGGGCGCGCGCCGGGGAAGGACATTGGATAGTGGATACTATGCTTAGTATTTCAAGATCTGTCCATTGGCTGTAACATCAGCGTGGAATTTTTCTTTTTTTAAATATATTTCCAAGACTCTTTACAGAGTTTTCAACTTCTACCTATATTCTATCTGTTCACATACACGCTTTCAATTTTTTCGTCCAGGCAAAAATTATTCTGCGCCGTGACAGTAGATTAAGGTACCTTTTACTGGTACCACTCTTTAGGGATATTTAACTCGAAAAAGTGCCTTAAAGCACCCATTTTGATTGTTCAGAAAGTCTGCGCTATCTTCAATCAAGATGTACATGTATTATGTACTGGACCATCTAGAGTGCACAATTGTTTAATTTTTTCAAACGTGGACATTGATGTCTACGGAAAATCAATTAGCGGTCCGAGCCTTTTATACATCTTTGTTCATAAAGCCACTATTAGTGGGCGGAGGATTATGACGAAAATGAAGAGGAGGAAAAGGATGACAATAGCAACAACGAGTGGGAAGAAGATGAAAACTGGGATGAGGAGGAGAAGCAGTAACAGTACTATTGCTGCTGCTGCAGTAATAGTAGCGGTGGTGGCCATGGTGGTGACGCAAATGTGCCTCGATATTTAATTATAATTTCTTTAATGCAGAAATTTAATTACATTTGCCACATGTAACCGTGACAAACTGAAATTTTCATAATAAAACCAATTACATAAAAATGACTTAGTTTTTAAGAATAATTAAACTATTACTGCTGCAGTAATAGTAGCGGTGGTGGCCATGGTGGTGACGCAAATGTGCCTCGATATTTAATTATAATTTAATTATAATTATAAAAAATTAATTAAATTTAAAAAAAAAAATTAAATTTAGCCTTTTTAAGCGTAATGAATAGTCAAATATGCAAATAATTTTGTAAAACATTCCATTCAGTTCACACGAGAGATATAAAATCTTTAATCTCATTTCAAATAAAATTAATAAAGTCATTGAATAATTTATATCTATCGCGAGTTTTTGCAAGCAAAGATTTCCTGTATTCAGCTACTGTCATAAACTTCATTCCAAATAAAGTATGTATATATGTATGTATTGTAATAAACCTAGGGTATGTGCTATTTGTATTTAAGTCTCTGTTTATAGCCTTGTTTGATTTTAGTGATTATCTGTTTGATTATGGGGAGTCATTGTTGGGAAGATATTTCTCAACCCGAGTAATTAACCAATTGCTAGGAGCAGAGGTCACAATGTACAGTATTCATGAGATTTTATGACGGCATGGATTAGTTTCGTAAAATGGACCCTCCCTAATTTCTCTGGATATTTTTAGGTGTACATGTTTTAGTAATTTGAGATAGGAATAATTCTTTGTATATGGTATTTGGGTCGTGTTTTGTATCGCATGGCGTGAAGTTCTAATATTCGGCTTGGAAAGACTTACTGAGGAATCATACAAATATGAAACAAGAAAAACCATATCAGTGTGAAATTATTAGAGATTCGTGATCTGTGGGTATAAGGTGATTACAGGAAAATTATTTGTAGTGTTTGCGCGTTTAAGAATCTTTCAGTTTGACAACGACTGCTGTATTGAGGACCTTGGAAATAGAGGAATACATGGACTTTAAAGCCACACTGTATGAGACCCCTTGCATGTAACATTATGTATATGCACTTGACGGCACCTCAGCAAAATAATTGGATTGGTGTAAATTAATAGTTATTTTAATCGAGACAGTTGTAAAAATAAAAAATTACACAAAATGCTTTAGGACGATAAACCGTTCCAAATAAATATAAACATGACGCACTTCAAGATAAAATATAAAAGATAAAGATGTTGAAATTCCGTAAAATGTATATATATATATATATATATATATATATATATATATATATATATATATATATATATATATATATATACAAATATGAAGGTAAAAAGTATAAAATCCGTAAAACATGTGATCAAGAATATGTCATATAAGCCATATTCACTCAAAAAATCCAAGATTTCTCCTGTGGTACATGATCATAAAGGTTCATATCAAAGATAAATTAAGATTATTTTGGTCACATAATCCATATAAGGATATTCAATGAAACCATATAATAGTCTAGTGTAATAGGTAGTGCTCTTCAGTTATTATGTACTTCTGAGACAGGGACCGGTATAAGGTGAAGTTGTTTGCATTGGCAACATGCACAACGGAGAGAATGTTGGCATACCTCTATGCTGCTTTCGTGTTCTGTGACTGAAATTTCTTTACATGTGGTAATTATGGAAACTACGCACTATCTAAAGCAGACAGCTGATAAAATGGCTGCTTCCATGTGCTCTAAAAATGAGCCTGAACTAGTCCAAAGTACACTAACTTTAGCAGTTATTAAAATAGGGAAAATGAATTTTTCCAGAGTAGACAATAGCAGCTTCTGAAAGTGCAATGAATGAATTATAAAATATATATAAAAAAAATTAAAAAGTTATCAGCTCGTTTTTTTTTTCTTTTTCTTTTTTTTCAATTTACCTTTGAAGTCCAGGAAGTGAAAATGACTAAGTGGAGCTAGCAGTCTTTTGAGAGGTGTACATCTGAAGTCAGGCCAAGCTGTATACTCTATAACCTAAATTACACACATCAATCATAGACCAAAATAAATGGAATTCAAAGCTATTTTAACAATATCTAGGATATACAAGGTCTGTTTTAAATAACCAGGATAACCAGTGAGGAAAACCTGGGAAATTCTTTTTCTTTAAAAATCAAACCATATGCAAAGTGCGAAACTGTGGAGCGGAACCTTAATCTCTGAAGTATATTCGGATGTCTTTGTGTCTTTGATATATACACGAGGTAATGGCGTCATTTGTGATATCACTAGATTTTTACACGCGTGTAATGCAAAAACAAAAAAGATGATATAGTAATTATGATAAAACTTGGTACTATATAATACAATAGCTACGTGACATATAGTAATGATGATAAAACTTTTATGTGACATATAGTAATGATGATAAAACTTTTATGTGACATATAGTAATGATGATAAAACTTGGTACTATATAATACAATAGCTACGTGACATATAGTAATGATGATAAAACTTTTATGTGACATATAGTAATGATGATAAAACTTTTATGTGACACATATTAATGATGATTAAACTTGGTACTATATAATACAATAGCTATGTGATATACAGTAATAATTATAAAACGTTTATGTGACATATAGTAATGATGATAAAACTTTTATGTGACAACTAGTAATGATGATAAAACTTGGTACTATATAATGCAGTAGCTATGTGATGTAGTAATGATGACAAAACTTTCACGCAAAATGTAAAAGTTTCTAATTTTTATCAGCAAAACATTTAATATGATCCTATAAAAAAGAAGCAGATTTTTTTTTTCAATAGGTCAGTCTGATTCTAGTAAAAATATTGAACAAAAATGTCAACATAAATTTAATCAGGGCAGTTTATATATTGTTGCAGCAAATAATTTTGTGTGTAGTTAAGAGATTTAATCTTCATTCCAAAATTAAACATTTAATGCCGCGTCGGATCCAAACTATACCAGGGAATTTTCATCCATACTCTGGCAAGCCAAATGATGAGCAAAATGTATGCACGAGTATTCATTGCATTTTGTAAAGAGATCTTTCCATTACGGCTTAAATGTAAGCGCCATATTTGTATCACGTGACATTCTGGTATTACCGTACTGATATCGGCCAGTGCTCGATTCTGTGGGAGGTATATTCGTACACATTTACTGTGAATATAACTTATTTGCACAAGCATTTAGGCTAGCAGTGCATCGTTGTCAAAACAATATTTAGTGAATGGAGTATCTAAAAGTTTAATTGTTGTTATTATTTAGACATTTTCCCGAGTAATTTCGTATAATTAGTTCTTTATCCCTTTGCTGTAATCATGGAATAAATCTTATTTTCGTGCTATTTATTTAACAGTTCTGAATTTTGAAACTATTTAGCTAATTTTATCAAATTGTCTTAAAATTTTCCTTTCAATATAAATTTTTTGACATTATCAATCACGCTAGCTAAAAAAGGTAATACTTCCCGTACCTTTCACTTTCATTCACGTATTGTTTCGTTCACTAATTCTTATACGTGTTTTTGATGAGAAAATCACATAAGTAGATACATAATTGAATTATATATACAGCAAAATAAACACACTGGCGAATAAATTAGATAATTATTATCTTCAACACATTCTTACGTTAATGAATCTATCAATTAAAAAAATTCTATTCACAATATCGATGAATATCAAATTTGTAAATGCCCTAAAGATTTAAAAGCTATAAACGATTAACCCTATCAAAGACTTCGGTTACATCTGTATGATATTTTCTCGCAGTTATATATATATATATATATATATATATATATATATATAAAATCGATTTCATACATTGAATTAGTAATTATAAAGGTGATTATTGATTATTTACTCATTTACTTATCATAAACAGTATGTACGAAACATAATATTTCTTCCCACAAGCTACTTGCATTACAGAATCGTAAAAACAAGCGGACATTTCAAAGATGTTTTTTTTATAGAAATTATTCCATTATAATAAGTGCATTTTAAATTTTCAAGAAAAGGAGAAAAATAACTATAACACCGATAAGCATATATATATATATATATATATATATATATATATATATATATATATATATATATATATATATATATATATATATATATATATATTCTAGTTTGTGATTACATATCAAAGAGGAAAACAACGAAACAATGAAACGACCAAAATGTATAAAATGGGTGATTTTTAAATTACTTGGGAATTTCGGTCTCTTTTTTGTTTACAGATTATTTGTAAAATTTCAGAGTTTCTCTGTAAGTTGCAAAATTAACAACTTCTTTTAAATTGAATTACTTGCTCCATTTAAATTAAATGGGCAGTAATTGCTCAATTTTCTTGTACGATAGTTTATCAGAAATAAGGACCTTAATGTTATGAACACAAATGTCCTGATTATGATTAATGTGTATTTTTAAATTACTTATATTCTTATGTAACTGTTCACTCCAGTGTTTGAGAGTACACGTTCGACGATTTATGCAGAAATAAAGTTAATTTACATGAAAATAGAAGCGTCAGGCATATCAGTACATGTAATCAGTACCTAAATTGTCGGCGCCCTGGGTGGCCGAGTGGTCTAAGGCGCTCGCCTTTACAGATCACTTAAATCTCACCTCTCTCCGCGTGAGTTCGAGTCTCGGGCTCTGCCAATGTGGGTATGTGAGAAAGCTTGCCAGTAGCTTCCCGTGGGTCAGTGATTCTTCCCGGGGTTTTCCCTGGTTCATCCACCACCAGATATACTGGCCGCCATTTGTAACCTGTTATGTGCTGAAAAATGGCGTTAAACCCACAAAAAAAAACCTTAATCGACCCTGGAAAGGTCTATACTCGAGTAAACATTCCTAACACAACGTGACAGCGGAGCAAGTTAGTGACAATGTCTAAATCGAAACACCCAAGTTGCATATGGAAGTCACTATTGTTCCACAGGTGGCAAAGACTTTGAAGTTGTCTTATTTTTTATTACCTGCTGCCACGTAGGTCTGTTAGAACTATGGGTGATTGTTTATCTTTATCTTGTGAATGCAAGAACTTAATATTGAATAAGGCATAGAAAACACACAGACACACACACACAGACAGACAGACACACGCCAGATGTCTGGACTCACAATCGCTTGGATTTCAGGATATTTTTTAGTTAGAACAACACTCATACTAACTCCTCCATCGGCACTCACATATAAGCGAACATTAGGCATTGTTCACGTGGCCGTGGGTGCTGCACATAGTCTGTACTTTTTCTTCTTTTCTCAAACCTAAGAATGCAAACTTTTCATGTTCAGAAAAACACATTATATATAAAAACTCACCTTTTCTTTTAAAATATCTATCAGTATGGGGGAACAGGAACACAAGTTGCGTCCTAAATATTTGTCAAACGATTCAGTTGGCTTAACTATTGAATTAACTTGGCTCAGCTAGTACATTATATAGATATCTACAAAGCCTTCCGTTGTAATATAGGGAATTCTACAACAATGAAGTAAATCTGAATATTAATTTAAAATATTCCCCAAATTAAAATAAAACTTTAGAATATAATTGCTTGATAAAATAATGTATTCAGGGTTAAGTGTTACAACTTCCCAACTTCTTTCTTTCATTGTTGTCTCATAAAGATACTTTTAGTTAAAAAATGTATTTTCCCTTGTGGTTTCCATCATTTATAATATGCCAGTAACCCCTTCCGCTTGCTTTCTAGGAACCCGGAAATGGGGTAGGGGACGCCTAATATTTCTACAACCATTTAACGTCGAATGCATGAAAATTGATTTTGTAAAATACAGAAAGAAATGCTTTATGACCCACAACTCAAGATGTTTTATCCGTATGTATTCATTGCTTTTAATAAGTCTATCTTTCAAAACAACCAATTGAAATACTATTCCATTCATAAAATAATATCACTTTGGTATGTGTACTCTACACAGTCAAAATGTTTAAGCTGCTTGGCTTTCTCATTTACGTCCAAATCCCGTAGAACTTAACTCTCGAAATACCGGAAACCCAACACTTACACTGTTAAAGTAGGTGCAGCAATGCATATGAGGCATGATTTGTATGTGAATAGTCATGGACACGAGGAGGAACAACGTGAAAAGTATTACTGGCGGATTGCCTCACCCCCTTTATCCATTTCTACCGTGCCCAAAAAAGGAATGTCTATTTTAATAGAAAATTATAGATATGAAAATTTGTTATCTAATAATGGTATGTATGTATGTATGTATGTATGTATGTATGTATGTATGTATGTATGTATGTATGTATGTATGTATGTATGTATGTATGTATGTATGTATGTATGTATGTATGTATGTGTATATATATAATATACTATAGACAAACAATATATTTTCACGTCTGATTTTGCAACCAATAACATTAGCTTTGATGAGAAGTTGGTATGTCAAACAGTCAACTAAAAGCATATACAGATAGTACAATTTGACTATTTTAAACACAAAAATGCATACACATTACACATAAAGCATATTCAGATAGTGCAAGATGAGTATTTTAGACATAAAAATGCACACAGATTGCACATAAAGCATAAAGCATATACAGATAGTGCAACATGAGTATTTTAGACATAAAGATGCATACACGTTACACATAAAGCATATTCAGATAGTGCAACATGAGTATTTTAGATATAAAAATGCATGCCCATTACACATAAAGCATATACAGATAGTGCAACATGAGTATTTTAGACATAAAGATGCATGCCCATTATTCATAAAGCATATACAGATAGTGCAACATGAGTATTTTAGATATAAAAATGCATACACGTTACACATAAAGCATATTCAGATAGTGCAACATGAGTATTAGATATAAAAATGCATGCCCATTACACATAAAGCATATACAGATAGTGCAACATGAGTATTAGATATAAAAATGCATGCCCATTACACATAAAGCATATACAGATAGTGCAACATGAGTATTAGATATAAAAATGCATGCCCATTACACATAAAGCATATTCAGATAGTGCAACATGAGTATTAGATATAAAAATGCATGCCCATTACACATAAAGCATATACAGATAGTGCAACATGAGTATTAGATATAAAAATGCATGCCCATTACACATAAAGCATATACAGATAGTGCAACATGAGTATTTTAGACATAAAGATGCATGCCCATTACACATAAAGCATATTCAGATAGTGCAACATGAGTATTTTAGATATAAAAATGCATGCCCATTACACATAAAGCATATTCAGATAGTGCAACATGAGTATTTTAGATATAAAAATGCATGCCCATTACACATAAAGCATATTCAGATAGTGCAACATGAGTATTTTAGATATAAAAATGCATGCCCATTACACATAAAGCATATTCAGATAGTGCAACATGAGTATTTTAGATATAAAAATGCATGCCCATTACACATAAAGCATATACAGATAGTGCAACATGAGTATTAGATATAAAAATGCATGCCCATTACACATAAAGCATATTCAGATAGTGCAACATGAGTATTAGATATAAAAATGCATGCCCATTACACATAAAGCATATACAGATAGTGCAACATGAGTATTTTAGACATAAAGATGCATACCCATTATACATAAAGCATATACAGATAGTGCAACATGAGTATTTTAGACATAAAGATGCATACCCATTATACATAAAGCATATATACATTGTTATACACTGATACATAACATGGATATTTAAAACTACGATTTAAACACACATTGTAGAGTTATTTTGAGATCTATATAATGATAACATACACGCAGAATACATACTTATTATATATACTGACTTTTTTCTCCATTAACTTTGCATTGTCAGAATCGTGCAGTATTTCTCCATACTGCACGACACGTGTGTCTAAAAATAGTATCGTGTGTTAGGAACTACTTTTTATTGTAAACAAACAATGTACGCAAATGTAGCAGACACCGGAACTTTTGCTTTATTAGATTTGTCTGTGGATGAACTAAGCAAGCTGACTGAGCCATTTTATATTTGAGATGATAAAGCTGACGATGTCGTCGAGTTCATTGAGTCACAAAAGAAATATTCAACCAAGCAAGCGACTGAACGTGATATTCGAAATATCCAGCGGTGGCTTTATGATAACAAACGTGAAACATGCAGTTTTGAAAATATCGATCTCATCATTTAAAACTTATTTAGCTTATGCTTCAGATTATGAACCGTGCTCTCTAGAGTCTATCAAAAATAGCATAGAAAGGTATCTTAAGGCCAAAGGATATTCTCTCTCAGAGACCGCCCATTTTATAAGACAGTCCAAGCACTAAATTCGAAAAAAATACAACTAAAGAAGGCGGGTTTTGATATAAAAGCAAGTGCCTCAGAGCCAATTAGCCAAGATATCGAAGAAGCCTTATTTTCCGCTGGCGAAATGGGCTCTTACACCCCAGTCGCTTTGCAATTTTCCCTGTTTTAATTTTTGAGGAAATTTTCTGATTTATAGTACAAGTCATATAGGTCATGTAGGTGGGGTCCCTCCAACAAAGATCATGCAAGTGACTACATAAAAATATGTCATCTAAAGCTGGTAATAAGAATGGCAATAAATGTACTTACGTTTCTACATCTTAAATTTCTTCAAAATGTACTGTCTGATCCACGGCGCGAAATTGCACTGCAATCTAGACTACATTTCCTAGAGAAATCACATTTCAAAGGACAATTTACTGCACTCCAAATACGAAATGAATTTTATATTCCCTAACAAACAAAAAAAAAATTTGATCCTGCATCTTCTTGAGAATTCGAATGAAAGAATTTCATATTTTGTCCACCTTATGATTCCAAACTATCAATGGCAGAACAGAAACACATGTGTAGCTTGCTGTCAAGGGCAGTCCCTCCAGCTACATTGTACATCGTACAGAATCGACCCAGTTAATAACTCTAGTCCAACAACAACTAAAAGAGCAGAATTTAGTTGGATCGACACAAAAACAAAATCGCTCCATTTCAGACCAACTGGGAAAGTTGTTCCAAGGCGCAGTAATTCACAATATGACTCTAAATTTAAATTTTAAATAGACCAAAATGAGATTTCTTTTTGAAACGAATGACTGATCGCGCGGTACGCAACGAAGCTCAAAGGTCGCTGCACGGTGTCTTGTGCGCATGAATAATGTTGCTGTGTATTTGTTTAACTACGTTTGTGTATTTACTTTGGAATCTAGCAGAAATTCAATTACTTTGTTTCTTGTAGTGTGTTCTTTTTGTTATTCAACCTTAGGCAGAAAAGCAAAATGAATATATAATAAAAAGGTTAGTAAATTTGTATAGGAAAATAAGAACTCGTTTTTTCTGAGCAATACTGAACTCTTAAAGTCGTGCAGTATAGCTCAGAACAGGGCTGTACTGGGTAAGCAACTCGGTCCTGGACTTATCTGCCGGGACAGGCCCGGGGTTTTGCTCACACCAGTAAAACACCGGTAAAAACGGATTTTTTTGACGGCCCACCGGTCCACCGATGCGGCGGCCCACCGGGATTTGTCCCGGTATGCCCAATGGCCAGTACAGCACTGGCTCAGAAACACTTGTTAATATTTTCCCATACAAATGCAGTAACCTATAAATACAATACATAGATAATTACATACTAGTGCAAGTATCAGCATACATACATACATACATACATACATACATACATACATACATACATACATACATACATACATACATACATACATACATACAAACATACATACATACATACATACATGCTAGTACGAGTACTTGGGTACACACATACCTGCTTTTTGTGTTGTTTTTGTTGTTTTTTTATTTTAAAATTAAAAAATCTAAAATTCAAAGCATTCAAATTGGGGCAAGAAAATTACCGAAAGATATAAACGCATGCTACGCAGAAAAGGATAGCCACTGCAAAAACAAGAGGCTAAAATGATAAAATCTACATAACTGTCAACAGTTACTACGCATTGCAGTAGAAACACTGAAGCTGAGCAAAACTTAAAAGCCTTAATAATAATTTTTTTAAAGAGAAAGAAAAAGCTTTTTGCTGTGTATGTGTGGTGTGTACACACACACACACACACACACACACACACACACACACACACACACACACACACACACACACACACACACACACGTCACCAATAGGAATTAGTACATCGAATCTTCCTTTGGCAGGCTATTCCAGATCTGGGAAACACATAAACTTAAACGAGGTCTTGTCATACCTTTCTGTTCTAAGATCCAAAATATTATCGTGCCTGAAATTATGAGATTTTTAGTCTTTGAACAAGGTTAGGCAGATATCTGGGTGCCATTCCATATATACGTTTGTATAAACTTCTAATGCCATGGCTCGAAGTAGTTTTAAAGGGCGTGTTGAGAGAGAGTACCAAGTAATGTACATTATTGTGACTGTCAATTCTAAACAGGGCTTTGAAGGATTTAAAAGGGGAAAGGTGAGATTTTTTTTTATTTTGGCCTATTTCTGAACTGTTAAAAAAAACGCTTGGTTTCTTTTTTGTATAAGTTTGAATTATATGAAATAAACGCGAATTTTTCATTTATAGACAGATCTGATGACTCATTTAACAGAGCATCTTTGGTTAGCTGATTAAGGTTTTAAATCAACTTTACACGTTGTTGACCAAAAGTAAAATAAGTATATATATATATATATATATATATATATATATATATATATATATATATATATATATATATGTGTGTGTGTGTGTGTGTGTGTGTGTGTGTGTGTGTGTGTGTGTGTCGGAACTACCCTCGTTACAAGGTGTCGCTTTATTTGGTTGGTTATCGTTTTCTAGAGGATGATCGACCTCTGTGTTATTGCCCGGATCGAGTAAATAATAATACAAATGATGAAACTTATAGATAGAATAAATAGAGATCTGAGCAGATATATAGAACAGAATAACACGAGCCCCCGTACATGAAATATAACAATTTAATCAATTACATAAACAAACTGGGATAATACATTACATTAGGAAGATACACTTCTTTTTGAAATAAACCATTTACTGAATTTCAACACAAATATACTCATATAAATCGCCGATCTGTTTAAACGATAGAATTAGTTCATCTTAGAATCGAGTGAACAATCGAAGTAAATTCCCCTGCATAACAGCATAACCTATTTAACGCTGGACCCTCCAAATTCACCGTTGCTGTTCTCTTTGTTCTTTCGCTTTTTCCCCTCTTCACTCTCTCGATCTCTCCTCTGTCGGCCCTCAACTTTGTGTGGGTAGGTGGATACGTGAATACGTAGGTACGTGGATACGTAGGTAGGTGGGTGGAGCTATTTCCGTTTGTGCTTTCAAGCCTTGCTCGCTTCTACAGCCAGAATCGTGTCCATCAACGTTCCAGACATCTGTCCCTTGAATAATTGTTTTTACGAGAGAACTTCCTCTAAATTCAGTCTCAGAGTCAAATCTATTTCTCTTGCAGAAAAAACTTAGACTGACTAAATTTTGCGATGGGGCATATTAAAACGATGAAATTTCGTGTGGGAAACACGCCCCTTATTTAGCGTAGCCAATCAAATTAAACGGATCTACCGCCTTTTATAAATATGCGACAATTCGGTCACCGTAACCCTCTAGATTTCCAAATAACTAATTCTGGAGAATCTCAAAAGATGATACAATTTTACAAACAATCCCTGCATCCTCTCATCCTCTCAACATTGACATTTCCGATACCTAGACCCAAGTCAACCCTTTCCCTCCAATATATCTGACAGTTAAATAAACGAATGCTTAATTAAAAATCAATTTCTCCCACAACAGGAACATTAAAACCATCGCAGTCTAGCGATTTCATACGGTACCTTTCCTCATAAATCTAATTAATTGTTCTCTATCAAACTAAAATGTGCTCTACAGAAATCGACAGAAATTTGCACCATTACAATATATATATAAGTCAAGGTCGAGTATAACAGAAATATATTCTTTCAAGGGTTTTTCGAGTGAATTTGTATTTAAGTGCTTTAAGGACACCAATATTGCGGGTCATGAACAGCTGTAGACAGTAATTTCCCGTATTTTTCCCAATGATTCGCTATCTCCTCCGTAGCGATTCGCTCTAGAAGGAAGTACTGTTCACTTTTAATCTCGCTGTTTATTCCTTTTTATTTATTTATTTATTTTTGTTCCATGCTTTTCTTTCCTCCCTCTTTTCTAAACTTTCTACACAATGTTGGACACAATTTACTTAACAATTTCTCCTTTAAACTGCTATCTTTTTCATTATCCTTGTCTCTTACCTACTCCCTCGTTGTTCTTCTTCTTGCTTCATGTACATTAGCTAAATGCTAATGTTTAATCAAGAGATTCTTCACTTTGGCTGTTCAATTATGTTAATTTTTTGTCAATAAAATTTAATTTCATCCACTATATATTTATATATTTTTACAATTTTTGTATCATAAAAAGAGAAGAACATAAGAAGCCATTGGCTTTTGTTTTTAATCCTTTCCCTGCTATACTGTACTTCTTGTAATCACAAATTGTTGAAATAAAATATATTTAAAATAAACACGTTGATCAATTTTGAGGCAGATGCAAGGAAGTTATCGATATGTTGTGCCTTTTGCTAAATAACTCCAAGGTGTTTACGATTGTCTTCTAATAGTAAGAGCTAATTTTTAAAGTTTAGTTTAGGAAATGCCGGTTCTAATTTACGCGAAACTAGCAGCGCTTCAGTTTTGGTTGGATTGAAGTCTACCAGCCATTGTTTTGACCAAATATCAATGGTATGTTAATCTGTATCAGGTATTTATTCTATTTCAGATGTGTTTTTAGATGCATGTGATAATGAGCTATCGTCTGCAAAGAGTCTGGTCGTGCTTACAAGATCATCACTTATGTCGTTGATGAAAAATAATAAATAATAGCGGGCCTAACACAAATCCCTTCAATAATGTACCGAGTAGTAGATTCTACTGTATTTACAAAGACAGTTTGAGCTATGCTGGTTAAATAGTCTCTGATCCATTCAACAAAAAGGATATCGATACCGCCGCTCTTTAATTTATGTAATTTATGTATTAGTCTTTTGTACCAGACACGATCAAATGCTTTGCAAATATCACAGAAGACTACACACGTCTTCCTTTTTGTCAAAGGGAAGTGCATTTAGTATGAAATAATTCCATGAGCTGGAAAACCGTTGAGTTTTTGGGAGGAAATCTTGATTGATATATATAAAAAAGAATTATTTGTGTGTAAGTGATTGTACAAATATTTAAACACAATTGTTTTGAACACTTTCCTAACACAACTTAGTAATGAGATAGGTCTGTAATTCTAATGATCACTTGTTCTACCCTTTTTGTACACAATCCTTACGTTTGCCGTTTTCCATAAGGTCGCATATGAGTTTGTATCTAAAGACATCTCGGAAAGGACACAGATTAGTGTGGGAATAAAACTTCATTCTAAGACATTTTTTTTTTTTATAAAAAGTTAAAGTGTGTATTTATTTCTCCTAATGACCGTTTTAATCGCCTACCCAGCGGTCTGCGTTCTTTCATTGACGTTTATATCTCGAGTTCAATATGCAAAGAATGTCTTGAGACCCTGCACCAATGAATATAGGATAAATGTACTGGTTAACAGTTCAACGTTGTCGTTGGCAGCTTCACCTTTGGTTCTCATGTGCAGGAAACACGTTTCATATATATGTGCACTCTCTGCCATACAAGGAAACAGTTAACATATTCGTACTCACGGTCAATATTTACGGTTATCTTATTTGATTTTACTTATCCTCTTTTCTGGGCATAACTGGGTGGAGGAAGAAGCTACAGAGGAAGAATACAACGTGAGGCTATTCTAACACAGATGAAAATTCGTCGAAAGTAACAACGTTGCCGCAGTAAAGACCAATCATTTCCATTTAGGTATTATGGTATTGCGGACTGCTTTCAAAAACTACTTATCGCCGAAACTGAAGTGCTTGACCGACCACATGCAAGGACTACTCACCTCCGAAACTGATGAGTTTGACAACGGAAGTGCTCCAATCAGCATGGTGAATTGTACGTTTTTGTATGCGAAATATATTACTTAGTTCAATTTACAATCAAGACGTATATTAGATTGACTTTAGAAAGTCATCACAACAAACAAAGAAGAAGAAAACCTAATTAAGTATGAAAAATAACGATTGTTAGTATCTAAGGACAGATATATTTCCTAAATAGGAAAATAAAATAGTTCCAAATGTGGTATTGCCACGTTGGTGATATCCTCTCTTTTAGACTGATCCCATTTTAGATCAAGATCCCATTATCAAATATATAATTAAGTGATAATAATAAGAATATAAAATGATATACCGTCGGAAATCTTGAAGTTTTTGTGATATTTTGACGGTATTGTGACTTCATGATGCTCCCAATCTGTTTTTCGATAAACAGTACTTAAGTAATTGATATTGCTTGGGAGATAAGTATGTAACTTCCGGTAAGCTATTAAGATGGGACGTTTTTCAGTCGCCAACTCGTTGAAAATCTTCAATCCGATGCTACGGCATTCTTCCAGGAATCTCACCGAGTCAGTCTCTTTTTAAAATATTGACATATTAAAAGGAATTGACACGTCAACTACTGTGATGTGGTGATCCCAGTGGACTGTTGACCAGTCAGATTGCTATTTATATGTGGATCATTGCATAATCAGTCACGCACTCCTTTGTCTGAAACATCCGCGAGAGCACTCTGAAACCATATATCGAGCAAATTCATATTGTCATGACTTTGCTTTCTTTTGCGCAAGATGATTCATCCACACTGTATATATTCATCAAAATAAGTGAAAAGTTATAATAAAAGACAATAAGTCAGAAACGTTTCAATACTCGGTTATGGGAACTGTTTTAAAAACTCAACTTATGTCAGAAGTAGTATCTGGTGACAGCAATGATATAAGAGAAAACGGGAATTACTGAGGTGCAATGTTATACTCTCGTGACGTAATCGTATTCAACCTCCCCTATTTCCGAAATAGATGAAGAAAGTATAGTAAAAAATATGGCATATTTTAAAATAAACAAACAAACAAACAAATTTTTTGACTTTATTTTAAAAAGTCTTCATTAAATATATTGAAGAATGTTATGTATCTGACACATGACGTCCCATAATTTCTTAGGCAAGATGGCGATTGACAAGACGTTTTACCATCAACGTCGAACATATTTGGAACACGTGGAATTTATAGGAGAACATAATACCTGGCTGATATGTTCCCCTTTCTAGTATACGGAACAGTGTTAGAATTGTGACAGGAGAGCATATAAAGCTGATTTGAGGATTGAGGAACCTGAAACTCAATTTTGTTGATGTCCACATATACTTGAGAACAGCATACTCTTCAATTTTGTTTAAAATTTTTAATTTTTTGGGGGGTAACATTTTAAAGATTTTGTTAATGCAGTATTAATGATAGCATTGCACATACAGACAAACGTATTGTATCATATATAAGATGACTAAATATACTAATTTGTTCAAAAGTATGCTGTTCAGTCATGCCTAATGCAAACTTTCCTACTTTCAAATTGAAATATATTTTGGGGAGATTCTGACACAAAGTTTTAGGTGTATATATAATCTTTCTTGTACGCATTTATTTAGGTGTACGTATAATGTTTCTTGTACGCATTTATTTAGGTGTAAATAAAATGTTTCTTGTACGCATTTATTTAGGTGCAAATATAATGTTTCTTGTAGGCATTTATTTAGGTGTAACTAGAATGTTTCTTGTTTTTCCTGTCACTCTGTAACAACATGTTTTAGTAAAGTATTTTTTAGTATGTGTATACTTCTTCTAATCTTCTTATAATCATTGACAACGAATTCAAGTATTAGTGATTAAAACGTCCGACTTTAAAGGTGTTGTCTACTTGTGATATTGAATGACCTTCACACTCTTAAGACAATAATAAATATTGACTGCTATAAGCCGACTACTAAGATACACAAAACACACTAGAAATCAAATAAACACGCACATGGACACACACACAGAGGAGGAACATGGTAGTTTTATATATTTGTTTTTCTCTTGCTAAATGTTTTATGGGTCTACATACAATGCAAATTCGAATTCGATGAGCAATGTTTGCAAAGCCTAGTTACAATTTGGACATTCTTGTGTTTATACATCCCATCGCCTTGCCTGCAAGCACCAACCCCTATTCCAATCTCGACCATGCACGCATCACCAAACAATGATGATATAAAGTCGGTTGTATAGGTACTCGTACGACCCAGTAATTATATATATTGTTACGGAATTATATATCATTTTTCTTTTAATAATGGTATAGGTTTATGATCTCTGCATAATAGTCTAACAGCTGTCGTCTTGCAGAAAGTACATATACAGTATTTCAATGTGACTCAGCACATTAGGTCGTGGGAAGAATTGAAGCTTGTAGCATTAGTGTATCACGTGGCTTAGCGCGTGAGAATTGAACTTCTGACCTAGATTCTATGAGCAAATACTTTATTGACTATTAAAAACGTTGGTACACTGGCACTTTAGAGATGTCAGGCATAACCTTGTTTCTGATTGGTTTGGAGAAGGTTGTTTCTAGAAGGATTAAATGGATTTTTATTTCGATTCTGAGTATTAAGAAGATATATAATAGGATTCATCGCAGCATTCTAGCATTCTTCATAGCTACACTGGATTGAGAGGTCATAAACGAATTTGGCTCATTTTGTGTGTGGATATTCTACTTTTGTGATATATATCATCATACAGTGCATTTAAGATTCAGTACTGTGTCTTAAACTCTAATAATTATACAGCTCTGTGGAATTATCGGAAACATTTATAGAACTTGTGTTATTCCATATTCACAAGGACTATTTGGAAGTTATAAAACTTGGATATACTTGATTCTTATTAACACATCAGTACAGCAAAGGTTTCATTCGGAACCTACTTCATTCGGAATATTTGGATTAACTTCCGGATCAGTGAACTTTAGAACAATTTAGGACTTTTAAGGATATTCTATACTGTAAGTTATTTTTAATTCTTTTACTTTGATTGTTTGTTGAAATATTTTAATATTTTAGGAAATTAAATATTTGTATTTTAAATCTTGAAAGCTTGTTTGAGTCTTTTCTTTTGTTACATTACCCCTAATCGTAACAATATATATATCGAGAGAGAGAGAGAGAGAGAGAGAGAGAGAGAGAGAGAGAGAAAGAGAGATTAATGATACATCAAAAGATATATGATATATTTAAATACAGACGTTTCGAAAATGCTTTAGGAGTCTATGACAATACTGTTAAATAGGAAAATAATTTCACAAACAAAAACAAAAACAATGAAAAGCAACGGTCTAACTTAATTGAACAAGCTGAACTTATTTAAAAAAGGTAATTTATCTATTATTTATTTCAGATAATTTTTCTATTTTAAAATAATAAATACTATTCAATGTTGTATTTTATTTTTCCTGCATATTTATGACACTTCATCCTTCAAATTTATGACACTTATTCCTGCAAATTTATGAGACTTATTCTAACGCAAGGAACTGTACGATCCCATTATCATGAGACTTATTCTAACCCAATGAACAGTACGATCCCATTCGATCCCATTATCATGACACTTATTCTCACCCAAGGAACAGTACGATCCCATTATCATGGCACTTACTCTAACCCAAGGAATAGTACGATCCCATTCGATCCCATTATCATGAGACTTATTCTAACCCAAGGAACAGTACGATCCCATTACCATGAGACTTATTCTAATCCCATTATCCTCCACCTTATGGTTATTTCCATCTGGTTGAACTGTGTGTTTTTGTTTTATGTGATTTTATGTATCTTGCTTTATGGTATGTGATCTTTTTAAGTATGCCAGCATTGTAATCTGTTCCTTTAATCTACTTGTTTTCTTAAACCACATCCTGGGGTGATATTTGTTTGAGAAGTTTCTTTGAAAATTTAATCGTCATCCAAATAAATACCTTTTCCCATCCGTATATGAAATATAAGAGTGCTTGTCACCCTTTTTATTTTCATATTTATTAATGATATTGAAGAAAATTTTATTAATAGTGGTGTTTAAGGTAAGGGCGTAGGTATGCTACAACTGTTTATGATTGTATATATAGATGATCTAGTTATATTATCTGAATATAAACAAGGCGCTTAAAAGATCTTGAGGTAATAGAAACAAAAAAGTCCTGGTTTTAAAGAAATTTCCATCCCCTCATCCCACCCACCCCCTCAAAAAAACAACAAAATAAAATAAATATTAAATAGTCGCTCCCTTACATTGGCAAGCACGAAAAATAGATAATGCCAAGTCACGCTTTTCTCTATGTCAGCCACAGGTAAATGTCTGAGTGCTGGGAAAACGGTCACGTTTAACTTTAAAATGCATTAATTACACTTGTTCACACCCATGGCGAAAAGTTGTATATTTGAATACCACATGTGCTCCATTGTAATTTTGACTGTACATTGATGTAAATAAACGTGTGAACTTGTGTGCTTATCTCCTCTTTGCCGATGGGTCTTTCACTGCTCTCTCTCTCTCTCTCTCTCTCTCTCTGTGTGTGTGAAAAAACTATTGAACTTCACTACAAGGAGAGCAGGACTTTGTTTATGATACCCTGTTATGCAAAGATATACATTTGCTTGTAGATATTGAGTTTCTTTAATCTGTCGTTATTTCTTTCGTTATTTCTTTCTCGCGTGCGGCCTTATAAAATTGACTGCTAGAAGAATTCGAATATGTTTTACTCAGAATACGTAGGAAAGCGCGAAATTTGTGTTTTTTTTCTTTCACATCAAAACATACCTATTACTTATACACACACGAACACACACACACAAACACACACACAAACACAGAGAAAATAGTTACATTTAACGCAGTTTTATATTAATTATATTGACTGGATATTTGAAATAAATTAGTGAATCTTTGTGCCAGTATAATTGAATAACTCACTCAAAATAGAAAATGCTGGAAAAACCAGATAGATAGATATCCAGTTCTTAACATTTTTACTGCTGTTATCTGTATGTAACATGTCACTGCCAGGCCATGTGTTGCAAAGTAATAATTCAATGAATGACTAAGAAGTTGAAAATGATATTAACAATGAATGTTTGAAATCGGATGCTAGAAGTGATGATTTACTATACGCCTTTCTGCTTGTTAATAAATGATTGGACTTCGAGGCATTTGCTTAATGTCTTCTGTATGAATCACAAGACTCTTTAAATGTCATATATGTCTTTCCAAAATCCATTATTTCAGAAGTGAAAGTTTGACATTGATTTTTTCCAAATATATATCTGTCTTCCGTAATTCTTAGTATAGTTTAAACATGTTTTATTGCCATAATAAAAAAAGTAATTGTGGTTGGACATTATCATCATCAAACATTTCCACTGCTATCACCACCACAAACGTCATCACACGCATCTTGCATAGAATTTCTCTTTTTATATCGATGTGATAATGTTTTCAATTATAGTAGCTTTTAATTCAGCAGGGGGCCTGTCGTGACTCATCATATTTATACTTATTATAATAACATTACACCCTTATTGATAGCCTCACTTCCGGAAACATAACATGTATCTTTGCTCTAAAAATAACATTCAAATCTCGCTAGGTGCTATTTTATTTTATCATACCAGGAACTAAACCTAATTCATACAATATATGATCGTTTAACTGTCCACCGATAAAAGAAAGAGAAAATGTAATTTGTGTAAAAGCATGAAGTCGACTAAAGTTTATACTATTATGTATTTTTTTTTCTTCACTAATGTGGAAAGAAATATACATATATAAAGTAGATTTTCGCATATGTGCAATAAATCATGTGAAATAAGTCTTTATTTTACATATATAAAATCTTTTGTCCGTATATTTGAAGCAGTGACTTTATTATCATTATTTTTATGTGAAATTGAGTGCTTTACAAGTGTGAAAAAGTTCTACTTTATTTAAAATATGTGGAAAAACCTAACATATGTAAGATAGCATTTCACAATGTGAAATAAATGATTTATTACACATGTAAAAAAAAGTCATATATATGGAAAAAATTCTCAGATATGTAAAAATTGACTTTATATCACACGTGAACTTGGTTTTACATATATACAAATCTATTTCACATATGTGAAAAAGAATTTCACCCATGTGAAAAAGAATTTACATACGTGTTAAAGAATTTAACATATGTAATAAAATAGCATTCACTTCACATATGTAAAATTATTTTGCACATATGTAACATAGTTTTCACATATGCGAAATAGTATTTCGCATATGTGAACACAGGAATTTATGCTAAAATGTCTTGCCATATACCAGTCTATATCTCTCAATACATGATAATTTTCTTGAAACTAGGTCAAATCTATTCCTTGTCTTCAAATCATTATTTTCATAAAGTTGATGCTGCTAAGACTATCTGCCATATCGAACGATAAAAGCTCGGTAATGGCCGCCATGTTGTCGTGTTAGAAACGTTATGGCATGGCAGGCCCTTAAGTGGCGCTATCAGCCTGGCGCATGCGACTTACGACTTCCACCTGGGTGGCTCTGACCTCATAATATTTGCTTACTATCTGTGTGAACGATAATTTAAATCAATGCAGGTAATATATGGTTGGAACGCATGTATTGGTTGAATAAAATAAACTGCCGGAAACTTCGATAAGAATAATACACAAGCTTCTCAGAAGAAAGTGTCTATAAGACAGAATTTACATTGCAGAATAAACGAAGAGAGAGAGAGAGAGAGAGAGAGAGAGAGAGAGAGAGAGAGAGAGAGAGAGAGAGAGAAAGGAAAAAACGAAAAAACAATCCACTTAAAACGAAGTTAAAAAATTTCTTTGCTTTTATTCTTTGTAAACAATATCTCGTGATAAAATATTCCCGAGTCAATTATTAAAGCACTGATATAAACAAAAAATATTAAGCTAGATAGAAAGTCTATTGTATCAAAAATGGGTTATTAAAATGCACAACCTTGAACTTAATAGTAACCATTCATAAATAATACTAGCCAGTATATAAAAAGTTAATTAACTTAAAGACCACAGACTCTCATTAGTCTGTTTTGAATTACTACTCAACAGTTCAAACAACTAACTCAATAAATGCATTAAACAACAATATAATAGTATACGATATGCAATGACAATAAAAAATGACATTAACCAATTTGTACATACAATGATAATGACATCGGTTGTATCGGCAAGAGAAAATTAAGTTAACTGAGTACTGCGCACCATGCTCTGGTTTGAGTCTTAATACAAATGTTCATTTTCTTTTCTATCTTTCTTTTTCGGGGGGGGGGGGGGGCGTCTTTCTACAAAAGAGTCAAGCTCACCAACCTTTGTCATTCGTTACATAGGGAATATATTTTAATTCACAGTTTAGTTAATGTGAACATAAACTAGCTGGAATAGTTGATATGTTTTGACTAGGTTTTATTTTTAAATGACAGCGTGGCGGAATGAAGTTGAGACCGAGAGAGTAAAAGTGTGTGTGTGGGGGGGGGGGGAGGGGATGGGGGATGGGTAGGTTGTCATGTGTAGAGGGGCCAGGTAAGAAGCAGGGTAAATAGCTACATGCGCTTCTATCTAACTGGAGCCAAAATGAAGTAGACTTTGAAGACAATGTCTATGGTTAATACTAAAGGCCTGGAATTTTCCTTTAATCAGCCAACAAAGAATTAAACTTAACGTTGTTCTTAGTGCAGATCATATTGAGTGAATAATTTTTGGTGGAATAGGCGGATAAATATTACAGAAAGAAAGAAAGAAAGAAAGAAGAAAGAAACAAACAAAGAAAAGAAATAAAGAATGAAAAAAAATGCGTTGTATTAGAGAGTATTTTGTTGCGAGCTTGTGGAACTACTATATTTTTAATGACGTAAATAACTGAAGCTAAGTAGTTGTTATATTTTCTCTTATCATGAGTGAACAAAATGCGTGCTGCATGTGCTGAGGGACAATGAATGTTTAAATAAAGCACGAGCATATCGTGCTAACGAGTTGAAATAATAATAATAATTAAAAAAAGAATTGTCATTATACAAACTAAAAAATTGGACGAGATTTTATCACCTGAGTTATACAAACTAAAAATTGGACTAGATTTTATCACCTGAGTTATACAAACTAAAAATTTGACTAGATTTTATCACCTGAGTTATAATCCTGAGCAAAATACAGACATACACCCAAACTAAGTACAACATATTTTAGGTAGTTTGCGCTGCGTACAGACAAAAAAATGGACGTTACACTATCCACTATCTATCACAACCATGAATCATTAAAACACCAATCACAATCCTAATTAATTACAAAAATAGCAATCATCACATCACCTCATTACACAGGAAACATGTAGAATTTTTAGTAAAATCACAAATCTACACACATGCACAATATTGAACGGGACACATTTTTGGAAGACGCTTTGTTTTGGCGGAGGGGGGGGGGGGGCGAGACAAATTTAAGATGCAACGTAGTGGTAACAAAGATTTCACCAAACTGAGGTATATAACTTGCCAATATGGCAATACACAAAATCCAAGATATTCAAGATACCTTCTCTGCATAACTTGCAGGATTTTCAAATTTCGGCTATCTAGAAATCATGCATAATCTACGTTATCATCTGGTTTATCTTGTACCGTTCTCCTTCCAGCACAAGTAAAACCTATTGTTACTTCTTGCGTAGACTCATGATATTGGTAGAGTCCCTCAATACAGTCTCCTCTCCTGAGAACACGAATAGACTGAGTAATCGGATTACATTCTAGATCACCGTTAGAACCAATACAATATGCGCATCGTGGCTTGGCCAGAAGAATCGTGGAGGGAAAACGTAAAGGGTCGTGGTCTACCGCATAGGTCCATGGGCAAGTTGACCTTGCATAAACCGGAACGTGGATTCCCTCCAAAACTTTTTCTGGACACGTGTCGCCATGTTTTTTGCTTTCACATTGCTCAGTAAGTGCTTTCTCTGGAACTTCTTTATTGCTGCTGCTGTAACTTGGAGGGACGAAAAACTTTAAATCTGTATCATTTCCTTGATTGAGCTTCTGGTATGCCACAGTGAGGTTTGCCGGAGGTTGACAGATATCCCCTACCGGGGCACATAATATATATCTTGCCTCCAATAATAGGTACATAAATACCGCCTGTGGTATGAGGATTTTGAAGATCATCTGAAAAAAATATCGGGAATAATTATTCAAAATGTCTGGTTTAAATAATTTATATACATAGATAAAGTAACCTTATTACTTAAGTGAATTATGAAATGAAGTTTGTTAAACATAAAATGAAAGTCTATTTAAATGATCATTTGAAACATTCATTATATATTTGAAACATTCATTATATATACGCAGGATAGCCTGTACCACCGACTCTGTAGCGTCATTTTTGGTGATGTGTCCATGGTCGAGATGGTATAGGGGTTGGTGCTTACAGGCAATGCGATGGATGCCGTAACCCGCGGATCAGGATTCGAATCTCCGTAGAGAACGAATTAAAATTGTCTAACCTGTATGATAATATTATTTATTCGTAATATATATATTATGATGGTTTTTCAGTCTTTCTTGGGTAAGAAGTCTGCATATAGCAGTAGTTTGAAATAATAATAATATTATTATTATAAATTATTATGATTATATTTGTTATTATTATTGTTATTATTATATTAAAATGTATTATGATTATGATTATTATGATTATGATTATTATGATTATGATTATTATGATTATGATGATTATGATGATGATTATGATTATTATTATTATTATTATTATTATTATTATTATTATCTATATTCAAAGCATGCTCTGTCTTTTCCTGTTGCTAAAATAATTTTTTTAGAAAAGGTTTGTGTATTTAGAAGATAATTGTAATGCCGTGGCAAATTTCACTGAGAACATTTTAAATTACTTATTTTTGACGGGAAAGGAAAACTTACTTTTCTTTGATAAACTTGTTTAAAAAGTATTATGTTCAATCTGTGTTCAATCTTCGTGTCTGGTATAACATAAGATCTGGTTTAACTTTTCCTGTTTGTTGTCAGAATTATATACTATACTATGATGAGCGTGTAAACAGCTTGGGTGACCAATCCGGTTGAGCGGCATGCAATATTTCACCAACCGGGAAGTGGGAATGGTCTCCTGTGCTTCTAAAAATAGCCAAGCATTACTAGTGGCTTAGATTATAGAGGTGGTGTAGCCCACTGCGAATCATAAAATTTAAAGACAATTCCCCCGATGAATAAATCAATTATTCTTAAGAGATATAAGATCTTATCATAAGAATTCATATCCCGTTTATATCCCTCTAAATTTCTCTCTATCTATATCTTCCGGTCGCTGAATAAATCATAGATGTCAAAAAGCTATTTTAGATCTTAGTTAGGTACTTCTAGAATAGTTGTAAGTGCGTCATACAGGTGTAGTTTTTTTTTATAGACTTATATAGTACTGTCTCCTGGAAAGGTATTCATATTGTAAAAGATGCATGAAGAAATAGTTGAAGATTGGTTCCTTTTTAGTCCTTTAATGTGAATTATACTCTTGATGTCTAATGCATTTGACAATGAAAAGGTTAAAACACAGAATCTTTAAACAAATTTGGAATACAGTTGCATACAAATTTAAATACTCGACTTTCCTTGCAAAAAGTGAGCATAAGAGATTTTTAAAATTTATATTGAAAGATATCACTGACAGGCACAATATTTGTCTGTCTGTCTCCACATTTTGAACTATCCGCTTTGCCAGTCTTTATATAACAGATTATTTTCCTGAAACTTAAGGCAAAAGCGAAGAAGACTTTCATGGTTATAAACAAGTGCAGTTCTATAAAAAGAGGTAGACATCTGTTTTTAAATAATAAAAAATAATATTTGTATTCATATTAATATTTATCATATTTCTGACAACTACAGCTGCTACATTGGTGTTTCTGTGTCATTTCCCACTCCTTTTCTTCTTTTGGTGCCGTTGGCGGTTGTACAGAAAGTTAGTGGTGGTAATAGTGTAGTAGTAGTGATGGTAGTTGTAATATTAGTAGTAGTGATGGTGGTAGTTGTAGTAGTAGTAATAGTAGTAGTCGCAGTAGCAACAGTAGTAGTAGTATTTGAAGAAACTAAGTATTATACTCATGGGAGATAAATCTGCAGTAATAAATACAACGGTTCGAGTCTATCTTGTATGTAAACAGGAAACATGATGAATATAAATAAATTAATAAAATGAATTTCAGATAATGACTGTGAACTTTCTCCTCTCTGTAGAGTAATGACCGAAAGGTATAGGCAATCGTGTCTTGAGTGTTGCATCTACAAAGATTAGTATCTGACTTTTTTGTTATATAGAATAAAATCATATATTCAGTCTGCTGCCCCTAAAGTTACATGATACCATCTTGTTTTTACAATAATATTATCGTCCAACCCCTGTTTTCGTAATTATCCTTCAATCGTGCGCCATGTTTCTCGCGACCTAACGCGCTTGTTTCGAGATAGTGACGTCATCAACTGACTGTGTCACCAGCGTTTTTTAAGAGTGACATAAAGTTATTTATTAAGTAAAATCAGACAAAATGAGATTTAAACAGGTAATTTCATGAAATTTAAAAAATCAGAATGAAAATCTATATTTTCACTAATGCCTTATTTAGGTCCGACTTTTTGGCCTTGCATTTTGTATTATATGGTAAAGATAGGTTCGCTGATCACATGTTGACTTTGTTTTCATATCTTAAACAGGAAAACCTACTTTGGGAATTTATACAACGGCAAAGCCAATGTAAATATTTGGTTTTAATCATGTGGGGTTCTTATACAACGTAAGAAAAATTTACACTGGAAATGTATATTCACTACAGACTTTTTCGTTTCAGTAATATTTCATAATAAACATATGTTCTACATCAAAAGTTATTGAATCTATTATAATAAAATGTGTATCCATTCACCGGTGTCTATTTTTAAATTTCTCTCTCCCTCTGACTCTCTGTTTCTCCCTCTCTCTCTATTGATTCGTGTATTTATATGGTAAAGAACAAGCAAGCAGTAATGTAAGCGCACAAACTGCATATACAGTAGAATGAACGGAATAAAATTTAATTTTTAATTTTTTTTTATTTCAAAAACACGGAGACGCTATAAAGTAATAATATCCATACCTTGGCCTAACTGGCACATTCCGGTCATATGCCACGTGACTTTTTAGTCAGTGTCACGAACCATGGATGAATTTCCGGAAATAAATAAACTTACACACGCTCGGAAAAACGGTAATTCTGAACAAATGTACATGAATGCCACACATTTTTTAACAATTAATAAATGAAGTAGATATAGTTGTACGCCTTCTATGGTTATTTGAATAGATTCTCACAATATTATAACGATCGCGTTAAGGGCACGAAATATGGTGGTGCGAGGATACATAAACTATTTGTAGATTGATCTCAATCGACCTAGTTGTAGTAGTAATAGTAGTATTAGTTGAAGAAGCACGAAGAGGTGTTTATATCTAATTTTTGATTATTATGAAAGTTTGGTTTACTCTCAATTACTATTGAGATTAAAATGACTACTATCAATTTATGAACTTTGAATACAGTAGGAATGGATACTCCAGCCAAACATTTTTGAAAAAGACGTTTTTCAGTGTGCTTTTCTGTGTTACTTCGTTTAATAGAGGATCAACTTGTCAATTACTAATTGCAGGGGCAGATCCATAAATATCATTTAATATCGTTTGGGGTGGGGTGGCGGTAGGGTTGTAAGCAGGAGTTTTGCCCCGCTCCCCGCCCTCCTACCCCCTTTGGACCCGCCCATGAATTACTAGTCCATCTATTTTCTGTCCGTCTGTCCATCCATTAATATAGTTTTTCTCTGTTTCATCTGTCTTATTTCTTAATTCTTACTTGAGGTAAGATTTTTAGAATCATATGAGAGATAATATCATGGATTGTAATATATATATTCTATATTCTATAGAAGGCAAAAAAGACCGTAATTGTAAGGTCTTTTTTTGACCCAGGTAATAGGTGATTTTTTTTCTCAGTATGTGTGCTAATAGATAACGTAGATTTAATTTTGTAGCAATGTTTGAACTTTTAGAAAATAAAATCGTTGCAATTTTTTGTGTGTGACTATGTTTTAGAAAGAAAAGAAAATCTGACTTAAATCCAGCTCGTATATATATATATATATATATATATATATATATATATATATATATATATATATATATATATATATATATATATATATATATATATATATCACCTCTTCTAAACTTTGTATTAAGTATGCCTATTTTAGTATCTGCATAATTACGTCACAGAAGTGACAGTAAATGTGGCGTCAATTAGTGGGCAGAAAGAATCATAACCAAATTACTGGGCAGAAAGAATCAAAACCAACTGTATGTGTTAATACCTCAAAGATGGAAGAATCAGATATAAATTCTAGTCATGGGTTATACACGGCCGTCCAAAATTTTACATGATGATGTTAAATGTTAACGACATTCGTGGTGTATGCATGCCATTCGATTCCTGTAAAGACACTTTACATACGGTTTTGTGTGTAATGCATTCAAGTGAATGAAAGCTTGGTGGGGTTTGGCATAAACAGGATGTA
Source organism: Margaritifera margaritifera (assembly GCA_029931535.1). Taxonomy (NCBI): domain Eukaryota; kingdom Metazoa; phylum Mollusca; class Bivalvia; order Unionida; family Margaritiferidae; genus Margaritifera; species Margaritifera margaritifera. The sequence goes on from JAQPZY010001684.1 coordinate 7,048,008, forward strand.
TAAATGTCTATCTTAAAACATATTTTTTTTATTGATTCAAAATGACAATATGGTTAGGCTACAAGTTATGATGGCCGTTTCTTTCCATATATGAAATACAAAACATAAAGCATGGTGGCAAATCTCAACCATGAGAGAGAGAGAGAGAGAGAGAGAGAGAGAGAGAGAGAGAGAGAGAGAGAGAGAGAGAGAGAGAGAGAGAGAGAGAGAGAGATATTTAAATTCCTTTTGGCACTGCAGTACTAACAATGACTTTATTGAAGTAAATCAGTCCACATCCATTGAGAGAAGTCTACCCTTTCATCTTGATTAATCAAAACAGTTGACACCATTTTAGAATACTACAGTAGCGTGAAACAAAATTAACGACAATTGGCCCTCCACGAATCATAGTGAACTCATTAAAGGAATTTAAATGCCTTTGATAAAGAAATGTTTCAAAGTTATAATTCAACATATAAACAGACTGTTTAGAAAAGTATAGAAAGGTAATGAGGAAAAATTGTGTGGCATTAAAGGAAGTACGACTCGAATACATTCGTACATTATGATAAACAGAAATGTTATTCTGGCTTGGTCAGCATTTATAAACCAATAGTCTACAGTTCCTTAAGACGTCTATGACCAAAAGTATTTGGCATAATTTCACTGTAAGATTGATAAATTGTCATAATTTTAAAATCTTTGACTAATAGATGTAATCTTATTGAATGATTTGATTGATGCAAATGTATAATTTGTAAACTTGTGGCGTTACTTAACCACCGTGCAGTCCTATGACAACGGTAGTTCAGTCGATTCATACTGCTTCATGCATTATTATCATCACCTTGTCATATAGATTACACATTTCTGCTAATCTAAATATTTTTATCCATCAGTATTGTAGCCAAATAATTCCATATACGAGCGTAGGAAGTCAACAACAGAGAGAGAGAGAGAGAGAGAGAGAGAGAGAGAGAGAGAGAGAGAGAGAGAGAGAGAGAGAGAGAGAGAGAGAATTTATAATGACAATAGTATTGGTGTCCTCATAATAATTATTATAAAATTAAATATTAATTGTTAACTGATTTTATTGCCTAATAATACAAGGCCAAACGAAAAGTTTCCAGACATTGCTAATTAACTGATACTCATCGATGTATGGAGAAAATTCATAGATATATGAAAGTATAAAAAGGCATTTGATTCAGTGGATAGAGAGAGGCTGTGGTATGCATTATTACAAAATGGTGTGCATGGTAGGATACTGGCTATTTTTAAAAATATATATTCAGGTATTAAATCAGCTGTAAAGACTTTTCAAGATCAACTAAGTGAATATTTTGAATGTAAGCTTGGAGTGAGACAAGGTTGTATATTAAGTCCTCTCTTTTTATCCTTGTTTTTAAATGATTTATTACTAAATATGAATGAAAATGGTAGAGCTGGAATCTTCGTTGATAATGAATTACAAAATATAATTCTATTACTTTATGTTGATGAATTGTGTATTTTTGCTGACACTGTTTTAGAATTACAAGGAAAGATGGACACACTGGAGCTCTTTTGTGTAACATGGGGTCTTACTGTCAACATGGATAAGACAAATATATTTGTTTTTAGAAATGGTTGTAGGCTCAAGAAATCTGAAAAGTGGACTTATCGCAATGAGAATATCAAAATTTTAACTTATTACAACTATTTGGGAGTAGTGTTTTCCATCAGATTGAATCGGTCAAAAGCAATTGAAAGACGTATTATACAAGCTAACCAAGCTTTAATTCCAGTTAAGAAATTAATACGAAAACTCTGATCTCCATCACCAAACATTGTGTTTAAATTATTTGGTGTTCGTATTAAGCCAATTCTCCTTTATTCATCAGATATTTGGGGATACAAGAATATAAAATCTGTAGAGAAATTCCATCAATAGTTCTGTCAATTTTATTTGTCTCTTGGAAGATAATCTTCAAAAATGGGAGCTATTGGTGAATGTGGACGTTATAATATGTATATTGACTATTATATTAGATATATAAAATATTGGTGTAAATTGTTGCATATGCCTAGCTATAGATATCCCAGGAAATGCTACATGATGTCAAAGGCACTGGATGATAGCGAAAGAATAACTTGGGCAACATATATTAGACAGCTACTTTGTAAATATGGGTTTGGTTTTGTTTGGATATCACAGGATATTGGCGATGCTGATTTATTTATTGTACAATTTAGACAACGGTTAATGGATTATAACTTGCAAGAATGGCAGGAAGAAATAAATGAATCAACCCTTTGAAAGAATTATAGGAATTATAAAAGTCTTATAGAATGTGAAAAATACTTATATGTTTTTGAAAATAACGAAATAAAACGGTTATACACTCTCTTTAGATTTGATTCATATAGTTACTGATAGACAAAAAAAAAATATCGATAGGACACGTAGATGAGGTTATTTATGTGACAGCGGGGAAATTGAAGATGAATTCCATTTTTTATTAAAATGCTCAAAATACTCAGAATTAAGATTTAAGTTTCTTCCAAAGTACTATTACCAATACCTATCTTATGAAATATTTTGCAATTTAGTTTGTAAAAAATCTGATGAGGTAATTAGAAAAACAGCACAGTTTATATATTTTGCCTTCAAGCTCAGGAAAAATACTTTACAAATTGTGTAAAATTATGTATATTCTGTCATATGTATGTGATTATATGACTTACCACCATACTGTAGACTTAGAAAATACCAATGTGTGTCCACCCCAATTATATATTTTCTTAATTGTATAATTTTGTGCTTGGGCCAATGACCTTATACGAAAACAATAAGGTTCTTCTTTGAAAGTATAAACTTTGAGGGGACATAAAAACCGAAAAACAGGATTTCATTTTATTATTTTAGAGAAAACTTAGAGATATTGAAAATACATATATTGAATCAGCAAATATAATAATTTGTTTTAGTTTTAATGTATATAAAGTTGCAAACTTTTAGAGAAAAAATAATTTCGAAAATTCAACAAATCATGTCTTAGAGAAGGAATACATACTGAGAAATAAAACAAGCACTTTACTATTCAGTCAAATTATAAAATAAAAATTACAAAGTAATGGTGATATACAACTGTATTTGGTGAAAATACACACAGAAGAATGAGCACACAAGTAGCGTTAATGTACTCTGGAATATGATGATTTCTCTCTCTGTCTCTGTCTCTCTGACACACACACACACACACACACACACACACACACACACACACACACACACACACACACATGTATTCTTCACAAAACCTTAAATCAGTCACACATTTAGAACAATAGAGCACTTATAACACAATAGAACAGGATCGCATTGCCAACTCAGGTCTAACAATAGACATACACCAGAAAGTGGTGGACAAGCTATGAGAGGTATGGAAGACTGGCATTAATTTTGCCTAACATGGTAAGTTGTAACATGTTTTTCATCTTAAGCAGATTATTTCGCCGCAAAATTAATGTTTTCACGATAGATAGAAATGTACAGGGAAGACTCACACACACCGACGTGGATGTGATAAGTGTAGTAGTTTTTTCAAACACCGGTGGACAAATTAATCGTACAGTATACAACCCGAGAATCCAGTGTGAGACAGCATCATTTTCATCGAGTCTACGATCTTTACAAATCATTTACGATGATTCTTCTTATCATAAAACATAAATCAATTGTTTTGCATGGTTTATTAAAGGAAACCAAACTCGGTAAATTTAATTTATTGAAATATTTCACCCAAAGTGGATGTGGCGCGTGGGGAATAAGTTTTATTTGAGGTATCGGGTATAGGATCTGTTTCGAAATTAGAGAAGAAAAAAAAAAGAGAGAAAAAAAAGAAAAGAAAAAGAAACAAGTATAAAAACGGTTTTCCTAACGATTTTCCATGAATTTAAATAACGTTCACATGCATTTTCTCAGCCTCCCTTCCATATATTAATTCGGGGCCTTTTAGGGTTCTTGCTTTACATTGTATTTGGATTGTCAACAGATGGAGTAAGAGTCATTGGAAATAGCGAGTCCTTCATGGATCACGAGGAGAATGTTAAGTGTCCTAAGTGACGCTGTATCATGCGTATGGGAAAATTTTCAACTATCTCGGCAGCATCACACGACATATGCAAACACAGACAGATAACAGTTTTGTAGTTCAAAGTTTCCGCAAATGATGTAGTACACAGAACAGCTTATACATTAAAAAGAAACAAATCTATCAAGAATCTGAATATATATATATATATATATATATATATATATATATATATATATATATATATATATATATACTTTTTGCCGCAGAAAGTATACATCTCTGAGTTCTCTACTATTAATATGTTTGCTCTGAGAGAAATTAGTATTTTATGACACCAGTGATCCTATATCTTAAAGCAAAAATAAAAATTCTTGTTACATGCAAACGGAAATAACCAGTTGTCATCAAATGAGAAGTGAGTGGATAAACTATGGAGCTATGAAAGGTGACACTTTTTAGCTGTTGAAGAACAAGTCCTGAAATGTTTTTCAACCTTTCCATTTGTATGCAGAGGGGGCATATAGTGTCTACCATGTCCGTCTGTCCTGTCCCATTATGAAATTATTTGATTGTGTGCTTGCACAATGGTCCTCTACCACCTATCCGGATTGAATGCCCTTGACCGCTTGATGTTGACCACACTGATTAAGCAATGGGTACAGTGGTGTAACTTTAAATTGTGCCCCCCCCCCCCCCCCACCTCGCAAACATTTAGATTGTGCCCCATCAAATTAATGTAAAGCGGGATTTTGGAACCCTCCTTGCCCCCCCCCCCCCCATTACGCCACTGACTGGGTAGTTCCAGTTTACTGCCTACTGTACATAAGCAACTGTTTAATATGTTTGAGCTGACGGCGATCGACGAAGATTTAGACATCTGCAAACATATTTTTTCTATACTTGACTGTCATATACATTTATTCACGTACGAAGGATTATGTTATGAATTTAAAAATATAAACTAGCTAACAATTGTTGCAATACACCGTTATACAAGATTTTAAAACACTATATACATATATAATCTTATTACACCTAAAATTCGAGATATCGGCTTGAATTTCGACCAAATCGGACAAAACTGGAAATCGTAGCTGAGAGTTATACCAAAGCATTGTGAATGATTGCCCTCTACGCTGTCCCCTTTGAGTGAACTCAAGCATGTAGATAAATAGCCAAGGAGAAGATGATTTAACATTTAAAAATATCATAATGTTCTAACCCTTTTCCACCCCCACCCCCCAAAAAAACATCGTTTGAAATTGTCACTCCGATTTTCACAGTAAAATTGAGATAGGAAAGATAACTCTTTTTTATACCTGTATCCGCCCTTGAAGTTACCTCCCATCTCGCTTTCACTGAATATTTTGAGTTGGCTTTTTAAAAAAAATATAATTTAATTCAAGGTAATTTGTAGTTTTCTCCATTAGTACATATTCATATTTTAAAGTTATATGAATTACATGTTTTATTTTCTTCAGTGTGATATATTCAAAATTTGCAAATTCAAGTGAGAGTTTCATGTTTCTCTCCCTTTTAGCACATTGTAATTAGGTACACGTCAGTAGACTTGACCGTTCTCAGTGCGATATAATTTATATTTGTTCACTCATAGGTTAGTACTGGTATGCATATCAGTATAGGTGGGTTGTTATATGTTCCCTTTGATTTGCTCTCGAAACAGCAATTCTCTCATACGTATTGTATGCAAATTGGAACTCATGCAAAATTATTAAACCTGCCCGCGACAAGGGTTGACAATACGTGCGTGTTTGTCTGGCAATATTTTACCTGAGACTAACATACATCGGGATTGGAAACTCCCTTCCTAGCCCACCAAATGCTACCCGTTCCCTAATCTTATGTAAATGAGGTTGCCAGAACTGGTGGATGGGGCCAGAGAAGGTCAATCATGGTACAGATCATCTTCGCTAGAGTAGGGTCGTCGATCCAGTTCGTTTCACATCGACGGAAAACGAAGAGGATCGATGAACCTTGGCAAGCGAAGATGGGTACAGATTGACTCGAAGAAGGATATAAAGTACAGTGGACGTGCGCAGCAGCTCTGGTAATTATTTGTAATTTTTTTTTCTTTTTATAAATAACAGTTTTATTGCACTGAGGAGCTAAAATTTCCAGTATGAGAACTTATCGATCGATCGAGAACTTCTAAATATTGGTCGAGATACGGTGGCTATTCTCAATTGAGCGTGATAATTACTGCCTAGTGCTTTAAAGGATAAATACAACTGGAATATTATGCCGAAATGGTATTATCTTGCGTTCATAATGATTCTTTCCTTACAGAGTGTGAAACGAAAAACATTACTTTTGCGGAAATTTACTTTATCTTTTTTCTAAATACAGACAATTAAGTCAAGAGTGCTAACAGTTTCATTGTCACAAGAACAAAAATGCAGGTTTGGGCCTTTAGAAATAAATGATTTTTTTCACAATTCACTGCATAATTCCAGCTAAAATAATTGGCACATTTATGTACTTTTGCAGACATAACGTTTCTTTCCGGTAGCACTGTTATTATATTTTCTGTTAAGTCAGTTTGAAGTTTTCACATTTGAGTGTACTGTACGAGTCCATACATTAACATACTAGTAAATCTGAATGAGCGTTCTTTTGTTGAAAAAGCATGATAAACTCAAATAATTGTTTACTTATATTCATATATATTCGTATATTTATTTTCATAATATATCTTACCTCTTAAATCGTCTGAGAATTTAGCAGTTTCAAAACAGTCTTTTGAACACAAAGCGAAATTTTAAGGCTGTAATTTACGAGTCCTGTATATTTCTTGGAGAAATATACATTTCACTCTAACTGATGTCTAAAAGTATGTGGAGCCAAGGCCTGTAGCGTACTGACGGGGGTGGGGTGGGGGTGGGGGGTGGGGTGGGGGTGTTGCCCTGGGCGCTAGAGGTCTTGGGGCGCCAAAACAGCTGATAAAAATTCGGGCCTCGTATTCTGTCCCTTTGGGCCATCATCGTCGCCTCGGGCGCCATTTACCCTTAATACGCCACTGGCCAAGACAGCATTATTTTACCAAATATTCAAATACTTAACCTTCTTTTAAGAATGAAGAGTCATGTGAATATTCATCTTCTAGCTCTGCAGGACTCAGGGTACTAAATATATGGAAGAAGGGGAACCAGTCTAAAAACGGGTGATGATAAAATAGAGTATATATGGGTTTGGCTGGCCAGGATTGGTTGATAATGAAAGTTAAAGTTTAGTGAAAAGAATCTTTTGAGAGTTTATTCTAATTGTAACTGAAAAAATAGAGACCATGTTTTAGTGATGGAATTTCAGTCCTTTTACAGACTTGAGTTTGGAAAACAGATTTCTGAAATTAGCACCTGACTCTTTGGTGCGGAATTGAAAGCACATGTTTCAAACACATGTTGATACAGAAAATGCCGCGGCTCATATTGTTTTCTCTACACAGAAGCTGTCATCAAGGATATGTCTATACTGATAAATATAGGTTTGATCATGAGCATTCAGAAATTTAAAGTTATTGAATTTTTAATATCATGGTATTTGCATAGGTTTACTATTGGAGCTGAATTAGTACCGTGAGTACTGCATTACACTTCATCAACACGTCATTGCCGCATGGCAATCACAAGTGACGATTGCCGCTCCATGTAAAATGTTCATGGCTAGGTTAAATATATTTAGGAAAGAAGTGGCGAGGTCCTTCAACTTACGACGTATGCATTCTTTGATTGTTTCTTGACATTTTACGTATACTTTTGTAAAGTAGTAACTTGGTTGTTGTTTAATCAGGAATAAATAAGCATTTATGATAAAGCATACATCATTAACCGTCAAATAGACTACGAAATTATGCAATCCGTTTTGTCCCGCAATTTACCGAAACTGTGTATCTTTCATACGACACTGATAATTTGTTTGTATGTTTGGTTTTCTATGTTTAAAAATAACACTGATAGAATTAAGCGATACAAATTGTTGACATTAAGGTTCTATTTAGTAATCGCATTACATAGCACTATAAATTTTATTTTATCATTTTACGTGCTGTCTGTCTTATTGCCTGTCCATCTTCTTTCGTCTGTCTGATTGCCTTATTGAACAGCGTGCGTTTTATCGCATGTTAGAATGACGTGTGTGTATTATATTACTGGCTGCTATTCCCGCGGTCAAGAAAATTGTTCTGTTGGGAAGGTGCTGATTATTATCTTCCTTTATTGTACATTCCAGATGGCAAAATCAAAGTCAGAGAGAATGAAAGAATACAGAGCCAGGAAAAAAGCAACAATGGGAGAAAATTGGTTGGAGGGAAAGCGAGAAAGAGTTTAAAAAAATATATATATTACACACTAGTAAATGCTCTAAATAGACGACAGAAGGAAGCCAGAAGAGAAAAAGTAAGAAAGCATGTTCATTCCTATAGGTAGAGGAGTAAAGATTCCAAAACTGTCGAAAACCGATGGAGCCTTTGCTTTCCTCGTCCACATCGGTTGTGAAAGATGATGAAAACGCCGTGTCATCGACATCGAGGAAACAGCAAGAAGACTTCGAAAGAGTTTATTTAGATGCATTTGTGTTAATATCTGAGGTAATAAAAGACTATTTACTGCTGGTACCAGTGGGATGGAATAGTTCTAATGCATTCTCCTAGGAGTAGAAAGTTTTAATCCGCTATTTTAGAGCAATAGATAACGCAAGTACTTTGTTGTGTTATGGGATCTTGGGAATTATTTAAATGTGTTACCGAGTGAAAGTTTACGTTATAACGTTTCTCTCTCTCTCTCTCTCGTTGCCATTATATATATCCAGTGATCATAATTGCTTTGGCAAAGTACCCAGACACTCTTTATCACTTGTACTCAGTTTCCCTAGACATTGTTGCGTGTATGGTCATGCAATTTCATGTGTGCATTCACAATTATCACTTATGTTAACACCCATAAAAGTAAATTGTGGTTGTAATGACCTCCATTTCTTGCTAAGCTGGTTATGCTAAGTTTTCGGATTATGTACTGTACAGGCGAAGGTGGCTAGGCGATATGCAGAAATTCCTGTTGGTTCATGCATAGCACAGATCTTCAAATTTGTATCCAGTTATAAGCGTGGGAAAAAAGCCACCTCTCATTTGGATTGTTTCATGAATGGGAAATAATAGTAAAAACTGATTCATGGAATGTTTCACTCGTGTCCTCTTGGTACCGATTTTATAGTGGATGACCAAGAAATATCGTTGGAGGGGGGGGGGGGGACAAGTAGGTAAGGGGTCTGTGGGATCGAACCCCCATGGAGTGAAGCTCTGAAATCTCTAGCATTTTAAGCGTTCCCAGGGCATAATTGTAACCATCTAACTGTAAATAAAACTTGCTTAAGGAAACGTTCTAGTTGTTGCGCGCTCATTTTTTTCTTTTTTTTTGGGGGGGGGGGGGGCGATCGGGTTCGTACCCCCTGGCTCCGCCCCTGTTTTATGCTTGTACCTAATTCTAGATAACTTAGGTTTCTGTTTATGGTACTCAATCTTTAGTTGCCTTTTTTTCTTTCATTTTCTTTTTACGACGTGTGTTTAATATCTATGATATTCTGTCTTAACCGTTTTGTACCAGATTACTATTACTTTACAATTAGCATGTCCTAATGTATCCTATCTCTTGCTTAAACATGCATATTTATTCTATTTTCTCTCTCTCAACGTGTTGTATGGTTGAAAGCTTGATGTTTTGTTTGCCTGTTTTTATATTGTAATTAATTTTGTATGCATACCATAAACAATAAAGGTGTCCTTTTATTATCAAAAGATGTTAGAGTGCATTGGTATAATTTATTTTGACATTTATATAAAACTTTCGAAAACATGATAAATAAAATATGAATATTTAATTTGCTTAGTTGGCGCAAGTATTATTTGCCCCGGATGCGATTTAGGAAATGACGTATCACTAGAATAGAGAACTCCATAACGTAGAGATTTGTAGTGTTGGGAATTTGCGATAGGTTATGAAATAAACAATAACCCCTTGGGAATTTAAGAAATAAAAAGACTAGTGTTACACATACGGTCAATATGGTCATCGATCGAATGAGAGAAAAAAGAAAACAAATGATGACAGTTATTGGGAAGAATTACAAAGAATACTGTGCATTCAAACGCAGATACACTATCCCGGCGTACTTTTTGACTTTTATATTATACAACCACATTGAGAAAACAAGTACACCAGATCCATGTTTTAGTAAAAATGTATCCACAATTACTCTTAGAACATGTACTGCAGTTCTTTGAACTGGCACATATGGGACCCCGCAACCTTTAAATGTATCCACTTATCTCCTAATATAATATAATTTTGCCATATTCTACTTGACATTTGCTGCCTTTTTTTTCTACGCATAAATCTAAAAAGCAAAGGTTTAGTAAAGATATGTGTTTGCAGTTCAAATTTCTGTAATCTATGAAATGGGACGACTAATTTTTCAATATTCTTCTTCTCCTTCTTCTTCTTCTTCTTCTTCTTTCTAGCTAGCTCTTTTTCCCGCTTTGATAGCCTTCATGATATGTCTAACTCCTTTTTTTCAACGTTGAGAGGAATTGCGATGATTTGATCGCTTGTAATTTGCTTGAGAAATTACTTTTGTTTTGTTTGAGCAGCACTTGGCTTGGGAAATTACTTTTGTTTTGTTTGAGCAGCACTTGGCTTGGGAAATTACTTTTGTTTTGTTTTAGCAGCACTTGGCTTGGGAAATTACTTTTGTTTTGTTTGAGCAGCACTTGGCTTGGGAAATTACTTTTGTTTTGTTTTAGCAGCACTTGGCTTGGGAAATTACTTTGTTTTGTTTGAGCAGCACTTGGCTTGGGAAATTACTTTTTGTTTTGTTTGAGCAGCACTTGGCTTGGGAAATTACTTTTGTTTTGTTTTAGCAGCACTTTTAACACATCATCGTCTATATCATGCCAAGAAAATGGGAGCTAAGTGCCTTTCCCAAGAACACGCCGAGGCAGCCGACCCTACATGGCCTAGGCGGGTATCGAACTAATGACCTTTGGATTACGAGTCTGACGCTCTACCAACGTAAATATCGCGGATCCTTGCTTGGGAAAAATAATTATAATGAGTAGTAGGGCCTACTCGAAAAGTCCTAGGTAATATTTTTTGGTTTGACACAGTGCAATTGGTAGCTCTCTATTTTCTGTGTCTTTCTTCATATAGAGATTAAAAAAGGAAAAGCAATAGCTCTTTTTTGTTGCTTTTGATTGCAATTTGTGACCATACATTCCACAAAATCCGTAATTTTTACTTGCAATGAGCGTGAAATCAATACACTTTATACATTAGTAGCTGCTGTACTTGCACTAGAATGACATCACACTTAGGTAGCATAGGATAGTTTCGTAAATTGGCCTCTGTCAAATTTCTTAACTTAAGGCTGTCATGTAACTTTTTCAGCTATAACTTTTTAATAATTAAAGATATGGATATATTTGTGAATTAGATGTTTCGGGGTTGTGCTGTTCTTAAAACTGATGTAAGGCATGTACACCTCCCACGGTTACTTTACAGTGTCTAAATAGTAAAATACCAATAGCCGGTTAGGAAGCAGAACTAGCCACCCATAGCAGTAGATACGTAGAGTCCAATGCAAGTAGAGTATCCCCAAAACGGTCCGGATGGCAACAATTTGGAGTTGCATCAATCTGTTTAGCACACGATGTTATTCAAAATTATCACATAGGGAAAGGGCTGCATGTGCACTGTGAGGATCACTTTTGTGTATAACTTTGGGGCTGGGGTGCACAAACTTCTTTTGCTATGAGCTTCCATTGACATGTCAGGTCGAATGAGCGATGTTTTGATTTATTATTGCAATCCAAAAGTATGGACCTTTTTGACCTCACTAATGTGCTTTATTTTTTTAGATGAATTTTTATATTAGGCAGGTTGATCCGGCATCCAATTTGAACATAAACACTGTCACCTGCACCCATAACAGCAGACTGAGCCTTTGTCAAGGGAGGTAATGCTGTCGGTAATTTTAGACAGTCTAACTTTTCTTTAATTTTAACGGCAAATTTCTTGAATTGGGTTGGAGTAAATTTTACTGGAGAAACGGTTTTTTAATTTACACACAATGTTCTGCAGAAAGCATGAACAAGTTTCATTTTGAAGATTTTCTCCAAGACAGACATAACTGACCTGCATTTAACTCAGTTTCTCTGACACCGTTGTATACACAGTCATGAAACTTTATTGGTGTAATCATTTTGGAACGTGTTACTAAGCACGGGAAAAAGGATGTCACACTTACATTACAGTGATTATGTTAAATGGTTGCATTTAGCAACGTTTCTCTGACACTTGTATGAACAGTCACGAAACTTGATGAGCGTGCTACTCGCCATGAACAAAATGTGACCGACATAGTGACCAACTTTTCACGCTTTTGCTATTACGTGAATTTCGTTCCACTTAGCTCATTTCCTTGGATATTTAATAAAAAAAATTGATAATAATGTGCAGCGACAAGCACTTACCGTAAATATCGCAACTGTGCCCCTTATATCAGCAGTTTGTTTATCTCTTAACGCTAATTAGTTGAGACCATGAGAGTAGTAAGCGAAGACTGAGTATACGATGCAGTAGATAGAGAAAAAGTCTCAGAACAGGCTATTACTGTGCTATCTGAGAAAGAGCGTCATGCACACAGTGTGCGGAATGGCACAAGTTTTTTAATGGCTTACCTCCAATAAAGGTACAAAGGTTTATATACTTGGTCATCCTAAACATCCATTTTACTTCTAGACAGAAATCATTCTAATTCAGCTTTAGTGTCTCTCTATATTACCCTTTTCGACAAGGTACCCTGGCCTCGGGAGTGGAGCACGAAAGCTAGGTTTAACATGACTGTTTACACTCGAAAGCCGGCAACATACATACATACATACATACATACATACATACATACATACATACATACATACATACATACATACATACATACATACATACATACATACATACATACATACATACATACATACATACTTTTGTCTGTTAAACATTAAAGAAACATCATGTGTTTAGAAGCTAAATATCGGCGTATGTTTCATAGATTTTTTATTTAGAACTTAGATATGTCTTTAAAACATATTTGTACGCTTATATTTTAAACATGTTACATGTTTAGGACCAGAACATGTTTATGTGTTAAGTTCTTAATCACCTTTAGATTTTTAAATCAACCTTAAATGTGTTGAAATTATCAACATAATAATTGCGTGAAATATCTAGCTTGAAAAGACGTAAAATGAGTGGGCTGGAAATTTGTTAAGTTTGATGTTTAGATCATATGAAAATATGAAAAAATCCACAACTCGGTAACGGTGCGGGGGTGAGCAGTGGAAAACGTTAAGAAAATCACATGGAAAAAAGGCATGGATAAAAAGCCATAGTTTTAATTTGGAAAAAGAGTCAGAGGAAAAAGGTCACAAGAAATAAAGTCAAATTCCTATCTGGATAAGATAGAAGAACACTGTACAAAACTTAATAATAAAATATCGATATAGGAATGAAGCTGAGGGCAGTTATGTTATAGAAGCATGTGGTAAATATAAACGTTAAATAAAGGTGCTGATATATTAATAGTAATGGGTGGAACTTGGGGGTTAACAAAATGGCAGTATGGAGTCAATGGGAATTTAACATTAGACCTCCTTCTTGAATGGCACTATGGGGTCAATGGGAATTTAGCATTAGTCCATAGGAATAACATTAGTGTGACACTACGGGGTCAAGGGAAAATATGGGATCAATGGGAATTTAACATCATGACGCCTAGGTGCCATTCTTGGCAATATAGGGTCATGGGAATAAGGGGTCAATGGAAAAGATAATGTGAAAAATGTCCGTAGTTTTAACACGAATCTTCTGTCTAACACACCGTCTGACTGAACAACAGGCACAGCTACTGACCAACAGCCACTCTTAATGACCAGCACCCTCGCCTACTGACCAACCCACCTTCTTACTGACCATTATCGACATTTACTCGCCAATACACAGTATTATTGACCAACACCTACACCTACGGCCAACACACCGTCTTACTGACCAACACCAATTCTAACTGACCAATACACTGTCATACTAACCAACAGCCACTCCTACTGACCAAGACACCGTCTTCTTGACAAGTACGTACACATCCTGACCAGCACACCGTCTTACTAACCAACATCCACACCGACTCACCAACAGCTACCTCTAATGACAAACATCCACACCTCTACTAACACCTACACCTACCTGTGTATGTATCTATATCCTATGAATACTACTACTACTACTAATAATAATAATAATAATAAACAAATCAAGAATATGTTTAATTTTATTTACCTTTGGTATATTCTCGTGAATAGGAATCACAATGCAATTTCAAACAAGTCACAAAAGTCTTGCTTTGAGTTTCCTAAAGGTAATGAGTTCTTCTTTCGCTGCTGCGTCTGAAATCTCTTTTTTTGTGTGCCCCCTTCTCTCTTTTTTATTTTCATTTTGAGTGGATAAAACTTTGAAGGCCAATATCGTTGCTCATGACACCTAAAACGTTCATCTTGGCTTTAGCTTCGGACGTCTGTTCTCTTTCCTCAGTATAAGGGGTACATTTATTTGACGTTGTGGACGTTTTGTGTCCCGGTATTCTTTCTCTTGACAGATATAACATGTATCTTAACTTATATCTGGAGAGGAGCTGTGGTTTTATAGAGGGTCCAAAGAGCTCTTTTCCTGTCTGGACATGCACATTGTTCTATCATTCATTAACGCTTGTTTGGGACCCTATTTATCAATTAGAACATTTTGAATTAAATTCTTTTCCTTGCATTAGGGCAGCATTTGTTTTAAACTATGCAGTCCTTGAGAGACAATAGGTTTCAAGACGGATGCCACAGGACAAAAGACCGATTCGAACATACTCCCCCAAGTCATGTCTTTGTTGTCGAACTGCTCCTCGGTACATGGGATACATGAGTTGCAACTCAATCGAGAATCGTTTTCGAAAATGTAGTTTCCCTGTGACTTTTCCTTTTGAAAATATAATATTTTGTCTGAGATCTCCTTTTATACCAATATTGACATCATCAAAATAATATTCACTGGCAGAAATATATAAATTCTCGGTGAACGTGATAGGTGTTTCTTCCTTCATTGTTAGCAGTAATTGCAGAATCCACTTTAAAGGGAATTACTCTCAATAACGGAGCTTCTGTGGTTTCCACCATGTTGTACTCGATGACATCGGATCATACAAGCATCAAAGCTGAGTCCGTTCAATTTGATAGGGTATCGAAAATACTTGACGAATTCGTTGTTGCTGTTGTTGATATCTTTTGTTGGAGTGAGGTCCGTGTTTCCATCCAGAATAGCAAACAAACTGTTAGAAAATGTGACGGATAGCGTTTTGCTGTCGGAAAAATCCAAGTTGAGACGACGAGAAGGTCGATGGTATTTAATCAGTACACATCTGTTGGTTTTTGCCGAGTGCTTGGCTAAGCTGATCGTTGAAAATAGATGAAATCGAGCGTTAAAATAATATCCTGCAGGAATTCTAATGTCATTGATAATTCTAATGTCATAGGTATTCAGTTGGAGATTGGCTGGCGATCTTTTTTGTTTTGTTGTTGTTTTTATTTGTTTTTTTCGTAAATGCCAGAATAATCTTTTCCCAAGTTTTCTAGTACTTTTTCGTTGAGTATTTCTACGACGAAACTGGTTTGATCTGCGGCAATATTCAAGACTTGTGTGGGATGAATGATTTCTACCAAAGCCACTTCCTAATGAGATTCTTGGTCCAGTTTTATGGCTTGAGGTAAGTTTGCCGCGAAGTAACACAGCGTATTGTTTGGAAACACATTCATAGAAATGTCACCAAGTAATGTAAAATAAAATTGATTATTCATATTTCTATGGTTTTCGTCTTCGAGGAGTCACAATTTGATTTTTAGGAACACGTTCACCACACCTCTGTTGTTGTTGTTTTTGTCTCTGTAGTTCTTGGAGGGATGAACTTGTAGAAGGGGATGCAGTGTTTCTTTTTGTAGTCAATGACGTGTGAAGCTGTAATCCAAGAATCAAAACTGGATGGATATCCTTTCCAACAGACATTGACTTATGGGATACGACGTTTAACCTATTTACGTGTTCTGTGATCGATATTGCTTTAAATATCGTACACGTCGTCGTCTTTCTTAGTCGCTCGCTTTAACCCGAGCAAGTAAAAGGTTCCATTTAAAGCATAGCCGTTCATATCTTCCAATTTATAGACAGGAAGGTCACGTCCACTCACCTGTCCTGTGACACGAAACAATTCTGTCTTCCCGTTTGGTAAATAGCCTTTGTCAAAAGCGCCTTTGCTTTACCGATGCGAACCAAATCTTTTGTGTTTAAGACTTCTTTCTTTTTTCTTGTTTAAGAAGTTCCACACAATCAATCCAACACTGCCACTTCGTTGTGGGGAGTCACTTCTTCTGGGGCTCATCTGATGCTATGATGGTACGATTGATTGTAAGCTTTGACCAAACGTGATAACACGTTGATGTATTGGAGAGTATATTGATGTGTAAAATATTTTCACAAATGTTTTTTCAAGGTTCTTTGAAAACGTTCCACAACACTTGTGTTTGTTTTCAGGATTTGCAGTGGTGAAAAAATGAATGTGTCGCTTTTTAAATTCTTTTTGAAAGGGTTGGTTGAAAAAGTCAGTGTCTTTGTCCATGTGTGGTGTGGAAACCTGACACGTTGGGCAAGTTCAACGAGACAGCTTTGATTACTGATAATTATACAGTCCACAATGTAGAATTTAGCGACCGACAAAAGAAAATCAAACAAGGACGTCGTTTAGAAATTATGGATCTTTTGTACTGGGATATGCAGTTCTAAGTCAGATATTTGTTTAATGCCGTGGATGTACCTGTGAGACTGAATCAAAGTAACACCGTCTTCCATTTGATGGCTTAGGCTAACTAGTACAAAACCAATAGGAAAGAAAAATTACTTGAAATCTTACTTTAATCTGTTTGAAGCTACATGTCAATTGGGGACCAACAATACCCATGGTATTTCGTACGACAACTATACAGGAGGGTTTTGTTTGTAGGGATTTGATTTCACCCCAGACCAAGGCAACGATGAGGAAGATTTCCACCCTATAAGATCAGGTCAACTCTGTGTGAAACGTCAGTTTATAGTAGCTCTCAAGAACACAGTAAACCTGATCTTGTGTGCAGAATTTTACAATACCCTTGAAATCAACAGTCTAAGAGAAATGATCATAAATTGTTCCCCCCACCCCCCCAAAAAAGCAAATAGACAAACATGGAACCCGAAGTCATGGACATAGATGAGGATTGATGATATTTTCCATCCAGAACTACAACAGTCACAAACCCATCATCAAAGTTGGGAAGAAGAGAAAGAAACAGTTTGATGTCACAATGGCTGGAACAAAAACAACACATATTCTCATGTTTTGCTCGCTACTTAGCTAAAATAATCACACTCCCAACCATAGAACAGTGTTATAGTTGTCAAATCGATCATCCTAGTAAAAAAAGCAATACGATCAAAGTTTTATGATGTACCAAGACGAAAAGTTAATAGATTATCTGGAAGCAGCATGGACACTCATCTCAGAAGAGACGACTCTGAAAGAGTGGTATAAAGACTTGATAGATCGTTTGACACTTCCATTGACTCCCTGAGAGACGAAACTCATCGAATCTCTCTTGCAACATAGTACCGAGACTTCCCGTTCTTCGACTTACGTGACAGACATTTTTGAAGAAAAGTCAAGTGTGAAATCATTACCTATCATTATCTATGAAAAGAGAAAATAAATGAATATCTGGGATTTTCATTACCTGCTAAAGATGAACATCCTCGACGAAAACCTAACACCGTTCGAGCCTATGTCATCAACACGGGCGATAGACATCGTCCAGGAACCCATACTATTGTGTGCATTTTCTTTATCAACGAAGTCTTGGATTCCCATTAAAATATTTACTGACTTGCTCTGGACGTTGATTTCGCAAGAATGATGGAAAAATAGAAATGTGGTTTAGAGATTGTTCTGGATATCTTTTTTCTTTAGCTCAGAAACGTAGTGTTCCTCGATGGGAAAATGATACTATTCTAGATCATTAGAAGTCAAATCTTACTCTCCAACATTGTCACCTCTGTAAATACGTTCATGTTTAACCTTTTTTTGTATTTGTCATTTGTCAGTTCTACATAAAGAGAAGGGGCTGTCCTAATATTCACTCTTCATTCCTTTGTTCATGATTCAGTTAGAAGGGGTGATTTTAAAAGAATGCTGATTTTGAACAAAATGGTGGTTGATTATTTGTGAATTTTAAAAATTGTTTGACATGTTCCTCATTTCTCTGTGTCGATCTTTTCTTTGAATTTGTAAAAGAGGGATGTTTCGTTCGCGTTCGCGCTCAAAGTGTAAACACGACGCGTTCACCAGTCTTGACATTCATCGTCCATCGTGCCACGATCCATCTAGACAAGGTGAAACTTTTGGATGGGATGAAGATTGGTGAAAAGAACCCACACTACTACAAAATGGCGACAGAGCTGATCAAAGATGTGATGAACGAATAAAAAGAAAGGGGAAAAGGGAGTGGCCGGAAGAGAAATGCAGAAGGAACAATATCAAGTGTCAATTGCAGCAACACCAGCAACAAGAGCATTAATCACCACCTAGCCCCTCATCCCACAAGTGGAGGACTTGGAAAGTGAGACTAACCAGCCTCACTTTTCCTGTCCGTTTATGTTGATCCTTGGCTTGGAGGCAGGTGGAGTAGGAGTTGTCCTGTCTGTGGAGCCCGGCCAAGGAGGTGCAACCACTAAAGAAGAGTGTGTCTAGAAAACCAATGGCCCTTTTCAGGGCCAGCACGATCTCTCAGGAACAGAGATACTACTCAAACTATTGCTAAATATTATTGCCATGTATTTATATTTATATGTCTTTTGTCTATGTTTTGTCTTCAATACAAAACTTTAAACCCCTTTCCCCTCTTCTGTCGTGTGTGATAGTATATAAGTATGTTTGTGTATATGTGATAATTCCAACTCTTTTCTCTCCTTACACTCCACGTGAGATAGTATATAAGTATGAGTTGCATGTTTGTGTGCAAGTGTGAACATTCCCACCATTTTCTCACCTTACAATCCACTTTGGGGTTGTGTGTATGTAGGTGTGAGTGCGAAATGTAAAATTGTCTGTTCTAGGTGTTATTGTTTCATACTCTACCTCCAATTGTACAGTTCCATTCACACTGCGAGCTAGTTAGTAAGACCATGTGTGTTGGTCAGTGGTGTGGATGATATTGAGAAAGTGAGAGCTAGTCAGTAATACTCTGTATTGGTTAGAGGGTATTTGTGCTGGTTAGAAGGTGTAGGTGTTGGTCAGTAAGTGTAGGTGCTGGTCAGAAGGTGTGGCTTTTGGTCAGTCAAACGGTGTATTAAACATATGTATCTTAAACTTATGGATATGTTTAACAGTGTCTTTTCCCTTGCGCCCATAGTGCCATACTAAGATTAAATCTATGGACATTTCATATTATCTGTTCCCTTGACCCAGTCTTCCCTGTCTTCATATGACAAAAATGGAACTATGGGGTCATAATTTTAAATTCCCATTGCGACCCCCAAGTGCCACACATTACTACTTACATGTGCTGTGACGAGATTGTATAGTTTAAAACTTGCAGAAGATAAAGCATTATGAACTGAACACGTCCTCCCCCTCTTCAATTTTTTGTTGACTTATCCGCGGGCAAGTACCCTGCAAACCTGAGCTTGCCTGAGCAGGAGCTGAGCTTGCTGCGGGCGCGGGGCAAATTGATTTGTCTAGCCCTAAAAACATTTTGTTTTATTTGCTTTTATTCTAATTTATCAGGTGAATATATGCATGCTGATTAATGGTAGCGCAAGTTGTTCAATATATTTTATGGTTTGCAAAATAACCTTTTCATAATAATGCTACTAAATTATACGAACAAATTCATTTAAACTTAACTTAAATTGAAGGGGCAAAAATAAATTTGTCCCGTAAAATCTTCTTGTTGTGACTTTTTCCGTTGCTTTTTTTCTCTTGTGACATTTTTGTTCTGGATTCGAGCAGGGTTGTGTTTTGGCGCTAATGATATATGTTAGGTCTAAATTAGCACGCAGATGTTGTGATGTTTTCGGTTCAGCTGAATTTCAATCAACGGCCCTTCGTCTCATTATAGATGTTATTCTTCAAAAGAAAATCTTTGACGAACAAGCTGAATCATTTTCGCAAAAAGTGTATTTGTCTTAACTATACATTTGTCTTGAAAAATTTCCAGCGACGTGTAGGGTCACCATTTCGTGAAAAAAATGTTACATTCTTCCTGAAATTTGAAATTTGTTCATAAAAATCATAACTTTTTCTTGAAAAAGATCTTTTTTTCGCGAAAAGTTTGCATCGACGTGTACAGGCGTTATTTTATATAGGAAGTGACATATTTTAGCAAAAAAGCATTTCTTAATTTCCCGAAAGACTTGCTTATACATGTAATGGGATTTTTTCGTGAAAAGTACTATTTCTGTTAAAGGTTCGCATCGACAAGAACAAATCGCTTTTCAGGAGAAACGTAAATCTATCGAGGTAGATTAAATAAATAAGTTTAGAAGTACAATACTTTGCCAAGACTTTGCCAAACACCGTTATCCTAATAAGTGACTTCAAACTAAACAGTGACCGACAAAATGTCTCTTACGCGCCAAACGCGTGCCAGTTGCAGCAGCTTGTCCAGTCATGTAACAATCGGGAGACTGGCGCCGGATGAGGTAAACTAACCACCATAATGGAGATGGCCGAATTAATGCGGCTAAAGAATTCATTGCATGAATTGATAAGGCGCAACACTTCCTCAACTCGATAAGCCTCGAAAATGGACGATTTTGTCAATAGATATGTGGCTTTTTTTCGCTCTCACTCTCCTTATTCAATAGAATCTAAGTTTTCTTTCATTCTTTATGCTTCTACTTTTAAACAAAATATCGGATTTTTGTCCTTAATTATTTAGATGTTTGATATACTTAATGCTGCTAATACTTGATGGTTTATTCTTTCGGAAAATTTATGCAGTTTTATGGAATTGTATACTGAACTATGCGAGCTGTATTTATATGGATCATAGGATTGTTAAACCCACTGTGCTTTCATATTTTACATCTACTAGTTCTTTTTGTATGCCAATCAACTTACTGGTATTTATAAGTATTTTGTTTAAGAAATAATTTGAACATTGATATGGTTACTTCCTTGTGTTAGTTACAGTTACTCTAACATTTTATTTTTATTTGCAATTCATCTCATATACTTGAAATTTTTCTTTACAGTTGTTTTTACTTTGCATATCAGTAATTTGAGGCCACGAAGGAATTATTGTTAAATGTATAGCCTAATTTAGTAAATAAATAAAACCAGTAAAATAATTTAATTCTTTTTTTTTAGGTTTGGGTAGAGTGAAGGGTATTAATAGGGTTATGATGTTTTTGTATCAAATAGACTATCATGTAACAATTGGTCCAAATATAGTGGCACATTCAGATGTGGATTGTTGTGACTTTGTACGGGCTGTGTCATCTTCGCTTGCCAAGGGTAGGTGATACACTTAGTTTTTCATCGATGATAAACAATGTTGATCAACAGCCTTGGCTAGCGAAGATGGTGCTAGGTATTCTGGCACAGTGTGAAGAGGTTAAAAAAAAGAAAACTAAGAGCTACCTAAAAATCGAATGTTTTATTGATGCAATACGCTCATTTGACGACGGATATGAGCAAAATTGGAATTATAAGGACTATGTTAACTTTATGAGTTTTTAGGTAAAAATGTACACTTCGATAAATACCCAACCATGATCATTTAATTCTGTACTGAATTCATCAATGAACGAATCTGTGGAGCCGCTGCTGCCACCACCGCTCCCGCTACCCCTTTCTACTGTTAATCTTGTTTGCAAAATGTGCTATGATTGGAGAAAGTGTCAGTTAAAACAGTAACAATTGTTACACCTTCTTCTTTGAACAATCATTTTAACTTTGCACCTAATGGTAAATTTTCTGCAACTTTGAGATTTATTTTATCGATAATTTCACTAAGTTATCTTCCATACATGTTACATGGCCAACTGTTTGTGTTCTTTAGATTTTGCAAAAGGTCTTGTAATTTACATTTTGTATCTGGATTTTTGTCTTAATCAATGTCTTTTTTAGATTTTTTATTTGTATGTCAAACCAATTAAGGTCTATTTTCATTGATTTAAGTTTTGATATAACTGCTTCTGCTGCATCTGCATAGTCTCTAAGTCTCTATCTTCTTCCAGTTAAATAATCTAGGAAATGTATCACTATCAACTCCTTCGTAGTATTCATCTATTATGGTTTCTATTTCTCTTAATTCATCGTCAAACGAATCATTTCTGTTAATTACTGTCATTTATATTTCCTCAGAAACTATTACAGGTTGTCTGATTATAACTTCTGGCTCAAGATACTGTTATACTGTAGGCTTATCCTTTTCTGGTGGATACCAAACCCTTCCTTTCTTTTGCCCAACCTAATTCTTTCAATACGTAACTTCCACCCATTCTTTGATCAACATTTGTAGCTGATCAGATTTATCTGCTCTACCCTTTTGAGAAATTTGAATATTTTCATGACCATGTTATGGTAATATAATGATTTACCTTAAATGGAAATTTAGTTCAAACGTATCTTTAAAATCGCCTTTATACAGATTAGCTATTATTCTACTGAATTGTTGAGCTGCTTGTTGATCGGTTAAAAATCCATCATTGTATATATCTTCTATTACAGGACTTTCTGTAACGGGATCTTCACGCAAATCCTCTTCATGAGTTGGATTTTCAAACTCTTCACTAGAACCACCTTCTGCCATT
Source organism: Margaritifera margaritifera (assembly GCA_029931535.1). Classification (NCBI taxonomy): domain Eukaryota; kingdom Metazoa; phylum Mollusca; class Bivalvia; order Unionida; family Margaritiferidae; genus Margaritifera; species Margaritifera margaritifera. The sequence continues at coordinate 7,071,073 of JAQPZY010001684.1, forward strand.
TTGATTGAAATTGCTAACAAAAACTAATTAGAATTTTTTTTTAGTTTTTGTTGAATTTGAACAAGATGTTGGCGCTAGTAATATAAACGAAGGAATAACCAAAGCCTATAGAAAGGAATTAAAAATTAGCAAAGCGAATAGAACATAAAAGAACATAACTGGTAGACTCCTAACTGACAAGGAGTTGGATAAGATTGATTTAAAGCAAAGCAAAACAACAACAACAACAACAACAACAACAAAAAAAAGAAAAAAAAAAAAAAAAAAAAAAAATTAAATTATTGTAAATGTTACATCTGCCAAACTATCAAAGTCATTGTCAGATGTAATAATACTAGGAATATCTTTGATGAATAACTTTCTTTAAATTGTTAACTTCAATGAATTACAGAAAGAGTTGAAAGAAAACTACGTTAACATAGAACGGAATTACATACTTTTCAAGATTTGTATCTTTGAGGTTTTGGATTATCAATTTCAGCATTAAGTACTAGATTCATAACTTTTAAGCACATTAATTTAACAAAGCAAACATGTGAGCAAAGCGATCAAGTTCTAGAAGAACAGGACGTAATTACGTTAGTAACAATTTCTGATATTTGTAAGCAAAAAGAAAGATTACTTGAAGCCGGTTAAAACAGGGCTTAAATAAATAGTTAGGAAAACTATTATTTCGTTGCAAACTAAATTGACGGTGGTGAAAGAGTTTAGCAGGACTAAATCAACCAAAAAGGTAACTTGACGGTAACTTGAAAATAACTTGAAGGTAACTGGTAACTTGAACATAACTTGGATAACTGTTTAGGAAAACTTTAATTTCGTTTCAAAATAAATGGAAGGTGGCGAAAATAAAACTGAGAAGGTAACTTCATAGTGATAAAGACTTAGATTTTAGTATTGGTGATATAATACAAATTTACTATCATTAAACACCAACATTTAAGATGAGGATATACATGTATATCAAGTACATATATCTTTAGAACAGCTAAGACAAATTAATTTGTTATTCATGCTAATAAATGATAGAGATATCATTAACCCCAAGTCCAATATCTTTAACAGAACCTATTGATTTCTGTTTCAAATACTCCGAAAAGATGATAGGGTAAAGCAACTTAATACTTCAGTAACTAGTGATCAAAAACTAAGCAACACCAGTATTACAAATTTTAGGTGAAGATTTAGCATGAACATATGCAGCTACTAATAAGTTTGTACAAAGACGTGTTGATTGACAAATGCATAAGACTTTGGAGGATAAAAATTCGAAAGATATCAAACCATCGAGATAACAAGCTGATAATAAAATAACCGTTATTAATAAAAGTATGAGAGAAACAACCAAAAAGGTAGATGAAAACAAAAACCAAATTGAAGACTTAACTAAGCTAGTTAATGACAAAAAGTGAAACATTTCTTACATATGGAAAAGCATATATAGATCAAAAGGTAACTAAAAAAAATCTTGACGAATTAGATAACATTTGTAGGCAATTAGACACAAAATTAACTCACTTAAATACATACATTGGAGTAAAGACTACTGTAATTGATGATATTAATAAAAGGTTAGGTACATTTTATGATGAACCACACGGCAGTATATTAGTTTGTAAATTTAGAAGCAGCGATAGTACTTTCTTATGAGTAATTGAATTTAATAATATTATGCGTACAAAAGGAGAATGCATATGTATCATTTTTTAATCTTGAAGTTTCGCCAGATACTTTAGTTAAATGTTATAGGTTAAATTATGCACAATCATGTTTTGCTGAACATGTTTTTTTCCCGATAAAGCTTACAATAGAATTTCATCTAAGAAATCCAGTTTGTATGCAATTTCTATTGACTTTTATTTAGAACCCTCATTAGGTATAGTTGGACCCAAGAATGTTCCTTGGTGTATAGAAGATGTACACAGGATTTAAATTTGATATCTATAAAATATCTTCCCCACAGATGAAAATTATCTTATTCGCTACTCAGTTTTAAAACAAAAAGAACATTGTATCTATAGACTCAAAGAAAAACATATATATTATCATGAAGAGAACAACATGATGTTAATTGGAGTAAAACATAGAAGATGAAGTATCGCATGCGCAGGCGGTAAGTTCAAAAGTGGGTGTATAACATTTATTGTAAGTAAAAGGCAACATCGGCAGTAATAACTGGAGGAGTAATTGCTAATAGTTTAGCATTCATGGAACATAATTATCTGTTTAAGTTATTTGATTCTAATGGATCAAATCAAGTAAGAATAAGAAATGATAAATCACTTTAGGAAATGCAGAAAATACAAAGCGTTTTATGAAAATAGAGCAAGTCACTTGAGTAGTTAATGAAAGATTAAGACAGAAATGTTTGGTTACTCAGCATTTAAATAATTTCGATGAAACTTTTTGTCTATATTCTTCTGATCATACTGACGCTAGTATCACTTTAGAAAAATCTAGGAAACCTTAACTTAATGCTTTTTAACAACCTTCTGATCAAATGATAACGTATGAGTATGTTTCCATAACAGTTGTAATTGGTACTAGTGTTTTTGTGGGTTATAAATTTCTTTACAAATAAAACAAGCATAGCTATAATTAAGTAAAATAACTAGGATTTCTACATATACAAAATATAAAACTCATAACAAAGAGGAAACACCACAGGGTGCTAAGCATCTTAATCCAACACATCATTGTATTACACACACTCCATGCAGTATAAAACTGAACAACATTTAAAAGTTGAATACATACATTAGGTCCCAATGTTTTAATTGCATCTGGTACTTTAGTCGTATCTTTCCATGTAAAGGTTAAAGGAGACGCAAATAAATTAGTTGTAAGCTATCTTGGAAGAATGCTGATTAAAGACAGAAGTATTTCGAACTATATTGGTGATATTTTCAAGCCGAATCATTCCAATATTTTCACGACGTTCAGAGATTTATAGTGTTTAACGTCTATCAGAACAAATAAAATAAAGCAAGGTACAATGAGTGAAAAACTGTGAAAGTTAAGATTAGGAGCGGCTAATGCACAAAATCCTGGTACAGAAGCTGTTCAGTATATTGTCTACTCAAGGACATTTGGAATCCCACTCGTTTTCAGATACGGAAAGATAATTGTCCGTTGTATCCTTTTTTCTTCCCCAGGATTTGAGATTTCATAATTACACTGGAGAAAGCATCTGAAGCAATAGAAGGAGCAACCAAGATTATGAACTGAATAATGTTTGCCTCCAGCTCGACACGATCGTACCTGATCTAATGTCTAATTCATCAAGCGATAAGTACATAATATAATGTCTTTCTTTTATGATTATATAATAAAGAGAGAATTGTTGATATAGCTGTTCATACAACATTAAAAAAAATGTAATAATTGGTTCACCAAGAATGAGTTTAAAAGGGGTCTTGATACTGTGCAGAAAGAAACTGAGCAAAACTTACAAGGAAACTGATCCGGAGAAGCAGTGCAATTATTCAGCAATAGAAAAAAGAAATAATGATGCAGTCTGTTGAAGGATTACCTAACAGGTTTTATTCTCAGGTGTATAAATTTGATTACCAATGTACAGGAGCAATGAAATATTTCTTTGATGAGAATTAGTAATATTAGTGTAAACAAATTTTGTACTCATCACCATTCTTTGTGGCTTGACTTATGAAGCACACATGGTAAATAGATTGCATAAACATGACACGAATTAGCAAATTTTCAACAAGGAACACACCTACAGATAAACAGAAAAGAAAACATTGATGTACCCAAAATGTATATTTATTTTGTTTCTCATGCACAGGTAAATATTCAGAACAACCAATTAAAATATATTTTCTTCTATACTCAGTGAAGCCTGATATGGGTCCTGAGGTCCTGATGAACCTGCTTTGAGTAATGCTTATATAACGTTTGCGGTCTCCGGTTACGACGTTACGTTCTTTTTAAGAGTTAATAACTTAACTTTGCAATTTAATAAATGTACCTAGAAGAACTTCATAATATAATAATATGTGATGCTAATAATTGCAGAAAACAAAGCATGCACTAGATTTGATTGAAACTTAATATAAAATCTTCCAATTTCTTTTGTAACAGAGATAAATCATCCTCACTAGGAATGAGTTTATTTGGTATCCAAAGATAACATCTACAAAATTTGTGCAAATTCGTTGGTACTTCTAAAGCTATCTATACAATTCCACTAATTTTCTTCCATTTCTTTTATTTCTTATTCGTCTGCCCATTTAAAGTTTCTAATTGTCATGTATTGCCACATGGCCTAATCATACAAATTGTTTGGATAAATCTATAATAAACTCTTTCGGTTTGGTTTTGTCATAATAACCATCATTTCTTATGTTATTATTCTCATGGACATAATACTCATGGTTTGCTTTGGAGCATATATATGGTATCATAGATATTTATTGTCTGATTCCAGATTAAATTATTAAAAATATATCATAATCTGTATTTTATTTCCTAATTCTACCTGACTATTTTTAAATTGGCACCGTGAGCTAGGCCTGATGCAGTAAAATAATGTGCTGGCTCCAGTTTATAATTATTCATACACAAATCTAATTTCTTAAAAAATATAAATCAAGATTAAGTATATTTCTATAGATGGTAGTAGTGAAGATCGCCTAGAGAATTAAATTTGAAATGTTCCATAATATCTTTTACATACTGTTAACCTGCTCCGCTAATTCCTGATCCGGTGAATTTTGAATAACAGTTCTCGATGGGAGTTAGTCTAGTTTCATTAAATCTTTCAAGTATCTTTTCTAGGTTATATTTTCTCAAAATGTAATATTGTTTCTCTGAATTTATCATCATTTGATTCTTGGAAGTTGCTCTAATGATTGACACATAAACCTATAGCCATCGAGAATCTTATTGTTTTTGTTTTACAAAAACATCTTTGCCGTTTTTCTTAAATCTATCAACTACAAAATCTTTACTAAACACAATATATTTTTCATCATTATTTGGTATTATTAATACTTCTTGATCTGGATAGTTGTTTACTAAGGCTTTGACGATCACATGAGAATCGCATCCAGACAAATTATAAATAAATAGTGGGATATATTTTGAATATTTATAATTTAAATTACATTTTAAATGTGCGGGGCAGCTGTATTTTTCAGTTAAGTGATCACGATCTGTTTCTTTGTAGTTGCCAACGGCAGAGCGTACTTCGTTAGTAATCTCTTCATCAACTTCGTATATACCTCAGTAGGACGTCTGGTTAAAACAGATTTCGACGTCTTCGTTGACTTCAAGATCTTTTTCACAGATATGATATATATTGATGGAATTATAATGCTATTTATCTTTATTAGTGAATATCATTTTAGCAGCGTTTCTTGGTATTAGTTCCTCATAAACAGTTTTGAAGTTGATTGTAAATATTCGTAGAATTTAGTTATGCAGCCTGCTTCTCTGTAAACTATAGGAGCATAGCTCTTCTGAATCGATTAGGGTCAAGACAAAATCCTGATGGTGTGTGTTTGGCTGTTTATGTTGTCTTCTTGGGTCCTCATTTATAGTACTTACTAGTTTAATATTACTTTCAAAATCTCAATATATAGCAATAGGGTCCTTTCGATAATTGGAGTGTTTCTAAATTTAACGACATGATCCTCTTCTGCGATTATATCTATTGGGGTATTTGTTTGGTTGCAAAATCTTGTGTGTTCCTGCAATTTTTAATCTGAATAAAACAAACCCCAAGCACTTCTAGCAAACTTTCTTATTCTTTGTTTTCGTTTTATGGGATGAAACCAATTTTTTATAAATCCTTTGTTTGGTTACATAATCTTGTGTGTTCCTGCAATTTTTAATCTGAATAAAACAAACCCCAAGCACTTCTAGCAAACTTTCTTATTCTTTGTTTTCGTTATATGGGATGAAACCAATTTTTTTATAAATCCTTTGTTCCACAATAATGATAATGGAGTCAATATATTATTATTGTCTCCTTTAAATAGATTGAACACTATACATGTCTGTGTCTCTTTCTGTTACTCTAACTGGCCTTATAAGCTTGTCCACTGGTTCATGGACATTAACCGAAATATTAAATTAATTTTTCCCATATTTATTTGGCATTTATTAAGCCAATATTTGTATTTATCAATGTCGTATTCTTGTGGCCGATACGTAATATTTATAAGTGATCCTGTTGCATACAGAAAACATTTAATTTCTTTACTTTGCACATTAATGCAGCTTTGTAAAAAATTACCAAAATAAGGTAAATATATGTAAATTTATCAACATATCAAGTTAAATAATTTACCTTACTAAAAATAATGTATATGTAAACTTGTTTGCGGATCCAAATTTGTATAAAGTATATCAAACAGTTCTTTAACTTTACTTTCTCTCTCATTTTTGTTCATTGTGGTTTCAGCTGGTGTTCTATGATACCAGTCTATATAACGATAATGATGTACTCACTATTAATCTATTTTATTCTTACGAGTTGAATCGATACATCCAGCTGGACTTTTACTGAACGTAAATCTCAGATTTTTCTACCCATTATTTTGGATAAATATAGTTCAAACTTTGTATACACGAATTATTTAAAAAAAAATCTTGTCAGTTCTTTTCCAGCTTGAAGTCTATATTCATTTAAGCGTTTTAATAAACGAGTCTCTTGTATTTTTTTGTGACAGTTTTATCTTGCTATCAATAATCCTTCTTTTTTCTTTTATAGTTGGAAGACGAATTAATAGAAGACTGTAATGTCCTTGCCGATTGGTCTACGATTTTCCACTATAAATTAGTGTGAAATGATAAAAAATGATCCTCTTTTTCACGTTCATAGGCAATTTTGTTTGGTTTCATTCTCTGATTTTCGTATCTCCTCCACTATTATATCACTGAGATGTCACAAATTTGCACAATGATTACAAAGTGTGTAGCACGTATTTCAACTTTCCATTAAAACAATAGACTTAATTTGATAAGACATATAACATATAATTGGTTTCATTTATATGATATATTTTTTGTTACATATGAATACTATTATGTTTTCAGGGAGAAAACATTTTCTTCGGGCTAATAACTAATACATGATTCATCATATCCTTTCCGTTTTACCAGCACTTCTTTTGCCATTAATGTGTTTAGTTTTTAAAATGTTCTCAATCTTTAAGGCGTCATATTGCTTTTCGCATAGATAGAGATAGCTTTTTCTAAAAATATAACGTCAATATTCTCTCGCTTAAAGTCTTATAATTTATATACCACAGGGTCTCCTGAAATTACTTCTCTTTGTGAAATTCTAAATATTGCCTTTTGATGAATAAGACTTATATTTTGAAATCTTTATTTTCTCACCTATTGTATATTTGGGTGTTCCATATATATATATATATATATATATATATATATATATATATATATATATATATATATATATATATATATATATATATATATATATATGTATATGGTAAGATAACTATATAAGTTAATATATATTGTTGATCTGTTGCTAGGTTTACTGGCTTCAATTGGTGACATGTCTATAGATCTGTGAAAATGATCTGTTGTATGCATCGATAAAGTTTTGTAATATATCTATCCAGTTTCTTATTTCACTTGCAGTAAAATACTTTCACATTCAAGTTTTGAGAGTTGGATTAAATGCTTCGACTACAGACTCTTTTATTTGTCTGATTGGGTGAAAATGTATTTGGTATTTTTCCTTCTCCAATAATTCCATGTCCTTTGCATTATAAAATTCCTTTCCCTCATCGAATTGCATTTTTTCTGGTTTTCTTTCATCAAAAGTTTCTATAAAACTCTGTGTATATCATCTCCTGTTTTTGTTTTTACTTTCTTAGCCCGGACGTATTTTGAGAAGAAATATATAATTGACAATATATGTCTATAATCATTATAAAACATTTGATATGCGTTCATATCTACAGTATCTTCCTGGAACTGGTCATCTGCGTGACTAACAGGAATCCTTCTATATCGGAATCTTTTTTTGAAGGGGTGGGATATGCTTTTGTAATGTGTGAATGGACTATTCTATCAGCTAGTTTTTAAGTTAATGATATTTTATAGGACTTTAAAATTGCGTCGTGTTCTTCTTCTTACCAGGTTTTGCATTGCTTCGTTGTCCAGTTTAATTTGTGTCGACAATTCATTAATATTTGCGAAAGCAACTAAACTGTTAGGATCGTAATATAGACTTTTTCACTACTGTTCATGGCAATGGCATGCCATTGAGTTAGTATTATTTATTTAAGTTTTATGACAATTATTAATATTCGTTGCAGTCTAAAATGTGTATTTAATTATGGAATTATATACTTTATTAAGAGCATACCTTTGTCAATCGGTTTACCCCGAGAGTGAAATGTAGAACATTGGTTCAGTCGATTGGTTTATATTTTCAGAAATCACCGTCTGAAAATAATGTGAAAAATTCTGTCAGAACGTAAACTGCTAGAATTGATAGTGATAAGATATACATCATCGGTTTCTTTCGCGCAGAACATAAGTACATGGCTTTTATCTATCGAACTGTCTAGATGATAAAGCACGTGCCTTTTATCGATCTGCCTGTTGGTGTGAGAATTTTACAATTGTCGCTTTATACCTTAGTTGTTTACCAGACGATACGTGTAGAATTAGGTGAATGTGATTTATCAAACTATATTAAATACATGTAGAAGTAGGACATAGTGATTTATTACACTATAGTAAATACATTTATAACTGTCTAGGCGATAACTAAATTGTATACATTTATTAAGATGGTCTGAATGGCCAATTCTGAGTTTAAAACCTATGTGTCTTTTATCAATATAACTGTCTAGGTGATTAAAGAACGTGGCTTTTATTAATCGGCCTGTCTCTGATAATTCTTGAGGATTATTTTATTAAGTACATAATTAAATTATATCAAATTATTGTGATAGTATGTATGTAAGTATATATTACTAATTTTAAAAATGTTGTTTATCTCAATAGTCAACAGCCGGGAGGTGAAAATCGATCCTCATATAGACTAGAAATATTAGTATTAATAACTGAGGGATATGGCACAATCACTTTAATACTCAGACTTGTGAAGCAAAGGTTCGTTGATTGAAGCCAGGTTTCAGTCTACAATATTTTGCACATGTAATTGAGTACCACCTTAGTAACTAACGCTAATTGGCTGTATATATAAATACTTCCGCAGAAATAAAAAGCCCCCCCCCCCCCAAGAAAAACCACAACATAAATACGATGAAGCATGACCCATAATCTCGTGTATGCACAAAGAAAAAAACAGCAAAGGAAAACAAAACACCCCCACCCCCACTCTCGTGTATGCAAAAATAGAGCACATTTCGATAGCGGAGAGGAGGATAACAGATTTGCAAAGAAATACCTGTGGGTAAGTGGTTTCTTTCCTATCTAATATCTACAGGGGAACAACTTTGGGTACTGAGGTGTGTATTGTGTATTGTGAATTTTTTTAAATAATAGGGTCTATTGACTAGGGACTTAATCATATCCCCATAATAGCATATTCACCGCTTAACGAATTTAAAAATAATAAAAGTAGGGGACACGTGCTAGCATTTTATCCTGTTTTTTGGTGCATGGTAGATGTGGGTGGCCTATGGTGTTTAATATAAATTTTGAATTACAGTGGAATTTTTCATACAAGTTTGAATGTAACTTGAGGGTGGGGAGGTGGGAATGAGAGGGGGTCATACAATTTTTGGTCTTGCTGAGCCAGGAGTTTCATAAAATTTTGGGTGTTAGTGAGCCAGGGTTTGTCATAAAATATTTGGAGATTAGTGAGCCAGGGTTTTTCATAACATTTCGGTGTCGGACTAAACCAGTTAAAAGCCTGGGGATGGATTAAGACTTATTGTTAGATAAAAGAATGGCAGATGGTCACATTTTAGTTGAAAACCGGTTTAAAATAGATAAAAACCGCTTAACCGGTTTATACTGGATAATATAGGTTAAGTGAGCTAGTACTTGTAAATATGTAACTAATCACCTGTAATTTAATTATGTCAAATATGTAACTAATCACCTGTAATTTAATTATGTCAAATATGTAACTAATCACCTGTAATTTAATTATGTCAAATATGTAACTAATCACCTGTAATTTAATTATGTCAAATATGTAACTAATCACCTGTAATTTAATTATGTCAAATATGTAACTAATCACCTGTAATTTAATTATATCAAATATGTAACTAATCACCTGTAATTTAATTATGTCAAATATGTAACTAATCACCTGTAATTTAATTATGTCAAATATGTAACTAATCACCTGTAATTTAATTATGTCAAATCGTTGTGGACAAAAATATATGTGCTTTCTCTAAAGTTAGGCACGGTATTCTTATATAATATATATATATATATATATATATATATATATATATATATATATATATATATGTATATATATATATATATCTTGCTTTAAATACTTTTTTATTGTTATGTTGACTAAATCACTGTCTACTATTAAAGAATTTTTTTAAAAAATATTTAAATCATTTTTTAAATGTGTGTAAATTATTCTATATTATTATAATATTTAAATATGATTTTCTAATATTTAAAAAAACGAGCCATTTCTATTATATCTAACTATCGGTATTCTATTTATTAAACAGATTTCTAGTATTAGAAGCTGATTTTATAATATTTGAATATTCACAGTTTTGTCATTAGCACCTTTGCCATAATATTATATGATTATATTTAAACACTTAATGGAAAGAAGCCTTACATGTATATAAGATGCATCCAAATAATGTTTAAGTATTCTATTTGTCTTTTAATGTATGTATATATGTATGTATGTATGTTTGAAGTTTAGTTAGGAAAACAATGATATATTTATGTAAAATCTATTCATAAATCAATTTAAATGGGTCAGTTGTTCATTTGTTAATAATTAATTCGAAGAGATATAATAATCTCTGCCTCAACGAATTAGAAATTATATGACCCTCATCCAATCCCTGTGCATATGCTTTATGTTTTGCCTGTATTAGTTCTTTTGAGAGGCACAATTCTCTGATAAACCTATATTTGACTTGCCCAAGGAATAAACTGTTACCATAACACTTCTTTCAATAGGCAACTGATAATACCTGTTTATAGGAGTAATTTGGTACTGGTGTAAATAATGGCTTCACTGCACTCACATTGGTTTGCATGGATAAAAAAAAATCTAGGGTGTGAAATTTTACTCTTTGATCTGAAAATTCAATTGCTATACAAGTGAAGTTAAAATATTGTTACTTTCAACAGCAGGATAGGCGTGTCAGGTAATATAATAATAATAATAATAATAATAATAATAATAATAATAATAATACTAATACTAATAATAATATTAATATGTCCTTCATGCAACTATGTATTTATGATTAAAGAAAATAAAATAAAAGTACGACATACAGCAATTTTAAAAAAAGTCTCTCTCCCGGTCTCTCTCTCTCTCTCTCTCTCTCTCTCTCTCTCTCTCTCTCTCTCTCTCTCTCTCTCTCTCTGTACAGATGAATCACATCCAACATGTATGTAACATGCAGCCTTTTCTAGTAGACTGTCTTATGAAGGATGTTCTGTACGAATCATTATTTTAGTTTGTTCTGTACGATACATTATTTTAGTTTGAGGAGAAATACAATTAATACAGATAGAATAATAAACAAATAACCGACTCTCTCATTTGTAATAAAGAAGAAATTAAAGTTAATCCATGTTAAGACCTGTAGTGTAATAAATATCCGCATTATGGTTTTCTGAGCAAAATATACACTGTACAGTTTTGCAAGAAAACGACTTTACACACACGCACACACAGACACACACACACATATATATATATATATATATATATATATGACAAAGAATAGTGCATAAATAGTTTCTTTGCTTCTCCTTTTGCTTTCGACTCTCATTGAGACTTTGTCGAAGTAAATTACAAAACAATTAACACTAAAGAAAGCCTTGCACTATCACAACTTTAAATGGTTATGGGTCAAATGGAAGTATTGTTTGAAAATTTTAAATATCTCGCCTAATTAGTTTGATAGGAAAAGGTGGTAGACACTATCAGCAATATGCTGAAAGTTTCATCTGTAGAGATGATATTGTGGGAAGCCCTGAAAAAAATGGAAATATCAATTCATCGTAAAATTCAAATTCTACAAAACCAAAGCAAAGGCGTTTTGAAAAAATAAGAATATGAAAGGCAATGATCTTGGCATTTATATGATTAAGGACCTGACAACAAGACTTGGAAACTAAACTCTTGGAATATAGAACTTTTAAGCGTATTGAAACCTTATGGATGATTGATGATTAAGGACCTGACCAGACCAAACAAGACTTGGTAAATAAACTCTTGCAACACAGAACTTTGAAGCGTATCGAAACCTTATGGACGGTTGATGGTAAGATTTACGCCAAAAAGAACTCAGGATCTTATCCTAAACGGATAAATGATAGATTTTGAATATCTTCTAGTCAATGCTGATACTTCCTTGCTTGCAAACAACGTCAAAGACGTTGACGAAGATAATTGATATTGATTGCAGACATTATTGAAGACAATGTTTAGCATAATATTGGGGACAACAGTTTTAAAACAATGACAATGAACATGGATTAAATTGACTAACTACCTTATGTAAAATATCTATTTCTATTGAAGAAAACTCACTAAATCAACGATAATCATACTGTATTCAAATATTATATTACATACTTCATGCTTTTTAATTCATTTTTCTTTCTTTCATTTTGATGAACATTTTTTGTGCGCCTGTCTAGTTACATTAATACTGAGTGGGGCATGTATTCTAAATTGTATATATATATATATATATATATATATATATATATATATATATATATATATATATATATATATATGCTACCACTAGTCTTCAAAAGAGCGGCCTTTGGGCAACAACTGTCGCCCAGAGGATATTTTTGGTGTCACCAAAAAGTAAAGCAATATTCCCAGATATATTATATATGCCTATAGTCAGCTTCCTGAGAAACAGATCAAAATGTGTTTTTTTAAAATTAAAATCAGGGATGATCAGACAATATATTAAAATATTATATTACATGCTTCTCCCCCTTATACCATAAATGACATTTTTTATTTAAAAAATAAAACAAATAATGGCAGGTTTGACATTAAAACAGGATCCCGCAGCTGCTGGCCTAAATGAGAACCAGGACTCGCGAGAACCTATCCTCTCCCAGGACCAATCTGAACACGGGGAAAGTTACGAGGTGCTCTGATTATCAGAACCATATGACTAATGGTATACCAGTACCAATTGTGGAGGGCCGGGGGTGGGGGTGGGGACGAGCTTAATGTGTAGGAAACGTTGCTTAATGTGTAGAGAACGTTGTATTCAGAAATAAAGAGCTGTGATTGGTCCATTATGTAAGATTTGTAGTTTCTATCAGCCTTAACAAAATTGAGACACTTGGCAACATGTGAAATTATGTTAATTCATATGTAGGTCATGTTTTGTCATATTTTTTTTATGAATTTTTAACAACGCGATACACATCATTGAAAATATATCTGTTGTGACTGGGTTACTTTAATCCCTGTCTAGTTCCAGCAGGGTTATCTCTCTTACATGCAATGGAGTACCTTGTTCTGTCCTTGTCAAATTGACAATCTAATATTGCTCTCTATGACAGTGTGTGACACGCATGCTGAAGTAGAATAGAAAGTATATTTATTTCACCAAACGTTAACAGTAAAGTCGATGGAAGAACAATTGGTAGCGTGATACCTATATAGAACAACAGCCTCGCAGTGTATTCCATAGAAACGCGTGCATGTGGGCGCTATTATTAAACTGTACTAGTTTGATGCAGCAAAACAAATGGAGAAATACACATGGCGGCCAGTATATATGGTGGAGGAAGAACCCGGGAAAATCCCGGGAAGGACCACCGACCTACTGGAAGCTTCTGGCAAGCTTTCTCACACACTCACGCTGGCCGAGTTGAGACTCGAACCCAGGCAGACAACTCGGCCACCCGGGTCCACATCTAATAAGACAGACATATTGTTGTACAATTGTGTTGAAATATGTGTAAGAGTATCTTTGTAACCAATCTGGAACTCTGTCTCTTGATACAATTTGCCGGTATATTTTGTGCTTATATATATATATATATATATATATATATATATATATATATATATATATATATATATATATATATATATATATATATATATATATATAAAGGAAAGGGTCACACAAAAGTTGTGTCCTAATGCTATTCGCAGATTGGATCAATAAATCACACGCAAAAACCAACATAACGTGTATTCATAGGAATATAGGACTTGCATATACTATCACGAATGTCAGTGTTATGACTTTCTACCTGGTAATTCATTTTTGCAGTCACTTTTGTGATGTAATGATCATTTGGTTTTACAAAGCTAGGTATTAAAACAGGCAAACTTAAGACAATGTTTAGTGTGGATATATATATATATATATATATATATATATATATATATTATATATATATATATATATATATATATATATATATATATATATATATATAAGCAGCTTTAGAATGTTAGTAAGAAGCAGTTTAGTTCAACCGGGTGGAGTAAGGTATACATCGAAAAATGAGATCTTTTTACCCGAAAATATATATTGTTGGGCTTTTCTACACAAATTCTTTTTTTTTAGTTTGGATAAAAGCGTCAGTCAATAATTAACAAGACCTTAAAATATGTATAAAGTATAGAATAGATACACATCATATTGAAATATCACCTTGGTTCTCAATTGAAGCACCTGTTTACAAAAGCTCTTAATGTTCTAAATCTGGCCCAAAATTAGCCTTTATGGTTGACACTGATCTACTTCTTAGAGTCTTTTTTAGCGTAGTAAATCGAAAACAATGAATTCCATAAATTCATTTTTTTTAAAATTTAAAACTTCTTTTCTACAAATGGAAGTCTACCTTTTCTCTTTGTACACATATTGAAAACGATCACCTATTTCCGAGGCCAAAAATGGTCCCAATATTACGACATTTTTACCTTCTACTTAATAAACATATTACAATCAATGATATCATCTCTCATACGATTATATAAATCTTAATAGCTGCTTGCAGTAGGAATTAAGAAAAGATAAAGAGTACTCAGTGAACAGTTATATGAATTGCTGGATGGGTGGACAAAACTGGATGGACAAACAATTAGCTAAATCAATCCTCCATCAAAAGAACAGACGCAAAAAGCACACAGAAAAAACATCTTTGTGCTAAAATGAAGTTTCGCTGAAGTCTAAATTCCTGCTAAATTCAAACTTCATAAAATTTATAGTAGATATTTTAATCTTAATAATTGTCTTCGCGATTGTGAGTAAACCACAATTTCATGGTTAACACAAATCATATATCAGTATCTCTTGCAGCTTCTACTACTACTATTACTAATACAATAGGTCGACTAGTAATATTGTAAAGACTAGATGGTATGATCCAATTTTAGGGGGAACAAGTTGAATGTATGATTTCATTCTATGTAAGAAAAAGTTAGATATAATAAATTATTACAGATGCAACACGCGTGCGCTTAGTTTATATCTTTCTGTCATTACTCTATAGCGAGGAGAAAGTTCTCAACTATTATCTGAAATTCATTTTATTGATTCAGCATTTTCCCTGTTTACATAGAAGAGGACTTGACCCGTTGTATCCATTAATATAGATTTATCTTCCACGAGTATATTATTTAGTATCTTCAATAACTACTGCTACTATTATTACCATACCTGCTACTGTTGCTGCGACTTGTTCTACTACAACTCACCTCCTGTACTACCG
This sequence comes from Margaritifera margaritifera, assembly GCA_029931535.1. NCBI lineage: Eukaryota > Metazoa > Mollusca > Bivalvia > Unionida > Margaritiferidae > Margaritifera > Margaritifera margaritifera. The sequence goes on from JAQPZY010001684.1 coordinate 7,086,994, forward strand.
CCAAAAGCACCAAAGAAGAACATGATGAGTGGAAAATGACACAGAAACACAAATGAAGCAGCTGTAGTTGTAACAAAATACGAGTGGTATGAATATGAACATACATCAATTTTCTTTCTTTATTTAAAAAAGATGTCATAAGTTTCAAGAAATTATTCTGTGTTATAAAAATATATATAAAACGGATAGTTGAGAGAGAGAGAGAGAGAGAGAGAGAGAGAGAGAGAGAGAGAGGGAGAGGGAGGGGGAGTGCATGTCGGTTATAATTTTCAAAATGCAAAAGAAAAAAGATATCTTGTGTGGACATTTTTCTTTTTTGCAAGGAAAGTCGAACTTTTACATTTTTCATGCAACTGCATTCCAAATGGTCATTTAAGACAGTGTGTTTTAACATTTTCATTATCAAATGCATTAGAGAACAAGAGTATACTTCACTTTAAAGTACTGACAATGAATCCATCATAAACTATTTCCTCATGCATCTTCCCCCACATGAATACTTTGCCATGACACCACTTGATAAAACCCTCTATATAACCTAATTATTTACGGCTTATGTGTTAAACGTTTTGAACAAACGAAATTTCGTGAACGGGATATGACTTCTTGAGACAAAATCTGCCATCACTTTTGAATAATTGATTTATTCAGGGAGGGAGGGGGGGGGGCGGGTGTCCTTTTATTTTATGATTGGCTCCTGGCTACAACGCCTCTATATCTAAGCCACTGGTAATACTTAATTAGTTTTAGCCGCCTACTGGTCCCGGAACATCCGACCATTCCCACTTCCGGTTGGTGAAATATTGGACGCCCCACAACCAGATTTGTCACCCAAGTTGTCTACACGCTCATGGCAGTTTGTTCTATAATTTATACAACAAAGCGGGAAAGTTAAACCAGATTTTTGTACTATACCAGACACGAAGACTAAACACAGATTGAATACAATACTTTTCAAACACGTTTATCAAAGAAAAGGAAGTTTTTCCCGTCAATAATAAGAGTAACTTGCAATGTTCTCAGTGAAATCGGCCTCTGTATTACAATTATCTTCTAGATATCGAAATCTTCTCTACAAAACGAATTTTAGCAACAGTAAAAGATAGACCGTGCTTCGAATATAATAATAATAATAATAATAATAATAATAACAATAACATCATATGCAGACTTCATTCCCCAAGAAAGACTGAGAAACCATCGTAGTTCGTATTTACATATATATATATATATATATATATATATATATATATATATATATATATATATATATATATATATATATATATATATATATAATTAATATTTCAAATTTGCAAATATAATAGGCTTTAAATTTGTTGTCTACTACAACTTTTCCTTCATAATTCACTTAAGTAATGCAGTGGTATTTTGTGTGTATATAAGGTATGTAAACGGGATATTTTAAAAATTTATTCTCCATACCTTTACAGATGATCTTCGAAATCCTCATGCCCCAAACTGTATTTCGTTACCTATTATTGGCTGCAAAATATATCTTCTGTGCCCCAGAAGGGGATTTATGTCAACCCCCTGCAAACCTCCGTGTGGCATAACACGAACTCAATCAAGGAAATGTTACAGGATGTAAGTTTTTCCTCCCTTCAAGTTACAACATCAGCAATAAAGAAATTTCAGAGAGAGTGCTGGCAGAGCAATGTGACAGCAGAAAACATGGCGACACATGTCCACAAAAAGTTGTGGAGGGTAGCCACGTTCCGGTTTATGCACGTTCAACTTGCCCATGGACCTATGCAGTGGATCATGACCCATTACGTTTTCCCCCCACGATTCTTGTGTCCAAGCCACGATGCACATATTGCATTGGTTCGAACGGTAATCTAGAATGCAATCTGATTACTCAGTTTATTCGAGTTCTCAAGAGAGGAGACTGCGTTGCGGGGCTCTACCAATATCATGAGTCTTCACAAGAAGTAACAATTGGTTTTACTTGTGCTGGAAGGAGAATTGTACAAGATAAACCAGATGATAACGTAGATTATGCATGATTTCTAGATAGCCTAAATTTGAAACTTTTGCAAGTTATGCAGAGAAAGTTTCGAGAATATCTAGGATTTTATGTATTGCCATTTGACATGTGTTATACCTTATGACCACTATTTTGTATGTTCAATTTTATCCGTACCACCCCAAGGCACCAAGACAAACTTCTTCAAAATTCTGCCCAGTTCAAGTTTTTTTTCCTTCTTTTTCTTGTGTTTTATTTTGTTGTACAGATATGTTATTTTACTGAAAATTCAACTTGTTTCCTACATAATGAAGTGAGGTGATGATTGTTGCTGTTGTAATTAATTAAGATTGTGATCTGTATTTTAATAATTAATGGTTAAAATAGATTTCACTCTAGTATCTATATTTAATTTACTGAATCGATGCGTGAAAGCTCAGCCTCTTCTTAGCTTATGTTTGACATGAAATTATTTACAAATATACGTCCCATATTCCGTCAGTCGTTTAGATATAGAAATATTATTTTCAAGTGTAATGTAAATCTAGGTTGTTTTGGTTTCTATTTTTTTTTCCTTTACGGCCCTTTACTTTTATTTTGATACATTTGACATTTAGCGGTCCATGTCCCATACATTTAGGTCTTATTTTATCTTAAGAATGCATAATACATTGTTGCGAATCCATTATTTGTTACAATCATCTGATGAATTCACTTTTAATTTTGAATATTAATATAGGTCATATTGATCTGCTTGATAATACTTCGTATCTCCTTGTATGTGTGTGAACATTTTTGGCCGATGTCACATTATATTTGTAAAATAGACGAAGCGCTGATATGACAGTTTGAGGAAGATTCCGCAAAATTTCGAAACGAATGCTCTTCACTCATCCTACGGTCTAATGTCAGTCACTTCCGGGTAGATGGTTTAACGTCCATTTTTCGTGTTTATGCAAACAAAACTGTCTACATTATGTTGTATTCATTTTGGGTATATTTCTGTATTTTGCTCAGGATTATAACTCAAGTCATAACATCTAGTCAAATTTTTACTTTGTATACTGCCAAATCATTTGTTTATGTCATCGCATTAGCACGATATGTTCGTCCTTTGTTAAACATCCATTGTCCCTAAGCATATGCAGCACGTGTTTTCTTCGCTTATCACTGGCCCTAGACCTATGAAGACTACTATTCATTAATTATTTACGTCAACAAAAAGATAGCATTTGCACATGCTCGCGCAAAGACTTTAGTACAAGGCATTTTTCGTTCTTTCTTTTCTTTCTGCTATATTTATACGTCGATTCTGCCGAGCATTATCCATTCATTATGATCCACGATAGAAACAAGGTTCAGTTTTATTCTTTGTTGACTGATAGAAGGAAATTCCAGGCCTTTAACTGCATAGATTGGCTCTGCCTTGAAAATGTACAAACATATTTGCTCCAGTTGGATCGAAATGCATGTATCTAATCCGCCTGCTTCTTACCTGGCTTCCTTACTTGTATTCCCGCAGTCTAAATTTCCTTCTCTCATGCTATTGATCATTTCAAAACAAACACTCGTCAAAACTTAACAACTGTTCTAACTTTCTCACGTTTGCATCAACTAAACTGTAAATTAAAACGCATTTTCTACGTAACGAATGAAGCAAGGTTGTTAAGCGTGACTCTTTTGTAGAAATACCCCTCCGCCGACGTAAACAAAAGAAAGAAATAAGGAAAAATAATATTTTGTTTAATTCTCAGATCTTTAACCAGAGCATGATACCCAGTACTCAGTACACATGATTTACTCTTGCCGTTACATCTATCCAGTACTCAGTACACATGATTTACTCTTGCCGTCACAACCGATGGCATTGTCATTGTCATTTTGTCTTAGTGTCATTTTTTGTATTATCATTGATGTAATCCACTGCATTTTTGAGAGTCAGTACCTCCCCGAAATATATTTAAATTTAAAAGCTGGAAAGCTAGTACTAGACATGACAAAACAGCGTGCTTTGAACAAAAATAGTATATTTCGTCATTTTATATACGATACAGTACGTGTGTATGTATGTGTAATTTTATCTTAAATACTGCATTAATAAAATAAATACATAACATTAAAAAAAAGTTGAAGCGTGTGCTGTGCTCAAATATCTGTGGACATCAACAAAATTGAGTTTCGGGTTTATCAATCAATCCTCAAGGGAATTTTTAGTGTTTCCCTATCACGATTCTAAATCTGTTTCATGCACTAGGTAGGGGGAAATGTCCGAGTAACCAGGTATTATGTTCTGCATGTGATCTAAGCGTGCTCCACGCTGATTGGTCAAATCAATCACTATCTTGCAAAAGGGTTAGTTTGAAGAAATTACGATGTCGAACTCATTTAGAAGTGTCCAAAGTCAAATAACATTCTTCAAGACATTTAATTTTGGCTTTCAAAAGTAAAATCGAATAATGTGCGTTTTTTATTATTCCATATTTAGTATACTTTCTTCATCTGTTTCAGAGCTTTAGGAGATTGAATACGATTACGTCGCTGCAGTATAACATTGAACGTCAGTCGTTCCTGTTTTCACTCATATAATTGCTGATTGTACATATTATTTCTATGAGAATTTGTTTTTTTTTAAAGAAAGTGTTCATAACCAGCCGCTGGTATTCTTCTGATTTATTGTCTCTCTAACTGTTCACTTAATTCGATGAAATTCTAAAGAGTGTGGGTGAATCATTTTAGACAAAAGAATGCAACGCTTTGACAATATGTAATAAAATTCTAAAGAGTGTGGGTGAATCATTTTAGACAAAAGAATGCAATGCTTTGACAATATGTATATTCACACGTTATATAGTAAAAACAGCCTATGTATTGGACTGTAATCGCCAATATTTGAAACATACAAGGAGTACTGGATTGACTAAGCAATGATTCATATGTAGCTAGCAATAGATTAGTCAGCAGCCTACTGGGATCACTGACTGACAGTTGTCTAAGGTCAATTCCTTTTCACTGGCAATATCTTGAAAAGAGACTGACTCGTCGTATTAGTACTAATTAGTAACAATGTCCCATCTTAATAGTTAAGGCTCATACTTATATCCCAAGCAATGTGAGACTAATTACTTCAACATTAATTTTGAAAGAACCGTTCAGCCTCTAAATTTTAACAGATAAGTTCACAATCAATGGTCTAGACTCCACTAAAAAGGGCTTTTATTTCATGAGCTCAGTCTGAAACTAGCTACCATCGAGGAAAGTCATTCCTTACCGGGAACTGATTATTAGTTTTAAAGAACCCAGACAGCAGCAACTTAGACTACGGGTAACATAGAGATATAAAAAAAAATGGGATGGGGGAAATCTGATGGGATTGCTATTTTTCTCTTAGTAGGGTGTCTGGAGGTGTCCACAAAAAAGGGACTGCGTTATCGAAGGCAGTACAACGGATATTTGCAACTGAAAAATCATCATTGTTTCGCTAATCCTCAAATACAAAAGCGTTATCCCGATTTTAATAATTATTTGTGGCATTACTTCACTGGAAGAGTTCATGACGTCACCATAACCTCAAAATGTCACAATAACGTCACGATTTCCTACGGTATATAATTTTATTATATATTTGGTAATTATAAGTTACTGCATTTGTATGGGAAAATATGAACGAGTTTTTCTGAGCTATACTGCACGATGTCAGGAGCTAGACTCTAGAGACCACGGTTCATTTGTGTACATTGTTTGTTTACAATAAAAAGTAGTTCCTAACACACGATATTATTTTAGAAACACGTGTAGTGCAATATGAATCCGTGCAGTATGGAGAAATACTGCACTATTCTGACAATGCAAAGTTAATGGAGGAAAAAAAAATGAGTATATAATAATAAGATATTGGAATGCACTGCGTGAGAAATATGGATATGGGCACAATGGCGATAAAAGTGGTACATTTGGAACTACTTTCCTTTCCCACGTAGGAAATGTTTTTGCCCTTAGATAAGATATATTCTCCATACTTTATTAACACTTCTTCTTCTGCGTCTGATAAAATGTGCATACACTATACATTTATCATTGTACTGTGAAGCAATAAGGACGTGCCAGTAAAACAAAATGCCGTTAGAAACCTCCAACGTCGAGATTACTTCATGAAGATTTTAAGTATTAGCTTATTTAAAATAATTATTCACATTAATCATGCAAACTGACATTGACTGAACATACCATTACCTGTTTCTATTCGTGATTCGACTTTTATTCTATTCTATTTATTCTATTCTATTCTTTTATTCTATTCTATTCTATTCTATTCTTTTATTCTATTCTATTTTATTCTTTTATTCTATTCTATTTATTCTACTTTTAGACTTTTATGGAAATACCTCATAAACTCTACGACAAACGATAATAGTTTAAGGGCAACCAACAATTTTAACTTTCATCACACTCATGCCTATGTTTGTAAGAATTGGGCAAATTGGGCATGGTGGAGTGTTGATTGAAAACCAAAACCAAGTGACTGTTAACATTTTGGATGAAGCGGCAGATACCGAACCAGACTGATAGCTTCTTAAAGCCACATAATTCACGTGAGAATGCAGAGGTAACAAAAATAAATACGTAAACCATAACAGGTAAACTGACAATAATTAAAATCTGAAGTTAATTAAAAGATGTTACGCTCTAAAAGCTATCGGATTATACCGCACTGTAATGGTGCCACGCCCACCGCATCAACGTTCACGGTATAGATAAGCGCAAGATATGTGTTAAAGAAAAAGCTTCATTTCTCGTATAAATACAGCATTTAACTAATGAAAGATGCGACTTAAAGCACGAGACCTATGTTACAAATTTGTAACAGTTATTGTCTGACATTATTATAAACGTTTGGGACTTCTTTTCGTCGATATAGTAACACGGTTTACTCGTCTACAGTGTGAACCGCAATGGTACAGACGAAATTAGAGACATTCATGCAAATCTACGTTTTCATATATATATATACTAAAAGGAAAATCTGCATTATTTCTATTTGTTTTAGTAAATAGAAGGAATATAAGGAAATATTTCTCCCGTGGATTGGAACATTTTTTATTGTTACTCGTGGTTTTGCCAGTCGTGACAATACAATGATTCCACTTTACTCAAAAAGCATTGATATCCTCTAGACATATTTACTGAAGCAAATTTTGATGTTCGACCGATCAGAATGCGCGCTACATTTTCATTTGTTAGAATAGCCCCACACTTCCTACACTCGATTATGTCCTGCCCCGACAAGAGGATAAGTAAAATAGAATCTAATAACCGTAAATATTGACCGTGTAAGATCATGCTAATTGTTTCCTTGTATGGTAGACAATTAAACATATACACTTTCTTTTTGTACACGTGAAAACCAGATTTGAAGCTGCCGATCGATAACTTGTTAACCATTACATTTATTGCAATGGTCCTATGTTCACTGGTGCAGTCTCATTCCATCGATCTGAACGCGAGATATGAGATACCAACAAAAGCACACCGGCCTCTTGGTAGACGATTAAAAAGGCCTTTAGGAAAAAAAAAAAAAAAAGGAAATGCGCAATTAACGTAAAAGAAATAAAATATAAAATAAAAATGTGTCTCAGAATTAAATCTGATTCTGACCCCAGTTAAAAATGTCAAATTTTGCCCCATAAGCCATAAAAAGAAAAAAAAGAGAAACTAGCCATCACAACAGCTATCTTTGGCAAACATCTTCCGCCAATAATATCTGTTTGTCATTCTTTGTTTTATAAATTCGCTCAGAAATAACCCCATTATAAACGTTGAAATTTAAGACATAGTATTGTTTTTAGAAAATAACATTTAGCCAATAAATCACCTTTAAAAATGTAATATACATTGATGTTGAAACTGAGAATATAAAGCCATATACAATCCAGTAATCAATATGCATTGTACTTAGTTGAAGTCATGTTTGATTCGATTTTCTTCAAAAATAGTCCTTGGAGTACGCCAAGTATTTACTGCATATGAGAACGGTTGATAGAATGTATTGAATATAATGTATATATGTGTAGATTTAACGGCACGTCAGCACAATACTGGCTATATGGTGCTGCTTAAGTTCTAAAAAGGTCAAACTAAAATATTGCTAATCAAACGTAGGAAGATAAAACCTTCAAATAAACATAAACATGAACTAATAAATGATCAAATGTTAATATCAACTTTAATTAGTAGAATTATATTTAAAGGGCATATTAATAATTTAATTAATATTTATTAATTTTTATCACGTGATCAGCTTTCAGTGATGAATCTTCACGAGGGAATCATAACACCTTAAAAGGAGGGTTTATTTATTGTGTCGAATCATACATACGTACATACGTTACCGATGTGCTGCAACGTGCAAGTGAAGCCCTGGTGAACAGATTTGACCAGAATGGAATGAGAACCAACTGAATAAGTTACACGACATTTGCATTGTGGGGCAAATAAAGCAGCACGAGAATTGCTCATCTGTTTCCAATTTGGGCAATTAGATCACCTGATTCCTACATTGTCAAACCCTTCGAGATTAAATTTGTTAAGACTGGTAAGGCTTTTAGGTGTTAACAATGTATACGTTTATGCTGTACAACATACGTTGTTAGGCCTCTAGAGTTTTACACGTTTAACTGCAGTTGGAATGTTCCTGGACATGTGCGTTTTCATGTAGGGATTAGGAGATCATACTTACTGCAACGACACTGCTTGGCTGCTTGCATTTGATATATATTTCCTTCTCAGATTTGATGAGTATATATATATATATATATATATATATATATATATATATATATATATATATATATATATATATATATATATATATATGAACTATGAACGAAACTTCAAGACAACTGAATGTATTAAAGCACATTGGGATATATCTAAATTTACAAGGGAAATTGGCTATTTTTCACTCATTTATTCTTTCTAACTCCAACTACTGTCCTTAATCATTGTTATTTTTTGTAATAAAAAAATGCTATTAAGTTAGAAAAAGGTAAACAACGAGCCGTACGTTTCGTCTATGAGAACTATAAAAATAGCACCTATGATGTATTGCTCACAAGAACAGGATTACCAACATTCCATTTAAACGACTTCGAGCCAGGGTCATATAAATTTATAAAATCGTATATGGAATGACACCTTGATACTTCTCAAACCTTGTTCAGTGAAAGAATTCTCATTATCCATTTGAGTGCGATACTAATTTGAATTTATGTTGGGTGAGACCAGGAAGGTAGTGCACAGATTTATTCATGTCTGCAGCTCCCCAGACCTGGAATAGCCTGCCAAACGACATATGATGCACTAATTCTTATTACGATGTTTTCCGCAGGCTGTTGCAGACATGGGAGGGGGAGGCCGTAAGCATGGCCTATATATATATATATATATATATATATATATATATATATATATATATATATATATATATATATATATATATTACAGCTTCTTTGTTTTTGAAACACTCTTTTCATTCTTTCAAGTTTGCTTGTCTTTGAGCTTTTTGCGGTAATTTATAGTAACTATTAACAGTACTGGCAGCATACATTCTAACTTAGTGTTTAGTTGTATTGTATGTGGTTAATTTAGCCCCTAATCCATTTCTTGTCTTAGTTTTTATGTAGGTTTGGTCTCTTTGACCTCTTAGTTTTTCAATAGCCATCCTTTTCTGCATGACTTGAGTTAACGTCTTTCTTAATTTTTTTTACCCCAGTATACGTGCCTTGATTATGAGAATGTTAATTTAAAAAGAGTATACATGTATTTCCTTAAATGACTGACTTTAAATGGGAAATTTGCTATCTTTCTAACATCAACTACTGTCTTTCATCATGACATTATTGTGATAACGGGAATACTCTGAAGTTAGAAACAATACAACAACGAGCCATACGTTTCATCTATGAGAGCAGAACTTTGAGCCCAGTTTCGAATTTGTTTAGTTTTATAAGATTTATATGTGCTCAATTTAGCCCTAGTCCATTTTTAGTCCTAGGTTTTAGATAGATTTGGTCTTTCTAACGTCTTAGTTTTGCAATGGCATGCTTTTACATCTTTCTTAAATTTTCCTACCACAATTTGCATGTCTTGAAGTTTGGATTTGCTAACTAAAAATACGAGTATGTAATTATCTATGTATTGTGTGTATGTATTCTATGCATTTGTTATCACTATATGGGTCTTAAAATAAAGTTTTAACGTCTGTTTAAACCATTACTTGAAATATGCATGTAATGCATTAGTTTATGGTTATGTCTCTATGCTTTATGTGTGATCTGTATGCATCTTGATGTCTAAAATACTCCTGTTCATCTGTATATGCTTTTAGATGATCGTGTGTCGGAGTAATAGCTTTTCAAAGCTAATGTCATTGGTCAAATATCAACGTAAAAAATGTCTTATATTTTATACATACATACACACATACATTCAAACCATTATTATACATCAAATTTTCATATCAACAACTCAGTTAAAAATGACATCCCCTTTTGGGCACAGTAGAACGGGATGAAGGCGGAGGCGGATCCGACAATGATCATTTTCACGTTGTCACTCCTTGTGTCCATGAGCATTCACATGCAAATCTCGTCTCGTGTGCATTGCTGCAACTACTTGTAACAGTGTAAGTGTTGCTTTCCGCTATATCGAGATTAGGTCCATATTTAGTTAAGTTTTGCGGGATATGGACATAAATGAGAAAGCCAGTCAGTTTAAACATTTGTATCCGCTCTACAGAATATACATGCCAAAGTGATGTTATTTGATGACATAAAAAGTAATAAAATCGCCGGGTTTACAAGATAGACCTTTCAAAATCAAGGAATATGTACTGATAACTATCTTGAGGTGTTAGTCATCAAATATATCATTCTCTATTTTACAAAATCATTTTCATTCATTAAAATTAAAGGAATTACTGACATATTATAATTGCTGTTAACTGAAATGGAAACAACATTCTTCGAGTAAAAACATCTTTTTGAGATAACAATGAAAGGAGGAACGTGTGGGAAGGTTTGATTCTTTGAACCCAAAAATATTTAATCTATAAATTGTATTGTAAAGTTTTTTTTTTATTTTGGGGAATAATTTCAATTAAGAATAAGATTTACTTCATTGTTGTATATATGAGAGAGAGAGAGAGAGAGAGAGAGAGAGAGAGAGAGAGAGAGAGAGAGAGAGACCAGTGGGGCCACTTCATTTTTGTGCCCCCCCCCCGGCAAACATTTGGAGTGGGACCCCATTAAATTAAAGTAAAGCGGGATTTTGCCCCCTTTTTGCGCGGCCCCTCCCCATCCCCCCTCCCGCAATGCGGTGTTGCTGTGGCTGCGGGGGCTGTAGTTATACCACTATATATATATATATATATATATATATATATATATATATATATATATATATATATATACATGAAAAGTTTATATTCTTATGTTCAAAATAAGAAGAAATATCACATACTTCATGCAGTACAGGCCACGTGAACAATGCATACTATTCTAGATTAGAGTCCACGGTGGTGTGTCTTTCTGTGTGAAGAAGAGCAACAATCACATTAATTCTAACAGAACTACGTGGCCGCAAGTCTGTTCAAGACTACTTCAAAGTAAAAAAAATAAAAGGCTGAATGAATTGTAACTGCCATTGAGGTGTTTCGATTTAAGCATTGTCGCTAACTTGCACCACCGTCATGTTCTGTTAGGAATGTTTACTCGAGAATTCACTTATAAAAAAGATTACTCTTTTGAAAATGCAATGAACACTCGTACTATTCATCTGGCTCCTCAGAAATATTCTGGTATATTCTGGCTTCGCTGTGACATAAAATGTTTATTTTTGGAGCAAAGATTAAAACGCCAAAACACACACACACACACACACACACACACACACACACACACACACACACACACACACACACACACTGTGATTTGCTTCAAAAACGCCAGTATAAAAATTGTCAGGATTAAATGTATGTTCACTTATTGACACAAAGAAAAGAAAACACAAAAAAGGGACTGCGTTCTTTTGTTGTGGTCAAACTAAGTTTCAGCATCAAGACCCTGTTACATATATATCTGTGTTATACAGTTCCATATAGTTATATAGTTTCATAAAGCCATATCATCTTTATTTTCGTATTACAAGCGTGTACAAATCTAGTGATGCCACAAATGACATAATTACCTCATATAGAAAAGGAGCAAAGGCATCCAAGTACGCTTCAACTTTTTCCACTACACTATTACACGGTTTAATTGAATAAAGTCATAATTTGTGTCATGTGATAACAATAATCTTACATTTGTGTTTATTTCAAAATAAAATGTATGACAAGAGTTTAATAATTTCAATCTTTGCTTGCCATGACTCGCGAAAGAATTTATTGAACCAGTTTATACATTTTATTTGAAATGAGCATTTGTCCCAAATTATTTGTCTTTCAAATAAACTGGAAGGAATGTTTAACAAAATTACTGTATTTGTCTATTCGCTAAGCTTATAAAGGTTTTCTGTAATTGCTTTTTTCTATGAGTTCGATACGGTTACATGTGGAAACTTTAATAAAGTTTCTACACCAAAGCATTGATAATAAGTATCGAGACACAACTGCGTCAGCACCATGACCACCACCACAACTACTACTGCAGCAGCAGATGGAATAGTAATGTTACTGCTCATCCACCTCCTAGTCTTTGCTCTCTTTCTCCTCCACCTCGTTATTGTTGTCGTCCTCCTCCCCTTCCTCTTCCTGCTCCTCCAATTACTACTACTGGCTTTGTGAATAAGTATACATAAAGGGCTCAGACCACTAATTGATTTTCAATAGACATCAATGTTAACGTTTGAGAAAATAAAACTATTGTGCACACTAGATGTCCAGAACACAACACATATACTTCTTGACTGAAGTTAGCGCAAACTTTCTCAACAATCACAATGGGGTGTTTCGAGACTTTTGTTCGAGATAGCTGTTCTTCAGGTGCAATACCGGTACAAGATAATTTGATAACTGAATCAACAGTCTAGCATCAGGTAGGCGCAGGATAATTTTGGCCTGCGTGAAAAAAGTCGAAATCGAGTAAGTGAACATATAGAATATATGTATAAATTGAAAACACTGGCAAAAATCTACAAAAATGTAAAAAAAAAGAAAACGTTTAGTATCCCCGATCCAGTGTGCTCCCCTAAAACACACACACACACACACACACACACACAGAGTTTAAGACTGGTAGTATGCTCAACTAATAATTAGTAGCCAGCGTCCTAAAATATTTTTTGTAATCGAGTTTGTTATCGGGAAAGCTGAGTTCCTGACGATAAAGAGATAAAGTCCATGCATAAAAAAGAGTAATTAGACGACGTATACGAAAGGAAATCTGATGAGATGGATATTTTCTTGTTGTTTTTATATTATTGTATGATGACTAAGTTCATGACATAATTAAAAATCCCGACAGTTGCACTACTTGTTATCCTGACGAACGTGAGCAGGTAGATGACTTCCGCTCTGCATGCACTTTGTCAGCTGCCAAATAACCAACAAGTGTCGTACAGAAATTTAATTCAAAATGGTTGTGAGCTGGACGCTTTCCTCGACCCTGCTATTTTTGATAATCAAACTAAAGTATCCGAAGATGCCCTGCAGACACTGTGTATTAGCAGTAGTCGGGGAGACAGCTATCTGGACCATGTTCTGGTCATAGTCGATGTCCGTGTGTATGCAAGATCCACATGTCCGTGGATTTATAAAGTAGACCGTAATCCGCAGCGTTTTCCAGCCACTTTACTTTATTGTATTGGATGTAATGGTGACATGGAATGTCATCTGATAATCCATACTATTCGGGTTTTTTTCCTCCAAGGAGACTGCGATAAAGGATTTTACTAAAGCTACAAGTCGACGGAAGACATAACCACTGGATTCTCATGCACGGGAAAGAAAACTCATCAAGTAGCAATTGATGACCATGAGTTTTATGCCTGTTAATAAAGACTTTCTAATGCAAGCTCTTGAGCAAAGGCACCTCCAAATATGTTTATCAGTTTCTTTGTTTGCTTTCTTTTTTCTTTGGATGGGCGGGGGTGAGTGGGTTTATGCTTATATAAACATTTTGTGACAGTCGGGAAAAATTCATATGTACGAATTGGAAGGAAAAAAAAACAAACGAAGCAATAATATCTAAGATTTAAAGTTTTGCATGTTGAATACATCTTTTCAATGGAACAATAAACTTATGACAGAGAATTATCGCGGAATCGATGAAGTTTTCCACTAATGCAGTTCAATTTCTTTTTCGTTTCATACGTCTAATAGCTGTATTTCTTTGCGACCAATCATTGATCAGTTTGTTCTATGACGTCAGAAGATACTTAGTCCTAGTCATCACACTCCAGTTTGATTATTACAGTGTATAAACCCTCGAAGCTGAATCTTAACTATCATTCATTGTAATGAAGCATCGAAAAGAAGTCCAAAAACTGGAGAAAAGTTTCTTATTTTATTAATTAGTCAAGAAGTTTTAAAACATTTATTCCACACTCATAATTTCACATAGATCTTGGTTTTAGATGTTGTAAAATATTGGCTTTTCTGGTTAGTTTTGTGATTTTTTTCGCTCTCGCTCTGGCACACTCTCAGAGCTGAGTCAGGTTAAACTGGTCCAAACGTTTCAAAGATTTTGTTGGCATGTATTCTTTGAATAGAACGATTCTTTATGCAATTTGGCATTTCTAATTACTTTTCCACCGTACCATAAAATGTTATTGTGGTTATCAAATACAGCTCAAAAGTTAAAATTGCGACTACTTTAACATAAATATAATTAGTAAATATGCATAGCAGCACAACTACAACTGTTTCAAATATTTTTAACTTTATTTTTATTTTGTTTATATTTACGGCTTATGTGCTATACTTTTTGAGTACACGAGATGTGATGAAGAAAAGAAAAATACTTGTGTATTAGACCTTTTCCATCATGTCCTCAAATGTTCCCCATGCATCTTCATCCACCTTAATCCCTTTGGATAATGCATGTTGTCATCTTATTTACAGATTATGCATTAAACATTCTGAGTACACGAAAGTTGGTAAAAAGTACACATGTATGACACACTTTCCACTAGAGAGAAGTGCCTAACTAAGATAGCTTTTTGACATGTATGATTTATTGAGTGACCGGAAGCTAACGATAGAGAGAGAAATTTAAAGGGATTTGAACGGGATATGGCTTCTTCAGACAACATCTTACAGCACATAAGAATAACTGATTTATTCATCGGGGGAATTGTCTTTGAATTTTATGATTAGCTGTGGCTACACCACCTCTATAATCTAAGCCAATGGTAATGCTCGGCTATTTTTAGAAGTTTACTGGCTCCAGAACAACCGACTACTCCTACTTCCTATTTGGTGAAATATTGTTCGCCGCTCAACCGGATTGGTCACCCGAGATGTTAACATGCTCTTGGCGGTTTACTATATAATTCACACATCAAACAGGAAAAATTAAACCAGAGTCTTGTAGTATACCAGATACGAAGACCGAACACAGATCGAACACAATACATTTTAAACAAGTTTATTAACGAAAAGTAAGTTTTTCTTTCCTGTCAAAAATAAGTAATTTAAAACGTACTTTGAAATTCGCCACGGCATTAAAATTATCATTTATATATAGAAACCTTTTCTACAAATATTATTTTAACAACAATAAAAGACAGAAAAGGCTTTAAATATATGTGAATTTTTTTAATAATAATAATAATAATAATAATACATATTTTATATATGTATATATATATACATACAGATATATATATATATATATATATATATATATATATATATATATATATATAATATGCAAATATACATTCTTTGAACGTTTCACTTCATAATTCACTTAAGTAATACATTTACTTTTCTATGTATATAAATTATTTAAACCAGACATTTTGAATAATTATTCCCGATATTTTTTTCAGATGATCTTCCAAATCCTCATACCCCAGGCGGTATTTATGTACCTATTATTGGCGGCAAAATATATATTCTGTGCCCCAGTAGGGGATATGTGTCAACCCCCAGCTAACCTCACTGTGGCATATCAGAAACTCAATCAAGGAAATGATGCAGAATTGAAGTTTTTCGTCCCTCCAAGTAACAGCATGATCAGTAAAGAAGTTCCAGAGAGAGCGCTTACAGAGCAATGTGACAGCAAAAAGCATGGTGATACATGTCCAGAAAGAGTTTTGGCGGGTATCAACGTTCCATTTTATGCAAGGTCAACTTGCCCATGGACCTATGCGGTAGATCACGACCATTTACGTTTTCCCTCCACGATTCTTGTGGCCAAGCCACGATGCACATATTGCATTGGTTCGAACGGTAATTTAGAATGCAATTCGATTACTCAGTCTATTCGTGTTCTTAGGAGAGGAGAGTGCATTGAGGGTCTTTACCAGTATCATGAATCTATGCAAGAAGTAACAATTGGTTTTACTTGTGCTGGAAGGAGAACAGTAACAGATAAACCAGACGATAGCGTAGATTATGCATGATTTCTGGATAGCCTAACTTTGAAAATCATACAAGTTATGCAGAGAAGATATCTAGAGTCTCTATGATTTTGTGTATTGCTATATTGGCAAGTTTTATACCTCAGTTTGGTGCAAAAAATCTTAATCAGCACTACTTTATATGTTAAATTTGCCCACTCCCCAAAAATGGACCAAAAAGAGCATGTTCCAAAAAGTCTCTTCCATTCAAAGTTTTTAAAAGATTTGTGATTTTACTAAACACTCTACATGTTTACTAAGTAATGAAGAGAGCGGATAATTGTTATTTTTGTAATTAATTGTGATTGGAATTAGTATTTTAATAATTAATGGTTGTAATAGATTTCACACCAGTAAGTATATTTAATTTATTGAATCAATGCGAGAAAATTCAGTTTTTCTTTACCTTATGTGTCGCACGATCTTATTTACAGATATACGTCCCATATTTCGTTTGTGGTTTAAGTATATAAATATTATTCTCACGTATAGTGGAAGTCTAGGTTGTTTTTTTTAAATTCTTTTTTAATACTTTGCGACCCCTTATTTCTATTCGTGTTATATTGGACATTTTGCAGTCCATGTCCTAGAATTTCGGTATTATTTTACCGTATGAATGCATGGCACATTGTTGTGAATCCATTTACTTTTTAAATCATTGGATGAATTCACTTTAATTTTGTGTATTGATATATGTCATACTGATCTACTTTATAGTAATTCATGACTGCTCGTATGTGTGTGAATAATGAATATTTTCGGCCAATGACACGTTATGTTTGTGAATTAGAGGAAACATGAATATGACCGTTACAGTAAGCTTGTCACGCATCCTATGGCTCTAATGTGAGTCACGTCCGAGTGGATATTGTAATGTCCATTATTTATGTAAATGCAGTGAAAACTGTCTAGACTATGTTGTACTCAGTTTGGGTGCTTTTCAGTATTTTACTCAGGATTATAACTCAAGTAATAAAATCTAGTCTAATTTTTACTTTGTACAAGGTCAATTCATTTTTCATTTCAACTCATTAACATGATACGCTCATGCTTTATTAAAGCATCCATCGTCCCTCAGCACATGCCTTAATTATTTTGTTCGCTCATGATTAGAGAGAATATAAAGACTACTTGGTTTCAGTTATTAACGTTTTTAACACACTAGTATGTGCGCCGTCTCGCTACAAAACTACAATGCATTTTTTCATTCTGCATTTCTTTTCTTTCGGTAATATTTTTCTGCCGTTAGTTATTTGCTCAGTATGATCTGTACTAAGAACAACGTTAAGTTTAATTCTTGTTGGCTGATTAAAAGGAAGTTCTAGGCCTTTAATATTAATAACAAGACTTTTCTTCAAAATGTACTTCATATTTGCTCCAGTTAGATAGAAATGCATCTTGCTATTCACCCTGATATTTATCTGGCCATCTCTGCACATGACACCCTACCCATCCCCCTTACTTTAACTCTATTGTTATAAATTTATTTCCTCAACGCTGAAGATCATTTCAATAGTTATCAACTGTTCCAGAACTTCAAGTTAAGATCAACGTAACTGTAAATTAAAACGTATTTTCTATGTAACGACTTAAAAAGTTTGTTAAGCGTGACTATTTTATAGAAAGCCCCCTCCCCCACCAAAAAAAAAAAAAAAAAAAGAAAAAAAGAAAGGAAAAACGAACATTTTGCTTAATACTGAAATATAGAAGCAGACCATGATGCGCAGTAAACATCATTTATTCTTGCCGACACAACCGATGACTTCATATCATTGCTTGTACAAATTGGTTATTCATTGCTTGTACAAATTGGTTCATGTAATGTTTTTTTTTTTTTGCTTTTGTATATCGTATACTGTGATATTATTATTGATGCATTTATTTGGTTAATTCTTTGAATTCTTGAGTTGTAATTGAGAAGAGACTAAAGAGAGTCTGCGGTCTTTTTGTTATTAAATTGTATTTACTGGTTAGTATTTATTCATGGTTAGTATTTATAAGTTCCAAGTTGTGCATTTGTATGTCCTATTTTTTATACATTAGACTTTCTATCTATTTTAATATGTTTTATTTCTACCAATGTTTTTAATAAGTGGCTCATTTATATTTTATCACAAGATGTTGTTTTAAAAAATAGAAAGAAATAAATGTTTAGTTTTTTAAAAAATATTTTTCAGTTTCTCATTTTCATGCTCTCTCTCTCTCTCTCGAATCGTTTATTCTGCAATACAAATTCTGTCTTATAGTAACTTTCTTCTGGGATGCTTGTGTATTATTCTTATTGAAGTTTTCGGCAATTTATTATATGATTCAACCAATACATGCGTTCTAACCATATATTACCTGCATTGATTTAAAATGCCATGCACATAGATAGTAAGCATATATGATGATGTCAGAGTCACCCAGACTGATGGCGCCACTTAAGGGCGAGGCATGTCATAACATTCGATATGGCAGATAGTCTTAGTAGAATCAACTTTATGAAAACAATGGTTTGAAAAAAAGGATTAGATTTTTACTAGTTTCAAGAAAATCATCACATATGTGAAAAAAGAATACTAAAATACAAACTTGAGTGGACTTTTTTGCTTTTACACAATGACATTTTCTCTTTCCTTTATCGGTGGATAGTTAAGCAGTAATGTTATATAAATTAGGTTTAGTTGCTTGTATGATAAAATAAAAGAGCACCTAGCGAAATTTGAAAGCTATTTTTAGAGCAGATAGGTATGTTGTGTCTCCGGAAGTGAGGCTTTAAATAAGAGTATATTGCTACTAAAATAAGTGTAAATATGATGAGTCAGGATAGGCCCACTGGTGAAATAAAAGCTACAATACTTGAATACATTATCACATAGATATAGAAAGAGGAATCCTATGTAAAACGCATAGGAGGACGTTTGTGGTCGATATAGCAGTGGTAATGGTTATAGTGGTGATAATGATGCTGGTCATGATGATGATAATAATATCCAACCCCAATTGCTTCTTGAATACGGCAATAAAACTATACTAAGAAATACAGACAACAGAGTTATATTTTGAAAATTCATTATCCAAATTTCAATTCTGAAATAATGGATTTTGGAAGGACGTATATGACAGATGCCTACTATTTACAGAGTCTCTATAATTAATATGCGATTCATACAGAAGACATTAAGCAAATGCATCTAAGTCCAATTATTTATTAACAACAAGAAAGGCGTATAGTAAATCATCACTTCTAGCATCTGATTTCAAACATTCATTTTTAATAGCATTTTCAACTTTCTTAGTCATTCATTGAATTAATACTTTGCATCAATTGGACCGGCAGTGACAGGTTACATACAGATGACAACAGCAAACATTACGAACTGACTATCTGTATATTTTAAGTTAATTAAAAGATGTTACGCTCTGATATATCTTGGATTCGATTGAACTGTAATGATGCAACACCGAACGTATTACTGGTCACTGCATCAATTGGCGCAAGATATGTGTTAACTCGTACAATTAAGTTTCGGAGGACGAGTACTATGTTGTATTAACATTTTACGACAATCTTAAGAAATCCACATCAATGCATTAGAAACGAAAATGAAGCAGTAATATCTAAACTAAAGTGATATGCATATCAAATTCCTATTTTCAGTGGAACTTGAAACATAAGACAGATAATTGAGGAGGAATGGATTAGTTTCCCCCTAATGCAGCCATATCTTATTTTGCTATAAGTCTAATCGCTTTATTTCTTCGTGAGCAAGCATCTAAAACTGTTTTCTGCAAAGTCAATAAATACTTATTCCTGGTCATCACACTAAAGCTTAGCCAACATTCTTTGTAATGAAACACTGAAGAGACGTCCAAAGAACTGCATGAAAAGTGACTTTTATTATTCATTAATCAGAATTGTTTAAGACATTTTTCCCACAGTCATAATTTCACATCAATTTTGGTTCACGTAGTTGTAAATTAAGTGGTTTTCGGGTTAATTTTGAGATTAGTCTCTTTCTCAGGTTCGCGTACTCTCTCAGAGCTAGAGTCTGGTTAAACTGATCAGAAAAGGTTAACAGCTAGAGGTCTCATTTTAATCGCTAGTGGTCGCAGTTTGAAAGATAGCGACCCCAATTAAATAAATGAATGGGTTATTATGCACAATACTGAATGCCTTCGATATGGTTAACTGAAGCTATTTTAACTCAAAAATAACATGGCAATCTCTTACTGTCTTTATGACAATAGTTTGAAACCTACAATCGGCGTACATTGTGGATGCCTGTTCTCTTTGACAAAGCAGATTCTGTAACAAGATCCTGGTTAAGTTTTGATCTCCGAGATTCATTTTGAAACTTACCAGAAGTTGCATATGAGTTGACTTCCTGATAATGCAGATAGAAATTACAGAAATGTATCTATGATTGAGTTGCTATAAATCAACCTACGCTTGTTTCAATGCTGCTATATCTTGAAATCAACACAATGTGTGCAAACCTGCTAAAGTCCCATTAGTAGCTTACGAATTTTGGCCCGTGAAGACAACATTGCATATTCTGATCAATATAAAATCGGATTCCGTATTGTATGCATAGACTGGAAAGACAGTTTTAACCTTTGTAGCATATAAACAAAATAAAAATTTTAACCTATTACCCCACCTCCGAAATATTTAATTTAGAATTTAGTAGAGTGTTGGGTACAATATGAATTCACAAATTTTAAAATGATGTGTAATTTTTTTTTATGTTTGAGTGATTACAGTCTTATTTATTTCATTCATAGATACATTAATTCATCAATCAATTAATCATCCGTTAATATATCTTTTTTGCATGCTTGGATCTTTGTTTGATTAAAACAAATCTTTGAATCTTGATTGGCTTATGAAAAAAGACATAACAGATTTTCGGCTCAAAGAAATCTTATAAACACTTTACTTTGTTCCCATTTCTAGATATTTTATGATGAAAAGTTTATTTGTATATTTAAAATCAAAAGCTAAGAAAGAAATAAAGTATCATTTCAGCTCTATCATGCTTTTGTTCATCGGTATACAGTCAGTGTTTATCTTGCAACCATCTTTTTCATTCCTGTTTGATATATAATATAGGAACAAAGTGGCATGTGAATGTTACCGAGCTCTTACAATGTTACAATGCAGTTTGCAAGACGCTAACATTTAAAAGGATTTTTGTTCACATGTATTCTATGAATGGAAATATTCTTCATAAACGTTTGCACCATAAATTACATTTTCACCTCTCCTTCAAATGTTATTGATAAATTTGTTATCAAATAAAGCTCAAAGTGGAAATCACGATTAGTTTTAAAAGAATATATAATTAGTAACTAGGCATAGCAGCACAACTGCAACTGTGTAAAAATATGTTTACATTTTTTGAATTAACTTCTTCTGAAAAGTCACTTGAGGATATTATTTTGTATAAGAATACTTGAACTTGGCATTCAATTCTACATACATCTTTATTGCCTGAAATCATCGCAAACCGATACCATTTGTATTATATAAATAATATATTTTCAATTTGTTTTGAAGCACTTCCTAATCGCATAAAATTGTGCAACATTTTAGACAGGCTTGCCTTTTAATTATTATTTTTTTAATTATTAAATTCAATTGTCAGTTTAGCGTGATATCTAACATATTTGTGACTACCTTGAGGGTGTATATAATGCACACTTTGCCATCTGTTCTGTATACGTTGTCCGGCCATATTCAGTAAACTTTCGAAAACTGGAAGAACATGGACTCCAGTGCACGGCGACCAAACATATTTTTTTTTCTTCACAAAAACTCCTAACTTTTATCAGCAGCTTAGGAATAAACTTCTCATAAAAAACACTAAGGATATTGGTAGAAATATGTCGAAAAATCGAAATATGTATAATTTTCGTCGCGTTTTTCAACAATGCATTTTTCTAGTTTGGAATATTGTTAAATACCAAATACGTCTTCGAAAGAAACAAAGCAATAGATGCAGCGATTCGAAGAAAAAAATACCAGTTTAAGCATGTAAATTTTGATCACAAAAGATTCCTTTCTTTTTGCATCATCCGTCTGTATATTTGCAACTGTGATCGAAGTCCGTATAATGTGGAACAATGCCTATATCTGGTCAGTCTGTAAATATTTAGTTCGAGTTTTTGTTTGTTTCGAGTTGAACGTCGTAGGCAAAAGAAAGTTTTATGTCGTGACGGAGCAAATCATGTGGAGTAATGACGAGTATTCGAGTGATTGATGTTAGAGTTATCGAAGTTTTACTATATGTTGTTCTTCGATCGGTATATGATGTTTAAAGAAATGATGACGTAAAAACAGAAAGCAAATACAACCAACGATATTGGTTAGTTGACGAATTCCCTTCCGACATTTAGTGACCAGCGACTAATTCTCGCATACCTAAATTGCGTCACATGCTATTTTATGCTTTCTTGAGTAAGTAAAACGACAGTGTTTCTTCGGTCTTGCAAAAAATGAAGTTTCGACAAGTGATTTGAATTTACTGGTGAAATTGCAACATCTGAAGTGTTTCCCATTGTAATGAGCATTTTCGGGACCAACTTACAAATGTATTTGTTATTGAATTTTTTGTATTAAAATGTTTTGTTTCTTTCTTCTATTTCCTCAGTATATATATATATATATATATATATATATATATATATATATATATATATATATATATATATATATATACACGTTTCGTCTATGAGAACTATAAAAATAGCACCTATGATGTATTGTTGACAAGAATAGGATTACCAACTTTCAATTTAAAACGATTGCGAACCATTGTCTTAGAAGTTTATAAAATCGTCTATGGAATAGTACCCAGATACCTCTCAAACCTTGTTCAATGAAAACATTCTCATTATCATTATGAGTGCGATAATAATTTGAATTTATATTGGGTTAGACCAGAAAGGTATTGCACGGATTCATTCGTGTCTGCTGCTCCACAGATCTGGAATAACCTGTCAAGCGATATATGATGCGCAAACTCTTATTACGATGTTTTTAAAACTTTCTTTTCATTCTTTCAAGTTTGCTCATCTTTGAGCTTTTTGCGGTAATTTCTAGCATAGATTCTAACTTAGATTTTAGTTTTATTATAGGTGGCTAATTTAGCCCCTAATCCATTTCTTGTCGAACTTTTTATGTAGATTCGGTCTCTTTGGCCTCTTGGTTTTCAATAGCCATCCTTTTCTGCATGACTTGATTTAACGTCTTTTTTTTTTTTTTTTTTTTGAACAACAATATATACGTGCCTTGGATTTGAGAATTGTTAATTTAAAAGAGCATTCATGTATATCCTTAAATGACTGACTTTAAATGTGAAATATGCTTTCTTTCTATCTTTCTAACGTCAAATACTGTTTTTCAGCATGGCATTATTGTAATAATGGGGTTAAAAACAATACAACAACGAGCCATACGTTTCATCTATGAAGACTACAATAACTCTTACAATGAATTGCTTACAAGAGCAGTAAATTGCCAACATTTCATGTGAAACGATTTAGAACCATGGTCTTAGAAGTTTATAAAATCGTATATGGCATTGCAACCGGATATCTACCAAACCTTGTTCAAAGAAACAACTCATGATAATGTGAGGTACGATACTATTTTGGACCTAGGATGATACCAGAAATGAATGGCAAGGCTTCACTTAAGTTTTCTGTTTTCCAGAACTGGAAACACCTGCAAAACACGATTGCGAAAACTCTTCTGGTGGTGATTAGGTGACCTGTCAGTCTTAATACTCAAATATAGAACCAGAGCTTGATGCGCAGTAAACATCAATTACTCTTGCCGACACAACCGATGGTAGCATATCATTGCTTGTACAAATTGGTTAATGTAATGTTTTTTTTATTGCTATTGTATATCGTATACTGTGATATTATTATTGATGCATTTATTTAGTTAGTTGTTTGAATTGTTGAGTTGTAATTTAGAACCGACTATCTGTTTATTATTGGATTATAACCCGGTTCGTCTGGATGCGAGTCGGCCATGTTTACCTTTACACCAGGCAAGCGTCTCATAACATATTGGAATTTCTTAATCATAATGTTATCAATGTCTATTGTCGTCCAGTGAAAAAATATGATATTTTATTTCACTCCAATGAAATATCACAATAATTTCACTCGGCAAATCCAGTAATTCACGGCGTAGCATAAAATGAGAAGATTTACTTCATTGTTTTATAATTCTTGATCTAATCCCATATTAATATATATACACGAGAGAGACCAGTGGCGTAACTTCATTTTTGTGCCCCCCCCAACATTTAGAGTGGGACTCCATCAAATTAAAGTAAAGTTGTATTTTGCCCCTAATTGCCCCCCATCCCACCCCCGCATTGCGGGGGCTGTAGTTACACCACTGATATGCCATATCAAAGAAAATGTGAGTTTTCACATAAAATGTATTTTTCTGAACATGAAAAGTTTATATTCTTATGTTCAAAATAAAAATGAAGATCACAGACTTCATGCAGTACCGGCGGGCACGTTACAATGCATAATGTTCTAGATTAGAGTCCACGGTGGTGTGTCTTTCTGTGTGAAGAAGAAGAACAACAATCACATTAGTTCTAACAGAACTACGTTGCCGCTAGTCTGTTCAAGACTACTTCAAAGTATTAAAAAAATAAGACTACATCAAAGGTTTTGCAGTCTGTGAAGCAAGAATGAATTGTAACTGCCATTGAGGTTTTTCGTTTTAAGTAGTGTTGCTAACTTGCACCACGGTCACGTTCTGCTAGGAATGTTTACTTGAGAAATAACTTACACCAAAGATTACTTTTTTGAAAATGCAATGAACACTCGTACTATTAATTTGGCTCGCCAAAGAATGGATTAAAATATTCTGGTATATTCTGGCTTCGCTGTGGCATGAAATGTTTATTTTTGGAGCAAATATTAAAATGCCAAAATAAACGCCAGTATAAAAATTGCCCTGATTAGATTTAGGTCCACTTATTGACACAAAGAAAAAAAAAGGACTGCGTTCATTTGTTACGGTCAAACTAAGTTTCAGCATGCATCAAGACTCTATTACATATCTACTGTGTTATATAGTTTCATAAAGCCATATCATCTTTTCTTCCGTATTACACGCGTGTACAAATCTAGTGATGCCACAAATTACACCATTACCTCATATAGAAAATGCGCAAAGGCATCCAAGTGCGCTTCAACTTTTTTCGCTACACTATTATACGGTTTAATTGAATAAAGTCATACTTTGTGTCATGTGATACAAGAATCTTACATTTGTGATAATTTCAAAATAAAATGTATGACAAGAGTTTAATAATTTCAATTTTTGCTTGCAATGACTCGCGAAATAAATTATTGAACCAGTTTATACATTTTATTTGAAATGAGCATTTGTCCCAAATTATTTGTCTTTCAAATAAACTGGAAGGAATATTTAACAAAATGTTATTTTATTTTGTCTTTTAAAGGTTTTTTGTAATTTGGTTTAACTATGAAAATCTGAGTTCGATACGGTTACATAAGGCAACTTTAATAAAGTTTCTGCATCAAAGCGTTGATAATAAGTATCGAAACACAACTGCGTCACCACCATGACCATCACCACCACTACTACTATTACTGCAGCAACATGTGGAACAGTAATGCTATTGCTCATCCACCTCCTAGTCTTTGCTCTCTTCCTCTTCCACCTCGTTGTTGTTGTCATCCTCCTCCCCTTCCTCTTCATTCTCCTCCAATTACTACTACTGGCTTTGTGAATAAGGATACATAAAGAATTCAGACCAATAATTGATTTTCTATAGACATCAATGTTAACGTTTGAGAAAATAAAATTAACACAACACATATACTTCTTGACTGAAGTTAGCTCAAACTTTCTCAACAATCACAATGGGGTGTTTCGAGACATTTATTCGAGATAGCTGTTTCTAAGGTGCAGTACCGGTACAAGATAACTTGATAACTGAATCAACAGTCTAGCATCACAGGTAGACGCAGGATAATTTTGGCCTGCGTAAAAATGTCGAAATCGAGTAAGTGAACATATAGAATATAAGTATAAATTGAAAACACTGGCAAAAATCTACTAAAATTAAAAACAAAAAAAGTTTAGTATCCCCGATCCAGTGTGCTCCCGTAAAACACACACACACACACACACACACACACACACACACACACACACACACTTTAAGACTGGTAGCCTGCTTAAGTAATAATTAGTGGCCAGCGTCCTAAAATATTTTTTTTAATCAGTTTGTTATCGGGAAAGCTGAGTTCCTGGCGATGAAGACATTAAGTCCATGCATAAAAAAGAGTAATTAGATGATGTATAAGAAAGGAAATCTGATGAGATGGATATTTTCTTGTTGTTTTTATATTGTTGTATGATGACTAAGTTCATGACATAATTAAAAATCCCGACAGTTGCACTACTTTTAATCCTGACGAACGTGAGCAAGTAGATGACTTTCGCTCTGCAAGCACTTGTCAGCTGCCAAATAACCAACCAGTGTCGTGAGCTGGACGCTTTCCTCGACCCTGCTATTTTTGATAATCAAACTAAAGTACCAGAAGATGCCCTGCAGACACTGTGTATTAGCAGTAGTCGGGGAGACAGCTATCTGGACCATGTTCTGGTCATAGTCGATGTCCGTGTGTATGCAAGATCCACATATCCGTGGATTTATAAAGTAGGCCATAATCCGCAGCGTTTTCCAGCCACTTTACTTTATTGTATTGGATGTAATGGTGACATGGAATGTCATCCGATAATCCATACTATTCGGGTTTTTTTCCACCAAGGAGACAGCGATGAAGGATTTTACTAAAGCTACAAGTCAACGGAAGACATAACCACATGGATTCTCATGCACGGGAAAGAATCTCATCAAGTACCAACTGATGACCATGCGTTTTGTGCCTCTGAATAAAGACATTCTAATGCAAGCTCTTGAGCAAAGTCACCTCCAAATATGTTTCTTTGTGTGCTTTATTTTTCTTTGGATAGGCGGTAGTGGGTGAATTTATGCTTATATTAACATTTTGTGACAGTCGGGAAAAGTTCATATGTATGAACGGAACAATAAACTTAAAACAGAGACTTATCGTGGAATCGATGAATTTTTCCTCAAATGCAGTTCAATTTCTTTTTCTTTTCATAAGTCTAATAGCTGTATTTCTTCGCGAGCAATCATTGATTAGTTTTTTCTATAACGTCAGAAGATACTTAGTCCTAGTCATCACACTCCAATTTGATTATAACATTGTATAAACCCTCGAAGCTGAATCTTAACTATCATTCATTGTAATAAAGCATCGAAAAGAAGTCCAAAAACTGGAGAAAAGTTTCTTCTTTTATTAATTAGTCAAGAAGTTTTAAAACATTTATTCCACAGTAATAATTTCACAGAGATCTTGGTTTTAGATGTTGTAAAATATTGGCAGATTATGTATTAAACATCCTGAGTACACGAAAGTTGGTAAAAAGTATACACTTTCCACTCTTGAGAAGTGCCTAACTAAGATAGCATTTTGACATATATGATTTATTCAGAGACCGGAAGATAAAGATAGAGAGAGAAATTTAATAGGATTTTAACGGGATACGGCTTTTTCAGACAACATCTTACAGCACTTAATAATAACTGATTTATTCATCGGGGGAATTGTCTTTGAATTTTATGATTAGTTATGGGCTATACCACCTCTTAAATGTAAGCCAAATGGTCATGCTCGGCTATTTTTAGAAGTTTGCTGGCTCCAGAACAACTGACTACTCCTACTTCCTATTTGGTGAAATATTGTTCGCCGCTCAACCGGATTGGTCACCCGAGATGTACACTCCCTTGGCGGTTTACTATATAATTCACACATCAAACAGGAAAAATTAAACCAGATTCTTGTAGTATACCAGACACGAAGACCGAACACAGATCGAACATAATACATTTTAAACAAGTTTATCAAAGAAAAGTAAGTTTTTCTTTCCTGTCAAAAATAAGTAATTTAAAACGTTCTTTGAAATTCGCCACGGCATTAAAATTATCATTTATATTTAGAAACATTTTCTACAAATATTATTTAAGCAACAATAAAAGACAGAACATGCTTTTAATATAGTGCATTTTTAATAATAATAATAATAATAATAATAATAATAGTACATATGATATATATATATATATATATATATATATATATATATGTATCAAATTTGTATATATATATTATTTGAACGTTTCACTTCATAATTCACTTAAGTAATACATTTACTTTTCTATGTATATAAATTATTTAAACCAGACATTTTGAATACTTATTACAGTTATTTTTTTGTACAGATGATCTTCCAAATCCTCATACCCCAGGCGGTATTTATGTATCTATTTTTGGCGGCAAAATATATATTTTGTGCCCCAGTAGGGGATATGTGTCAACCCCCGGCAAACCTCACTGTGGCATATCAGAAACTCAATCAAGAAAATAATGCAGAATTGAAGTTTTTCGTCCCTCCAAGTAACAGCATGATCAGTAAAGAAATTCCAGAGAGAGCGCTTACAGAGCAATGTGACAGCAAAAAGCATGGTGATACATGTCCAGAAAGAGTTTTGGCGGGTATCAACGTTCCAGTTTATGCAAGGTCAACTTGCCCATGGACCTATGCGGTAGATCACGACCATTTACGTTTTCCCTCCACGATTCTTGTGGCCAAGCCACGATGCACATATTGCATTGGTTCGAACGGTGATCTAGAATGCAATTCGATTACTCAATCTATTCGTGTTCTTAGGAGAGGAGAGTGCATTGAGGGTCTTTACCAGTATCATGAATCTATGCAAGAAGTAACAATAGGTTTTACTTGTGCTGGAAGGAGAACAGTAACAGATAAACCAGACGATAGCGTGGATTATGCATGATTTCTGGATAGCTAAACTTTGAAAATCATACAAGTTATGCAGAGAAGATATCTAGAGTATCTAGGATTTTGTGTATTGCTATATTGGCAAGTTTTATACCTCAGTTTGGTGCAAAAAATCTTTATTACCACCACGTTATATGTTAAATTTGCCCCCTCCCCAAAAATGGACCAAAAAGAACATGTTTTTAAAAAATCTCTTCCATTCAAAGTTTTTAAAAGATTTGTGATTTTACTGAAAACTCTACATGTTTACTTAGTAATGAAGAGAGCGGATGATTGTTATTTTTGTAATTAATTGTGATTGGAATTAGTATTTTAATAATTAATGGTTGTAATAGATTTCACACCAGTAAGTATATTAATTTATTGAATCAATGCGAGAAAATTCAGTTTTTCTTTACCTTAGGTGTCGCACGATCTTATTTACAGATATACGTCCCATATTTCGTTTGTGGTTTAAGTATATAAATATTATTCTCAAGTGTAGTGGAAGTCCAGGTTGTTTTGGTTTCTATTCTTTTTTATACTTTTCGACCCCTTATTTTTTAATGTGATATATTGGACATTTTGCAGTCCATGTCCTAGAAATTTCGGTATTATTTTAATGCATGAATGCAAGATAGATTGTTGTGAATCCATTTACTTTTTAAATCAAGGGATGAATTCACTTTTATTTTGCATATTGATATAAGTCATACTAATCTACTTTATAGTAATTCATGACTGCTCGTATGTGTGTGAATAATGAATATTTTCGGCCAATGACACGTTATATTTGTGAATTAGAGGAAACATGAATATGACCGTTACAGTAAGCTTTTCACGCATCCTATGGCTCTAATGTGAGTCACGTCCGAGTGGATATTGTAATGTCCATTATTTATGTAAATGCAGTGAAAACTGTCTAGACTATGTTGTACTCAGTTTGGGTGCTTTTCAGTATTTTACTCAGGATTATAACTCAAGTAATAAAATCTAGTCTAATTTTTACTTTGTACAAGGTCAATTCATTTTTCATTTCAACTCATTAACATGATACGCTCGTGCTTTTGTAAAGCATCCATCGTCCTTCAGCACATGCAGTACATATTTTGTTTGCTCATGATTAGAGAGAATATAAAGATTACTTGGCTTCAGTTATTAACGTTTTTAACAAAATAGTATGTGCGCAGTCTCGCTACAAAACTCTCTAATACAATGCTTTTTTCATTCTGCATTTCTTTTCTTTCTTTTTTTTTCTTTCGGTAACATTTTTCCGCCGTAAGTTATTTGCTAAGAACAACGTTAAGTTTAATTCTTGTTGGCTGATTAAAGGAAGTTCCAGGCCTTTAATATTAATAATAGGCCTTATCTTCAAATTGTAACTCATTTTTGCTCCAATTAGATTGAAATGCATCTTGCTATTCACCCTGATTCTTATCTGGCCATCTCTGAACATGACACTCTACCCATCCCCCTTACTTTAACTCTGTTGGTATAAATTTATTTCCTCAACGCTGAAGATCATTTCAATAGTTATCAACTGTTCCAGAACTTCATGTTCACATCAACGTAACGATAAATTAAAACTTATGTTATATGTAACGACTTAAAACGTTTGTTAAGCGTGACTATTTTGTTGAAAGTCCCAACCCCCACCAAAACAAAAAGAAAAAAAGAAAGATAAAAACGAACATTTTGCTTAATACTGAATACAGAAACAGAGCATAATCCGCAGTAAACATCATATGGCATCATATCATTGCTTGTACAAATTGGTTAATGTAATGATTTGTATTTCCATTGTATATCGTGTACTGTGATATTATTATTGATGCATTTATTTAGTTAGTTGTTTGAATTGTTGAGTTGTAATTAAGAAGAGACTAATTAGAGTCTGTGGTCTTTATGTTATTAAATTGCATTTACTGGTTAGTATTTATTCATGGTTAGTATTTATAAGTTCCAAGTTGTGCATTTATATGTCCTATTTATTTATACGTTAGACTTTCTATCTAACTTAATATGTTTTATTTCTACCAATGTTTGTAATAAGTGGCTCATCTATATTTTATCACAAGATGTTGTTTTTAAAAATACAAATAAAGAAATTTTTAGTTTCGTTTTAAATGTTTTTCAGTTTCTCATTTTCGTGCTCTCTCTCTCTCTCTCTCGATTCGTTTATTCTGCAATGCAAATTCTGTCTTATAGTCATTTTCTTCTGGGATGCTTGTGTATTATTCTTATTGAAGTTTCCGGCAGTTTATTATTTAATTCAACCAATACATGCGTTCCAACATTATATTACCTGCATTGATTTAAAATGCTATTCACGCAGACAGTAAGCAAATATGATGATGTCAGAGTCACCTAGATTGATGGCGCCACTTAAGGGCGAGGCATGTCATAACATTCGATATGGCAGATAGTCTTACTAGCATCAACTTTATGAAAACAATGGTTTGAAAAAAAGGATTAGATTTTTACTAGTTTCAAGAAAATTATCATCTTATTTGAAAATAAAATACTAAAATACATTATAGTATAAACTTGAGTGGACTTCATGCTTTTACACAATGACGTTTTCTCTTTCCTTTATCGGTGGATAGTTAAGCAGTTATATAAACTAGGCTTAGTTGCTTGTATGATAAAATAAAAGAGCCTCTAGCGAGACTTGAAAGCTATTTTTAGAGCAGATAGGCATGTTGTGTCTCCGGAAGTGAGGCTTTAAATAAGGGTATAATGCTACTAAAATAAGTGTAAATATGATGAGTCAGGACAGGCCCACTGGTGAAATAAAAGCTACAATACTTGAATACATTATCACATAGATATAGAAAGAGGAATCATATGTACAATAAATACGAGGACGTTTGTGGTGGTGATAGCAGTGGTAATGGTTGTAGTGGTGATAATGATGATGGTAATGATAATGATACTGATATCCAATCCCAGCTGCTTCTTTAATATGGCAATAAAATATATTTAAACTATACTAAGAAATACGGACAACAGAAATATATTTTGAAAAATCAATGTCAAAACTTTCACTTCTGAAATAATGAATTTTAGAAGGACATATATGAAAGTTGCCTGCTATTTACAGAGTCTCTATAATTAGTCTTTCGATTCATACAGAAGACATTAAGCAAATGCATCTAAGTCCAATCATTTATTAGCAACAAGAAAGGCGTATAGTAAATCATCACTTCTAGCATCTGATTTCAAACATTCAATGTTAATATCATTTCCAACTTTCTTAGTCATTCATTGAATTATTACCTTGCATCTATTGGACCAGTAGTTACAGGTTACATACAGATGACAGCATTAAACATTAAGAACTGTCTATCTGTATATTTTAAGTTAATTAAAAGATGTTACGCTCTGATATATCTTGGATCGATTGAACTGTAATGATGTAACACCGAACGTATCAATGTTCACTGTATCAATGCGCGCAAGATATGTGTTAACGAATTATATTCACTTCATTACTCGTACAATTAAGTTTCGGAGGACGGATATTATGTTTGTATTAATATTTTACAACAGTCATAAGAAATTCTCATCAATGAATTAGAAACGAAAACGAAGCAGTAATATCTAAACTATAGTGATATGCATATCAAATACCTATTTTCAGTGGAACGAGAAACTTAAGACAGATAATTGCGGAGGAATGGATTAGTTTTCCCCCAATGCAGCCATATTTTATTCTGTTTATAAGTCGAATCGCTATATTTTTTCGCGAGCAAACATCTAAAACTGTTTTCTGCAAAGTCAGTGAATACTTATTCCTAGTCATCACACTCCAGCTTGATTTTTAGACCGTGTAAAAACTTTAAGCTGAATCTTAGCCAACATTCTTTGTAATGAAACACTGAAGAGAAGTCCGAAGAACTAGACGAAAAGTGACTTCTATTATTCATTAGTCAGAATTGTTTAAGAGATTACCCCATAGTCATAACTTCATATCAATTTTGGTTCACATAGTTGTAAATAAAGCGGCTTTCGGGTTAATTTTGAGATTAGTCTCTTTCTCAGGTTCGCGTACTCTCTCAGAGCTAGAGTCTGGTTAAACTGATCAGAAAAGGTTAACAGCTAGAGGTCTCATTTTAATCGCTAGTGGTCGCAGTTTGAAAGATATCGACCCCAATTAAATAAATGAAGGGGTAATTATACACAATATTCTTTTAAAAAGTTTGCACCACAAATTACATTTTCACCTCTCCTTCAAATGTTATTGATAAATTTATTATCAAATAAAGCTCAGAGTGGAAATCACGATGCCTTTTGAAAGAATATATTATTAGTAACCAGGCATAGCAGCACAACTGCAACTGTGTTAAAATATGTTTACATTTTTTGAATTAACTTCTTCTGAAAAGTCACTTGAAGATGTGATTTTGTATAAGAATACTTGAACTTGGCATTCAATTCTACATACATATGTGTTGCCTGAAATAATCGCAAACCGATACAATTTGTATTATATCAATAATATATTTTCAACTGTGTTAGAAGCATACCCTAATAACATCAAATTGTGCAACATTTTACACGGGCTTGCCTTTTAATTTTTGAATTCAATTGTCAGTTTAGAGTGATATCTAACATATTTGTGACTTTCTAGAGGGTGTATATAATGCATACTTTGCCATCTGTTCTGTATACGTTGTCCGTCCATATTCAGTAAATTTTCGAAAACTGGAAGAACAAGGACTCAAGTGCACGGTGACCAAACATATTTTTGTCTGCACAAAAACTCCTAACTTTGATCAACAGCTTAGGAATAAAATTCTCATAAAAAACACTAAGGATATTGGTAGAAGTGTCTTCAAAACTTCTTGAATTATGTATAATTTTTGTGGCGTTATTCTACAATGCATTCTTCTAGTGTGGAATATTTTCAAATACCAAATACGTCTTCGAAAGAAATAAAGCAATAGATGCAGCAATTCGAAGAAAATTACCAGTTTAAGCATGTAAATTTTGATCACAAAAAATTCCTTACTTTTTGCATCATCCGTCCGTATATTTGCAACTGTGATCGAAATCCGTATAATGTGGAACAATGCCTATATCTGGTCAGTCTGTAAATATTTAGTTCGAGTTTTTGTTTGCTTCGAGTTGAACGTCGTAGGCAAAAGAAGGCTTTATGTCGTGACGGAGCAAATCATGTGGAGTAGTGACGAGTATTCGAGTGATTGATGTTAGAGTTATCGAAGTTTTACTATATGTTGTTCTTCGATCGGTATATGATGTTTAAAGAAATGATGACACAAAAACAGAAAGCAAATACAACCAACGATATTGGTTAGTTGGCAAAATTCCTTCCGGCATTTAGTGACCGGCGACTAATTCTCGCATCACCTAAATTGGGTCACAAATGTTTTTTATGCTTTCTTGTGTAAGTAAAACGACAGTGTTTCTTCGCTCTGACAAGAAATGAAATTTCGACAAGTGATTTGAACTTACTGGTGGAATTGCAACACCTGAAGTGTTTCCCATTGTAATGAGCATTTTCGGGACCAACCTACATATGTATTTATTTAATTTTTGTCTTTAAATTTTTTGTTTCTTTCTTCTTTCCTCAGATTATATATATATATATATATATATATATATATATATATATATATATATATATATATATATATATATATATATATATATATATATATGTATATATATGTATGTATATATATGTATATATATATATATATATATATATATATATATATATATATATATATATATATATATATATATATATATATATATATACACACACACTGGAAACTTTTCGCGCCAGATATGTGGGCCACTGTATAGATTGTACTCTCATGTCGTATTGTGAACTGAGTTCAAAACTTTCACCTATGTAATGAAATGGTGACTTGTAAATATGCATATTTGTGTTTACGCTTCATTCTCTTTTTCTGCAATCCATGCGTGGTTTGATTTATGTGATGTCGTATGCCATTTGGTACAATATTCTGACCCTGTAACCTTTTGATCTGGTGAGTCAGTAAGCATTGTAAGGCTGCAACGATATATCAATATATCGCGATACGCCTCTGCGATACAATTTTACAGTATGGCGATATTTTGCTTATATTTATGCACTCTGAAACAGAATATCATTTTTTTTTAAAGTTTTAAAATAAAAGCAACGGCGAAAATTGTAGAAACTTCAAACTACAAAATTCAATTTAATGTGGTATAACCAAGTATAAGTCAACAAGTATTTATACGTCATGACCTTCTATTAACCCTATTTTCCATCACTTGACTAACTAACTTTTGAAAGTTTTTCTTTTCAAAACAAATCAAATAAACGAAAAGGGATATTAAGTTCTTTGTTTTAACTCTAAAGACGCCGCTTTCTTGACGGCAATTCCCCGTTAAAGGCATTCGGCAAGATCAAAGATTTATACCAAATATATAAAAACCAAATGAAAAAATGATTTTATGTTATGCGGGTAAGTTCAAGCGGACGGTCATGGAAAAGGAATACGATATAGTTCCAATACAAAAGCAAAAAGTCATGTTTGGCATTATTTTGGACTTAAACCCAAAAAAGGAACTGATGCAATTGTTAGTGGCGTCGCCGTGTGCAAGCTGTGTAAATATGATGTCAAATATAGTGGAAATACAACCAGTCTAACTAGCCATCTGTCCCGTCAACATAAACTCTCGTCTGCAGAGACAAATGCGTCCACGGTGAAGAGTGTTCCAGTGAAAAGTGAAAAGGCTACAATTCCATCTTTGTTTGCACAGTCCACAAAATACAGTGATGATAGTGACAGACACAAGGCAATTACAAATGCTATTGCAAGATTTATTGTCGAAGATCGGAGCCCATATAGTGTCGGGAGTAATGATTGTTAGAATCTAATTAACGTGTTGGACCCGAAATACAATATACCATCTCAGACACATCTCGCAGAAAAGGTTATTCCAGAGATGTACAAAGTGTGTAAAGAAAAGGTCAAATGTAGAGTCGAGAACGTGCCCGTTGCCTTGACAAATGATGGGTGGACGAGTCGTGCAACACAGTCTTACATTACCATAACAACGTCGCACATTACAGATGCCTGGGAGCTTGAGTCGAACA
Organism: Margaritifera margaritifera; assembly: GCA_029931535.1. Lineage (NCBI taxonomy): Eukaryota > Metazoa > Mollusca > Bivalvia > Unionida > Margaritiferidae > Margaritifera > Margaritifera margaritifera. The sequence continues at coordinate 7,123,654 of JAQPZY010001684.1, forward strand.
TTCACCAGAGGCTGGAACTTCCCGAGAGCCATACTGGGACTAACATCGCTAATGTGTTGATCGACGCTATTGCTGAATGGAATTTGTGCGACAACCCGCCTTTGGTAACGGATAACGCAGCGAACATGACTGTTGCAGCCAAGGAGGCAGGGCGCTCTATCCATTTCGGCTGCTAGGCACATACACTGAACTTGGCCGCCAGGAAAGCTTTACATGTCAGTCCCGAATCCTGAGCCGTATCCACACTATAGTATCATATTTCCATAGAAGTTGTACTGCTGCGGCGATGTTTAGGGAACTGGCAAACCTTCTGGGATTGAAAAGTATTACCTTAGTCACTGATGTCTGCACACGATGGAACTTGGCTGCTGACGTGCTCGAGAGGTTTCTAGGGATGGTAGACAGTACACATACACACTTTCTGTTTGTGCATATCAAAACCAGACTTGAAGCTGAAAACCGACAGCCCTGAACTGTAAACCATTACATTTATTGGAATGATCCTGTGTTCATTGGTGCAGTCTCATTCCATGGATCTGAATGCGAGACATGAGATGCCAAAGAAAGCACACAGGCTTCTTGGTTGGCCTTTAAAAAGGCATTTAGAAGTAAGATAAAAAGCAAAACGAAATACACAATTAACGTAAAAGAAAAAGCAAAGAAAAAATAAACAAAGTGTCTCAGAATTAAGTCTTATTCTGACCCCAGTCAAAAGGGGGAGAAGAAAAAATGTCACAACAGCTATCTTCGGCAAACATTTTCCGCCGATAATCTCTGCTTGTCATTCTTTGTTTTATAAATTCTCTCAGAAATAACCCCATTATAAAAGGTGATTAGTGAAACACATGAAATTCCGTCTATGAAATATATTGTTTCAAAAAAATAACCTTTAGCCAATAAATCATCTTTAAAAATGTAGTATACATTGATGTTGAACTCAGAATCTAAAGCCATGTACAATCCAGTAATCAATATGCATTGTGCTTAGTTGTAGTCATGTTTGGATTTGATTTTCTTCAAAGGTAGTCCTTGGAGTACGCCAAGTATTTACTGTATATGAAAACAGTTGATAGAATGTAACGAATATAATGAATATATGTGTTTAGTACGATTTAACGTCACGTCAGCACAATAGTGGCTATATGGTGCTGTTTAAATTCTAAAAAGGTAAACCTAAAGTATTGCAAAAACAAGTAAGAAGATAAAACCTTATAAATAAATATAAACATGAACTACTAAACGATCGAATGTTAATATCAAATTTCATTAGTAGAATTATATTTAAGGCATATATTATTATTAATCTCATTAATATTTATCACGTAATCCGCTTTCAGCGATGAATCTTCATGAAGGAATCAAGAACACCTTAGGAGGAGGGTTTATTGATTGTGTCGAATCATACATACATACATACATACATACATACATACATACATACATACATACATACATACATACATACATACATACATACAAACATACATACATACATACATACATACATACATACATACATACATACATACATACATACATACATACATACATACATACATACATACATACATACATATGTTAACGATGTGCTGCAGGGTGAGGCTGAAGCCCTGGTGGACAGGTTTGACCAGAATGGAATGAGTGCCAACCCGAATAAGTTCCAAAACATTTGCATTGGGAGAAGAAAAGAAAATGCACGAGGGTTGCTCATCTTTTTCCAAACTTTGTTAAGACTGGTAAGGCGTTGAATTGTTAACAACGTATATTTTTATGCTGTACAGTATACATTGTAAGGCCTCAAAGGCTTAACATATTTAACTGCAGATGGAATCTTCCTGCTTATGTGCGTTGTCAGGTAAGGATTGGGTGATAAAATGGACTGCAACGACACTGTTAGGCTGTTTGGAGTTTACCTATATTTCCTTCTCAGATTTTATGAATGTATATATATATCTATATATATATATATATATATATATATATCTATATATATATATATATATATATATATATATATATATATATATATATATATATATATAAATGTGTGTGTGTGTGAACTATAAACGAAACGTCAACACAACGGAATGTATGAAAGCACATTGGGATAAATCAAAATTTAAATAATAAGTGTGCTATTTTTCACTCATTTATTCCTTCTAACTTCAAATACTGTCCTTTAGCATGACTTTTTTGTAATACAAAATACTGCTAAGTTACAAAAAGTTAAACAACGAGCCCTACGTTTCGTCTGTGAGAACTATAAAAATTGCACCTATGATGTATTGTTCACAAGAACAGGATTACCAACATTCCATTTAAAACGACTTCGAACCATGGTCTTAGAAGTTTATAAAATCGTATATGGCATAGCGCCCAGATACCTCTCAAACCTTGTTAAATGAAAACATTCTCATTATCATTTTGTGTGCGATAATAATTTGGAGTTATGTTGGGTTAGACCAGAAATGTATTGCACGGATTCATTCGTGTCTGGATAACCTGTCAAGCGATATATGATGCGCAAACTCTTATTACGATGTTTTTCGCAGGCTGTTGCAGACATGGGAGGGGGAGGCTGTAAGTATTGCATATATATATATATATATATATATATATATATATATTACAGCTTCTTTGTTTCGAAAACTTTCTTTTCATTCTTTCAAGTTTGCTCATCTTTGAGCTTTTTGCGGTAATTTATAGTAACTATTAACAGTAATTGCAGCATATATTCTAGCTTAGTTTTTAGTTTCATTATCTGTGGTTAAGTTAGCCCCTAATCCATTTATTGTCTTAGTTTTTATGTAGATTTGGTCTCTTTGACCTATTAGGTTTTCAGTAGCCATCCTTTTCGGCATGACTTTATTTAACGTCTTTCTTTATTGTTTTTACCAAAATATACGTGCCTTGAATGTGAGAGTTGTTAATTTGAAAGGAGTATGCATGTATATCCTTAAATGACTGACTTTAAATGGGACATTTGCTATCTTTCTAACTTCAAATAATGTCTTTCATCATGGCATTATTGTGATAACGGGGTTAGAAACAATACAACAACGAGCCATACGTTTCATCTACGAGGACTACAATAGCTCTTATAATGAATTGCTTACAAAGGGCAGGATACATTTCATTTGAATCGACTTCGAACCATGGTCTTAGAAGTTTATAAAATCGTATATGGCATTGCAAACGGATATCTTCCAAACCTTGTTCAAAGAAACAACTCATGATAATGTGAGGTACGATACTATTTTGGATCTAGGATGAGACCAGAAATGAATGGCAAGGCTTTACTTAAGTTTGCTGATTCCCAGAACTGGAAAAACCTGCCAAACGAGATTGCGAAAACACTTCTGGTGATCGGGTGATCTGTACGTCTGGCATATGCATATATATATATATATATATATATATATATATATATATATATATATATATATATATATATATATCTATATCTGTAATTGTGTATTACAGCTTACATGATTTTCTTTCGTTTTTATTTGTCTTTTCTATCTTTTGGTTTTGCTCAGTTTTGGCATATTAAAACAGTACTTTGAGCCCAATTTCGAATTTGTTTAGTTTTATAAGATTTATATGTGCTCAGTGTAGCATTAGTCCACTTTTAGTCCTTGTTTTTTTGGTAGATTTGGTCTTTCTACCGACTTAGTTTTGCAATGTCCGTCCTTTTCCGCATTTCATACTTTTACATCTTTCTTTAATTTTCCTTTGACAATTTGCATACCGTGAAGTTTAGATTTGTTAACTAAAGATATGCTATTAAGAATATGTATATGTGTATATTTTTTGCTGTTTGTACGAGTATGTAATTATCTTTGTATTGTGTGTATGTATTGTATTTATTTGTTATCACTATATGGGTCTTAAAATAACGTTTTAACGTCTGTTTAAACCATTACTTGAAATATGCATGTAATGCATTAGTATATGGTTATGCATCTATGCCTTATGTGTGATCTGTATGCATCTTGATGTCTATAATACTCCTGTTCAATCTGTATATGATTTGCGATGATTGTATGTCGGAGTAATAGCTTTTCAAAGTTAATGTCATTGGTGAAATATCTACATAAAAATGTCTTATGTTTTATTCATACATACATACATCATTCATTTTCATTTCTCCCGTAACCTTGCTGGTCGTAGGGGAACCACTGATGACTTTGCAACAATCTCTCTCCATTTTGCCCTGTTCTCCACTGCTCTTTGGGACTTTGCAAAGTCCATGCCTGTCCACTGTTTGATATTGTCTTCCCATCTCTTCTTCTGTCTGCCTCGTTTTCTCTTTCCTCTCAGTGTGCCCTGTAGGATTGTCTTTGACAGGCCAGTTGAGCGTGAGACGTGACCATACCATCTTAGTTTGCGTTTCTTTACAGTGGTGAGCAGATCTTCATAAGGTCCAACTGCACCTTGGATTTTAGTGCGTACCTCCGCATTAGAGACGTGGTCTAAGTATGAGATTTTCAGGATCCTTCGATAACATCTCATCTCTAAGGCATGCATTCTTCTCTCTAATTCTGCGGTTAGGGTCCATGTCTCACATGCATATAGGAATATGGACATGACGAGGGAGCGCATAATCTTGATCTTGGACCCAAGCGTGATGTTGCTGTCATTCCAAATAGTCTTCAGCCTAGCCAGAGCAGCTGTTGTCTGCGCAATCCTGGAAAGAACCTCAGGTTTTGTTAATATTCACGATACATACATACATACATACATACATACATACATACATACATACATACATACATACATACCATTATTATAAATACAATTTTCATATCAATAACTCTATTAAAAATGACACGCCTTTTTGGGCACGGTAGAACGGGATGAAGGCGGAGGCGTATCCGCTAATGATCCTTTCACGTCGTCACTCCTTGTGTCCATGAGTATTCACATGCAAATCTCGTCTCATGTGTATTGCTGTAACTACTTGTAACAGTGTAAGTTTTGCTTTCCGCTATTTCGAGATTAGGTCCATATTTAGTTAAGTTCTGCGGGATATGGACATAAATGAGAAAGCCAGTGAGTTTAAACATTTATATCCGCTCTACAGAGTAGACACGCCAAAGTGATGTTATTTGATGAATGACATAAATAGTAATAATATCGGCTGGTTTAAAAGATAGACCTTTCAAAATCAAGGAATATATACTGATAACCATCTTGAGCTGTTAGTCATGAAGTATATAGTTCTGTGTTTTACAAAATCATTTTCATTCATTAAAATTAGAAAACATTTCCTGATACCTTGCCGGGTTCCTAGATGCCTATGGAGATACCTTGAGCCAAATTAATGCAATAGTTAGTCAACTTCTTCGAATGCCAAATATTTAGTCCGATACTTGTCTTCATCTTATCCCATACTTTATATATTCTTTGATATATATATATATAAAAGAAAATGTGAGTTTTCATATAAAATGTGTTGTTCTGAACATGAAAAGTTGTTATTCTTATGTTCAAAACAAGATGAAAGATCATAGACTTCGTGCAGTACCTGCGGCCACCTGAACAATGTTTTCTATGCCTTATTCAGTTTTAAGTTCTGGATTCGCAAGAAGAAGAACAAGAATCATATTAGTACTAGCAGATCTACATGGCCTCATATTAGTACTAGCAGATCTACATGGCCTCATATTAGTACTAGCAGATCTACATGGCCTCATATTAGTACTAGCAGATCTACATGGCCTCATATTAGTACTAGCAGATCTACATGGTCTCATATTAGTACTAGCAGATCTACATGGCCTCATATTAGTACTAGCAGATCTACATGGCCTCATATTAGTACTAGCAGATCTACATGGCCTCATATTAGTACTAGCAGATCTACATGGCCTCATATTAGTACTAGCAGATCTACATGGCCTCATATTAGTACTAGCAGATCTACATGGCCTCAAGTCTGTTCAAGACTACTTGAAAGCTAAAAATATAAAAAATAAGACTACATCAAAGGATTTGCCGCTTGTGAAGCAAGAGTGAATAGTAACTGCCATTGACGTGTTTCGATTTAAGCATTGATGCTAACTTGCACCACCGTCACGTTCTGCTAGGAATGCTTACTCAAGAATTCACTTACACCAAAGATTACTCTTTACAAAATGCAACTAACACTCGTCCATGGCTCTTCAAAAATATTCTGGTATATTCTGGCTTTGCTGTGACATGAAATGTTTATTTTTGGAGTGAAGATTAAAGGGTCAAAATACACACACACACACACACACACACACACACACACACACACACACACACACTTTGATTTACTTCAACAGCGCCAGTATAAAAATTGTCTTGATTAAATTTATGTCCACTTATTGACACACAAAAAAAAGACTGCGTTCTTTTGTTATGGTCAAACTATGTTTCAGCATCAATACTCTATCACATATCTACTGTATTATATAGTTCCATAAAGCAATATCATCTTTTCTTCCTTATTACACGCGTGTACACATCTAGTGATACCACAAATTACATCATTATCTCATATATAGAAAGGGCGCAAATGCATCCAAACGCACTTCAAGTTTTGTCACTACACTATTATACGGTTTAATTGAATAAAGTCATAATTTGTGTCATATGATAACAGGAATCTTACATTTGGGTTTATTTAAAAAAAAAAATGTATGACAAGAGTTTACTAATTTCAATCTTTGCTTGCAACGACTCGCGAAAGAAATTATTGAACCAGTTTATACATTTTATTTGAAATTAACATTCGTCCCAAATTCTCTGTCTTTCAAACAAACTGGAAGAAATGTTTAACAAATTATTTACATATTTGTCTATTCATTAAGCTTGTAAAGATTTTCTGTAATTGGTTTTACTATGAAAATCTCAGTTCGATACGGTTACATGTGGCAACTTTAATGACGTTTCTGCATCAAAGCATTTATAATTAATATCGAGACAGAACTGCGTCACCACAATGACCACCAAAACCACTACTACTATTACTGCAGCAACAGGAATAGTAATGCTACTGCTCATCCACCTCCTAGTCTTTGCTCTCTTCCTCTTCCACCTCGTTGTTGTTGTTGTCCTCCTCCCCTTCCGCCAACTGCTACTACTGGCTTTGTGAATAGGGATACATAAAGGCTCAGACCACTAACTGATTTTCCATAGACATCAATGTTAACGTTTGAGAAAATAAAACTATTTTGCGCACTACATGTCCAAACCACAACACATAGCACAAAGTTCAACAACAATTACAACGAAAAGTTTCGATACATTTATTCGAGATAGCTGTTCCTAAGGTGCTTATCCGGTACAAGCTAACTTGCTAACTTAAGCAACAGTCTAGCATCAGGTAGGCGCAGGCTAATTTTGGCCCGCGTGTAAAAAAAGTAGAAATCGAGTAAGTGAACATATAAAATATATGTACACTGGCAAAAGTCTCCAAAAATAAAATAAAAAAGTTTAGTATCCCCGATCCAGTGTGCTCCCCCTTAAACACACCCCCACACACACACACACCCACACCCACACCTGCTCAATTAATAATTAGTTGCCAGCGTCCTAAATTATGTTTGTAATCAGTTTGTTATCAGGACGATCAAGACATTAAGTCCATGCATAAACAAGGGTAATTAGACAATGCGTAAGAAAGGAAATCTGCTGAGATGGATATTTTCTTGTTGTTTTTATATTGTTGTACGATGACTAAGTTCATGACATAATTAAATTATCACAAACGTAATGATATGGCTGATGCATTTGACAGTTGCCCTATTTTTAATCCTGACGAACGTAAGCAGGTACATCACTTCCGCTCTGCAGGAACCTTGTTAGCAGCCAAATAACCAACGAGTAACTCACAATGGTTGTGAGCTGGACGCTTTCCTCTACCCTGCTATTTGACAATCAAACCAAAGTACTCGAAGATGCCCTGTAGACACTATGTATTGGCAGTAGCAGGGGAGATAGCTCTCTTGACCATGTTCTGGTGGGAGACGATGTCCCTGTGTATGCAAGATCCACGTGTCCGTGGATTTATAAGGTAGACCATAATCCGCAGCGTTTCCAGCTACTTTACTTGCAGCTAAAGCAATTTGCCAATATTGTATTGGATCTAATGGTGACATGGAATGTCATCCGATAATCCATATCATTCGTGTTTTCCGCCAGGGAGAGTGCATTGAAGGATTTTACTAATGCTACAAGTTGACGTAAGATATAACCACTGGATTCACATGCACGGGAAAGAAAAATCATCAAGTACCAACTGATGACCGTGAGTTTTATGCCTGTTAATAAAGACTTTCTAATGCAAGCTCTTGAGCGAAGGCATCTCGAAATATATTTGTTTGGTTATTAGTTTTCTTTCGTTTTGTTGGAGGGCTCTTCGCGATTTACTATATAATTCACACAACAACAGGAAATATTAAACCAGATTCTTGCAGTATACCAGAGACGAAGACTGAACACAGATCGAACACAATACATTTTAAACAAGTTTATCAAAGAAAAGTAAGTTTCTCTTTCCTGTCAAAAATAAATAATTTAAAATGTTCTTTGAAATCTGACACAACATTACAATTATCATTTAGATATAGAAACCTTTTCTACAAATATTATTTTAGCAACAATAAAAGACAGAACAGGCTTTGAAGATAATACATTTTTAATAATATATATATATATATATATATATATATATATATATATATATATATATATATATATATATATAATGTCTCAAATTTGCAAATATATTTTATTTGAACTTTTCACTTCACAGTTTCCTTAGGTAATAAAGTTACTTTTCTATGTATATAAATTATTTAAACCAGACATTTTGAATAATTATTCCCGATATTTTTACAGATTGTCTTCCAAATCCTTATACCCCAGGCGGTATTTCTGTATCTATTATTGGCGGCAAAATATATATTCTGTGCCCCAGTAGGGGATATCTGTCAACCTCCGGCAAACCTCACTGTGGCATATCAGAAACTCAATCAAGGAAATGATGCAGGATTGAAGTTTTTCGTCCCTCCAAGTAACAGTGTGAGCAGTAAAGGAGTTCCAGAGAGAGCGCTTACAGAGCAATGTGACAGCAAAAAGCATGGTGATACATGTCCAGAAAGAGTTTTGGCGGGTATCAACGTTCCAGTTTATGCAAGGTCAACTTGCCCATGGACCTATGCGGTAGATCACGACCCTTTACGTTTTCCCTCCACGATTCTTGTGGCCAAACCACGATGCACATATTGCATTGGTTTGAACGGTGATCTAGAATGCAATCCGATTACTCAATCTATTCGTGTTCTTAGGAGAGGAGAGTGCATTGAGGGTGTCTACCAATATCATGAATCTATGCAAGAAGTAACAATAGGTTTTACTTGTGCTGGAAGGAGAACAGTAAAAGATAAACCAGACAATAGCGTGGATCATGTATGATTTCTGGATAGCCTAAATTTGAAAATCATACAAATTATGCAGAGAAGATATCTAGAGTCTCAAGGATTTTGTGCATTGCTATATTGGCAAGTTTTATACCTCAGTTTGGTGCAAACAGTCTCTATTACCACTACGTCATATACTAAATTTGCTTCCTCCCCAAAAATGGTGCAAAAAAAAAAAATAAAATAAATAAAATAAAATAAAAAAAAAATTACAAAAAAAAGCGTCTTCCAGAAAATCTCTCCAATTCAATGTTGTTAATAGATTTGTGATTTTACTGAAAATTCTACTTGTTTCGTAAGTAATGAAGAGAAGTCATGATTATTATTTTTGTAAATAATTTTGATTGGAATTAGTATTTTAATAATTAATTGTTGCAATAGATTTCACATCAGTAAGTATATTTAATTTATAGAATCAATGCGAGAAAATTCATTCTTTCTCGAGCTTATGTGTGACACGAAATTATTTACAGGTATACATCCCATATTTCATTTGTGGTTTAAGCATATAAATACTATTCTCATGTATAGTGGAAGTTTGGGTTGTTTTGGTTTCTATCTTTTTTTTTTATCTTACGACCCCTTCTTTCTGATCGTGATATATTGGACATTTAGCGGTCCATGTCCTACAAATTTTGGTCTTATTTTCATGTATAAATGCATGATACATTGTTGTGAATCCATTTATTGTTAAATAATCGGATGAATTCACTTTGAATTTGTATATTGATATAGATCATACTGATCTACTTTAGAATAATTTAAAACTGCTCGTATGTGTGTGAATAATGAATATTTTCGGCCAATGACACGTTATATTTGTGAATTAGACGAAACATGAATATGACCGTTACAGCAAGCTTGTCACGCATCCTATGGCTCTAATGTGAGTCACGCCCGAGTGGATAGTGTAATTTCCATTTTTTATGTACATGTAGTGCAAACTGTCTAGACTATGTTGTATTCAGTTTGGGTGCATTTCAGTATTTTACTCAGGATTATAACTCAAGTTATAAAATCTAGTCTAATTTGTATTTTGTAAACAGTCAATTGATTTTTCATCTCATCTCATTAACACGATATGCTCGTGCTTTTTTAAAACACCCATCGTCCCTCAGCACATGCAGTATTTGTTTTGTTCGCTCATGATTAGCGAGAATATAAAGACTATTTGGCTTCAGTTAATAACGTTTTTAACAAAACATCATGTATACATGATCTCAACAAAACTCCCTAATACAATGCATTTTTTATTATGTATTTATTTTTTCTTTCTTTCTTTCTTTCTTTCTTTCTTTATGTAATATTTCTCCACCGATTCCGCGGATATTTATTCGTTCAATATGATCTGCATTCAGACCAACGTTAAGTTTAATTCTTTGTTGGCTGATTATAAGGAAATTCCAGGCCTTTAACATTAATAATAGGCCTTGTCTTCAAAATGTACTTCGTTTTTGCTCCAATTAGATAGAAATGCATGTTGCTATTCACCCTGATTTTTACCTGGCCATCTCTGCACATAACACCCTACCCATCCCCCTTACTTTAACTCTATTGGTATAAATTTATTTCCTCCACGCTGTAGATGATTTCAAAAGAAAAGTCGTCAAAAGTTATCAAGTGTTCCAGCTAGCTCACGTTCTTATCAACGTAACTGTAAATTAAAACGTATTTTCTATGTAACGAATGAAAAAGGTTGTTAAGCGTGACTTGTTTTGTAGAAAGCCCCCTCCCACCACAAAAAAAAAAGAAAAAAAAAAAGAAAGGAAAAACGAACATTTTGCTTAATTCTCAAATATAGAACCAGACCATGATGCGCAGTAAACATCATTTATTCTTGCTGATACAACCGATGGCATTATATCATTGCTTGTACAAACTGGTTAATGTAATGTTTTTTATTGCCATTGTATATCGTATACTATGATATTATTATTGATGCAGTTATTTATTTCGTTGCTTGAATTGTTGAGTAGTAATTAAGAACATACTAATGAGAGTCTGTGGTCTTATGTTGTTAAATTGTATTTACTGGCCAGTATGTATTCATGATTAGTATTTATATTTTCCAAGTTGTACATGTTTATGCCCCATTTATTTATCCGTTAGACTTTCTATCTAACCTAATGTGTTTTATTTCTACCAATGTTTTTAATAAGTTGCTCATTTCTGCTTTATCACAAGATGTTGTCTTAAAATAATAAAAACAAAGAAATTTCTTAATTTTTTTAAAAACATTTTTTCAGTTTCTCATTTTCATGCTCTCTATCTCTCTCTCTCTTGTTTTATTCTGCAATGCAAATTCTGTCTTATAGTCACTTTATTCTGGGACGCTTGTCTATTATTCTTATCGAAGTTTCCGGCAGTTTATTTAATTCAACCAATACATAAGTTCCGACCATATATTACCTACATTGATTTAAAACGACATTCACACAGATAGTAATCAAATATGATGATGTCAGAGCCACCCAGGTTGATGGCGCCATTTTAGGGCTAGCCATGTCATAACATTTATAAGACGACAACATGGCGGCCATTACCGAGCTTTCATGTTTGATATGGGAGACAGTCTTAGTAGCATTACTAGTTTCAAGAAAATTATAATGAAGCTAGAGCTATAGACAGGCTTATAACAAGACATTTTAGCATAAATTACTGTTTTTATGCATGTTAAAACTATGTTACGTATGTGAACAATAGTTTTACATGTGTGAAATAAAGTTTTTTTTTTTTTTTTACATATTTGAAGTTCTTTCAAAAATATATGAATTCTTTTTAGATCGGTAAATATCTTTTTCACATATGTGAAATAGACATTCATGTATGTAAAAACCAAGTGCACATATAACATAAAGCCAATTTGTACATATCTGAGAATCTTTTTTCACATATATGACATTCTTTTTACACATGTAAAATAAATCATTTATTTCACATATGTGAAATGCTATGTTACATATGTGAATTTGTTCACACATATTGTAAATAAAGGAAAACTATTTCACACTTGTAAAGAAATCAATTTCACATAAAAAATAATGACAATAAATTCAAACTTTTTCAAATATGCAGACAATGGTTTTTTATATATCTAAGATAACTTATTATACTTATTTGAAATTCTTTGTTGCATATGTAAATTCTTTTCTACATATATAAAATAAATAATTTCACACATGTAAAAATAAATTTCTCATATGTAAAAATATTCTCAAATGTAAATATGAATTACTCATATGTAAATAATTTCACACATGTAAATATGAATTTCTCATATGTAAATATTTTCTCACATGTAAAAATACATTTCTCATATATAATGTATTTCAGACATACTAAATTGAATTTCTCAGATTCGAAAAAGAATTTCACATGTGTGAAATAATTTTTTTTTGCACATATGTAAAATTCTTTTTCATATCAATAATTTCTATATGCGAAAAAATGCTTTATATATGTAAATTTCTTTCCACGTATGTGAAGAAAGAAAAATACTAAAATACATAATAATATAAATTAAAGCTTTAGTCAACTTCATGCTTATACACAATGATGTTATCTCTTTTCTTTATCGTGAACAATCGTATATTGTATGAACTAGGTTTAGTTTTTGGCATGAGAAAATAAAAAAGCACCTAGCGAGATTCAAAAGCTATTTTTAGAGCAGATAGGCAATTTGTGTCTCCCGAGGTGAGGCTTTAAATAAGGGTATAATGCTATTAAATATGATGAGTCACGACAGGCCCCTTGCTGAATTATAAGCGATTACACTTGATTACATTATCACTTAGATATAGAAAGAGGAATTCTATGTAAGATGCATATGATGACGTTTATGGTGGTGATAGCAGTGGTAATGGTTGAAGTGGTGGTGGTGATGATGAGGATGATGATATCCAACCCCAATTGCTTCTTTAATATTGCAATAAAATATGTTTAAACTATACTAAGAAATACGGAAAATATAAATATATTTAGAGAAATCATTGTCCAACTTTCACTTCTGAAATAATGGATTTTTGAAGGACGTATATTACAGGTGCCTGCTATTCAAAGCGTCTCGATAATTAATCTTGTGATTCTTACAGAAGACATTAATCATTTATTAACAACAAGAAAGGCGTATAGTAAATCATCACTTCTAGCATCTGATTTGAAATATCCATTGTTAATATCATTTGCAACTTTGTTAAGTCATTTATTGAAATATTACTTTCCATCTTTTGGCCCGGCAGTGACAGGTTACATACAGGTAACAGCAGTAAACGTTAAGACTTGTCTATCGATATATACAGTCACTCATCTATTTATTTTGTCACCAAAAAGAACAGGTTCCCATCACCCAGAAAATTAAATGATTGGTCTGCAAGACATACCTTTACTCTAATACTTTCATAATTGTGGTGCATTTAGTCGCCTGGTCATCAGGAATACTGGTCATTCAGCAGACTGGTCACCAGCAAGTATATACACATAAATTTAAGTTTGTAACAGAAATTGATGGTTACACGTTTGATACATACATTATAATCAAATATATGACATGTACAAACATTCGATAGATACAAGAGATATATATTTACATATACATACACACTTCCACGTACATACATATATATATATATATATATACATATATATATATATATATATATATATATATATATATATATATATATATATATATATATATATATATATATATATATATATATATATATATATATATATATATATAATGGAGAATAATACAACATATTATCATGGGCGTCCGTAGGTGGGAAGGGCAAGGGCAAGGGGGACAGTTGCTCCCCCCCCCCGAATTTCATATATAGCTGCAAGACCTTCGTCCAGTTGATTTTGGCTTTGCTTCCCGCCCCCGAAAATTCCTGCGGACGTCCTTGAATAGTATACAACACATGTTAATGTGTTTGTTTCTTCAAGTGCTTCCGTGTTCTTTAATACAAACTCTCTCGGGAGGAGACACAAAATGTCACACATCAATATACAAATAGTAGTCAAAACGCTTTTATTAGTAGTATCATGAGAACATTATACATAAAATATGATACCAAGTAATGTAACTATTGAATAATGAAATGGAGAGAAAATAATAGCAAAAGTAGGAACAAAATAATAATAATAATAATAATAATAATAATAATAATAATAATAATAATAATAAAATAAATAAATACATTCATGTAATTTTACGTGATTTTAAGTAAAATTCATCATATTATTACATTCATATAGTGCTCTATGGATTTAATTTCCCAATTTCTAACCTCTGTAGATTGCGTGGAATTTAGTAATTAAATACATTTTAGCAAACTCAGACCTTTCCAAAAAAAAAAGAAAAAAAAAAAAGAGTTTCTATTCCTTTTTCTTAATGGCAATGACATTCTAGTGTAAAGTGGTATTCATCTTCCAACACGTTCCAAAGAAATATAGGTCCTTTGATCTAGTGGGGTGGATTATGGCCTCTTCCATCTTCCTGATTCAATATGTAAAGTATGGGCACATCCATTTTTGCTATATCTAAATGCTTATATAGGCAAAATTTGATCCCACATTTCTATATAATCTAGTTCTTGAAGATTCTCTAGCTTGTCAATTTTGACTACACTGGTCAGTTAGACGTTGTTTAACTCAAGAAAAGAAAATCGTTATGTTTCCAACAGCTTGAATTATCTACTCTTCCTTCAGACCAATATTGTTTAATAAATCCCGAATTAACGATGCCCAATTTTTTCTTTCCAATACGGCTTTCTATGTCGGTAAGCATTAGGTTATGTATGACAAATATATATTTTATATTATCAGAGGGGATAAGCTGAGTCCGGTATTTCAGAATGCGGCAATATCTACTGATCCGTAATGGTGTACTCCCTAATTCTCCATGTATTTGTTTAACCCCAAAAAGATTTTTTCACAAATTTAAGTGCAAACCGTTGAACAGCATTTGCTTCAAATAATCCCTATACTTCTGATTCATAATTAAGAATTGGTGAAATTAGTGCGTCAAAAATTTCACACTTTTCCTTTGGGGGAACATTTCCAAACTTGTATAAATATTTATCCATTGCAAATAATGCCTTTGTGTCTTGAGCAGCTAAACATTATCGAGCGTGTGCGAAAGAACCCCTTGTTGTAAAAACAATTCAAATAAACGCAGATTTGTTAACAACATCTAACTCTAAACCTTTATGGATTAATAAATTAGCATCGGCTATTCTTTCTTTCTTACAGAAAAAAACAAACATAATTTTTGTTTTGTTTATAGTAACTTTAAGGCGCCACTTGTCATAATATGTATTCAGAGCATTTACTTCCTTTAGCAAACTATGTTTTTACTCAGAATATATAACTAGATCATCTGCGTATAAAATCATAAGCAGTTGTAGCATATGTTCACACTTTAAACACCACTATTAATAAATTCCGCTTCAATATCGTTAATAAAAAAGAGCAGTTTAAAGGGCGACAAGTACTATTATATTTCATATACGGGCGGGAAAAGGTATTTATTTGGGTGACGATTAAATTTTCAAACAAAAGTCACCAATGGCCGTGGTTTAAGCATCACAAGAAAAGGTTGAAGAGGATTCTACAATTAACGTAAACTTGCACAGTATGTAACCTTTATGTACATTGGCAATTTATTGAGGCTCTTAAGGTCTGAACGCTAATTAATACGATAAACATGCTTCTAAAATAATTAATTTACAAAACATTTGAAGTGCAAGGCGGCCTGTGCAAGATATATAAACATTTGGACTGTACATTGTGTAATGACATTCCCATTTAACAGTGTTGTCAGGCTCCTAATGCATTTTCAAAACGTCGGTATTTAAATACATCTTTTAATGTATCATTAATCTCTCTCACTCTTTCTGTTTCCCTGTCTCTGTTTCAATGTCTGTATGTTTGTCTCCGTATATATATATATATATATATATATATATATATATATATATATATATATATATATATATATAATGACACCAAAATTGATAACGGCTCAAATACAAAAGTTTCCCAACGTTTCGAGCTAAACAAGCTCTTCGTCAGGGTAAGAAACAATTTACATCCACAAAACAAACAGCAAACACAAAAGCCAAGAAAAATTCTTGACTCCTACATGTTTAAATGACGGTGAAATAAACAAACAAATGATAAACAATAGAAGAAAGAAAGAAGACAAAATTAAAAAACGGTCTAAAACGGGTAAAGTACATATATATATATATATATATATATATATATATATATATATATATATATATATATATATATATATATATATGTTGTGCTGCCATCAGCCCAACAAAGTTGTGTAAAAATAATTCAAAGTGTTTATCGTGCGTATCACGAACAGGACCAAAGAGTTTTTACCTAATTCCAAGCTTTGAAGCAAGGACTGACACTATTCGCAGTGATAAATCAATGCCATCATCAAAATGTGCAAAGGAAATTATATCCCGGTAAAGTTATGCATGGAAGTACTAAGGATGTATGTCCAGAGCATGGTATAGCGGGATAATGGACAAGAGTACAAATAATAATAATAATAATAATAATAATAATAATAATAATAATAATAATAATAATATTACCAAAATACATGTAAAGAGTTACGGAATATTTACTTGGGTAAATATTATCGTAAAAATGCGTACGTCTGATAAACTGATGCCTGGCTCTGTAGTTATGATAAGATTGCAACAGGATGGATGAACTTATTAATTTAGGCCGAATATATATATATATATATATATATATATATATATATATATATATATATATATATACAGAGTCAAGTATGTTCAAATTCGATATAAACTTTGCAAACACAGTTCATCGAACTTGAATTTGCATTGTATCTACACTCATAAACCAATTAGCAAAATAATTTGTGTATACACAACTACCATATTCCTCCTCTGTGTGTGTCTATGTTTATTGTATTTGTGGTGTGTTTTGTGTACCTTATTAGTCGGCTATAGCTGTCGATATTTATAATTGTCTTAAAGAGTGTGAAGTTCATTCAGTATAACAAGTAGACAACACCTTTAAAGTCGGATGTTTTAATCACTCATACTTCAATACGTTATAAATTATTGGAAGAAAATTAGAAGAAGTATACACATACTAAAATTATTTTACTAAAACCGGTTTGGCAAAAGAAATCAGATTTATGGCAATATATAGTGATAACATGTCAGAGTGCCGTCGCCGATGTTTCAGATAAACAAGGAGTGCGTGAGTGATTACGCAATGATTCACATATCACTAGCAATCTGACTGATCAACAGCCCACTGGGATCACCGAATGACAGTTGTCGACGGGTCAATTCCTTTTAAAATGGCAAGAGTTTTAAAAGAGACTGACTCAGTGAGATTTCTGGAAGAATGCCGTAGTAATAGTAAAATATTTTCATCGAGCTGTCGACTGAAAAAAAACAAAACAAAAAGTCAATGACCATAATAAACTTTCCATCTTAATAGCTTCGTAACGTACGTAACTCCCTAGCAATATGATGCCAATTACTCAAAGTACTGTTTGTCGAAAAACAGTTTGGGAGCATCTTGATATCACAGTAACGTCAAAAAATCACAATAACGTAAAGATTTCCGACGGTATTTCATTTTATTACATATTTGATAATAGGATCTTGAAATGCATCAGTCTGAGAAAAAGGATATATCCGCGGTAGGGATACCACATGGAACTACTTTAGTTTCTCATTTGGGAAATATATCTGCCCTTAGATAT
Source organism: Margaritifera margaritifera (assembly GCA_029931535.1). Classification (NCBI taxonomy): domain Eukaryota; kingdom Metazoa; phylum Mollusca; class Bivalvia; order Unionida; family Margaritiferidae; genus Margaritifera; species Margaritifera margaritifera. Next base: position 7,141,891 of record JAQPZY010001684.1, read on the forward strand.
TCATTATTCTTCATATTTAATTCAGTTTTTTTCTTCCTCTTTTTCTTCTTCGTCTTATTCCTGCACTATACTATATAAAGTAATGAGAGAACGTAGCAGTCAAAAGTGTCTTCAAAAAGTCTCTGAACCACACCAGGTAGACTTTATGTATTAGCTTATTTAAAAGAATTGTCCCCATGAATCATGTAAATTGTCATTTACTGACACTACCATTATTTGTTTCTGATCGATATTCAGTGCCACTTAGACCTTTGTAAAAATACCTCTTAAACTCTAGGACAAACGATAATAGTTTGAGGCAAATAGCTTGATCAAATATAAAGCTGATATTAGTTAGTGAACAATTTAAATTCCCGTCACACTAATGCCTATGTTTGTAAACACTGGGGAAATCAGACATGGATGAGTCTGGTTTAAAAACCGAAATCAAGTAACTGTTAAAATTTGGGTGAAGCGCATATTACCTAACCAGTATGTTTGCTTCTCAAGGCCACATAATTCACGTGTGAATGAAGAATAACAAAATAAATACGTGAACTATAACACGTAAAACCACGATCATTAAATCTTAAGGCAATTAAAAGATGTTACACCCTGAAATATGTCGGATTCAATTGCACTGCACCCTGAAATATGTCGGATTCAATCGCACTGTAATAATGCAAAAAAAAAAAAAAAAATGCAAAACAAAGTGTATAAAACTACCATATTCCTTCTTTACATGCGTTCCGCTATGCGTAAACGCGCGTGTTTATTTTAATTTTGGTTTGTTTTATGTACCTTAATAGTTGCCTTATAACAGTCTATACTTGTAACTGTGTTAAGAGTGTGATGTCATTCAGTATGGTTTCATCATCGCTATGGACTGCACATGGCAGTGTGCTGACAGGATAGGTGAACGTGTCCACTGCCACGAGGGTTTGACCATTTACTGTGATGGTAGGCTATACGTAAGGCTTTCCTGGTGCAGGTTTTAGCGTCACCTCTGTCTTCTTGATACTGATTGTGAGACCGAAGTTGTCACAAGCTGAAAGGAAATGGTCCATACTGTGTTGCATGTCAGATTCAGATTTGGCATTCAATAAACAGTCGTCAGCAAATACGAGATCACCAACAGTCACTTCCTGTAACTTCGTCTTCGCCTGTAGTCTTCTCAGATTGAAAAGCTTGCCGTCAGTCCGGTATCTGATGTCGATCCCAGTGCCATAGTCACATAAAGCATCAGTAGACATGGCAGAGAAGATCATACTGAAGAGGGCTGGGGTCAACACACGGCCTTGATTTACTCCATTGGTGACTGGGAATGGTTCAGATGACTCACCGTCGTCCACGACACGAGCAAGCATGCCATCATGGAATTGACGAAACATCACGATGGATTTTTCTGGGCAACCAAACTTTTCCATGATCTTCCAAAGGCCCTCACGGCTGACTGTGTCAAAGGTTTTTGTCACTTCGATGAATGTCGTATACAGGTTGGAGTTCTATTCCTGGCAGTTCTCCTGGAGTTGACGAGCTGCAAACGCCATGTCTGTGGTCTCTCGTCCTTTCATGAAGGCACAATGACTCTGTGGCAGGAGCCCTTGATCGATGTGATGCACAGGACGATTTAGTAGAATTCTGGCAAGGATTTAGCCGGCATTTGACAGCAAGGAGATACCGCGATGGTTGTCGCAGGATTGTCTGTTGCCTATCCGCTTGTACAAGTGGACGATGGGTGCATCCTTGTACTCCTGGGGTATAGTTCCCTGAGTCCACATTGACCAGAAGAGTTCACTCAGTTTCTGTGCCATGTGCGAGCGTCCGGCTTTGTAGACTTCTGCTGGTATAGCATCTGCTTCAGGTGATTTGCCATTTGACAGCAGCTCGATTGCTTTCACAGTTTCAGTCAGTTCGGGATGATCAGCAAGTGATATGTTGATTTTAACTTGGGGTAGTCGATCAATTGCCTCCTCACTGATAGATGACTGTTGATTGAGGATGTTGTTGAAGTGTTCTGCCCATCTTTGAAGTATTTTTTCTTTGTCAGTGAGCAGAGTTGCGCTGTTAGCACTCAGTATTGGAGATATTCCTGATGACTGTGGCCCACAGATTGTCTTCAAAGCATCAAAGAAGTTCTACATGTCATTCCTGTCTGCGTAGGACTGAATCTCATCTGACTTATTGCTCAGCCACGAGTCTTGCAACTCCCTGACTTTACATTGGACAGTCCTCTTTATGCTGTTGAAGGCTACCTTCTTAGATGATGAAGTGCTGTCTTCCAAATAGGCCTTCTGTAGCCGATGTTTCTCATTTAGAAGTCTCTGTATGGCAGCATAGTTCTCATCAAACCAACCTTAAGTTTACGTGTGGTGGGACCGAGGGTTTTGAATGCAGTTGAATACACAGAGGCTCTGAAGGATGCCCAGTCTTTCTCGACATTCTCGGAGTTTGTATCGATTGTATCCAGTTGGTTACGCAGTTCTTCGACAAATGCATGTTTCACATTCTCCTGTTTCAATTTGGCGACATTAATCTTTTTGGGCACTTTTTTTTGCCTTGTGGTCGTCTGCTAGGTTGAAACCGGATGTTGAGCTTGGAGCTATGAGCCTGTGGTCAGTCCAGTATTCTGCACTTCTCATGGCCTTCGTCACTCGGACATTCCGCCTGTCTCTTCTCCTGACGATGACATAGTCAATAAGATGGCAGTGCTTGGAGCGTGGGTGTATCCAATACGTCTTGTTGCGGTTTGGCAGGCTAAATACTGTGTTGGCGATTAGGAGGTCATGTTCAGCGCATTTTCTCAGTACGAGGAATCCGTTGTTGTTACATTTGCCAAATCTATTTTTGCCAATGACATCTGGCCATCTTGGTGATCTGTGCCAACTCTAGCATTGAAGTCACACACACGCGTACACACATACCTGTCTGCAACAACCTGGAATTCGTATAAGTAATGATCATTATTGTAACTGTCCATTCTAGAGAGATACAATGGCCATGAAGGATTTAAAAGGGGAAAGGTAATATATATATATATATATATATATATATATATATATATATATATATATATATATATATATATATATATATATATATATATATATACAGCAACAAGATTTTTCTTTGTCTTTTAAAAATGAATACTGAATCTTTCAGTGGAGCTCAACTTCTATGGTTCTACCGTAATATATAGTAACAGTTGAAGGTTATGCAGATTTTATATTTTTGGCCTCTGAGTTTTGCAGTGGCCATCCTTTTCTGAATAACATGCGTTTATATCTTGCTTTAATTTTCTTGTCCCAATTTCCATACTTTGAGTGTTAGATTAGTTAATGTTTGAATACAAAAAAGTATGTATGTATGTATCCTAGTACTCGTACTAGTATGTAATTATTTATGTATTGTACATATGTATGTATATATGTATGTATGTATGTATGTATGTATGTATGTATGTATGTATGTATGTATGTATGTATGTATGTATGTATGTATGTATGTATGTATGTATGTATGTATGTATGCTGGTACGTGTACTGGTATGCAATTATCTATGTAATTTATGTATGTATTCTACGTGTATATTATCAATTCATAGATCTTAAAATAACTATAATGTTTGTTTAAATCGTTGTTTTAAATATGCATGATATGTATCAGTGTATAGCAATGTCCATATGCTTTATGTGTAATGTGTATTCATTTTTATGTCTAAAATACTCATGTTGCACTATCTGTATATGCTTTATGTATAATGGGCATTTTTTTTATGTCCTAAAAACTCATGTTCCACTATCTGTATATGCTTTATGAATAATGGGGATGCATTTTTATGTCTAAAATATTCATGTTGCACTATCTGTATATGCTTTATGAATAATGGGCATGCATTTTTATGTCCTAAAAACTCATGTTGCACTATCGTATATGCTTTATGTATAATGGGCATTTTTTTATGTCCTAAAAACTCATGTTCCACTATCTGTATATGCTTTATGAATAATGGGCATGCATTTTTATGTCTAAAATACTCATGTTGCACTATCTGAATATGCTTTATGTGTAATTTGTATGCATCTTTATGTCTAAAATACTCATGTTGCACTATCTGTATATGCTTGATGTATAATGTGTATGCATTTTTATGTCTAAAATATTTATGTTGCACTATCTGTATATGCTTTATGAATAATGGGCATGCATTTTTATGTCTAAAATACTCATGTTGCACTATCTGTATATGCTTTTAGTTGACTATTTGGCATACCAATTACTCTTTAGGGCTAATTTTATTTGTTGTAATATCGGACGTGAAAAAATAGTGTTAATATTTTATACATACGTACATACCATTATTAGATACCAAATTTTCATATCAATAATTTTCTATTAAAATACACACTTCCTTTTTGGGCCCGATACAAATGGATAGAGGGACTGAGTCAATCCGCCAGTAATCCTTTTCACGTTTTTCCTCCTGGTGTCGATAAGTATTCGCATTGCAGCACCTACTTTAACAGTGTAAGTGTTGCGTTTCCGGTATTTCGAGATAAGGTCATTACTTGTTTAAGTTCGACGGGATATGGACGTAAATGAGAAAGCTAAGCAGTTTAAGCATTTTGATTGTGTAGAGTACATATACCAAAGTGATAATATTTTATGAATGGAATAGTATTTCAATCGGTTGTGTTGAAAGATAGATTTATTAAAAGCACCGAATAAGTACAGATAAAACATCTTGAGCTGTTGGTCATAAAGCATTTCTTTCTATATTTTAAAAGATTGTTTTTTATTGCATTTAAATTCGAAATTAAATGGTTGTAGAAATATTAAGCGTTCCCTGACCCATTTCCGGGTTCCTAGAAAGCAAGCGGAGGAGGTTACTGTCATATTATAAATGATGTAAACCATAAGGGAAAATACATTTTTTAAACTAAAAGTATCTTTATGAGACAACAATAAAAGGAAGAAATCGTGGGAAGTTGTAATACTTAACACTGAATACAAAATTGTATCAAGCAATTACATTCTAATTTTTTTTTTTCAATTGGGGAATAATTTAAATTAATATTCAGATTTACTTAATTGTTGTAGAATTCCCTATATTAACGCGGAAGGCTACGTAGATGTCTATATAATGCAAATGAGCCAAATTAATGTAATAGTTAAACCAAATTCATCGTTTGCCAAACATTTACAACGACATTTGTCTTCCTGTTATCCCACACTGATAGATATTTCGAAAGAAAAGGTGAGTTTATATATATATATATATATATATATATATATATATATATATATATAAAATGTGTTTTTGCGAACTTTACAAATTTGTATTCTTAAGTTTGAGAAAAAAAAAGAAAACGTACAGACTACGTGCATCACCTACGGCCACTAGGTGTGAGTGCCGATGCAGGAGTTAGAAAGTGCATTATTCTAAAAAATATCTTGAAATCCAGGCGATTGCGAGTCCAGACATCTGGCGTGTTTATATATATATATATATATATATATATATATATATATATATATATATATATATATATATATATATATATATATATATATATATATATATATATATATATATATGTGTGTGTGTGTGTGTACTTTCTATGCCTTATTCAATATTAAGTTCTTGCATTCACAAGAAGAGCAACAATCACCCATAGTTCGAACAGATCTACGTGGCAGCAGTTAATATAAACTAAGTCCTTTGCCATCTGTGAAACAATAGAGAATTGTATCTGCCACTGATGTGTTTCGATTTAGGCATTGTCGCTAAATTGCTCCGCTGTCACGTTGTGTTAGGAATGTATATTAGAGTATAGACCTTTCCAGTGCACAGTTCTTACATTTGTACCGCCCCATGTCCGTACTTGTCACTACACGCGTCGGCAACTAAGGTACTGATTACAGGTACAGAGTCTATATATGCCTGAAGCTTCTATATTCCTTTATTAGTATAAATCAACTGTATTTCCGCATAAATCTTCTAACGTGTACTCTCAAATACTGGAGTGAACAGTTACATCCGATTTAAAGAATTAAAAAATACACATTAATCATTAATCAAGACACCTATTTTTACAAAATTAAGGTACTCTTTGTTCTGAAAAAGTATCTCGCATAAAAACTGAGCAATTACTGTGCACTCAATTTAAACGGAGCAAGTAATTTAAAAGAAGTTGTCAGATTTTAACTTCCAGAGGAATTCTGAAATGTTACAAATTATCTGTAAACGAAAAAGAGACCGAAATGCCCAAGTAATTGAAAATCACTAATGTTATACATTTGATGGTTTCATTGTTTTCCTCTTTGATATGCAATCACAAACTATATATATATATATATATATATATATATATATATATATATATATATATATATATATCTATATATATATATACTATGGGCTTTATGATTACTTGCCACCTTTACTTGAAAATTGAAAAAGCACTTATAATAATAGAATATTTTCGATAAAAATATCTTTGAAATGTCGGCTTTTTTACGATTCTGTAATATCAGTAGTTTATGAAAGAAATAACATATTTCTTTCATACTGTTTGTAATAAGTAAAAAAAGTAAATAATCACCTTTGTAATTACTAATTCAACACATGAATTCGATTTTTAAAAAAATAAGAGAAAGGATCGTACAGATGTAACCGAGTGTTTGATAGGGAAAATCGTTTAAAGCTTTTAAGTCTTCAGGCCATTTTCAAATTTGACATTTATCGGTGTAGTGAGTAGAATTTTTGTCATTGATCGATTTATTAATGTAATTATTTCTTGAAAATAATAATTATTGAATTAATTCACTAGTGTCTTTATTTACTTGTATATATAATTCAATTATGTATCTACTTATGTGATTTTCTCAACAAAGGTATAAGAATTAGTGAACGAAACAAAGCGCGAATGAAAGTGAAGGTTAGAAAATTATTACCTATTTTAGCTAGCGTGATTGATAATGTCAAAAAATTCAATAAAAAATTTCTTTTGAAGACAATTAAATAACATAAGTTAAATAATTGAAAATTTAGAACTATGAAATAAATAACTGAGGAAAATAAGATTTATTACAAGAATTACAGAATCGAGTTAAAAACGAACTATACAAATTACACAGGAAAATGTCTAAATTATAAAAGAATGACACTTTAGAATACTCTATTCATCAAATATTGTTGTGACAATAATGCACTGCTAACCTAAATGTTTGTGCAAATAAATTATATTTACAGTAAATGTTTAGGAATATATCTTCCATAGTACCGTTATGGCGGAATGTCACGTGATACAAATATGGCGGCGCTCATTAAAACCGTAAAGGAAAGGTCTATACACCTACTTAATAGTGTATTCTTTACAAAACGCAATGAATACTCGTGCATACATTCTGCTAACAATTTGCCTTAACAGAGTATGGATGAAAATTCCCTGGTATAGTTTGGATCCGCTGCGGTATTAAATGTTTAATTTTGGAATAAAGATTAAAGTTCCTAACTACCTAACTACACACAAAAAATCATTTGCTGCAACAATTCCAATATAAAAAAAACTGTCTTGGTTAAATTCATGTTTAAATATTGTTCAATATTTTCAATAGAATCAGATTAGCCTATTGTAGTAATACCTGGATCGTTTACATGAAATCAAATTAAATCTGTTGTTGAGACAATTTTACATTTTCATGAAAGTTTTATCAACATTACTATATATCACATAGCTATCGTATTATACATGAAGCATATCATCCCTTATTGCATAACACGCGTGTAATCATCTAATGATGTCACAAATGACGTCATTACCTCATCTATAGCAAAGGTGCAAAGACATCGGAATGTACTTCAGAGTTATGTCATTACACTCTTAAATGGTTTCATTGAATAAAATCCTTACTTTGGTCATGTGATAAAAACAATCTTTAATTTACCTTTGATATGAACTCATTAACGAACCTTTATGATCATGCACCACAGAAATCTTGGACTTTTTAAGTGAATGGGTTTATATAATATATATTTGGCCGTATGTTTTTCGATTTTATACCTATTACCTTCATATTTTGTTTTATATATATATATATTTTACAGAATTTCAACATCTTTACCTTTTATATTTTATCTTAAAATTCCTCATGTTTACATTTATTTGGAAGGGTTTATCGTCCTAACGTTTTTTGTGCAATTCTTCAATTTTACAACAGTACCAATTACAAGTAACTTTTAATTCACACTAATCCATTATTTTGCTGAGGTGCCGTTAAACGCTAATACATAAATACATATATACATAGTTCATTTGGAATGGAGTTTATGACAGTACTAAATACTTTAGACGTTTGCTTGCAAAAACTCGGGAGAGATGGATATTATTCAATGAGTTTATCAGTTTCATTTGAAATGAGCATTGGTCAAAGATCCTATATCTCTCATGTGAACTGGAAGGAATATTTAACAAAATTCTTTGCATATTTGACTTTTTATTACGCGTATAAAGGTATAATTATGTTTAGAAGATTTGTCTGTAATTTCTTTTGCAATTGGTTTTGTTATACAGTTACACGAGGCAACTGTAATTAAATTTCTGCATTAAAGAAATTATAATTAATATCGAGGTACAACTGTGTCACCACCATGACTACCACCACTGCCGCTTCCATTACTGCAGCATAGCAATAGTACTGCTACTGCTTCTGCTTCTCATCCTAGCATTCGTCTTCTTCCTCTTCCTCCTTGTTGTTGTTGTCGTCATCCTTTTCTTTCTTTTGATTCTCGTCATAGTCCTCCTCCTGCTTATGCTGGATTTATGAATAAAGATGTACAAAGGGCTCGGACCGGTAATTGATTTTCCGTAGACATCAGTGTACACGTTTGAGAAAAAGAAACTATTTTGCGCACCAGATGGTCCAGTACATAACACATGTACTTCTTGATTGAAGATAGCGCAGACTTTCTGAACAATCAAAATGGGTCCTTTGAGGCAATTTTCCTAGTTATATACCCCTAAAATGTGATACTGGTACAAGTAACCTTAATCTACAGTCTCGGCGCAGGATAATTTTGGCCTGCACGAAAAAATTGAAATCATGTAAGTAAACAGACAGAATATATGTAGAAGTTGAAAGTCTTGGAAATATTTTTAAAGAAAAGGAAAATGCCACGCTGATGTTACGGCCATTTGGCCAGATCTTTAAATATTAAGTATAGTATCCACTATCCAATGTCCTTTCCCGGCGCGCGCGCGCACACACACACACACACACACAATTTGAGACTGGTAGCCTGCGCAATTAATAATTATTCTCCCGGATTATACATTATTTTTGTCATTAGTTTGTTTTTATAAGCAAAACTGAGTTCAGATCGATTAAGACATGTAATACATGCATGAGAAAAGGATCAGAAGACGATTGGTAAGAGATGGAATTTGCCTGCAATTGGGTATTTTCTTATTATATTATATTGTTGTGCGTTGACTAAGTTTATGACATAATTAAAATTACAACAAAAACAAGGCTATGGCTGATGAATTTTCATTATCATATTTTCAGATGAGTCGATGCAGCACGACAGTTGCCCTACTTTTAATCCTGACGAGCGTGAGCAGGTACATCACTTCTGCTCTGCCAGCACCTTGTCAGGCGCCAAATAACCAACAAGTGTCGTACAGAATTTTAATTGAAAATTGTAGCGGGATGAACGCTTTCCTTTACCCAGCTATTTTTGTCAATGAAACCGAAGTATCCGAGGACGCCCTGCAGACGCAATGTCTTAGCCATAGTCGGAGAGACAGCTGTCCGGACCATGTTCTGGTGGGAGACGATGTCCCTGTGTATGAAAGATCCACATGTCCGTGGATTTTTAAGGTAGACCATAATCCGCAGCGTATTCCACCTACTTTACTTGTAGCTAAAGCACTTTGCCAGTATTGTATTGGATCTAATGGTGACATGGAATGTAATCCGATAATCCATACCATTCCTGTTTTCCACCAAGGAGAGTGCGTTGAAGGATTTTATCAATACTACAAGTCGACAGAATATATAACCACTGGATTCACATGCACGGGAAAGAGAACTCATCAAGTACCAACTGATGACCACGAGTTTTATGCCTGATAATAAAGACTTTCTAATGCAAGTGCTTGAGCAAAGATACCTTTAAGTTTGTGTGTTTGTTTGTTTGGATGTTGTTTTTCGGGGGTGGGGAGGCTTATGATTTATGATTTTATTACCATTTTGTGACAGTCTTGAGAACTTCATACCTATCAATTGGAAAGAACAAAAACGAAGCAGTGATATATAATCTATATAGTTATGCATGCTGAATACCTCTTTTCAGCGGAACAATTAATTTAAGACAGATAATTACAGAGGAATCGGTGAATTTTTCCTCTAATGCATCTCTATTTTTGTTTCTTTTCATATGTCTAATCGCTGTATTTCTTCGCCAGCAATCATCTAAAACTTTTTTTTCTATGAAGTCAGAAGATACTTATTCCTGGTCATCACACTTTGGTTTGATTATTATAGTGCATAAATCCTCGAAGACGAACCTTAACTAACATTCCTTGTAATGAAGGATCGAAGAGAAGTCCAATGAAGTGGAGAAAAGTGTCTCCTTTTATTTATTAGTCAAGAACTTTTAAAATATGTTTATAACAGTCACATTTTCACATCAATCTTGGTTGTCGTAGTTGTAAAATATTGACGTTTCTGGTAGTTTTGAGATTATTTCCTTCTCGCTCTTTCACATTCTTAGAGTTAGGGTTAGGTTAAACTGGTCAACACAAAGGTTAACTGCTAGAGGGTGCATGTTAATCGCTAGGGGTCGCAACTTCAAAGGCGACGACCACCACTAAATAAATTGTACTAAACTGTTTCGATATGTTTAACTGAAGCTATTTTAACTCAAAAGTAAGATTCTATCTTTTACTCTCTTTGTAATAATAGTTTCCAACCCAATCTCGACGTGCATTGTTCGTGTTTGTTCGTCTTGACAAATTAGATTCTATATCTAGATTCCGGTTAAGTTTCGATCTGACATCTCTTTGTTCCTGACTAATTCAACCAGACTCTCGCAAGGCGGCTAATTTAAAAAAATTCCGCAAGTTGTGTAATAGTTGATTTCCAGATGATGCAGCTACAACCTAAATAAATTTACCCAGCATTGACTTGCTATAATTGGGATTATGCTTGTATGTGTAGCTTCGATGCCGCTATGTCTGGAAATCAACAGAGTGTATTAAAACCTGCTAAAGGCCCGTTAGCAACTTACCCATTTTTTTTTCCCGTTTAGACACGACGTTTCATGATCTCATCGGTCTGAAATCGGATTTCATATTGTATGCATAGACTGGAAACGACAGTGTTTTATTTTGTAGCCAATGAACAAAAAAATCTCTGTAGTTATGGTAGTGTAAACCCCACCCCTCCTCCGAAATATTAGTTAAAGTGGAGTGATTTGTTCAATATGACCGAAGCAATTAAATAATGATATGCCATTTAGATTAAATTTGAAGTATTTTATTTCATTTATTGCTTTTCTGATAATTAAACAGAACAGAATTGCTTAGAATGGGGTGCATTACGAGTCTTTCATTCATTCATCTATTACTTTGTAGTTTCGTTGCTTGCTTGCATTTTTGTTTGATTAATAACAAATCTGCTTGGCGTAGAAACAAAACATGAGAGATTTTCGGACTCGTATAACCCTTATTTCACTTCACTATTAAACAGTTTCTATAAACAAAATCATTATTTTGTGTCACGTGATAAAAATAATCTTACATTTGTCTTCATTTTGAATGAAATTTATGACAAGACTTGAATACTTTTAATTAAAAATTTACTTTGTTCTAGCTTCTCAATATTTTATGCTGAAGATTTAGTTTGTAACTTTAAAATTAAGAGTTCAGAAAAAATAAAGGTATAATTTCAGCTATATCATGCTTTTATCGTCGGTATATATTCAGTGCTTATCTTGCAACGCATCTTTCTTTTCTCTCTGATAATAATATAGAGCAAAAGTGTTTATGCGAATGGTGCTGAGCTATTGCGCTGTTCAATACACATTGCAAGATGCTAAAATTTTAGAGACTTTTTTCTTCACGTGTATTCCTTGAATGGAAAGATTCGTTATAAAAATTTGGCACTACAAATTACTTTTTCAGCCTACCCTAAAACCTTATCGATAAAGTTCTTATCAAATAAAGCTCAATATGAAAATCACGGCAACTTTGAAAAGATTTATAATTGGTAACCAGGCATAGCAGCACAACTGCAACTGTATAAAATATGTTAACATTTTTGAATGAATTGTTTTTAAAGTCACTTGACAATATGATGTTGTATAGGAATACTTGAGCTAGGCATACAATTCTACATGCATTTTTAATGCCTTAAATTATCTCAAACTGAGTTTGCATACATTTCTACATGCATCTTTAATGCCTTAAATTATATCAAACTGAGCTTGCATACAATTCTACATACATCTCTAATGCCTTAAATTATCTAAAACTGAGCTGGCATACATTTCTACACACATCGTTACTGACTTAAATTATCTCGAACTGAGAAAAATGATTATTATGGTCATCCTTTTTTCAATAATGTCTGGTGTTAGAAGTAGATTCTAATTACATCAAATTGTGCACATTTTTGTTTATGTATTTATTTTATTTTTAAGTCTTTAAATTTAAAGGTTAGTTTAGTACAATATCTAACATATTTGTGGCTCCTTAGAGGGTGAATATAATGTACAATTTGTTCTATATACGTTGGCTGTCCATATTCAGCAGACATTCGAAAACGGAAAGAACATGGACTCAAGTGCGCTTGGTGATAAAACAGATTTTTTCTATTAAAAAAAAAAAAAATGTATCCGCAGTTTAAGAATGAATTCTCGTTAAACGAAAACCACAAAAGAAATTGGCAGAAATATTAAAATATCGAGGTTTGGATAATTTTCGAGAAATTTGTATAAAATTCACCACTTCAGTTTGGAATATTTGCAAATGCCAAATACGTCTTGGAATGAAATAAAGCTATAGATGAAGCAGTTGGAAAGAAATAATCAATTTAGTTATGTAAATTTGGAGCCTAAAAATAATTCGTACTTTTGCATTATACGTCCGTATACAATAATAATAATAATAATAATAATAATAATAATAATAATAATAATAACAATAATAATAATTAAGACTTAGTACAGCGCTTAATCTTAAGAGCTCTAAGCCCTTTACAATATTAGTTAACACATAAGGACATATTTATAGAGACAAGATTACAATAAAACACCATGAAAACACAAACAAAACACATGCTGAAAAAAATTAAGCTAAGGAAACATTGCTAAGTCATAAGTCTATTTTTGCAGTCGAAATAGGTGAGTTTTATGAGCTGGGATTTGGTACGCAAAAAATCTTTATCCGTAGGTCTTTGTTTTGATAGTGGGAATAATGAGAATACGAGTGTTGAAAGAGGAGCGTAAGAATCGAGTACACGTGGGGGAAGTCCAATCGGTATTTTGGACTGGAGGCAGTCAACGAAATGTAGCATAGAGAAGAGATTTTGTGTTTGATTCTGGAGCGAACAGGTAAGCAGTGGAGGGTACAGAGCAGGGGAGAGGATTCCTCAGTTCTTGGTACTCTAAGGATGATCCGAGCAGTTGTTTTGAACTTTCTGAAGTTTCTGTAGAAGATACTGAGACGAACCAGATAAAATAAGAATTACAATAGTCCAGTCTAGGGAGTAATAAGGAACACACAAGTGTTTCAGTGCCATCAACTGAAAGAAAATTACACCTGTCACCAAAATTCAGTATAAAGCTGGAAAATCCGTATTTGTGGTCGGGCTGCAAATGTTTTATTCGAGTTTCAGTTGTTTCGAGTTGAAAGTCGTAGGCAAAAGAAGACTTTACATCGTAAACCATGTTGATTAATGTTAAATATTCGAGTGATTGATGTCTGACTTATTGAAATTTTACTGCATGTCGTTCTTAGATCGGTATAGGATGTTTAAAAGAAATGATGAAATAAATAGAAAGTAAATACAACCAACTATATTGGTTATTCGTTGCTTCTGGCATTTAGGGACCAGCTAAGTTATCGCATCACATAAATTGGTCCACATGCTTTCCATGCTTGTGTGTATAGGTGTTTCTTCGCTCTGACGAAACATGTTGATTTCACAAGTTTTTAGAACTTTTTGATGTAATTGCATCACCTGGAATGTTTTCCATTGTGAAGAACATCATCGGTAGTGACATATAGGCAGGTTAGTTACTGCATTTTTATATTTCAACACCTGTTTTCTCTTTTGCTCAATACATATATACGTCGGCATCTCGCGCCAGAAATGTTGATTGCATTATGAAGTTATTGAACCTGTTGTTGATCTGAATTGTGTTCAAACCATGAAACTACGTTATCATATAGTTACGTATCATTATGCTTAATTTGTGTTTGCGACTGTGTTTTTTCTCTGCAATCCATGCATGTTTTAGTGTATGCAAAACTCTGATCATGTAACCTTCTGACCTAGTGAGTAACTATGCACTGTTTTCTTTACATTGAAGCTATACAAGACAAATAATTCGTCCTCAATCAAAAGAGTGTACCAAATACCCTTGAGGACAGAAAACATGATCATTCAATAAGCACATTATCTCCAGAAATGAACCCTGTTAAGCGTAATAAATCTCTTATTTCTGATGTGAATATGGATGTGCAAGGTACGGACGAACAAATAACAATCACTAAAACTCCGGGATCGATGTTTCTCTTTTTCTAATGGAGTTTACCATCACCCTCTCTGACGACGATATAAAGATACGTAAGGTATGCATTTCTAGATTTTTTTTTTTAATCAGTCGCTGATCTTTACAAGATTTCAATTGAAAGAAATGTTGATTTTTTATGGATTATATGCGAAGAAAATTTGACTGACCACTTAGAAAGTAGAATTCTTACAAGTACATTATTGATTTAATTACTATCTATCTTAATACAGTGTGCTGAAATTTAGTAAATACAAAAATACAGAAGCAATTTGAGGAATGTAGACTCGATTAAAACGTATACAGCAAAACCATTATCGTCTTGTCGTTGCGACGTCATACAGAAGGGAAAGGGTGCTAAATCAGTTCTTATCTGAATAAATAGATAAAACCAAAATGGTGCGTTGCTGTGAAAAATAAATGTTAGACTTATATCTTGATTATGTTGATAGCCACAACATTGAATATTGGTACAATAGATTTTAATTTAAAGATTAAATATGGAGAAAATCTTCATTCTGCACATTTATATTGCTTTGTATAGAGCATCATGTATAAATTACAAATCAGCTGCTCCGGTGCAAGTTACTTACACCGAAATCCCGAAAATAAGCGTTAGAATTAGTAAAGAGTTACATTATGCAAACTTACCGACTACATTATCTCCTTGACTTAGACTCTGTTTGTCTGACGTCTTTGTAGCACAAGGCGAACATTTATAGCTGTGTTATTGATTGAACAGTCATTTCAAGTGAAAGTAACGGTTTTGTGATTAGAATTTTAAAAAAAAAGAAACGTGCAATTGCTTTCGTTTTTAAAATTTCTTGAGGAAGAAAGGTACAGAAAATATTGATCAAGCGATTTACAAACTGTCCAACCGGGAAGTGTCACTGCGAGCGCTTATGGTCTTAAATTTCATCCCAAGCATATTTAAACTGGTCAAATCATCACTAATCTTTCTAAACTCTGAAGTAGGATTTAGACATAGATTTCGGGAACAGATTCTACTTCAAGAGTCAGACCAGATTTTTGACTAGCAAATTAAGGAACTAATAACCACCTTAGCTTTCAGCAGGTCTGATGACTGAACTGTTTGGAATCATTTGATGGGCATTCCAGATTTTCAGCTAAATGCCATTGTTCAGAATAGCCACCTTTATCCCCGCCCTGTTTGACATATCTCAGAAATTGAGCCACTATCACGTTATTGGTTTGTTCTAGGCATATGTACTAAACTGAGTCTCGTTCCGATCAAATTCTGCACATGCTGATGTATAGTTTGTAAGGGTTCGTAACATAGGTTTAGATATATTTTCGGGAATACAACCGAAAATGTACATTTTTCCAATAAAATGCAGACAAAAATATGGATAACCATGCCATTGCTTTTAATCCAGATAGTATGAACGTAACTTTATAAAATACAAATGGAATCCATGTCATCGTTACTAATATCGCACGAATCGTTTGCGTTCAACAGATGCGGCTGATCATCATCCATATCTGAGCAGGTAAGCATTTTACAGGCTACTGTGCATTTGTGGTTGTTCAAAACGCATGTGCAGTCTGACCGGCATGCTCGAGAACACCTGCATGGCATTAGAACAAGGACAGCATATGGACCGAAGTACCTGTCATTGATATGATAACACGACTTCCTTCTTTGTTTTTGGTCAGCCATGTCCTTCTGAGGAGGCAGGAATATTAGGGAGATTCTTAAGGCTCCTTCTCTGTTCTTTCCAGCTCTCTGAAAGAAACTTTGTCAGCTTGTTCTTGCTCTATGTGCATATCAGCAGCCTCTTCCGACTTTTGTATTTTGTGACCAGGTCTTATTTCAATGACAGTTATGCTTTCTTTTGAACCACAGCTTACACGTCCCGTTGACTTGATTGAGTGGTCTTGGCATACATCAAATACCACGTGGATTATGTCACTTCCTTAGCCAGCATGAAGCATTTTTGAAAAAATGTGATCAGAGAGCTCATCGAATGTTCGATTCGCACGATGAAATTTCTAAATGAGTCCCATGGCATGAATTCGTGAAGCACGTGGACAAGGAGCGTCCTCAGCAAATGATACTCTGCTCTCCAGGTGCGGTGTTAAAATAACTTTGTTGAGTTTTTCATTGTACCATCAGCCAGCGCCAGCACCCAAGGTAAAATACCAAGATGGTGACAAAGAAAGTCAAGCGTGTCCAAATGTCTGCTCTCAGCAATGAGGACCATGTTCTCTAACACTCTTTTATCAACTTTCAACTCAAATCGACACATATTTCCTTACCTGATTGTCTCGTGCAATTTTCGAATGTCTTGCTTGGTGGTAAGAAGGAGGCCTCAGCTCGCATCAGCAGACTGCCATGGTCCATTGCCCAAGACATTTTCAATGCTGTGACTGTCGGCAAAATGTTAACTATGAAGCACATAAGCACATCCTACATCCTTGGGTTATCAAAACTCTGACAGGGAATGTTCAACGGATTAAAACTATCAATTGATTAGGGCACTCTTGTTCATATTAAGGTTGGAGAAGATCGTCACTGCACTGTACATTGAAAAGCTGGAAAATATCGACACTAACAAGCATGCATCCTTCTATCCCGACTGTGCTTGCTTTTGATAATGCTGATAGACGAGATGAGGTACTCAGTGGAGCTAGAACATCACGTCGTGTCAATGGCATAATTTTTCAACCCACATCGCTGTCTTGTGCACCTCCAAAACAAACAATAACTGATAGCAAGAAAGCCTGGCCAGTGATTTTTTATGAGCGAATTATGATCTGCAGTTTCTGTGATATTGTATCTATGGAGCATCAGTGTCACCATTGCTTGGAGATGCCATCAGGAAAAATGGGAAAATGGAGAGAGAGAGAGAGAGAGAGATAGAGAGAGATAGAGAAGAAGAAGAAGAAGAAGAAATCTTCTTGCATAGGGTACAGGAACCAAAATTGAAATAACTTTTTTTCAAACATAGCTTTACTGAATAACTGAGATGAAGCAAATGCAGGAAACCTAAACATGGTGAAAGATTTTGTTAGGATAAAACAGGTAACATTTAATATGGGGTTTTGGGCTTATTGACCATCTCAGTTATGACAGGTATTGTCAAAGAGTCATTTGCAATTAATTTGATCCAACCTAGGGATTTGGTATACATATTTTCTTTTCATGACTTATATGATGGAATATATATATATATATATATATATATATATATATATATATATATATATATATATATATATATATATATATATATATATATATATATATATAACTTAAGAATCCACGACAGATCAAGACAGCGTTAATACAATGGAATGCATTATATTTCTATATTCTTTCCAACAGTTTCATCATTTAAGTTTAGTTTTGTTAACTATATTGACCGCATGTGAAGCTGTAGTCGTTTTAATTTTACACAGGATCACTGTTACTTTCATAGCCTACCGCGAGTCACGTGCGCTATAATTTTAATATTGTAAAAGAATATTATCATACATGTTAGAGAATAGTTTTAATTTGTTTCCTACCGATACTCGAACCGAAGTCAATTCTGCGGGTTACGGCAATCGCCTTGCCCGCCCGCACCAACCCCTACACCTCCTCGACCATGCACACATCCCCCAAAAAGGATGGAACATAGTCGCTGGTATAAGCATTCTCGAACCTGTAGGATTAAATTCTTTTTCTCAATATATAATACGTTCACTCTATATTATCACGCATTCTCATGTAGAATCCAGAGATAGCACTTTCTGCTCTGACTGGGGTATATTTGTATCTGTCTATATTAATTTCTATATGCATTGATTCTGTCATAGATATCTGGAGTGACTGTGTATTAGATGGGAGTTAATTGCTTGCTCGTCATGCGGGTGTGTCTGCTGCGCAAGAATGCTTATACCAGCGACTATGTTCCATCCTTTTGTGGGGATGTGTGCATAGTCAAGGGGTGTAGGGTTGGTGCGTACATGCAAGGCGATTGTTGCCATAACCCGCGGACCTGGGTTAGAGTCTCGATAGTCGATATGGGACGAATTAAAAATATTTTCTAACCTGTATAATAATATTCTTTCTCAATATATATATATATATATATATATATATATATATATATATATATATATATATATACAAATCTAGATTCTTTGATAGAGGAGCTGTCTTGAGATATAAAACAAAGAATACCAACAAGCGCGTCCCCTTCGTGGTTACTTTCCACTCCAATGCCCCAAACTTACAACAAATCATTATGTCATTCTGAAGCATTTGCACCAGATCGAACGTCCGAAGGCCATATTTCAAGAAGTTCCTATGGTTGCGTACCCTAGACCTAAAATTCTTAAGGACCATCTGGCATGTGTCAAGGTAACTTAAGACATGACCACAGATTCAGGCACATGCTGCAGCAAAGACAATATGTACTGCTTAATATGTAAACATATACCCGAGACTAAATCGTTCAGAAGTTCGACGACAGGCGTTGGCTTTACTATCAATCTGAAGTTAGGATGTCAAACCAAAACTGTAATCTATCTCTTGACATGCAAGATATGCGCCACTCAATATGTTGGCGAAACCGTTGATTTTAGAAAACTAATGTACAAGATAAACAACGCGCCAACCACTACCACTACAACTCAACTAAGCATTCAGTCGAGTCCCTCAGGATGCTGCTGATTGAATCCAGCCGGGGGCTTTACCGATATAGAATGTACACGAAAGGAATGAAACTGGATGTGACACTTGAAAACTCATATTATTATTGTTGCTATTATTATTATTATTATTATTATTATTATAACTTTTATCCATTATCCCACTATAACATTCTCATGACATATTTATTTTAGTACCGCAAGACATAACTTTACCGCGATATAATTTCTTCAGTAAATGTTGTAGGTGGCATTGATTGTCGCCACGCATGGTTTATGTCCCTTGTTCCCAGCCTGGAATTAGGTCAAAATATTTTGGATCTCTGTGCGATAGACACAATAATCCCTTGTCATTCAAACATGTAGGAGTCCAGCACTTCTCTCTGCTTACGTGTTTGTGATTGTTTGTGAACGTAAGTTGTTTTTTCTCCTGATGAATAGCTTATTTAGCTGGACACATTGGGAAACTATTTTGTTGCTTTTGTGTGATATATATATATATATATATATATATATATATATATATATATATATATATATAATCTCCATTTTTGACCTTTAATGAGGATTATGAGAGTCATAACAAGTTTGATGGCCGGATTTTTCTTTAAACATTTAAAAACCCATGACAAACTATTGATTAAATGCACTTGGTCGCAAGGCTTAAACCAAGGGATTTTTTTCCTGCTTTTGTATAGTCATGTATTTTGTACATATCTGGATTTTTTGTATCACATTTATTAGCTCTAATGACTGCCTTCAGTGCTGAATGATCGTCATATTCTGTTCTTAAAATCGTTACTGAATGATATCTCAATACATTTTCTGTACAAATCACTAATGATATCTCAATCCATTTCTGCACAGATCACTAATAATATCTCAATCCATTTTCTGCACACATCACTAATGATATCTCAATCCTATTTCTGTACATATTCAGTTCATCACTTCTTTACATTTCAGTTCATAAGTGCTGCCAAGTAATTCGAATGTATGATCGTCTATCTTGCTCTGTGAGCCTGTAGTACTTCTTTGATCCAATAACATTATATATATATATATATATATATATATATATATATATATATATATATATATATATATATATATATATATATATATCACTATCACTAGAGGCATATAGACGAATGTGAGAACGCGGTTATCTATGCTGTCCGCTAGGGCGCGCCGCTGCCTACTTAGGACTTCCCGCACGTACGTACATGGGTCGAATCAATGGACCAACGTATTAAATCCGAAAAAGAAATTAACAGTTTAACAATCAAAGAGCTGAAAAAGATGTTAACGGGTAACAAAAAGGAATTCATCAAAAGGGCTCAAAGCGTAGTTAAGTTGAAACTGAAGACTGAAAGACTTAAATGAGTTAGAAGGAGAAAAAACAGGTGGAAGCAGGAGAGAAGACGATATGATAAACTGACAAACCCACTATGGGAAAACATTCCAGAGCTAGAGTCGCTCGAAAACTGGACGAGTGATGTTTCAGCTATTCCAGGGTTTACTGACAATAACATTTATAATTATCTAGTGGTTACTATGAAATGCAAAAGTCAGGTGAGATAGAAAGTTTATATGTAATACAGACATGTGCTGTACATGGAATACAATATTTCTGAGGACTGTAGCCACTACATCGTCAGATACAAAATGATTCCATCCACCCCGACAACAAATGACACTAAACCCACGATGTTTGGGTTTGTTTGTCAGAGGTTACTGGGAAGATACACTCATCAAACCGTAATTGTACAGGAGGGTATGCAATTTTGCTTCTTTTCTAAAATTCCAATTGGAGGATGAATTAGAAGATGATACATTTATTTCTGTATATTTTTGGATGAACAAGCAAAATTGCATACCCAACTCAGATATCACAGATGCGACAACATGCAATCCGCATAGTTTGGAAGGTTAGCAATAGTTAATGTCAATAAAGAAAACATCTGGGTCATGCGAGAGGAATAAGTCCATAGAAAGAAAGATGAGCCCCAAGAAAGCTCAAGACTTGGAATTTAAGGGCATATGCTACAAACACTGAGAAAGACACGAACATTCCTAACAGTGAGAAAAATGTCTGCATTGTAACAAAATCGGAAGATGCAGCTTTCACACCAACAGTTGGCGAGAACCGCTTCTGACACAAACTTCTGGCTGCAAGCTTTTATGCTGATTTGCCACCATTTTTTCCTAACAAATCAAAACCGTAAATTTCCAAGCTACTAAATGTCTAATTTAACTATCATAATAAAACTAATTTTGGGAGTTACATGTGCCAACAACATTTCAAAAATACACGCGCTGTGTCTGAGGAAGATATTATACAGATTGAGAGAAATACACGTGGACAAAATAGTAATGAGTTGTGGCAGGAAGCAAGAGCAGAGAGAATTATAAGTTCCCATTCTGGCCAGATCTGAACGAGATGGGATGAACAAGTTCAAGGACCTGCTAGTGTAATTACATACATGTTTTACCAGAGAGACTTTGATAACTAACATCAGAAATAGGGACGTGGCTATGAACCTACTGTAATAAGAAGGTGTGTTAATCATATGAGTAAGGTGCACACAAGTTAAAGTGCATCTGGATGTAGCAAGTATGGGTATATTCAATCTCCGCACGTGCTTCTCAAGGACCAAAATGCTTTTCGATACACCTCTGTTTATGATCTTCAAGTATGTATATGAAGTAATTTATTGATTAAACTTGACAAAACAGATAATTGTTTTGATTTTGACTATAAAGCTAATGATATGCTGGCACGAGCTCTCAATGGAAATAAATAGTCACACCTACTTGCTTTGCTTTTGTGACATTATGTAGATAATTAACAGGAATATAATAGCAACTTCAATATTCATTCAATCAAATGAAGTGCTGCTATCTCTTCATGAATATGCTGACGATACTCTGTCCATCATCATACTCCAGTGTAAATTGTTTTAAATTTAATTATTGCAGTTCTCATTTGCATGTAATCATAATTTAATTAAAATCGAGATCTACTTATCACCACGGCATGTCTACATGTTCTGTTGATGTTTTATTCACTAATCAAATTACATGAATGTGATAACTGGCATTTGAAACAAATCGTTCCTAAAGATAACTCTGCCTATCACAAAATGCAACGCTTATCTGATTGGCTACTAAAACAGAACAAACCAGCATCTAATTGGCTAAGAAAACAAAACAAACTAGCATCTGATTGGCTCCTAAAACAAAACAAACAAGCCAACAAACAAACAAGGAATTCCAAAGGTCAACAGAACATGAACTTTTATTAATGCCTGTTAGATCTCAATTATATCGGAGATATTGATTTTGATCAGATTGTATGTAATATGTACTTACCCATATATTTTTATTTCATTTGTATTTTCACTGCCCAAACTGCAATGTACTTAGATTCATTTCACTTGGCTAAAGATTCTATTTCAGTAACAGCCATTGTCAAAAGTGCTTTTATATGGTCTAAAATAATACTATTACGAGCAGTGATATTCAAACTAACCCCGGTCCAGATAGCAGTTCATCTGATATATATATATATATATATATATATATATATATATATATATATATATATATATATCACAAGATAGTACTAACTATGATGTACTACAGAAGTATTGAGTCCTATTAAAATAAATATTGTCTATATTAACATTCAGATTATTATTAAATATTTTTGTATCTTATTTGCAGAGTGAAATACATTTGATATATTCGTGCTCATAGAATTTCGGCTATGTGACAACAAAAGAAATTATAATATTCTGTTTGAAGGCTACAAGAAACCTTACTGGTGTCATCGAGATAAATATGTGGGTAGAGTAATTATATACGTAAACGAAACCATTCCATCCCATAGAAGAGATAATCTAGAAGTTAACAGCTTATAATGCGCTTGGATTTAAATTAACTTGAAGTCTACATAAATATTATTGGAAGCCAATATTATTATTGCCAAGCTTCGCAAAATATATAAATTAGTCGATTCGTTTCATAAATTTCATTTGAAATGAGCACTTACGTAATGAGCACTTACGTAAGATTCTCTATGATATCATGTTACTATACGATTAGTCAATCTTGAATATACATTTTCAATTGTACATTAGCTTCACCTACTCCAAATGAATGTGATTTGTGTAGTGTATCTTAAATGTGGCAATTTGTGAATGTAATTTTTTTGTTGTTGTTTTTTTTTTTGAAGATGAATTAATATTAGTTCGATAAGAACTTTTGTACCAAATTCAGTGTTTATATTATGCGCTTTACTTTACTTTGAACTGTTTGAAATACGTATGGTTAAACTATACTAATCCACCCCCTTCCAGATTGATTTGTTTACATCAAACTGTTGATACTGGAGAAAACAAACAGTATAACTACCAATTAACGTGGAGGAGAAGCAATTATACTTTAAAGAATAATTATTGACAGCTTATTATATGGTTATCGACATTTCTTGATTGAGGGTAGCACTTCTTTTCGCAGAGGAAAACACTCGAGCATTTGTTATTTATCACACAGTTGGGACACTTTCCATAACAGTGTTTGTGGTTCATTATTTTTTATATGTCAACACGTAACCATATTACTTTCTTTGAATATGACTGGTCAAAAAAGAGCAAGCATGAAATCCTTGCGCAGTAATCTCATTATTGATTGGCTGCGACCGTGGTAATTTTCCTTCCCGACCTTCTGCAACCATTTTTATTTTACTATTACTATTAGCAATGGCAACCGTCTTCCAATCGGTAGCCGTGAAAATCCATTACACAGTCCAACACGAAGACATTGATTCTACGCAGACAAATGCATGGCATCCTACTGTAATGCAGACAGTCCCGTTTGAATTGCTGCTACCATGCAAGAAAGAAAGAAAGACAGATGAAAGAAACTCAATATCTGCAAGCATATGTAACCTTTGCAAGTCAGGGTCTGAAAAACATAGTCCTGCTCTCCGTGTAGTGAAGTTCAATAGGTGTTTTACACACACACACACACACACACACACACACACACACACACACACACACACACACACACACACACACACACACACAGGGAGAGCAGTGAATGATGTAACTGACCCTTCGGCAAACAGGAGATAACCACACAAGCTCACATGTTTGTTTAAATCAATGTACAGACAACATTACAATGTAGCACAGTGAGGTTGTCATGTCGCTCAAGTGTAAACACATGCATGCTCACACGGGCACTCAAGAATACAGTTTAAGCATTCGTGACCAATACGACCGTGGGTGTGAACAAATGTAATTAATACGTTTTAAAGTTAAACGTGACCGTTTTACCAGCACTCAGACATTCACCTGTCGTGGATATAGAGAAAAGCGTGAATTGGCGTTAACTGGTATTATTTCGTGCACGCCAATTTAAGTAAGGGACCGACCATTTAATTTTCGGGGTATGTGGGTGGGTGGGGTGATGGAATTTTCTTTCAAACCATTACATTTTTCTCTTTTATCTCAAGATACAAAATTTTTCTTCAACTAATATAATCGATCTATTAGTTCTTTTCTTCCTACAAAGCAGAGCAAGAAGATTTTTTTTTCAAGCTATTTGGGGCCGGAAATTGTTTTAAATAAAGATTCCAGGCCCCTGAGAGCCAGAAAATCAAATGGTCGGTCCGTAAAGCATACCTTTACGTTAATACTTTATAATGTGGATCTTTATTTGCATTCAATCAATCGGTCATCAGTAAGACTGGTCATTCAACCTACTGGTCATTATCAAGTACATACATATACATTTCAGTTTGTTACAGACATTGACAGTGACACGTTTGATACATACAGTAAAGTCAAATCTATCACATGTACAAAAATTCAGTCAATACAATATATATATATATATATATATATATATATATATATATATATATATATATAATATATATATACACACATCCACATGCGTATTCGTACATGCATATATACAATCACATTATATATATATATATATATATATATATATATATATAGCGAAAGGGAGAGAGACACAAACACACGCACAGTCACATACATATCTGCATGTATATATATATATATATATATATATATATATAGAGAGAGAGAGAGAGAGAGAGACAGAAAGAAAGAGAAATAAGAATGAATCATGCAACATAATATACAAGATTTTAATGTTTGACCCTATACAATACACCAGAATATGCTTATGCAAGCACATGCGAATACTTAAATACGAGCTCTTTTGAGAGAAGACATACAATGTCACATCAATATATAAGCAGTATTCAAAACGCTATAATAATAATAATAATAATAATAATAATAATAATAATAATAATAATAATAATAATAATGATATTGATAATAATAATAATAATAAGAAGAAGAAGAAGAAGAAGAAGAAGAAGAGGATGATGATGATGAAGAAGACGAAGAAGAAGAAGAAGAAGAAGAGAAAGAAATAATAATAATAATACGTTCAGTTAGTGTTTATGGATATAATTTCCCAATTTCTAACCTCGATAGTTTTCGTGGAGTTTAGTAATTAAATAAATTTTAACATACCCCGACCTTTCCAAAAATAAGAGTCTATATACTTTGTTGAAAGTGGCAGTGGCATTCGAATATAAAGTGGTATTCATTTTCCAACACATTGCAGAAAATATAGATCCTTTGATCTAGTGGGGTGGATTGTGGTCTCCTCTATTTTCCTTATTCAATAGGTAAAGTAAACCCTCGAAGCTGAATCTTAACCAACATTCGTTGTAATGAAGTACTAAAGAGAAGTCCAAAGCACTGGATGAAAGTGTTTTATTTTATTCATTGGTCAGAACTGCTTAAGACATTTCTCCCTCAGTCACAATTTCACATCGATCTTGCTTTACGTGGTTGTAAAAAAGGTGGTTTTTCGGGTTAATTTTTGAGATTAGTCTCTTTCTGAGGCTTGTGCGTGCTCTCATAGCAATGGTCTGATTAAACTGATTAGAAAAGGTTAAGCGCTAGAGGTCGCATTTTAATCGCTAAAAGTTGTAATTTGAAAAGGTGTATAAAATACCAAATCTGCGAAATATTATCAGGGAATTTTGTAATTATCGATACTTAAAAAGCTATTGTGAACGAAAAAGTAAAAATATCATTTCACGTGTACATATTAAAAGATGATTTTGTATATCGTTACAAGTGATATATAGATAATCGTGTTTTTTTAAAAAATAAATGAATGTCGTGGTCAAATTTTAGGATCCGCATGGGCTCAGTGGTTAGCATTCAGGACTCACAACCGAAATGCTGCGGGTTCGAATCCTGCCATTGGATCAGCCTGGGTCTGCTACACTGTTGTGTCCCTGGACCAGGCACTTTACCCAAATTGTCTTGGCACTAAATAACCCACTTGTGTTGCTTTTCCGTAAAACACCAAGCCAAACCAAACTGGGTAGGATTTTTGTTCAGAATGATTGAATGTCCTTAGTGGAATAAACGCCAGCTATATTGCGCTCACAATATCAGTTACCGGTAATGAATATAAACCGCGCATCAACTCTTAAAGTTAGGAATGTCGTAGTAATCCATGTTCTGAATGGTCTCGCTGTTAGTGTGTTTTATACAGTTGATCCAGTTGCACTTTTGTTTTCTTTAACAAAGGCCCAAACTATGCTTTACCCATTATGATTTAATTGACAAGATCTGAAACCCAGACTAATACCAACATTGTGTATGAATATTTGGAACGTGGGATACGCATTTATTTATAATTTTGAAGATTGAAAAAGTAAAATTTAATTTTTGAGAAATAATCCAACACCATGTCAGAAAAAGAGACAGAAAAGTGTAGTTTTAATCCACCTGTATTATAAAACTGTTTAATTTGGAAAGTAACATCATGAACGCTAACTATATAACTTTTTAATTTTGTCAAAGAAAGTGAACGAAATTAAATACCGTATCAGATACGACTGCTTCATAATACATACCAGTATTTAGTAACTGCAACCTCCACAAGGGTTTATCTACAACTGTCCTCAGTTCTTTATGGTAACTACATTTTTATTTGAGTATTTGTTATTGTGATTGATTGTTTTATTGACCGATTGACCGATTGTTCTTCAGTTAGACTTCAGTGTGGCATAACAAGTTTCGGAATAGCGCACCGGTCTGGAGATCATACCAGTTAGCTGGATTTAAGCGTTTATGGCAGTAAACTGGCCTGATCGTCAAATATTACTTTTGTCCAAAAAAATAGTAATGTCTTTGTATATGGATTTTCACACACACACACACACACACACACACACACACACACACACACACACACACACACACACACACACACACACACACTATCTCTCTCTCAAATACGTGCAAATTAAATCTTGAAAATAGGAGCGAATGTTTGTGTTTACCATACTATGTATTTCGTGGTGACTTCGCCTTTCAAAGTCGCTTTAGCTAAATGAATCGATGATGCAGGCACAATTGTTTCTGTTGTATTTTGTAGAGTGTTTTATGTCAATCTCAACACAAAAATACTAGTATACTAAAAAATAAAACAAAATAAAAAAACCCCACAACATATCTAATTTAACCAAACTCTAATAGCCTTGCTGTTCTGTAATTCCGGAAGTTAAGTACAGGAGTCAAACTTATCTATGATAGTACATGTATGTATAGAGTTAGTGGATGGGGGTTATTTTCTAATACATACTTAAAACAGTTTATCATTTTCTATTGTTTTGACGCTAATAATGACAAAGATACACTACAATGTTACACTACTCTCACAGCTCACTTTCCA
This sequence comes from Margaritifera margaritifera, assembly GCA_029931535.1. Taxonomy (NCBI): domain Eukaryota; kingdom Metazoa; phylum Mollusca; class Bivalvia; order Unionida; family Margaritiferidae; genus Margaritifera; species Margaritifera margaritifera. The sequence goes on from JAQPZY010001684.1 coordinate 7,170,149, forward strand.
GGTCGCTTAAAGGATACAGATGGCAATTCATAGTACTTCGTAAAGGTGTTTTGTATCGCTGATTGCTACTGTACAAGGAACGCGAAGGAATTTTTAAACAGTTGTTCTGATCCCCAGGTCGCATTCTGTGTAAAACTTACTTAAAAAAGACAATACGGGTAGGAATTTATAATACAATTACGGTATATAGGCTTGTCCCGTACAACATTCTCTGCGTTTGGGTATTACTAAAAACAAAATTTCAATTTAGAAGGCAAAAAGTGTAACAATACCCCATTGACACCATTGTATTTGTAGACTGTTACGGAATCATACCTCTTTTTCCTTTTTATAATGATTTAATTTATTAGTTTATGATCTCTGTTCTTAGTCTAAACTGCGGTTACCATATGAGTATACATACGACAACCTTTCGAGCGATAAATGGTCACATGACTAATTGCGCGCGAAAAAGATGTCGGCCTAGTTCCTGTACCTTTAGAAATTAACATTGCAAGGTCACATTCCCATTCTGAATCAACATGAGGTTTACTGGTTAAGAGTTTGAGAGAGTGAGAACGTAAACATTATGACGCATAACCTAGTTCCTGATTGGTTCGTAGAGGGTTGCATTATCTTGTAATACCATGTTATTAAAGACGGAGAAAGAGTTTTTCAATTTGATTCTGCGAACTTGTTATGTATATATAGCAAGTAATCCTGTGATAAATTATTCTTTACAGCTACTTTGAAGAGAGAAGTCATATTGATCTAAATTCAGTTCAGTGTGAAATTTATTTATTTGGAGATTCATCTATTATCAAATACAGTACATTTAGGAATAAGTACTGTCTTCATCTGAATTATTATACAGTTCCGTGGAATTATCGGGAACATTTCTAATACTTGTGAGATTCCAGACTTACAAGGATTATGTGGATTTACTCAGAACTTATTAACGTCAGCACGTTAAGGCTATTTCATTCGGAATACTACATCCGGATTACTTGGATTAACATCCGGAAGTGAACTTTAAAACATTTTAGGACTTTTTAGGATATTCTATACTGTAAGTTATTTTTAATTCTTTCACTTTGATTGTTTGTTGAACTATTTTAATACTTTTAATACTTTAGAAAATTAAAGATTTGCATTTTAATCTTGAAAGCTTGTTTGTGTCTTTTATCTTGTTACATTACCCCTAGAGTAGTAACAAGACAGATAGGTGTTTGGTGTGTTTATAGTTTGTGTAGTGTTTTAATGAGACATCCTTCACAACAGAACTATGGATGCAAACATAATGCCTGATCTGTAAATCAAGGACATCAAGTCATTAACGGAAGCAGGCATATATGTGTAAATGCACATTGAATGCATCCGTCAGTTTATGACTTGCTTGTACATATGGTCGTAAGTCTTGCGATTGCGATGATGAAAGACACATATTGCTGTAATGAAATGTTTCTTGTTGGATTTGATCATCTTGATTATATAAATGTTTGACTTCTATCTATATATATTGGTAAGACTCTATGGTCTAAGAAAAATGTAACAGAAAGAAAGTGAAACCAACAAAGCAAGTAAAAATCAACAAGAAATTTATTTCTAGCTAATCAAGATGAAAAATCAAAAAGACACTTACAGTAATGTGTATTAAAATCCAAATAATCCAATAAGAATTAGTGTTCTAATCACAAACCTAAATATATAATATTCCGAATTCTCGGCTGTATCCTTGAATGTTATGATGTGCCAATGGTCTTCAAAGTCCTGATGTACTAGTAGTCTTTAATGTGCTGATGTCAAAATGAAGTACTCCAAAATATCTCTGAATAAGTTCACATAAATTCCAAAATCATCAATTAAAAATCCAAAATCCAAAAGTTTATGAGCACTGCTATAATCCAATGAATATTTAAATAATTCCTCTCTTAGAATTTTGAATTACTTTCCACAACTGTAATGGCTCTTTACAAGACTGATAGTAATGTCGAAACTGAAAAACTGTCCACTAAACATATATATAAAGATTAGTCACATGACAGAATGTTCTAGAATATGTGTCATCTTAATGGAATTTTACTTGTGTGGATATGTATTTTTACACATAACTCTAAGGAAATTCCAGTTTTATCTGTAAACAAAATCAACATTGACCTCAAATTGAGAAAACATCGTTTGTCAAAACTATCCTTTAGCTCAAATCTGTAAACAACCTAATTCAAGGACACTAGTTAAACATGTTTTTTTCCTGATAAAGAACATCACGTTTTAAGCAAATATTAAAGTCAAGAAACATTTATAATTTCCTAAAATATCTAGAATATTATATAAACATCATACATAACACCTCCCCTCATAAAGAAAAAGAAAGATTTATGCAATAAAGCTTTCTTTTGAATATACATCTAATACTATAATAACAAAAACTTGCATAAGAAAATGTCTTATGATAATGAACTTAATTACATCAAGCAATATAACATTTCTATGCACGTGAGAGTGCATCTGCACTCACATTGACTTTTCCACTATGTGTCTGATGTCAATGTTATATTCCTGCAATATTAAACTCCATCTCAACAACCTCCGATTTTTATCTTTCATTTTGTTGATGAAAGTAAGGGGATTGTGATCACTGTACACAATAATTGGAGAAAGAGCTGAGGTAACATCAACTTAAAAATGGTGTAAAGCCAGTATCAAAGCCAAGCATTCCTTTTCAATTGTGGAATAATTTTTCTGGTGCTTATTTAGTTTTTTAGAAAAATAACACACAGGGTGATCCACAACACTTGTGTCTTCTTGAATCAATACTCCACCAACCCCTACATCACTTGCATCAACAGATAATTTAAATGATTGGCTGAAATTTGGTGCAGAAAGAACTGGTGCATTCTTAAGCATGGCCTTTAACTTGTCAAAAGATTCCTGACACTTGTCAGACCAATGAAATTTGGTTTTCTTACTCAATAAACTTGTCAAAGTTTCAGCAATTTTGGAAAAATTTGAACAAAATTTCCGATAATATCCAGCCATACCTAGAAATCGCATCAGTTGCTTTTTACAAATTGGTACTTGAAATTCAGAGATAGCTTTGACCTTAGCTTCTATAGGTTTAACTTGACCTTGTCCCACAATATGTCCTAAAAATGTGACACAAGCATGGCAAAAGTCACTTTTGCTCAAATTAATTGTCAGATTCGCGTCGCTGAGTCGATCAAAGAATTTTCGAATGGTTTCCAAATGATCTTCCCAGGTGTTGTTGTAGATAATGACGTCATCGATATAAGCATCACAATTATCAATACCAAATGTTATCATGTTCATCAGACGTTGAAACGTTGCAGGCGAATTTTTCATTCCAAACAGCATGACTTTATATTGATAAAGTCCATCTGGAGTTACAAATGCTGAACTTTGTTTTGCCCTTTCCGTCAGTGGAATTTGCCAGAATCCTTTTAAAAGGTCAAACTTGGTGACATATTTCGCATTTCCAATTTTATCAATGCAATCGTCCATTCTTAGGATTGGAAATGAATCTGTTTTGGTGACACTGTTGACTTTTCTATAGTTAGTACACATGCGGAATGTATTATCTGGCTTGCGAACAAGAATACATGGTGAACTCCAGTTACTTTTACTTGGTTATATGAAATCATTCTCCAGTAAATACTGAATTTCTTTCTTCAAATAGTTCTGTTTGAGAGGATTCATCCTATAAGGATGCTGTTTCACAGGCGCAGAATCTACAATGTCAACGTCATGATAAATTTTACTTGTTCTTGTAGGAACATCAGGAAACAAGTGCTCATAGTCATGTAATAGCTGTTTTAGTTCATTTCTTTCCTGTTGTTGTAGATGTGAAAGTTTCTGGTCTAGATTGTTCAAGATTTCTGAATTCCGAAGGTTGGTTATACCAGAGTAACTATAGTCTGATTGTATTCCATCGTTGATATCTTCACTGTGTGGGACAGGTACAACTAAATTAACTGAATAATTAGCTGGGCTATCTCTGCCAAAATATTCCTTTAACATATTTATATGACAAAGTTGTTTCTGTTTCCGTCTCCCAGGAGTGTTAATGATATTGATATAATTTAAGTCATTTACTTTCTTTTCAACGGTATAAGGACCGTACAATTTAACCTGAAGAGGATTCTGAGGTATGGGAAGGAGAGCCAGATCTTTGTCACCAGGTTTAAAACTCCTTTCCTGTGTATTTCTGTCATACCTTAATTTCATTTTTGACTGGGTAGTGTGTAGATTAGTTCTTGCTACTTCACAGGCCTTTGACAAGTTGTATTTGAAATCAGAGACATAATCAAGAAGATTAATCTTTGATTCTTCATTTGAAAGAAGTTTCTCTTTCAATAATTTCAATGGTCCACGGACAGTATGACCAAAACCTATTTCAAAGGGACTAAAACCCAACGAATCTTGAACTGATTCCCTAACAGCAAACAACAACAAATGAACACTCTCATCCCAATCCCTTTCTGTATCAAAGCAATATGATCGAATCATATTCTTCAAAGTTTGATGAAATCTTTCCAAAGCACCTTGACTTTCAGGGTGATAGGCAGAAGATTTAAACTGTTAGATGCCTAATTCATGCATAACTTGTTGGAAAATTACAGACATAAAATCTGACCCTTGATCCGACTGGACAGATTTGGGAAGGCCAACAAGTGTAAAAAAACTTCACCAAAGCTTTCACAATAGTTTTAGTTTTTATATTTCTCAGAGGAATTGCCTCTGGAAATCTTGTAGATGCACACATGATGGTCAACAAGTATTGGTTGCCTTACTTGGTTTTAAGTAAAGGACCAACACAGTCTATTATTATTCTCCTAAATGGTTCATCAAATGCAGGAATAGGTTGCAAATGAGCCTTAGGTATCTTCTGATTGGGTTTTCCTACCATTTGACAAGTGTGACAAGATCTGCAGTATTTAGAAACATCACTTTTGAGGTTCGGCCAATAAAAATGATTAAAGATCTTGTGATAAGTCTTATGGACTCCTAAATGACCAGCCAAAGGAGTTTCATGGGCTAGATTAAGAATTTCCTGTCGATATGACTTAGGAACAAGAATTTGATAGCTCACTGACCACTCGTCACCAGCGGGTATCTCAGGTGGTCTCCATTTCCTCATAAGGACCCCATTTTTAACAAAGTAACACACTGGAGCTTGTGTGGCTTCAGTTTCACTAATAGCCCTCTGAAACAAATAAGATATCTCGGGATCTTGGTCCTGTTCAACGACAAGGGATTGTCGTTTGTCACCCTGATTAGAACAAAGAGAATGAGTTGCCAAAAGAGGATCACAATAACATTTCATTGATCAATACCTGAGGAAAAGGTGACCTCATCAAAAGACTGACCAATACATGTGTCAGCTAAAGGAATAATATCCTGATCAACATCACTCTCAAGAGCTCTTTTTGCCATAGCTCTAGTAACTGCACAAACAGGGTACAAATCAGGGATTTCGATTTCGACAGGGTCAACTTTCTGATCCAAACAAGGCTTGTCAGTTACAAGTGGATTAACCACAACCTTATCTCCAGCTAGGTCATTGCCTAATAATAAATGAACACCTTCTATGGGTAAAGAAGTCACTGCCCCAACAATCACTGGTCCGGAAACTAAGTCTGATGCCAAATTTACACAATGAAGTGGAACAGTTACAAAGCCGCACTCTACTCCCTGAACAAGAACACTTTCACTTGAAGAAGACTCCTCAGACAAAGGCAAAGTACCTGATAATAAAAGACTCTGAGAAGCTCCAGTGTCCCTTAATATTTTAATTGGGATAGGCTTGGCAGAATCACCAATAAGTGATATAGAACCTACTGACATGAATGGTTCATAAGCCTCCAAAATAGAATCAGACTGGGGTTTGTTTGACCCAACAAATGTATTGCTTTCAATACAAGACCGTGACCTTGACCTCTTTGAAATAAGAGCATTCAGAAAAGCTCTGTCTTTACTCTGTTGCTTATTTTTCAACTTAAAGCAATCATAAATAACGTGCTCTTTCATTTTACAATAAGTGCACGTAGGAAGAGATAAGGATTTCTGATCAGTCTTATCAGATGTTTGATTCCTAACGGTTGTGCTGTTGTGAAATTTGGAAGTACTCGTATGAGATTGAAGTGGTTTTTTACCAGAAAACTGCTGAGAGGACGATTTATTGCCAATGAAATTTTGTGAGTCAAGGAATAATCATCAGCCATACGAGCAGCATTTTCCAAAGTTTCCACATTCTGCTCGTCAAGATAGGTTTTAACATCACTATGGATGCACCTCTTGAACTCTTCAATTAATACGAGCTGTCTGAGGTTATCATAATCTTGATCAACTTTCTTGGCTGAGCACCACCTATCAAATAGTTGTTCTTTTTCCCTTGCAAATTCGACATGGGTTTGTCCAGTTTATTTTCTACATTTCCTAAACCTTTGTTGATATGTCTCTGGTACCAACTCATAAGCTTTCAAGATTTACTTCTTAACCACATCATAATCAGTGCTTTGTTGTACTGACAGTGAAGTGTAGACTTCACGAGCTTTGCCAATAAGTACACTTTGTAATAACAAAGTTCAATGCTCTCTGGGCCATTTCAAATTTTCAGCAATTTTCTCGAAATGAAGAAAGTATTTATCTACTTCTTTTTCCTGAAAAGGGGGTACTAACCTAATATATCTAGTAACATCAAAACCTGAACTTGTGTTTAAAGGAGTGGAGTGTGCTCTGTTTGCCATTTCTAATTCTCTTAATTTAAAATTGCATTTCCCTTTCTTCTCTTTCTCTCTCTCTCTCTGCATCTCCCTCTCCTCTCTCTGCATTTGTATCTGCCTCTCTTCTTTCTCTCGCTCTCTCTCTGAATCTGAAGCTTTGCTAATTCTAAATCCATCTGGTTCTTTAACTCTAATTCCCTTAATTTTATGTCAGAACCAGATACAGGCTTTCTCTTCAAACTTAAAGCACTACTATTCAAAATTCCCTTTCCTACTAAATATTGAATTAAAATAATCTTTATCTCCTGTTTTGTCAATGATGCTTTCGCCTCAGACAAGACTGTATTTTCTGGCAAGTTCGAGCAACTCATCTTTTCTCACACACTCTAACCCCTCCTGGGTAGGTTTTGAAATGAAATTCTGAAGATTAGATGACATTGTGAATGCTTGTTTGTTTCAAAAAAAAATTTCTCTGTTTAAAATCTTTGCCAAAGACATCAAAAACAATTCCGGGACAAAATCAATATGAATTTCAAAGATAACTTTAATATCTCTAATATGCTTAAAGAAAATCTATTCCGGAACGAGCCCCCAATTTCTGTTACGACTCTAGGGTCTAAGAAAAATGTAACAGAAAGAAAGTGAAGCCAACAAATCAAGTAAAAATCAACAAGCAATTTATTTCTAGCTAATCAAGATGAAAAATCAAAAAGACACTTACAGTCATGTGTATTAAAATCCAAATAATCCAATTAGAATTAGTGTTCTAATCACAAGTCCTAAATATAGAATATTCGCCAGCTTTGGAGGGAAGATACACTTTAAAATCACGAAACAAGCACCTTCCTACAAATCATGTTCTTACATTATTTAAGACTAAACTTGCTCGTAGAAGCAAGATTTGACAATTTTTCCAACCGAGGACGAGGTATGTCCTCAGTACATTGGTGTGTAATCTCCTAAATGTCCTCTATTTACACCAAATACAAACGCGCGCACACACACACATTACTTATTTCTCAATTAGTTTCCTTTTGTTCTCTTACTAACTTCTCTTCTGTTCTATGTATGCATTTGGTGATGTGTCGTTTAATGAATGGATTGCTTCGCTTATTTTGGTATAAATGGGTGCGAAGAAATGTTTTGCCAGCAAATTCCATCTGTTAAAAGTAAAACCGATGAGGATAATAAATACGTACATTTAAATTGCTACTCATTCTAATAAATCGTATAGAAGTGGAGATATGATATTATATTCCAAATATGACGCGAATCGATTAAGGGCTTACTCAGCTATAAATGCTGGAAATCTTTTTAACCAAAGCTATCCACATTCACGCACCGACAAAGGATAAACCCAAATTCCAGATGCCCCCATTTTGAGGACAAAATACAGATAAATCAAAATGCATACATGTGTATATTTTGCTTGCACTACCTCTGGACATAGTGTACTTATACACACTATACAAATTTCAAATAAGCAAGCAAATCCTTTCACATGACAAAACTGTATACGTATGTGAATACATTCATATATGTAAATTTGCACATTATGTACAATAGTGTATGAGAATAGTGTATTTGTTCAGTTTAAATATTAAACCTCTGTGTCAGACCCAATCAAATGCTTTTGATGAATTGCAAAATTCAATACAAGAATGCTGAGACTGTCCCATTGACTTTTATATACCTTCTCATTTTGTTTGACTTCGTTGTGATAATCATGTTTTTTAAGTATTTTCACAATTTTGTATGGTAAATTTACACTTTTGTCATTGAAAATATATCCCGGCAAGGGAGGTTTTAAATTCTTTGTTATTATTACTTTATGGGCTATTTAAACGCTAATACTATAGGTTGATATTTGTTTTTAAATTTTAATACGAAGCATGTATCTGTCATTGACTTTAATGTAGACAAGCTTCAAACACTAAAGCATTACGAGAGCAAAGGAAGGTATCCTGAAAACAACAAAGTCCAAAATTTTCCTCGTTTACGAAAACTATCCATAATAAAGATCATTATTTTCCACGGTGTGGTTAAGAAAAAGAGCATTTAAATATGCCATGAAGTTAGTTTAAATGGACTTTGCACGTATTTTTAATTATTTCTGATAAAGAAAGTTCGATGAAAGACTTTCTAACTGCAAGTCCGATAAAGTTATGAACTTTCTATTAATTACACACTTATTCAGTATATTATCAAATTATCCGATATTGAGAAGACTGAATATGTACTTGTTTCGACACCCAAAATAGTAATCTATATTTGTCTCGACTTTAGAGGTATATAAATGTTGATGCATGTGTATTAGCTCCAGAGCAATTTGAAATAACTGAGATGGACCGATAAGCAGCATGAGCAGCCTTGATAACGTTTGGGTTGAGCACCTACCACGCGTTCTGTGCATTAGCTTAAGTACAAGAAAGGGGAATGTACATGATGACTACGTTCTGTACACCTGTGGTTCAGCATCCATCGAAGTTAAGTCACTTCCAGGTAACATATAATCAATTCAGATGTTTCTGATCACATTTGCTGTAATGGTAATGAATACATATGTTGTTTTATTTATTTCTTTCTTATCGAGTGCGGGGCAACCACCAACTTACCAACATCAGCATTCGGCATGATTAGTCGGGACAGAAACATATTATAGTTTTCATTATAGGATTAAATGATCATAGTAGGGTATATATTTAATTGTAAATTTTACCTAATCACTCACAATGTAATTAAGCTCCGAAGGCCTGTATGCTAATATATGTGAATGATTAGGTAAAAATTACACTTCAGTAAATACCTAATCATGATCATGTAATCTGTATAATACATATTTTCATCTTTTCTGTTGCTAGATCAGCGGATTCCGTCAGCAGAAATGTTGAGTTTAGGTAGCACGTAGTTTTGGTTCAAGAGCCTCTCCACAAGGTGCATGAACACCTAGCCTCATTTTCTCTAGACAAGGGTCGTTTGTCCACTTCTTTAGTCGTCGACAAAGAACAATAAATTTAAGTGGATCTGCGACCCATGACTAGCGAAGATGTCCTAATACGTACATAATCACAATACAAGGGTTCTTGAGGGCCACCGTGCTTTTTATCGATCAAATATACTTTACCTGTTTAGCATTCGTTGCTTTCTACGCATTTCCATCTTTAAAAAAATTAATTAAAAAAATACGTTCTTGTCCATTTTGTGTGTGATTCACTGCTCGTGCGTCATGTGAACGTGACCAAGAATTACAACAGCTGCTTGATTCTGTAAACTCATTGTCAAAGCAAACCTGCAGTAATTTATGAAGGTAGATTTGCTCGCAAAGCCTGTTGTATGCTGTGTTGATTAAAGAGTTGAGTGTTAGATTGCACGAAGGACTGTGCGATTACAGTGATTGAAGTCCTGATCGGAGAGTTTGTCTATTGATGCAAATTGTGATCTGAAGCAATAGGAAGTAGGGTGGGTGGTTGATTGGGGATTGGCTTGAAAATCTAATACAGAGAATCTTGACCGAAAGTGCACTGGAAGATAAATTGATAACCAAAAATAGTCCTCAGAATATACCAATGTGTACCAAATACTAGATCAGTATCACGCAAGCACTTACAATCAATTACATGGCAGAAAACATTTGGAATTATATCTTTTCAACTGTAGAATGTTGCTACAATTCATTTCACGATTCTGTAATTAACGTAATTAATGCAAAGCTCATAAGCTGATATGACCTTTTGAAAGATAGCTCATTTTCTATTGATTTTTCGATATCAAAACTCAATAAAAGTATGTAAACAGTCCGTTTAAGCTAACATTGCTTAACTAATATTTTCGTATTGGTTTTGGAAATATGACTTGAGTGCATTATGTTTATTGTAGTACTTTACTGAAATAACGATACGGGTTTGCAACAAAAAAGATCAGGTTTGCTTTTGCTAACAGAACAACTAACTTTAACTACATTCAAATATTAGATTTTCACCGTTTCTGTCCCTCTTTGCTAGAGTTGAAACGAATACCAACTGTTCCTATTCGAATAATTGCTATTTTTTCAAATAGGATTCTAATATTCATCGATGTTAATAAATGTATCAAATGCATCCTCCCTTCTTTGTCTATCTTGATAATTATTGGCATCCCTACTCACAGCCAAGACGCATGGAAAATACTGAACACAGTTATCTAAGTCTAATTAAGTTAAATTGCAGTGGTCTTGAGTAAATCTTTTAAGGATTCAAACGAAATATAAAATGAATGTAGATGGATTTTTTCCCTTTTATCCTTAAACTCAGTACAAACATAAACGCTCCTTCATTGCTGAAGATGGATGGTATGGACAAAAACTCAAAAACCCGTTCAGTTCAATGCAGGAACAATCTAAACAAATTGTCCTGGGGAGTGATTTGCTCACAATTAAAATCACATAGACAATTTAATTTAATTTAAATTTAATACGTTGATTGCAGTTCTTCGGAATTTGTCATACTAATATATGCCTGACATGTCCGACGGAACTACCTGTTTAAGCAACTATGCCCAAATCGGACATTAGGATTTTCAGCTAAGCAATAAGAAGATAATATCCAGACTTGGTAAATAACTGTTTTAACTGAAACCCATACACGGATATCGATATCATCTTGTACGTAAGATGTACATTGCAATAGGTGTGAAATGGCCTTGTGGCTTCTACAAACTATATAACGTAACCTCTACCAGGGTCAGGTACCTGGGAACTAGTTTCCTGTCTTAACCAAGTTTGGGAGTATACCATTTGATTTCATGGGTAAAGATGGATTCCCCCGAAACAGTATTTTCAGAAGGAAAGAAAAAGTGAAATAATCCCTGCACAAATTGAATTAAATGCTGATAACAATGGCTCTGTATATATTCACAGCAAAAACAGACATTAGCAAGCTTTATTGAAACAGCAAACTCTCGACTGCTACAATTGAAATGATTGTGTTGCAATGTCATGTCAACTGGGCCATGTACATCTTGGTGACACGAGGCCAACATCTGAATTACTGACTTTTAAGAAAATAAAGAAAAATATAGTGTAGGATTATAAACATATTGGTCATTCCATAGCTGAGTAATGACTTCAAAATTGTAATACAAGATCAAATGAGGAAGGAGTGGAAACGGTTTGCATGATTGACTACAACTGCTCCTGACAAAACTAATGTCTAACAACAGTTCGTAAATTGTTTGGAGCGCATGATACGCACGAGTTTGTTGAATTTGATTCGACCAGTATTATATACCATATTCTTCATCAACTAGCCCTATTACACGTTGTCTTTTCAAGAGTATAATGAATAGAAATGGCGATGTTGTGAGCAATGTGACTCTTCAGAATTTTGACATTATGATTACTTCTGAGTCAAAGTTTGAATTTCAGGTGATTCAGCAGGCTTTAAGGTGTTCCCTTGTGAACAAATTAATTGAACGTTGCAGAGTTTCAATTTTGATTTGTTTGTTTCTGTTGCAAAATGCTGCTAAAAAAACTCACTGGGTAAACAAACGAATATTCGAATACCAATTTTCTATTCGAACATTGGCAAAATGTATTCTAATTCAAATGTTCGGATATTCGCTTCAGCTCTACTTTTAACTGAAACTTTTTTACAAGACAAACATTTATAAATGTTCCAAAAATAGCACATTATGAATGTTTACCTGTCTTCATAAGTTCTTGCTCTTAATTTTACAAGCATCTTAGCAAAGGGAATATTTCATTATCATTCGATAAGAACATATAACATATCCAAAGTAAAATTATATATCCTTTGATGTCACTTTTTAAGATTGTAAATATATCCTTTCACATATGTCATAATTTACAGCTATGCATACAGGTTATCAGTACAGTAACTTGATCCAGATGCTTGTATCGCATTGAGTATGATAGCGTAAGGACATCAGATTTCGCGCCACCCAAAGGGTTGAGCGTGATCAGATGTCCTTCTGCAATCAAACGGGGGAGGGGAAGATGGGGGTGGCTTGAGGCTAAAAATGATGGCGAAACAAGTGCACCGTTTCCTTGAATAAGAATTTTCTTACAGTTAGATGGTTACAATACAGGAGCTCCAGAAGGCATCGCCCCCTGGGCCTCATTACGGGTTTCGTCCCACATTCCCATCGCGCACTTCTTTACGCTCCAAACACCACCCCACCCAGCAAACGATATTTCTGAATCTGCCTCTGGTTACTCTACTGATGATGTGTTTGTTATATACCCTAAAGAAATATTTCATAATTAAACGGCAAGTTTTTGTTGTTGTTTTTGTTGTTGTTGTTCTTTTACTTTGATTCCATCCATCTACTCCCATTGTAAATTTGGTCTAAATATAGCGTAACTGTAGTAGTTCCTTCATGCGGCCGTTTATTGGTGACTGCGAGGAATCTAAATCGATATCAGATGCTCGTCTGATACAAGGTTTCCGCGTCGAGAAAAGTAACCTTTATCAAGAGTTTTATAATTATGGGTATATAATCACAAGTAGCTGACTCAAGCTTAATGTGGAAAAAAGCAAAAGACTGAAGAAGAAAAAAACAATCATTCCGAGTGAAAAAGTTCCTCAGATTAGTGCTATGACCCGCTCTGACACTGAACATTACCTACTCGACTATATAAGAAAAGGCTGATAACTTCGGAACGCTCCGTTCCACACCTCACGGTCGATCTGTGGCTAATACTCCCGTCCAGGAAGGCACTCAGTCATTATATATGGCTCATTTTGCTCCTGATATATTTTTTCTCTATTCACTCAGCCATCGTTGAATTTTCTGCGTTGGACCAAACTGAAGCTAAGGGGCCTAAAATGTAAGAATTGCGCGAATTATTGCCTGGTCAGACAAAGTTACGACACTGATTATTGTTTACTCTATGTAGAAATAAGCCAAAACAATGATACGCATAATTGTCTTCACGTCATTAATTTGCTTCCTCTTGATGCAACAGTTGTAGACCCCGTGCTGTTGATACCAACGGGGATTTGTTGTTAAGTAATACTATATAAACTGAGATACATATGGATCATATTTTCAAGTAGGCCATATCTCACCCGGTTCTTGTATAGCAACTATCAGTTTATGTCCAGATAGTCAAATTAAAGTTTAGGTTTTAGATTTTAGTTTAGATAATACAATATATAAAAAATACATTGATGGTATGATACCGATAAAAAAGAAGGTGCACCTTCTGCATTGGACTTAAAGTTACCACAACATGAAAGATAAATAATAATGTGTAGATGTAATTGAAAACACGTCTGATAGCAGTGAGCTGATTATATCGGAGCGAAATATTGATTTCAGAATTTCGCTTTGATAAAATCATCCTACCGCCATCAGAAGTAAATTTGTTGAAATTAATTGATCATTTATAACTATAGCTTTTTCAAGTGTCTCCACTGATGCTCGAAGTCTTGTTTTCTAAGCCGTATAATCAAAATGATACCTTTTAAACACATTCACACACTTTGAAAATAAAAAAAATGTTGAAAAAGTAATGTGCAGTTGGCAAAAAATATGAGCAAATTCTAAATATTGTACTACTTTATCATCAATGAATGGTCAATATCCAACACGTGGCTTTAGGGGTTTCGAACACTAAAATATAGTGTACCTGCGACACTTCATTGTGTAGATGAAGACAAAATTCCCTGGGTCTAAAATCAAGAACCTCAAACTACAAGTGTGACTCGTTTAGATCCGTGCTAGACTAATATAAGTAACTGTGAATTTCTGTAACTCTGATCTTTTGTAATTGATGTTGTTGTTGTTGTTGTTGTTAGGAATTAGGTTCCTTCTCTAAGTTTTTTTTATATAAAAAATAAATATGCGCAGTGTTGGTGTGCCTCTGTTTACACATGGTTTATCCACATACATATGTATCTAGTAATGTTCACTACGTACAGATCACAACCTACACTTGATGTGAGGGTAGCTTTAAAATGGGAGTGAGCTGTCATAGTTAGTATTAAAAATAACGACACTATAAATGCAGTTAACATCCTACGTTAAATAGAATCAAACGAGTATAGGGATATAACGGGGATTTACCATGGGAATGGCACTTTGGCATCAATGGGAATTTAACATTAGGCCACCATCTCGTGGGTTTATAGCGTCAAGATGGGAAATCCTATCTTAAAATATGTCCATAGGTTTCACATGATAGATCTGTCTGGTTATAAATGTAACAGTGAAACATGTTGGTCCTGCTTAGCGAGAAATGAAACATGTTAGGTCAAAATCCCTCTAAATGAAATGCAGTCACTAAAACATAGCTACGTGTGATACAGACAGTAAGTTTGGAATTTAAAAAAACTCCAGTAGACTGAATATATTTAGTTGGGGTGACAACTTTACAAGCCTTACTGTCAGCCAGTCAAATGTTCATTCATCAGTTTTGATAAAAAGTTATAAAAAGCCATTTTTTTTTTACATAGACGAATAGTGTTTTGGCGAAATTTTGCGTGCTGAAATTAACAATGCTGGTTATGTTGTAACATTTTATTCAGATAGAGTGAGTTTGTTTTTATTTTAGTTGTGGTGACAAACGTTACAAATTTACAAATCTAGATTTAGGACACGACCAGATTATTGCAAGCTTTGCTTTTTCAAAATTCTTTACTCCCCCCTCTTAGTTTCTCTCTCTCTCTCTCTCTCTCTCTCTCTCTCTCTCTCTCTCTCTCTCTCTCTCTCTCAATCTGTGGTTCTGCATAAATTATTCTTTCCGAAGTGTACGATGCACCAATTAGATGTCATTCAGTTTATGTAGCTTAGCTAGTTCCCAAAAAGTTGATCTGAGATTGGATTAATGTTTAGCAGAAACAAAACTGGCTGACAGTAAGGCTGGTAAATTTGTAACTCAAGCCAGCCAGATTGAGACTGAATATTTGGGTCTATACTCTTTTTTACCGTTTTGGACATAGGATTCCTGTTTGGGTCTAAAATGACACACAATACTTCCAACAATTCTACTACTGAGCAAATATCATACTGTAAAATCGAGCGCTCTTAGGGTAATCTCCGATTGATATCAAAGCCGACTTGGAAAAAGTTTACGGATTTAATTCTTTGTCAGATCGTACAATTTCGGTGTGGTTTCATCGTTTTAAAGATAGTCGCAAATCTATGGAAGATGACCCACTTTCTGGAAGACCTTTGTTTGCTATTGGCGAGTGGTAAGTGAAGAGATAACAGATGAAGATGCTCGATACACATCGGAAGAGATTTCTGTTTTCATGGGCATTAATTCGTCAGCTGTTTTTAATATATTGAAGAATCGCTTAAAGCTCAGTAAGGTTTCTGCAAGATGGGTCCCGCATTTGTCGACGGCTGATAAAAAACGGCCCACAGTTGAAATCTCCAAATACTTATACACAAAATATAAAAATCGTGTGACCAGAGACGTTTAAATGAGATGGTCACAGGAAACGAAACATAGATTAACATTTTGAACCCGACTCAAGAGAAAATAATCAAGTTTGGATCAGAGAAAACGAGCACAGATTACAAATCGCTCGATGTTGTCGGACTGTCAAGAGAGTTTTCTACCCATTATTTTTCGACACAAAACGCCAGGTCGTCCAGGTATCTGTACCTGCATCTGCAAGTGTCACTGGGCATTTGTATGCCTACAAAGTTTTGACAACAGTTGTTAAACACTACCGAACCATCCATCTGCGCACCGGTACCCTAGGTATCCATCTACTCAATGACAACGCACTGGCGCATAAATCCACCGTCTTGACAGACTTTCTGAAGGATCACTGTATCCAAACTTTGCCATATTCTCCATGCGGCAATGATTTAGCTCCATGTGAATTTTGGCTGAATTCCGTTATGAAAGATTAGCTGAGGATCAACATACCAACATGTGAATACCAAACGGCATTTAATAATTGGATTATCATACAGAGAAAGTGTGTAGGAGTGCATAGGGACTGTTTAGAAGGGATGCACTGATGTAGAGTTCACTAATACAGAATTTTGTTGTACAGCACACTAATATTCAGAACTTTTTTAAAACTCCTCGTATGCAGCTACATATATACATAAATCTAAATGACTACAGTAAATATTCAGCTACATGTAAACCTATATCTGCATAATCTGCAATACCTGTACAGCTACAGCTATACATGTGTCTACTTGATCTAAAGTACATATGGAGGTACATATATACTTGTATCTATATAGTCTACAGTACATATACAGCAACATATATACATGTATCTACATAATCTAGAGTACATATGAAGCTACAACTATACCTGTATCTATATAATCTAGAGTACATATGCAGCAATATATATACATGTATCTACATAATCTAGAGTACATATGAAGCAACATATATACATGTATCTACATAATCTAGAGTACATATGAAGCTACAACTATACCTGTATCTACATAATCTAGAGTACATAAGTAAGTAGAGTTGTTTAATTTTAGGATACAAAATATCGACTTTTTAAATATGTAATGAAAATGCAAGATGAATTTTATGTTTGTGGAAAATATTTAGAGGCAAAAGTTTGATCGCAAATGAAGACCTTTTCTGTTTAATAATAATGCAGGAAATAAGACAAGTCAACATGCAAATAACAATATTACTGTTGTTGTTGTTGTTGATGATGATGATGATGATGATGATGATGATTAGAAATTTGTATGAAAAGTGGGAGGTATATCAAGAAGTTTTTAAGTAATATTGACAAGGAACAAAATATAAAATAAAGATAATACAATCAATTGCTTCGTACTTTTCAACAACCACTGGCAACTTGTTTTTTTTTAGGATCACTTGATGCTTTAACAGTTGATTAACACGATGGTTTCATTGAATTTCCATTTAATTATAAAACATACGAATAACAAAAGTGCATTTGACCAGAATTTTCACTGATATTGCTAAATTACTGATGAAAACATGTTTTGCATGTTTCGGTATCTCAGACTGAGATGTTTTGGGACTGTGACCAGAAAATTGGTGGGGATGAAAATAAAGGCATTCAGGTTTGGAATTCAGTTGAGCAATATTCAACACAATATTAAACTGGATCAAAAATATAATTTCATCTAAGAAAAAGTACTGTCGGACATAAAATTCAGTTTCCTTTCATACAGAGGATAATTCAGAATGTTTTCATCATTTGCAATGTGACGCGGGCCGGTGGATGCACAAAATTCCGCGCACTTGCGCGGATATGTGCGCACCGTCATTTCGCGGATGCGCGCCAAGGTGCGTATTGCGTAGAGCAACTTGCGCAGGTCTTGCGCACTATATACTATGATAATGTATTGCGCTCTATATAATATGACCATATATTATATGCACGAGATACATATATTATAATAATTATAGAATGATAATTACAATAAATAATATTACATGATTTTCGTTCGCTCCCATGATGACCGGCGTTTGCGCTGCGGAGAGATGAACTACCGCAAGGATGCGGTGGGCTAACTTGGGGCAGCACCCCCCCCCCCCAATAAAACCGCAACACATGAATATATAAGATAAGTCGCGAATACGTCTAAATAGCTAATCAGTATATATATATATATATATATATATATATATGCAAATTGATTAAAATGATAATACGCAAAGTTTATATCATGAAAGTGTCTTTGTCTCAACTTGAATAAGCTTCTGGTAATGAAAAGTAACGGTCGTAAAACGGGATTGTGCTTTTGAATGTGCTCGCTCGCTCAACAAATATATATATATATATATATATATATATATATATATATATATATATATATATATCACTGATGATACACCAAATATAATATGTAATATAGCTATAAATTACGTCTAATATTTATAGGTTACTGCATTTGTATGGGAAAATATGAACGAGTTTTCTGAGTTATACTGCACGACGTCAGGAGTGCAGTATAGCTCAGAAAAAACGAGTTCATATTTTCCCATACAAATGCAGTAACCTTTTTATTATATACTCATTTTTGCTTTTCTACCTAAGGCTGAATAAGAAAAAGAACACACTACAAGAAACAAAGTAACTGAATTTCTGCTATATTCTAAAGTAAATACATAACCGAAGTTAAACCAATACACAGTAACAGTATTCATGCGCACATGGCACCGCCCAGTGACCTTTGAACTTGGTAGAGTACGCTCGCTCAGTGATTTGTTTCAAAAAGAAATCTCATTTTGGTCTACTTAAAATTGAAATGTTGTGTCATATTGTGAATGACTGCGCCTTGGAACAACTTTCCCAGTTGATCTGGAATGGAGGGATTTTGTTTTTCTGTCGATTCAACTAAATTCTGCTCTTTTAGTTTTTAGCTGGGTCTATTACGTACGATGTACATGTAGCTAGAGAGACTGGCCTCGATAGCAAGCTAGCTTACACATGTTTTACTGTCCTGTCATTGATAGTTTGGAATCATAAGGTGGACAAAATATGAAATTCTTTTAAGTGAAATTCTCAAGAAGATGCAGGATTAAATATTTTTGTTAGGGAATATCAAATTCATTTCGTTTTGGAGTGCAGTAAATTCTCCTTTGGAATGTGATTTCTGTTGGAAATGTAGTCTAGATTGCAGTGCAATTTCGCGTCGTGGATCAGAAAGTACATTTTGAAGAAATTCAAGATGCAGAAAAGTAAGTACATTTATTGCCATTTTTATTAGCAGCTATAGATGACATATTTATATGTACTGTCATAATAAATCCAAAAAAAATTTCTCAAAAAAAAAACAACACAACAAAAAAAATAAAACGGCAAAATTGCAAAGCGGCTGGGGTGTGAGAGCCCATTTCGTCAGCGGAAAATAAGGCTCCTTCGTTATCGTGGCTTCTTGGCTCCGAGGAACTTGCTTTTATACTAAAACCCGCCTTCTTTAGTTGTATTTTTTCGAATTTAGTGCTTGGACTGACTTGTAAAATTGACGGTCTCTGAGAGAAACGGAATATCATTTGGTCATAAGATGCCTTTTTATGCTATTTTTTTTTATAGACTCTAGAGAGCACGGTTCATAGTCTGAATTTTGGCTAAATAAGTGTTTAAATGATCAGAATGATATTTTCAATACTGCATGCCTCACGTTTGTTGTCATAAAGCCACCGCTGTACATTGTGAATATCACGTTCAGTCACTTGCTTGGTTGAAAGATTCTTTTGTGACTCAGTGAATTAATCCACATCGTCAGATTTATCATCTCTAGTCTCAAACAGCTTGTTTAGTTCATCCACAGACAAATCTTATAAAGCAAAGCTCTGGTGTCTGCTACATTTGCTACATTGTTTGTTTACAATAAAAAGTAGTTCCTAACACGCGATACTATTTTTAGACACACGTGTCGTGCAGTATGAAGCCGTGCAGTATGGAGAAATACTGCACGATTCTGACATTGCAAAGTTAATGGAGAAAAAAAATGAGTATATAATAAAATATTATACTGTACTAATAAACTCCACTTTAGTAGAATAAAACAGAGTCTGGAGACTAAGTGATTAGGAATATGGGTCATATTGCACCATGTTTTGCGATGCGGGTGCTCGCAACTTTCTTATCCAGAACTGTTGACTGTTTCCTCGTCATTCATTATCATCTTTAACTTCCTCTGTATTCTCTATGTTGAAAAGATAGTGCTCACTCGCTCAAAAGGTGTACTGCTCTTATTATTTTTATTTTATATATATATATATATATATATATATATATATATATATATATATATATATATATATATATATATATATATATATATATATAACATGCGCTTAGTATCCGCTGCGATACATTGTGGAGCTTGTACAGTCGTATCTGTAGTGAAGTTCTCTTCATGTGTGCCATTGCTATTGAATGTGCAGTCTTATTATAAGGATAATTGATCAAGCTACTGTGATAAATCAGCTTGGGCCCTAACGAGTCTCCGTCTTCAACATTTAGGGTCCTAGTCGCCGTTTTCGTCTCTGAGAACATTGTATATTTTATAAAGTCCTTTTATTGGCATCACTTCCTGTGTGCCATTTGCATGGCATGTAATGTCCTGTTACCGCAATCACTGAGCTACTATGTCAAATCAGCTTGGGCCCTAAACGAGTCTCGGTCTCCGTCTTGGACAGTTAGGGCCCTAATCTCCGTCTCCGAGAATACTGTGAAGTTTATAAAGTCCTTTTCTCGACATTCTTCCTGTGTGCCATTTGTAACGCATGTGTGGACCTGTTACCGCCATCATTGAGCTACTATGTCCAATCAGCTTGGGCCATACACGAGTCTCCGTCTCCGTCGTCGACAGTTATGCCCCTACTATCCGTCTCTGAGAACATGTAATGGAGCTAGAATGATTAAAAGACTTTAAGATCCCCTCATATATATTGGTCATCTTATACAAATAAAGATCGGCTAGTATTTAATTGAGCTAGTATGATAAAAAGCCTTTAACCTACCTTCCGAAATCTGTTTCGATAATATTCACTTTGGCCCTAAAAGATTCCCCCACTTTATAGGCCGTCAGTGTATTATAAAGGTTCTATTTCTTCAACTTCATTGACCCGACCTTTCGTCCTAGCTTTCATTTTATATCTTGTATTCTATGTCCGAGTAGTATTCGTTATTTGCTTTTGCCTATTTATATGGCGTCATACTAACTCCACAATGAATCCACTTTCAATCAATAACATGATATCAAAATCTGTCAAAAGTTGCAATTCAACACCGGTTATACCTCGCATCATGAGCTACTTGTGGTGAAATATTATACTGCTCAGGATCTAGCTTACATTCTTTCATACAGACATATCTGAATTCTTAAAAATGTTACATAACATCAAACTATCTTTTTCCACTTAGCAGTTCTGAAGGTTACCAATGCTTGAAGATTGAAGTGTGAAATCACATGGTATACGTACTGGCAACTTCACTTGATTTGTTTGAATCGGTTAGTGATGAGTAAAACCTTTCTTTGGATGGATTAGCTGTTTCATTAAATCTGTCAAGACTATCCACGTATTCGTACGGGTCAAGACCCTTTCGCAGGAATTTAGATTTCATCGTAACTGCGGCGAAAGCCTTGTCATGTGCGTTAGGACAACATTGCTGCCCATTGACCGCTAACCATCTAAAACATGACAGTCATATTTACAGTTATTTACTTACCATCCTTATTGAACCTATCAACTACGAAGTCCTTGCTAAATGCAATGCATTTCTCGTTGTTATTATTTAATTTAATTTTTATCTCTTCATCCAGTCATTTCTACAAGATTCGTGATTAATAAGTGGGTACAAGAGCCAGATAAACTGTGATAAATTGACAATGATGAGTGGAATATACTTTTGATATCTAAAATGTAAAGTGCAGTCGTTATGAGCAGCAGCTCTATGCATTGCAGTCAAGTGAACTTTGTGTTTGAATATTGTTCTATTACAGATACGACATGTATTTGTGGAGTTAAAATATGTCTCGTTATTCTCTGCAGACATCATACGTTTGACATATTTATGCCGTAATTCGTCATACAATAGTTTTTATTTTATTAGATTTTATTTGCAGTTTGTATTAAACCACTTGTATAACGTTTATGAATTGATATGGCTTACATATAGAATCCTGACGCATTATGTTTATATGTTTTCAATGTCAATGATATATCTGATTGCTGCATAGCACTATTACATTTTTGTAGTGGGCAGCACGAAATGTCCGTGTATGTTACGCTGATACTTTCAAAATCAGAACAAAAAACATACAGAACATTTAATTGATAGTGACTGTTTTAAAGTTTACAAACGACTTTTTTCATGTTTTATATTTACCGATTTGTCTGCACTGTGATATTGTCTTTTGTGTTCTAATAACTTTCTGTTGTGTATTGGAAAAACTTAACATATTTACAGATATATATTTATCCGTGATGCCTATGCATTTGTGACGATACCAATTTTGATAAATCTCTTATTTCAGCGTAATGGTACATTCCATTATGTTGGCTCTTAGTTGATTCGAATATTATTACCATGCTAATAAGTCTGGCTTTATCTATGTCAGTTACTCTAACAGGTTTAATGCAGTTTCTCTCAGCTGCGCTGCGCTCTGCGACTTGAGTGTTGGTACATCTATCTTTTCCTTGTCTTGCAATATGTCATACACATTTACCTATATATTAAATTTGTTCTCAACTTCTTTAGAATATTCTCTATTTTAACAGGACGTATGTCGAACCAGTGTATGCACCTATCAAAACTGTATTATGATGGTCACTGTCTTTTTTTGTGTTTTTTTTTGGTGGGGTATCTAAAATTGATTGCATATGATAGAAAAATTGTTGTTCGTATTTTGTACGTTGATGCAAACGTACAAAATTTCACAAGTTCTCTAAGGCGCTCGCCTTTACAGATCACTGACATCTCACCTTCGCCCGCGTGGGTTCGAGTCTCGGCTTGGCAAACGTGGGTCTGTAAGAAATCTTGTCAGTAGTTTCCTGTGGGTCTGTGATTCTTCCCAGGGTCTTCCTGGGCTCTTTTGCCACCAAATATACTTGCTGCCATGAAAAATTCATAAAAATCTGGACTGTCATCACCGTAAGTTTTGTATTCATTTAAAATTTCTCTTAAGTGAATCTCTATGTTTTATTTTAAATTTTGCCTATTAATATGTCTTATATTTTTCTAGTTTCAACACGTTTACTTTAAAGCGGCCCGTAGTTGTTTATGTTTTTCTTTGGAATAGGTTATCCGGACTTTGTTGTGATTGCTCTACTTATTTCAAATAATACAATTCGTACCCTTTTTTAATTTTATGAAGCTAAGTGCTTCTCTATCTCATTCTGTGTTATCAATGAGAACTCTTCCCGACCTTGTAAGTATAATTAAAGCATTAATCTTCAGTAGCCAATAATAATATTGCACATGTATTTCATCTGAGGCAACCGATACAAATATTTCATGATAAAATCACAACATTAAAAGTTGAATATTTTCCTTTGATTTTAACAGCCAAGATAGCATAAAAGAATATAAGCCTTTTCCGAAACATAAAAGTAATCTGGAAGACAATTTCGTGAAGCTAGTGAGTAGAATTATAATTTCCTCAAATATTTTGTTTCATGACCCAAACAATTTCTTTTTGATTTCAATATTCAAACTGTATAGTCCATATGTATTAATGTACATGTCAGAGCACAATGTTTGAGCTCATAGGGCATGTTGGACCCCAGTAACCATCAATGCCCACTGCAAATCCCAAGTCAACTAGGTTTTCTTGAATATATTTTGTCTTATTTCAATCTTAATTATAGTTACCATACTACTTCACATTAATAAATGCTTTTTGTCCTGGTACTTATTTTGCTGCTTTGTGCTCTTATGACCTTTTATTTTACATTTGTTGTTAATCCATTGTAAATGGTGCCTTTGCTATGCTTGATGTGTGCTATTCATACATAATTCATTTTATCCCTTGATTAAACGCATGCCTTATTAGGATCATACATTTGTTGCCCGTGCTTCTATTAATTAATATTTATGAAATGTAATGTAATGAATCAGCATGTTTATAATTTAACGAAGCTTGTCAACTTGGCTTGTTGCATACATAATATTACATAATTTATAATAATTAGACAGGTTCCGGTTTGAATTCTTGTATAGAATCCAGCTTGTGTGAATGTGAAAAGATTATGATATTGAAAACATGGTTCTGTTCTAAAACAAAGGCTGTTTATTATATACTGAATCTAGCTATGTCTTATCACATATGCATGCAGATAATATGGTATTTTATGGTTCAATCAGGATGGCCACTTAAGGCCTCAGGCGTTAGCATTCTATATAACGGATTAGCTCTCTGATTTCGTGAAGTGGTATGTGTCATTTATATTATATTTGTGCGGTGATGAATAAACAAGTAAAGCTGTGCCTTTCTAAATTCTGAAAGCAGCTTATAAGAGCTTCCTCCTTTGGTTTCGTGATCACTTATCTCCTGGAGATTATCTGACAAAAGCTGTTCTATGTGGGAACCTTTAATATATAGCTATATATTGAAGATTAAGCATGTGTGTTATCTACATGTATTAGGCGAGTAATGGCCAATTAGCTCGATTTTGTAGACCTGTCTAAAACAGGGAGTTTATAATCCAGCTTGTGTGAATGTGAAAAGATCATGATCATGAACGCATGGTTCTGTTCTAGAGTTAAGGCTGATTTTTTATATACTGAACCTAGGTATGTCTCATGACATATGCGTGCAGATAATATGGAGAGCGTATCTCTCTTTTTTTGTGTGTTGTCCTTTTTGTCAGTTCTGTACCTAAAATGATAACGCTCTTCTAGAGAGGTTTTCAAGGAGATATGAATAACTCTAATTATTATAGAATGATAACCTTGGCCAGCTGAGGACGTACAATGTATAATCGATAAAGGGCGGGAGGAAGATATGTCATCAAGTCCTGATATTTACAAAAGATGCAATATATCTTAGTTATATATAATGTAAGCATGGGGGAGCTGTGTATTGACCTTGACCCGCCACAAATACTTGGCAGCAAGAATGCATCGAACCTGAAGTGGGAGAGGCATATTAAAGGTGCTTTTTTATTCGAAGTAGGTAAAGTAAGTATCTTAATTTAGATAAAGTGATGAATGACAAATATTATATAAGTAGGTAAAGTAAGTATCTTAATTTACAAATGGGATTAAAACTGTTCTTCTCGCAACTATACATAAGGATCAAACAGGGTTCTAAAAGGACGATACATTGGAGAGAACAATAGAAACGTATATGATTTAATGTTTTACACCAAAAAGCACAATACTCCAGGACTGCTTATTTGATTGAAACCAACGTGACTTAATATTTTTCACCAAAAACACAACGTTTCAGGACTGCTTCTTTTGATTGTTTTTGAAAAAGCATTTGACTAAGTTGTATGGCCATTTATTGATAAAGTTATGCATTTGTTAAATATTGATGAACCGATGCTAAATTAGATAAAACTTTTGTATCGAAACATCAAATCTTGTGTAATTATGAATGGTCATGTCTCGAATTGGTTTGGTATCGAAAGATTATGTGGACAGGGCATCCACTTTCCCCATATATTTTACCCTGTGTGCAGAGATCTCAGCCTACATGATAAGAAACAAAACAATGACAATATTAGGGGAATTAACATATGCAATATAACCTATGTTCTTTCTCAGGATGCTGACGATATACCATTTACTCTTGATGGTTAAGAGCAATCTCTAATGTCTGCTTTACATCTTTTGTATCAATATTCCAAATAATCTGATCTTGGTATAAATATTTAAAAAACACAAATAGTTATGATAGGAAGTAGAACAGGTGACAATAAGAAATACTGTACTTCTGTCACAGTCTAGAAACTCATTATCTTTTAGAAGCTCAAATTTCTCATGGCTCTGGATTATTCTGATTATGAATTATGCTTCCTCTGTATCCGATGGTGATATCATTTATTTAATGGCATACTATTTTCAGCTGGGTAGTAACTGGCCAACGAATAACGATACCATTTCCATTTATCGTATACCAACCCAACCATGTGTGGTTCACTCTTTCGGTCTTTAGCATTATTTAGACTTTGTGTTTCTCATCTTGCTTGTCGTATACATAAAACCATTGTTCATGTCTTATGCTATCTATCATCATTATTTACATCTTCTAGTTTGTAAAAGATAGGACCACCTAAATGTAGCTGTCTGGAAATGTGTGTTTTGCATATATATATATATATATATATATATATATATATATATATATATATATATATGTAGAGAGAGATATATACCCTGATTCAGTGTTTATGTTTATGTCCAACATATATATATATATATATATATATATATATATATATATATATATATATATATATATATATATATATATATATATATATGTTTCGTACATAGCGCTATTACAATTGTGTGTCATGAAGATACTTTCAAAGTCATCATAAACAACACACGGAACTTTTAATAGATGTGGAAAATGTTTTAATTTTACAAGTGAGATTGCTTAAGGCATCATCTCTATTAAGTTGTCTACATTCTAACATTTTCTTTGCTATTTTCTGTTGTTTTGAAGATATATTTAATTAAATGATGTGTGCTTATTTAGTAAATCTGTTATTCCAGTGTAATGATCCATTTCGTCATTGAAGTTATTAGAATTGCTTGAAACGAATATGTCCAGCATGTAAACGTGCATGTTGCTACGAGTAGATACCTCATTGCACCTTAGATGCAAGGGTTAAAGCTTTGTTGTTGGCTGTGCCGAGTTGCAACAGTCTCTTAGCAGTAGATAACTTCCATTGTTTTAGTTAATCTAACCGGTGGAATATAATTGATATTAATAATGGTCTCTGCTCGGTCCAATATTTTATACATTTACGAGATATAAAATTAATTCTCAACTTTCATAGTGATCTATATTTTCAATCCGTTCAACAAATATCTGTATATATTTACATTGTACTTTTACGACACAGAAAAAGCGCATATGGTCCTTTTTCATTATCACATGATTTTTGTTCATAACCCTTTCAAGCAATTCGGTTGAAAACTATTTACGTGCAATGTTAAATATGCAACCCTGTCAAACATCAACCTTGTATTTTCGCTTATTTAATGTCAAAATTTGGTACGAACACATTTCAAATAAGCGTTCAATGCCATTATCCATATCACATCTTTTTCAGTATGTTAAGAGTTCTTCTTCTACGGACAAAATCACTTTACCTAATCGGTTTTACTTCCTGAGCTGGCCGTTTTATTAGTCTGATTGGTAAGTTAAGCTTTGCTTCAAGTCAAGGTTTATTTTTACACAACCCATTTGTCTAATGTTCTAAATTTCTATTCTCGTGAAAAATTCATATCAAACTTTCTGTACTCATTTAAAATAATTCCTTTTAAACGAATATCTAAGTATTGTCTGATAATTCTGTTTATAAAGTTTACTTATTCAAACGTCGTGATCATGTTTTTGCTAAGAGACGTATTAATCAATTTTGGTAAGTTTGCGTCTGACTTCCTTTGGTTGGTCTAATATTGTAGTATTATCCTCTTGTATATAATTATCAATCCACCTAGCCCATCTAACTATGTATCAATCAATCAATGTCTTTCTCTCTCTCTCTCTCTCTCTCTCTCTCTCTCTCTATATATATATATATATATATATATATATCTATATCTATATATATATATATATATATATAGATAGATATACAGATAGATATCCTCTTGTATATATTTATCAATCCATCTATCCTATCTAAATAGTTATCAATCAATCAGTCTATCTATCTATCTATCTATCTATATATATAGATAGATAGACAGATAGATAGATACATAGATAGATATATAGATAGATAGATAGATAGATAGATAGATAGATAGATAGATGGATGGATGGATGGATGGATAGATAGATAGATAGATAGATAGATAGATAGATAGATAGATAGATAGATAGATAGATAGATAGATAGATAGATAGATAGATAAATAGATAGACAGATAGATATATATGTGTAAATTTTTAAAACGTGTGCTGGTAGGTCACACAGAAAAATATTAACTCTTTTGTAGTTACATGTAATGTGCAGCAAACTAAAAGCTATGCTTTTTTTTAGTTCAATATAAATATTGAAAACTTTGAATACAATATTTTGTGTCTCAAAGAAATCAGTTTTACATCAGCATTCACCCTAAACATGTGTTCGTTATGGGCAGATGTTTCATCTAAGCAGGCGTCTATTGTGAATAGCTGTTCATGTAGTTATGACTGAAGATCACCATGACTCTTGCAACTAAATTTAGGTTTATATTTTTATATTTCCATAATCACACAGAACTCTTAGATGCCAAGCAAAAGCTTATCAAAGTTGTATTCTCTATTCTGCAAGAAACATTTCTTTTTCTAACCAATGAAAAGTCATTACAGTGTCAGGACGTTTACCATAATGTGGATTGAAGAAGGAGGTTTTGATTTATTTGAACATAACCATTAGCTCTTGTTTCCCACGCAAAATGCTGGCTCAAGCTACCCCTCCCACAACACATGTTCCGTTCGGTAAGAAACGAATTTCTTTTAATAAATGAAATGTCCTGACACTGTCAGGAATGTTGACATAATGTTGTATGAGGAAGGCAGAGAGTATTGATTTAGCTGACGTTCGAGAAATCAACAATCTACCATACATTATATTTTACTTGACAATCAAATCGAGTAATGCAGTATACATAAAATATCTCCTATAAAATTGACGTACGATACTAATAGATATCCTCTCAAATGTAGGTCATCCAATTTGAATGTGAAAGCAATCCGTATATGATTCTAATTGCACAGCGGAAACAAGTCTATGGTTGATAATGCAATAGAAAAGAAACCATAAAAGACTTCAACGCGGATATAATGATACTTTAAGCTTTTTCTTTCTTCAAGTTAGATTACTGATTTTTTTTTTCTTGGGAGGGCTTTTCTCTTTCTTAGGGGCATTCTTCTTCTTAGGGTTTTTCTTCTTGGGCTTTCTTCTTGGGGTTTTTCTTTTTCGTTTTTTTTTTGGCTTGGGCATTAGGATCACATTTCCAAAGAGAACGAATCATGACACCTCCTAAAGAACCACTACCACCAGGGGTCAAAATGATTTGTTTTTAGTGCGTGGATCGATTCTAGGAATTGCCAGTTGTGACAACACCACTTTATGTTTTTCAAAAAACGTGTGGTCTGATGAGGGATGTGAATGATGCCTTGAAGTAATTGACGTGCCGTCAAAGTAAACCATCGTAACACTTATTTGAGACGATCTTCTAACAAATGGGCGCGGACTTGTGGACTTCTTTGCGACTGATTCCATACAGGGCACGAATCAATTTGGCAGGAGGCTGAGATTGAATTGACGTCATCTAGAAGACTGTGAGAAAGAAATTAAAGAAATTACGCGGTAGATGTTTTTATAGTCTTTTTCTTTAAGAGAGTGACCGATGGAGACGTGTAAATGACGGGGCCTCCTTCTTGACACCAATGGTGAAACAATTGGGTACGAAATCTCAAATAATCGGGAGTGGTAGGTTTTAACTCGATGAGTAAATACGCATGAGGTGTTTGAGTGGCATCGTCATAATTCAGCCAAGGAGTTCCTAAATGTTTTTGGCTAACACTTGCACTTGAGATTTGTCTCTGGGGTTTTTAAACAACACCAAGTAATGGGCATTGAGACGGATGGCACGATGGACTTTACTTTGCTGAAATACATTTTTAGTAATGTAAATGATGCTGGCATTACGATGATGTCCTTTTCGTGTAAAGCCAAGTTTAATTTCTTCTTCGTCTTCTCCTAACATGTCGTCGAAGATGACCAGATGCGTTTGACTCAAGTCAGACACGATCCCATCGTCTTCGCGACGACTGCCTTCGACAAATGAAATGGTTTCTCATTGACTTTCATGAAGTAACGTGTAAGACGATTGCCACTCTTTGTAACACGACACGATACGTTGAGGAGGACAATGAAACAAATGAGATTTGTGTTCGATCGAACGTTTGACAAATTTGGTTTTGCCTCAACCACTGGGTCCAGCAATCAACATGTTAAATGGATGGCGCAGATACCACGTTTCGCAACTTTGACGATCTAACTTTTTGTCAATCACTTTGACCACAGAAGAGGCAGAAGAGGCAGGGGAAGATGCAGCCATGACTGAGGTAGGAAGAATTGTGAGAAGAACACGAAAGACACAAGACATTTTATACGTTTCATACACGTTTAATGTTTTAAAAAAACAACAAGAAACATATTTACAGGTCATGAAGTACTAAAACGCATATAGCAAAAATGGTGAGATACAACAATAAGGCAACCACTAAAAGAATCAAAGTTCTGTGTAAACAAGTCAATGTACAACAACAATAGTCCCGATGGAGGTGTGTCCTAAGAAATTGGTGTACACGCACTGGTATTATTGTCTCTGTTGTGGAAGAATGGAATGTCTCTGACGGAAAGGTTGTTTGTTCCTCGGGTGTTTCTATGGGTATGACGGTGTTGTCTTCTTCTTCTTGAGGCTCGAGTGTCATGGTACTTGGGTTCCAATTTCACTTTTTGTCTAGGAGTTTTAGTGACTTGCAAAGTCCTTGGCATAGTGTGCCACTTCTTGTAGCCAAGCATCGAAACCAACACGTTTCCAGTCACGTACATCTTTCAAATCGTAAAGTTGTTGGTGTAACCAACTAGCGATGCACACTTCTTGGAAATTATGTAGGTACACAACTGGTATTCATCACAATTCTCAACACTTTGAGCACAATTTGTCTTTCGTGCGCCGATAAAGTGTGAATGGTCATGTTTATTGTCGCCTGTACCGTTCACCAAAATAATCCACAACAAACACTTGTCCTCCAAAATAGTCCACAACGAATACTGTTCCTCAAAAATAGTCAACAACGACTTTCCTGGGTAGTCACAAACACACACACCGCATAGCGTCCAAAATTCAATGGAAACAGTTCCTGTATCAGGTGTATATAATCCTCCAAGTTCTGAATACTTTGTTGACTTCATTCCACTGAATACGTTTCACAAGTGAAGAAAACAGTCCTGACATGGTCATCTGTTATATCCAAGTTCCCAAGGTTCGTATCTTTTGTGATAGTCAACTCCAAAGCACCTGCGATAGTTTCTTCCAAGAATCAGTCTTCTTATACTGTAGCAATAGTTTAATCAAATTCAGAAATGACTTTGAGTTTGCGTTTCACTTGTATCTTGACAAACTCTCTGCAAATGCGTTCTAGCAGCTCCGGAGGCAAACAACGAATGTACTCTTCTAAAGTATCCGACATGTGTTACTTCTTGGGACCGACCAAAGGCGGGTACTGACAGCGCGGAGACCATCTGGCATTCTCCAAGTAAGCTGAGTCATTATACTCCCATTCGTGAAGCGTCAGACCGCAACTGAAACACTTGACGTTATCACCTTCTCCCAAATAGACAAATCCGGCTCTGGCTAAAGCTTTGGGAGTAGGTCCTTCCAGATATTTTGGCCGCTTATATTTGAACGTCTGGAATCGACTTTTAACGTCGCAATTGTCAGACAAAACAACAGGCAACTTGAATTCTATGGGGCGGTCATTGTCAAAGTCAGGATGGCATCCGCAGGTAGGTACACGTGTATCATCCCCAATAAAGAAGAAAGGGCGTCGTGCTGCATTGCTTTCGCTAGTGGGGCGGTAAGGCACACGAACATCATCACTTCGAGAGTCCCAGAGGAGCCACAAGGTCGTGCTGCATCGCCGATGTCAAAGCGTACGGCATCCGTCTCGTGGCAAGGCACCGCATCGGACTCCAAGTCATGATCGCACTTGGAGTCCATATTAGGTCCCTCGTTCGGTGGTTGTGTCGAGTTTGTTAGCATCGGTGCCTGTGTACAGGTCTCCGCATTGAACTTGAAGTTAACAGTGACTTCCTCACTCAGTGGTTGTGTGGCATTAGTATTAATCTTCTTCTTCTTGATCGGTGTTTTTGAGTAACAATGAATGGTTGGTCTTGGAAGTTGTTCCTTTTTTATACTGAATATCAAAGTGTCCGTACGGCAAAGTGGTGTTGTCTGGAAGTCGCACTCGTTTCTGGTACACAATTTGGTAAACGTTTTCTAAAGGGCGACTGACGATTTGGTGATTTGGTAACCGTACGATCATGTGAGGTTCTAACGTTTTCACTCGAAAGACTTGAGCTTGTCCAGACTGCAAAGCATTTTTCAAGACATCAAATTTGACGATTGGCTGGTTCGATAGTTCAGTGTCAATCGTTTGACTTTGCATTTGGTGTGAAGTTGACCTGGTCTCTCTCGGTATCGGTACCAAATTTTTAGGGCCACCGCTGGGAAAAATGAGGATTGTCTCTTGAGGGTCTCCATGCTCCTAACCGATATCCTTCGATGGTGGGGTGTGAGCAACCGAGACGATGGATGTACATACAACTGTCGGTGTAAAAGTACATGACTCGATCTTCCAACACTTCTAAAGCCTCGTCGTACTATTTCAAGCGAGCATGGGCTGTCACGTAGGCTGCAATGACCACATTGCTACAGTCGTCAGGGTGTACAAACTTGGGTTCTTCTTCATAATTGATCAAGATCAAATCTTCACGGATGATTTCTACATGTTTCACCAGTTTTCATTTGTCGTTCACCAGTTGAAAGTAGCAACTGGGATCTGCCAAGTATTCCGTCTTGGGCATGATTGTACGTTGTGCCATTTTCCACACAAGCAATTGAGCATGATTTTTGCAAACAGTCTTCTTCCTTTGTTCTTTTCTAAGTCTTCCAAAGTGATGCCTTCTACGGCACGGTACTGTTCTTTGAATTGGACTTTGTCTCCTGGCGTCCGACACCAAGAGGGACAGCCGCTCGCTTCTTGTTTCAGTTTGAGAAATTCGTTGACGTAGCCTGAGAAACTTCGAGGCGTCGTCATTTTGGTATTGTGCTGTGGTAGGAATGTGCCAAATATTTTACACTTTCAACAAACAGTATCCCCGACCCAGAGAACGAAACAATTCGGCCCTTTCCCACGTCCCTGTCAAAGCGCGTTCTTTTCCGTGTGGTGACATGGGTGATCTTGATTACATGTTTCGGCACACGTACGGCATAAATAAAACATCAGTTTTCCTTGGCAATGATGGGGTAAGACAGGATGGTACAAGTTGGTCGGGGGTCAGACTTTGAATTTGATCAATTCTTCGTATTGATGAATGTGTTCCACGTCGATGTGTTCTGTCCGGATTTCAGGGTGTCCTGTAGGAAATCGCTTGTATTTACACACCCAAGGATACAACGAATACATGTCGATATATTTGGTTTCTTCTCCTCGAGATTCTTCTACGTCATACAGCAAACGATTGGCATTGGTTTGTCCTCCAAACAAACTGTGGCGTGGATCCAAAGGTTCGATGTCGACCACGTCTTAACTTTCGGCAATGCGTCTAAATTCTGGATCGGTTTTGAAACGTCGATCGTACACGCGCTCCCACATTTATACAACTTGGTAACCTTGACTTTCTAACTGCAGGCATCGTTGGTAAATGTTTTCGTTCATCTCTTCCATGGTGACTCCTGTGAGAAGATTTTTCAGGTGTCTTTGAGGAAAATAGGTAGGGCATCCGTGAAAAAAGCCTCCCTGAAATTCATACACCGTCTGAGGGTTTTAAAAATCCCAACGATCCACAGAAAAACTGCCCACTTTCTTTTCTCCCCTTCTGTTTTTGGCATGTTGTATCCATTTGTCTTCCTTTTGGCGCAAGTAATGCAACCAACGCAATACTTCGGCAGAGTATTGACGGCTGGCCGAGACAGAAGTGTTAGGGTTTATGATGGCTAGTTCCTTCTCGGGCATGAACGTTTTGGTGTACACTAATGTACTGGCTTTGGGTAGGGTACACGCTTCCTTCAAGGATCGACTTCTCCGTGATCTATAAATAATTGTGTAAACTTTCCACAGCAAAGGCGTACAATGTCCACATCGGATCGACAATACTTCAACTTTTCTTCTCGAAAGTCAAACGGTTCTGAAGCGTGAGCGTGATACCAAGCGTGGAAGGCTTCTCGGTGTTCTGTGTGCATTCCGTTGGGGTTGTAATAGTGAACGTAAGGCAAATACGGCAGCCTTACGTGTTGATTGGCTTCCGTGTGAAAGAAGTGGGGAAAATATTATTTGGCCATTTATATCATTCCAAATGTTTTAGGCATTCGACTCAAAGGCATGGCTCAATAACGCATGGAATCTTTGAATTGTACTTTTCCCACTTTCATGTAGATGAGTTTGGCTCCGTTCATGGTGACCGTGGGGCATTCGGTACCTTGTTCTGAATAACATTTTAACAGAAACTGTCAATCGTATCCCCATAAAGTGTGAGCCATGACGGTAGCATATCGTTGACAGTCCCCGTAACGCTGAATGTCCTCTTCGATCCAAGTGTCGTAATTGGGGTCTAAAATCCATTGGGCAAACTCGGGTAGAGTGTTGGGGCCACGAAAGATTTTTTCACTTCCTCCTGGAATCCTACTACAATGAGACAGTGAAAATGGATTGGTTCTTGTATGCACTTCTCACAATCTCTATGAGCGACGCAGAAATTAGGGATGTGAATCCCCGTATCTTGCATGCATTCAAATTCCAAAAAGATGAAATCTACTTTGGTCTTGTTCTTCTTCGGATCACCCTTTAATTCTTTCTCCAGTGAATTGTCGTATTTATGATGTGACATTGATGTTGATAGTCTACGATTTGGTCGCAAATGTGGCATCTTTTCTTTCCAGCGCAAACGTGTGCTTTGGAGTTATTGTTTCGTATAAGCTGTCCACACTTGGAGCACAATTTCAATAAATCACAAGCATTTGTCTACTGGTGAGCTTGTGTCCTGCGATGTTGTTCATAACAAGAGAGCGACTGACAAAGGTTCGTCGACACGTCAAGCAATGGAAGTGTTTTTCAGAAAGGCATGGCGTGGAAGCTAAACAGCCCGACATCTCTCTCCGCAATGAATGTGATGCTCCAGACTGTTAAATCCTTGGTCTCATTTCTCGCAGTAGTAAGAGTATCCAAGAAATCATGTAATACGCATGATGGCATCGAAATGTTCTTGATGATAATACACTTAATGTATTTTTCCTCTGAGAAATCGGGTCCTCGAAACAGCAGAGCTCATCGAACTTCTTGAGGGTGTACTCTCAAGGTGTACGAAGGAGCCAAGACGTATTGAAGTTGTTGCTATTTGAGAAATGCCACACACGGTCTCTTTCCATATCCGTGCTTGATGTAACAGGAGTTCTGCTTCTCTTCGTTGTTCGGTTCTGTACGACTTTCGAATGATATTCCATGCTCTTTTCCATTCTGCGGTCTCATTCTTGTCGGCATACGTTCGCCCCACCACGATGGCACGGGCTAAGCATATCTGCTCCTGAGAATTGTCGATATGGACGACACTGTGATTGGTACTGCGAAGGTCGTCCACCAGTAACACTTTCCTGCTTCTTCCGCTACCTCGAGGAGGTGAAACGTGTGTCATGTGAAGTGTAGCTTTTCCATCGATGATGGTAAACTCTTCGTTTGATTATTGAACTTGTTCGATAAATCCATGACTTTAGAAGGTGTTAATTCTGCTAGGGTGCTGAACTCGATCCAGACAGGAGACTTCAAACTGTCGTGATGGATGGAAAGTCTCAATCGATCGTCCTCTTTGACTCCGCATTGTCGTTTCAAGGTCTCTAACAAAGAATCCAACAAATCGGTAACGAACCTTGCAGCTTTCTCGGGAGGCACTTCAGACTTGAAGTCTTTAAAGTTGACGGTGTAAGTGTAAGCCGTGGTTATAAATTTTCTGGAGGTCGATTTTTTGTGTCTCTCGAATGTGATATTTGTTAGGGGTTCTAGGTTCTCTTTGTTTTGTGGAAGGTGTGGTTTCAGGCTTACTCATGTCCTCTTCGAAATCGCTGGCATGAACTTGAGCTAGCACTTCAGCTAGCGGTGTTTGAGGCGGCACGGAAAGTCTCCGTCGTGGCCTCTTCTTTCTTCTTATGTTTTCTCATTGAGATTAAGTGATCTTTTAATTTTGATGTCTCACTTGAATCTGATTGAGTTTCTTACACAGACTCTCTCCCTATATAGAGAGAGAACTTCCTACCCTAAGAGTCACTATTCGTTATTCAACATTCAAACAGTGAAGATGGAAGAGAAGTCATAAAAGCTTACCCTTCTGATCAGGGATTTAGCACAACAGACGTCTGTTGCTATCAGAATTTTATAGAGAGTCCTTGAAACGTATACCAGTAAGACTAAGGACTAATCCTCCTCCTCCTCCTCTCGAGATGAAGGACAAGATACTTGCTATATCTGCCAAGAGAAAGGACATTGGGCTCCATAATGTCCACAACGTCAAAACCAAGTAAAAGAAAAGATAGACAAAGAGAAAGATATCTGTTATCATTGTCAAGAAAAAAGACATTGGCATTCGGAGTGTCCTAAGAAACAAGAGAACCTACAAGAGAGGGAGGAAGCAGAGGGATCTTCAACACCAGAAGAAGAAGAAAAAATCATTCCCGTCGTCAAGAAAGGCAAGAAGACCAAACGACCGGAAGACAGTGAAGAAGAAGAAAAAGAACCACTGATGCCTGTGAAGAAATTCACGAAAAAAAGTGAAAGGCAGTGAACGATGAACTTGAATGATGTGTTATGAAATATTCATTGTGATTTTTAAAAAAAGTAAATATACCAAAATGGAAAAAAGTAAGTATTTTTTTGGTTTTGATTTTTTAGAGTATGGATACACGCACCCAAGCACTCATACACAACCCATGTATGGGATTTAAAGTTTTACTTGATTTGGCAATGAGATTATTTCTTTTCTAAGAAATATAGGTGGCCCTGAAAAGAACCTTTGAGGTGTTTGTTTTTTAAAAACAAACTTATGGACTGGACTTGATGAGTTTTAACTGTATCAATTCCTTTCCACGGTCAAGTCCTACTCCTCCTCCTCTTGCTGTTGCTTTGGTAGTGGTAGTAGTAGTATTATTATTAGTAGTCAATGGTGGTGGTGGTGGTTGTGGTGGTAGCATCTCAGTAGTAGTGGTGATGGGCTTAGAATGTTTCGCTCGTGAGGGTCTCTTTCTCTTAGGTTGTGTTAAAGAAATCTGATACATGTTTCTCAGATGCGTTAACTTGGCTAAAATGTCTTGTAACAAACTCACCGTTTTGTTTTCATCACTCCATTCCTTCTGTCTTTCACACTTCTCCTCTTCTAGCTTTCTTATTTCTTCTTCTTTCTTTCTTCTTTCCTCTTCTTGATGAAGAAAGGATTCTTCTGTTTCTCACTGACGCTGTAAAAAAATTTCCAATTATTCTTTCTGTCTCTTTTTAAATTTTTTAAAATCAACGATCACGGGTAAAGATGGTGGTACTACTACGGGGGTTGTTGTTTCAGGCAAAAATTCTTGCAACGACAGAAAATCCACAAAATCTGAATTTAAATCTTCTGGCTGAAATTTCAACACTGCATTCGCCGTCACACTCTCACTCCGAACATAACTTTCCGTCGCAGTCTCACCCCCAATACTTTGTCTTCGTTGTATCAGCAATACACAAACTATGCCTCAAAAGGTAAAACCATACGAACGCTGTGACGCCTATATACTGAAGGTGATGTCACACCCTCACTCTCTTCCGATTGGACGAGAGACCCACCCTGTTGTAACGCGCGTTTGGATTGGTGGTTCATTTCGATCCATTTCGATCCGCTCTTAGGCTATATATACCAGCGCTTTTGTCACATAGCTTCACCGTTCTCAAGACCAGAAGATGTATACCTCTGTAGAGTCATCCAACATCGTATCGGGGATGCTGTTCAACCCGGACTATCCGATGTACGTGAAAGCATCATGGGCGATTACCAAGGTGACATATACAGCGGTGTGGAAGAGAAAGATCAATATAGAGAGACAAGGCTGCCTGAAGCGGGTATTGATTTACGGACCTGAAGTACGTCGATGCTTAAAGAGAAGAAGACCCTCCACGAGGTGTGATCTGTGTTAAGTTGGTTCACACAACTCCAACGGCCCTTTTCAGGGCCACCAACCGCTCTAAAAAAGATTACTCTAGGATTGCCTTAAAAAATATTGGTGTGTTTGTATGTTGAGTATATGTTTGTTTGTGTGTTTGGTGTATATTTATATTATATCCCTCTAAAATACTTCTGACCCTATCAACACTTTATGACCCTCAAGCGTCCTCACCATGTTCCTTTGTCCCCCAAGTGCCCCACCATGTTCATTTCACGTTTGTCCCCCAAGTGCACCCTCCATGTTCATTTCCCATCTGTCCCCCAAGTGCCCCACCTTGTCCCTATGTTCCTGTCCCGTTTGTCCCCTAAGTGCCCCACGCATGCTAATTTGCCGTTTGTCCCACAAGTGCCCCACCTTGTCCCCATTTACCCCCACATTACTACTCTCGTTGCCATTTTATGTGTTGCATTTCAAAATCAATATATCACAATAAAATGTTTCGCCTATTTTTCAACGAAAAGTATATTATGACAGCTATAACTTTAACAAATATAAAATAACTCCGATGGGATTCGAACTTTATACATGTGTCTAACTTTTTGATTCACTCTTTGCACTGAACTAACCTTAACATACCGTTCAGTGTAGAAAATTTGATAACTCATCAAAAAGCGTTATACATTTCAAATGGATTTGTCTTTTAGTTTATTCTAGTATTTTTACATGTACAGAAAAGCCAAATACATCCGTAATTTATCTTTCAAAATAAATGTTTAAAAAATAATATTATATTTTTCGGAGAAATGGAGATCGTCACTTGGTCGCTTGCTCTTTGTTGTGAATATAAATGTATAGTCAAGAAATAGGCTTAAAAGGACGAAATGTAAAAAGACTTACCAGATGCTGCCTTCTCATCATTTTGTCATTTTTCGAAAATTCAGAAACAATTGGCTGAAAACTTCCAAAAACATGTGTTTTCCTAGAAATTAAATTTATGGTATGAAAACCTGGCCTCTTTTGGACATATGCCAATTTAGTTCGACTGTGACCTTTAAGAGCTGATATAATCAAACTAAGTTGGGCGAGATGGTAAATAAATCACAGAGATCGATTCATCACACAGGATAACTTGATTTATTAATTAGAGTGTCTGAGAAACGGATCTAAATGAACTCAAAACTAAACCAAGATGAGATTGACTGATGACGAATATATAGTCAAACAGAAGACAAATAAAGGTAACACTATGTATTCATCCCACACTTGTTGGTGAAGAAGCCTAATCTCTGCATTGCATAAGATATTGGATCCCTAAGGCATCAACTGAATATTTACATTTTTCCGTGTATTACACTAAGAAAAAAATGTTGTTAAGTGCAATTCATTAGGCGTTAAAGGTTGTTAATAGTGTAACTTATCATACAGTGGTATATGAATGTATGTATGTATGTATATGTATATATATATATATATTCAAAAATTCATAATTGATACAATATCTCAGAGTTTCAGAGACGACAATGTAAAGAAATTTCGTATTCTATCATTCAGCTCTGAAGTCCAGCAACTTTTCTTATTTCGTACTTGGCTGAGTGTGGCGCTCTGCTGTTTGGACCTGCAAAATACATGGTCTGATTTAATTTACTGTCGCATCGATTTCTCGAATGAAATGGGCCAATTGTCATTTCATAACTTTTAATAACCAAGAGCGTAGAATAATAATACTAATAATAATAATAATAATAATAATAATAATAATAATAATAATCGATGTCATCACCATCATCATCATCATCATCATCATCATCATCACAGCTATGCTCGTAATTGCAATCGAATAGGCTTCAAATTGTAAAATTTGACTAGGAACGGAATTATTAGTCAAAGTTTCATTACAAATTAATTCGAAATGACTGATGGTTATTTGTTTGGTGTCTAAAGTGACATCCATACATGAAGGATGACAACTTGCAGAAGTAGTAGCTGAAGTGCCTTGTAAAGGGACCCACCATGGCTGCCGATTTTGCCTGCGCTGATTAGGATTATAACCTGCATACTTATGATATAGATTATTGAAGGCTAACCACAGTGGGAACCGTGGGTCCAACTCTAAGGGATGTACTTACCTGTTTTGAAGCTTTTGAAACACACATTCCTTCTTTGCACCACTGCAAAACAAAGTGTTTTATGTATGTTTGTAAGCAAAAAGAAGCAATAATGAAGAGTTTGCTCCCACAGCAACACACTTGTTCTCAGTTCGATTGCGTTGCAAGGAAGTACATGTAGCTGACTAATTGACTACATTTAAGTATGAATTATTATATTGCACACTGAACGGTTTTCTTATCAAACCTAATAAAAACTCACTAAAACAGTGAGAAATTATATTGATTATGGCATATGCATTTGTGTAAAAATGCCTCCGAATAATGCGCTTGTTACAGCTGAAAGGCAATCATATTTCTGAAGAGAGAGAGAGAGAGAGAGAGAGAGAGAGAGAGAGAGAGAGAGAGAGAGAGAGAGAGAGAGAGAGAGATTACCATATTTATTCCACAGGTGGTTCCTGTAGCTGAAACGAAATGTTGCGAGCTGCATTTCCCCGTTTTTGGATTCGTGCATGTCATGAAGCGACAGATATTTTCATCTTCAGCCTTAAATAAACAAGAAATGAAGCTCAAGATGAATGAGGTCACTTAACTAATCATCCATGCTAACCCAGATATTTTAATCGTGTGGTATGTGGGCATCACTTCCAAACTGACGAACCAGGATCGATTCCAAACGGCGATTGTTGTAGCCTGCATTCTATGTCTGTTACATAGTTTTCAACTGCCGGTAGCCCATGGATATGAGAAATTGTTTCAAGTATAGATGTGGTTTTTGCAACTCTCAGCGCATCAAAACGCTAATTCGGTTCCTTATATATTTTTTTTAACTTTTAACAACATTTGCGATGAAATCCAGTGCATTAATTAAAAGCTCAAGCACATAAAGACCATCATGCTTATATTAAGGTATAACTTGGACAAAACATGTCAAACATTCAGCATTGGTTATGTTGCATTTTTTCGAAATAGTTGTATTTTAATGACATAAAATAGCTATTACACCAGAAATTTGATGATAGGGTAAATAACTACATTATTA
The DNA here is from genome assembly GCA_029931535.1 of Margaritifera margaritifera. Lineage (NCBI taxonomy): Eukaryota > Metazoa > Mollusca > Bivalvia > Unionida > Margaritiferidae > Margaritifera > Margaritifera margaritifera. Next base: position 7,211,592 of record JAQPZY010001684.1, read on the forward strand.
ACATTACGATAGCAGAATCACATCAGGTTGCAAACCACTAATACTTAGATTGTCCATGGTTAACACAGTTCACTAGTAATTAGATAGTCCGCGGTCCACGGTTAACACAGTTCACTAGTAATTAGATAGTCCATGGTTAAGACAGTTCACCCTATGTCGTATCCTTCTCTGATTTCTTTTATTAGTCAGTTCATTTAATTTTCCAGAGGCTTGAATGTTTACTGTTTCAAAGCATGATCTAACCATCCGCAGCCATGCTTGTAGATTGAGGCCTGGTATCTCTTTCTTGCGTATGTGTATAACTTTGTAGATGGGTCAGAAGAATTATATTAATTTGGTTCCTCTCTATCTTTGTCCGTTGTTAGGATATGCTGACATCTTTTGTCGCGTTGAAATATTTCGTCACATACAAATTTAACTAGTTCAGGGATTATATTTATCGCGGAAAATCATTTCACTTACAGTAACGTATATGATTTTATCCATAAGTTCCCCGTTATTGAAATATATGTATTGGTTTCAAATTCGTCCTACTACTATATCGTAGTTGGCTGTTCGGATACCGTTGCTGCGTTTGTTTTTATTCGTCTTGCTTTAGGTGTTTTATAGTCATGCTGAACTACTCATGAATTTCCAACAAGCTGATCATAAACTCCGCGAAACATCTTTGGGAACTCTATTTATTCTTCTTGTGGTATCTATTTTTTGTTTAGCCGAATTTAAAATTGGTTCGTTTAATCTCCATGGATCAATAAACCTTTATATTTCATCAGCAAAAGCTGCGCTGATATATATTTGTATGATTGTTCTTTTGAGAATGACATATTCTTCGATAGTTTTTATATTTCAGTTCTCAAAATCTTAAGCAGTGAACTGGTACTAGACTCGATGTATAATTTATGTCAAGGCTGCTGATTAAAACATATTGGTGTATGTACTATTTTTAATTTCAAGCCTAACAGATGGTAAATCTGGAAATATCTAAAATGAATTATGCACTCACTTTTATGTGTACGTGTGAGCAAAAACAGTTGGCTTTTTTGTGTCTGTTCTTGGAATTTTGTGTGTAGGGGAGACACGTCATTTTCGTTGGGAACTAATTTCCCTACTGTGAAGGGGTAGTCATTGAAATAGCTGTTCATGTGTTAGGAATTTTAAATTTTAACCTCAGTATGAACCCCGAGTATCATCAGGAATGTTCAACATAATTTATATACCGATTTCATCATTTCTTTTTCAATTTCTGATATGCTGTCTTGCACTAGCCAATGTTGACATATTGCATAATATGTCTGTCTGTCTGTATGTATGTCTGTATGTATGTATGTATGCATGTATGTATGTATATAATATACATGTATTTCCATCAAGGAACATTATGAATGACTATGGCTTCATAGCACATTACTCGCCATCAATTTTCATTTTACCATATCCATCTGCAAATTCCACATGCAATCGTTAGAAACATGTCATAATCTTACAAACGTTCTAACTCTACACCCGATGTCTTCAAACTTTCGTCTTGTGCAAGACACAGAGCGCTGTCTAGTTTGTAGCTTTATGATGTTGTCTTTTCTAAAGTCTACAAAAAAATGTCACATAGCATTAAGGTGTCCTTCCTTACGTAGTTTGTGTTATCACATTGATCCAGTACTGGTAGTCATCATTTAAATTGTATTAAAGAGTGTTGAATATAAACAAAATAAATGTTCTGTGGGAGGCAATATTGTTTAATCAAATGCAGATAGTGAATCGAAGTACTCGTATGGATAAATGTCTTACGAAACAATTGAGGTTGATTATTTCAAGATGGCTAATTCTCTTTGTAAAGTTTGTATCACCTAAAGTTTTGGTTATATACTCATCAGCGTCTCACTTGAATAGAAAGCTTCATACAAATATAATTGTTTTCTTCTAAGAACGTTTTTACCATTTGTTTTCTTTCCAATTAACAATGAAGTCCTTGCTTAAATGAAGTACATTGTTCTTGTCTGTTTTAGGGAGTAAGTTTACGTCATTTCTATGATCTTGTTTAACAAGCTCATTGATATACTGGTGTGAATCAAACTGAGATAAGTTGTGAATGAACAAGGAGTTTTTTTTCTTCATATCGTTCGAACACAGTCCTTTACTTTCAGAGGGAATTTATCTCTCTGTTTCTTTCCAAAACACATTAAAAGTAAAGTAAATGACATACATAACTTTCAGAAATCGACGCTGATAATGATAATTGTTAAGTGAAAGCAACAGAAGCTTCTTTTGTCATGATGTCAACCATAATTTCTACTTTTAAATATAATATTTTACGTTCGTTTAATATATGCGGCTGTATTGTAGTAATTAAAGCATCGTGTTGCTATTTTCTTTCTGTATTTTTGTGTATCTATTTACTTCCATATAAAAACATACAGCTTTTTGTTCCAAAGTAAAGGTATCTGTAAGTTCTTTCGAAAATTATCAACATAGCAACGTGCGGATCCCTTTCTTTTTCTAGAACTTTAACCAGTTTGATTCATTGATCCTCTTTATACTTTTCGTGCAAGAGTTGCTCATTTGGAACATTTCAATGATTCCATAAGACATATTGAAATCATTGTCAAATTATCTCATATCTTCAGTTTCAAACCAACGGGAGAACTTGTTTAAAAATATATTGTCCTGGTGCTTGTTGGCATTTCGCAGGAGTATTAATAATTGATTCGATACAATGCGTAAAGCATTTGTCATAATTTTTGTCTTTGCTGATCTAAACGTTTTTTTGTTGTTGTTGTTCTTAACCTACTCCAGAAAACATAGGTCCAACACTTTATCGGCTTAAATCAGAAGCTAAGTCCTACAAGTTACAGGCTAAAATTCATCAATGTTGAAATCAAGGTCATTGATTTTATGAAACATCATCTTTGTAGTCACAGTGATCTTTTGCGCAAAATGAATGTTCAGATTGTCAATCATCGGATATAATGTATACAAAATTACAAATTTTCTATAAATTTCGTTGGGTAATAACAATGTTTGTTTTTTTCCTCTTAATCAGCAATCAGCAAAGAACATTTTCTGAGATTAACTTGATGTTTGAGCTGCACCTTTACAGATTTAAATTTGTATATCTTTAATTTAAAACGTTGTAACTTGTCATGCTGAATATCAGAAAGAATAAGTATAAATCTGTGTGATTGCGTCGGGTACATGTATGCGAATTAACTTCTTTTAATCCACTAAATTACATAATTTGCATTTCTTGCATCAAGCGATCTATTATAAGTTGAAAACGTTCCGCTCTTTTTGTTGTAGGTTTCTCTGCACTTCTCTATCACTTGTTACACTTTTTTTCGCTTCTTCTTGGTCATTTTCGTTCTTTTTTCATTGTTTACTTCCTCTGTAATTTATTTCCTTCTTCGAGATGAGAAAGTTTACTCCTTTTTGCTTGTGATATATATCAGATTTGTATCTTTAATCTCAGAAAGTCTTTGTAATAACTGATTAAGTTTATATTGTATTGTCTCAATAAGAAGTACCTTTTCCTTGATTGAATTTGTTCAGAAAGTGTCCTACTACTTTGCTCTAATTCTTGTTGATGATCTTACGTTTGGTATTGAAATATATACTAGCAATTATTGATGTATTATATAATTGTTCAACTGTGATATTTATATGGTGATCGTGGTGAGATATATATATATATATATATATATATGGTGCTTATATGGTGACATACTTCAATCTGCAGCTACCCATAATCGGTTTCGTGTCATTGAGCTCTGTGGAATACGGTGGTCATGTTGGGTTTCCTTCGGTTATTAAGTAGAAACTCCAACAACATGCCGTATTAAAATTTGCTCCATATTCCAAATAATATACTGTATCTGCAGAGCTGAGGAGCAGCTGAAAATGTGTTCGTCGTGTACAGAAGCGGAGTTCGTCACCCCTGCGTACCCGAAGATGTCCGTCCGATGGCCTTATCAAAACTATATTCATAACAAAGATCGCAGTTTGCTTAAGACAAATGTTTATTAGTTAGAAAAAGGTTGGGGTTTCTGAACGAATAAATAGTCGTACCGCATATTACTACAGACTATTCAGAATCAGTGTGTCAGCTAGAAGGAATTCCGGACCGGTGAAAAATGCATAGACGGGTACAGTTACGGTTCATCACTACATAGAGTCTGGGCGTAACAAACATATCTCCGATGAATGAAACATACATAGTTATTCATATTAATACAACTACAATGTGAGTAAACCCCCTTCCTTCCATTAATCTTCGAGCGAAAGCGCGAAATATTTTAAAATTATAATCATTCATCAGCACAGTCTTGACGACTGTATTAACTTTCGACTTATGAGATATCATTTTGGTAATTTGCCACCAGAGGCATTATTAGGCTTCAAAAAGTATAAGTATGTGATATATATATATATATATATATATATATATATATATATATATATATATATATAGAGAGAGAGAGAGAGAGAGAGAGAGAGAGAGAGAGAGAGAGAAAGAGAGAGAGAGAGAGATAGAGAGAGAGAGAGAGAGAGTGAGAAAGAGAGAGATAATTTATATTCGGAAGGGTTCATCTTCATTAAGGTTCCAGCAACTTTTTGTAGCTTTACTGTTATATTACATATTTTGTATTCAGTACTGTACAGTCAGGATTGTGCTGACGTACCTTTAAACCCTAAACATCAATACAACCCCGCTCAATTTTTGTTCATTTATGTTGTTTTTGAAATCAAATGCCTCAAAGAGGAGTCTCGAGTGAAAAATAGTACTAGAGAAAGAAAACGGAGTTAAGTCAATTGAGAAGTCTACATCTCTTATCAGTCTTCAGTTCTCAGACACATGTACAGGCAAACACGTATAAACACAAAATATACATACCCCACAAAAAACTGATTTGGGTCCATTAATGAGTTGACACTGATCATTGGGAGTATAATCCTCTCCTGGTAAATCCTTGACATATTTCTGATATATCTTCTCGTTGAAGAAAACACCATTATTGGTCACGCATTTTCTGAAACACGAAAATACTCTGTTTACAGTGATCGATAGGTAGATACATATATACCTTGATAGATACATATCTCGATAGATACGAAGGATACCTACCCACTAACCGTCCTATCTACTTGTTTACCTGCATACGATTGCATGTTTGCACACATACATAAACGGACAAAATGTGTGCATATACACACATTTAGACATCCCTGGAAATATTCATTTCTCATGAGGCAGAGGTATCCTTCATTCATTATTTCGACATTACATAGTAATTTACCGAGTTTCCAAACCGACCGGTTCTCCCAAAGTGGGTGGATACATTTATGTTTCCCTTGGTGAGTATTGGTTATGTCAGTCACCCATATCAAAAGATGCCTCAAACGAATGTGAATTTAAAGTGATATATGCATCGATATGTACTGGACATACTTGGTCTTTAGAGTCTTCTTGAACGCTTTTACGGAGCAATTAGAGAACATCCAGGGATTTCTGGTGTATGGTGTGTCTGGATTGAATTTTACTTCAGCGGTAGACATAATAAATAAATGACTGGCATTGCAAGCTTTCGCCTTTCCTTCGCCATCGTGGACTGCTCCAAGACTGGAAAGAGCAAACAGATAAGGCGCATGACTATACATTAGATGCAGTGCAGTTTTGAGAGACAGAATTTTGATTGATCCATCCTCCTATCGTGTCGAGTGTCAGTACACTATCGCACAATATAATTTCCAAAACAGAACGGAACAAAAATTGTATTATACTCAAGTCACATATTTAGCATAGAGGTTATTTCATAAAAATGCCTGAGGTGGTAGCTAAACGACGCAATACAATAAAATCGAGTCTAGCACGTAACAATTATCAATTACAATTTTAATACTTTTGCACAGGCTTCTTATTGCATCAATATTTCTACAACGAAACATTTTGGAAATAGCAAGCTGGAATGGCTCATCAGATACTGTGCACCTTTGAAAATCAGAGCTTCGATTGATCTCTCTGCCTAGCGTGTAGAGTGTCAGTTCACCATCGCCGAATATAATTTCCACAACAGAACAGAACCACGTTTTATTACACTCAAGTCACATATTTGACATCTAAGATTGTTTCGTAAAAATGCTTGAGGTGGTAGGTAAACAAAACAATATAATCAAGTCGATTTCAGGTCTTATAAATTATCAATTACCATTTGAATAAATGTGCACAGGTGTTTTATGTTTTATTTTAAATCAATATATATATATATATATATATATATATATATATATATATATATATATATATATATACGTGTGTGTATGTGTGTGTATCGTTATATATATATATATATATATATATATATATATATATATATATATATATATATATATATATATATTGATTATATATTGATTCACTTAATATTGTTATGCATCCTCCTGTAGGATTCGTGGATAGCACTTTCTGCTCTATATAGTGTATATTTGTAACTCACTATATTAACCTCTATATAATTTGATTTTTGTCGTAGGAGTCTAGAGTGACAGTGTACTTAGATGTGACTTAATTACTGGAACGATACGCTGGCGTTTCTACTACGCACGAATGCCTATATCGGTGACTTTTTAACCTCCTATTTTGGGATGTGTGCTTAGTCTAGGGGGTATGGTGGCGGATGCGCGCAAGATACATAAGAACACACTGTTGCTTTAATATTGGATAGCCGCGATAGCTCAGTTGTACATGTGGAAATAAGGAATACAACACGAGGCACCAGAAGTGCTAAGCGAGTGAACGCACTTAGGGGGGAAAATAGGGCGCCAGTAATCAACTTACTTGTGTGCAAGTTCGTGTGTTCCTGTTTTAACCGTCAAATAATAATCACGTGACACAATGACCGAAATTGTCTCACCCCTGTCACATACACCCGATTGGCGGGAAAGACCTAAAAGAAAATGATAAAACAGGACTAGGTTTATAATTCCACCTATCAAGGTTAAAGTTCAAAAGCCTATCAGTGCATCGAGGTGGATGTGTAAAATATCCTGATTAAAAACAAACATCCATGCTCAACTTATGCAAATGTATTTTATTCATCTCAATTAATTGTCATTCCTCATAAATTTCAATCAGTACACTGCAGAAGTAGAGCATACAAATACGCATGATGTAAAACTAATGACACGATGATTACGTCGAAAAAAACCCCAGTTATACTAATATAAATATAGTGAATACATTCAATGCCCATATCGATATTTGTTTTCCCGAATGTGTGCGACTATGGAACTGAATTTATTGATTCCTGCCCGACCCTAAATGCCAAGTTACTGAACAAGAACAAATTGTCCCCATTACACGTTTGTTTGGTTGACGCCCATTAAGCAATGTCATCTTTGAGGGTCTAGTTGCTCGTGTGAGAGCACTAGTACTTCTTGCAAGAAAATTAGGTCACTAGCAGGAAATTGGTAAAACTTAATTTATATGAAATCTCTACTTGTATTGGATGACATCAAAATATATTAATCTACACATACGACTACATCAAATGACAACAGCAATATGTGTCGGCCCGAGTATGCATGACTATATAATACGATTTGGTGACTTATAGTTGACGCGATTGCCGAGGTAAATAGTCTAAGAAGACCAGTTTCGCAGGCACGGACATGATTATACAAAATATCGTACTTGACCGATGATAAGTAATTTGGACAAGAACTACTTTTTTGTGTTGTATATGTTACGTTAGTAATGATCGTTATGATTACTAACTTGGTACATGAATTCGATACAAAACTTAAAGCAATGATCATGTAGATATTTTGGTCTTTTGTTGGTCTTTATTCTATGCGTTTTGCTTTCATTGTAATAACCACTTCATTATATAATCAACGGCAGCGTTTGGATTCAACGGGTAAAAATGTTCTGAAAGTCAGTCATGATAAAAGTGAAAACATTTTATGTATATATTTACTCTTCATTTATCTATTTACTTGTGCAGCAAAATTATTTTTGTAATATCGTACATGCCTTGTTTCAGATACCAATAGTGTTGCAAGGATAGAGGAGGTTTTGTGTGAAACCGTTTTGGAGTTTATGTTGTGTTGGGGTCGGCGTAATGTCTAGGTGGGGTTGAAGAAATGTTTCTAGTAGCTTGCTAACGACAGGTGTCACAGTGATGCCCCTGTAGTTATTAGGTAGAGTATAGTCCTTCCATTTATTTAGCACTAGCACATCTGGCATGATTGCACTATGGATCATGTTGTTCAGACGTCTGGTGAGGTACATATCAACGGATTGGCCACCATATTTAAGATGTTCTGCGGTTATCCCAAGGTTGTCCTGAATCTTGGTATTTGGCAGTTTCTTCATAGTATACTCCTCTTATGTTACGTCCCGTATACCCTGGTCGCTGTTTTGAAGCTGATATCCAGATGATCGTCCGTGTTCTTAAGTGCACTGTTCATTAACCAGTGTACTCTTGTTTTGATCTTCGGCATGGAGCCAATATATTTTCGTTTCATGGGCTTCTGCCCTTTTTTGTTTGTGTTGGCGTCGATGACCCGGGATGGCAGGTAATGTAGCTTGCTTCATAACACTTAGCAGGTTGAGAACATTAAGTGGGATTTGGAATGGGTTGTTTAACGATACGGTATCTCTATATATCGATGTCACACGTACTCCATCTAGGTTTGTTTGGCATAATTCCTTTATCGTTGCTTGCTTACTGGTGGTTTTTGCGCTTACGACATATCGATGATGTTTCCAATGATCGGATGCGTTGATTGGGTCGTGTTGCGCTACGTTTACAACGCAAAGTAAGTATGCACGGGTAAGTGGTGGAAAGTCATAATATTATTTAATAATAACAACAACAATAATAATAATAATAATAATAATAATAATAATAATAATAATAATAATAATAATATTAATAATAATAACAATAATAATAATCAACAACAAAAACAATAAGCTTCCCCTAGCGAGTTGCTACCGTTGAACCTCGAGCTCTTTCATTCTACCTCGTTACATCAATATTTGGGGAACGAGCGCATGGCTGAGTATGTTAGCGAACTGGTGCGCGATTCCATGGGTTTGTGCATTTATCTCAGCTATTTCCTGTCCGCCTCGAACAGTTACCTTCGACCTTGTTGAATCTCTTGGAGGAGGGGGTGCGATTATAGTTTATAGCCGCATCATTGATTAGTGTTCCATAGGGCATTTATATACGAAAGTGAGAGGATGGTTTCTGTTTATATATATATATATATATATATATATATATATATATATATATATATATATATATATTATATATATATATATATATATAGAGAGAGAGAGAGAGAGAGAGAGAGAGAATACTTCCTATATATAACGCAATATTTTAACCGCCATCTTCGCTTAATAACACTCAATTGTTAAGAACCAATTTTCCGACTATATAGTACTTGTGATCCTTTAGCGCAGGTTTGTGTTGGGCGTATTCAGTATTAAATACAGAATCAAATTTCCTGGGTAATGTAATAAGTGGTCTCTGAAGGCATTACTGTCTATCTTTGTGAAGAAAACTTAAAGATAAAACCGTTACGAGTAATGATAATTATGATTTCTAACTGGCACTCTCGGGAGAGGGATAGTTGTAGTCGTAAGCGACCATACACTTCGGAGATATAGTTGATAAAATCAATAGGGATTGCTTGAGTAAAATGAAAATACCCAATTCAACTGTGAACGTCTAGAATAATAGTACATGGTGTACTCCCTGAAAAGGTTCACGATCAGATACTTTAGTAGCTACCTTAATATGGACGCTGACTCTAAACTAAGAAATATATCCCTGGTATGTTATATATATATTACAATCTGTATGAAAAATATATATGGCAGGTTGTTTGTTATCACAGAGAAAGAGAGAGAGAGAGAGAGAGAGAGAGAGAGAGACAGAGAGAGAGAGAGAGAGAGAGAGAGAGAGAGAGAGAGAGAGAAAGGGGGGAGGGTACTTACCCAAAATCTCTTCCTTACGACTAATTTCACCTTGATACAAATTATGCCTGCAAATTAAAAAAAGAAACATTATATGAACTTATGCCATATGCTGCTTTAAAGACTGAGAACATATATCACCCTCAGTTATAGACTAGATTCTAGCATTTTTAAAATTAACTTATTAGAGAAACCTGGTGAGAAATTGAACATTTTCCATTAACAATGAGAGAAAGCTATCTATCTATCTATCTATCTATCTATCTATATATATATATATATATATATATATATATATATATATATATATATATATATATATACAGAGAGTGAGAGGGAGAGAGATATGCTGTTTATCCTATCATATTTTGTTAAAATCAAATCAATTTACATTTCGTCTCAAATATTGATTGAAAGCTCTCTACCTTGAAATCTGTATTTGATGGCTTGTATATGAAATTGACCTGCTAGTTTAATTAGATGCGGCTTTAATTAATAAACAAAATGCTCCAAAAATTGTTAAGTGATTTAATTCGCATTACCTTGCTTTTATTTGCCTGTATAACTTATAACTTATCATTGAAGATCTGATGCATTTAGTAATTTGTTGTACACACTAATCTCTCTCTCGCTTTATATATATATATATATATATATATATATATATATATATATATATATATATATATATTCAGCGTGAGTGTAAAGCAGGGAAAACAACAAAATTTTCGTTAGGTAGTGTTACGTCTTGGGGTTAGAAATAGTAACAAAAGAAAGAACTTCTCAAACAAGCTTTCACAACTTCTAAAAATATAAACTTAATTTCATAAAATATAAAATATTTCAAACAAACAAAATGAAAGAATTAAAAATAACTTACAGTTTAGAAATTCCTAAATAATCCTAAATGTGCTATTGAATTATGATAATCCGGAAATGTCCAAAGGTTATCCGAATGAAAACATTAATGTGCTTGTGCCACAAGAAACACAGTTTTAAATCCAAATGTTAATAATCCCAGGTAAACTCATGTGAATGTAGAATATTGTTAATTTCCTCGAAGAATAGTACTTAAATCCAAAATGTACTATTTAGAATAGATATTTCACCAGCTGATTTTCACAAACAATAATAATCTGGCTCATTCAGTTGTTACATTGGCATTATATAGTCTCTTACGGCGTAAAGGAGAATTTAAAACCCAGTGTATCGACTGTTACAATTTTTGTCAACAACCTTCTTTAACCAATCAGAAACTAGGTCGAGCATGATACTGCTAAACAGTAATAATACCTTATTTTAAATCAACAAGATGTTAACATAGGATTCAGGTCATAAATCTGCACGCGGAGTCACGTGATTCACCATTGTGGATTAATCTGATCTACGTAATTATTGATTTTCCCTAGACTTAGCGTGACTCATGTAAACATGTTGAGGTTCATATGTACTTTAATAGCGTAGGCTACTGAATTAAGGAATTACAATTCAATGGTTATAAACCCAATTGAAAACTATATTATAATTTAAAAGATGATACATAATTCCTTAACAGTAGGAGTTAGTTGATTCATTATATAAGTATAAATCTACGCTTCTCCTTTTCCCTTGAACCGAATTCGGTCCATCCAAAGCTTAAATAATATGTTCCAATCAAATATATCTTTTCATAAATCAAAATCTTTCGCGCGATAAACACATAAATTGATTATTGTCATATGATGGCTCAGATCGTAATTATCATTTACGAGTCAGTCATGGCAGCCCTCAACATCGTTCATGATCCAGATGAGTGGAGACTGTTCATTGATTCGTCGAAGACGAGTCTTAAATCTATTTTCCTGCATAATGGCAGTGTTTTGCCATCAATTCCAGTTAGTAATGCAGTCCATATGAAGGCAACCTATGAAAACATAAAACAACTTTTGAGGTGCATAAACTATGACAAACATCAATGGCAGCTTTGTGGCAATTTCAAGGTTCTTGCTCTCTTGCTTGGTCTGCAGACTGGATACACTAAGTACCGCTGTTTTCTCTGCGAATGGGATAGTCGTGCAAGAGATTCACACTACATCAAGAGAGATTGGCCACTCTGGCAGTCATTGGAACCTGGGATGAAAAGTGTTCAGCACCCATCACTTGTTGAAGCAAGGAAGATTTTCCTTCAACCAAGCACATCAAGCAGGGTCTGATGAAGAACTTTGTCAAGGCCATGCACAAAACACAAGCAGCTTTCAAGTACCTCCGTGGAAAATTTCCAAGGTTAAGTGAAGCTAAGATAAATGACGGTGTCTTTGTTGTTCCTCAGATTCGTGTACTTCTTCGAGATGATGCATTTCATCGTGCACTGCGTGGCAAGGAAAAGACGGCATGGAAAGCCTTCCAGTTAGTGGCAACACATTTTCTCGAAAACAACAAGGCAGACAACTACAGGGAGTTGGTGGGAAACCTCATCAAGGCATACAAAAGCCTTGGTTGCAACATGTCACTAAAGATACTGTTATGTATGATGTTTATATAATATTATAAATATTTTAGGAAATTATAAATGTTTCTTCACTTTAATATTTGCTTAAATCTTAATGTTTATCAGGAAAAAACATGTTTAACTAGTGTCCTTGAATTAGGTTGTTTTGATCAATATGTTTTCTCAATTTGAAGGTCAAGGTTGATTTTTGTTTACAAGTAAAAATTCCATTAAGATAACTCATGTTCTAGAACATTCTGTCATGTGACCAATCTTTATATATATCATGTTTGGTGGACATTTTTTCAGTTTTGACATTACCATCAGTCTTGTAAAGAGCTATTACAGTTGTGAATATTCATTCCAAATTCTAAGAGAGGAATTATTTTAAATATTCATTGGATTATAACAGTGCTCATAAACTTTTGGATTTTGGATTTTTAATTGACAATTTTGGAATTTATGTGAACTTATTCAGAGATTTTGGAATACTTCATTTTGACATCAGCACATCAAGATTACTAGTACATCGGGACTTTGGAGACAATTAGCACATCATAACATTCAAGGACACAGCCGTGAATTCGGAACATTCTATATTTAGGACTTGTGATTAGAACAATCATTCTTATTGGATTATTAGGATTTCAAAACACATTACTGTAAGTGACTTTTTGATTTTTCATTTTAATTATCTAGTAATAAATTGCTTGTTGATTTTTACTTGATTTGTTGGTTTAACTTTCTTTCTGTTACATTTTTCTTAGACCATAGAGTCGTAACAATACATTTTTGCACTCTCATCTAGATTTTTTCCACCGAACTGCGGAGCAGTGAGGAACGAGCACGGCGAGCGAGTTCACTAGGACATTGCAACAATGGAGAAACGCTATCAGGGTAAATGGAGCCAATCAATGCTTGCAGACTATTGCTGGACAGTGACAAGAGATGCTCCATTTAATGAATACAAGAGACAAGCAAAGAAGCACCGAGTAGACACTGAATAAGAACTAAACTATGTACTTATATATACATAATAGTTTTTAGACTTTTGTTTCAATATAATTCTATTTATATAACCCTTTTGCTGTTTTTTTAAAAGTGTTAGATAAACAGGACAGGTGAAATATTATCATGTAAAGCAACCATAAACACATGAAAAGACCTAGGGTTACAATTTATGATTAAAAGTCTAATATGTACACAATGTACATAGACGTAAAATGTAAAAACTTAAATATCTTGGAAACAGTATCCAATCAGTTGTTTTAATTGTCATATTTGAATTCAGCACATCAAAATCCCTAATAAATATCACCTTTTATCTCTGAAGCAGACGACTTCTAAAAAATTGTAGACCAGTGGGTATCACTGTGGATAAATTTAACGTTAAGGATACAATGACTACGCGAGGAATACCCTCACATTATGTGTTGAATAAGCTCCAAACATATAATTATTGTTGTGTCTAAGGTACTTTTTTCCGAATGTATCCTTGTGCTTTTAAGAAGAGTGTAGCCCAGCGAACTATACTCACTCTGTTTTTCAAACATCAAACACTGATATAATTACTGCAATACATATGTCCGGAGAAATTCAGATAAAATGGGTAATAACTCCTACAAAGTGAACAAATTTTATGCAAGAAATAGAACAAATAGTAACATCTACTTTGTGTTCACGAGGACACCAAGTACAGAACGATTTTTAGGAGTCAATGATACTAAATCTGTGTATCGGTGCAGTCTCTAGACGGAGAGATGGAGTCAGTGATCACTTCAAATTATTAAAGGAGAAACACGCACGCATCAGAAGGACGATCTTTTCCCGGTTCACCAACCTTAAAGACTTCCAAAAGCAATAGAATATCTGAGGTGTCAATGGTTTTTTCAATAAATTGTTAGTTAATGTTGGACATTCGTTGTAAATACAACTACAACTACTACTACTACTACTACTACTAATAATAATGATAATACTACTACTGCTACTAATAGTAATAATAATAATAATAATAATAGTAATAATAATAATAATAATAATAACTTCTAAGCTGGAATCGTGTTATCGTTAGAAAAAATGACAGAGCACAATTTGTTCGTTAAACGGTTGGTCTTAAAACGGTGCTTTCATGACTTTATTTAAAAATATGATGAAGAGGGCAAGATAGTTAAGTGCATTTTCTAAGGACTCAATGAATGAGGAGGCCATTGTTGGCCTGGGTGACAACAACATATTACCCCAGGGTTTTCTTGTTGTGTGTTGTGTTTTGTTTTGGGTTTTTTAATTATGAGTAAGATCATACAGAAACATACCATAATAGTGATACATTTGATGATATCTTATTTCTGTACAAAAGGCGCTGCGTATAACTTGTTTGGTAGCACCCATAATTATAATGTACAATAAAGATGCTGAAATCGTCATCTTGATCTTTATTTTATGGGAGTGATTGGTGTTCGCATATAAATGAGATAACGTACATAACATTTGAGAAGTATATAGCCTATATTGGTGAACGTATATTTAATGAAGTTTATTGCATGATTTGGAAAAGGTATTTAGCATCAGAAATCCAATAAAAAACAGAAATCGCTTTTTTACCCTTTTCCTTTCGTATCATATACACATTGTGTATAAGTGCATGTACACACCACAACGAATTTATCACAAGTAACTGAACTTCAAGAGACAAGCGTAACGTTTGTATCCAATGAGCTACAACATTATTGTACGCAACGTAATTTAGTTTAAATGAGAAAATAAAGCACATTTATATTTGCTAATCATTTATCCCCGTGTTTGAAACGTATTATGTGTGTTATTTGGGCGTATGCAGCGACTAGTCATTTCCATGTTTACGGTGATACCCAGTGCAGATATATTTACCTCGTAAAGAGCATTGCGTGGTCATAGCTTGTTCCACATTTTAAGCCGTCGGTCTTGTCCCAGTATCTGACATCGTAAACATAATCACTGTCTTTAATGTAAGTATTCCCGTATTTTGTCACTACCTTAGATTTGACACGTGGGAATTCATCTTCCGTCTTTAAGGAAAATTGGAAAGTTATCAAAAAGGATCTTCTAACTGAGGAAAATTAGTTTCCATTATAAGCAAGAATGGAGACAAATGAAAAACGATGTAGTAATTATTTCGAATCAGTTTCTTTTTTGATATTACAATGCTCACAAAAATTACGACACGGGTGAAGGCGAGAAAAGTTGCATCGATGTGTTTCCAAATTATTTTCCCTGTACATGGGTAGTTGTAAGTTTGGAAGAATCCTACATCCTACATTGCATGAGGTGGTAGTGTGTATATAACCAATGCATGTAAAATATATTCTAAAGTCTACGTTTCAAGACTGTTTTGATATCATAGAATTACACCAAGAATATCTTCTAACTTGTCATGTTTTTAGGCAATGCTTTCTTCAATTTTATATAGTATTGTAAGATATTTTAAAATGATTCTAAGAATGGTATCTTTTTCTGACACTTATTTCGATACACTATTTTGTTGTAGGTAATATGGTATAGAATATATATTCTGCTGCTTCTGGATAAATAAGACCAACAACTGCATTTTGTTCGGTTACATTTAATTCCGCAATGTGTGTACGGATTTTTTTATCTTGCCACCTCTTTACCATTTTGGAAATTCCCAAAAGTTTGAGAGGGAATTCCGGGACTGTTTTACAAGTGCACTTATATCATTCAATATACCAATTTTAGTCAAATCAGTATTAGTAAGTAATATCATATGTAATAATGTAAATTCAGGTAAGTATTATTGACTAATATGCTATGTAATAATAATACTGGAACCACCATTAGTTTCTTTAGTAATTTTCTGCCTGTGGGGAAAATCCCTTTTGCAAGAAAAAGAGACTGGAATATGTAAGTACTAGACCTATACACACTCTTCGCAATCATGACCACACACACACACACACACACACACACATCATCATCATTGCCTTGCCCCACCGAGACTGTAAATCATATTGTTACAATCACCATCACCTCCCTCACACCCAACATACACTGTAAAGCAGATTGTTATAATCAACATCAACTTCCATAACCCCACCCAAAACTGGACTGTAAATCAGATTATTACAATCATCATAACCCCTCCCCACACCCCAATATAGAATGTAAATCAGATTATTGCAATCATCATCACCCCTCCCCATACCCCAGCTAAGACTGTAAATCAGATTATTACAATCATCATCACCTCTCCCCACACCCCAACATGGGCTGTAAATCAGATTATTGTAATCATCATCACCCCTCCCAACACCCCAGCTAAGACTGTAAACTAGATTATTACAATCATCATCACCTCTCCACACCCCCCAACATGGACTGTAAATAAGATTGTTGTAATCAATATCACCGCTCCCCACACCTCAGCTAAGACTGTAAATCAGATTATAACAATCATCATCACCTCTCCCCACATCCCAACATGGGCTGTAAATCAGATTATAACAATCATCATCACCTCTCCCCACACCCCAACATAGACTGTAAATCAGATTATAACAATCATCATCACCTCTCCCCACATCCCAACATAGACTGTAAATCAGATTATTACAATCATCTTAACCTCCCATAACACCCTTCCCCATACCCCTGCTTAGACTGTAAATCAGATTATTACAATCATCTTAACCTCCCATAACACCCTTCCCCATACCCCTGCTTAGACTGTAAATCAGATTATTGCAATCATCATCACCACTCCCCACACCCCTGCTTAGACTGTAAATCAGATTATTACAATCATCATCACCTCTCCCCACACCCCAACATAGACTGTAAATCAGATTATAACAATCATCATCACCTCTCCCCACACCCCATCTTAGACTGTAAATCAGACTATTACAATCATCTTAACCTCCCATCACACCCCAACATAGACTATAAATAAGATTGTTATAATCAACATCAACTGAACGTAACCCCACTCCAATATGGACTGTAAATCAGATTATTACAATCATCATGACCCCTCCCCACACCCCAGCTAAGACTGTAAATCAGATTATTACAATCATCATCACCCCTCCCCACACCCCATCTTAGACTGTAAATCAGATTATTACAATCATCATAACCTCCCTTCACACCCCAACATAGACTGTAAATCAGATTGTTATAATCAACATCAACTCACGTTACCCCATTCCAACATGGACCGTAAATCAGTTTATTACAATCATCATCACCCCTCCCCACACCCTAGCTTAGACTTTAAATCAGATTATTACAATCATCATCAGCTCCCTTTACACCCCAACATAGACTGTAAATCAGATTGTTATAATCAACATCAACTCACGTAACACCCCTCCAACGTGGACTGTAAATCAGATTATTACTATCATCAACACCCTTCCCCATACCCCTGCTTAGACTGTAAATCAGATTATTACTATCATCAACACCCTTCCCCATACCCCTGCTTAGACTGTAAATCAGATTATTACAATCATCATCACCTCCACTCACACCCCAACATTGACTGTAAATCAGATTGTTATAATCAACATCAACTCACGTAACCCCACTCTAGCATTGACTGTAAATCAGATTATTCGAATGATCATCACCCCTCCCCACACCCCAACTTAGGGTATAAATCAGATTGTTACAATCATCATCACCCCTCCCCACACACACCCCAGCTTAGACTGTAAATCAGATTACTACAACCATCATCACCTCTCCTCACACTCCAACATAGACTGTAAATCAGATTGTTACAATCATCTTTCCCCTCCCACCCCCACACACCAAGATACACTGTAAAACTAATTTCGACAATCATCATCACCTCCTCACACATACACATACAAACAAATAGTCATCTGCAACTTAGACTGTAACTCAGAATGTTGCAATTATCATCACCCCCTCCACCGACTGTAAATTACATTGTTATAGTTGTTATAATGGAGGATTTACATAAATTCATGTGTTCACAGTCAAATGCACATTATAGTGCAAGTTATCAAGAACATGGAAGAATTCGTTGTTCACAAAACGTCTTACCTGGAAAATGTAAAATTCCAGAAGGGATAGATTAATTTCGATACTATTATCTTCTATTCCTTTGTACAGCAGGTTCATCTGTGACAAAGATAAAAAAAATTCAATAAGACTGAGTATAATGCACGATTGTCACATCTACACGTACAAAATAATGATCGTTTCGTTTCGTTTCTTAAAATTTGTCTCAGAAGATGTACAACCATAACATGATTTATTGGTAGCGTAAGAAAGACATGTATAATCAGAAACTATATGGAACATAATTATCTGTTTGACTCCAAAGAGTGTGTTGAATTTAAAGAAAAAGATGAAACCGCTCATCATTTGGCCTCTTCAAAGAAGTGGCATATGAAGGTCTGCTGAGTATTATTTCTGCCATTTTGGGACAAAGGTGTGGAGTTTCAGTGCTATTTATTTTTCTAGTGTTTACAGAGGAAGCCGGGTAAGAGAGGCGACCTGTTTACATAAGAGTCCGCATTACATAGGATACCTTGTTACAAAGGGGCCGGGTTACAGAACAGCCCTGTTTACTGATGAGACCTGGTTATATAGGGGATTATTTGGGGAAGTTTCATTGCAATTACATCGCAAAAATTATAGTACCTTAAGTAGATAACGTTTTTGAAGAAACTGAATCATGTATGTGGCATGCAAGTAACACGAATAGGTAATCAAGAAAATAGTGTACACGTCCTGCTGAATCACGCATCGTTTCTCTCCGAATAATTTTTGTTTGCTTAAAAGAATCCAGCATGTAAATTAAAAGAATGTTAGTGTGTTCAATATTTAAACATTCGTTACTTACACCGTTAATAATGTGTGAGTAAGCTCTTCTTATGTTTCTTTTCGCTCGAACATGCTCTTCATCGTCAACATTTGTTTGTAGTTTTTCGGCAAAATTTGTGCGTACCAGCGATAAGAATCTGTAAGTATATATTTATTTATTTATTTATTTATTTATATGTGCGTGCTTGCGTGCGTGTGCTCATGTGTATGTTTCGGTTTGTGACCAAAGAGACGTACAATATGCAGACGTGAATTTGTTCAATGTTCTTTTTCTTAGGAAAGAGATAAGAGTAGCAATATACATGCATAAGATATGCTTGCGATACATTTGCTCTGAGTTTTGTGTACGACTTTCATTATTAGCATCTGAGGTTTCAGACTGGAAATTCGCCTAAATTCGATATGCCAGAAATATCTCGTGCAGTATACGCGTATAAACACAACTTGGAACATGGTATCCTTTTTACAAACTGCGCCGTCAACTACTTCATATTGGGCCAAAATCTCTACAAGGACATTGGTGTCACATAGTCAATTCGCTATTGCCTTCTTTTCAGCTTTGGCTCAAAACTGGATAAACGTTTCAACAAACTTTGAATTGTAGCAATATCAGAGATAGATAGATAGACACATATATGGACACATAGATAAACACATCGATAGACATTTAGATAGATAGATAGATAGATAGATAGATAGATACATACATACATACATACATACATACATACATACATACATACATACATACATACATACATACATACATACATACATACATACATACATACATGCATACATACATAAAAGTATGGGTAAATATGCAGGTAGGTAGCTAGGTAGATATAGATATACAGAGATAGGGAATGTAGATACATAATTAACTTCCAGTCGGTACGTAAATCGACAAAGAAGTCAGATGGATAGACGTAGAGATGTACGTTTGTAGTGTTATATATATATATATATATATATATATATATATATATATATATATATATACATATATATATATATATATATATATATATATATAAATTACTGATAGATGGCTTCGTATTCTTTTATGATAATACTTACAAATCCCATATTGATGAATCTATCAATACGGCTATCTCACTCAATCCAGTATACTTGCTTTACATTGTCCTTTTTAACTGTGGATTTAATTTGAAATGAGAAAACATTCATTATTCAGAGTTCCAGTCTGTCATAATCATGATTAGTACACATATATATCTTGTTCGTACTTCTAATCTAGGAAACATTCATATAATTGCGTTCACAATAGTTTCTATGTACAATGTTATAAGATTTGATACTAAGGTTTATTCTCAGTGGGAATGTAATGCATAAGACCTTTGAATGAATATAATATAATATAACTGAATTGAATTGTGACAGCTTTACTATTCTCATCCGGGATTATCTTACAACTTCATAAGTGATAATACCTTACCATTCCCATATTTGATAATATCTTACCATCCTCATATATGACAATATCCTACCATCCTCGTAGTTTGTTCCATTATAACTGTTTTTATTTTACCTCTATTATGTAAACCTCCTACATTTCTAGCTGATAGAGTGGAGTTTGGGAGAGGAACATGTGGTTCTTCTTGACCATGCGGGGAACGTCGGAACAGATGTAGAAATTCTTTTTCTAAGCTTTTTTTTCTGACGTTTGCTGCATCTGCAAAATGAGATATTCTGTATCGCGTACAAAGATCATGAGGTAAGATGAGATGTATTTTACTGTATTTCGTAACTGTCGCCTGCCTTCAAATAAAACCAAATCGAACAGGGATTTAAATGAATGTCCCTCGTGAGAGACACCAGTTATGATTGCTTACTTTCTCTTGATTTCGTTTTTAGTTAAACCATGATGGAGAAATTGTTATCTCACAATAGTTGAAGCAAATGATAGTAATCAATTTATAATTGGAATTTTAGCAGAGAAACGATATTGCAAATAAAAACAAGAACAACAAAAACTAATGTATCTGAGATCATTAGTCACTTGTTCATGCCATGCACTATCCATGCATGGATAGATAAAATTTGTTTTCAGATTATTTTATGTTCCAACTATAATAATAATAATAATAATAATAATAATAATAATAATAATAATAATAATAATAATGACTTAATAGAGCGCTTATTCTTGTAGAAAGCTTTAAGCGCTTTACAACATAACATTAAAACATAAAGTCATAAAAAGCAGTTTGCATACAGACAACATATAAAAACATGAAAATATTTCACAAACAATATCAAAGACAAATTAATTATTACACACAAAACAACACCAAAACATGAAGTTACAATACAGTCGCAATCTAACACTAATGGCAAATGGTTGATTGACAAATTTACTTTTGCTGTTGGAAATATAATAAGCTATTGCAAACCTTTGTCTGTGACTGTGATATCTCTTTCGATATTTGCTTGGTCATGTAGGACATAGCGTGTGCCAAGAAGATCTGGAGCATCCAACACGTGTCTTGATGTGACATCAATCTCCGCTGGTCGAAGATCGTAATTTATGTCTCCTATTCGCATGTTTCCGTTCTGGTTTAAGGAGGAAAAGAATATATATATATATATATATATATATATATATATATATATATATATATATATACGTGTGTGTGTGTGTGTGTGTAATTAAAGAGTATCAGTTATATCAGTGACATTAGGTTTCCACTGTTTATCTCTTTAATCCTTTACATTGTCATGTCAAACATCAGTGGTACTGGTACACAGGGAATATTACCAGCCTTTCTTTAGTTGTGTCTGTAATAATCAACATACCTGCTAACACTCTTTAAGGAATTCTCTGGATTCTAAGATAAACAATATAGCACGAGTGTCGAGGAGCGGTTGGCGTCGAATGTGTTACTAGACAAGGGTCCTACCACAACATGTTGATGTCCATTATTAGGCAAAGGGGACTCCTGATTCACAATAGGAGAGGGCGAAGACATATGTCAATTGAGCTTGATTTGGTTATTTGTACATTTGATAAATACAGTGTCTTTAGATAGCAGTGTTTATCACTCAAGGGTTTCATCCTATCTTAATATAGGACCGCATGTGTATCTAGACTCTGACTTTATCTTCTCATATGAAACTATATTACGCGGCTTGAAATGTTTTTCACAAGCCAAACCGATTCACACATTAGTCCCCTATCACGATTTTAAAGGTGCGACACGTAAATGAACCAATATTATGCCTTGGCGTTAATAATTCATACAGCTTGCAGACTTCTTTCGAATCAAACCGATTTTCCTATATTGAAATGTGACATCACTAATAAAATACCGATGTAGAACTGGACCTCAGTTTATGCTGCAAATACAATATTCCAGTATTTCAATAACTGAGAATACTGTACAACTGAAAAGTAAATACAGTCCATATTGTGCATGAAACAAACAAAAAATATAGCAAAATTCATCGTATCGCTGACAAAGAATAAGCGTGACAGTCATTTGTGTTTTTAAATTAAAACACTGAAAGAACAAAGTCAAACACAAGAGAGAGAAGTGAAGAAATAAAACGAATTCTTACAAGCAAGCATTATAAGAAAACAAGGTTAAGGTTCAGACGCGGAAAAACATAAGACAATGCAAAAACAAACAAAGAAAAAAATACTAATCGTTCCAATCAACAACAATCCGAATATTCTACGTAGAATCAGTGAAATAAATTGCAGCTGTTCTATAAATAATTTTGTGAACTTTCAAACAGGTTTTGTGAGTAAAATAAAAAGAACACTTGAATTTCCACATACATTTCAAACCTTAGTTATCATTTAGGCTTATATCAGATATATATGTATATGAAACATTAATTAGCCAAAATGGAAATAAAGTTGATGTATATGAAGGATTAATTGGCCTAAATGGAAATAAAGCTGCAGAGATAGATGACACTGGAATACAGTTATTGGAACTTTTAGCATGAGCGATTGTCAAGTCTGCAACACACTGTTCACCAAGGTATTTGGACAATGATATTACCCAGAACGTTTATATATGTTAATGTATTATCCATATTTAAGAGTGAAATAAAGTATGATCCCAGAGAATAAAGGCAGAATTTAGCCCAAATATACAACACAAAGGATCAGAAGTACTTTTGTGTTACAAGTCCTTTATTTTTCTTTTTTATTCAGAATAAAAATTACACAAAAGATCATACAACCAAACCTTGGATGTAAATTGTGATTTTGATAGTAATATTTGGACAATAAATATTATGAACGAAGACGTAACTTACGTAACGATCGAAAGCATGATTATAAATAAGGACCCAAATACATCACGGACAGTAAAAAAGCAGCAAATCAAACACCATCAGAACTTTGCCTTAACAAATTGGATCATGGGGAGTATGAGCCCCTGGTTTACTCAGTAGATGTCTGTATAAATAAGTTTTTAAGAATATTTATATAAATATTGCAGAAGCTGTTTATGAAGAACCAATACCAGATAAAGCTGCTGACATCATGATCAGTAGTAAAGATAAAAGGCAACACAATTCCACCAAATATGCCACATATATGAAAAAGACTTGGAAGCAACAGCAACGAAAATGAAGTCGTTCGCAACTACAAAGTAAGTGATCATGATCATGTAGCTGCAAAATACAGAGGA
The DNA here is from genome assembly GCA_029931535.1 of Margaritifera margaritifera. NCBI lineage: Eukaryota > Metazoa > Mollusca > Bivalvia > Unionida > Margaritiferidae > Margaritifera > Margaritifera margaritifera. Next base: position 7,235,569 of record JAQPZY010001684.1, read on the forward strand.
ATTGCACGTCTAAAGTCTAAATTTAGTTATAAATATCTAAACGCATATTCATCTATTTATTAATAATTAATATGAATACAATTCTAATTTGATTTGCAAGGACTTAGTTTAAAAAGCTCCTCATCAAGATGTATGAATAATACCAAATAATTCTGAAAAATATATTTGTTTAACAAAATTTGGTTTTCTTTAATTTCAGTAGATATATTTAAGAAATCAGGAGAAAGTTTCATCTTTCGTTCTGTAACAAGAATAACAAAGACTTCTAGATAGGTATCGGTTTATGGGTCAATCACTAGGGCAACGTGCTAAACATCTATAGGTTTATACATTCATTGAAACAAAAAACACTTTTGTGGACATGGATTAGTGATTTTTGAAAAGATATTTATCCATACGATCACATGAAATCATTTGAAATCTTTAATGAAACTGAACTATCACCAGTACAAAAAGTTTATAAAAAGCACACTGGATCATGATTTAGAGCAGCAGACTAGCATCGTGCAACCATTGCAAACCTAACTATCTTAGGTATCGTCACGACCACAGCCTAAATAAAGATACTGTAATGTAATGTTACATTTATAGGAATTGAGACCTTCCTGCATGAATAAAGTAAACCAGCACTTTATTTTACGGCACCATTACTTGCTGACGGTGATATTTAGAACATAAATAAAATAGAACTAGAATTCTTAGCTGATTATGATATCATTTTAATAATTGAAAATGGATGCAGAGGAGGATACCTAAGAGATGCCGTAAAGCAAATCATCAGTATTATAACCAAGTCAATGAGAAGACAACAATTTTGTGGCCTTAGAAGTAAGCTATATGCATTTAGAACTGACGTAGGAAAAGGTATGCTAGGTTAGTACTCAATGTGTTGCTTAAAAGAGTCCCACACTAGATATACATAAAGATTATTCGCTGGATTTAATGATATTTCGTCTGATAATGATATCAAGCATTTATATAGCAGTTTTCTCATCTGAATGTATATATAAAACCATCGATTTTACTAACTCTGGTAGATTTTGATCTGATGAATGTCAATAGCATTGTCACGGAATTGTGTATGATTTATATCAATATGTATATGTGATCGAAAATGTATTCGGGTTTCGTTGCCGCGTACAGCGTTACCCGAGGGTGGTTTATGTTTTCGGCTCTAGTTATTTCGAAATACTGAGCGCGATTCACCCCATGCTGCATGTGCAAATTGCCTGCAGTGAAAACCCAAGTAACTAGCTGCGCATATTTGTCACAACTAGGGCACATATAGAGCAAATTATCTGTAAGCAAATTACAATACGACGAGTCTTGTCAGAAAGCTTACCTCTTTACGCAAGCAATCTTCAGCTGTAGAGGTATGTGAAATTTAAGATTGCATTCTATATTACTATTCGTTTTATATGACAAAATTGTTTCACATATTAGATGTTTTTTAATTTATTCTAAATTCTACAGAGAGTCAATACCTAGGTCATACAACGCCATGCTATTAGAAATAATATAGTCTGGTTCGAGTTAGCTATTTGTTGTAACTGAACATACAGATTGAATTTAATTATACGCTTCATGCATTAAACGATTAATGTAATGTGTAACGAATTCATGTGCGCGCATGCGCAACATATATCAATGCAAAAATACTAACCGTGTCATATGTACTACACGGTTTAGTTGTTATACTTTTAGCTGTCTTTGTGTATGGTTTGGTGATGTGCAGTCACAGAACTCTGTGTGGTTTCTTGTGACGTGTACGCTGTGTCTGGTGACGTTGGCTCGGAAGAGAGTACTGGTGTTCTCGATGTGAGGGACCAAGGCTTCGCCACCATCGGGTTTGTGTTGAATGAGAAGGCTCTCGAGGGATCCTTCAACAGACTGGGAGGGGTGGACGATTCGTGGAGGCTCCTTGACCATTGACTAGAGCGGGTGGAACCGGAAATACATCTTGGTCGTCAACTGGACGCCACGATAGTTATATATATATTACGTGTTCCATGTTATTGCTGTTTTCACTAAATTTTCGTGCATTCACATTTCAATATCGCTATATGTGTGATAGATTCATAATTTCATGCATTCCCATTTTAATATCGTTATGAAAGATAGATTCATAAATTCATACATATTCCAATATCGCTTGATGAAGTGGTAAATTGATGAATTGATAAATTGATGAGTTGATAGATTGATGAATAAATGAGTGTTATATTGATAAGTGCATAAATCACATGCTTTGGTCACCCTTGCTGCTTAATAAGACCTTGTTTATATTAGGGTGTAGATCATATGCTCTTATTTGTCGATTGATGATAGGACGTTATTCACGTTTGTTTAAATTCCATTCGTTAAATTCATCTTTGATTTTTCTCGTTGAGTTACTTGTTGTTGATAGTTCCATGTAAGGAAGTGTGTAATTTTCCTTATCTTTTTATTATAATGGTGTCAGATTTGTTCATCTTTAAATTGCGTTTATAAAAAAAACATCTCATTAACGCAATTGCTTTCGGTGTCTTCACTAATCCAATCCCAACCCGGCTTCATCCTGTGACAAATGGTGTCAGAAGTGGGATCATTGGATTAGGCGGAGCACGGACGTTAGTTTGCATAGGTCTTGACTCTGGTAAGATTTTTCAGTTATCTGTTTCAGACTGTGACCTTCCTGACAAGAGATAATTCAGGCGGGTGAGTGAATATCTCACTCATATTTTGTTATATTTTCCATTTGTTTATCATATATACATCTATACATATTGCATATATTTGGAGAAGGAAGATACGGTTGGTTCGTGTAATCCTAAAATTATATGTGTTATATGATAGAATAGTTAGGATTGGTGATCTTATCAACATTATTTATCATGTCGTCACTAAAAGATCTAGTGGAGATGGGCAAACAGTTTGGGTATGAGGGGGAAGCCCTAAGAAAATTCGTTCAGGAGTAGCAGGCTCGGGAAAGGGATGAAAGGGTAAAGGAGAGAGATATAGAAAGGAAAAGATAGAACTGGAGAAGCAGGCAGAGAGGGAAAGAAGGGAATATGAATAGGAGAAGATTGAACGAGAGAAGCAGACTGAGTGGGTGTGAAGGGAATATGAGAAATAAAAGATAGAATTAGAGAAGCAGGCAGAGAAGGAGAGGATAGAGTGGGAAAGGGAAGCGGAAAGGGAAAGAATAGAGCAGGTAAAATAACTTGAAGAAAGCAAGTTAGAGAGGGAGAAACGGGTAAAGTTAGAAACCATTGAGTTAGAAGACAGGAATATGGAGAGGGTACATAAAAGGAAAGTTGAACTATTACAAGCTAAGAGGGAGGGGGAACAAGACTCTAACTCCAGCAAGTTGAGAGGCCCAAAATTACTTTTTTTTGAAGATGACAAAGATAACATGGATAGCTATTTACATAGGTTTGAGCGGTATGCCACCGTCCAGAAGTGGAAAAAAGATGATTGGTCACCCTTGGTTCTTTATAAAACCTTGTTTATATTGGGGTGTAGATCATATACTCTTATTTGTTGATTGGTGATAGGACGTTATTCACGTTTGTTTAAAATTCCATTCGTTAAATTCATCTTTGATATTTCTCGTTGAGTTACTTGTTGTTGATAGTTCCATGTCAGGAACTTTATACTTTTCCTTATCTTTTTGTTATAATGGTGTCAGATTTGTTCATCTTTAAATTGCGTTTATAAATAAACATCTCATTAACGCAGTTGTTTTCGGTGTCTTCACTAATCCAGTCCCAACCCGGCTTCATCCTGTGACAAGCATATTCCGCATCCTGATAGTGTTATTCATACTGCCCAGTATATGTGATCTTGCCAAAATATCACATCTCACTCTGCAGTGTTAACTGAAACATCGTTACCAAAGTTAAAGGTGTAATTATCAAAAATGTTTAGTGGTTTGCATGAAAACCAATAGTTTTCTATGTAATATATTTTATCTCGTTAAATTCATTTGATATTCATTTATCAACTAGCACATACGACGGGATTCCAGGACAACAATCTTGTTTACTGCTTGTTTGCTTTGTAAATCTAAAGTTCATGATTCATTTATATAATGTTTGTAATAGTTATTTCTGTTCGCACTGGCACTGGATTTTTATACTCTGTTTTAGATGTATACCAGGAGCGGATTATTTATGTACTTTTTACACCTTTTTGCTTTTTGTTGTCCTCAAAAGTCATTTTTTTTTAAATATAGATGAACAGTGGCACAACATTGCTTTTCTGACGAACAGTAGCCATGGGTTTCTTTAGAAAAAAAAAACAACATAAATTGAAGACCAGTGGTCAAGGATTGTTTATAACATGTTGGCCACCATTGGCTCAGGGTTTTCTGTTATAAAACGTGAATGCCACTGGCAAAGGTTTTATTTTATACACTTTTGGCAACCAATAAACCGGGCCTTTTTAATTAAAAAATGTGGACAAGTAGCCTAGGTTTCCTATTTTTTTTAAAATACAATTTTGAAGACCAGAGTCCAAGGTAATTTTACAGAATTCTGAAGACCATTTTCCTAGGTTTTATAGCAATATTTCGAGGACCAGTGACCTAATATGAAGCACACATATTAGGGTTGAAGGTCACAGGTTAAGTGGACCAGGGTCCATATTTCATATTTAGATTACTACTCTTTACTACCTTTTCCACACATACATTATTGTAGTATATTTAGTACACTATTGTTGTATCTGGTCTAAGATGGCGATCAGTTTTGCGATCCATGGTTTCCGATCTTTGCCCTAGCCTGAGTGTAGATCAAAACAATGTCGATCTATGTGCTTTGAACGTGATCAGCCCATCTTTGATTTTTGTTCTTAAACTATGTTACTTTGAATGAAATACACACAGAAAAAAAAACAATAACTCATGTACTGGGTTTTCAATTATTTCATTTTCTATTCTTCCATTAATTAACTCTAGATAATCCCTGAAATTCAAACATGTAATAGCCCAAGTTTTTATGTTGGCTTTTCTGTTTAACGTTTGCTTTGTAGATGAAAGATGTTTCTTACCCTGACGTAAAGCTTGTTTTGATCTAAATGTTGGGAAACTTATTTCTAATTTACACCTTTGCAAATATTTGTGTCAATATACACACACACACACACACACACACACACACACACACACACACACACACACACATATATATATATATATATATATATATATATATATATATATATATATATATATATACGACGTATGTAATTTCTATTTGATTTCTTCATCTGTCACCATCTAGCTATTTTTCATCTCCCAGACGATTACTATCGTACAAAAAAGAAATAAGTCCGGCCGGTAGATTCATCTTTGTCTGGCATATAAATTGATCAGATGGAAACCTTCTATAGTAGTCAACAGTACCAGCTTTAAGTAATAGTGACGTTTGTAAGCCGTTATCACAACAGAAGGTGTGGGATTCCCAAAACCTTTTTTTTTTTTTTACAGTTTTATGTTTTTTTCTGGACCATGATTGATTAAGTACTTGTTTTGCGATTTTGAAGTATTTCCAGACACTCTGTGGTGGGATTTTAAAATGTATGCAGATCAAATTAAATTGTTTTTAATGTTTCCTGATTGCAACACATCATGCTCTTTAGATTCAGAGAGCATTTCTATACTGATTTGACTAAAGCTGGTACATTTTTGTCTATTCAAATCATCAAATAAATCTCATAACCAGATGTTTCCTTCCACACTGCCAAGTTTTACTGATGTTTTCCAATTTTATGTCACAGTTTGATCTGTATATTTTCATAGAGATATCACAATCAACTTGTAAAATGAAGCTATCATAATGTATAACGGTTGCATGTGAACAAATGAGTTTTAATATTATATACTTTGACTTTTTACAACTGTCGAGTATGATCCGCACATGAATTCCTCATGATTGTACCATTTCATTTCAATAGTTTATTTTCGATTATAAGTAGATGTTAAATAAAAGTTACATGACATCTGAATACATAAAAGCTCTATATCTACGAGCTGATAAACTTGTAGTGGTTTTTACATCAAGCACGTTTTGTTCAAATTATTCCCGTATCAACTAATTTGGGATACGCATGGGATAATTCCTTGCGACTGAAGTTTTTTAAATATTTATTTGGAATATGTTAAAATTGTACATGGTAATATCTTGTCCAGGAAATAAATGCATAGTTCATTAGGTATTGAAAAAATACTATAGTTCATTAAGTATTTGTGCAAATTGCTGACATTCAATCTTTGAATGCAGTTTTAATATCCTCATAATTGAATAATCATATATAAGGTTTTTCTTTGCCTTTATATTGTTCATAAAATTTTTATATGCCAGCTTGTATATCCTTACATTGTATTTAATTCTTCCGCTCTTTGAAATGAAGCAAAATTGAAATGAATATTTTTCAACGATATTTCTATTCATATTTAAGTTTGTATGTTTTTATGTCATATCGTTTATTACCCAGTTAGGACATACTGTCCATGCTGGAGTCGCTTAACCACTTTCTCATGTGTGTCATTTTGTTGTTTAACTTTGATGTTGTTTTTTTTGGATGTATTTTTCTTTTTCACTCTGGGTTTAGTCATCAATCAAAATTCGCATGCCACACTCACTTGTAACTCCTTCTTTTTCTAATACACCTTTTCCATATGTCACATTCTTGAAACTCGTTATTTTTCAAGAAGTTAAAGTTTTCTTGCCTTTTATTACTGCTACATATTCACTCTTCTTCTGTCGTTTCCAAAGTTGAGGTGTGTTTTGACACTTTATTTCTTTTAATAGAAACATGTTTTCTGCTGGTTCGCAACTGCTAACGATTCATAGAATTTTACATTTCATGAGTAGATACCTTTCTTCAAAATCTTTTCAGCATTGTCTATGTCATCTGCTTTGTTAAATGCAGATTGCTCTCCTTTCTTAGGCATGCCCTCTATGTCTTCTCCATTTAAGTCTTACAAGTTGTAAACTATAGGATCACCTAAATGTAGTTACCAGATTTTAAATATTTCTCTGTAAAGTCAGGAATGAAGCTTTTTCTGCAAAATATTTTGTGTTTTGAAATTTTCAATGTTTCGCCAACTGTACATTTATACATTTAAAATCATTTGTATCTTTATACTTTCGATGTATATTCTTTCTTGCGCGCTTTTGAACTGGAATCATGTACATTGGCGTGTGAAAATGTCATTGTATCCATTAATTACATTCGGTGAAATGTCTGATCATTTTCTAAGCCGTCCCCAAAACTAACGATATTGTCTCATTGATTTGAAAAACATAATAGATTTCATGTCCAGCAAATTCTTAACTTTTTATCGTAAAACTAGTTTTCTTCATCAAACTATACTTTCAGGCCTCGTTCGTTAAACATTTGTCCTATTGCTCTGTATATCTCATCTACCTTTTTCGTTTTACCTTCGCAGCGCAAGTCTACTTGGAGAATAAATATGTCACTTGTAAAAAGTATTTGTAGCCATCATTGGGTTTTTCGTATGCCTGCGGGTCATTCATGTGACTTATATCAACTCTTTTACGGGGGAAGTCATTTAGAAAAATATGTAATACCCAGAGAGACACTAACGCCTGAAAACATTAGTTTTGGGTGTTATCAACAAACCGACAGGTTGTTGAACACACCCACAGACAATGTTTTCAGGCGTTTGCAAGTTTATTTCATCCTATCACACGTATATACAATTTAACATTTATGTTACATTTTGCTATTTTTATGGTTGAATCTAAGACAACAACTTAATGTTTTCCTATACCGTTTTGAATCGACCTTTGCTCTTCATAATTTCTAACTCTGTTTTGCCAAATCGATATTGATTTGTCATAGTAAAATTTACCAGATCTTCAAACTTTACTACACATTGATCTGCATAAAGGTTTATATATTTGTTCACTTCAAATAGATATGTGCATCGTATCATCGGTTAAGTGATGGTTATAGCCAGCAGACTTCTCACTCTCACAAACGTTTGTTAAGCTATCTCTTCCTTCACAGGGTAATAACAGCTCTTCATAATATTTGCTGAGCCTGACTCTGTGCGTAAGGTGTATACTCGTCAGGATTTTCATGCTACATTCTCCGTAAGTTCTAGCTCTCTTTTGTTAAATCGGTATTGATGTGTCATAGTAAATTTTATCACTTCTACAAACTGCACTACAAATGTAGCTGAATACAAGTTGGTATATGTGTTTATAATATATTTTCACTTCGCACCGTAGTGTTTACAACATCTTGCTTTCAGGGTTGATTATATTTATGTATTTATGTCCATGCTATCATCAATGAATGCAATGGATAAATTTGCATATTTTCTAAAACGTTGTATGGCATATTGGATTGTGTGATGATTACAATCAGCAGACTTCTCCCTATCATACAATTGTATCTTAGCTATATATTTCCGTAATAGGATCACGCCAGCTTTTCACACTGGCTAATTCTGACTCTGCGCGCAAGGTGTATAATCATGAAGACTTTCACGTACGTCTGGAATGGGAGTCAAAACGATATGTGTGCATCGATTCCAATATCAACCATTTTCGTGTATCTTACTGAGTCAAGCCGAAAAGGACAGCATTAATCTGTACAGAGTCTTTGCTATGGAAGATTTCTCGTGGTTCACACGGAGACCAAGTGCTGTTGATAAATGCAGCGTCCCTACATATTATTCACTGTCACTGGATGGTGTAATATGCCTAAATATACACTAACGCTATGTACGCTGTCTTAGGAAGACGGTAATCATTGTCTAATCTACATATGACCATACGCTTCTCAAGACTCTAGCTCAGATGTTGATAAGGAACCGTGTCTCCCTATGAACAAAGATATAAGTATTTCATGCGATTTGCAGTCTCACAAACTGAGCCACAAACTGAGCGTAATTACATACGAATCCCCAATATCAATGGTAAAGATGGTATACATAAATAAGCCAATAGTTTGTCTTTGCATGACGTTGAACTTGCCTTGAGAAGATGCAGCCAACACAACATTCCCTATCTGTATTACCGATCTGGCTAACTTTCTGCACATTGAACGTTCTGACTTCCTAAATAAGCGATGACCTTCCACTCTGCAACGTCGGAGATGCAGTACAAAATCTCTGCTACAATCCAGGTGAGCATTATTGATCTCCGTGAAGAATGACCCAAACTTCTGCACTAGAGTTGATACTCTACCTTTGACCCTGATGTCCGAAATTGAGGGTTTCAAATCAAAATCCGATGAATCTTAGACGAAGCAACACAACACGAGCCCGTTTGTTGTTTGGGTAAAATTCAGTAATCTCTCTTGATTGAAATACAAATAAATAGTTTTGTACGAGCAACAATTTGTTCAATATAATTTGCATCTTCCACAAGTTTTGCCAATCTGTAGTCTAAGATGTTTCTCCAAAATATGATATACAAATATTTTTTTTCTTGCGTGTATGTAGGTCCACGAAAACAAAGGGTTGTTGATGTTGGAGCGCTATTTGTACCAGTTGTTATGGTGATAGTGACGAGCACGCGACTTTTGGTTTTAGAGCTAACCGGATTAGGTCATCTCGCTAAAAACTTCCAACACGCCGATAACACAGCAGCCAGAGAACATTTTTGTACTTTGATTAATGACGGGGTAACTGCACAAGAACATGACACAGTATGTGTATGTGTTTGTTTGTGTATAAAGCCTTCCAAAACAGAATTTTCAAAAAGGAAAAATTATTACAATTCTACAGAATAAAACAGGCACTTGGAGCAATAGGTTCCAAGCTGTATTTCTCGACTTATTCCATATAATGAGAACAATATAGTTCGTCAGTTGGCAGATCGAATAAACACGCGTGTGTGTGATACCATGTTTCATCTGCAAGACTTTGACTAAACGTCATCTATGGGTGAGATAAAAACTTAAAAGGCTGCATCTCACTAGACCACTAAATTATACACTGTACAGGAAAGAAATTCTGATCTCTAATCAGTGCTGCACACAGTCTGCAGACTATATATTTGTTAATTTCATATTGTACTTACGATGAGTCTGTCACACGGTCCATTTGATCTTTTGACACATCTGACAGTCATGAATGCCCCACTGTTCTTGTCTTGGTAGTAAGCCACATCCTATTTAAAACAAAAAAGGTAAATTTATATATTATAGTAGGGAGCCAGGATGTAGATATTTCCTCTCGATAGTTAGATAAGCAGGTAGGTAAATAGGTACGTAAGTTAATTGTAGTTCGTTTGCTACTGAAGCAAAAATTTCCCTGGATAAGTGTGTAGATCTTTAAGTGCATACATAATAGGGTTTTGGATTGATTATATAAGCTGTTGATAAGGCAGGAAGTAATTTGGTAAATAGATACATATGTTGGCTTGATATAATCTTCCGTTTTGTAGCACCGTATATATATATATATATATATATATATATATATATATATATAGAGAGAGAGAGAGAGAGAGAGAGAGAGAGAGAGGGAGAGAGAGTGAGAGAGAGAGAACGAAACTTGTGAAGATGCCACCCACAAAATTCCTGGAACTAGTTCTTAAACTCAACAACGTTGAGTTTAATGACAAGAACAACCTCGAGATAAAGGGGTCATCCATGGGAACTATGATGGTTCCCTCATAGGCAAATAGTTTTAATGGCCGATTAGAAAGACAACATCTCGACACTGTAAGCCATACACCATACCAATAGGAACGTTTCATTGATGACGTGGAAATGAAATGGAAAAATGTGAGGGAAAAGCTCATCAAAAATTCATCATGCAGATCAATACTTTCCATCATTCGATCAAATTCGCTGCCGATATTTAGAACACAACTCATACATTGTTGGACAGAAAGACTTAATTGTTAATAACACTGTTCATTGAGAAATTTATTCCAAACTGACTGACGAACATCAATAGCTTCTTCCATCCAGGTGTCACCCAAGTCACTGCACCCGAATCACTTAGAATCAGGAGAATTAACTCTGATGACATAAGTTTCGATGAGAGGTACAAAGAGCTAACCCAACATCTGACAAAGCGGGGTTACAACAATGATATATTAGTTGAAGCGATATATAGAGACGAACCGTGCTGATCTCCTAAGATACACGGGAAAAGAAAACGTGAAACGAACACCCTTTATCCTCACGTTCCACCCAAAGAACCCACAAGAAGGTTGCATCATTCACAAACATTGGCAAACCATCAAATCGTGCAAAACGCTATAATTGATCTTTCCACACAAACCAGTTGTAGCATTTCGCAGAGCTCAAAATTTGAGAGACATCCCAGTCAAGGCAAATTTAGAGCCATTCTCAAGTAAAAAATGGATGGAAAATCGAAGCCTTGTGGAAACAAAAGATGCATGATATGTCAATACATGAAAGAAGCAAACACATTTCCCCGCACAGTCACAGGTGAAAAGTTTAATATTCACAACCATACTATAATATGCAACACAGAAAATATGATCTGCCTCATCATATGCAAGGTATGCAGAACCCAATATGTTGGAAGAACGCAGAAATTAAATATTGGCGTGAATCGACACAGATCAGACTGGCAAACCAATAAAGTGGAAAGGAGTTCACTGGCGGAACATTTCTCTTCTCCCAGCCATACTTTCAATGATGCAATACTGACTGGAATCGCCCTTAACTCAAATTGGAGCAGAATCTGGGAAATCCAAAGAAGCCTGTTGGATTCGCCGGTGCGAACACTCGAACTCAGCGGTTTAAATCAAAAGAATTCCAAACGGGCATTTGTCCTTGGATAGGTAACAATGAATTTACAAGTACTCAAAATCACATTTTCCTGCCATTAATTCGCTTTCCCAAGCAAATGGTCTTAACTATAATTTCTCTGTAAAAGAAATAGCAAATATAAAAACTCATTTTTAAATGTATTTAAAAGTGTTTATTAAGCTATTAATTATTACAAAACTCAATGATGCAAAACTATCATAGAGCATAACTTATGCAAACTTGAAGAAACCACCAGTTCAAAAAAATATTAGATCCGGGAAAAAGAAAAATGTAATTGGACAATTATATATCGCGCAAAGGTTTCGTTGCTGATCTACTTAATTACGTCATCAATGTTAAATCCTTTGTTCTAGCCATTTTCGTCTTACAACTACTTACAAGCAGCAACGTTCAAACTTGTTCAACTTTATTTATTATTTCATTGTATATCGTCTATGTTCATATCTACAGCAATCATGTAGATTCTGTATAGCACGTACGTGTTTGTGCTTCATATTTTGACATCGTTTTGTTGTGTAATCGTCTTAAGTGGCCTTATGCCTTTAAAAAAGGAATCGGTAGATCCTGAAAATAATTGGACTGATCTCACACCAGTTTTGCTGTGTTTGTCACTTTTTATGCCTTATATATATATATATATATATATATATATATATATATATATATATATATATATATATATATATATATATATATATATATATAGGCTTACAAAATACTTATATAATTTCTGAAACACACGGGTTAGACGTTCTGAAACATTTGTAAAAAAGTTACTTTGAATCTCAAACAATCGTACTATTTCATTTTTGAAAACGTAAAACAAATTAACTTATCAGCATCAACAATTGAGCGAAACTGTTTTGGTCGTGATTCAAGAGTTTTCAGAGATGTGTTATACATATTTCATGAGTTTTTTTTCCATGAAAGTCACACTTGCATTATCAAGAGATAACATGTATTTGATTAGTTTGTTTGAAAGTGTGGACAAATCTAACTGTCTTACAAAAGCACACGGATACAAAGAAAACTGCTGATTTGTCAATTTTAAGTATCAAAAATATATATTTCAATGTTGTAGAAAACCTGAAAAGATGAAGATGTACAGAGCACTTTTAATTATTATAACATAGATAATCATCATCAATCCTGCTAGCAATGATGTTAAAACGGTACTTTATAATAATTAATAATTTAGTTATATTTGATGTGAGTAAATATGAATTTCTATCAAGCTTAATTTATAGTACAAGATCAATCTACAGTGACTCAGCACAATCAGAGACATAATTAACGAAAAAAGGTGTTTAAATCAAAAACTGAACATGGTGGTCCAGTATATAAAATATTTGTATTTTTTTATGTAATCGGAAATCGTTTATGCGTTTAAAAGAATGAAAAATGCGTTCCAAATTGTTCAAAATAAAAGTTCCAGTTGTCGATAGATTTCCTGTAGTTTTGGTGATAGCGCACGTACTACTGACTGGTAAACTCAGTCAAATCCGCTGTTTTGGCAAACCGGGTCAAATAAACATCAGCATCAGCGTGAGGCGGTTGAGCATCCATAAACATTAACGGGCATTTTGTACACTATCAAGTGTAGTTTAATGTAAAGTCAATAAGCGTTTGCAGGGCTCACGAATGCTTGAGTACACGCAACGGTTCAACAACAAGATGACCACATATTGGTCCGACCAAGCGAGTTTGCAACGACAGCGTTAAATAAAACAGTGGTAGATGACTTTGTCCACCTTGGTTTAAATAATCAACAAAATCGCGTGCCGGTGCAAACCAGCACGAGTCAAAATATAAAAGATGTCAGTGCCAGGTCCTGTTGTCAAATTCAGGTTAACAATGCCGGTTTAAGTTCATCCTGCATAAATACACCTCGGAAATGCTTGCAGGATTTTGTCATCATGAGTAAATCAAAACTGGTCAATGAATGGATTCAAAGCTTCGCTTACATCAACAGCGAGGCCACAACCGAAGAACACGTACGCTCGGGAGCCTTTGGTTTCCACGCCTGGATAATTGAAGACCTTTTCTTTTTTAACATATATTATTCCACCGACCGCCTTTTTCACCGCCATTCCTGATGCAGTTCCGAGAGCCCATAAGGCAGCTATTTTGCAATCGCCTGAGCTGGAGTCGCCAACAATGCTAGAATCACCGGGAGGAATTGAAATATTCCACATGTCTTTTGTATTTGTGACACCCCTAACTTTGATAATTGTAATGTCACCGAGGTGTGCTTTTGCTTGGCCACATTAAATTGATTCAGTTGCGTTTGGGTTAACCGCACGGCGACATTTCCAGTTATCTTTGTCGAAGAGAGCCTCAATGTGACCCCAGAATAGTTTCGCATTGGGCAATTGATTTTCACAAGCTGCTGTGGGCTATAGCCAACGTTAACTTTATGATAGGACATTATTATTATGCTCTTAAAGACTACTTTTGAAATTCTGTATCACAACTGTGTGGTGACGATGAGTCGATTGAAAGTATGTTGTCAAGCTGATCTCTGTTGGTTTGCACTTTGTCACGGAATACATTTGCAAACAGGTCCAGAAGTTTGACAAGTAAGAAGGTTCTTGGAAGTCGTGTACATTTGTTCCATGACATTAGCTTGTTAGCAATAACGAAGAGCTCTTTGCAGCTGGAGCTTTCGGTGATCTAAGTACTGAATAGGTTGATTTCGCTGTATGAACTATGTGTCATGCTTCCTAGCGACTTCATACATTTGCTTATGAATAGAAAGACCGGATGAAAGCCAGAGCCTCTCAGCCTTGCAGCGTTGAATTTTAACAGTGCGAAGCTGGTCCCTAACACTACTATACCATGGAGAACACTTCTGAATGGATACCCTACACTTGGTTGCTGGGGCAAGATTGTCAAGAAATGAACGCAAGCACTTATCAAGTTGTTCTGCTGTAGGAGGTAACAAAGTTGTTGGGTTTGCTTGGACGTCATGCATTAGTTGGGTTCTATTCATTATACGGAGGTTTCTCTTAGTAGCAAACAAAGATGGAGGATTATGAACTAATACGTCAAAATGGCATTGACACAGAGGTGATCTGATGCATCTTCGTGAGACACCAATAAAGACTATAGAATACTCTCATCTGTTCTATTAAGAATCCAGTATAAATGGTGACCATGTTTATGGGTGAGTTGGCTAACTGACTATTTGAGGTTAAAAACGTGCATGGAATCTAGGAATTTTGATTTATATGAGTTTCCTGGACAGTCAAACTGAAAGCTAAAATCTCCGAGAATAATCAGGCTGGCACCTATCGAATTTGAATATTCTAAGAGGTTAGCAAACTCTTCCGAAAAGAAAGATTCAGTCAACTTGCGTTTTCGACCTGGAGGAGGTGGTAGAGGCAGAAAAAAATTGACTGACCTTTGTTCCATTGTGAGGGTGGCTTGGACCAGTTCAAAAGATGTGTGTGAGTTTGGAGTTCTTTGCTATGACAGTAATTCCATCTTTGCGGGAGTAGCGTCGTAACAACTAGATGAAGTAACCAGGGGGTGTTAGATCCGCTCACTTTGGCTCATCGCCTGATGTTGTTAGCCATGTTGTTGTCAGGAAAAAGCTGTCGATATTCTGACCATTGATACGATGTATGTGCGCTTTCCGGTGGTCCAACTGATTAGGCATTGAATAATGCTATGTGCAGTGGTTGCTCAGTCTTAAGGGTTTATGATTGAAGAGGAATTTGAATTAAATTGTTCAAACTAACAGTCGAGTTTTCAGATCTCTGTGAAATAAGTGAGAAAGGGATATAATTGGAATTTGTCTTCCTGTTCTATGCTGGCCAGCTTTGAAACAACGTTTCTTTTTTCGTTGCTGTTTACATGTAAGGGAAGTTGAATATAGTCCAAGGTCGCTTAGTCTATAGCACAATGTAGTATGGAGCGCCCAGGAGTGGCTAATAATGCAATTAATGGGGATTCACCATTGCACAAACGGATGGACTGGTTGGTATCAGTGATGGCGGTATATTTAACAAAGGCGGTTGCAGCAGTGGGGCAAGACAACTGAGAAAAGATCTAATAATTCTCGTTCCAAAAGAAATAGATGGTGAAAGACATTCCAACAAAACAGCCAATGCATGATGAATACAATAATGTAGACGAAGACAGTCAGCAATCACATATATCATTAAATATAGCACAAAAATCGGGAGCAATTGCCTCAAGCCAGTTAAGCGATGTCCATCTCGCCATCTGATTTGTTTATCATATGCCTAGGTGATTTTTTACGGGCACATTTTTTTTACACATCTTCAAAATCTACCGGTGACTAATATTAATATCTACTTAATAAATGATTTATGTGTTGTCGTGTTGAATTCGACGTAATCTTTAAAATTACAATTTTTATCTGCATCAAATTCATGATTTGTTTCTGCATATGTATGTGGTCAAACCTCCGCGAGTCTCACATCGAATCATGTGTATATCATAATCAGTTGTTAATGCAAGTTTAAGACACATATCTTTAAAAAGGCATATAGTGAAGTTTAGAACTGTGCTGCGTCAAGTTTGTAGTGTTCCATGCATACAGTTTTGAATTTTTCGAAAGTGTCACATATAAACAAAATATACTTTCTCACGTGGTAATCGTGTAGATCACCTATTTTTTAAGGTTGTAGTGAAACGTTTTATTCCATTCATCTGTTCATAATATTTCATTGTTTCAGCAAATTTTGTGTCGATTATCTCTGAGTTAAACTTACATTTTTCAATTATCTCTTTTCCACTCGTCCTGATCTTGTCACTTTATTTTTTTATATTTTTTTTATTGATATGTATTCTATTTCGGCCAAAGTCGCGATCTTGACGTAGTAAACCTTGACAAAGAAATGTCAGTCATATCCGAAAATGTTGAGAATGACCAAAGGTATAATGTTTGGACATTTATAATTCAAGTTGCAATTTTGATGAACAGGGCTTAATCACATTACAGTCAAGTGATCATGGTTACCAACTTTATCAAGTTTCATATTTTTTTCTCGCGGATATTAAAAATGTCAGTTGAATTGTAATTTTGTTTTCTCATTATCTAATAACATCATGTTAAGGTCTTAATTTGCAGTAAAGTATTGTTGCTATCTTGCAGAATCACTTGTAAAACACATTAACACAATCAGCTTACCTGTATTACGATTTGTTTGTCAGATTGTTTCGGAAATGCCTTCACATATATGCAAGATCCTACAGGAACCTGTTTATATATATATATATATATATATATATATATATATATATATATATATATATATATATATTCAATCTAAGAAATATCTGTTGAGTAAGTATCACTCAGTAAAATCAGTAAAAACAACAAACTGATTTTAAGTTTGGGATGATATTTTGAATTCGTAAAGTAAGATTTATTCTGGCATTATATCTGTTGAGTTGTCTATACTCTAACATAGTCTTTTGTGTTGTGATACCTGTTATGTTGTATTGGAACATATCAAACATTTTTACATATAAACTGTTTATTGCTTTGTTTATTTGTATTAATGGAGGTTCAATTTTCTTCTCATTGGCTTCTGAAGCGGTAAATCAAGTATTGAAGTCATTATCATTGATTTATTTACATAAGGATTATTTGTAAAATATATTTTCCGATTTGTATTTCACAATGATTTATGTTTTCATGTAATTGTTTTATTAATTTTAGCATTTTTCTTTTTTACAATTTAGTTTTAAAGTTTTTTTATTTTCCAACTTTTCATAGTTTTCACGTTGTTTAAACATTTTTATATTTTTAAAACCTTTGTAATTTTTAAAAAAATATACATTGTTAAAATTTAAAAATTTTATGAATATGTTGTAAGGTTTTATCTTTTATTTTTTATTTTTTCTTTCTTGGTGTTAACAAATGCTCAGCTAAGTATCTAACTTCTTTGACATTGGAAGTGGTATTATATTGATATATTGAAACTACAATACACGAAGGGTTATGATACGTTTACTATTCCAGATTGTTTTCTACACTGATTGATCTGTGCTTACTTGCATATTTATAGTATGCCCTTTAATTTAGGAAATCCTGGTCAGTAGATTTTTTCACGAGTATTATGTGTTTTTCAACCATGTATTTACATGTACTGTCACCACTTAATTTTAGAGACATCTTGATTGATGTCATCCCGTTTTATACATTTTATTATATTTCTTTATTGGAATATCTTGCTTTGTCTTACTTTAGATTCTTAGGTGGAATTAAATGATAAGTAGGCTAATTTCCTAACATACACTTCTTGTTACCGTTGTCTTCAAACACTTCTGGTTCATTTAATACTTATTGTCTTTGGCCAAATGTCTTTAGATGTATACAAACCCTTTCCCAGATTGCTTTAAACGATGTAGGTACATATGAATGCTTGATTTAATTTCTTTACTTTTTGTTGTTTTCTCATAATTGTTTTAAAATGCATTTTTACAAATCTGCAAAAAACGACGTGTGTGCAGTTGCAAAGGAAGTAACTCATACAATCAATTAATCTCCCTTTTATCATATTTGTATCTCAACCAAAATAAATCAATAACACTAAAGTATGAGCCTAAAGTTAATTTTACAAGTAATTCATAAATCGTTACCCCATGTGTTAGGAAACTGTGTAAGTGTTTCTAAACTCCGAACGCCGAGTGTTTCAGAAACCTACTTTCTTGTGCACCCTGTCATTGGATTGGTTTAATAACTATTACAAGTGTTTCAAATGTGCAATATGTATGCTACTATCAAAGGATGCAATTTTAAGAAAGCAGCGATAAATAAAACAACATGGTTCTGTTCTAATCCGTTGAACGGTTACCTCCTTTTCCAAATTGCGTGCTTTCTCCGGAAGTGATCGACCGTCTTTCAATTTTCGCACTACATAGACGTCAGCATCTGGATCAATACCATAATTCCTCTTCAAATTTAATGTCAGAGCGTGTGACCCGCGTCTGAGGTAAAAGGTCAACTCATCAGGGAGATCAAGGTCTCTGAGTGTCCTTTTCTTTGTTTCTAAACTTGCGGTCACATCTTTCAGCCAGACCATTTCCGAATCGGTAGGTGCTGGCAAAACGAAGATAAGCTCATTTTTTAAACTCAAAGTGAACAAACAAACGAACAAACGAGATAGACAGATAGAGTACTCAGTCGTCATTGTCAACTCAATTGTCGACATAAGAATAAAAAAATACACACATTTCAAAAGATTCGTATTTTCGACAATCAAGTAAACACATTAGTAATCTTCTCAAATAATAAAATACATTTTCGTAGCGCTAAAATAATAATAATAATAATAATAATAATAATAATAATAATAATAATAATCCTCTACTTGCCTAATCAATCGTCATACAGTTCATTTAAACAGATTTTAATAAGACAGCTAGAAACAAAATGGACTAAACATTTTTTTTAACTTTTCGATCTTGTACCTTTAACGTAGATAACTACTGAAACATTTTTTAATCTCAAAATTGTTAATATTAAAATAAATTGAAAATTGCTCCATAATAAGGGCAAGGAAGTGAAGAAATTGGCCCATTTGCCTATCTAGTTTTGGCATCAATGGTATCATTTAACAATGTCCCTCCAACTGTGTTTTGCACTGCATACAAATTTTAACAATTTGTTTTTATTTATTTTATTTACATCCAGATTTCCAAACTAGTTTGTATAGATAGAATAAGCGCTATCAGCTTTTGAAAACCAAAGAAAATGTGTGGATCAAATAAACCTTGGGTAACACTTTTGCAATAACGTGAATAATATATATTAAAAGCTTTAACAAAAGAACCAAGATGTACGTTGGAATATTTCCTTAATTGCAATAAATATGTGTCACGGTGATTCACTTGATTTTGAAGAAGAAAAAAAAGAAAGAAAAAAACCTTTAGTAAGCAAATGTACAACTTCCCGCAGTATGATTATACAACGACTGGTTGACTCGAACGACATGTTAGTCTGAAAGTCGCGCTAACATCAGACTTCAAAATTTTCAATCACTTCCACATGATCATAACGGGATATGAGATTACTTGCAAAAACTACTTCCAAAATTGAAGAGTTTCATACGTTGATAACTACTGATCTCAGAAATTTAAAGTTTGACAACAGAAGTGATTCAATGAGCAGTGTCCATTCTAAGTATGACAAAACACACATGTTCACGCATTTTTATAAAGATTTTCGCTTAGGTCAGATTACAACAAGACCTATAAAAGTATGACTTTAGTAAATAGGACTTGAGTAAGTCATTGCAACAAACAAAAAAACGAGATCAAGTGCTTTGAAGTATTTTATTTGATTCTTGACTTACATATGTGTCCACTGAGATGGTCGGCATTGGGATACTGAATAAAACTGTTGTACGGCCCATCACAAACAGACTTCCTTACGTTTTAAAACGCCTTTAATAGAGATATAATTATTCAATTTCTTTATTTGCTTCTGTATAGAATTGTCTATCACCAACTCCAAGCTTTCAAAACACCTGTGTCCATGTTATTGATGTTGCAAAAACTGCTATAAATGCAGAATTTTCACCGACGATGAAATATTCCAGAAAAGGTCTGAAGAGTTGTCTTAACATTTGACGAACCGCGGCTACTATAAAGATAAAGATCTGATAGCGGAGGAACCAAAATACAGAGCAAGTGCAAAAGTTGATCAGATGCCATTTATCTCGTTATACCATCCAGACAACCCTAAAGTAGGTAAAATCATCCAGAAACACGGGACCATCGTGAAATAGTGTGAGACACTAAACTTAATCCTCCAGAACAAACCAGTAGTCGCCTACCGCATACTGAAAAGCCTCAGGGGCAAAGTTAAAGCCAATCGCAAGTCAAGGCACATCTGAGCCCTGTAGTGATTAAAGGTCAAGCCAAACACATTATCTAACATAGTGACGAGCAAAACATTGTGCTTAAATCAAATATACTCCAAACGGGCACCCACACGCAAATACAATAAAATAAAGTAAAATAAAAAATAAATAATTGTTCATTCACTTACCTATAATTACTACGTTTTTGTAGTTCCTGATGGTATTAGTAATATTTTTGGAGTTATTGTTATTAAAGTGACAATTAATTATCAGGGAAATAAGCTCCCACTACATTACCTTACATTACGAAATAGATGGCAATTTTGCTCCTCTTTTGTATGTGCAAACCAGCTAGATTGGCATTTATCATCGACTTTTTAACCAACAAGGCGCAATATCAACAATGTTGAAACAAAACTTCTAATAGGTTCATAATCATGTACAGTTTTGCATCTTCAACCCTTTTTTCTTGTGTTTATTGCGTGTCTTCTTTATCTCTGTTTCGTAATGTTGTCTATGACATAGACGCAATGAGAGTCGAAAGCGCATAGGCCGCTAAAAACTAGTTTTTTTCACTGTTCGTTGTCAGTGCTTAACAATTATATAAAGACTTACCTGACCGAACCTCGAATAAGACACAGGCGAGAAGAAGAAATACACCTTTCTTCATTGTTAACTCAAAAGCTCACTGGCGTCAATGGAATCACTGATCGACTTAGTCATTAGCATGTAGCTTATATATCAGGTTAGTTGGGATTTGACTGCCGGTGAGGTCTAGTTTTTTCCGGCCAAGTTTCGATTTTGTATGGAACCTATATGTCAAGCTTCAAAAATAATATTAAATAACGGTATAATACAATAAGTGAAGTTTCACGTACCCGAAATGGTATAATGCTAACTTAGATAGATAAGTATGGACAATTTATGTCAAAACCATTGTCAACTAAAGAAACTTTATCTACATATATATTTATCCTTCTGCCCCTATATTCGTCTATCCGTCCTTCTGACAAATCACCTTCACCTCCACCCACACGTTGATTTCTGTATCTGTCTATCTATTTATTCATGTATTTGTATCTGTCTGAAATGAACGATTTTGTTTTGAAGGAAAAACAAATATCTCCAAGAGTAAGGTACAGCTATGATGAAGAAGAAGTGTTATCCAGTTGACGCAAACATTTATGTAGTGGAATGGGAGAAAGAAATATTTACTTAGGCCCAAAAACCATCAATTTCTATGCTAGGTTTATTTGATCTTAGATGGAGAATTCTATGAGTGAAATATCTATGCAAAGGGATATATAGCCAGAATACTAGGGAATATTTCAAGGAAACGGATATTCATCAATTACCACATAAAACTCATTTTTATCCACGACATACATTGAGGATCATTGTTAAAATCCAAATACTTTGATTGCTCAATATCTCAAAAAGTTTGAGCATTACTTACACGACACTTGTACGCTGATTTTATCGGGACTACGAGAAAGAGATTACAGAATCAGGGAACTTAGGGACATTAAATCTGGGTCATTACGAAGAATAAATATTCACAAGCCTATGTTAATTGGTAACTATAAATGATGATTAGTCAAAAGGGGAGTTTGGGTTAGTAGATGTAGTGGTATTGGATAGTATGGGTAGGGATAATGAATAGTAGGCTACCGTGTATTGATCAGTCATGATGTATGCTAAACCTATGGACGTTTTGAACATAGGATTTCCCGTTGTCGCTATAAACCCATAAACATGCTGATATATTATTAATTTCCTCTTGTCCTCATACTCACTCATAATATTTATCCTCCAAACGCACCCATTATGTTACAATGCTACAATTTCCCTCCAAAAACAATGGTGGCCTAATGTTATATTCTAATCGTGTCAGTATAATCCGCAGACCCCTTTTAATCACACGATTCCCAAAGACCTCAAGTGTTGCATTATACTAATCACAGACGGAATACATAATCCCCGTATTTCTTCAACAGTGCATGGACAACAACAAAAGATACAAATAAGTGTCATAATTATTGGAACTAAAAAAGACACCCAAAAATGATTAATGTGTACAGATTTCGCTGATAATCAGTCGCATCCCAGATGTTGAAGATATATACTTCATACTCGATGCTTCTCGTTCATTTCCTCAAATTATTTTCATATTCGTTATTTTACATTCATTTGAATTATTTAGTATTTATATTGCACTAGTTCTCATTCGTATTTGATAATTATACTTTTTATGCGATAATTTGCATTCACATTAAACATTATTCATTCATATCTTCTCAGTAGGTGACCCTCAGGCGGATACAATATACACCTTGACACACCAGTAATATCCCTTAGCTAGATGACTTGGGGACAATAAAATAAGTCGTTTTTGTTTAATGTACAAAATCTGGTATTTATGTTATCCTTGTGTGTTTTTGTTTCAACATTTATATTAGCAAAGCAACTCAGTTGAAAGAGTATTATATACAGTTTAGCGCAAGCTACACGTTATGTACACTCCATTCTGTGTGGTGTAATGCAAGGTGGAAATCTCTGGCCAATACAATTTTCACTGATTCTGAGCAACTTGGAATATTTTCTCCAAGATAATGATTGTACATGAATTGCACTAGAAGCAGAAGGTTTTGACACTTTAATGTACCCGAAATTGTTGATTTTAATATATGCAGATGACACCGTAATATCCAGAAATGATGCCGATTCTTTGCAAGAAAAAAGCAATGTTTTTCTTGAGCACACTAAATATTGAAAACTTAAAGTCTATTTGGCAAAATCAAAAATTATGATTTTTGGATCACGTAATTTTATAATTCTAATCAGTTTGGATATAAACTAGGTGGAAACGCCATTTGTACTTGTGACAAACTTAAATACATAGGTTTAATTTTCTCCAACACTCGGCGGTTTTTAAAAGCCATAAAGCACAATGTTGAGCAAATTTAAAAACAATGCATCTTATCTATAACTTTTTTGGTGTACGGATGTAAAGTTTGGGGTTTCGAACATACTCAGCTTATTGAAATGTTTAATTTGTATTCCTAACGTTTATAGGAAAACTCATGAAGAACACACAGTTATTATCTCTTTGTTTTCTTTTTTTTGTATGCAGAGCGTTGAGACAAACCAATTTACATTTATAATAATTGTACCATGATTGCATTTGGATCAGAATAATAAATGAAAAAGACTTAACATTTTCAACAAAAAACTATTCAATATCATGTTGAGGGATATACTTTCCGGTTTTATTTTCAAATGGTTTGAATATATTCAGAAATATTTTGATTTCAGTTGGAAGACTTGAGCTCTTCTGTCAAAAAGCAGTGCACTACCTTCAAGCTCTAAACGCACGATCTTTAAATGATTTATTTATACAGGGATGGAGTGCAAGAGTAGACGTTACATTGAAGCGTATGGCCTATCAATTATTCAGACAAGATTTTAGAAAGAGATGTTTATTTGCCTTTGCTAAAATTTATAATTAGCAACCACTAACAACCAGACTCAGGATGTTCAGAAAAAAACATAACAAGACAAATTAAAAGATCCAAAGAGTGCGACAGGTATGACATAGGTGATAAATACAACTGTTTGTTTTTCTGACCTTTCTCTAACAAGAAAGATGCAAATTCATATTATGTTATTATTGCACTAATCCTAATGTAGGAAAGTTTGGTACAATACTTCCTCCAGAACCTGATGAACACTAACAAGTCTTGCTAACTTTGTTGACATAATTATCAAAACAACTATGTAATTGTCAGCAACAGATAATTTACATCACCGTTTGCATGTGCAGGTGCATATATATGTTAGTATAGGTATATATGTACACCTATGATTGCTTATGTGTACGTGTATGTATATGTATGTGCCTATGTGTACGTACACCTACATGTATAAATGTATGTGCGTGCCTATATAACCTCGTTCTAGGATTGTGAACTCACGCCACCTATGAGGCGGGAGTAGACAAGGACAAAAATGGCGGAACATGCCGAACGTTGATCTGCCATGTTTCTTTGTTCCGAGATCTACTCGAGTTGTTAGGTCGAGCAGTCTCAGGAAATGTCAAAAGCCAATGAGAACGTGTTCTGGGTGTTTAAGCAAAATCCCAAAACAGGTCGCCCAAAGACGGCCATAGTCTTTGCTGCAATGTAAGTTAAAACGAAAGTGCTCCAGTTACGCGCAGACCGTGGAGAAATGAAAACCAATTTATTGATATTTTTAAATAATTTATAACATTATAAAGAGAAAAATACACACACAAAACACACTTATTTTTCATTTTACATTTGAAATAAAACGCATATCAAAATACTTAGAATGAGATTGTTTAAAGATGAGTAATATAAAAGACCGAGGTAATGTGTTTTGTGCATTATGAGTGAGAGTGGCACGAGTTTTTTTCCTTCTACATGCAAAAGCATGCTGTGGCATTTCAGTGATGATTATGCAATTATTTAAATACACTTTGAAACTTGTTATAATGTTTTCACTACTTGACGACCTAGCATGGGATTAGTTTTCTTAGATAATCAATACTTAGACTGAGTGGAGACGCACTTTCTCTAAAAGCAGATTGTTTTAAAATCAAAGTCAACATCCACAAGCGATTTTCAAGATCTACACTTAACGGCTGAATCAATTGGTTTGGTCTTATACGGCACACCAATGCAAGCAGATTATTTAAAGTTGAATCAAAGTGCCTTGCCCAAGGATACAACGCAATCACAAGCCGATCATGTCAAGAACATGATGAACCTACGTGTTGGAAACAAACAGCTTAAACATCGATAGTGACAAGTTAAAAATATTGTTTTATTGGATGAAAAATCACTTCTAAAGCGTTGCAAGTTCCTTTTTAACGCGTTAATTTTCATTTCCAATGCTTTAGTTTGTACCAATGAATATGGCGTTAATTTTATCATTTCAAAACGCAAAACTAACGCGTTAAAAGTCACTAAAAGCCTTTTCCAATGGGTAAGACTGACCGATTTGAAATTGGCGTGATATCCAATCATAATCTTTCTTCTATATGATGTGCAGGGGTATATGAGCTCTTCGCTAACAAAGCGCCAGCTGATTCACATGCGTATTATTTGTTTTAGCCAACACAATGTCAAATGCGTTCTTGAAATACAAAATTGGTGAAGAAAAAGAAAGAAGATCGCGTCTTGTGCTTTTACGGCAACATCTTTTTAGAGCAACATGCAGAAAACGTCAGTAAAATGTCATTAATACCCATTCAAGATAGTAATATTACCAGCATTTGTCTTTCTAAAAGATGTTTATACCTTCATATTCTAAATGTATAGATTGTACAAGGGCCAACGAATGTATTATCTCACTCTTGCATGGCATTAAGACCTATTGCATCAATGGGCGCATGTGATTACGATAATGAAAGTAAAGCTCTATCCTTGTCAGTGTATTGTATAAGTAATTAATATATGACTGATTAGTTAAAGGTCTGCCGTCTTGCTAATACAGAATTTCAGAGTTCCAGATCCTTTACAGGTCTCAGACGTCTCATCGTTGAGCAGTTTTTCCTTTATTGGTATCCGGTCTTGTTGGGGGGGTAACCGGGATCAATAGCAGCACTGATAGTTAGTGTCCAAGGAAGATGATATTTTCCAGTATATTGCTTTTTCATTTTCTCAAACCCGAAGCTCCTGATCCTAAGTCAATATTGGCAAGAGTAATTTGCCCTAAACTAATACTTAATTTGTTGAAAAGAACGATGTGTGTGACTTAATAGTATATTTGTTAATTGTTCAAGCTCTTTGTTTACATTACAGATTGCACAATGAGCTCAGACTGGCCATGTGTTGCTACAAGAGATCTTCCAGTCGTATCAACAATACCAATATATAACAAAAGCAAAGAATCCATTTCGTACTACCAGATTTCAAACCATATAATTAGCTTGTGTGTGTACATATGTTAAAATGTAGCGGATGAAGCAAACTTAAAACAAGCATCATAAATCTGTATATTTGCACCTCCCTTGTTTTAAAAGGTTGACCACATTACAGATTAAGAATTTCGAAATAGACCAAGAAACTGTTAAATAAACTTGTTCGAAATACTTGTATTGGCTGTACTATACAAACAGGTTACTACAAGATTGTATGTCGATATTAAACTCTTAACTGTATATGGACTATTGAATAGTTGTGTTCATATAATATCAAAATATCGATATATGTTTATATATTGATATACAATAAGTCAGTGGATCCATTCGTACAATCATTATAACCCATTACCGTGTTGGAACCTATAAAGGTAGGGGAAACCATTTGACGCAAACGTAAACATCTTTCATGGACAAAACATGAAACTCGTTTCAAATTAAGAGTTTGCTCCTATGCAACGTCGAGAAGGATTTAAACGTAAACATGGTGCAAAGTTGTTGCCGTCATCATAACATATGGCGTGACGTCACACACTACACATCTGAGCACCGCTCACTGATACACATTAATGGCGGTCCCATAGAAACTAATGCCAATAGATCGTTCTTGCATTAGAGGCTGAGAAGGCAAATGTTTGCTAAGAAATATAAGGAATGAAGGAGACTCGAAAAAGTGTTTGTGCAATGAGGGTAATGTATGTCGAATTGAAGCAGCGGATGAAGTTTAAACATGTGGTGAGGGGAAAATTTCTGTTTAACATCTACAGCGAAAGTGAACTTCTTAATTACATTGCCAAAATTTGCTTATTAGTTAGTCTGATGATAGTCACATCGTGCAGTATGATCGTGATTAATAATACAAACTATTTATCCAGCAAGGGTACTAACATGTTCCCCCGTGATGTTTCAGTAATTGTGCTCTTTTGGGGCTAAATACTTTTCTCAGATCACACCGTATTTTTGTTTACAAATAAAGTCGTTCGTTTATAATTAAAAAGGCGGCTTAGAAGGTTACAATTATTGTTTCGCATTAATTTACACAGATGATGATAATATATTCCACTCGTTCGGATCAAGATTCATCGATTTCAAGTATTTCTGGTCCCCTATCCTCATCCCCAACCCACTGCCATAAGTTTTGTACGCCGGGTTGTTGTTTAAATTCTTGTCTTACTTTTGTGCTTTAGTAATAAGCTTAAGAAAAACATTATTTACAATAGCACCATTGTACTGTATTAGCCAAAGCCGGACCTACCTTCTTAATTCATTGTTTATTTTGCAAATACTGGACGACTGCGGTCAATCCTTTGTCTACCTGTTCGACCTTTAGGCAATGCACGTACGTAAAGCGTGACGTCAACGACTGAGATGTGCTAAGAGTTTAGTGTTTCTCAGTTTTCAGGTAGACCTGGTTCTAGTGTGACAGTCAAACGATTCTTTTAATGATCGTCAAGCAGAATAGAATACCACCTATAAATAGTCAACGAACCCCATTATTTACGCTGAAAATACATAGCGCGAAGAATGTTAACATAAATTTAGTCACTTAATTCCAACTGTTGGAAGCAAGTTTGGCGACTGTTAAAAACTAGAAATGCTAATTAATAATAAAGTTACCCATCTATTTTATGACAGGATAAATCTGTTATTTGATTTTGAAAGTACGTTTTCCATCATTTTCTTTCTTCTCCACAAATACATAAAGGTTTTACTAGTTTCTTTTTTAGTTTCAGTTTTCTAGCTAGCCTGTGACCTCTCCTGGTAATATTCATTTTCCTGTTTTATAGATAGCATCTGTCCACGTGATTGAACCATTGACATTGTTCACAATACTGTACATATGAATCCCATAACCTACTCAGGAAACGATATATAACCGTAGCCTTTGCGGTAGAATAAATGGGTTTCTTACCTATCTGGCGGATTCTACACACATCATAAGCATGTTCACCAACATGTAGATGTAACCCATGGATAACGGCAAAATAATATGTTTTCAGGATGTTGATTTAAGCAGTCGTTTGGATTGACAATTTATAAACATGAATAATTTTAATTAAATTATGAGAAATATTAAAATCACTACATTTAGTCTTTTACATATGCTGTAATATTTCCTCTATAGCATTTCTATAATAAACTCTAAAATATATCAATTTCTTATAATATGTTTATCAGCACTTCAATTTAATTAAAATTATTTCACATAAGCATTTGCACGCTTCTTGTAGTCTTATATTCTCAGGCATGGATACTTCTAGCTATAATTTTACATACCGGAAACCACAACTAAACATCCTATCAAACCTTAAGGAAATACTTTCAAAGAGAAAATACCTTCTTAAATATACAGTGTTATTCAAATATTAATGGAATAAGCAAAATCACACAACATATATGTACAACAATACAGAACTATGGAATTTGAAAGACTCGTAAACATACTTTTCCAAGTTACAAATAATTGCCACGTTATGATGATTATTATTATTATTATTATTATTAATATTATTATTATTATTATTATTAATTATATCATTATCATTATTTTTGCCCTTCTTCTTTTTCTTCTTCCTATTATTATTATTATTAGTAGTAGTAGTAGTATTCAATTCGGAACATGTATACATACTTTTGGCTGTACTGTATAATATTTGCAAGTACGTTTTCTTCTTAAAAGCTCTAGATGCAAGAGAAAAATGAATTTAACATATTACTACCTTAGATTTTTACTTTTCTTTTAGACATGTATATACATCCATTAAAATAAAGCAAGGATGATTTGCTTTTGAATCTGAATAATTTCCTTTATGGTACTTCGTTGCTTATCATTTCTAGCATTTACATCCTACCATTGGATACTATGCAATTAACTGCGCATCTCTCTTATTTTTCGTGAGTCTATCAAATGAGACTTGTATGTGAGTGCAACTGTGTGTTTGCAGTACTCGGAGGTTATTGGTACCCGATAGTCAGTCACATTTGGAGTGTAAGCGATGGACTGAGGTCATATATGCAGAAATGTATTATCTTGTATGATTTAACACATAGCGAGACACATGGGTTACATTCCGATGAAGAGAGTAACGTCGTTGTTGTCAACAAACGTTTATGCAGTGTCATATTTTTAAAGGTCGTTTCGTGTATATTTTAGTGCCTTTGGCAACCTAAACCCGATGCGTGTTTCGTCGTTAGTAATGTTATGCTTCGTTTACAAATGTACGCAAATTATACTTACCTCGCTAAACTCACACTCCTTTGTTTTGAAATTAAAACAATTCCATTTTCTATGGGAAAGGAGCATATTGTCATTTGAGCTAAAGGTTAACATTCTCATTTACAAGAGGCTCGTTGTTTGTAGCATTCTCTCCTTTTATTACAAATTTGTGTAAGGGTGAAAGATATACTCGAAGGACGATTGACAACTCTCGATACATGTAAAATAAGACGAGGAGCAGAAGTATTGCCCAAAGCGAATTCATATAATGAAGTAGATTGAAGTGTACTCATTAAGAAAATAAAAATAAAAATCAAAGAATCCTGAGAAGTCATTCATTTGAAATGACCGTTTCAAGCCAGGGTCAAGCCAAAAAAAAATCTTGTTAAATCCTTCTGCGAGCGAAATGTCGGTTGAAAAAGGATACGTTGTGGTTCTGACATATAGCGGTTTTCACTTAAACTATGATGATTCTTATTTCTCTTCGTTATCATCTTCTGTATGTATGCATGTACCTGTTTCATCTTTTATTCTTTCCTTCTCGTTTGATTTTGTTTATTTCGCCTATTTCATTTTTCTCTTCATTCTTTCCAGGACCACTCCTCATACTCCTTCTCCACTTATATTTCCAGTTCTTCTTTTAAGACTTGACTATTCAGCAAGCACGATTGACGAATTAAAACCTGATGCTTCTTGTTTTTGCTTTCTCTTCTATTTTAAACAAAAATAAGTTAATTATATATCTTCAATCGTTTCTGTTTATTATGTGCATTGAATTGCTGATGATTCATTCAATCAATGCTACTGCATATCTCAATCCAAAACTGGTAAGTATATTAATTTCAAAATATATGCTTGATAGCTAGAAATAATCAATAAGAGGAATATAAATATACGTTCAGGGGTAATATTCTCCAGGTATAAATTATATTTGTTTGTAAGGGAAGATAACAGTTACCCTCCAAATTCGTGATTCCCGATCAATCAACATTCGAATGAAACTCTAGTCGTTTGCTCCAGACAGGACTTAGAAAAGTCCAATAGGAACGCCACGTGGCCTTTCTTCCAAATCCCAAACTCTTGGAACGATAACTTGTCCCAAAGTTAGCTTTGCAAATATGCAGGTGACAATATGGTGTCGCAAACATCTCATGCAGACAAGAGACCAGTCTAATAAATTCCTTACAACGGGTTACCTGCTTTGCAGGATCACTCCATTGCGATAATGCTCTAAATTTTGTGGTAATATGTCACTTGGAGAAAACTGTACAATTTGATAACTTTCTGACATTTCATTTAGATTGTATTTACTGTTATCTTTGCTCTTATCTGCTTTTGGTGCATAATCTAAACTTTGTTAATACATGCCCGAGAAAAGAACTAGTAAGATTATTTGCTTTAAATGATTTAATGCAAAGCCAATGATGTTATAATGTAGCACGTAAGCAGACGTCATAATTGAACGCATCTGATCAGCCACATTTACTGTGGTTGCTTTACCTTCTTATTTGATGGGATTTCAATGCATGAATAAGGATCAATAGTAGGAAAACGACCTCAATAATGCTCGATGGAGTGATATAGCGTAGAAAGGGGGAAATCGATGGTAAATGGCGGAGACAGCAGTCACACGTTAAAGTATGCTAGGCAAAATAGAATCATATCAAAAGCATTATGATACCTTTATGGAATTATTTGCACGACAGGAAACAAAACTCATTTTACAATGCATTAATGCTTGAAAGAAAAGGGGATGTTTCAGACAAGATGTTATCTAAGTCGAATCGCTGTAATAAACGTTATGATGTGTTTGATGTGCGCATGTCGTAATTGGTAAACAACGTACATGTGTAGTATTGTTGAGGCGTTTTCTGATCATTACCGGAACGACCAGAGCGTATTGCGATTGCGAATAAAGCATAATAAACAACACACTATTGAATCGAATAGACCTGATATTAATAAATCATATATGTCATCATTCGTTCTCTTGGCTTTTAGAGGAATAATATGTCGTAGGTAGTTTTGAGCATGTTCCACTGTTGTGAACCATCGATTGATAAAGAAAACATGCAGAGGTAAATATAAATTGATGTAGTGACATAATGCATTAAAACATGCATAAGCTTTCAATGCATAATACTGTTTCAAAAATAAAATCAGTCTTTAAGTAATGTTTGATTGGCAACAGGCAATGATGGAAGGATTTGGAACCCTTTTCAATGAGGATACAACGTACATCGGAACAAACAATGTAACAAATAATTCTTTTGTTTTTTCTCTCTAAATGATGCATTCTTGAAGCCAAACATATTTCAAATATCAGAGTGATGAAACGGGTCGTGCTGTCACAGTTACTGAATAAACCTATACCCATAATACAAGTGATGTTTGTAAATAAAATCTATTCTGTGTTTCCGAGTTTTAAAAAAATATATATTTCTTAGAGATTCGAATAGCTTTAATCGCATTTGCAACAATATAATGTACTTTGTACACACAAATAAACTGAAAACTATGCTGGCCACATGACGATGAGATGAGTTCAATGAGAGATTTGTATGTTTTAAATGATTCTCGCTAGTCTATATACAGCTGACACCTCGGTCGAATATGTATTGACATTACATGTTTCACAACTTCAATACGTTTTCTAAGTAGAATGATCTCGTCCAAGCTTTTGTGATATTTCATATATTGCTTATATTTTGCTGAGGTAAATGTACAATTAAGTTAATGAAACTATCTCTTCAATATACTTCCAAACGTTTATGAAATCGAGCTAACTCCACATATAAATACGTCTTTAGGCCCAAATACCAAACCTTGTATACTCAGAAACCATATTTGGATCAAACTTTCGACATGCAAATTCGCCCTCATTATTAAGGTAAACAAATCTTCCAGTACTGCATAGTTTTCCATAACAAATCACCATATTTGTCATTCCCCAGTCGCTAATATTTGATATTTGTCAATACAGCAAGTCCTGCACCAATCATCTCGTTCAGCATAGCAAATTCAATAAAATAAAGGAGCCTGCTATCGGAATCAAACGTCTCTGATTACAGGTGGTTTGAAAGATGGAGACAGGGTTGTTGCATCTGCTACATGCCAACAACCTACTGAACTACCTCGAGCTTTTTATACGATAAAGCTATCATTGTTTTTGCAGAAAATGCAGCAGCACTCGTATCATTGAACTATGTTCCAACATCTCATTAAGCAGGGATAGTTATGTACTTTAGACACTGTTACATTAAAAACTTACCAAGATCAGACGCAAGATAAATTCCATGAAACAATATGTTACTATGTTTCCCATTCATGAAATCAATTTAAGTTATATTTATTTCTCTTTTTACATTCTTATAATTGCTATAAGTTTAAGGTTCTGTGCTAAGAATAAACCAGCAGGAAATTATGTAGAATGACATGTTCCGCCTGCATTGCTGGTAAATAAATTACAAACTTAACATAACCATTTTGCTGATAATCAGTCTCATCCTAGATGTTGAAGATATATGCTTCATATTTGATGTTTCTCGTTCATGCCCTCAATTATTTTCATATTCGTTATTTTAAATTCATTTTAATTATTTACTATTTATATTGCACTAGTTCTCATTCGTATTTGATAATTATAATTTGTATGGGATAATTTGCATTCACATGAAACATTATTCGTTCATATCTTCTCAGTAGGAGGCCCTCAGGCGGATACAATATACACCTTGACACACCAGAAATATCTCTTAGCTAGATGACTTGGGGACAATAATATAAGTTTGATTAATCTACAAAATCTGGTATTTCTTTTATCCTTGTGTGTTTTATATTAGTAGAGCAGCTGAATTGACAGAGCATTAGATACAGTTTAGCGCAAGCTACACGTTATGTACACTCCATTCTGTGTGGTGTAATGCAAGGTGGAAATCTCTGGCCAATACAATTTTCACTGATTCTGAGCAACTTGGAATATTTTCTCCAAGATAATGATTGTACATGAATTGCACTAGAAGCAGAAGGTTTTGACACTTTAATGTACCCGAAATTGTTGATTTTAATATATGCAGATGACACAGTAATATCCAGAAATGATGCCGATTCTTTGCAAGAAAAAAGCAATGTTTTTCTTGAGCACACTAAATATTGAAAACTTAAATTCTATTTGGCAAAATCAAAAATTATGATTTTTGGATCACGTAATTCTATAATTCTAATCAGTTTGGATATAAACTAGGTGGAAACGCCATTTGTACTTGTGACAAACTTAAATACGTAGGTTTCATTTTCTCCAACATTCGGCGGTTTTTAAAAGCTATAAAGCACAATGTTGAGCAAATTTAAAAACAATGCATCTTATCTATAACTTTTTTGGTGTACGGATGTAAAGTTTGGGGTTTCGAACATACTCAGCTTATTGAAATGTTTAATTTGTATTCCTAACGTTTATAGGAAAACTCATGAAGAACACACAGTTATTATCTCTTTGTTTTCTTTTTTTTTGTATGCAGAGCGTTGAGGGAAACTAATTTACATTTATAATAATTGTACAATGTTTGCATTTTGGATCTAAAAAATAAATGAAAAAGACTCAACATTTTCACCAAAAAAAAATATTCAATATCATGTTGAGGGATATACTTTCCGGTTTTATTTATAAATGGTTTTAATATATTCAGAAATATTTTGATTTCAGTTGGAAGACTTGAGCTCTTCTGTCAAAAAGCAGTACGCTACCCTCAAACTCTAAACGCAAGCAATGCACGATCTTTAAATGATTTATTTATACAGGGATGGAGTGCAAGAGTAGACGTTACATCGAAGCGTATGGCCTATCAACTATTCAGACAAGATTTTAGAAAGAGATGTTTATTTGCCTTTGCTAAAATTTATAATTAGCAACCACTAACAACCAGACTCAGGATGTTCAGAAAAAAATATACCAAGACAAAATAGAAGATCCACCGAGTGCGACAGGTATGACATAGGTGATAAATACAACTGTTTGTTTTTCTGACCTTTTTCTAACGAGAAAGATGCAAGTTCATATTATGTTATTATTGCACTAATCCTAATGTAGGAAAGTTTGGTACAATACTTCCTCCAGAACCTGATGAACACTAACAAGTCTTGCTAACTTTGTTGACATAATTATCAAAACAACTATGTAATTGTCAGCAACAGATAATTTACATCACCGTTTGCATGTGCAGGTGCATATATATGTTAGTATAGGTATATATGTACACATATATATGCTTATGTGTAGGTGTAAGTATATATATGTGTACGTACACATACATGTATAAATGTATGTGCGTGCGGGAGTAGACAAGAACAAAAATGGCGGAACATGCCGAACGTTGATCTGCCATGTTAATTTGTTCCGAGATCTACTCGAGTTGTTAGGTCGAGTAGTCTCAGGAAATGTCGAAAACCAATGAGAACGTGTTCTGGGTGTTTATGCGAAATCCCAAAACAGGTCGCCCAAAGACGGCCATAGTCTTTGCTGCAATGTAAGGTAGAAAGAAAGTGCTCCAGTTACGCTTGCCGTGGAGAAATGAAAACCAATTTATTGATATTTTTTAATAATTTATAACATTATAAAGAGAAAAATACACACACAAAACACACTTATTTTTCATTTTACATTTGAAATAAAACGCATATCAAAATACTTAGAATGAGATTGTTTAAAGATGACTGATATACAAGACCGAGGTAAGGTGTTATGTGCATTATGAGTGAGAGTGGCACGAGTTTTTTTCCTTCTACATGCAAAATCATGCTGTGGCATTTCAGTGATGATTATGCAATTATCTGAATACACTTTGAAACTTGTGATACCGATTTCAGTACCGGACGACCTAGCATGGGATTAGTTTTCTTAGATAATCAATACTTAGACTGAGTGGAGACGCACTTTCTCTAAAAGCAGATTGTTTTAAAATCAAAGTCAACATCCACAAGCGATTATCAAGATCTACACTTAACGGCTGAATCAATTAGCTTGGACTTTTACGGCACACCAATGCAAGCAGATTATATAAAGTTGAATCAAAGTGTCTTGCCTAAGGATACAACGCAATCACAAGCCGATCGTGTCAACAATATGAATGACCTACGTGTTAGAAACTAACAGCTTAAACATCGATAGTGACAAGTTGAAAATATTGTTTTAATGGATGAAAAATCACTTCTAAAGCGTTGCAAGTTCCTTTTTTGATGTTATGTTCTAGCGCGTTAATTTTCATTTACAACGCTTTAGTTTGTACCAATGAATATGGCGTTAATTTTATCATTTCAAAACACAAAACTAACGCGTTAAAAGTTATATAAAAGCCTTTTCCAATGCGTAAGACTGACCGATTTGAAATTGGCGTGATATCCAATCATAATCTTTCTTCTATATGATGTGAAGGGGTATATGAGCTCTTCGCTAACAAAGCGCCAGCTGATTCACATGCGTATTATTTGTTTTAGCCATGAAAAGCTCTACCAACACAATGTCAAATGCGTTCTTGAAATACAAAATTGGTGAAGAAAAAGAAAGAAGATCGCGTCTTGTGCTTTTACGGCAACATATTTTTAGAGCAACATGCAGAAAACGTCAGTAAAATGTCATTAATACCCATTCAAGATAGTAATATTACCAGCATTTGTCTTTCTAAAAGATGTTTATACCTTCATATTCTAAATGTATAGATTGTACAAGGGCCAACGAATGTATTATCTCACTCTTGCATGGCATTAACACCTATTGCATCAATGGGCGAATGTGATTACGATAATAAAGGTAAAGCTCTATCCTTGTCAGTGTATTGTATAAGTAATTAATATATGACTGATTAGTTAAAGGTCTGCCGTCTTGCTAATACAGAATTTCAGAGTTCCAGATCCTTTACAGGTCTCAGACGTCTCATCGTTGAGCAGTTTTTCCTTTATTGGTATCCGGTCTTGTTGGGGGGTAACCGGGATCAATAGCAGCACTGATAGTTAGTGTCCAAGGAAGATGATATTTTCCAGTATATTGCTTTTTCATTTTCTCAAACCCGAAGCTCCTGATCCTAAGTCAATATTGGCAAGCGTAATTTGCCCTAAACTAATACTTAATTTGTTGAAAAGAACGATGTGTGTGACTTAATAGTATATTTGTTAATTGTTCAAGCTCTTTGTTTACATTACAGATTGCACAATGAGCTCAGACTGGCCATGTGTTGCTACAAGAGATCTTCCAGTCGTATCAACAATACCAATATATAACAAAAGCAAAGAATCCATTTCGTACTACCAGATTTCAAACCATATAATTAGCTTGTGTGTGTACATATGTTAAAATGTAGCGGATGAAGCAAACTTAAAACAAGCATCATAAATCTGTATATTTGCACCTCCCTTGTTTTAAAAGGTTGACCACATTACAGATTAAGAATTTCGAAATAGACCAAGAAACTGTTAAATAAACTTGTTCGAAATACTTGTATTGGCTGTACTATACAAACAGGTTACTACAAGATTGTATGTCGATATTAAACTCTTAACTGTATATGGACTATTGAATAGTTGTGTTCATATAATATCAAAATATCGATATATGTTTATATATTGATATACAATAAGTCAGTGGATCCATTCGTACAATCTTTATAACCCATTACCGTGTTGGAACCTATAAAGGTAGGGGAAACCATTTGACGCAAACGTAAACATCTTTCATGGACAAAACATGAAACTCGTTTCAAATTAAGAGTTTGCTCCTATGCAACGTCGAGAAGGATTTAAAAGTAAACATGGTGCAAAGTTGTTGCCGTCATCATAACATATGGCGTGACGTCACACACTACACATCTGAGCACCGCTCACTGATACACATTAATGGCGGTCCCATAGAAACTAATGCCAATAGATCGTTCTTGCATTAGAGGCTGAGAAGGCAAATGTTTGCTAAGAAATATAAGGAATGAAGGAGACTCGAAAAAGTGTTTGTGCAATGAGGGTAATGTATGTCGAATTGAAGCAGCGGATGAAGTTTAAACATGTGGTGAGGGGAAAATTTCTGTTTAACATCTACAGCGAAAGTGAACTTCTTAATTACATTGCCAAAATTTGCTTATTAGTTAGTCTGATGATAGTCACATCGTGCAGTATGATCGTGATTAATAATACAAACTATTTATCCAGCAAGGGTACTAACATGTTCCCCCGTGATGTTTCAGTAATTGTGCTCTTTTGGGGCTAAATACTTTTCTCAGATCACACCGTATTTTTGTTTACAAATAAAGTCGTTCGTTTATAATTAAAAAGGCGGCTTAGAAGGTTACAATTATTGTTTCGCATTAATTTTCACAGATGATGATAATATATTCCACTCTTTCGGATCAAGATTCATCGATTTCAAGTATTTCTGGTCCCCTATCCTCATCCCCAACCCACTGCCATAAGTTTTGTACGCCGGGTTGTTGTTTAAATTCTTGTCTTACTTTTGTGCTTTAGTAATAAGCTTAAGAAAAACATTATTTACAATAGCACCATTGTACTGTATTAGCCAAAGCCGGACCTACCTTCTTAATTCATTGTTTATTTTGCAAATACTGGACGACTGCGGTCAATCCTTTGTCTACCTGTTCGACCTTTAGGCAATGCACGTACGTAAAGCGTGACGTCAACGACTGAGATGTGCTAAGAGTTTAGTGTTTCTCAGTTTTCAGGTAGACCTGGTTCTAGTGTGACAGTCAAACGATTCTTTTAATGATCGTCAAGCAGAATAGAATACCACCTATAAATAGTCAACGAACCCCATTATTTACGCTGAAAATACATAGCGCGAAGAATGTTAACATAAATTTAGTCACTTAATTCCAACTGTTGGAAGCAAGTTTGGCGACTGTTAAAAACTAGAAATGCTAATTAATAATAAAGTTACCCATCTATTTTATGACAGGATAAATCTGTTATTTGATTTTGAAAGTACGTTTTCCATCATTTTCTTTCTTCTCCACAAATACATAAAGGTTTTACTAGTTTCTTTTTTAGTTTCAGTTTTCTAGCTAGCCTGTGACCTCTCCTGGTAATATTCATTTTCCTGTTTTATAGATAGCATCTGTCCACGTGATTGAACCATTGACATTGTTCACAATACTGTACATATGAATCCCATAACCTACTCAGGAAACGATATATAACCGTAGCCTTTGCGGTAGAATAAATGGGTTTCTTACCTATCTGGCGGATTCTACACACATCATAAGCATGTTCACCAACATGTAGATGTAACCCATGGATAACGGCAAAATAATATGTTTTCAGGATGTTGATTTAAGCAGTCGTTTGGATTGACAATTTATAAACATGAATAATTTTAATTAAATTATGAGAAATATTAAAATCACTACATTTAGTCTTTTACATATGCTGTAATATTTCCTCTATAGCATTTCTATAATAAACTCTAAAATATATCAATTTCTTATAATATGTTTATCAGCACTTCAATTTAATTAAAATTATTTCACATAAGCATTTGCACGCTTCTTGTAGTCTTATATTCTCAGGCATGGATACTTCTAGCTATAATTTTACATACCGGAAACCACAACTAAACATCCTATCAAACCTTAAGGAAATACTTTCAAAGAGAAAATACCTTCTTAAATATACAGTGTTATTCAAATATTAATGGAATAAGCAAAATCACACAACATATATGTACAACAATACAGAACTATGGAATTTGAAAGACTCGTAAACATACTTTTCCAAGTTACAAATAATTGCCACGTTATGATTATGATTATTATTATTATCATTATTATTATTATTATTATTATTATTATTATTATTATTATCATCAACAACATCATTATCATTATTTTTGCCCTTCTTCTTTTTCTTCTTCCTATTATTATTATTATTATTAGTAGTAGTAGTATTCAATTCGAAACATTTCTACATGCTTTTGGCTGTACTGTATAATATTTGCAAATACGTTTTCTTCTTAAAAGCTCTGGATGCAAGAGAAAAATGAATTTAACATATTACTACCTTAGATTTTTACTTTTCTTTTAGAAATGATATACATCCATTAAAATAAAGCAAGGATGATTTGCTTTTGAATCTGTATAATTTCCTTTATGGTACTTTATTGCTTATCATTTCTTGCATTTACATCCTACTATTCAAACCTCTGCAATTAACTGCGCATCTCTCTTATTTTTCGTGAGTCTATCAAATGAGACTTGTATGTGAGTGCAACTGTGTGTTTGCAGTACTCGGAGGTTATTGGTACCCGATAGTCAGTCACATTATGAGTATAAGCGGTGGACTGAGGTCATAGATGCAGAAAATGTATTATCTTGTATTATTTAACATATAGCGAGGCACATGGGTTACATTCCGATGCAGAGAGCAGACGTTGTCGTCAACAGCGGTAAACGTTTATGACAGTGTCATATTTTTAAAGGTCGTTTCGTGTATATCTTAGTGCCTTTGGCAACCTAAACCCGCTGCGTGTTTCGTCGTTAGTAATGTTATGCTTCGTTTACAAATGTACGCAAATAATACTTACTTCGCTAAACTCACACTCCTTTGTTTTGAAATTAAAACAATTCCATTTTCTATGGGAAATGAGCATACTGTCATTTGAGCTAAAGGTTAACATTCTCATTTACAAGAGGCTCGTTGTTTGTTGCATTTTCTTCTTTTATTATAATTTTTTGTAAGGGTGAAAGATATATTCGCAAGGACGATTGAAAACTCTCTATACAGATAAAATAAGACGAGGAGCAGAAGTATTGCCCAAAGCGAATTCATATAATGAAGTAGATTAAAGTGTACTCATTAGGAAATAAAAACAAAAATAAAAGAATCCTGACAATGCAATCATTTGAAATGACCGTTGTAAGCCAGGGTCAAGGCAAAATAAAAGTTGTTAAATCCTTCTGCGAGCGAAATGTCGGTTGAAAAAGGATACGTTGCGGTTCTGACATATAGTGTTTTTTACTTAAACTATAATGATTCTTATTTCTCTTCGTTATCATCTTCTGTATGTATGCATGTACCTGTTTCATCTTGTATTCTCTTTTTCTCCTTTGATTTTGTGCATGTGCCTATATCTTTTTCTCTTCATTCTTCCCTGGAACACTCCTCATACTCCTTCTCCACTTATATTTCTAGTTATTCTTTTTAGATTTGACTATTCAGCAACTACGATCGACGAATTAAAACCTGATGCTTCTTGTTTTTGCTTTCTCTCCTGCTTTAAATGATGCATTCTTGAGGCCAGACATATTTCAAGTGTATTCTGTGTTTCCGAGTTTTTTCTTTTTAATATATTTCTTAGAGAGGCGAATAGCTTTAATCGCATTTGCAATATAATGTACTTTGTACACACACATAAACTGAAAACTATACTGGCCACATGACGATGAGATCGGTTCGATGAGAGATTTGTATGTTTTAAATGATTCTCGCTAGTCTATACACAGCTGACACCTCGGTCGAATATGTATTGACATTACATGTTTCACAACTTCAATACATTTTCTATGTAGAATGATCTCGTCCAAGCTTTTGTTATATTTCATATATTGCTTATATTTTGCTGAGGTAAATGTACAATTAAGTTAATGAAACTATCTCTTCAATATACTTCCAAACGTTTATGAAATCGAGCTAACTCCACATATAAATACGTCTTTAGGCCCAAATACCAAACCTTGTATACTCAGAAACCATATTTGGATCAAACTTTCGACATGCAAATTCGCCCTCATTATTAAGGTAAACAAATCTTCCAGTACTGCATAGTTTTCCATAACAAATCACCATATTTGTCATTCCCCAGTCGCTAATATTTGATATATGTCAATACAGCAAGTCCTGCACCAATCATCTCGTTCAGCATAGCAAATTCAATAAAATAAAGGAGCCTGCTATCGGAATCAAACGTCTCTGATTACAGGTGGTTTGAAAGATGGAGACAGGGTTGTTGCAGCTGCTACATGCCAACAACCCACTGAACTACCTCGAGCTTTTTATACGATAAAGCTATCATTGTTTTTGCAGAAAATGCAACAGCACTCGTATCATTGAACTATGTTCCAACATCTCATTAAGCAGGGATAGTTATGTACTTTAGACACTGTTACATTAAAAACTTACCAAGATCAGACGCAAGATAAATTCCATGAAACACATATGTTACTATGTTTCCCATTCATGAAATCAATTTAAGTTATATTTATTTCTCTTTTTACATTCTCATAATTGCTATAAGTTTAAGGTTCTGTGCTAAGAATAAACCAGCAGGAAATTATGTAGAATGACATGTTCCGTCTGCATTACTGGTAAATAAATTAAAAACTTAACATAGCCATTTTAACAACAGGAGTAGATCATTGCAACCAGCATTTACTCTTTAGGGGTTGCTTACACAACTTAGAAAGCTGAATGCACATCATCTAGAAAAGTGCAATATGTTAAGGCAATATGGTCTTGTTTATTTGTTTTTTTATTGTGTTGCTGTGTTTTTTTTAAAAAATTAGTCGTGATAAAATTGTGCTGTACAGGTCATGTTTTACATTCTGAGCATTTCAATGGAACGAGTGAAAAAATTACCTTTCGATAACCTTTTTTGTTTTTATGATCCATGTCACTTTTGAAATTAATGGATGTTTCATTTGTCTGTAAAATGTTTAGCACATATTTGACATGAACTTGATTCTGGGGACGCATCATCTTCGTGGCAAAGAAACTTACGCACCTTTGATGGGTTTCCTTATCTATCTCCTTCTCTATCTCCCTTTCTCACTCTCGTTCTCTTTCTCTCTAACTCGCGCGCGCAAGTTTTTGCCTCTCTAGAGGATAATGAAGATATGTCTTCATATTCAGCCACAATCACTAGAATCGCAAGTTGATTTGCCAGTGAAATTTTAGTGTACAATGAAAATTACTGAATCGGAAATATAGTACGAAAACTTCCATCTTCATGTCTTGATAAATGAAGCTAACGAAAATATCTTTCGTGAAACCTGAATGCAAGAGCCATCTTTTGGGCCTTCCTAATTCTGACTGCAACATAGACATGGCTGTTATTCTTGAGCAAAACCATACGTATTTCTCATATTTGCGTTTGCTAGGTTATGTGTGTGTGCATAATAATAATAATAATAATAATAATAATAATAATAATAATAACATTAATAATAAAAATAATAATAATAATAATAATAGCTATGGAGAACAGATACCCACATAATTTATAATAATGTCACATTGGATTGTTTTTTCCTCTTGTATATGCCAATGTTAAGCGCAAGCCAGTCGGAATATGAATCCTGGAGGTTTAAAATCAGTTTTTATCTGAATAAGGAATTCAAGATTCTTATATATGTATAATATATACAGTATATTGTTTACTCTTGTTGATTTACAAATGACTCTTGTATCTCGACGTGTCCATGAATATTGTGAATTGTGCTTACTTATGTTCCATTATGCATATATAAATACGTATTTACGTTCATTTATCTTCTGCACTTTTGTTGCTTAAGGTACATTGTAAAACATTCTGTAATTTCAGCATTGGTATTGTGGCACCAGTTTAACTGTTGTGCACACTGACCATTTGGCTGGTAACAACAGGACGCGGTTACTCGCGCATTCAGACAAGCTCCCATGTATAATAGTTTTCTTCATATTTGTATCTTTGAACTTGCAAGTTGTGTACTGGAATTGTCGAAATAGATGTTAAAACCGCCACTTAGGCACTTTTTATTCAGCTGAGTTGTAGTAAAGATAAGCTAAAAATCGAAATGTCTGTCGTCATTCTGTGCTCACACTTCTACAAAGTCTAATCTCTTTGCATATAGGTCAAGGTGTTTACTGCTCAAATACTAGTAATCTGATCTAGTTTAGAAAATATCTTTCATTGCTGATGATTATTAGTGTATTTTAACTCTAGACAAGAACCGTGCAAAACATTAACACACGTTTCTGTGTTTTATTTGTGAGATTCTATATTTATATTTGTATCTGAGACACGCTACTTTACTATGAAAGCATTATGTTCAAATACCTCAGAAAGGAGAATAACTCCTTCGAACACTTCATCTTGCACAGTCACATAAAGTGGAAAGTGATGCCACTATTTCAGAGCTGGATGACGATGAACCATGTGAATATAGCATGTGTGCATATTGTGATAAACTGAATCAGCAGCAGAATGAACCAAACATGGTGGACTACAGTATAATACAAGTGAAACAGACATATAGAATAATAAGCAGTGTTTCGACGTAGCTTGATGAAAATTGCACTGATGTTAAAAATAACCATATATATATATATATAGTTCTGACTGTAAAGCTATAGATAAATCAAACAACAAATTTAAAAACATGACTAGGTGTAACATATGCATGTCTTGGTACCATGCTACTTGTGTTGTTATAAGCAAAAGGAGAATTCTGGCTCTGTACTCAATGTAGAAAAAGTACCAAAGGACTTCAGCGCGATTCAGACTCCGATAGATGAAGCGTGTACACAGGCCATTGTAAACAAAATACAAACTCTGTCAGACAATATAGGATCCAACTTTGTAAACAGGAATGACCAATATCGAGCATCACAAAACGCACGTTTATGTATGATGAATCAACCTCGTTGTAACTAGAAGAAATGAAACGGCAAATATTAGATGCCAAAATTGAAATACAATAAGAAAACGGCTGTATAACTGAACAAAACACAAAACGTGCTCGAATTGATAAAAGTTAATGCATTTAGTATTCAAGATCGCAACACGAAACGGCAACTATCCAGACAGACAGGGGTAAATCAGGAACTGACAAACCAATACACACTAAAGAAACTTATGAACAGCCTCAGACAGATCAAAATCGATTTACCCATGCTCCTTTCTCAT
Organism: Margaritifera margaritifera; assembly: GCA_029931535.1. Taxonomy (NCBI): domain Eukaryota; kingdom Metazoa; phylum Mollusca; class Bivalvia; order Unionida; family Margaritiferidae; genus Margaritifera; species Margaritifera margaritifera. Next base: position 7,280,277 of record JAQPZY010001684.1, read on the forward strand.
CACTAAATAGCCCGATATATTCTGAATGAAATGAACACCAGAGGAATTTCATATGATGTACATATGAATTCATATCACCAATGACAGTCTCAAACCAGAAGTGAGCAAAACTTGATCTCAATCAGTTTGAGATCAAATACAAGTCCCTTATCAACCAGTTACTCGTCCAGGTTGATAAGGTCGTTTTATCTGACCTTTTTCCAAGACGGGACATGAACATCACGCAATATGATGACATACTGGTCAATATTGGCAGATCGTTCAACCTACCATATATATCAAACCTGGAAATCTTTTTGCTAGCGACGAGACAGCTACCATCAGCTTTCTTGCATTCTAACCTGATTCATCTTAGAGACCCGGGCACAGTAAACCTATTGAAAAATATGCACCAAAAATAATTTTACCAACGTGAGCAATCACTACACAGCTACACATACCAACCTAGGCAACTGAAAACAAAAACAAACAAAAAACAGATGTGCAGTGCGTGCTTGTAATGGGTGGGAAAGCAACCCATATGTACAAAATACATGCCATGGTTACGAAAGCTGACTCGATAGCAATATAAGGCTATGGAAAAGGGATACACCTATAAAACAACAGTACATATATGACATACGTGATATACATGTACCTCCGTCTAAAATAGGCATCATGTTCTCAGTCAAAAATAGGTATTATGTTCACAGTGATATTTGTTCTGAGTACCTTACCGTCCAAAAACACTATTTCTTACTGTTCATAGCAAGGTTTTAATGTCTCTTCTAGCTCGCAAATAAAAATACATCTGTCCTGGATTATACACTGACTGGAAAGAAAATGTTTACCGTACAGCCTTGGCCTAAAAAATAAAGATAAGCAACTTATCAACCTCAATGTAAGACACATCTTACCAAAAATCAATGAACTACTACTTACGACACAAAATGAATCCAACCTGAAGTATTTGGACTGTGTGAAATGTTTCTTGACCGTAATGTATCTAACTGTGGTATTTCTTTTGCCAACGTTTTATTGGAAAGACGTGACCGACGCCAAGGCATGGGAGGAGGGATAGTAACGTACGTTTCAAACAGCGTAACCTACTGGCGAAGAACTGATTTCAAAATGTCCACAACAGAATCAATATGGATCGAAGTTTCCTCAATAGTACATCCATTTATATCTGCTCTGCTTTCCTACCTCCAAAACTCTCTCTCTCTCATCATAGGCTGATCAATTTGAACGCGGGCATTTAACAATGAAGTAATTATTATGGAAGAGTTTAATACTGATTCCATCTCCGATATTATCACTAAATGGCTTCTCCTGATACAACTACACGACTTTTCACAGATAATCAATGTTCCAACAAGAGTAACAGCCTGTAATTTTACCCTGATTGACCACATCTAACCTACCCACCGTGACAACCCCCTCACAATTAACGTACCCTGTTTCTCTATAAGAGATTTCTCTATCCGTATGTGCAACTCGTAAGCAACGGAGCGTAAAAAAAAAACAATTCACACTAATATGCAATATCAATGCTTTAAAACATTTGTTCTCTGAACGGTCACAAAATATTACTCATTAACCATCTTTAAAATAGACCCGCATTATGACTTTTCTATATAGAACTACTCTAAAGAAACACCTCCCATACAAAAGAAAGAAGCCAATACTTATATGTCCATGTAAAATTATAGTTAATGGAACTAGTCACACTGACGATCACGATATTGCAAAATAGCTGAACTTTTTGTGTATTAATATTTCCCAAACACTTGATTGGTCTAATTGGTCTAATTTGACAGAGCCTAAAACAGATAAACTTACTGCCGTTGTGAATGAAAGGGTAACTGATCATGATAGTTTTATTATCCCACTAATTACATTAACTGATAGTATCACTAACATAGACACTGACAATGTAATTCACCCCAACATTCTGAAAATGTTAATCTCTGAGTCATTAAAAGAAGTAATTAAGTGTAGTATCACTTCCTGTAAATTTACAGACATTTTAATTAGCTAAAGCATTCCCAGTTCGTAAGGGAAATTAAACGAAAGTCCCATCTAACTATCTACCAATCTGTTTATTCAAAATTTATTTAAAAACATGTCAGCAAGCATCTTTTGGAATATCTTAACAAGTACCAAGTCCTCCATAAATTATATATGGCTCAGTCTTCATTGACGTTAGAAAAGCATTCGAATATACGACAACCGGAACAAGGCAACGCCTATCAATTAATATGGATTTACTTCTCCCTCAAAATGGCTTAAACTTGTCTAGCGTTAACATTTTAAAAAACTTCTTGATATCTATATTGATCACCACCTCAGATGGAGTTCACATATCGATTAATGTGTGCATTGGTCGTCAGGAGAATATCTCACTTAAAATTATTGTTGAAATTTCTACCTCCCCAGTCCCTTGAACTTTATTTTTTGGGATATATACCACCACTGACAAACTGCGGCTGTACCATATGGGGAAACAAATTCAGTTATAGTCTATCCAGAATTGACAAACTCCAGAAAGGGATGTGCGAATAATTCTGAAAATCCTATTACAACTCCACCGAATGTTTTTTTTTTTTTTTTTTTTTTGGGGGGGGGGGGTCACGACTACAATGTCTAGCTATCGAAAAAAGTATTCTTTATTTTAATGGAATCATAAGATATTAATCTCTAAATGATCTTTGTACAGATGATATCTCTAACCTAATTGAACAAAGATTTCAAATACAGAGGGTAATCACCGAGCAACAGTTAATAACGAGCTCAAGATTCCGAGGTCGACAAACAAGCGGAATGGGAGAAAGAAATATTTCTTAAGGCCCCAAAGTCACCAGTTGCTGTCTTAGGTTTATTGATGTTAGATGGAGCAATCGACGATGGAAAGAACTTTGCAAATGGAGCTAGCTTAGATACTAGGGTATATTCCAAGAAAACTGACATTCGTCACTTTCCTAATAAACGACAGTTTTAAGTAACGACATACGTTGAGGAGCAGTGTTCAATCCCAAATACTTAGATTAAGCCCGATTGTTTCTTTGCTTTCCTCAGGACTACGAGAAAGAAGTTACAAAATCTCGGAACTTAGGAAATGAAACCTAAGGCATTAAGAAGGATAAATATTCACAGCAAAATACGAAATATTTTTTTCATCCATTATTGATTTCAAGAAACGTGCAGCATCCAACACTGTTAGACAAGGCCTTAATGATTTGCACAACAACGACATAAAATCTCGACCTTTTCGGAATATCCAATTTGGTTACGTCATATATACTTAAGGTGAAGACCATAGAGACTTTAGCGAGATCCAAACTGACATAGATAGGCAAACCTGCTTGTTTTAAGTGTATACTTAAGGAATACTACTTGTGTGATTCTATAATTACCTAAGACATTGGAAAAGTCTTGAATCCCGGTAGGAAGCTTAGACTTTGAAGATATTTTTCATATGATACACAAAATTTGATTTATGTGGTTTATTGTTCATATAAGTAAAAGTAAAATTAAAAGAAGTTTACCCATGAGAATGGAGGAGCATTTTCAGACATACGAGAGCAGAGACAAGCAAAGCATATGTCTTCAAAGATACGTAGTCGCATATATGTTTAATTTGATTAGATTATATTGAGTGGTTTTTTAGAAGAATTCATCAAAATATTTTTCTATTGTAGTAATGGTGGCCCTAGTTGATAACCAATGGGCATCATCTGAATAATAATTCAAATTTTTTTTAAGCAGGACACTTTCTGTCACATTAGGTAAATTTCTGGGGATTGTTTATTGACAATATGTCATTTTTAGGTTTTTCTAGTCTTAGAAGCGGTGTATTCCAGAATGATTTTTTGTGTCAAAAACTTGCCCAAAGGCAAGAGTGGTTGTTGAGAAGAAAGTCATGTAATTGTTTTTCTATTTTTAGTAAGAGCAGATCAACTTAATGGTGGATCGGGAGCATTTATATAAATTTGACAGTCTTTAATGGCATCATGCTCTCCGTCAGATTTTGTCAAATTATGTTGATAGGTTTAAGAAATGAGTCAGTTAATTAACAGTTTTCTATTTTTAGTAATGCTGCCCATATTTGATGGCAGATCGACATAGGAACAGATTTGAAAGGCTCTCACGCCAGGACGGTTTTGTTCTTTAAACTTGGTCACATTCTTTTAAGATTTTTTCTTATTTTTTAAAAGTCATGTGCAGGTTTATCTACTGTAAGTAACTGCTGCCAGGGTTTAGCGAAGATCGGCATCAACTCTAAACAAATATGAAAGGACGTCATGCCGGGATGCTTTCTGTTAAATGTGGACACCATGTTTTCTTTTTCTTGTTTTGTAATATTTAAAATCAATGTCCCTCTCTAGATTTTATAAATTATCCGTCTTTAGATTACATAATCAGCTAAAACATTTCCCCATTTCAAAGTCCCCGATAAATAGCGTATTGGCATATTTTAAGCAAACATGTTGACTAAAACACATACTAAAAATAAAATGCATTCAAATTGCGAACAAGAATTTAGTTTTAAGCACTTATTAAAAGTTTTCATCATATTGCTCCTCTCATAAGCACAATCCATGTTTTACGTTGGCAGATTCGATCAATATGTAATGTGGATTTTGAAACAATTGTAACATATCACTTTGAAAACACATTCTGAAGTAGATCCATTTAATTGAACGGATCCCAATTTGTGTTTCGTCACTATGCCGAATAACATATTCAAAAAGGCATTGTTAACATCTTGATGGCTAATACTCGGTCTAGTAGAAACATTCAGATTGACAGTGCTCAGGCGACACATTAGGACGACCTCAGCTAGTTTTGTGAAACAAAAGCGAGCCTAGGATGTTTGTTGGCGAAGTAATTTGCAGAAAATTCATACATTTGTTTCTGTATAAATTTTTCCGATTAATCTTACCTGAAAAATAAAAAAACTCCAACACAAAAAAAGAAAAGAAAAGTAAAAGAAAAGAAAAAATAAACAAACAAAATACATTTGGACCATCTCGGCTATTTCCACGATTCTACTGTCCATAAACATGACCGAGAAGCTGCCAATGGATAGATATTTTGATGATTAGTCGGGATACTTTGGAGTGGCAGCTACCGATATACATTCGAGGTTTGATCCAAAGGATCGATATAGAAGTCGCGAATGTCCACGACATTTCACGCATTATATTTTTCTCTTGGTTAACCAGTTTTTATAGTATGGGTCCCTCCTCACACATCATGAATCACTCTTTCCTTCAGCTCATTAAGTTTAAGAGACCGTACCTAATATGGTATGCCTATAGGCGTCTTTTCCGCCTAAATGTCGTCCAAAAGCTCAGATTATGGCAATATTGCACGTACTGAGTGTGCATGAATAGTAGAAGAGTTGGGCGAAATAAGGAATAACTGGAATTTACATTGCGCAGATTGGCACTCTGGGGCATATGGAACTTTAACATTATCGCACATCTTATGTGAATTTATCATATGCACCATCTTAGGACATAGCTTCCGGTTTCAAACAGCTACCTTCAATGGCCGCCGTCATATTTGGGATAGGGCCGCCGCGATCTTGGAATATCATCGGATTTTATCATTAGGTCATGATATTTCAAAATACTTCGGGTTTTATCGTTAAATCAAATGCAAAATTCGTAATACCTCTATTTTCAACCTTAAGCATAATGTAAAATTTTTTTAACCTAAATTACATCTCTAAGTTTCATGTAAAATTCGGATAATTCATTATTAAGTAAAATGTAGAATTCTGATAACATCTGGTTTATCGTTAAATATAATGTAAAAATCGGAATATCTCTGTTTTAATCCTTAAGTTCAATACGATCGAGGATCTAAAGGGACTGCTATATTGATCGTCGAAAGTTTATAGGACAAAGGATCGAAAGTTTATGAGAATAAAACTGCAATGGTAATGTTAACATTTTTAGATACAATCCCACACATTCTTTACTATCTAGCACCCATTTTGTAATTATAATCCAGCACATACCCTACTATCCAGCACCTGCTTCTTGATTACAATCCCATACGTATATCCTACTATAAAGCACATAGATTTTATTATAATTTCAAACATATACTACTACCTAGCACGAATATTTTCATTACAATCCTCATATACCACTACAATCCAGACCTAATCTTGTTTTACACAACCAGACATAGTCTACTATCCAGCACCCACTTTTTGATTACAATGCTACACATACCCCTATTATCCATCACCTACTTTTGTATTACAATCCCACATATACCCCTACTATCCAGCACCTAGTTTGTAATTACAAACCAAACACATATCCTTCTATCCAGCATCCGTTTTTTCCTTACAATCCAAACACACCCCCCTGCTAGCCAGCATCCGATTTTGTATTACAATTCAAAAATACACACCTACTATCCAGCAAACGCTTTGTTATTACAATCCCACATATACCCCAACTATCCAGCACCTAGTTCCTTACCACAATCCCACATTTATCCTACTATCCAGCACCCACATTTTGAGTACAATTCCACACATACTTCTGATATCCAGCACCTAGTTTTTGATTACAATCCCAAAAATATCGCTAGAATCCAGCACCTAGTTTTTTGTTACAATTCAAGCACATATCCTACTATACAGGTCCCGTTTTTTTTTTCTTCTTCTAATTCAAACCCACACCCCTTCTATCCAGCACCCGCTTTTTGATTACAATCCAAACACACACCTCTACTATCCGCAACCGCTTTTATATTACAATCCAGCACATACCCCTACTATTGCAGCACCTAGTTTTTGAGTACAATCCCGCACATATCACCACTATCCATTCCCTAGTTTTTTATTACAATCCAAACACATATATGCTACTCTCCAACACCCGCTTTTTTATTACAATCTAAACACACACAGCTACTATTCAGCACCCACCTTTTGGTTACAATCAAAAAACATATATCTTACTATCCAGCAAGTTTTCATTATAACCCAACACACACCTCTACTATAGAGCAACCTGTTTTTTGTATTACAATCCAAACACACACCCTACTATACCGCAACCGCTTTTTTATTAGATTCCCAAGAAACACCCTACTATCCAGCACCTGCTTTTTATTACAATCTAAATACACACCCCTACTATCCAACAACCGCTTTTTCATTATATTCATAAACACACCCTACTATCTAGCAACCGCTTTTTGATTGTACCCCAACACACTTCCCTACCATCCAACAACCGCTTTTTTGTATTACAATCTAAACACATACCCCTACTATCGAATAACCGATTTTAGAATACAATCCAAGCATACACCCTACTTATCTAACGAAAAGTGTCTACACACACAGTATGTTTACATACTATCACACAATTTATGATTTCTTTTTTATTTTCATTTTCAATTTTCTTTTTCATTTTTCATTTTCAACTTTATTTTTTCGATAATTCTCATTTTAATATTTTATTTTCAAGTTTCATATCTTATAATAATTTTCATTTCTTTATTTTCGTTTTCAATTTTAATATTTTCAATTTTAACTTCAGCTATTTTTTAATTTTAAATTTTAAAATTTACTTTCTCAATTTTCATTTTGCTGAATTTTCTTTTTTAATTTATTTCTTTACATCTTTACTTTTGGAAATCTATTCATGGAAGAAAGAAGGAGGGATGCACTATTGTTTACATAAATATATATATAGGGGAATCATATGTAAACAGAACGCCATCTGTCGGAAAATGTAAATTGCCTTTTTTTCTTCTTAGCGTCCCATTGTAAAATATGTGAAAAAGAATATTCTTCTTTCTAGAAGTTTTCTACCTTACGATTGCGTAGTCTACTTTTATTCAACAACATCTAATGATACAAATAGAAGTTTACTGTACAAATTCGTGATAACTATCTTTTCTTTATTATTTGACTATTTACCGTCCATTTTCAAGACAGAGGAAGTTAGATATATTGACAGCCTAGTTAGTGGTCAAAGTATTGAGGAATTGTAGGTGAAGAAAAATATAAAGAAGATGGGATATGCGAAGTATGTTGTTTACGGAAATTGATAAGGACAAATCCTAATTTCAGGCAGTAGGTATTTGTATGAGAATTATGGACCACTAGATAATTTAAAATCAGTTTCTTCACTCAAACGCTTTACTTTGCTTTCCTCCATCATCAATCCAGCAAAGGTGATTTGTATTCGATTACATGTTGCACAGATTCAGTTTTGCCTGAACTGATAGGTCAAATAATCAACATATTAAACGAATGATAGCCCAACTTTAACGGGCTGACCTTGTGACAAGCACTTTGAGAGCGGAGGATGTAGCCATAACTCGAGTTGTTTTTAGAATTCTGACACTTCCTCAACAACACAATACATTTTATACATTTATTTTTTTCATAATGTAACATGAAAAAAAAATTATTTCACATTTAAAAAAAACAAAGTTCATGTTTGTTTTTTTCTTTCCTAAGTCAAACACAAGGTCGTTGGCATAATCAGCAACTTTTCATGTTTGTTTTTTTCTTTCCTAAGTCAAACACAAGGTCGTTGGCATAATCAGCAACTTCTTGTGTTCAAGCAAGGAAACTAAGACTTTTCCAGTCACGCGCATCTTTCCAGTCATAAATCTGACTGTGTACCCAACTTGCTATACACACTTCTTGTTAAGTGTGAAGAGTAGACACAGTACGAGGAATGTCATCTTCACACGGAGGTACACAACTCGTATTCATCAGTATTCTCAACACTTTTAACACATATACTGTTTTCGTGCACATATACAGTTTTTGTTGTTCATGTCTTTGTTGCACGTGCTGTTCATAAATTGTTCACAACGAATCTGCAGGTAAAAGGAAGCCAAAACATGTAGTCACAAACATGCACACAACACGTCCACCAAAATTCAAAGGAAGCGTATCGTCTTGTGGAATCAGTTCTTGTAAAATTATTTGATAATCCACTAAACTTCCTTCCTAGGAATTTGATGCAACAGGGATGACAAAAGTCGTGGCATGGTAAGCTTTATATCCACATATAGTTTTGTGTTAGTCATAGTTTTTCCCAAGAACCAGTGTTCTTATACTGCGCAAACAGCAATAATTTGCGTTTTACTTGAATCTTGACAAACTCTCTGTAAATGGGTTAACGCAGCTTGAAAGGTAGATTCTAAATGTGCTTTTATAAACGAGACATTCACAGGAATGCCTTTCTTTTTGATTAAATGGTCACACGTTTGCCAATCGGAATGGGGTTGTAAAGGATATCAAAGAAATTCAGTAATTAGCTCACTTCACATCGCACGTCGGGAAGGAGTTTTTTTGTATTCCTGTAAGTTTTAACCTTATCCATTGAACTCTGCCTATCACTGCCACATTGCCGGTCGTGACACCAAAACTCGTACAAGAGTCAGGTAGTTGACCAATGTCTGACCACACGGAGATCATCTGGATTTTCAAGGTAAGTTGTATCTTTATATTCCCATTCGTGAAGTCTGACACAACATCTGAAACATTCTACTTTATCTTCTTCTCCCAAGTTAACATATATTGCTCAAGCTCGGTCCTTCCGCATATTTAGTTCATTTCCCTTTAAACGTCTGGAAGCAACTTTCAAAATTACACAAGTCTAAGATGTTACAGGAAACGCGTAGTCGTCTTTGGTTTGTAATTCTCTATGAACGTGTGGTATCCAGAGTGGTTTGTGAATGTGTGGATGAGATCCATACATAAACATACGAGCGGCATTGCTATCGATAGAAGGACGGTAAAGTTGTGCAGCATTAAACTAAGAAATGAAAATTGAAAAATATTTAGAAATCAAAAATTAAAAAGATAAATCGAAAATGAAAATTTAGCAACATGAACATTGAAAAACTATTTTAAAAAATTGAAAATGATAAAAAATGAACGTGAAGTTGAAAATAAAAAATTGAAAATTGAAAATGAAAGTGAAAATTAGGAAATGAAAATTATATCAAAATATGAAAATTGATAACCAAATTTGAAATGAGAATCAGAAATGAAATTTGACAAACTAAATTTGAAAACGAAAATTTAAAGGAAAACTAAAAAATAAAATTTAGACAAAAGCAAAATTGAAAATGAAAATAAATAAAACAAAATTTTAAAATTAAATTTGAAAATGAAAAATTAAAAATGAAAATTAAAAATTGAAAATTAAGAGATAAAACTTGAAAAGGAAAAATGATGGTAATCATACAAAAGCACCTAATTTCCTAGCTATCTATACGTTTCGTGTGTGATGGTATGCAAGTATAGAGTGTGTGTATAAACACCCCTACCCTTTTTGTTAAATAAGTAGGGAGAGGGGTTGAATTGTAAATAAAAAATGCGCTTGCTGGATAGTATGGGTGTGTGTTTGAATTGCAATCAAAAAGCAATTGATTGATAGTAGGGTATGTGTTTAGATTGTAATAAAAGAAAGCGCTTGCTGGATAGCAGGGGTGTGTGTTTGGATTATAAACAAAAAGCTGTTGCGGGATAGTAGGAGTATGTGTTGGATTATAAACAAAAATCAGTTGCTGGATAGTAAGGGGATGTGTTTGGATTGTAGTCAAAAAGACGATGTTTGATAGTAAAGTTGTGTGTTTAGATTCTAAGTAAACAGCAGTTGCTGAATATCTGGTGTGTGTTGAGATAGTTATAAAAATCACGGTTGTTGGATAGTAGGGGTGTGTGTTTGGATTGTAATAAAAAAGTGGGTGCTGGAGATTACGATATGTGTGATATTGTAGTCAAAATCTAGGTGCTGGATAGTAAGAGTATGTGTGGTATTGTAACTAAGAAGCGGGTGTTGAATAGTACGGGTGTTTGCTTGGATTGTAATCAAAAAGCGCGTGCTGGATAGTAGGATATGTGTGCAATTCCAGTAAATATCTAGGTGCTGGGATAGTAGGGGTATGTGTGGAATTGTAATTAAAACATTGGTGCTGGATAGTAGAATATGTGTGGGATTGTATCTTAAAATTTGAAATTAAAAAGTCCCGTTTGTCCCCATAAATCTTCGACCCAAACTTTCGACCCTTTGTCCCTATGCACTTTCGATCATCTATTTGGCAGTCCCCTTCAAACCTCCATCGTATTGTACTTGATAATAAAAATGGAGATATTTCGAATTATATTATACCTAACCAGGAAAATAGAGGTTATCCTAATTTTACATTTTTCGTAACGGTAAACACTGAGGTTATCCGAATTTTACATTATCTTTAACAATGAAAATAGAGTTATCCAAATTTGACATTAGACATAACGATGAAAATAGAAATTATCCTAATTTTTACATTTACGCAACGATCAAAACCGAGAATATCGGAATTTTACATTCAACTTAGGGAACAAAATAGAAGTATTCCGAATTTTAAAGCATAGTCAAGGATGAAAATAAAGGTATTCCGAATCTTACATTATTGTAATGGATACAACTCGAAGTATTCCGAAATATGACCTATCGATAAAATCTCTGGATATTTCAAGATCGGGGGCGGCCCTATTCCAAACATGGCGGCGGTTTAAACCGGAAGTTATGAACAAAGATGGCGTCTATGTTAAATTATCATAATACTAAATTCCCATATGCTCCAGAGTACCGGTCTGGGCAATATTAATTCCCCTTATGTCCTATTTTACCACAGTCTATGTATGTATGTATGTATGTATGTATGTATGTATGTATGTATGTATGTATGTATGTATGTATGTATGTATGTATGTATGTATGTATGTATGTATATATGTATGTACGTACGTAAGTATGTATGTATGTATGTATGTATGTATGTATGTATGTATGTATGTATGTATGTATGTATGTACGAATGTACTTATGTTACAAAATAGCATCGTTTACACCATTGTCGTCATCTTCGGAAAAGTTACTACTTTACTACTTCATGACTACACTGGTGAGATGATAATAATAATAATAATAATAATAATAATAATAATAATAAATATTATTATTATTATTATTATTATTATTATTATTATTATTAGTAGTAGTAGTAGTAGCCTTAGTATTAGTATTAGTATTTTTAGTAGTAGTATTTTATTATTATTAATAATAGTGTTTACGTTTGTGTGTGATGTGTATGAAATGAAGTATCCAGATAACGTGAAACCCATCACAAGTACTAAATTAGACTTACACAAAGTCCAAACACAGGTACTCACAATACAGTGGAACCCTGATGACGATGCATGCCAAGAAGGAAAGATACAATCACATACGTGTATATTAAAATACACAATATAATCAATAACATAAAAAGGCATGGCAACCGAACCTTGATGTTTTTTTTTGGGGGGGGGGATGGGGGAACGCGGTTGGGGCTTTTTTGGTGGGGAGAGAAAGTGGGAGAGAGTAATAAGCTGTACACCATTTAATTTCTTTTTAATAATAAAACGAAGAAAGAAACTATTCAGGTCACTAGAAGGACCGGCTGATCAATATCTCAGAAATACCATCATAAGAAACGAAAAGCTGCAGAAATGCGACACCTTTAATCCAATATACGACGCTGAATCAGGAACTTTCTTTCTCTAAGGTGACGCTGGTTTAATTAATTAATGTCTAATGAGAACATTAATATTCAGAGAGAGAGAGAGAGAGAGAGAGAGAGAGAGAGAGAGAGAGAGAGAGAGAGAGAGAGAGAGAGAGAGAGCTTCTATACCCGCTACGTTGCATCATAATCTACTATACGTTGCTACAAATGCACAGTTGAGTGACGTGTACTTTATTCAGTAATTATTTTATTCATAGCACAGTTCAAAGCTTTCCGCTTTTTCTTTGGCTTACAACATACATAATGTTAGGATTGTTTCAATGTCTCACATAGCAGGATTACCGGCGTGGCTGTGAAATATGTTGACTCTTGGTAAACATCCAATAAAAATTAAAACCAAAAACAACTAAGATCCTAATTACACATACGAACAGTTTACAGCATGTATTATTAGCGATGTAAAAGGAGAGAACTACATTGCTATTGGACAGACAGTCACAGACGGAAGAAATAATCCCGACATTTTCTCAAAAGTGTATGGAACAAAATACAAATAAATAGCCAAGTTGGTGAAATGAGAAAAAAATCCCCTAAAATAAGTCTGATCTCGCTCAATTGCCTCTAATAAAACTGATTAATGTGTGCAGATATTGCTCATAATCAGACTCATCCAAGATGTTGATGATATATACTTCATATCCAATGCTTCTCATTTATATGGAGCACATTATATTCATTTTAAATATTTTACATTCATAATAAATATATACCATTTATATATGCAATATTTCTCAATTGTACTCGATATTTATAATCTGTATGCGATATTTGACGTTCAGTGGCACTCAGACGCACAATATATACCTTGAACATAGCTGATAAACCACTAATATTCCTTAATTATAAGTCTTAGATACTATATAACAAGTCTTTATTTGTGTAATGTACAAAATCTGCTTTCATTTTTTCCTTGTGTGTTTTTCGTACAGATTGATATGAGCAGAGGGAAATAATTCACAGAGTATAAGACACTGTTTAGCGTAAGCTGCACATTGTGTCAGCTCCGTTCTTTGTCGGACTGGGCAAGGTGAAAATATATCGTCAGTACTATTTTCGCTGTTTATGAACAACTTGGGATGTTTTCTGCAAGAGAATGGTTGTACATGAATTGCATTAGAAACAGAATATTCTGACACTTAACTCTACATGGCACTGTTGATTTTACTATATGCAGATGACATTTTAATATTCTGAAGTGATGAAGACTCTTTTCAAGAAAACATTAATGTTTTATTTGAGTACACCAATAATTTAAAACTTAATCTCCATTTTGACAAAAACAAAAATTATGATTTTTCCATGATGGAATTCTACTCAGTTTGAATTTGAAATAGGTAGAAACACCATTTGTACTTGTGAGGAATTGAAATACCTAGATTCTATTTTCTCCAAAAATCGGTTATTTTAAAAAGCACAATGTTGGAAAAGCGAAAGGAGCTATGAATCTTCTCAGTAGAGATATAAACACTCTGCACTCTAGATTTACAGTTACAAATGTATAATCACACACTTTTTCCTTTTTTGCTGTACGGATGTTAAGTTTGGGGGTTGGAAAAAACTCATCTGATTGAAAATGTTCACCATGACATCCTAACATTTATAACATGGCTCAAAAAGAGCACACCGGTTGTTTTTATGTATTCAGAGCTTGGGAAGAAGCCAATTGACATTTATATCAAATGTCGCATGATTGGATTTTTGATTTCAATAAAAAAAACGAACAAAAACATTTTAAAACAATATACATTATCAGTTTTGAGTGTCATACATTCCGGTTTTATTTATAACTGGTTTGATTATACTGGAAACGTTTTGATTTCAGTTGGAAGACTTTATATTTTGTATGAAGAATCAGTAATTAACCCTCAAACTCTAAAGACACACGTTGCACGATCTTTACATGATTTATTTGTTTAAGATTAGAGTGCAAGATTTTAAGCTATATCGAAACGTATGACTTATCAATTATTCAAACGAAACAGAAACTTTGAAAAGTACTAGATATCTTTAGAAAGAAATGTTTATTTGCCTTTGCTAACATTTTGAACTAGCAATCACACGCCACCAGTAGATTCAGAACATTGGAAAAACATACCATAACAAGATAGAAAATGCAGCGAGTCCAATATGGATGACATTGGTGATGAATTTCCCTTTGTGTTTCTCTGTTCTCTTTTTCTCAAGAGAGAGAAAGGTGTACATTCATATGATCTTATTATTGCACTAATCGTAATGTATAAAGTTTGGTACATCGTTTTCCTCACGAATCTTTGTAACATTAATAAGTCTTGCTGAATTTGTTGGCATAATTATGAAAACCATTATGTAATTGCCAACAACATATAGATTACATCACCGATTGGATGCGCACGTGCATACATATGTATGTACAGGTATGTATGTACACATATGCATGTTTATGTGTATGTATCCGTATGTATGTGTACGTACACATACATGTGTGCGTATGCATGTGCATATGTGTATGCATGCACGTTTATGCATGGGTACATGTATTCATGTAAATTTAGTGATACTTATGTTTAATGCGCTGTACCGAGTGCACTATTATTGCGGTTCTTCTCGCCCTAACATGATGTATGTGTACTTATTTGAATAAACTGTTGAACTTGTGATACCGATTTCATTACCGGACATCCCAATATGGGAATGGTTTTCTTAGATTATCAACACTTACATTGAGGCGAGACGTACTTTCTGTCAAATCACATTGTTTAAAAAGTAAAGTAAACACCCTGAGCGAAGTTCACAATCTACACTTGGCAACAGAATCAATGAAATATATGGTTTTGTGTTTTGTGTTTTACGACACAGCAACTGAAGCAGATTATTTAATGCTGAATTAAAGTTTCTTAACCAATGGTACAGCACTATGACCGGCCGATATGATCAAACACGTGATGAACCAACGTGTTATAAACTAACGGCTTACAAATCGATACTATTACGTTTTAATACGTTAAACCTAACTTCTACAGGGTTGGCAGTTACCCGTATTATGTTAGAGTATAAGACATTAACTTTCATTTCGAACGCTTTACTTTTGGACCAAAGCATGAGGAGTTAATTGATTATTTCAAAATGAAAAACTAAACTGTTAGAATTCACTAAAAGTCGTTTCCAACGCGTTAGACCGACATATTTATACTGGTTGGGATATCGAATCAAAATCTTTTTTAATATGATGTGCAGGGGGAAATATGAACCCTTGGCTAACAAGGCTGGAGCCGCTTCACGTGGGTGTTATTTGTTTTAGCCGTATGAAAAGCTGTATCAACAGGATGCCAAAGCGTTCTTAAAATTAAAATCAAAACAAAGAGAGAAGAAACAGATAGAACATCTCAACTTGTACCTTTATAGGCAAACTTCTTTCAGAGCAACATGCAGAAATTATCAGGAAAATGTCTTTAATACCCACGTGAAATAGTGATATTTCACTCAGTTTTTCTTTCTAAGAAAATGTGTATATATTCAAATTCTCAACTTATGGATTGTACGGTGGTAAACATGTGTATTTAATTATTTCATGCCATTAGCACCCATTGCGTCACTGTATTGCAATTACATCATTCTACTTTACATGACCTACACTTTTCATTCATTCATTGTTTTTCTTTGTGCTAATACTGGACGACTGCGGCCAATGACTGATGTACCTTTAGGCAATGCCCGTACGTAAAGCGTTACGTCATCGACTGAGATATCTTAAGTATTTAGACTGTATTACTCAATTTTAGTTTGTATTTCGGACTAGTTTTAAAGTCAATCTATTCTTTTAATGATCGTCACGCAGAATCAAATATAACCCCTAAATAATCAACGTACCCAATTATTTACGCTTGACATGCATAGGCAAAGAATATTAGAATAAAATTAGTCACTTAATTCCTACTTCTGCAAGCGAATTGTGCGAATATTAAAAATTATAAATGCCAAATAACAATAATGTCACCTAGGACTTTTGAAGGCTCGTGGCACTGGGGTTTCTAAAAGCTATGCATTAAATGAAACCAGATCTGTATGTGTGTATATATATATATATATATATATATATATATATATATATATATATATATATATATATATAATTATATTTGTGTGTATGTGTGTGCTATTTTATTTTGCAAATACATTTAATATGATTGTATTTCCTCTTATGTAGAAATACACAAGGGTTTTAATCGTTTTTGGAGTTTCATAGTTTTCTCGCTGACCTCTGACCTATCCTGGTAATATTCACTTTCCTATTTATAGATAGCATATGTGCACGTCATTATAGCATTGGCATAGCTCACACTACTGTTCATGTGTGGCCTAGACCATATTCGGGGAATGAGATGTATATATGGGTATTGTTAAATCTCTGATGGATTATGCGCGTGGAAATGACGTCGACGAACATGTAGATGTGTACCAAGGATAACGGCAAAATAATGTTATTGAAAGATGCTGATTTAAGCAATCATTTGGATTTATAATTTATACACGTGTATATTTTGAATTTCATTATGAGAAATATTCCAATCACTACATTCAGGCTTTTACATAGACTGTAATATTAACTTTATAGCTTTTATGTAATAAACTCTAAAATATGTGAATTTATTATAGTGTGTTTCTCAACAATTCAATTCAGATTATTTCACTTAAGCATTTCCATGTTTATTGTTGTTTTATATTCTTCGGCATATATACTTCTAAATACGGTTTTAAATACTTGAAGCTACAACAAATTATACCATATAACCTTGAACAAATACTTGTCAAAAGGTTTTCAAACAGAAAAAAAATGCTTTTGAAAGTAGAGTCTTATTTCAATATAAAAGGATAAGCAAAATCATCCAATATTTATACTGAATGTTATAGAACTACGGTATTTGCAAGACTAGGCACTGTTCAAAATCTTTCTCTATACGTTACAGGCATTCAGTGAAAATCTATTACTTTTGCCTCTTTATCGTTAACATTAATACGTAATCTGTGTATTGTAACTCTTTGTAATTGCCTGCACTCTCCATTAACATCGTATGAAATAAAGTCACCATGTAAAACATTTTTCATTGGTAGAGGGTCCAATTGAGTAACTCCCACTGAAGTAAAAAAACATTGTCTTATTCATTTTGTCTAGGAAAATGTATACATTTTTACGTTAGAAAAAGCCACAAAATGAATCAGATTCGGTATTTGCCTGTATAGACCCCTGACTATTAAATTATAATAATTTTGAGTTATAATTGGTCTTATACGCTATGTAATTATTACTAGGAGTTACTAAAACATCTAAATTATGTTTAATCACTCGATAGCAATACTTTCTTTATTATCGTTATTAGCAGTAATTCCCTCTTTTACATTTACATTTGAAGATTTTATGATCCTTCTAGAACTAAAACATGTTTCATTATTATCGTTAATATAATATCATGGTTTCGTGTTTTCTTTTCTTTGTTGATCATTTGCAATATCATAATAACCAACTACAACAAAATATATTTTCTGTATATAATTGATAATTTACCATCTGTGCTATCGATTGGATAAGAAAAATAAATTTGTCTCGCCATGACCTCTTACTGTGATGTCAATTTAAATAGATTAAGAAAACACTTGTGGAACTTGTTCGCTGTGCTCTTTTACTCACTGCTATATTAATATAAGAACTCTTACGTTTTCGTGATATCTTTAAAAACGTTTTTCTCCTTAATTTTCTCATCGTGTTTGAAAACGTTACTATAAACAATTTTCTCTGCAAGCATTATCGACATATCGTAGTAAAACTGCGCCGAGCACAGTAACAACTATTAGAATAATAAATTCTGATTGTATTCTTGCAAGTACTAAATCAGCAGTTGATATACCCATACCACCTGAATATGTTACCACACTAACTTCTACGCATTTACCCGCCCCAAACCTTCCCTCCGCCCGCAAAAAAAACCCGAAACAATTTTAACCTATTTTCTAGCATCTTTATAATGCTCTTTCCATGTTATCAAATCATTTTTGTCATAATATTTAGGAGTTTAAAATTAGTTCCATTATTTGTAATTGCAAGTTGATCACTAATCGCATCACTTACTTCTCTTTTCTCTTTCCACCTTTAAATGTATGAAAAATATAACTTGGATCTACGCCTTTCGTTTTGAATCTCACTCGATTACGTAGCTTGAACATTTATATATTCTATTATTGGGTTGCTAACTCGTTTTACTTATTCACTAAAATTTTGCTCAGTTTGCTCACTGGCTTGTTCTCTTCGAACAATATATTGATCTCTGTGTTCACTGGCTAACTTCCCTTCGGGTTCGCTTCACTATCGTGATATTGTTTTCTCACTTACTTACGATTTTTCTATTCATCCAAGATACCAGGTCCACTAAGTTCATTTACTTGCTTGATTACTTTGTCAGGTAATATCTCTTTTGTAATCAGATGAGCAATAGTAAAGTTACTTAAAGAAATTGGAATGATCAACTTAAAAACTTTTTTTTTCAGAAATGCATCTTTGATTATGATCCTGTTTTAAATTGTAATATCAAATTCATGCTGTAATCAGCTGTAAACATAGAATGTAATGTTTCGTGATAATATTGTTAATGATATTGTTTTTCTAATTTGCAATTCATTCACCAGAATTTGACATGGAAGCTTTTCGTAAGAGCGGTAAGAATGATAATTTTAAACTCTTATTTTCATTTGATTTCTCATATACAGTGCAGCAGTGATTGTGCACACAACATTCTTAAAGGTGTGAAAATGGCATAAATGTGACTCAAATATTAGTTCACATCTTAATTCGTGGAGCTTTTGCTAGTTTATTTTAGTTTTACATTCTCACAGTCAACAAGATTGGTTTCTTGTATCAATTGTGTAGTCGGCTAAAACACGGTATTGGTGCTGAGAGTAGTCTCACTCACTTAAAAAATTGAAATGTTTGATAGAACATTTCAATGAAGCTCATTATATACCCTAGGGTGTCCCCTCGTCAGATCAAGTTAGATTTAGCTTGAACATGCATGCGATTTTGTTTAACCATTATTTCAATTCATTGGTATAACAACAGTTACAGACACTACACTTGGTGTATAACATGCAAGAAAAACAGCATGAAAACTTTAAAACTTTATTTTTTTTCACAGTAACATCAGTAACAGGATATCAACATTTAAAGTAAACAACATAACTGGAAGTGGTAAACAACTTAATAACAAAATCAAAACATCTATGACAAAGGTATCACTAAGAAAAAAAACCTAACCATGAAACTTTTGCATAACAAACATAAAAGACATAGAATAATCTTATTTAGGCATTTATCTAACACCAAGAAGAATATTTAAACAAACAAAATCATTAATACTGGCCAAAAGTATTGCAAACTTCCATAAGAGTCAGAAGTACATTGTCCATAAAATTGGTTACAGACACTACAAAACTATAGCATTTCAATACAGCTGCAGAACCATACATATCTCCATAAAATTCACTTCAAAAATAATTCAACATGAACACATTGACTAGAATTATTCATTAAATGAATGTTGATTAGTTAATAAAATGATAAAACCACATTGTAACAGGTATATGTCCAATACTTGTGTTAAAATTATGAACTGGTAAATAGCACTTGAAAGTTTAATACTAAATAGTGTTTGTAAGAGTAAAATATTGAAGTATAATGAATGTTCAATAAATCATAGTCACTAAAGTATTGTTCAACCCAAGGTGCTGACTCAAACACAGACCCATATGTGATTGATCTTAAGGTTACAGACACTACACATTAAACCTTGACTTTATATTGTCATTTCAAATAGAAGTGCTTATGATTTTTTTCCAGATTTGACTTGAGCTTAGACAATTCAGCTGCATTAAACTTGAAATGACCCCTTTCATTGACTATTTGTGGAGCTTTTACCCTGTACAAGATAGCATCTAGAGCCTCTTGTGAATAATCATCTTTTTCAGGCCAAACATACATGTTGCCAGACTTTCTCATGTATTTAAGTCTAACTTCGTTATGAAGAATGTCTATTACTTCTGCTAAGTATACATCTAGAGGTCCCTTCTTTGGCTTAAGTCCTACAGCAACAAATTCTCCAGGGTGGTATTTCTCTATTGGTTTCTCTGTGTTGGTTGGTGCTTTTTTGTCAACTTTGATCTTCTTTGTCACAATGTTTTGTCTTTCTGTTGACTTCCGTTTCTTATTAGGCTTTTCGCTTGTTGCTGAGTTATGATCTTTCTGGTTACTTCCTTGTTTTCTTTTCTTGTCATTATTTTCTATTGTTGATGGATTCTTGTCTTTAAGTTGTTTTCCTTTCTGACTTAAATTATCTTTATTGAGTACTAACTTTCTCATTTCCCAGGCATTAACATTTTCGCTGAAGTTGCATCTCCCGTCAACCTTCATGCATTGCTCACAATAACAGCTCAGATTTCTTATGCTCAGTTCATAATCATTGCTTCCTGACTTTACAGCATGTAATTTTCTTGTACCTTGCAGTGTTTGCACATCAGTTTCTTCTCTATTTCTCTCAACATCTTTAACAAGGATGAACTCCCTTCTCGAAACTGTTTTAGCTTCATTATCTGTATTTTCCATTTTCAGTTTCTCTGTACAGAAATGATATACATCTTCTGCACAACCTATCACCTTTCTATTGCTGATTACAGCTCTGT
This sequence comes from Margaritifera margaritifera, assembly GCA_029931535.1. Taxonomy (NCBI): domain Eukaryota; kingdom Metazoa; phylum Mollusca; class Bivalvia; order Unionida; family Margaritiferidae; genus Margaritifera; species Margaritifera margaritifera. The sequence continues at coordinate 7,301,574 of JAQPZY010001684.1, forward strand.
AGCAAGCATTCTTGACTGTCGCACCGAGACCATCGCAAACACTCTTTCCATGTGATGTTTCGAAATAATTTCGTGTTACAGATGGCTTTTTCCTCAGACTTATGTCAGCAAAGGCTTTCTTCCCCTTATACTGGGCAGCACAGCCATCTGTCCACTCATGGATCTCCTCTACTTTCACACCTTTCTTCTTCAGAATTTCTATAGCTTTGTTCTCAAAAGTGATAGCTAAGTCTGCATCATGTTTGGTTTCTTCACTGATGCCAATAATGGCATGCTTTATCTTGAATTCTTTTTCTCCCTGTTTTTCTGTATAGTAACACATGATTGGATGTATTGTAACTTGGTTCCTGTCGAAGAATCCAGATTGTACTTCACTTTGAAAAACACACCCATAGTTCTCACTAAAGTCCATGACCATAGCAACAGAACCCTCACCAATTCTATCAACACAAATTCCCATCTGTTGCTGTTGCCATTTGGCCCTGAAAACGTGCTCTGGATACTCTTGCATGTCAGTTTCTAAGCATGTAATTAATGTTTTTATGTCTGTTTCTTTAGGCACACAGGAGACGCAACGCTTTACTTTATCATCTTTTGCTATTTCTATACTTTCCCATTGATGCCATGATATCTGCCTGTCACTATACTTTTCAACAAATGGTTTAAGGTAACTCTGCAAACATTTCACACCGCATTGTTTGCATTCTCTTCTTAAACATTTAATAGCTGGATTGGTGTCGTATTTACAAAAAGTAGCATCACTTAAGCTTTTCTTATCTACTGAAATTTCATCCAAATCTCCATTTTCTTTCACTGCTTTTTTTACATTTGTTAGTGCCTCACTTTTTAGGGCCACGTTACAGCACTTTTGGCATAAGCATGATCTTCTGCTTGTTTCGGACACCTTTTTAACATTCACTGGTTTCAATTTAGAAAATGAAGTTAATCCTATTTTGTGACTATGGTTCCTTAACTTGTAGTCTTTGTAGGCTTCTTCTAATGTCATAGTCATCACATGTTTTTGAAGTATTTCTTTTTGACCACCTTTTCTTACTTTCACAGTTTCACGTTTATTAGGCACTTCCCTACTGATTTCTGGACTTAGAAAAAAATCTTTCACAGATTTCTTTAATGGAGAGTTAAGTGCATCCCTTCTTCTTTTTCTTTGTTTCGTCTCCCACCATGTAGAACTAGGTTTTTGCCCTTTCACTGATACTTTGAAATACTTTTTTAGTCTGTGTCTTTTATATTTCTTCAGTAATGCGTCACAAATGATGTTGTATGCATGTTTCTTTGCACCCCCTTTCCTTGTTTTCACTTCTGAAATGCTCTCTGACACAGATTGTATAACAGTATCTGTCAATTCAAGTTTTTTTCTGCAATCCGGTGTCATTATCATTATATTCCTATTTAGAAACTTTGATGTTGATGGAGATTCAATTAATTTACTTATGATGACTGCTTTTCTCTTTGGGGTATTTGGTAATACTTCCTTTACCTTTTTTAATTGTCTGTACAGAGTTGCTTTAGGTAACACCTTATTCATTGGTGAATCTCTGGCTGACCCAGTATTTCCTATTTCACAATCAGTCTGAATACACTCTTGCTGTATACTTTCATTCAGTTTGATACGCATTCTCCATGCTTGGGTTCTTTTCACAGCTTCTTTCTTCTTTCTACTTAATTCAGCAGTTTTCGGACTTCTTAAATCAACACTCTTATTAACCGATATTGCCAGGGCTGCTTTTTCTTTCTTTTTCTGGCGATACCTTTTCATTTCTTCACGTTTTTTCCTTCTTAATTCTTGTTGAAGATTTGAATCGGAAAGTGATTGCTGTTTTTTTAGTAGTCTTGCATCTTTTCTTCTTTCTCTATCAACCCTTTTTAGCTCCTCATGTTTCGCCTTATTTTCCCTCTGTTTTTTTCTCCAGGCTTGTACCTTTAGCCTCGTCTTCTCCCTTCTAGCTTTAATCTTCTGTTCATCTTCTTCTGGCTTATCTTTGCTTCCTAAAAGCAAACAACTTCATTCTCATTTTTGTTCCTCTATGTATACGGATGAAATTTAGACTTTACAAAACATACTTGTAATGAGTACGCAATATGCTTTCATACATAAGCAAACTGGAATAACCTGTAGATTCTTAAAGAAAAGTATCTGATTGAAAAAGAAATAGCATAAAACCTGATGATTATTCAATGTTCTAGCATTTACAATGATTGCACACTTTCCTTAATAATGTAAACAACAGTTGGGTCAATTCACATGTCTAGTAGTGTCTGTAACCATTTGACAATATCAGCAATGTATCCAATACTAAGTCTGAGCTCATTGAATTCTCATAATATTTCTGTTTGAATTTACTAGTCTAATGATATGGAATGCAAAAATACTCAGTTTCAATTGCATATTGTAAGAAATCACTGAAAATGTTGCCTGTTATCAGAAATCTAGATGAAAGAAACTATAAATATACCAAAATATTACAAATTGCAGACAGACAATATGTCAAAATTTAGCCTTACACATCAATACTGTAATAGGAAACATAATTTGGCTTCATTTTTTTAAAAAAAACCAGGGATAAAGTCATAGACAGTATAAAAAGGGGATATTGGTTACAGACACTACAATTTAAGAGTGTGGTTTACCATTCAATACAAACTTACCAGAGTTGTTCCCAGAGGTTTGCTTTTGTCGTCTTCCCATGTCTTAGGGATGTACCATGGTAAAGAACAGAAAAAGTAATTAGGCAGCTTCTTCTAGGATAAGAAATTCAGGTTACATTGTCTTGTAGTAAATTACTCAAACAGACAGTGCTGCAAGAATGATGCAATATTCAATCAAGAGAGTTATTGCATCACTTTTTTGCTCTTGGCTGTAGAGGCAAATAGATGATGCAACATTACATCACATAAGATGGAACTTTCTATTGAGAAAAACAATGTTTTAATGACAAGTAGAACAATACTTTTATCTTTCATTTTTATACCTGTTTGTGTAGTGTCTGTAACTTTTTTTATTGAGTTGCTGTTTTTTAATGGTACAATACAGCACCACCAATTTTGGCCAACTTGGACATCACATGGATACACATGAGCCTTTGTAGGATTTATACTTTTCCATAATGAAACAACAAAATTATTGCCATATAAACTTGTAAAGGTTACAGACACTACAAAATTTAGAACTGGAAAGTTTGACAAAGAACAAGCTCTCAATCGAATATCTTGGCTAGCCATGTGATTTAAATGGTTTTACTACTTATTATAATATAAAGTCGAGTTCTAGATGTCAATAAAAGTTATAATGAATGTTATTTTGTACAAAATGTTGGCATATAACAACAGATTAGTGTTTGAATTTCAGTGTTGAAACAAAACTTCTACTGACGGTATTTTGCTTATAAAATCCATAATATTTTATCGATTTCTTTAATTCAAGAAGCAATATTTGCAGGATAGAATTCCGCATAAAACCAGACCAATAAATGCATAATTTCAGTATGATATTTAGAGAATTCTCTATTTTATATTCAAGCTTTTTTCGAGTGAGACTACATAACGCTCAAAAATGGCCATTTTTAGAGCTTGTTTCCATGCATATCTCAACAATGGGTTACACTAACCTCTTGAAATTTTCAGGAAAGTAAGAGAGGTATATGCCAGGCTTACCAATCTTTAAAATTGGTTCATATCTTGTTTAATTTTTCTATTTCATGCATATAACATGAAAATTCCTTTATCAGCACCAATACCGTGTTTTAGCCGAGTGCTTATACATGTAGTGTATGCATTGTGTAGTGTTCATGCATGTAGCGCACGCTCAGTCTTTTTCACCTATAGTGCAGTAAAGAAAGTAAAACAGTTTTATGACTGAAAGAAGTCATGAGTGATGACAAAGTTAATGAGGATTTTTTGTCTTAATTCAACATCAATGATTAAAAATGCTGGCACAAGTGCTGTAGATATTACGGAGCTACAGCCAGTACAGTTTGATAGTCAGTCAGATGAGATCAACAGTGAGAGTCCTGAATACCTTGATACAGTGGCAGCGGCAGTGTTTGGTGATTGTTATTCAGCTGAAGTGAGCGCATATGCCGAGGTCTACAAACAACTGCCCAAAGAAGAATTCACAAATATAATCCTAATAGATTTGAACTCGGATGAAGTCAAGACTGAGGAACTAAGGCAGATCATGTTTGCTACAATAAAGGGAACAAAAGATTTTCCGCTGAGGAATAATACCGAGCTCAAACGGCGCGTACACACTCGACGTTGTGAATTGGTTGCAGTAAAATAGACAAAGATATTTACGGCCTACTATCGTATTTGGAGATTGAAGAGTTATATATTGTAAGCAAAGTGATTAGTTCATCAAAAGGTGTTGTGCATCAATCTCGTCCGCTTAGTCAGAGCCAAAACAGAACTCAATGTACTCCTTGTATACCAACGCGATCAAGTTGTTGACAACTACTTCAATTGGTGACACCGAAGTACTGTATTCTTCACAGAATCAATCTTCAAAGTATGAGTGTGTGGCACTGAGTGAAGAACTAAACAGAACTATTTGCTGTTTGAGGGCCACACTACTTGTACTTAAAGACAGTCTGTTTTAGATGATAGGTTTAAACAACTGAATCAATCGATCAATAAAATGTCATTGCTCATTGAGAAGGTTGAAACAAAGATCAGTAAATGTTCCGGTACAAATAAGTAGTTTGCAGCTCCTAGTCTCAGAAAAAAGCTTGAACAAAGTTGTTACTAATAGTGAGCAGCCCACATCTAATCAAGATTTAAATGTGAATAGCTTGAATAATGATGTTACTTATATAGAGCAGCTCACAACCTCTGGTACAAATTATACAGTTGCTGTTATAGCAGATGGTAGCGCAACGTCAACTTCGACTACCAGATTAAGATCGTCAAAAGGCTCGCAAAGTTCAGCTACTATTGCATCTAAGCACGATTCAAATGTAAACAAGATAAAGTATTGCAAGAACATATCCTCAAAGGCTTGCAGTCAAGCACTCACTGACCAGTGCAACAATAAGACAAATCAACATGTTATAGAAATAGATTCCGCGGGAGATATATCCCCAAGTATAGTTTCTAACAATACTCTTAAAGATTCGGTTAGAAATGTGTCCAATTGTGCCACACATAGTTTAAGTAGCAATACTGTTCATGATGCTGAAGCATTCCTGTCAGAATCACAATTTCTTCAAGTCACAATGTCGAAAAGCACCAGAATACGCAGAACGAAGATGGTGGTAAGGATTGTAATGATCTTGAATTAGCTGATATTGATAATAATAATTTCATTGGAACATTCAGAATTTGAACCAAAAAAATTCTTTGTAGGTAACATTGATCACTTAGTAGATAAGGATGCAATTTATAAATTTATTGTCAAACGTGGTTTTGAACCTACGTATATATTCAATTATGAAAAGCAAACGACCAGGCTCCATTTCTGCTAGAATAAATGTAAAATACTCTTCAGACCTAGGACAGTTTTCAGAAAAGTCATTTTGGCCTAAAGTGGTTTATTGCAGACGATGGTTAACCAATAAGCAATGAAACAATAACGGTTATTACCAGGAAGAATAGGTTGAATAAGTACTCATGACAATTCCCTGTTATCTACTCGTTTTTTTGTCTTTATACAACATAAGTACGGTTGGGTTTAATCTAAATATACTTTCATGGAATGCCACAGGCATTATGTCAAGTGCTTTCTATCTTAGTCAGGTACTATCAGAACAACATATTGATATATGTGGCATTTCTGAACATTGGTCATTTCAGGAACAACTTAGGTTCTTAGACTCTGTCGATCCTAATTATTTGTCTACTGCCACTGTTGACCAGGATACGATTTGGCCTTTACGCCGAATCCGTGGAAAGGGTCGCGTAGTCATCTTGTGGCATACTAAATACCATAATGATATTAATATTTTTGAGATAGATGATGACCGCGTCATTGGCATCAGATTAAGATTAGCTTATAATACGCTTGTATTTTTCATTCAGGTCTACTTACCGTGTCATGGATATCCTACTGTAATCTACTCTGATTATATAGAAAAATTGCACGGTCTGTACAATCTGTATTCAGAGCATGGTATTGTTATCCTTTTGGGTGATTTGAACTCTAATCCATGTTCGTACACAAAGGACACGTGAAGTAAAATGTTGCATTCTCTTTTGGTTCACAACAATTTATTTTCTTTGAGCACTGTTGACTTTTCCAAACGTCCCAGCTACTCATATGTATCATATTCTGTTGCAAGTAAGTATCGAATTGATCACATCATTGTTGATACTTGAATGATAGATATGGTCAAAAAGGCAATGATAATTGATGATGATGCTTTAAATTGTTCAAATCACGGACCTATATAATTTTTTAAAAAAATCGTAATGGTGCAGGCGCAATTACAAAATAGAATCCATCTCTTCGTACTAGAAGAAAACAGTTAACATCCAAAAACTAATGCAGAGAACAAAATCCAAGCGAATGCCTCAACTATTATGTTTGAATGACAAATATAATCCGCAAACAAGAGTTACATTCCACAACAAAATGACTGGAGATATGTAAAAGGGAATAATGGATTTGTAATTATTAACGTATGGCAAAACCCATAAGGAAGCAGATATCTGACAGTACTGAAGAGGAACTGCATCCTATAATACTAAAAAGATTTTAATAACCCTTATGTTGAATATCAAGTTACAGGCAAATTAAAAGGTGATGAAGGTAACTGCTACATAAGAAAAGAATAAAAAATTGGATGGGCGTATTTCTTTCACTAAGTTAGCAACGGACAAACACGTGTAGGATAGCGTGTCTAAATCAGATAACCAGGAAGTATATTACTTTATAATTTTAATTAGACTCGACAATGCTCCATCGAGTTTTGCTGAATATATATTACACAATATATAAAGGAATTTGTATTATGCTATTCATGTTTTAAAAGACATTGTTCGGTTTTTCTTTTAATTTAAACATAAGAACCACATGCAATTTTACTTTTTGTTTAAATTGGTGGTAAATAATAAACAATACGCATATGAGATAGATCTGATAAAAATGTAAAAGACAAATACAGAAAGTTTGTGAATTAAATTACCATAGAAAAAAGGCATAAACAAACATATTATTTAAAAAAAAAACATAATTTTTATTTTTCTATTTTGTTTGTAATTTACAGTCTTTGTAGCTAAATATATTAGCTATGATCAGTTATAATTAGAATTTAATCTGGATGACACCATACAAGGGTTGTATCATTAAATGGCAGTATCAAAAGTAATAATCGGAGGAGCCACTGTCAATATTTTAATTATCTGTTTAAACTTTTTCATCCTAAATGAGCTGATGAAGAAAGACAATGACACTATACAGCACTTTAGAAAAAACAAAAAAACAGCGAATGAGTTCAATGAAAACAGAGCAAAGTCATTTAATTAAGCGAAAGAGAATACGGTTTGATAGCTAAGTATTTAAATTATTTGGATTAAGAGTTTTCTCTATATTCTTCTACTGATTATAATGCCTATATTGGTTCAGAGAAACCTAGGCAATCTAAATTTAATGATGTTTACCACCCTTCTGATAAACAAATAACTTATGAATATGTTTTTAATGATGTTCCAATGTGCACTAGTGTTTATATTGGCTATCAAAATCCTTGAAAATTTCTTAGATACCTTAGAAGGAGCTATATCATTTTAAATTAAGAAATAAGATGGAAACATAAGGAGAATATACAGCTCTGAAAAAGACTCACTCCATTATTTAAGCATCTGAGTCAAACAAATAATTGTATTACGCACACTCCAGGTGGTATAAAACCTGAGCAACATTTATATGCCGTGATACCAAGGTGAGGTCCAAATGTTTGAATTGTACCTGATCGTTTTCTTTTCCCCATTGTTCGATGTAAAGGTTAAAAGAGATGCAAATAAATCAGTTGAACACAATATTGGAAGAATGCTGATTACCGCCATAAGCTTTCCTTACAGTAGTGGTGATATTCAAGCTAAATTGGTTGCAATAATTCTATAACGTTCAGAGATTTATGGTTACCAACCTCTGCGAAAATAAATAAAATGGTGCAAGCTAAATTAAGTGAGAAAGTGAGAAAGTTAAGATCATTGTTTATGTGTGGACTAAAGAAGCATACATGGTAATAGATTGCATGGAATTGGACATAAATTAGCAAATGTTCAACACAGAATAAACCTGCCGATAAACAGAAAAGCAAACAAAGATGCACACAGAATGTGTATTTACTTTGTTTCTGATGCACAAGTAAATATTCAGAACAACTATTAAAATCTGTTCTCTTGTTGAGACATCGACGTCCTAAATTCGTGTACCTACCGTAACCGCATAATATAAGCATGTGTGATGTTACTAATTGCGGAATGACAACGTTTGCACTATATTGGATAGAAACAGACTATTAAAACATTTTGATTTTATTGTAATTATACTGGTCTACAATTTTTTAGAAGTCGTCGCCTTCAGAGATATAATGTGCTATTTATTAGGGATTTTGATGTGCTGAATTCAAATATGACAATTAAAACAACTGATTGGATACTGTTTCCAGGATATTTAAGTTTTTACATTTTACGTAAAAACTTCAAAAAAAAACCCGGTTTGTAGATGAAATTGAAAGCATTTTACCTATAGGAATCGAGGAGCATTTTCAAACTTACGATAACATGGACAAATAAAGTATATATCTGCAAAGTTACGTAGTCGCTCAAGCAAAGTAGTTGACAAACTTAACATGCTCTTTATGACAGAATGCTCTCAGCTAAATGATGTCAAACTTTGTTGAGTGGCTTTTGAGAAGAAGTCATCTCATGATTTTTCTATTTTAGAGTGGTGGCCATATTTGACAACAAAAGGGCATCATTTGACAAAAAACATGGCAGATTTTTAACCAGGATACATACTATCCCTTGTTGTTAAATTATGTGGAGCGCTTTATGAGAAGGAGATGCACAACAATTTAGTTTAACCATTTATTCCAAGGTTATCAGTATATTGCGCTTTTTATAACCTAAATCTATGTTTTACAATGGTATATTCTATCATTGTGAACTATGCTATCAGGACAACTTGTGGATTGTGAAAAGACTGTAGCATATCACGGGGAGAACACGTACTCAAGTATATATATATATATATATATATATATATATATATATATATATATATATATATATATATATATATATATTTGAACAAACCTAATTTATTCTTCGTCATTAAGCCTTTTAATGTATTGATACAGGCATGATTAACATCTGGATGACTATGACTAGGTTTAGTACAGACATTTAGATTGACCGTGCTCTCGCGACACATTAAGACCACTCAGATATTTCCGCGAAAGAAATGCAAGCCTAAGTTATATGCAGGCGTAGTTATTTGCAGAATATTCATATATTTGTTTCACCAGAAAATTTCTTCGCAACGAAATAAAAATAAAAGCAAAAAGAAAAAAATTCGTCTCAGACCACCTCGGCTATTTCCACGACTGACGGTAGAATTGACCGAGAATTTGCGAACGCTGGGGAAATTTCCGCATTATAATTTTTGTTTGGCGGACCAGTTGTAATGGTCAATGGCCCTGCTGACACAGCATGCAATTCCTCCTTCCACTCATTAAGTTTCAGAGACTATAGCTAAACATTTTATGAGTATCGGCGTCTTTACGCATATATTTCAACCAATGCGCAGTTTCTACCAAAAATGCACGTAGTAAGTACGCATACCTTTTTGAGATACGTGAAGATAGATTGTATTATTTTGTATTCGCTAATCGTCATTGCGGAGGATTGATATTTTCAGAGGAATTAATTATTCAATACAGAAGTTCAATGAGAAGCTACAAACATTCGGGCGATATTTTAAACCCTTCTACAAATGATGAATCTACTTACAAATATTCCAAGCAATTCATCCGATTGGATTCTTACAAGGAAGTCAAGGAACAGACTATACTTTGTTATATGCTATTCCACAACATTGAAAATATTTGCTGTTTGCGGACGGAGGTTACAGTTCTGTCGTCATGCGTTCAACTTTTCCCTCTTGTGCATGAAGGAAATGCAATCCTTTCCGATAAAATGTTCACTCATAATTTGTCAATCCATCAACCAAGGAATAAAGGCTGTCCTTCAAGGAGATGAGCGGACAGGATTATTAATTCAAAATCTACATGTCCAATAATGTCCTTAAAGGAACAGGTAGTGTCCATGGTGGACTTATGTGGATATGAATGGACAAGATAGGATATGGCTGGTTGATGAAAAATATCTGACACTAAATCGAATGCGTTCTACACACGTACGCATTCTTGGATAAAAGTTCATGCATCCCCCAATACAAAACAACGTGCATACTCTATTGTCTGTAATTGAACATGTAAATGTGTTCCGATAAAGCTGCTGGTGTTCCGCTTTTTCTTGCAATATACAGATGTATGTATGTATGTATGTATGTATGTATGTATGTATGTATGTATGTATGTATGTATGTATGTATGTATGTATGTATGTATGTATGTGTGTGTGTGTATGTGTGTGTGTATGTATGTATGTATGTATGTATGTATGTTTACGATCTACGCTTGACAACTGAATCAATGAATGACATAGTTTGGTGTTTTACGGCACAGGAAAACAGACAGACTATTTAATACTGAATCAGTGTGCCTTCTCAGAGGTTACATCACTACGGCAAGCCGATTGTGTCAAAAAGCGATAAACTAACGTGTCAGACACTAACGGATTAAAAATCTATACTAACACGTTAAAACATACTTCACTGCGTTCAAAATAACTTCTTAAGCGTTGGAAGTTACTTTTTCATGTTAGATTCCAACGCGTTATTTCTCAATTTCTACCGCACTACTTTGGATCAAAGAAAAATATGTTTGATAATTTCAAAAGCAAAACTAACGCGTTAGAAGTCACTATAAGTCGTTAGACTGACACATTTGAAAAGTTTGGGATATTCAATCATACTCGTTCTTGTATATGATGTGCGGGAAATATGAGCGCTTGGCTAACAAAGCGGCAACTGATTTACGTGGGCATTACTCGTTTTAGCCATATGAAAACCGATAGCAATTTTTTACGTCAAATAAGTTCTTCAAATTTAAATAAAAACAACATAAACAATAAAAAGTAAAAAATAGATAATAAAAAGAGTACTAAAAAAGAAAGAACATCGCATCTTATAAATTGTTTAAATGCAAAAGTCTTTCAAAGCAATATGCAGCAAATGTCATTTATACCTTTGTAACATAGTGATACTTGCCTCTATTTTGCATTCTAAGATGTGTATAGCTTCATAATTTGAATTTATGGATTGTGCGGTGGTAAACGAAAGTATCATGTCCCTATTTCATGTCATTAACACCGATTCTGGTGTATTGCTGAAAACGCCAGTAGTATCCTTTGTCACTGGGTGAATGTGATTACGATGGTGTAGGTAAGGCACCATCATTATTACTGTAATAGATAAGTACAGCTCAACCAGATATAATCAATATACGACTGTTTTAATAAAGTCCTGCCGTCTTATGATACATCATTTCAGAGTTTCATATCGTTCTTTGACATCAGGCGTCTGATCTATGTGTAGTTTTTCCTTGGTTGGTATCCCTCTTAAGGTGGGGGTGTATCCGGGATCATAAAAAACACTGATATTTAGTGTCACTTTCATTTTCCCAAACTCCAATTTCCTGATCCGTAATTCAGTATTGGCAAGAAAACTAACTGGCCCTAGACAAATACTGAATGTGTTGTCAACAGTCATTATGTGGATTAGTAGTATATTTGTTAATTGTTAAAGCTATATCTTTACATTCGACGGAGGAAGAACCCGAGAAATTCCTGGAAGAATCACCGACCAACGGGAAGCTACTGGCAAGCTTTTTCCCATACCCATGTTGATGTTTGGGAGTAAACTGTTTTGCTATTAAAATATAGGGAAAGAAGATCGAGGTCATTCGTAAAGTTTAAATACGACTGGAAGAGGAAAAGTTATCTGTTTAACATCGATAGCGGTAATGAAGTTCTTAATTTCTTTGCAAACAAATTCTGATTAGTTAGTCTGATGATAGTCTTATCGTGTAGTATCAGCATGACCAATACTATCACCTGTCTGTCCAGTAAGGGTATTAAATGTTTCCCCGTGATACAGGACTTGAGAAATGTGCGTGGTTTGGGTTAATATATTTTCACAGTGCACAACGCGTTATTTTGCAAGCAATTGGTTCACTGAAATGAACAAGAAGGTAGTGAAGAAGGTTAAAATTATTGTTTCGTATTCTTTTACATAGATGGTGTTATTCTATTCCAAACATGGGGATAGAGATTCCTGATTTTCAAGTCCTGCTAATACCCTACCCAGTCCCCACCCCTCACCCCCGAGCTTTGTGCGCAGTGTTACATATTAAATTCTTGTCTTTTTTGTGCATTTGTTTGCTTATGAGCAAGCTTAAAAAAAAACATTTGCAATTATACCTTCCTGCTGTAATAGCACAAGCAGGATCTACCTTCTTCATGCAGTTTATGTTGTTGCTAATACTGGACGAATGCGGTCAACGCCTTATCGACCTGTTCTGCAATTTGGCCATGCCAGTACATAAATAGTGACGTTAAGTTTGTTATTCAATTTTTGAAAAATTTTTTGTGCTAGTTTTACAGTCAAACCATTCTTTTAATAATCGTCACGCGGGATAAAATTCCACCTATAAATAGTCAACACACCCAATTAGTTATGATTGACATACATAGAGCGAATAAGGTTAAGCTAGGAATGCAACAGAGTTATCGAGCTCTTTGAAACGCTTAACTCCGAGGTTTCCAAAAGTTGTCATGAAACAAAACGAGATTATAAAGACAGATAGGTGTCTGTTACTTTATTTTGGAAATTCATTTACCATCATTGTGTTTTCTTCCTATGAACAAATGCATAAAGGTTTTAATCGTTTTTAGAGTTTTAAAGTTTCCTCGCTGAAATCTTACCTATCCTGGCAATGATCGCTTTCCTATTTATGAATGACATCTGTGCAGGTCATTATAACACTGACAATGATCACAATACTGTTCATGTGTGGCCCAGAAGCCGCTTATGGAATGATATGTGTATGTGTGTGTTGCTAAATCTCTGGTGGATTCTGCGCGTTTGAAGGAAACCCACGAACATGTAGATGTGCACGAAGGATAACGGCAAACAAATGTGATTCAAAGATGTTAGCTTAATCAGTAATTTGGATTAACAATGTACACATGTTTATTTTGAATTACATTATGAGAAATATTCAACTCACAACATTCAGGCTTTTACATATATTTTAGTATTAACTCCAAGGCTTTTCAGTAACAAACTTTATTGTACGACTATATGGTCTATGAAAATGTAACAGAAAGAAAGTGAAACCAACAAATCAAGTAAAAATAAATAAGCAATTTATTTCTAGGCAATTAGAGTGAAAATTCAAAAGACATTTACAGTAATGTGAACTAAATTCAAATAATCCAATAATTCTAGGTGTCCTAATTACAAGTCATACATATAGAATGTTCCGAATGAATGGCTGTATCCTTGAATGTGTTGATGTACAAATGGTCTTTAATGTCCTGATATGTCAGTAGTCTTTAATGTGATGATTTGCCAAAATAAGTTTACATAAATCATCAAAACATCAATTCAAAATCAAAAATCGAAAAGTCTATGAGCACTTTTAGGATCCAATGAATATTTTAAATAATTCCTCTCTCAGAATTTGGAATGCTTTTCCACAACTGGAATGACTCTTTAAAAGACTGATGGTAAGGTCGAAACTAAAAACTGTCCACTAAACATGGTATATATAATGATAGGTCACATGACATACTATTCTAGAACACTGAATGTTCTATGTGATTTTTGACACATAACTGTAATGAAATTCTGGTTTTATCGGTAAACAAAATCAACCTTGTAACTGCACAAGCAGGGTACAAACAACTTGTTTACCAAAACCGTTCTTGAACTCAAATATTAAGTAAACAACCTATTTCAAGGACAATAGTTAAACATGTCAAACATTATACTTAATATAAAGGTTTAATCAAATGCTAAAGTCAAGAAACATTTATAATTTCCTAAAATATTTATAATATTATATAAAAATTATACAATAACACATCACCTCATAAATAAAAAGAAAGATTTATGCAATAAAGCTTTCTTTTGAATATCCATCTAATAATATATTAACGAAAATTACATAGGAAGATGTTTTATGATACTGAACTTAATTACATCAAGCAATATAACATTTATATGCACGTGAGAGTGCATCTGCAATCACATTGTCTCCTCCCCTTATGTGTCTGATGTCAATGTTATATTCCTGCAATATTAAACTCCACCTCAACAATCTCCGATTTTTATCTTTCATTTTGTTGATGAAAGTAAGGGGATTGTGATCACTGTACACAATAATTGGAGAAGAGCCGAGGTAACATACACTTCAAAATGCTGCAAAGCCAATATCAAAACCAAACATTCCTTCTCAATTGTGGAATAATTTTTCTGGTGCTTGTTTCGTATTTTTTTTAGAAAAAAAACCACACCACTTTTGTCTTCCTGAATCAATACTCCACCGACCCCTACATCACTTGCATCAACAGAAAATTTAAATGATTGGCTGAAATTTGGTGCAGAAAGAACTGACGCATTCTTAAGCATGGCCTTTAGATTCCTGACAATTGTCAGACCAATGAAATTTGGTTTTCTTACTCAATAAACTTGTCAAAGGTTCAGCAATTATGGACAAATTTGAACAAAATTTCCGATAATATCCAGCCACACATAAAAATCGAATCAGTTGCTTTTTACAAATTGGTACCGGAAATTCAGAGATAGCTTCTATAGGTTTAACCTGACCTTGTCACACAATATGTTCTAAAAATGTGAAACAATCATGGTCAAACTCACTTTTGCTCCAGTTATACGTCAAAAATGGTTTCCAAGTGATCTTCCCCGGTGTTGTTGTAGACAATGACGTCATCGATGTACGCGTCACAATTATCAAGACCAGATGTTATCATGCTCATCAGTCGTTTAAACGTTGCAGGAATATATTTTCGTTCAAAACGGCATGACTTTATATTGATAAAGTTCATCTGGAGTTACAAATGCTGAAATTTCTTTTGCCCTTTCCATCAGTGGAATTTGCCAGAATCCTTTTAAAAGGTCAAACTTGGTGACATATTTCGCATTTCCAATTTTATCAATGTAATCTTCCATTCTTGGGATTGGTAATGAATCCTTTTTAGTGACACTGTTGACGTTTCTATAGTCAGTACAAATGCCGAATGTATTATCTGGCTTAGGAACAAGAATACATGGTGAACTCCAGTTACTTTTACTTGGTTCTCTAAAATCTTCCTCCAGTAAATACTGAATTTCTTTCTTCAAATAGTTCTGTTTGAGAGGATTCATCATATAAGGATGCTGTTTTACAGGTGCAGAATCTACAATGTCAGCGTCATGATAGATTTTACTTGATCATGTAGGAACATCAAGAAACAAGTGCTCATAGTCATGTAATAGCTGTTTTAGTTCATTTATTTCCTGTTGTTGTAGATGTGAAACCATTCCGAAGGTTGTTTATCCCAGAGTCGCCTTAATCTGATTGTATTCCATTGTTGATATCTTCACTGTGTGGGACAGGTACAACTAAATGAACTGAATAATTATCTGGGCCATCTATATCAAAATATTCCTTTAACATATTTATATGACAAAGTTGTTTCTGTTTCCGTCTCCCAGGGGTGTTAATCATATAATTTAAGTCATTTACTCTCTCTTCAACGGTATATGGACCATAACATTTAGCCGGACGAGGATTTTGAGGTATGGGAAAGAGAGCCATAACTTTCTCACCTGTGTATTTCTGTCATACCTTAATTTCATTTTTGTCTGTGTAGAGTGAAGATTAGTACCTGCTACTTAAAGGCCTTGGACAACTTGTATTTGAAATCAGAGACATAGTCAAGAAGATTAGTCTTTGAATCTTCATTTCAAAGAAGTTTCTCTTTCAACAATTGCAATGGTCCACGGACAGTATGACCAAAAACCTGTTCAAAGCGACTAAAACCCAACGACTCTTGAACTGATTCCCTAACAGAAACAACAACAAATAAACACCCTAATTCCATTCCGTTCCTGTATCAAAGCAATATTATCGAATCATATTCTTCAAAGTTTGATGAAATCTTTTCAAAGCACCTTGACTTTCAGGGTGATAGGCAGAAGATTTACACTTTTGGATGCCTAATTCACACGGAACTTGCTGGAAAATTCCAGACATAACATCTGATTCTGGATCCGACTTCACAGATTTGAGAAGGCCAACACGTGTGAAAAAAAAGCTTTCACAATGGTTTTAGTTTTTATATTTCTCAGAGGAATTACCTCTGGAAATCTTATAGATGCGCACATGATGGTCAACAAGTATTGGTCACCTAACTTGGTCTTAGGTTAAGGACCGACACAGTTTACCATTATTCTACTAAATGGTTCATCAAATGCAGGGATTGGTTGAAGATGAGCCTTGGGTATCTTCTGATTGGGGTTTCCTACCATTTGACAAGTGCGACAAGATATGTAGTATTTAAAAACATCACTTTTGAGTTTCGGGCAATAAAAATGATTCAAGATCTTGTGATAAGTCTTACTGACTCCTAAATGGTCAGCCAAAGGAGTTTCATGGGCTAGATTAAGAATTTCCTGTCGATATGACTTAGGAACAACAATTTGATAGCTCACTGACCACTCGTCACCAGCGGGTACCTCAGGTTGTCTCTAATTTCTCATAAGAACCCAATTGTTTACAAAGTAACACACTGGAACTTGTGTGGCTTCAGTTTCACTAATAACCCTCTGAAACAAACAGTATATCTCGGGATCTTGTTCCTGTTCAACGACAAGTGATATTCTTTTGTCACACTGATTAGAATAAAGAGAATGAGTTGTCAAAAGAGGATCACTGTGATCAATACAGTTTGATTGATCAATACCTGAGGAAAAAGTGACCTTATCAAAAGACTGACCAATACATGTGTCAGCTAAAGGAATAATACCCTGATCAACATCACTCTCGAGAGCTCTTTTTTCCATACCTCTAGTAACTGCACAAGCAGGGTACAAATCAGGGATTTCAATTTCGACAGGATCAACTTTCTGATCCAAACAAGGCTTGTCAGTTACAAGTTGATTAACCACAACTATATCTCCAGCTAGGTCATTGCCTAGTAATAAATGAACACCCTCTATGGAAAAAGAAGGCACTGCCCAACAGTCGCATGTCTGGAAACTAAGTCGGAAGCCAAATTGACACAATGAAGAGGAACATTTACAAAGCCGCACTCTACTCACTGAATAAGAACACTTTCACTAGAATAAGACTCCTCAAACAAAGGAAGAGTACCAGATAATAAAAGACCCTGCGAAGCTCCTGTGTCCCTTAATATTGTAATATGGATAGGCTTGGCAGAATCACCAATGATATAGAACCTTCCGACATGAATGGTTCATAAGTCTCCAAAATAGAATCAGACTGGGGTATGTTTGACCCAAGAATTGTAATGCTTTCAATACAAGACCGTGACCTTGACCTCTTTGAAATAAGAACACTCGGAAGAGCACTGTCTTTACTATGTTGCTTATTTTTCAACTTGAAACAATCAGAAACGACATGCCCTTTTATTTTACAATAAGTGAACGTAGGAAGAGATCAGTCTTATCAGATGTTTGATTCCTAACATTTGTACTGTTATGAAATTTTGAAGTACTCGTACGAGATTGAAATGGTTTTGTACCAACAAACTGCTGAGAGGAAGACTTATTGCCAAATTAAATTTTGTGAGTCAAGGAATACTCATCGGCCATACGAACAGCATTTTCCAAAAGTTTCCACTTTCTGCTCGTCAAAATAGGTCTTAACATCACTATGGATGCACCTCTTGAACTCTTCAATTAATACGAGCTGTCTGAGGTTATCATAATCTTGATCAACCTTCTTGGCTGAGCACCACCCATCAACTAATTGTTCTTCTTCCCTTGCAAATTCGACATGAGTTTGTTCAGTTTATTTTCTACAATTCCTTAACCTTTGTCGATATGCCTCAGGTACCACCTCATACGCTTCCAATATGTACTCCTTAACCACATCATAATCATAATCAGTGCTTTGTTGTACTGACAGTGAGGTGTAGACTTCACGAGCTTTGCAAATAAGTATACTTTTTAATAACAAAGTCCAATGCTCTCTGGGTCATTGCAAGTTTTCAGCAATTGTCTCAAAGTGAAGAAAGTATTTATCTACTTCTCTTTCCTGAAAAGGGAGTACTAACCTAATATATCTGGTAACACCAAAACCTGAACTTTGTGTGTAAAAGGGTGGTGGGGTGTGCTCTGTTTGCCAGTTCTCAGTTCTTATTCTCTTAATTTAAATCGCATTTCCCTTTCTTCTCTCTGCATCTGAATCTCTATCTCTCTCCTATCGCTCTCTCTCAACATATGCATCTCTCTTCTCATTCTCTCTCTCCATCTGCATCTGCCTCACCTTTTTCTCTCTCCCTCTCTAAATCTGAAGCTTTGCTAATTCTGAATCCATCTGGGAAGTCTAATTCCCTTAATCTCCTGTCAGAACCATATACAGGCTTTGTCTTCAAACTTAAAGCACTACTATCGAAAATTCCCTTTCCTACTAAATATTGAAATAAAATAATCTGTATCTCCTGTTTTGTCAATGATGCTTTCGCCTCAGACAGACTGTAGTTTGTGGCAAGTTCGAGCAACTCATCCTTTCTTATACGCTCTAACCCCTCCTGAGTAGGATTTGAAATAAAATTCTGACCATTAGATGCCTTTGTGAATCTTTGTTGGTTTCACTAAAAAAAATCCTCAAATTAAAATCTTTGCCAAAGACAACAATAATTCCGAGACAAAATCAATATGAATTTCAAAGATAACTTTGATATCTCTAATATGCTTTAAAGACATTCTATCCTGGACGAGTCCCCAATTTCTGCTACGACTCTATGGTCTAAAAAAATGTAACATAAAGAAAGTGAAACCAACAAATCAAGTAAAATCAACAAGCCATTTATTTCTAGGCAATTACAGTGAAAATTCAAAAAACACTTACAGTAATGTGAATTAAAATCCAAATAATCAGATAATTCGAAGTGCCCTAAGTGCAAGTCTTACATGTAGAATGTTCCGAATGAATTGCTGTATCCTTGAATGTGCTGATGTACCAATGGTCTTTAATGTCCTGATATGTTTTTCTCTCATTTATATGGTCTAGGAAAATGTAAGCATTTTTAGATTTGAAAAAGCCACGAAATGTATTTAATTTCTTAGTTGCCTGTATAGTCCCCTGACTATTAGATTATAGTAATTTTTAGTTGAAGTTGGTCTTATACGATGTGTAATTATTGCTTGATGCTACTACAACGTTTACATTATGTTTTAAAAACTCGATACCAATACTTTCTTCATTATCGCTATTGGCAGTTATTCCCTATTTAACTTTCTTATTTACATTTGAAAATTGTAGAAGATACCTAAAATAAAGAGGTTTCATTCGTATGGTTAATATAAAAGAATGCGATGTTGTTTGGTCACTTAAAATGCTGTAATATCTAACTACAATATATATATATATATATATATATATATATATATATATATATATATATATATATACATATATAGATATATATATATATGTATGTGTATATATATATATATATATACATATATATATATATATAAATTGTCCATAATAAAATGGAAAATGTACCATCTATGTTATCATTTGGATTAGTAAAGATAAAGTACTGTCCCGCTCTGACCTTTTACTGTTATGTCAATTAAAGAAAGACTAAGAAAACTTGTAGAACTTGCCCGATGTGCTCTCTTACTCATCCTTTTATTATTATAAGAGATTTTATGTTTTTGATGACCTTTTCAAAAACGTTTTTCTCCTTAATTTTCTCATAATGCTTTAAAATGTTACTGTATACAATTTTCTTTCTGATAGCTTAAGCGACAAACTTTAGTAAAGTTTGGCCAAGCATTTTAAAAGGAATTGGAATACTAAATCCTGATGGAAATAAACTTGCTTGCTCTCTTGAGCTCCCTTTCCAGAACGTGTTTGAGAGCTAGCTCGATTGGATCCATAACTCATTTGATCACTGATTCACTTACTACAAATAGCGGCTCTCTGTCTGTCTGTCTGTCTGTCTGTCTATTTGTGTATGTCTGTCTCTCTCTGTGTCTGTCTGTCTCTCTGTTTGTCTGTCTCTCTATGTCTCTCTATATATGTCTGTCTGTCTGCCTCTCCGAGTAAGATAAATAAGATATTCCACCAGACAATAGAAGCAATCAATCTATGTAATAAGTATTTGATTGTTTATCTTTAAACTTGTGAACGTATTCCCTTTGCCTTTTTTACTTTCTGCTTTTACCTTTTGGAATTATTTCTTGTGAACTTTTTCTAAATTCTCTTTCAAATTTAAGTCTGCATGGATCTTTTTTCTCTTGTGAAGGTACCTTGCTCAGCATCTCTCATTCCTTAGACATTTCAAAGTGTGTTTACTCTTTCCTCTTTGTTTCATACTTTAATGCAAATTATTAACATATTGTATAGAGAAACAACTGTAATAGGCACGCCAGCTGTTTGTGGAAAAATGCAACAGTTTTAAAAGACCCAGTGCACATTTTGTTAGGAACAAATTGAATAGTTCTCTCGAGGGCAGTTGTTTGCATGCTCATCTGCACTGGCTGGCTCTTGAAACTAATAGGTTTACATTTTATTAAAGTTTCACTCACTATCCTATTCCAAATGATGTGATGCAATTTTCTTCCAACACTTTAAATCGTTTAATTTTTCATTTTGAAGAAAATTACTAATAATCGATATCACACAAAACATTAATGTATCTGATAATGACTTTGATATATTTGCTGATCTACATTTTATCAAAGTTTTGCATGCTGTCGTAATTTGTTTTAATCTATTTTAGGTAAGTTATTTTATATCTTTATATACTCTTTTTGCAATGTTAATATTGGATTCTTCTTTGTATTCTTCTACTTTTTTCTCTATCACTATTATTTTAAAACAATTAAATAAACCTGTTTTTGAAGTTGTATTTGTTCCATTTTTATAGACAGAAAATGGCAGATTTCATTGATAGTGGAATTCGATTATCCTCTTTGTCATCAAGATGATGATTTTATTGAAAATAGTACAGATTTAGTAATCAGTGAGAGCATTTAACTAATGATGGATTGTCAAAAATACTACCATAAACATAATACAGATATGGTTTATTTATGCACATAAAGGATTGTACTAGGTTTATATGTATATGAAGAACACAGTAAAATAATTAAACCTCATTTTAAAGATACTAGCAAAACATTGGTGTATGATGAAATATGTAAAATTAAATTGTACATTTGCAAAATAGGTGAGACAGAAAGAAAGTGTATTACCAGCACTATAGCATGGCATGAAGGTGGAAATACTTTTCTAAAGTTATAAGGCCTTGTGAGAGAAGGACATTTATGTATATCACCAGTTAAACATAATAGATTCGTTCTTGCACAGTAATCTTTTAATCCACGTGTACCAACAGCTGTGATCCTGTACAGAATATCAGTTCTAGCTAACACAGAAATGCAAGTAATTGACACAAACGAACCATTTAATAAGCAAGTTAGAGATGTAGAGACTTTAGTAGATATGAACAAGTTAGAACAACATACTATATTATTTTATGCAGATGAAAAAGGAATTAGGAGGCTGTGTTGACGCAACTGAGGACATGTATGTGTATCAAAAGTTTAAAGTAATAGATGCATTCTAGCAGAACAAGCTCTGAATCAACATGTACCCACAGCCGAAAGCAGGCAAGCAATATAAGCTGCAGCTAACACAGAAATGCAAGTAATCAACACAAATGATCCATTTAGCGAGCAAATTAGATACATAGAGACTGTAGCAGACGGGAACAAGTTAGAACAAATCGCTTAAAGAAAAGGAATTAAGAAATTACGTTGATGCTATTAGAGGGATAGAACAAAAAAGAAAGTATATGAGTCGTGACTCACAAAGATATGATATCAATTTAAGTGATATAAATCATTGCATTTTAGGTGAAAACGATGCTTTCAAAACAGGGAAATTAGAAGAACTACTACATACTACTGAAATGAAAAGGACACAAAGAGCTTAACATTTAACATATTTCAAAAATAATGTTAGAGAAAATAATTGCATTCATTCCAAAGTTAAAGAAAATGCCATTAGCTGAAAGGTTAAAACAAATGTTTAAGCAGTTTCACTGCATGAGGTGGAGCAAAGCTATTTATTGGTGGAGGTGGAATTACCATATACACATTTCTTGAGAAAGTAAAATTAGGATTACAAATACAAATATTGCAAACGATTTTTTGAGTTAGATGTAAAGAGCCGCAGCGGAATCGCATTGCGATGAAATAAGCTGGCTTTTAAATCAGCTTACAAATGATGTCATTTATCTTCTCCTTTCAGTAATTGCTTTATTTTTTGTAATCTAACCGTTAATCTGAAATATATTGCTGAAATTGTATTGCTATGTTTTCAGCTGAATATCATTGCCGGCCTAACATTAAATTTTCAATCAGTTATATTCACAATGTTTAGTACCGTGGATATGAAGTACATACTAAATGTTCTGTTTTCTACTAGACTACCTAACATACAAAAATTGTAAGACAGTATACATTGATCTAATGTAGATATTCCTTCTTCTGTAAGTCCGTTGATATCTTGTAGAAAAATATAAATCCATCTTAATTTGAAATTTGATGTTGTTTGAGGGTTATAATGCTTAGGACAGTATTGTCTCTACCGTAGTCTATTACACCTTTATTCATCTTCATATATATCCTGTCTACTTATCCCATCATCAGATATTTCTTTCTTGATATTGTTATATGTCTTTTACATCAGTATCATTATGAAAAGGATCGTTAAAGTCGTCGCAAATAATTGTAAGCATATATATATATATATATATATATATATATATATATATATATATATATATATCATTGGATCAAAATATAGATCACCAGATAATGGTATGTTACACTCAGACAACAATTGTCGTATCTTAAAACAGATGAGAAACCTGTAAATACATATTGTAAGTATGGTACCCTCGGATAAAATAAATGCCGGTATGAGTTTCTGGATCCTGAATATTCTGCAAATTGTAATTGATTTTTGACAAATTTTCGACCCAGACTGTGTCCAATATCTGTTCAACGAATCATCATTATCAAATTTTAGTCTGCAAATATCAAACATATCTAATGGTTTGTATGAAAAATGGTTATTTTTGTACAGTGTCGGCTGTTTATACATACACATTGACGGTTAAGGTGTAGATAATGATGCTAACAATAGACGAAATCAAGGGAAGTAATTCGTGTTCATCACCAGATTGCTCACTTGGATGGAATTATGAAAACTGCTTTTAAGTCACTTACTGAGCTAGGGACGGCGTTTTCTGTATACTAGTGTTTACGTGAAATTAACATGTGGAAACAACTATATGTTCAAGAGGAGAAGCGATCACGCAGTTTTATAAGAGGTCATCTTGATTTCTATCTTGGTGGTCAAATCATTTCTTGCAAGAAGTGTTTTAGTAAAAATCCCATACAAAGATGACCATCCTTTGGCAAGAAGAGAAGCAGAGATTGTTAATATGGATATCGTTGTACATATGTTGGAGGTCGTATAATTGTTTCTTTGAACCAGCTACATGCTCGCAGAAAGTGTTTAAATGAAAGTCCCAAGTCAGTATATTCATCACGAGGAGTAGAAATAAAAAGACTATTAAGATAAATTCCTTAGCAGCCAAATTCACTGATTTTCAAATTGGCACAACTTTCATTCAGGACCACGACATTTCGTAAGAAGCGTTGTTGTGAAATCCTATGTCAATACAACCATCCGTCAGGAGACGTACTGATACCAACATATCCATGATGTTAGCTGTTGCAGCCACATTGCATATCCGAGAAAAGTTATTTACATTACGATCAAGTAGATCTCAGGATGAATTTGTGTGTAATGTTTCATGACTTTTCTCCGAGTAGTTATGTGGAGTAGCCATAGCATGCAATTGCTGACAGATGACGGATGTAGAATACTCGCATAACCTCTTCTGGTCTTCGACCAGCAGATGTAAGCAATGATGGTCTAGACTTTTAATGTTGATTATCTAATCCTGTGCTATGAAGGTGTCTTCCATATCCGATTTTTTTTTGTATTTATGAGTTATAAGGCAGTTTGTATCTTTACGCGGATGATCACTGATGATAATTACACATAGTATATCTCAGATGATTGGTTCAGGTTCCAAACTATGTTCATTCCCTCTTTTCGAAACCTACAGCATACTGCGTGGGTTGGGGTGGCTGACCTGGTTGCTAAAAAAATAAGTGCCACTTTTACCCTAATGGGTGCACATTTATTAATACATGTTATATACCTACCTTAGCTTCAGAAAGTAAAATGTATTGTATTACATTGTCTTGTACCCAGGTCATACAATGACGTCGCCAATTTATATTCCTTCAACCATTCAGGTATTGAAATTACTGTTAGAGAACAATACATTTAGTTAGATTTTTATTCCAATGTGCTAGAGGTTCCACATAAATGGGAAACATAATCATTCATTCCAAATAATGTCCAAGTAGTCTCGCAAAGTTTTATCTGACTTATATACAAGGTTTTAATTTGCACAGACTATGTTATATACCGTTTTTCAGAAAGAAGGATAACTGCTTTTGTTTTGTGGTATTTAACGCCATACTTCAGCACATGATAGGCTATAGATGGTGGCAAGTATATTTGGTGGAGAAAGAACTCGGAAAGACCTCGGGAAGAACCACCGACCCACACGAAGCTTCTGGCAAGCTTTCTCACATAACAACGTTGGTCGAACTGACAATCGAACTCACTTGGACAGAGGTGAGGTTTGTGAGTGATCTGTCAAGGCGAGAGCCTGATACCACTCGACAACGCGGGGCTGCTCAAAAGGATAAAGTTTATCATTTTCACAGACCTCTACAGATGAAGGCTCCTTCCATAAAGTGGACAGATTCCTGACAAAACATGTTTGTGTTGCGATGATTAAGAGATAATTCGCGACATAAGTACTATCGTCGTTGTAAAATCCACGGCCAGATAAGTCAAGGTAAAATAGGCTCCCAACTGCTGGCACTTTGTGCGTG
Source organism: Margaritifera margaritifera (assembly GCA_029931535.1). Classification (NCBI taxonomy): domain Eukaryota; kingdom Metazoa; phylum Mollusca; class Bivalvia; order Unionida; family Margaritiferidae; genus Margaritifera; species Margaritifera margaritifera. Next base: position 7,326,979 of record JAQPZY010001684.1, read on the forward strand.
CATCAGTGAGTGAACACAAATCAGTATTTATACGTCGCCAAGGTTAGAACTAATGCACACCCTGCTAACTCTGTACGCTGCAACGAAACCTATCAACATTTGCATTCATATATAATGCATAGGTATTTTCGTAGACACAATTCCGTGATAGTAATTCCTCCCCCCCCCCCACACACACACACTTAAAAGTGGAAAATATTAGACACGGAATGTGAGCAAAAGAGCAAAAATAAATATAAAATGAAACGTACTATTTAAACTACCAGAACATGATGAAACAAGACCATATGCAAAGCACAGTCTGCTTTGATAATCAGCCCGTACATTTTCTGACACTTTAATTGAATCTATCCGGAAGCGATACAGCGATACAGCTGACAAGTCAACACCCACTGCATCAATCTTGCGTTGGCGACTTTTGCTTTGTTTAAATACTACAGAGGTTGGTGGTCCATTTTGAAGGACAATTTCTCTTCCGAAAAATTATGCGTGAAATTTTCCTCGATAATGGTGTAGTTTTCCTCCCGATGCCACAATTTCCTACTTGCATAAGCCATCTGTAATTTTACCTCCGCTTGCACCTAATCTCATGTCGGATGCATCGGTTCTCAAAAAGAATATTTTATTCAACTCTGGTAACATTAGGAATTGTGCGAGGATACACCTTCCCTTATAAGTGCTATCATAAAGCCCCGAAACTTTATTGGTTTGCCCTTTTATAATCAAATCCGTCCATGGACTAGCTATAGAGGCGAAATTCTAATCGAATTCCTATCAAACCTTACCCACACAGCGCTCGCATATGTTCGTGCTTTCTGGTATAGAGCGTCGCTGCTAGCTTCAGTTTTGTGAGAGGGGATTTCAACTGCACTCACCCACCTACTAGATGGCCCAGGCATTCCAAATTAAAACAAATGCGATATTACATATGGTAGTTCTCGCCGTGAGACTGACCATGCATAGTTAATACTGTTACATGCGCTTCCCAAGTATGCGTATAAAGAAGAATATCATCATTGAAACTATCTACCTCTTCCATTCCTTTTAACAATTTGCGCATAAGACGACAGCACGACCTGCGTACGTTGATCAACCTAAAGGCGTGACTTTAAACTGACAGAGTATTTGGGGAATCGCTAATGCCGTTATTATCTGCGATGAGCTATACCAATATATTCTGGTGAGATTTAATTTCGAAATATATTGATACGCTGCAAATTTAGAAAACAAGCCCTGAATATTTGCAATCGGTTCCGCACCAAACACGGTGATTTATTCAAATGAAAAAAGTCTATGCAAAACATGGTTTGTTCCATCTATCCTCCTAACAAGCATCAAGAGAGACGAATACCGTGAGTTTGAGGGTTCAATCATCCCCATATCCAGGATTTTACTTACCTCCTCGTTCATTGTCTCCTGTTTATTAAAATGTATTTGATAACCTTTAATTCTGATTAGCTCTGAGATATTTAATCTTATTTCATGCTTTGTTAACCCAGAAACACCTGGTCAGTCGGTAAACCCATATGGTTACTTATTTAAAATCTCCGCGATTTGTCGACGCTGCCCTTTAGGTAATTCTGAAGACATGTTGACCTTATCCACTCGATTTGTTCCCAACTTCGTGGCGCACTGTAAGGACATTTCTGTACTGGGGTCTACCTTTAGTTTGCCACCCGACTCATCTTCTATGACCCCAGTCCATACTATGCTCTATACACCTTTTTCTATCGTTTCATCACACCTCTCCACGTATACTTTTAGATATTGGCATAAAATATTCTCAATCTACAGACCATGTGTATTATTAAGTTAATGTCGCCCTGACCTGTTTGACCTCATAAGGCCCTTTCCATTGGACCAGTAGCTTGTTCCTGCTAGTAGAAAGAAGCACCAACACTCTCAGTCACCTACGTTGAATTTCCTATTTTGTGTTCCACTGTTGTAGTATTTTGAATATTTTCCCGACTTTGATAGCTCGTCACGAGCCATCCGACACGTGCTGTCTAACGTTTGGCGCAAGTGGACAACGTATTGATAGGTCATCCTTACTTCCTTGTCCACTACATAGTTCGTGTAGAATCCATACAGGATCACAACTTTTCCAACCACCTAACAACTCGAACGGCGAAAATCCTGAGCTTTCGTTCGGTACCTCGCGATACGCAAACAAAATCGAGTTCAGATATCGTTACCAATCTCGCGGTCTCTCCGCGCACATCCGAAGTAGCATTTGTTTCAACGTCCCGTTAAATTGCTCGACAAGCCGTTACACATGGGGTGATACGATGTTGTGTTCAACTGTTTCATCGATAGGAACCTACTAATTCCGCCATAATTAACGAAGAACATTTGGCGCCACAATCAGTCAGAACCTCCTCAGGCACCACTACCCTGCTGACCATATCAACAAGTGCCTCGGCCACACGTTCGTTTGTGAGGTCTATAGTTCCGAAATCGACAAGAGTAACGATATAACGGTTTTTTTTTTCTTGACTGTAATAGGAAATATTGGTCCCACAATATCGACGGCTACCCTTTTAAATGGTGTATCTATTTCAGGCACATGGACTAATGCTACTCTAAATATTCTTTCCCTAGACACACAATCGTACTACGTTGCTTTTCACGTCAGGCCAATAAAATTTGGCCAACACCATAACGCTTATTTTTTTTCATGCCAAAGTGACCTGCCAAACTGACTCGTGTGCCATCTGAGAACCTGGATCTGAATTTCCGGGGGACAACCAGTTGGACTAATGTTCTACCAACAGACGGCCTACATTACATTTCCTGTACATTAATCCTTAAGAGTTTCAAATTTCAATCGCCTTTACCATGTTTCTGGGTACCGGACACAACTTCTTCCGACGACACGCTCAATTAAGCGTCATGTCCTTGCACCCGCATACATTCATTGAACGAGATAACGGTCACGGCATCCGGAACTTTGAATTTTAATTAAATTCTTTAATCATAAAGGAAGTCAGATGTCACTTGGACTGTTCTATTACGCTGCTTGAGACTGCGAGCAAAATTGTTTTCAATTTCCTGTTTTATCATGAGTAATCTTTCGACAGATTCAGTGGAAAGAATATTAAATAGATATTCTGTGCAGCGAACTTCAAGTTTGACTTTATCTTGGAGCTCTTTGTAGCTCGAAGTAAAGTTGATCAAGAATGTTGACCTGCGCAGTCAGTGCGTAAAGATGGCGGTGCATGGGTGCACGGGCTGATACGTACAGGTCACAGAGATGCACTTTTAAATGTATCTTTAATATGAGGGGATTAATCTATCTTCTTATGTAAGAAATTAAATACACGCTGAAATATGCGCTGGAATTATTGATAATTGTGACTCTAGCAAGAACAGTACGTAAGTATTTGTCAATTCCGTTTCACGTAGTAAACATACATGTACGTGTTTGACCTATTTTTCAACAGCTGATTTGTCTGCCCTTTGGGAAATATCGTTACATGCTTCAATAAATAATTCTTCAGAATTAGGTTTTAAAATTTGTCTGCGAGATAACAGTTAGTAAACAGCAAGTGACAGAATATTTTCATGATGGCGATATACCATGCATAATGTCCAATAAATCACAGAAAGATTGAGAGCGAAGAAGTGAAAGGGCGGAGAGGATGGGCTTGCGTCCAAGGGTGATGATGTTCTTCAGTCCTCTTCACAAACTTCTAATAGGCAATTTGTGAGAAGTCAATCCTGAGACCTCAGAACAAAGGAATCAAACCAAAATGGATGTGATCAATTCAAAGCTTGACATACTTACTCAGACATTGGAAACAATGGCCTCTAAAGAGTATATTGACTCCAAAATCTATCTGCTCGTCACAAAGGAAATACTAACGGCATCACTTCAAAAGATAAAAGAGGAATATTAGTTGATCTCGTTGAGAAGGTGTGAATAATCAAAGAAAAAATACACAGTTAGAGAGACGAAATTGTCGCTACACAAAACGAGAATAAGAACTTGAGTAGTATAATTGAAGTCCTGGAGAAAGAGAAACAGGCTGTTAAAAGGAAGCTGAAGGACAATTTGAATGAGTTAGAACAACAAACCAGAAAGGATTCCATCAAAATCTAGGGTTTGGATGACCGAGACAAAAGAGAAACTACAGACCAGTGTGCTCAAAAAGTTGTAAATCTACTGAATAGTAAACTATGAATAGCGATGAGAGAGAATGATATCAGCATAGCCTATCGACTTGAACGATTTGACAATAATGCAAATCGACCCGTAATTCATTAATTCATTTCAAGGATGAAAAAGCTTGATGTAATGAGGAACAGGAAAATGTTGAAGGGATCACGGATAGTCATAAGGGAAAATCCCACAAAGCATACAGCAGACTTTCTTTATAAATTGAAGAAATTAGAGTGTATTGAAGAAACGTGGATATTTAATTGTAACTTTTTTGCAAAACTCCCGGATTGTCGAAAATGATTAGAGAAAATGAAGATTTGTCTAAACGTTTCGTCTGAATTGAATAAGCTTGACTATTTTGGACCGGTCAGTGTTTAGAGTCGTCTGATTTGAATTGTACTGACTTGTATGGTATTCTTTTTTTTTTAACTATTAAAACAGGGATAGTCAACACAAATGCTTTTCTGTGATTCATATGTTTTGTGCAGAATTAAGTACAATGAAAGGGAATAACCTCTTGTTGCTGTCGTGGTAAGAGAATTTGCAAAGCTGACTACATTATATTTAACATCAGTCTGGGTCTGGAATTGTTGGTACAAAAAGCTTTCTTTCTTAACAATGCCCTTAGTGATACACAAAATGCTGGCGACGGGGTCTTCCGGAATGATAGTGCTCGAAAACAAAGAAATATTTCCAAGTGAATTTATATATATATTATTGTTTCATAATAAAATTATAACAAGAATTGTAGATATTCTTTATCCGATTAAATGTGTCTCGTTGCGTAGAGTGCATGCAGAGTGTATCCTGATAAGATAATCTTACAATGGTTGAATGGTCGATATACAGTTTCATACTACCTAGGGATATGAATATTATTTTTGTTGATACTATACTAATTCAAGACGTGTTGTCATATTATCAAATAATAATTGCCAGTTCACCTTGCGTGAAAAAAAAACAAGATAATACAGGTCATAAACTTAGCATTGATATAACCATTGGAAACAACATATTTACACTGATTAATATTTATGGACCAAATAGAGACTGTCCAGATCTTAACCGTGAGACACAAATACATATTGCATCTTAAAAATGATTATGCTATTCCAATGTTGTAATGGATCCACGCATAGGCACCTTTAATTCTAATAATGTAAATAACCCAAGTACGAAAGAAGTTGTATTAGATGTATGTACAGAATATAATTTAGTAGATGTATGGAGGAAACATAATACAGGGATCAATAGGTATACCTAGAAGAGAATTAATGCTGTAAAACAAGCCAAACTTGATTTTTTTCTGGTTTCAGACATTTTATTTATAATTATTGAACATGTAAATGTTGAACCACGGTATATGACTTATTATTCTCTTGTAAAAGTGAAGATAGCTTTCCAAATGGAAATGAAAAGAAAAAGATTATGGACATTTAATAATTCATTATTAAAAACACAGAATATATTAGAAGAGTAAAAGAAGCTATCTTAAAAGTTAAACATCAATATATATGTGCTGAGCAATTAGAAACTTTTGAGACTATACATTTATCTGATTTTAAATTTGTAATAAATTATCAACTTTTCTTTGAAATACTTCTATTAGATATAAGAGGAGCAACAATTTCGTGTGTATCTTTTAAGAATAAAACTCAACTTCGACAGGAAAAGCAACTAATTGCAGATATAAGCAGTTTAGAAGAGAGAAACAGTTTCAGCGAAGTTCCAAAACTGGAGGAAACAAAGAAAGAGTTAAAAGATATTACAAAGAAAAATATGAATGAAGTGAGGATTAGGTCTAGAGCAATATAGTTCGAAGAAGGAGAGAAAGTGACCACATATTTCTGTAATTTAGAAAATAGAAATTTCATAAGTAATAAGATGCCACCTCTTTTTAAAAGCATTGGTTCTTTAACAGTAAGTAATACATGTGGGCTGAAATAAAACTGTTATATATGAATGTATATAAAAAGCGTGAAGATGATTATGTCGATCTTGAAATGCTACTTAATTACCCAAACACCCTGAATAAATTTCGGAAACATTTCTTAAATAGTCTCATATCCGATACAGAAGCTGCAAATGTACTACATAAAATGCATAATAAAAGAAGCCCATGATCTGATGGATTCACGGTATCATTATATAATTTGTTTTGGAAAGGTATTTGACAGTTTCTAATGAGGGCTATTAACTTTGGTTATGAAACTGGTGAATTATCGTCCACTCAGAAAGAAAGAAGGATTTACGATATGTATACATAAATAAGATAAACTTAAGCAGTATATTTAAATTTGGAGATTTGTTTCACTTCTAAATGTATGCTATAAAGTTGCTTCTGCATGTATTGCAAATGGGATTAAAACTGTTCTCTCGCAACTATTCATAAGGATCAAACAGGGTTCTAAAAGGACGATACATCGGACAGAACATTAGAAACGTATATGATTTAATGTTTTACACCAAAAAGCACAATATTCCAGAACTACTTTTTTGATTGAAACCAACGTGATTTCATATTTTACACTAAAAGCACAATGTTCCAGGACTGCTTCTCTTGATTGTTTTTGAAAAATCATTTGACTAAGTTGTATGGCTTTATTTATAAAGTTATGCATTTGTTAAATATTGATGAACCGATTCTAAATTAGATAAAACTTTTGTATCGAAACATCAAATCTTGTGTAATTATGAATGGTCATGTCTCCAATATGTTTGGTATCGAAAGAGAATGTGGACTGGGCATCCACTTTCCCCATATATTTTACCCTGTGTGCAGAGATCTCAGCCTATATGATAAGAAACAAACAATGACACTATTAGGGTAATTAACATAGGCAATATAACCTATGTTCTTTCTCAGGATGCTTACGATATACCATTTACTCTTGATGGTTAAGAGAAATCTCTAATGTCTGTTTTACATCTTTTACATCAATATTCCAAACAATCTGGCATTGGTATAAATACTGAAAAAACAAAGGTAGCCAGGATAGGAAGTAGAACATGTAACAATAAGAAATACTGTCCAGAATATACACTCATTGTGAGTTTCTTGCAATTGGTATAAAGTTTTCAACAAACGTGGACAAAAAATATAACTCTTAATTATCCATCTAAATTTAACTCCTGTATTTGATATTCCGCTTTGTACTTTTGTCACAGTCTAGAAACTCATTATCTTTTAGAAGCTCAAAATTCTCATGGCCCTAAATTATTTTGTTAATGCATTATGCTTCCTCCGTATCCGATGGTGATATAATTTATTTAATGGCATACTATTTTCAGCTGGGTAGTAACTGTCCAAAGAATAATTATATAATTTCCATTTATCGAGTACCAACCATGTGTGGTTCACTCTATCGGTCTTTAGCATTATTTAGACTTTGTGTTTCTCATCCTGTTTGTCGTGTACAGATAACTCTTGTTCATGTCTTATGTTCACTCTATCCTCAATATTTAAATCTTCTAGTTTGTAAAAGATAGGACCACCTAAATGTATCTGTCTGAAAATGTGTGTTTTGTTTATATATATATATATATATATATATATATATATATATATATATATATATAGAGAGAGAGAGAGAGAGAGAGAGAGAGAGAGAGAGAAAGAGAGAGAGAGAGAGAGATACCCTGACTCAGTTTATGTTGGTGTCCAGCATATATATATATATATATATATATATATATATATATATATATATGTGTGTGTGTGTGTGTGTGTGTGTGTTTCGTAAATAGCGCTATTAAAATTTTGTGCAATAAAGATACTTTCAAAGTCATCATAAACAACATACGAAACTTTGAAATGATGTCGAAAATGTTTAAATTTTACAAGTGAGATTGCTTCAGGCATCTATATTAAGTCGTCTACATTCAAACACTTTCTTTGTTATTTTCTGTCGTTTTGAAGAAGGACAATTTGCAGATATATTTAATTAAATCATGTTTGCTTGTTTAATAAATCTGTTATTCCAGTGTAATGATACATTTCGTCATTGAAGTTATTAGAATTGCTTGAAACGAATATGTCCAACATGTAAACATGTATGTTGCTCCGTGTAGATACCTCATTGCATCTTAGATGCAAGGGTTAAAATTTCGTTGTTGGCTGTGCCGACAAGTTGCAACAGTGTCTTAGCAGTAGACAACTTCCTTTGTTTTAGTTAATCTAACCGGTGGAATATAATTTATATCAATAATGGTCTCTGATCGGTCCAATATTTTATACATTTACGAGATATAAAATTAATTCTCAACTTTCCCAGTGATCTATATTTTCAATCCGTTCAACAAATATATATTTACATTGTACTTTTACGACACACAAAAAGCGCATATAGTCCTGTTTCATGATCACATGCTCTTTGTTTCTAACCCTTTCAAGCAATTCGCTTGAAAACTATTGACGTGCAATGTTAAATATACAACCCTGTCAAACATCAACCTTGTATTTTCGCTTATTTAATGTCAAAATTTGGTACGAACACATTTCAAATAAGCGTTCAATTCCATTATCCATATCACATCTTTTTCAGTATGTTAAGAGTTCTTCTTCTGCGGAAAAACTCACTTTACCTAATCGGTTTTACTTCCTGAGCTGGCCGTTTTATTAATCTGATTGGTAAGTTAATCTTTGCTTCAAGTCAAGGTTTATTTTTACACAATCCATTTGTCCAATTTTCTAAATTTCTATTCTCGTGAACAATTCATATCAAGTTTTCTGTACTAATTTAAAATGATTCCTTTTAAACGAATATCTAAGTATTGTCAGATAATTCTTTTTATAAAGTTTACTTATTCAAACGCCGTGCTCATATTCTTGCTAAGAGACGTATCAATCAAGTTTGTTAGTTTGCGTCTGATTTCCTTTCGCATTGGTTGGTCTAATATAGTAGTAGTTATTCTCATGTATTTAATTATCAATTCATCTATCCAATCTAACTATTTATCAATCGGTCAATATATCTATCTATCTATCTATCTATATATCTATATATCTACATATATAGATAGATAGGCAGATAGATAGATAGACAGATAGATAGATAGGTACATAGATAGATAGATAGATAGATAGATAGATAGATAGATAGATAGATAGATAGATAGATAGATAGATAGATAGATAGATAAATAGATAGACAGATAGATATATATGTGTAAATTTTTAAAACGTGTGCTGGTAGGTCACACAGAAAAATATTAACTCTTTTGTAGTTACATGGAATGTGCAGCAAACTAAAGGGTATGCTTTTTTTTAGTTCAATATAAATATTGAAAACTTTGAATACAATATTTTGTGTCTCAAAGAAATCAGTTTTACATCCGCATTCACCCTAAACATGTGTTCGTTATGGGCAGGTGTTTCATGTAAGCAGGCGTCTATTGTGAAGTCATGTAGTTATGACTGAAGATCACCATGACTCTTGCAACTAAATTTAGGTTTATATTTTTATATTTCCATAATAACACACTAACTCTTAGATGCCAAGCAAGAGCTTATCAAAGTTGTATTCTCTATTCTGCAAGAAACATTTCTTTTTTCTAACCAATGAAAAGTCATTACAGTGTCAGGACGTTTACCATAATGTAAGCTATGTCTTATGTCGGGTTGAAATGATAACACTCGCTTGTTAGTTATGGGATTTATTACCAGATGAAATAGCACGAGATAAACCTAAAACAATACATAGCACATACTTAATATACAAGACAAATACAATACAGAATATAACCGAAACAAATACAATACACAATACACAACCCACGTGAGTTCCACGGTGGGCGCCACGTAGGTTGTGTATTGTTTTGAGGCTGTATGTACTTGACTGGATGTCTGGAGTGGTAGGCAGCACGAGCTTGGCATGGGATGCGCGAAACGTGACAAAGTACTGAAACGCCATGTACGTATATGATCAAATTCTGCCCAGTTAGCTAAGTCGGGCTAGCCACATATTGTAATTAAAGTCATGTAAAGCATATCCTCCTGCATAATCCTTGTACGAAATGCCATGGCTGCTGTTGGTGTCTAACTGGCCCATGGCTTCAAACAGAGTGAAGAAAGATCTCAAGTAATTTATCTGGGCAAAGCTAGGTTCAAAAGGCCTGGTACACAACGTCTGATCATCTCGACTGACTTCTATCTTGGAGACGTTGAAGTGTTGAAACTCGAACGGATTTTGATCGATGGCTCCGTTGAGGGTTGCATTTCTGACGATGCCGATCAGCAAACGTTTGGGGAGCTGTCCCTGGAAGACGTGATATTCGACTTTGAATCGGAGTCTTGAGTCAATGGTTTTTATTTCCACTTGTCGCACAGCATACTTGGCAGTGGTTCTGCTCAACGTTTGACTGATGTCGATGGCCACAGGCGTATATCCACTCCGTTCAACAAATACTTGTCTTATAACAACATGTCCAAATGCAAACGAACCATCAGTTCTAAGTTCGCCTTGTCTGATTTTTTTTCGACGGTCGTTAAATCCCACATTGTGATGAGTGTCATCTGATGTCAACGCTGTGTCGTTGAGGGCATCCAAGGTGTGAAGTTTCCATACAACGAAAGCATCCAGATGCGTGGTCTTGGCTTCTTTTCCGTACGTCAAGAGATTTTCCAATTAAGCACTGTTAGGGTAAGTATCCATGCTGCTGCTGACCAGTTTGTTATTCAAGTACAAATCCACTTCGCTGAACAACGAATGCATGAAATTATTGACGGGAGCTACTCTGGCATCAGTCCCAGGACTGCTGTTGTCCGATTTGATCACTTTGAGTTTCAGGTACAAGTGGCTGGTATTCAGATCGATGTAATCTTCGGTTTGTCCTTTGATTTCAAATTCGATCGTAGCTGAAGTTGTCAAATACGATACAGGATGAAATTCCGCCCATTGAAATTCTTGCATCATCATCATGGTCGGGGGCATGGCAAACAGATCCAGTTATGACTTGGTACATTCGCAAGAATCTCGGTGCATCATTTTCAATAGTTAGTAACCAAACACGTCTAATTCTGTGAGTGTTCTTCTTTTCTTATTCTTTTTCTGAACAGCGTGTGTTTTATGAGTTCTGAAGGGGTGTCGACGTCTCTTTCTGCCTTGTCCTTGCTGTGGCGTTGAGGAAGAAGCAATGGCAGCGCCAGAAGTGTGAAGCGAATTTATAGGGGTATCTCGGCGACTCAAAAGATCTATTCCACTTGCAGCAACATATTTTTTCCTGCTCTCATAAAGGCTTCTTTTGGATTTTCCTTGCATCAAAGCGGCATCTTTTAAGGCATGCAATCCTCGAAACACCATGGGTTTCAAGATGGGTGCCACCGTCCGAAAAGCAGATTTTAACATATTTCCTAAACCGTGTCCTCGTTGTCAATGTACTCCTCTGTACACATGATACATTTTAGGTGTTACAATTCGCTGGATAAACTTTTTCGAAAACGTAGTTTCACCGTGACGTTTCCTTTAGTGAATAGAGTATTTTGTCCCAGATCTACTTTTATGCTAATTTTGACACTGTCAAAATACGATTTACTGACTGGAAGGTAATGAGGATGTACAAATTCACGGTGAAAGTGATACGTGTTTCCACCTTCCTCGTTCGCGGCGACGGCAGAATCCACCTTGAAAGGAATGACTCTCAGTAACGGAGCGGCTGTGTTTCCCACCACGTTGTACTCCACCACATCGGAATACACAAACAATAAATTGAGTCCTTCGTTCAATTCGATGGGGTAGCGAAAAAAACTTGTAAAATCGGTCGTTGTTGTTGATGTCTTTGGTAGAAGTGAGTTTTGTGTTTCCACCCAACATGGCAAACAACTCAGGAGAAAAAGTGATGGACAATATTTTGTCGTCCGCAAAATGCATGTTGAGACGATGAGAAATGACATGATACTCGATCAGGACACTTTTCTTGGTTTTGTCCAGGGCTTGGCCAAAATGTCTTTGAAAATAGCCGCAATGGTGTCCACCAAATGTCGAGCATTAAAATAATACCCCTCAGGAATTCTCATCTCATAGATACTGAGTTGAGGATTGGCAAGTGCCGGTCGTTTTGCTTGGTAATTATCAGGATCATTGACCTCCAAGTGTTGTTGCACTTGCTCGTTCAAGATTTCGACGACAAAAGTGGTTTGATCACCAAACACATTCTTGGCTTGCGTATAAAGAATGATTTCTATCAAACCCACTTCCCAATGAGGTTCGTGATCCAATCGTATGGACTGAGGTAATTTGGCCGTAAAACAACATAAGGTGTTGTTGGGAAACACATCCATATAACTGTCACTGGGTAAAGTTAAATAAAATTGGTTATTCATAGTTCCAACGTTCTGGTGTCCGAGGAGTCACTCGCGGCCAAAAGAAAATGATGTTAAAAATGTTCCAAAAGAGGGTTGCTATTGTTGTTATGACTAGAAGAAGGTTGACTGGCGTTGGCCGCACCGTTGTGGTGGCTGTTGTTGTGACGGTCCGTCGTATGTTTCAAGGGATGGACCGGGTAGAAGATAACAGATGTATCTGCTGATTAAAATGGTCCACAATTGTTTATCTCCATGTTGCAAACTCAAATTGGCAAAGGCTGCTCCGATGACACAATACACCACAAAGATTTGGCAGAAAAAGACGATTTGATTTGTAGGGACACGTTCTCTGCACCACACCCACACATGTTGTTTTTGTAATTCTTGAAGAGAGGAACTCAGCGAAGTAGAGGTAGCTACTGTGTTGAACGGCATGTTGGTTATTTCTTCTTTTTATAGTCGACGACTTGGGAAGCGGCAATCCAAAATCGAAACTTGGTGGATATCCTTTCCAACGCACTCTGACTTCTTCTACTCGACGTTTGCCTATTGTACGTGTTCTTCGTTCGAGAATGCTTTCGATATTGTACAAGTCGTCTTCTTTTTTGGTCACTCGTTGTAACTCAGGCAAGTAAAAAGTTCCTTTTAACACATCTTCGTGCATGTCTTTCAATTTATAGATGGGATGATCACGTCCATGCACTTGTCCAGTGACACGAAACAATTCGGTAGTCCAGCTTAGTAAATAACCTTTGTCAAAAGTGCGATTGGTTTTTCCGATGCGAACCCAATCTCCCGTCTTGAGCACCAGGGTTTTCTTGTGTCCATTTTGAGGTGTACCAAACAATTTATCAAACACCGTCACTTAGTTTTCAGGAGTTTCCGATGCTACGATGGTACGAATGATTGTACGCTTTGACCAAACGTCAATTGGCTTTTAGCAGCCCAATACAATTTTTGAACTCCTCCGTAACCAGCAGCATGGGCATGATTGTAGCAAATGCTAGCTAAAAGTTTCTCCATGTTTTTACTTCTCAATAAGCCAACCAACTACCAATGATCTTTTCTTTATGTGGCATTTGTTTGGATTGCAATGCTTTACGTGTCCGACGAGCCACTGGTGTAAAGGAGGATGTCTGAACAGGGGTAATCGGTTCTGTTTTGACTTCTGTCTTCACGTCTTTCTTTTTCCCTTCGGATGGCAAAGGAGTGGACATCATCTTTTTCATCCAACCCGGTGTGGCTAACTTTCATATTTTTGTAGGGGGTTGAGTTTGTAACTCTTCTTCTTATTCTTCCTTCTCTGTCATCCCCGTGGTGGTGTCTGCTGTTTTGGTGCCGGTTTTAGGTTCGCTTTTAATCATGGCCTTGAAATTTCTCAGGGTGGGTTGAGCTGTTTCGACTACAGCTTTCTGGTGAAAGAGTTGAAGACGTTGCGATTTTTATCTTTCTGACAAATCACTTCGATTCATGAGCGATTGTAATTCTTGTTGTAACTGTGACATCTCGTTGAGATTCGGATTGGGAGGTAAATGAGATATCCGTTGTTCGTACCAACGATGGAGTTCCATCCATCGTATGTAATGAACTAAAGTCAGTTTTCGTCCTTCCATAAGATCCAAAGGTACAAGTGTGTCGTCTTTCCAGAGAAGGGTGTCCTGTTTATCTTCTTTTTTCTTCCCGTCTTTTATCTCAAGAGTCCTAACAGCTTGAGAAATCCTCCTCGTTGCACCAGCCTTTTTTTCTTTTGACTACGAGATAGTTTCTTCTTTTTGGTCATTGGTCGACGAACATTCCGATATTTTCCTAACTTTGATGGTTTGGTTTTGCCTTTCTTGAAACGAGTAGAAAGGTGTGCACTTTTTCGGGTCGTCTCCTTGGGCGTCAGGAGCAAAAAATAGAACTGGGTCTCTCGGAGGTCACACTGCTTTTTATACTGGAACACTCTTTTATCTCATGACTCCTCCTAAAAGTGGTCCAGCAATCGTTCCTAACAAAGGAGCCACTATTTTTAACAACGGTCCTATCAGCATGGGTAGAAATCCTCCTCCTTGCACCAACATTGTTTTCTTTTGACTAAGAGGTATTATCTTTTTGACCATTTGGCAAAGAACTTTCCGATGTTTGCCCAATTTCTGTTTCTGCATCTTGGACAAAAGTACAGTTCCTTTCAACACATTCAAACAACACTCGCAGACGGTATCGATGATTTCTTTGGGGGCTGTTTGAATGAGTTGTTTTCGAATGGGAGGATTGGAGTTTGTCAGGACGGACAACACGTCCCAATGTTTGGCCAGACGAAAGATTTTTTCATCTCCTCCTGGAATCCTAATACAATGAAGACAGTGAAAATGGATAGGTTCTTGTATGCACTTCTCACAATCTCGATGAGCAACGCAGAAATTAGGCTTTTGAATCCCCGTCTCTTGCATTCATTCAAATTCCAAAAAGATGAAATCCACTTTGGTCTTGTTCTTCTTTCGATCACCCTTTAATTCTTTCTCCAGTGAATTGTCGTATTTATGAATGTGACATTGATGTCGATAGTCTACGATTTGGTCGCAAATGTGGCATCTTTTCTTTCCACCACTTACGTGTGCTTTAGAGTTATTTGCTCGAATCAGCTGTCCACACTTGGAGCACAATTTCAATAAATCACAAGCACTTTTCTGATGGTGAGCTTGTGTCCTGCGGTGTTGTTCGTAACAAGAGGGACTGACAAAGGTTCGTCGACACGTCGAGCAATGCACGTGTTTTTCAGGAGGGCATGGTGTGGAAGCTAAACAGCTCCGGCATCTCTCTCCGCAATGAATGTGATGCTCCAGACTGTTAAATCCTTGGTCGCATTTCTTGCAGTGTCAAGAGTATCCAAGAAATCATGTAATACTCATGATGGCATGGAAATGTTCTTGATGATAATACACGTGAATGTATTTTCTCTTCGGGAAATCGGGTCCTCGAAACAGCAGAGCTCCGCGAACTTCTTGAGGGTGTACTTTCAAGGTGTACCGAGGAGCCAAGAAGTATTGAAGTTGTTGCTATTTGAGAAATGCCACACACGGTCTCTTTCCATATCCCTGCTTGATGTAACAGGAGTTCTGCTTCTCTTCGTTGTTGGGGTCTGTACGACTTTCGAATGCTATTCCATGCTCTTTTCCATTCTGCGGTCTCGTTCTTGTCGGCATACGTTCGCCCCACCACGATGGCACGGGCTAAGTACATCTGCTCCTGATAATTGTCGATTTGGACGACACTGTGATTGGTACTGCGAAGGTCGTCCACCAGTAACACTCTCGTGCTTCTTCCGCTACCTCGAGGAGGTGACACGTGGGTCATGTGAAGTGTGGCTTTTCCATCGGTGATGGTAAACTCTTCGTTTGATTGTTGAACGTGTTCGATTTTGTCCATGACTTTAGAAGGTGTTAATTGTGCTAGGGTGCTGAACTCGATCCAGACAGGAGACTTCAAACTGTCGTGATGGATGGAAAGTCTCAATCGATCGTCCTCTTTGACTCCGCATTGTCGTTTCAAGGTCTCTAACAAAGAATCCAACAAATCGGTAATGAACCCAGCATGGTTTCTAGGGAGGCACTTCGTTCTTGAAGTCTTTAAAGTTGACGGTGTAAGTGTAAGCCGTGGTTCTAAATTTTCTGGAGGTCATTTTTTGTGTCTCTCGAATGTGATAGTAATTTTTGGGAGCCACGGACGGACTTTCTTTGTTAGGGATTCTAGGTTCTTTTTGTTTAGTGGAAGGTGTGGTTTCAAGCTTACTCATGTCTTCTTCGAAATCGCTGGCATGGACTTGAGCTAGCACTTCAGCTGGTGGTGTTTGAGGCGGCACGGAAAGACTCCGTAGTGGCCTCTTCGTTTCTTCTGTTTTTTCATTGACATTAAGTGATATTTTCATCTTGATGTCTCACTTGAATCTGATTGAGTTTCCTACACAGACTCTCTCTCTCTATATAGAGAGAAATCTTCCTACCCTAAGAGTCACTATTCGTTATTCAACTTTCAAACAGTGAAGATGGAAGAGAAGTCAGAAAAGCTTACCCTTCTGGTCAGAGATTTAGCAAAACAGACGTCTGTTGCTATCAGAATTTTACAGAGAGTCATTGAAAAGTATACCAGTAAGACTAAGGACTACTACTCATCCTCATCCTCTCAAGATAAAAGTCAAGATACCTCCTATATCTGCCAAGAGAAAGGACATTGGGCTCCAGAATGTCCACAACGTCAAAACCAAGGAAAAGAAAAGAGAGACAAAGGGAAAGATACCTCTTATCATTGTCAAGAAAAAATACATTGGCCTTCGGAGTGTCCTAAGAAACAAGAGAACCAACAAGAGAGGGAGGAAGCAGAGGGATCTTCAGCACCAGAAGAAGAAGAAAAAATCACCACCCACCTCTCTAGAAAAGATTACTCTAGGATTGCCTTAAAAAATATTGGTGTGTTTGTATGTTGAGTGTATGTTTGTTTGTGTGTTTGGTGTATATGTATATTTTTCCCTCTAAAATACTTCTGACCCTAACAACACTTTTTTACCCTCAAGCTCCCTCCCCATGTTCCTTTATCCCCCAAGCGCCCCACCATGATCATTTCACGTTTGTCCACCAAGTGCACCCTTCATGTTCATTACCCATTTGTCCCCCATGTGCCCCACCTTGTCCCTATGTTCCTGTCCCGTTTGTCCCCCAAGTGCCCCACGCATGTTAATTTCCCGTTTGTGCCCCACCTTGTCCCTATTTACCAACACACTACTACTCTCGTTGCCATTGTATGTGTTGAATTTCAAATTCAATATATCGAAATACAATGTTTCGCCAATTTTTCAACGAAAGGTATATTATGACAGCTATAACATTAACAAATATAAAATAACTCCGATGGGATTCGAACTTGATACCTGTGTCTAACTTTTTGATTCACTCTTTACACTGAACTAACCTTAACATACCGTACAGTGTAGAAAATTTGATAACTCACCAAAAAGCGTTATACATTTCAAAGGCATTTTTCTTTTAGTTTATTCTAGTGTTTTTACATCTACAGAAAAGCCAAATACATCCGTAATTTATCTTTAAAATAAAATGTTTAAAAAATAATATTATATTCTTCGGAGAAATGGAGATCGTCACTTGGTTCCTTTCTCTTTGTTGTGAATATAAATGTATAGTCAAGAAATACGCTTAAAAAGACGAAATGTAAAAAAAAAGACTTACCAGATGCTGCCTTCTCATCATTTTGTCATTTTTCGAAAATTCAGAAACAATTGGTGGAAAACTTCCAAAACATTTGGTTTCCTCGAAATTAAATTTATGGTATGATAAACTGGCCTCTTTTAGACATATGCCAATTTAGTTCGACGTTGACCTTTAAGAGCTGATATAATCAACCTAAGTTGGGCGAGATGGTAAAGAAATCACAGAGATCGATTCATCACACAGGATAACTTGATTTATTAGTTAGAGTGTCTGACAAACGGATCTAAATGAACTCAAAACTAAGCCAAGATGAGATGGACTGAAAACGAATATATAGACAAACAGAAGACATATAAGGTTAACACTATATATAATTCATAATTGATACAATATCTCAGAGTTTCAGAGACGACAATGTAAAGAAATTTCATATTCTATTATTTAGCTATAAAGTCCAGCAAATTTTCTTATTTCGTACTTGGCTGAGTGTGGCGCACTGCTATTTGGACCTGCAAAATACAAGGTCTGATTTAATTTACTGTCACATCGATTTCTCGAATGAAATGGGCCAACTGTTATTTCATAACTTTTAAATAACCAAGAGGGTAGAATAATAATAATAATAATAATAATAATAATAATCGACGTCATCACCATCATCATCATCATCACTTGTATGCTCGTAATTGCAATCGAATAGGCTTCAAATTGTAAAATTTGACTAGGAACTGAATTATTAATCAAAGTTGCATTACAAATTAATTCCAAATGACTGACGTTTATTTGTTTGGTGTTTAAAGTGACATCCATACATGAAGGATTACAACTTACAGACGCAATTGCTGAAGTGCCTTGCAAAGGGACCCACCATGGCTGCCGATTTTGCCTGCTCTTTTCGGGATTATAACCTGCATACTTATGATATAGATTATTGAAGGCTAACCACAGTGGCATCGTGACTCCAACTCTAAGGGATGTACTTACCTATTTTGAAGCTTTTGAAACACACATTCCTTCCTTGCACCACTGCAAAACAAAGTGCTTTATGTATGTTTGTAAGCAAAAAGAAGCAATAATGAAGAGTTTGCTCCCATAGCAACACACTGGTTCTTACTTCGATTGCGTTGCAAGGAAGTACATGTAACTGCCTAATTGACTACATTTAAGTATGAATTATTATATAGCACACTGAACGGTTTTCTTATCAAACCTAATAAAAACTCATCAAAACAGTACGAAATTATATTGATTATGGCATATACATTTGTGAGAAAATGCCCTCCGATTAATGCGCTTTTTACAGCTTGATATGCAGTCATATTTCTGAAGAGAGAGAGAGAGAGAGAGAGAGAGAGAGAGAGAGAGAGAGAGAGAGAGAGAGAGAGAGAGAGAGAGAGAAAGCGATCGAGAGAGAGAGAAAGCGCGAGAGAGATTACCATATTTATTCCACAGGTGGTTCCTGTAGCTGAATTGAAATGTTTCGAGAGGCATTGGCCAGTTTTTGGATCCGTGCATTTCATGAAACGACATATATCTTCATCTTCAGCCTTAAAATAAACAAGAAATGTAGCTCAAGATGAATGAGGTCACTTAACTAACCATCCACGCTAACCCAGATATTTTAATCGTGTGGTATGTCGGCAACGGCGATTGTTGTAGCCTGTATTCTATGTCTGTTACAAAGTTTTTAACTGCCTGTGGCGCATGGATATGAGAAATTGTTTCAAGTGTAGATGTGGTATTTGCAACTCTCAACGCATCAAAACGCTAATTCGGTTCGTTACATATTTCATATCTTTTAAGAACATTTCCGATGAAATCCTGAAATCCAGTGCAGTAATTAAAAGCTCAAGCACATACAGACCATCATTCTTATATTAAGCATTAACTTGGACAAAACATGTAAAACATTCATCATATGTTATGTTGCATTTTTTCGAAATAGTTGTATTTGAATGACAGAAAATAGCTATTACACCAGAATTTGATGATAGGGTAAATAACTACATTATTAACATTACGATAGAAGAATTATATCAGGTTGCAAACCACTAGTAATTAGATTGTCCATGGTTAACACAGTTCATTAGTAATTAGATAGTCAACGGTTAACACAGTTCACTAGTAATTAGATAGTCCATGGTTAACACAGTTCACCCTACATCGTATTCTTCTCTGATGTCTTTTATTAGTCAGTTCATTTAATTTTTCCAGAGGCTTGAATGTTTACTGTTTCAAAGCATGATCTAACCATTCGCAACCATGCTTGCAGACTGAGGCCTGATATCTCTTTGTCGCGTATGTGTGTAACTTTGTAGATGGGTCAGAAGAATTATATTAATTTGGATCCTGTCTAGCTTTGTCCGTTGTTAGGATATGCTGACATATTTTGTCGCGTTGAAATATTTCGTCACATGCAAATTTAACTAGTTCAGGGATTATATCTATCGCGGATAATCATATCACTTACAGTAACGTATATGATTTTATCCATACGTTCCACGTTATTGAAATATATGTATTGGTTTCAAATTCGTACTAGTACTATATCGTAAGTTGACTGTTCGGATACCGTTGCTGCGTTTGTTTTTATTCGTCTTGCTTTAGGTGTTTTATAGTCATGCTGAACTACTCATGAATTTCCAACAAGCTGATCATAAACTCCACGAAACATCTTTGGGAACTCTATTTATTCTTCTTGTGGTATCTATTTTCTATTTAGCCGAATTTAAAATTTAATCTGCATGGATTAATAAAGCTTTATGTTTCATCAGCAAAAGCTACGCTGATATATATTTGTATGATTGTTCTTTTGAGAATGACATATTCCTCGATAGTTTTTATATTTCAGTTCTCAAAATCTTAAGCAGCCAACTAGGACTAAACTCGATGTATAATTTTCGTCAAGGCTGTTGATTAAAACATATTACTGTATGTACTATTTTTAATTTCAAGCCTAATAGAGGGTACATCTGGAAATATTTCAAATGAATTATGCACTCGCTTTTATGTGTACGTGTGAGCAACAACATTTGTTTTTTTCTTGTGTCTGTTCTTGGAATTTTGTGTGTAGGGGAGACACGTCATGTTCGTTGGAAACTAGTTTCCCTACTGTGAAGGAGTAGTCATTGAAATATCTGTTCATGTGTTAGGAATTTTAAATTTTAACCTCAATATGTACCCCCAGTATCATCAGGAATGTTCAACATATTTTAACTACCGATTTCATCATTTCTTTTTCACTTCCTGATATGCTGTCTTTCACTAGCAAATGTTGACATATTGCATACTATGTATTTACGTATGTATGTTTGGATGTATGTATGTATGTATGTATGTATGTATATATATATATATATATATATATATATATATATATATATATATATATATATATATATATATATATATATATATATTGCCTTCAAGGCACATTATGAATTACTCTGGTTTCATAGCACATTACTCGCCATCAATTTTCATTTTTCCATATCCATGTGCATATAATTCACGAGTTGCTTTTGCGTATCGTATAGGAATCTGATAACCCCTCCGACTGAAAATTCCACATGCAATCGTTAGAAAGATGTCATAATCTTAGAAACGTTCTAACTCTACACCCGATGTCTTCAGACTTTCGTCTTGTGCAAGACCGTGAGCGCTGTAAGAATGCGCTTGGTCTAGTTTGTAGTTTTATGATGTTGTCTTTTCTTAAGTCTTCAGAAAATGTCGCATTACATTAAGGTGTCCTTCCTTACGTAGTGTTTGTTATCACATTGATCCAGTACTGGTAGTCATCATTTAAATTGTATGAAAGAGTGATGAATAGAAACAAAATAAATGTTATGTGGGAGGCAATATTGTTAATCAAATGTAGATAATGAATCGAAGTACTCGTATGGATAAATGTCTTTCGAAGAAATTGAGGTTGATTATTTTCAAAATGACTAAATGTCTCTGTAAAGTTTGTATCACCTAAAGTTTTGGTTATATAATCATCACCATCTCACTTGAATAGAAAGCTTCATACAAATATAATTGTTTTCTTCTAAGAACGTTTTTACCATTTGTTTTCTTTCCAATTAACAATGAAGTCCTTGCTTAAATGAAGTACATTGTTCTTGTCTGTTTTAGGGAGTAAGTTTACGTCATTTCTATGATCTTGTTTAACAAGCTCATTGATATACTGGTGTGAATCAAACTGAGATAAGTTGTGAATGAACAAGGAGTTTTTTTTTCTTCATATCTTTCGAACACAGTTTTTTACTTTCAGAGGGAATTTATCCCTCTGTTTCTTTCCAAAACACATTAAAATTAAAGTAAATGTCATACATAACTTTCAGAAATCGACGCTGATAATGATAACTGTTAAGTCAAAGCAACAGAAACTTCTTTTGTCATGATGTCAACCATAGTTTCTACTTTTAAATATAATAGTTTACGTTCATTTAATATATGCGGCTGTATTGTAGTAATTAAAGCATCGTGTTGCTATCTTCTTTCTGTATTTTTGTGTATCTATTTACTTCCATATAAAAACATACAGCTTTTTGTTCCAAAGTAATGGTATCTGTAAGTTCTTTCGAAAATTATCAGCATAGCAACGTGCGGATCCCTTTCTTTTTCTAGAACTTTAACCAGTCTGATGCATTTATCCTCTTTAAGCTTTTGGTGCAAGAGTTGTTAATTTGGAACATTTCAATGATTCCATAAGACATATTGAAATCATTGTCAAATTATCTCATATTTTCAATTTCAATTGGCATCTATCAAACCAACGGGAGAACCTGTTAAAAAATATATTGTCCTGGTGCTTGTTGGCATTTCGCAGGAGTATTAATAATTGATTCGATTCAATGTATAAAGCATTTGTCATAATTTTTTTCAATGCTGATCTAAACGTTCTTTTATTTTTTATTTTTTGTTGTTCTTATCCCACTCCAGGAAACATAAGTCCAACACTTTATCGGCTTAAATCAGAAGCTAAGTCCCCTCAGTTACAGGCTAAAATTCATCAATGTTGAAATAAAGGTTTTTGTTTTTATGAAACATTATCTTTGTAGTCACAGTGATCTTTTGCGCAAAATTAATGTTCAGATTGTCAATCATCGGATATAATGTATGCAAAATTACAAATTTGTCTATAAATGTCGTTGGGTAATAACAATATTTGCTTTTTCCTCTTAATCTGCTGTCTGCAGAGAACATTTTCTAAGATTAACTTGATGTTTGAGCTGTACCTTTACAGACTTAAATTTGTATATCTTTATTTTAAAACGTTGTAACTTGTCATGATGAATATCAGAAAGAATATATATAAATCTGTATTATTGCGTCGGGTACATGTATGCGAATTAACTTGTTTTAGTCCACTAAATTACATAATTTGTATTTCTTGCATCACGCGATCTATCATCAGTTGAAAACTTGTCACTCTTTTTTGTGTAGGTTTCTCGGCACGTCTCTATCACTTTTTACACTCTATTTCGCTTCTTCTTGGTCATTTTTGTTCTTCTTTCATTGTTTACTGCCCTCTGTAATTTATTCCCTTCTTCGAGATGAGGAAGTTTACTCCTTTTTGCTTGTGATATATATCAGATTTGTATCTTTAATCTCAGAAAGTCTTTGTAATAACTGATTAAGTTTATATTGTATTGTGTCAATAAGAAGTACCTTTCCATTGATTGAATTTGTTCAGAACGTGTCCTACTACTTTGCTTTAATTCTTTTTGATGATCTTACGTTTGGTACTGAAATATATGCTAGCAATTATTGATGTATTCTATAATTGTACAACTGTGATATTTATTGGTGATAGTGGTGATATTTATATATATATATATATATATATATATATATATATATATATAGTGGTGATATATATATATATAGTGGTGATATATATATATATATATATATATATATATATATATATATATATATGCTGTGATATATGGTAACAAACTTCAATCTGCAGCTACCCATAATCGGTTTCGTGTCATTGAGCTCTGTGGAATACGGTGGTCATGTTGGGTTTCCTTCGGTTATTAAGTAGAAACTCCAAACAACATGCCGTATTAAATTCGCTCCAGATTCCAAATAATATATTGTATCTGCAGAGCTGAGGCGCAGCTGAAAATGTGTTCGTCGAGTACAGAAGATGAGTTCGTCACCCCTGCGTACTACAAGATGTCCGTCCGATGGCCTTATCAAAACTTTATTCATAACAAAGATCGGCATTTGTTTAAGACAAATGTGTATTAGTTAGAAACAGTTTGGGGTTTTGAACGAATAAATAATCGTAAGGCATATTACTACAGACTATTCAGAATCAGTGTGTCAGCTCGACGGAATTCCGGACCGGTGAAAAATGCACAGACGGGTACAGTTACGGTTCATCACTACATAGAGTCTGGGCGTAACGCACATATCTCCGATGAATGAAACATGCATAGTTATTCATATTAAGACAACTAAAATGTGAGTAAACCGCCTTCCTTCCATTATTCTTCCAGTTAAAGTGTGAAATATTTAAACATTCTAATAATTCATCAGCACAGTCTTGACGACTGTATTTACTTCCGACTTATGAGACATAATTTTGGTAATGTGCCACCAGAGGCATTATTATGCTTCAAAAAGTATAAGTATGATATATATATATATATATATATATATATATATATATATATATATATATATATATATATATATATATATGGATAGACAGAGAGAGAGAGAGAGAGAGAGAGAGAGAGAGAGAGAGAAAAAAAAAATTTATATTCGGAAGGGTACATCTTCATTAAGGTTCCAGCAACTTTTTGTAGCTTTACTGTTATATTACATATTTTATATTCAGTACTGTACAGTCAGGATTGTGCTAACGTACCTTTAAACCCTAAACATCGATACAACCCCGCCGCTCAATTTCTGTTCATTTATGTTGTGTTTGAAATCAAATGTCCCAAAGAGGAGTCTCGAGTGAAAAATAATACTAGAGAAAAAAAAAACGGAGTTAAGTCAATTGAGAAGTCTACATCTCGTATCTCTCTTGGTACCCTTTCTGGAGGATGGGACAGTTCCCACACACATGTACAGGCAAACACGTACAAACACAAAATATACATACCCCACAAAAAACTGATTTGGGTCCATAAATGAGTTCACATTGATCATTGGGAGTATAATCCTCTCCTGGTAATTTCATGACATATTTCTGATATATCTTCTCGCTGAAGAAAACACCTTTATTGGTCACGCAGTTTCTGAAACACGAAAATACTCTGTTTACAGTGATCGATAGATAGATAGATACATACATACATTGATAGATACATGGATCGATATATACGAAGGATACCTACCCACTCACCGTCATATCTAATTGTTTACCTACATACGATTGTATGTTTGCACACATACATAAACTGACAAAATGTATGCACATACACACATATAGACATCCCTGGAAATATTCTTTTCCCATGAGGCAGATGTATCCTTCATTCATTATTTCGACATTACATCCTAATTTGACGAGTTTCCAAACCGACCGGTTCTCCCAAAGTGGGTGACTAAATTTATGTTTCCCTTGGTGAGTATTGGTTATGTCAGTCACCCATATCAAAAGATGTCTCAAACGAATGTGAATTTAAAGTGATATATGTATCAATATGTACTGGACATACTTGGTCTTTAGAGTCTTCTTGAACGCTTCTACGGAGCAATTAGAGAAAATCCAGGGATTTCTGGTGTATGGTTCAGCTGGTTTGAATGTTGGGTGAACGGGAGTCATAATAAAGCGATCATTGGCCTTGCAAGCTTTCGCTTCTCCATCGCCATCGTGGACTGCTCCAAGACTGGAAAGAGCAAGCAGACAAGGCGCATGACTATACATTAGATACAGTGCAGTTTTGAGAGTCAGAATTTTGATTGATCCATTCTCCTAGCGTGTCGAGTGTCAGTACACTATCGCACAATATAATTTCGAAAGCAGAACGGAACAAAAATTGTATTATATTCAAGTCACATATTTAGCATCAGAGGTTATTTCATAAAAATGCCTGAGGTGGTAGCTAAACGACGCCATACAATACAATCGAGTCTAGCACGTAACAATTATCAATTACAATTTGAATACTTTTGCAAAGGCTTCTTAGTGCATCAATATTTCTACAACAAATCATTTTGGAAATAGCAAGCTGGCATGGCTCATCTCTGCCTAGCGTGTAGAGTGTCAGTCAACCATTGCCGAATATAATTTCCAGAAAAGAACGAAACAACGTTTTATTACACTCAAGTCACATATTTGACATCAAAATGCTTGAGGTGGTAGCTAAACAACACAATACAATCAAATCGATTCCAGGCCTTATAAATTATCAATTAGCATTTGAATAAATGTGCACAGGTGTTTTTTGTTTTATTTTAAATCAATATATATATATATATATATATATATATATATATATATATATATATATATATATATATATATATATATACGTGTGTGTGTATGTGTGTATATCTTTATCTACATATACATATATATATATATATATATATATATATATATATATATATATATATATATATATATATATATATATATATATATATATATACATATTGATTCACTTAATACTGTCAGGCATCCTCCTGTAGGATTCATGGATAGCACTTTCTGTTTCAAAGCATGATCTAACCATTCTATATAATTTGATTTTTGTCGTAGGAGTCTAGAGTGACAGTGTACTTAGATGTGAATTAATTACTGGAACGATACGCTGGTGTTTTTACTACGCACGAATGCCTATATCGGTGACTTTTTAACATCCTATTTTGGGATGTGTGCTTAGTCAGTTGGGTATGGTGGCTGATGCGCGCAAGGTACATAAGAACACACTGTTGCTTAGATATTGTGGAGCCGCGATAGCTCAGTTGTACATGTGGAAATTAGGAATACGACACGAGGCACCAGAAGTGCTAAGCGAGTGGACGAACATATGGGGGCAAACAGGACGCCAGTAATCAACTTACCTGTGTCCAAGTTCGTGTGCTCCTGTGTTAACCGTTCGAAAATAATCACCTGCCTCAACGACCGAAGTTCTCTTACCCTTGTCACATACGCGCGCTTGGTAGGAAACACCTAAAAGAAAAAGATAGAACAAGACTAGGTTTATAATTCCACTCATCAAGGTTAACGTTCAAAAGCCTATCAGTGCATCGAGGTGGATGTGTAAAATATCCTGATTAAAAACAAACATCCATGCTCAACTTATACAAATGTATTTTGTTCATCTCAATTAATTGTCATTCCACATAAATTTCACTCATTACACGCATAATATAAAACTAATGCCACGATGATTACGTCGACAAAAAACAGTTATACTAATATAAATATAGTGAATACACTCAATGCCCATATCGATATTTGTTGGCCCGAATGTGTGTGACTATGGAACTGGATTTATTGACTCCTGCCCGACCCTAAATGCCAAGTTACTGAACAAGAACTAATTGTCCCCATTACACATTTGTTTAGTTGACGCCCATTAACGCGATGTCATCTTTGAGGGCCTAGTTGATTATGTGAGGGCACTATTACTTCTTGCAAGAAAATTAGGTCCCTAGCAGGAAATTGGTAAAATTTAATTTATATGAAATCTCTTCTTGTATTGGATGACATCAAAATATATTAATCTACATAAATGACTACATCAAATGACAACATCAATATTTGTAGGCACGAGTATGCATGACTATATAATACGATTTGGTGACTTATAGTTGACGCGATTGCCGAGGGAACTAGTCTAAGAAGATTATAAAAAATATCGTACTTGACAGATGATAACTAATTTGGACAAGAACTACTTTTTTGTGTTGTATATGTTACGTTAGTAATGATCGTTATGATTATTAACTTGATACATGAATTCGATACAAAACTTAAAGCAATGATCATGTAGATATTTTGGTCACAAGTATTTGGTTTTTTGCTGGTCTTTATTCTATGCGTTTTACTTTCATTGTAATAATCACGTCATTATATAATCAACGGAAGTGTTTGGATTCAGCAGGTAAAAATGTTCTGAAAGTCAGTCATGATAAAAGTGAAAACATTTTATGTCTATATTAACTCTTCATTTATATATTTCCTTAGGCAGCAAAATTATTCTTGTAATATCGTACATGTCTTGTTTGTGTATCTTGCCTCATTGATTGCTTCAGATACCAATAGTGTTGAATTGATAGAGGAGGTTTTGTGTGAAACCGCTTTGGAGTTTATTTTGTGTAGGAGTCAGCGTAATGTCTAGGTGGGGTTGAAGAAATGTGTCTAGTAGCTTGCTAAGGACAGGTGTCACAGTGATGCCCCTGTAGTTATTAGGTAGAGTATAGTCCTTCCATTTATTTAGCACTAGCACATCTGGTATGCTTGCACTATGGATCATGCTGTTCAGAAGTCTGGTGATGTAGATAGCAACGGATTGGCCACCATATTTAAGATGTTCTGCGGTTATCCAAAAGTTGTCCTGAGTCTTGTTATTTGGCAGTTTCTTCATAGTATACTCCACTTATGTTACGTCTCGTATGAGCTGGGGTACGGATCGAGTACAACTCGTATTTTCAAGCAAGAGATGATCGTTAGATATTAATTCCATGTGCAATCATCATAGTGTTCTTTGCTATGTAGAGTTGCTGGGCGCTCGAAGTGGTGTCTCCATCTCTGCAATATTTTCTCAGAGTGTACTAAGGTGTTGTCATCTATGAGTAGGATTTATGTCTGTACATGATAAATGTTCCTCTGCCTGTTGACTAGTGCTTAGAAAAGGGTGTTGATCGAATTAAGCTGCTACCATGATTTCGGCATAGAGCTATTCCCTGGTCGCTATTTTGAAGCTGATATCCATAGGATCGTCCGTGTTCTTAGGTGCACTGTTCATTAACCAGTGTACTCTTGTTTTGATCTTCGGCATGCAGCCAATATATTTTCGTTTCATGGGCTTCTGCCTTTTTGTTTATGTTGGCGTCGATGACTTGGGATGGCAGGTAATGTAGTTTGCTCCATAACACTTCCCAGGTTGAGAACATTAAGTGGGATTTGGAGTGGGCTGTTTAACGATGCGGTATCTCTATATATCCATGTCACACGTATTCCATCTGGGTTTGTTTGGCATCATTCCTTTATCGTTGCTTGCTTACTGGTGGTTTTTGCACTTACGCCATATCGATGATGTTGCCAATGATCGGATGCGTTGAATGGGTCGTGTTGCGCTACGTTTACAGCGCAAAGTAAGTGTGCACGGGTAAGTGGTGGAAAGACGTAATAATAATAATAATAATAATAATAATAATAATAATAATAATAATAATAAATCAACAACAAAAACAATAAGATTCCCCTAGCGAGTTGGTACCGCTGAACCTCGAAGACTTTCATTCTACCTCGTTACATCAATATTTGGGGAACGAGCGCGTGGCTGAGTATGTTAGCGAGCTGGTGCACGATTCCCTGGGTTTGTGCATTTATCTCAGCTATTTCCTGTCCGCCTAGAACAGTTTCCTTCGACCTTGTTGAATGTATGGGGGGGGGGGACATTATAATTTATAGCCACATTGATTAATGTTCCATAGAGCATTTGTATATGACAGTGAGGGGATGGTTTTTGTTGTTTCTCCAACTTATATACATATATATATATATATATATATATATATATATATATATATATATAGAGAGAGAGAGAGAGAGAGAGAGAGAGAGAGAGAGAGAGAGAGAATACTTCCTATATATAACGCCATATTTTAACCGCTATCTTCGCTTAATAACATTCAATTGTTAAGAACCAATTTTCCGACTATATAGTACTTGTGATCCTTTAGTGCAGGTTTGTGTTGGGCGTATTCAGTATTAAATACAGAATCAAATTTCCTGGGTAATGTAATAAGTGGTCTCTAAAGGCATTACTGTCTATCTTTGTGAAGAAAACTTAAAGATAAATCCGTTACGAATAATGATAATTATTATTTCTAACTGGCACTCTGGGGAGAGGGATAGTTGTAGTTGTAAGCGACCATACACTTCCAAGATATAGTTGATAAAATCAATAGGGATTGCTTGAGTAAAATGAAAATAACCCTTTCAACTGTGAACGTCTAGAATAATAGTACGTGGTGTTCTCCCTAAAAAGGTTTACGATCAGATTCTCTAGTAGCGACCTTAATGTGGAGGCTGACTCTAAACAAAGAAATATATCCCTGGCATGTTTTATATATATTACAATCTGTATGAAAAATATATATGACAGTTATCACAGAGAGAGAGAGAGAGAGAGAGAGAGAGAGAGAGAGAGAGAGAGAGAGAGAGAGAAAGAGAGAGAGATGAGGGGAGGGGTACTTACCCACAGTCTTACCCTTACGTCTAATGAAAAACTCATACATATTCTTCCTGCAAATTAAAAAAAGAAACATTATATGAACTTATGCCATATGCTGCTTTAAAGACTGAGAACATATACCACCCTCAGCTATAGACTAGATTCTAGCATTTAAAAAAATAACTTATTGTAGAAACCTGGTAAGAAATTGAACATTTTCCATTAACAACGAGAGAAAGATGTCTGTATATATATATATATATATATATATATATATATATATATATATATATATATATATATATATATATACACAGAGATATGCTGTTTATCCTATCATATTTTGTTAAAATCAAATCAATTTACATTTCGTCTCAAATATTGATTTAATGCTCTCTACCTTGAAATCTGTATTTGATGGCTTGCATATAAAATTCACCTGCTAGTTTAATTAGATGAGGCTTTAATTAATAAACAAAATGCTCCACAAATTGTTAAGTGATTTAATTCACCTTACTTTGCTTTTTGTCCCTGTATAACTTGTAATTTATCATTGAAGATCACATACATTTAGTAATTTGTTGTACACACTAATCTCTCTCTCGCTTTATATATATATATATATATATATATATATATATATATATATATATATATATATATATATTCAGCGTGTGTGTAAAGCAGGGAAAACAATACAATTTTCGTTAGGTATTTAAGTCTAGGGGTTAGAAATAGTAACAAAAGAAAAAACGACTCAAACAAGCTTTCACAAATTCTAAAAATATAAACTTAATTTCATAAAATATGAAATATTTCAAACAAACAAAATGAAAAAATTAAAAATAACTTACAGTTTAGAAATTCATAAATAATCATAAATGTATTATTGAATTTTGATAATCTGGAAATGTCCAAAGGTTAACCGAATAAAAACATTAATGTGCTTGTGCCACAAGAAACACAGTTTTAAATCCAAATGTTAATAATCCCAGGTAAACTCATGCGAATGCCGAATATTGTTAAGTTCCTTGAAGAATAGTACTTAAATCCAAAATGTACTATATAGAATAGATTTTTCACCAGCTGATTTTCACAAACATTAATAATCTTCCTCAATAACTTTATGAGTCTGGAGGACTGCTAAAGAATGCTCATTCAGTGGTTACATTGACATTATATAGTCTCTTACGGCGTAAATTAATTTAAAACCCAATACTGCGATTGTTAAAAACTTTTGTCAACAACCTTCTTTAACAAATCAGAAACAAGGTCGCGCAAAATATTGCTAAAAGTGCTTTCGCACTACAATTATAATACCTTAGTTCAAATCAACAAGATGTTAACATAGGATTCAGATCACAAATCTGCACGCGGAGTCACGTTGTGGGTTAATATGACCTACATAATTAGTAATTTTCCCTGGACTTAGCATGACTCATGTAAACATGGTGACGTTCATATGTACCTTAATAGCGTAGGTTACGGAATTAAGAAATTGTAATACAATGGTTATAAACCTAAATGAAAAATATATTATAATTTAAAAGATGATACATAATTCCTTAACAGTAGGAGTTTGCTGATTTATTGTATAAATATAAATCTTTGCTTCTCCTTTTCCCTTGAACCGAATTCGCTCAATCAAAAGCTTAAATAATATGTTCCAATCAAATATATATTTTCATAAATCAAAATCTTTCTCGCGATAAAACTCATCCATTGATTACTGTCATATGATGGCTCAGATCATAATTATCATTTACGTGTCAGTTTCCACGAATGCAGTCCTTATCTATTTTAAGAGCATTTGTCCTCACATATGTGGTGGTGATCCTTAGCTTAAATGTAAGCGTTGATGGTACCGACTTAACAAAATCCGTATTCTTGTGAATATTAGGTTTGATACATGATGTGTCTTTTGGCTACAGGACGCAGTGATGTAAATCATTCAGTGATGGTGTCCTGGAAATAAAGTCTATGATCCATGTCACATTGCTTCGTGTCCAGTTCGGTCTTTCCATAAAAATGCCAAATAACCAATAACAAGAACTTAACCGTAACATTGTCTAGTAATACACTTCTCATTGACATCTGATTTATGTAAAATTCAGTACTGATAAAGCAAATGTAGAGAATATATAGGGAAAATAATTGTTTAATGAGTCCGTATGGACGAACGATCTGTTGGTTCCATGTTTAAGAAAGGTTGATCATGAGTCAAACTTTCTCAAACAGCAAGCCACTCTAGAAACCAGTCTGAAAATACACTCACGCCATGTACCGATAAGAGTGATGGGGGAGTTATATTGATGACACTGATCTACAGCCAAAATGCTTCCAAAATAAATTTTGTCAAACTTTACTAATTCTGGGTCACTGAGAACGAAAATGATGCTTACAAGTGTTGATTGGCTCTAGTTTTAAAGATATGATACTGGGTCAGTATATACGACCCTTGACTTGGGAATGGCGGACGATAAGTGAGATTATAAAGAGAAGGGATTTCACCTTAAATCAGAAATGACTCAAATACATCTTTGACTGGATTTATGAATAAATATATGACTGGGTTTGGACAGTACTTGCTTTTTAGACAAAAACAATGAATGATGCAATCTAAAGCTGATATTGCGTCATACATGATATGAAATGCATGGTGTTATTCCTATCAGTCATGGATGATGCAATCATAACTAAGCTTACACCACGCTGCTGAAGAAATTGCCCTATATCAAAACATACAGTGTCGTGCTCTATTATTTGTCAGTGTTTGATTTTGCAAAGGGACACATTTCTGTTTAGCCAAAGTGAGCAGAAATGCCTCGTACTTGTGTGAACAATGCAGATAACTTCGGCTATGTTTTTGGTGAAGTGACTTTTGCATCACAAAAGCGCAGTATAATCACTATGGTTAAGAATGCGTATCACCTCCATTTTGGCTGCAAAATTGGAGATCAGGACAAGAGGTGGCCCCACACATATGCTGCAACACTTGTTGGTTGACCAGGAAAAGGAAATATAAGCTTTTTGCAGTGCCAATGATTTGGTGCCTCCAGTTGGGAAAGGTGCGTCAAAGAAGAAAAAATGGACTGTGCTTTATCCAAGCATTCCATCAGCTATACGTCCAGTACCCCACGTAGAAGGACTGTCGGTTCCTGATGCACCAGAATCATTCTCACTTCAGTCAGACGAGGAAGAGGAAGAGGATGAAACTTCTACTCCTGAACCATCAATGTCACATGACCCATATTTTATCTCATCCTCTTCCTCTGAACCACACCTCATAACACAAGGTGAACTTAATGACCTTGTCAGGGATTTGGAAGTACCCAAGAGTAAGGCAGATCTGTTGGGCTCCAGACTAAAGCAGTAAAATCTCCTGCCAGGTGATGTTAGGGTTTCCATATTCCGTGACCGTCAAAAGGATCATATCCCATTCTTCTTCATGAAAGGTGATCTTGTAGCCTGCAACAACATCGATGGTGTGATGGCAGCCCTCAACATCGTTCATGATCCAAATGAGTGGAGACTGTTCATTGATTTTTCGAAGACTAGTCTTAAAGCTGTTTTGCTGCATAATGCAGTGTTTTGCCATCAATTCCAGTTGGTCATGCAGTCCATATGAAGGCAACCAATGAAAACATGAAGCAACTTTTGAGGCGCATAAACTATGACCAACATAGCGATTTCAAGGTTCTTCCTCTCTTGCTTGGTCTGCAGACTGGATACTAAGTACCGCTGTTTTCTCTGCGAATGGGATAGTCGTGCAAGAGATTCCCACTACAACAAGAGAGATTGGCCACTTTGGCAGTCATTGGAGCCTGGGATGAAAAGTGTTCAGCATCCACCACTTGTTGAATCAAGGAAGATTTTGCTTCAACTCTTAGCACATCAAGCTGGGTCTGATGAAGAACTTTGTCAAGGCCATGGACAAAACACAAGCAGCTTTCAAGTACCTCCGTGGAAAATTTCCAAGGTTAAGTGAAGCTAAGATAAATGACGGTGTCTTTGTTGGTCCTCAGATTCGTGAACTTCTTCGAGATGATGCATTTCATCGTGCACTGCGTGGCAAGGAAAAGACGCCATGGAAAGCCTTCCAGTTAGTGGCAACACATTTTCTCGAAAACAACAAGGCAGACAACTACAGGAAGTTGGTGGAAAACCTTGTCAAGGTATACAAAAGCCTTGGTTGCAACATGTCACTAAAGATACATTTTTGCACTCTCATCTAGATTTTTTCCACCGAACTGAGGAGCAGTGAACGACGAGCACGGCGAGCGAGTTCACAAGGACATTGCAACAATGGAGAAACGCTATCAGGGCAAATGGAGCCCATCAGTGCTTGCAGACTATTGCTGGACAGTGACAAGAGATTATCCATTTAATGAATACAAGAGACAAGCAAAAAAGCACCGAGTAGACACTGAATAAGAACTAAACTATGTACTTATATATACATAATATTTTTTTCAATATATTTTTTATTTAAATAAACCGTTTGCTGTTTTTTAAAGTGTTACATAAACAGGATAGGTGAAATATTATCATGTAAAGCAACCATAAACACATGAAAAGACCTAGGGTTACAATTTATGATTAAAAGTCTAATATGTACACAATATACATAGACGTAAAATGTAAAAACTTAAATATCTTGGAAACAGTGTCCAATCAGTTCTTTTATCATATTTGAATTCAGTACATCAAAATCCCTAATAAATAGCACATTTTATCTCTGAAGCAGACGACTTCTAAAACTTTTTTAGACCAGTGGGTATCACTATGGATAACGTTAAGGATACAATGACTACACGAGGAATACCCTCACATTATGTGTGGAATAAGCTCCAAACATATGATTATTGCTGTGTCTAAGGTACTTTTTTCCGAACTTATCCTTATACTCTTAAGAAGAGTGTAGCCCAGGGAACTATACTCACTCTGTTTTTCAAACATCAAACACTGATATAATTACTGAAATACATATGTCTGGAGAAATTCAGCTAAAATGGGTAATAACTCCTACAAAGTGAACACATTTGTTGCAAGAAATAGAGAAAATAGTAGCATCTACTTTGTGTTGACGAGGACACCGAGTACAGAACGATTTTTAGGAGTCAATGATACTAAATCTGTGTACCGGTGCAGTCTCTAGACGGAGAGGTGGAGACAGTGATCACTTCAAATTATTAAAGGAGAAACACTCACTCATCAGAAGGACGATCTTTTCCCGGTTAAACCAACCTTAAAGACTTCCCAAACCAAGAGAATATTTGAAGTGTCAATGGTTCTTTCAATAAATTGTGAGTAAATGTTGAACATCCGTTGTAAATACAACTACAACAACAACAACTACTACTACTACTACTACTACTACTACTACAACTAATAATAATAATAATAATAATAATAATAATAATAATTTCTAAGTTTATTTGAAATATTCATTAGAATTACCAAAAGTGTTCATTCTCATTTTGGATTAATACTTGACTTTGGGATTTATGCGAATTCAATCAAAGATATTCCGGATTACATCCCTCAGGCATATCAGGGCATTCGAGACTGCTGACACATCAGAGCCTTCAAGACTACTACCACATTAGGACATTCAAGGCTACTAGAATTCATTCGGAACATTTTATATTTAGGACTTGTGAGGAGGACACTTAGGATTATTGGATTATTTGGAATTTAATTCACGTTATTGTAAGTGTATATTTCAATTTTTATTTTAATTGAAATATATTGCTTGCTGATTTTACTTACATTGTTGGTTTCACTTTCTTTCTTTTACGTTATTTTAAGACCTAGAGTCGTAACGGTACACATTCAACTAAATTGTAAACAATATAGATCGTTGCACGCAGTCAAACCCAATGTAAACAAAATAAGTGGAGGTTATATTAGCCCAAATGTAAGTAATGTAGGTTGGGGCACATAGTCAACAACAATGTAGGCAGAGGCACATCATCAATCCTAATGTAAAGGATGTTAAGTGGAGGCATGCAGTCAGCCACAATGTAAAATAAAACAGGTGGGAGTATATTATCAACCCCATAAGTGTGGACACACAATCATCCCCAATATAAACAATGTAACGTAGGAAAATGAGGAAGAAATCAAAATTATTCAGATGTTGTATATATTATAACAATCCCAATAAAACACCTTTAGGCCACCGATGCATCACCTGTTTATTTTGGTATAGATCAATTATGAATCTGTGGGTGTTAAGTTATATTGTAAGGGATATACACAGAAACAGGAGAAATAATGGCTAGGTAGGGGCGCATCATCAATCTTAATGTAAAGGATGTTAAGTAGTGGCACACATTCATCCATAATGCAAACAAAATAAGTGGGGGTGCACCATGAACCCACTGTAAATAAAAGCAAGTGGGCACACACAATCGACCCCAATGTAAAATAGAATAAGATGTGACACACAATTAACCCCAATGTAAAAAAATGTAGCAAGGGGAGAGGGGGGACACGTTCAACCGTAATGTAAACAATGTGCCTCGTAGGTAAAGACATATCAAATCCAGGGTAAAG
Organism: Margaritifera margaritifera; assembly: GCA_029931535.1. Classification (NCBI taxonomy): domain Eukaryota; kingdom Metazoa; phylum Mollusca; class Bivalvia; order Unionida; family Margaritiferidae; genus Margaritifera; species Margaritifera margaritifera. The sequence goes on from JAQPZY010001684.1 coordinate 7,363,588, forward strand.
TATATTTGAGGAAAATAGAAAAAATAAATTGTTCAGGTGCAGTGCATATTATAACAATGGTGTAAGATGGTATTTAACCCCAATAAAGCACTTTTTGGCCGGGCCACCAATGCATTACACATTCATTGTAATATAGATCAATTACGGATCTATGTGCAATAACTTACAGTATAAAGGGTATGTAAATAGAAACAATGGCAGAAATAATGGCTGTAGGTGTTAAATGCAGAATGACCCATTAAAAGGTTGTTAGGTGGGGGCACATAGCTAACCCCAATGTAAAATAAAATAAGCTGGGACACACAGTCAGCCCTAATGTAAACAATTGAAAAGGGACACACTTTCAATCCTAATGTAAAGACCATGTTAAGTGGAGGCACACGTTCATGCACAATGTAAACTAAAAAGATAGGACACACAGTCAACCCCAAATGTAAACAATATAGATGGGGGCACACATTCAACTCCAATGTAAACAATGTAGATGGGTAAACGCATATCAAACCCAGTGTAAAGTATATCTGAGGAAAATGTAAAAAAAATGAATCAGGTGCTATGCTGAAATATGTAGATAGAGGCACACCATCAATTTTGATATAAAGGCTGTTAAGCAGGGACACACAGTCAGCCACAATGTACAAAACAAAATAAGTGCGGACAAACCGTCAACCCCAATGAAAAACAAAATAAGTTGGAGCATACAGTCTACCCCAATGTAAACAATGTATATTGGTTCACACATTAAACCCCAAAGTAAACTATGTAGGTGGATAAACACTTAATCAAACCCAATGTAAACTATGTAGGTGGATAAACACTTAATCAAACCCAATGTAAAGTATATCAGTAGGGAAAGATAATAAATAAAACACCTTTAGGCCACCAATGCATCACCCATTTATTGTGATCAATTATGAATGAATGGGTGTTAACTTCCAACATAGGGATTACACATAGAAACAACAGGAGAAATAATGGCTCTAGGTGTTAAATGCAGAATAATCATATGCTTGAAATATGAAGTCTAGAGAGACTTGGGAGAATTATAAATGTGATAAGTGTCCTAGAGGCTCGTATATCAGCACAACTGAATCATGCCTGTGGGCAAAAAAGATACGGTAAATGGGGAAAATGGATATATGTTAGGCTTGTAAACAAAGCCGTTGGAAAAAAGTCGCAAAAAAATTTTATTGTACCATGGACATGTTACACCCGCCTAATCCTCTCGATACACTATGCAAGCTGTTGACCCTGCCTGATGGCAAGAAGCAGAACTGCATTAACCATAATAATTTGTTAATGGATATATATGAACCAGAAAACAGGTGCGCATGGAGTTGGGTAAAAAAACCGGTAGAAAGGTTGTTGAACACTTTTATTTCGCAGCGCGAAATAGAAACTATGAGTCTTCTTTTAGGAGCAAGGTCATATTAACAAGGATGAGTACTCGTGTAAGCAAGATCAGTCATACTTCTCACAGTGGGTTATCTCCCTTAAGACGATAATACCATTGCCACAACGATGTAAATATGGTGGTAACATATGTCACTTGGATAATCACTCTCAGTTAAAATAGAATTATCTGCAATATTTTCCTTGCAATGGCTTTAGTGCAGAATGTGAAGATTTTGCCTCATATGTAGGAAGAAAAAGTAAGAATTCTTCATTTGCAGAGATGGAGGCCAGGGCTGATGATGTCACAAGGCCGTACGTGTTAGACGTCACAATACACTGATAATGTCACAATGAACATTTTTTAGCCGACTTATTGTCTGGTTCTTTATCCGTCATTTTGACTGGATTTCAATCTGCGATTAGAGAAGGTAGGTATGATCCACTTGTGTGCTTGTGTACTACTGGACACAAGTGGAAAATCCTCGGCATTATCCATCACATACTAGAAAAAAAAAAACAACCTTGGAAGTAAATAATATATATTCTGAATTGCCCTTGTGTTGTTGTTATTAGGACAATAGTCTCATTGACGTCACAATGACCATATGACGCACCATTACGAACAGCAACATAAGCAATCGTTTCAGGCTCTTGAAACTGAATACTTTCTATAATTTTTTCATTACAAAGTTGCAGGAACAATATTAAATATTAAAAGTGCAGGTATTTCATTGATTGTTGAAATGTCATTGAGTGTTATTTTCAAAACCTAACATTTTAGAAGAATCTGCTCCTCACACATCTAGCTGGATGTTCATCCACCCAAAACTTACCAATTTGGGAAGTATAACTACAATTACTGAGTCTCTTTTAGAGAGCTGATGTTATTCAATTCACATTAGAAAGAGACAATATTCCGAAGGATAATGCGCAGAGATGTTTGACTAAGGTTTCTATGACCCAGGGGTCAGAACGGCCTTATTGTCGTTGTCATTAGCATGCCACCTGAGGCAGCATTATTTCTTTTTGCCATCTGGTGTGCATTCCTAGGTTGAACTCCTTAATTTAGCCCCATTTTATATCATTGTAATATGCATGGACGTCATTTACTTGGAAGCAATGAGCATCAAAATGAACAACTGTTGCTGTGTTTTGAAACTCGAAATCGGTGATAAGTGCTTCACACTTCAAATGTTTGCGACACTGAAGATAACCACTATCTCCTAACTTTATTGAATGTAAACTATTTCCATAATTTTTTCCCCATTATGCATAACACCTGTTTGAAGGTACTAACCAATCACTGCAATTCAGGGTAAGTTCCAAACTAGTTATTGGAATGACATCACTGTTGTGTGAAAGACGTCCATGATTAACCAATCGGGAGACGCATTTACTAGTTACCAGCCTATGATATTTGCTTGTCAATTTAGGTTGGTTACCAGTGAACAGATTGGCCTTACTTAAGATGTGTATCTCTCAAAAGACTGCTAACTTCATTTAATCATTTTCACTTCCTGGACTTCATAGGTAAATTGGAGAAGAAACAAAAACTAGGCAAACCTAGACTAAATGAGGCAAGGTGAGGCTAAACGAAGCAAGGCATGAGGTGAGGCAAAGCAAAGCTAAGCAAGGCAAAGTGAGAAGACATAAGGTGAGGTTAGGTAAGGTGGGGTGAGACAGAGCAAGGCAAGGCTATGCTAGGCTAAGTGAGGCTAATGGGTCATGGCAAGGTTAGGTTAGGCAAGGTAAGGTAAAGCAAAGTGAGGTTATCACAAAGTGAACAGGGCTAAGTTGAAGCAAGGCAATGTTACACGAGGCACGGTAAGGTGAAGCTAAGCAAAGTGAGGTGAGGAACAATGATGGCTAAGTGAGGCAATGGGATGGGAGAAGACACAAGGGGGTGGTGTTGCTTTGCAATTTTCTGGTGAATTTCCTTATATATATATATATATATATATATATATATATATATATATATATATATATATATATATATGCAAGAGAGAGAGAGAGTAGTTATAAACAGATATTCTTAATTACTGTACATCTACGTAGCTTATTCTTGCCAAAGTACTATCAACAAACTACTTCTACTTAGTTTATGTCCACACTCTTTAGGTCTTTTCAATATTTTAAACTGCAATATGTACACAGAAGAAACAAGGATGAGCATGTTGCAGATTAAATAAAATGACTTTGTTTTATTGTCTGGAGTACTCCAATTAGGGGAGATTAGTGGCTTGTTAGCTTACGTTAAAATTTTATTTTGTATACACATGGGTTACATGCTAACAAGACAATTACTTTATTGCCCTGTCTATGAAAACACTAAACTCTTACATACCTGCCATAACACGACGTGTCACACGAAAAACACAATTTTTGACTCCCAAATCCCCCGACATTATCGTGTTTCAAAACACGTAATTTTCAATAATCTTAGCGAAAAGAAGAAAAACAAAACACTTTTTTACCACCACTATATATGTCCAAAGCATGTAGTCTGTATAAACAATCCTGCTTGGAGCTCATGTAAAACTATCATCGGGGCAGTTTATACAGCTGATTATTATGGAGTCGATTAAAAGATAAGGCGGTCAGAGATAAATAACCACCATTTCAGAGATTACTTAATTGACTAAGTAATGATGATGCCATGTCAGGTCCTTTGAACGCTGCTGTGGGAGAGCCCATTAGGCTAATTTGCATAGGTAAAGTACACTAAGTGGAACAACCCAATTCATTTGAGTTAGGTACAATTCAGAGAGATGTCTGTTGAAGAGCAAAAGTTATTGCCTTGAATGAGATTGTTTAAGCCATCATTATTAAAACTTATTGGCAAGTTTATGATCTGTGACAACATTTCCCTGAAGTCGGATTTTACGCCATATATAAGTGCAAAACATGATTATTTCAGTAGTCGGAATCGTGTATATGTATGATTTATTTTTTACGGCAAAATGACAAAATGTGGTTGTGATTTAGGCAACGATGAGCCATCTGCAAAGCGAGCAAAAGCCCAGCAAAACTAAATTTCAGAACTCCTGGATGGAGTTTTACTTTGTGAAGCGCAGCAACAAGAGGAAGCATCTTTATTTTATACAAACTGCAAGTACCATATTGAAATTGATCATTCTGGAGTGAACGACATCCATCGACATAGCAGCATCACGCAGCATGTTTGCCACTCTCTCACAACAATGCAGATGCAGAAAAATAATTTTCTATGCTGAGAAACGTTCAGCAAGATATTTGGAGAAGTTTGAACAACAGTACGATCCAGTCTCAAATGAGTGTCAAAAATGAAAACGAATGACATTTGTATTACCCTCACCCCACCCCCCACCCAAAGACCCCTGAACTATGGAGAACAGCAAAGACTGCATCTAATTAAGGAAATATTCCACTGTCCAATGGAACTTCAAGACGGAAACTTGGTATATCTTTCTATCTCTGTATATCTATCTATCGATCTATCTATCTATCTATCTATCAATATTACTTAATATCTGTGTGCATGTATTTATGTGAGTGGGGGCACATGTGTGTGGTGATATTGGAAAATGCTAAGTCTACCAACTATTTTTGGTTTATAAGTATATTAAATCCTTTAAAGAAAAAATATATTATTATTATTATTTTTTATTTCAAATTTGAATTTCCAGTAGTTTTATATAGGCTTAGATGACAATATAAGTTTATTTTCAATTGGACAACGTCTCTCTTTTAGGTCACGCACACTGCTTCCCCCCCCCCCCCCCGCACCACCACCACCACCTTGGAACCTCAAAACACATTTTTGAGTCTCGAAAATCCCCAAAGACTATGTTGGAATAGAGCAGTTATGCCCTTATTAAAATATAGACCCTCGAAGCGACTGAAACTCTACTGTCCCAAAAGAATTTCCAGTAATTCAAGATGAGACTGTTCTTCTAAAAAGCCCACCCTTATACAAATGCAATCCTAAATCAAGCTCGCAATAAGCTTGTTGCTATCTTAACTGTAGGTAACAGACTAGGTGGGAGCTCGCAGTGAGCCTGGTGGAGCTCGTAGAAGAAATTTGGCAACATGCACGTACAGTTGATCTTGCTAGCAAACCCTGCAGATACATTAATTATCATCTATACAATTGGATGTAGTGATGGTGAGACATTGGGCACATGGTGTAACATTTTTGTCTATAAAATCAGTAATTTGCATATCAAAACAATAATCCTTACATGTTTGGAAAAGGTATTGAAATTCCCTGATTATTAGTTATTTTATTTTATTTTAGCTTTTATTGCATTGGTATATTAACCTTAGGGAATTATGCAGGAACACTGTGGATGTTGTTATATATTTGCAAGTTTTTCACAACTGACTGCTATGTACTTGCATGTATCTGCTGGTACCTATAATGAATATTAATTAATTTATAATGCACAAACTGATCAATGAATAACCTTAACTATGTAATGTGAATATTGATGATATCTCACATTAGTGATAAAAACAAAAACATCTCAGCATCAGTGCAAGCAACAGGACACTAACCAGTACTTATTTTAGCAAAGCAATTTGTCACAAGACGTATAATGTTACTGTCCAGACACTGTTAAGGAGTTGGACTTACAAACTTCACCCTTGTAAAAATGTGACTGACATTTCATTGAAATTTCTGTGCATCTCACTGAAATGTCCTTATTTAACTAAGATTTCGGTATTTCACCAAATTTTCAGTAATATTTCATTCAAATTTCAGAGATTTTGCCAAAAGTTCTGAAAATTTTAGTGAGACTCCCATACAAACAAATCTCACCAATTCACATCAGCTGCTTATAAGCTACTCATGAGAACCTTGTTAGAAATGTATGGAATTTGGGTGGACTTTGCAAGCTCATATGTGCAGTTTGTTAGATCTTGTGAGCCAAGGAAAAACTAACCACATTTTCACATGTGCAGAATTTCCTTACGCGAAATTTTGAATGTTCACACGAGAAAGTATAACTTAGAAAACATTCGTTTCCATTACATCTGACAACTATGTTTGAAATAAGGCAGAGTTTTAGTTTCTCATGTGAGTTATCGTATGAGAAATTTGGACTTTGATTCTGATCAAACACTTATTTTAAATGTGTCCTAAGTTGGATTTTCTCATGTGAGTTTTCACATGAGCAATACATTTGGACTTTGATTCTGATCAAACATTTATTTTAAATTTGTCCTAAGTTCGATTTTCTCATGTGAGTTTTCACACGAGTAATAAATTTGGACTTTGATTCTGATCAAACACTTTTTTTTACATTTGTCACATTTGAGTTTTCACATGAGCAATTTGGACTTAAATATTCTGTGCAAATGTTGGATGTCGAGCAGTGCATCCAGATTACTAGTATTGTCAAATTAGGCATTTCTTTTGAATACAATATTACTCAAAGACAAGTTTCTAATGTTTAAGAGTACAATCTGCACAGCATATTCAATGTATTTTAAACAGTGGTATCAAAAAAGTGAATTTTAAAACAATTTCCAGAAGGAAATGTACAAAAATAATTTTATGATAAAGATGCCCTCAATTAAGCGAAACATGAAGATTATCTTTTAATTTCCATTAATTCTGTTTTGTTATACTTAATGTTATTCGCAGATTTATACAACATTTTTGAATGTGTTAAATATCAAAACTTTTAATAATATTAATAATAATACTAATAATAATTCCATTATTCATAAAATAAAAAAGGTAAATGAATGTGATTTCATTTCCTGTATTACACATTTCAATACAATATCAATGCTTAAAAAATGAGTATGTTTTACCAAAAAGGGGAAAAAACCAATCATTATTTATAACATTCCATACTTCTGAATATTTTGCTTTTTTCATCAGGCATGTTGAACCTGTTGGGATCCCCAGCCTAGAACTATATATATGTTTAGCAAGAGTAGATCAAATTAGACATATATCCAGCATCGACCCTGGGGTTGGGAACTTTACTCTAGATCAATGACTCATAACTTGGAAACTGTTAAGGTTCCCATCCTACAACTATATACACATTTTATATACACATTTAATGGACACAAGGGGATATATGCACTTGTACATTCAACACGTATCCTGGGTCATACTCCTGGAGTAGGGAACTCCTGGAGTTGGCTCATAACTTGGAAACTATCAAGATTCAAACCATATAACGAATATATACACTAACTGGGTATGAAGAGAGAAACTCTGAAACTGATAGAATTAGTGGCAGGAAAATTGGTAAACTTCGACATATATGTAAGACAAGGGTATCAAATTTTCCACTTTTATGGTTCTCATTTCATGGCAGAGGTGGACTTTACTATATTTGTTTGGAGCTGTAACTCGCAAACTTTTAAATACAGGAATAGTCACAAAACTTAATATAGCTAAACATCATGACTTGATGTTGTCACTTATCACTGTTATGGACCTATCTTTAACTCCAGGTCTCACGTCAGTCATTTTTTGTGTGTTCAAACTGTTACTCAGAAGCTGTTAAGTTATTAAAGATAATGGAATAAACATTTTCACCCTGCAAAAGCATAGCTTGAAGGTGTATCTCGTGTCTATCATGTGTATCAATAGCAAGGTCCAATCAGCAAGATCAAAGTCATATGTGAAGCTTACTCACTTTTTAGGACTGTAATAATCAAGCCATTGAAGGTAGTATGATTACATTGGTCTTTAAATCATAAACTCTGAATGTGTCATTTATTATTTAGAGTATTTTTATTAAGGTTAAGATCATATATCAACATCATCAATTTTGTGTCAGGACTATACGTCAGAAATTCTCAAGGATGGTAATAATGAGATAAAACTTTGCATATTTATGCATCGTGACCTAAGGTCTTATCACATAACACACTATTTTTGAGGTTGTGTCATATCTCATTTTTTTTCGTGCCACCTTCAAGATCAAAGGTGTAGACTCTGCGTGGGTATTCTATATGCTTTTACCACCAACCAGTGTAATATTGATGTGCAATCTGTTAGTGTTTTGAGTATGTGCATCGTAGCTGCCTCAGTAGTGGCATTTTCATCAACTTTCAGTACATGTAGCTATAATCGTATGTGATTAATAATTCATAACGGGAAGGCTATGCAGGCATACTGTTTTTCTGAAGATTACAATTTTATAAAAAAAAACAAAAAAACATTCCATTAAGTTCAGTATGACACAAACTTTAGTACTAAAGAACTACCCTCATGAACATATTTGCAAGATAGGTTCATGAGTGCTCCATTTGCTATGAACTTTATAGAAGGTGAAACATGACGCAGTATTATAATTATTCATTTATTATCTGTTCGGCATGAAAATAGGGAGTGACGTAATCTTAGTTCCAATACACCAAGATAAAAACAATATATTTTACATCTTACAATTTTTAGATATTTCGTCAAACTTTTCAGGAATATTTTAGGCAAGTTTTTTTTGAGGATTTCATAACAACCATACAAACTCTATATCAATCAGGTAGAAAAACGTTGTACACATCAAACTCAAAGAATTGGACGAAAATATTTATCATAACATGATCAACAAACAAACATGTGTCTCTTGGTCTCAATGACAGCCAGGTGAAAAACATAATATTGACACCTTCTCCACATTCTTCATTTAATGTTATCAAACTTTCAGGAACTATTCAATGTGACATGTTATAGTCAATGTTGTTTAATATAGCCTCTACAGCAGCCATTTACATTTAACATCAGCCATGTGGAAAACATTTCAGTATTTGAAAAACTCCTATGGCAATTTAAGTCAAATTTTTTATGTAAAAGAATATTATATATATATATATATATATATATATATATATATATATATATATAGAGAGAGAGAGAGAGAGAGAGAGAGAGAGAGAGAGAGAGAGAGTTACAAATAAATACCAGACAAAGTGGAAAGTGCTATCCATGGATCCTACAGGAGAATGCTTGATTACATTAACATCATTTTTAAATACGAATAATTAATATTATCATACAGGTTAGATAATTTTTAATTTGTTGTCTACGGATATTCGAGCCGGGGTCCGCATGTAACGGCATCCATTGCCTGTGTATTCGTGCGTAGCAGGCACACCCGCATGTCGACCCAGTGACTCATATATATATATATATATATATATATATATATATATATATATATATATATATATATATATATATATATATATATATATATATATATATATATATTCCAAGCTATATGGGACATGGAAATTTGAAAAACAAAAAATCCCCCCTCGCCCATTAAATGGCTCATTTCCTAAGTTTGATGGAACATGGAGAAAAATATCTTAACCTAGTTTAGCCTGCAAATTGCTATTATTTGTTTTATTTTTAGTTAAATGTGAGCCTAGTGATCCTTTTCTTATACTTACTTCATTTACTTAAAAGTATGTTTCATTAACCCTTATACAAATCACTTAATTTTTCAAAAAGGAGACAGCCTTTGAATAATAGATATTATTCAAGAGTTGCGTCCTGTTCAAAATATCTCGTTGTTTTACACTGATGTCAACAAGCGGGCAGTGTATGGGATTTACTTTGTCTATCTGTGTGTCTTCATTGCCCATGCTATAACTCCTATCAGATAATCATGGTAGTCCTTGGAGTCCGAAGAGGACGGGATCTGTGCAATCATCTGTGGACACGGAGATGGCTCTGCAGTCACATACTTGACTTGTTGTATCGATGACAGATGGAACATTGTAATTCCGTTGTAGCTGCAGAGACGGATGCTGCCACCATCTGGCTCTGGCGTTCCTTTTCAAAGTCAACGGACGCTTTGCAGATGAGGGCACGCCAGCCTGTTCGGTCTTGTGCTGTTCTTTCCAGCTCCGGTGGTTTGAGGCTGCACCTTTTTAGGCTGTCTTTCAAGGTATCTTTGTAGCGCTTGCATGGTCGGCCTTGGTTTCTTCAGCCATGTGCCAGTTCCCCAAAGAAGATTTTTTTAGGCAAGCGGGTGCCATCCATTCTGATAACATGGTCTGACCAGCGAAGTTGGGCTTTGAGCAGCATTGCCTCGATAGTTGGTGTCTTGGCTTTATCCATAATTTCAAGGCTGGTAACCCTGTATTGCATTCGGATCCCAAGGATAGAGCGGTACACAGCCCCGGTTTCGCAGCCATAGAGCAGGGAGGTGAGGACCACTGTGTTGTACACCTTCATTGTGGTAGATAGGATAACATTGTGATGGTCGAGTAATCTGTTGTGAAGCCTACCGAGTGACTGACTTGCTTTGCTGATCATTGCGGAGACCCCCTTATCAAGCGAACCATCGTTGGAGATGACACTGCCTTGGTATTTGAAGCTGTCCACAGTTTTCAGTTGAGTGGCGTCAATGGTGATAACTGGTTGTGGCGCACTGGTGTTTGGGGCTGGCTCCTATACTGTTTCATTTATTAACATTAAACTTGCACTACGGGTGAACTTGAAATGAGCATCTGTTGTGCATCAAAACTGGGTCACTGTCATCTACTTTCCAGGATTTGTTGAGAACTAAAACACCGGTTAAAATATGTGTCTGGGCACTAATTACATTACCTTTTCACTAACTGCCATCAAACTGTGGCAAAGAATGGATGTATGTTGCTTATCAGAGCTAGATTTCTGTGATCTAATGTCCAGGACATATTCAAATTACTTGAAAAGTTTGTTCATTCTTACTGTCTAGGCTGTTAACTCCTATAAATTGAACCATTATATACATATTACTTGCAGTGTGTGTGCTTATTGAGATGAACATGTTACTCTCAAAAACTGGATCACTGTACACTACTATCCAGAATTTATTATTAATTGCTTAAATTTTGTATCCATACAAGTCACAGCCATTTATTGGCTCTAATTACAGTATAGCTTCATCTATTGCTATAAAAATACAGTAAGAATGCATTTTAGAACCAAAGCATTTCACACATTTCCAGGATTCCGAACATTACTTAAATATGATGTTTGCTCAAATTATAGCACCTTCTCGTTTTACTATTACAATAAGAATGCATCTTAAAATAAAAAACATTTCACATTAAAATTGGGTCATTGCAACCTCTTTTACAGGAGTTTAAACACCACATACAAATTGTGCCTGTGTTTAAATCATAACACCTCTTAACCTATTACCACCAAACATGCATGACAAGTGCTTATGAGAAATCAGTTATGTCACATATGAAAACTGGGTTATTGAGACCAACATTCTGTGGTTAGTTGGTTCTCTCAACGGTACTGACTGATATCACAGACCGTGAAGTAATCTTGTACGCTCCTGCTCACTAACAACTCTACGTCGCTAGATCATCTTCGGTTTTTCTGAGTAAGACATGAAGATAGTCCAGGGAGATGTACTAGGAGCAATTGGACCAGCACAATTTCACCAGATTCAGTTTGTAAAAGATAAAAAACAATCTGAACAACACAACTAACTGGCACAACTAAGGAGCATAAATTGTCTAGCGTCTTTTGCTTACATAATTCCTACATATTAGAATATATTTAGCATTTTGATTTTAGAGATGAAGAAAAATTAATTCATTTTGACATAAATATATCTACAAAAATAAAATTCTGTTGTAGTTCAAAACCAATCTAAATCGGATTGTACTTCATGGCGTAGATTTCTGTACAGACTTTGATGTCAGGTTTTACCCTGTCTCTAAATTTCAGGCATGCTATATAATTTTCAAGGAATGAAATTCGGTAGCCTAATCAAATTTCTATAAGGAGTTTTATTAGTTGTTTTAGAAACTTATTAAAAATGAGTAGGAAGGAAAATGGCGACCTATTATTTGGTGAAAGATAAGTGCTTAGTATACATCCGTCATAACTAAACAAAATAGCTAACACTTTTTTTTGATCTTTTGTACTATCTTCGCAAATAATATTATCAGAATATGTTCAATATATATATATATATATATATATATATATATATATATATATATATATATATATATGTATCAATGTTAGCCCTTTTTTGATCTTTTGTACTATCTTCGCAAATAATATTATCAGAATATGTTCAATATATATATATATGTATATGTATCAATGTTAGCCCCGAATCCATCTCTGCCATCAAATAAAAGAAGGCTCATCCATTTATTATTTTACCAGAGACAAAGTTACAACGTAAAATTTTATTATATAATACTTTGAGATGACCTCCCCCTTCCCATCACACAACAAATGGCTTGCCTCACCATTGCTCTAAAACTGCCTCACTTGTGGGAGAATAAATTGTTATGTATTAAAACTATTTCATCCTATCGGCGACAGCAGTAGATAGTATTTAATCATCACATAAATTTTTGCGAAATCATCAACATATGCTCCTACGAGGTCTACATGCCATTTGCGCCTTAGATTACCATTTTGATTCGTCACGTGATATATTACGCATAGTCAAACTCTATTTTTAGATGAGGAAATCACAACGTACGTGGAAGTTTGACCATCTTTAAAGGCGATTTTTTGGCATTTTTACATTAAACACTACACAGATAAATTAGTCCTCCAAACCCGTGCTGATACTGATGGAGGATTTTTGGGTCTGATATCGCATTTTCGTGAAATCGCGCAATTCATGCAGACAAATGTGTCCTCAACATATTTGTGTACATTTTGGACACTAGCCAATATTTCTCGCAGGTCTTGAGTTACGGTCGGCATGTAGAGAAAATTTTGCGATAAAATCCTATGTTTGACAACTTGTAGATCCACGTGGAATAACACGACACTGCCTCATATGGCCTTTTTGAATTTCTTGACCATAATGGGCTACAACTTGGAAAAAGCTTTTCCTCGAGAAATTGCGTGTAACAACTTGGAGTTCTAAATTTTTGCCTTCTTTCTCGATAAATTGCCTGGTGATATTTTCGGCGTGTTTTAAAGTCAAACTTGATCAGAAAAAATCTTTATAGCTTTTCATCGGTGTACAGGAATAATGCATACATTTATAACATCAGATGCATGAAAATATTTATATTTATTAAGCTTATCTGATCCAAGTCCGCGGCGATCGTTTGTTCTTTTCGAAAGCAAACTTTGGCCTGTTACACAATGTCATCATCCTCAACGTGTTTTAAATTGTTGGATGATGTCTGCATGCCATTTTGGAAATGTAGTCCTATAAAGAATATTTTAAAGATAGTGTGTGTGTGTGTGTGTGTGTGTGTGTGTGTGTGTGTGTTTCTTTGTTTCTTTGTATGCAATTGTTTTACCTGCATTAGTTACTTGTAATCATTTGGGCCTAAAAAGGATATAATGAAGGTGGGACATGCGTATAGGGATTGTTATTATCAACCCTTGGAGCCATATTTCAGTTATGTGGCCTACTACGAGTTGCTGCAAGATCCATGCATCTCATTTTTAGCAATTTCGGTATTTAAAAACAACAAAGATTTGGAAGATATTAAAAGTCTAAAGGGACTATTACTATTGTACATTTAGGAAAACTAAATGTTTACCAACCTTTAGCGTCAGTGTGAGTTTCGTACTCGAACAGTTTCATGAATACGGGACATGGTCTTGCTTCACCTTGAAAGACCACATTGTTGTCTACATAGGAGCCGTCGAGAATGCTTTTGTATAAGTTGGAAGAACATATAGCGCCATCAACGTTAGTTAAACAAAATTTAAGCATTTACCAGTATCATACGCTTTTGGCCGAAACACTCACGGACAACTTAAAACCTATAGACAGTTTACTACATTTAGGGTGATCACAGGTGAAATATAGAGAATTTAACGTGTGCAAAACATTTTTTACCTTCGCTCTGGGCAATCAGAACATACACACAACTATATCAGCTTAGTGTACATTTTGTTGGCCTAGAGTAAATTAAATGTATGTCCTAAATTAATAGCAAGTTCAAAGAAAAACATTGCAAGCGGCATCCACTCTTCACATGGTCATAAATTGTCATTGAATGAGTATTTACCAATTCAGAATTCGCACAAACTGAAGCTTATTGATATCTTATGTAAAATACATTGACTAAAGTGTATGCTGCTTAACGAAGGTATCAACCATATCATGTTCAATGACATCATATTGAAATTCTATATAAGAATTCTGCAATATGAACTTACGTAAGATCGTAAATCGCTAATAATTCTCAAATGTGTTATATAATGATAGTTGACTTCACCTTTTTCTGTCTTGATAATTTTTTCCATATGTGACTTTATATAAAGATTTTTATTTATTTATTTATTTATTCAATATTACACGAGGGACAAAAGTCGTAATTACATTACAAGTCCAGTGTTAACCAAAGTTTATAGAGTTGCGATAAGCTTTGGTAACAAGTGGCCTTATAACAACGACGTAAATATGTAATTATAACATTATAGTGAGTTGTGCAAAACGTTTATTTACCACAAGTAAACATCCTTTAAGAAATGATTAGTAAAACATTGATACTTTCAATTTCCGCGTTATGTAAACTCAGATTTATATTTTAACTGTAAATGTGTACAGTTTTAAATTTAGTTTAATGATTAACACGGTGATGTTCATTACACGGGTAGTTTTGTAAAATACAGACGATGTAATAAAAGAAAACGATAACTCATTTCAAGAGCGTTACTAGCCCAACTCAGCACAAGATGAGTTTCTGGAACGGCAGGTTGCTCAATTTGTCTCCAGATCAGTTTCGGGAACATCAGATTGCTTCTGTCATTAAAAGAATACCTCTTTAATGAACAAGTATCCATTTATTTCTTTTGAAACGTACAATTGTATATTGATTTCAAAAGGGTTGACATCACGAGGAGACATTGCTGCAGATCAGAATAACACTACAGAGTAGACAGATGGGTCGCGTGTGAAAAGACCTCCTTTCTCGATGTTCAGCACGGTGGAATTTGCAAAACACTCCTGGGCCGCCATCTGAATGTAAAAATGAAAAGAATATGAATGAAGAATGCAGAAAAACTTGCTTAAAGTTGCCATCCAAGAACAGATCCAGATAGACCTATATACACATGTGACCTTTATACAGAGAATCATGTAACTGTGCTACCAAATATACTAATGATGGAAAGAGAACAATGCGTACCGAGACAAAATTCACTTTCTGTTTGCAATAATGTACTTTGACATAAAGCATATGTTTCTGGTCAACCTAACATTGCTGAACTAATCAAGTGATCCTATTTGAAGCCATCTGGCACTACAAGTGGTATTAGCTAATCGTTCAAAGATTAATGTTGAGGTGTCATTTTGTTAATACAATGTAAAATAGAAACAAAAAACATATATATTTAATGTACTTCTTAATTTTATCCACGACTAAAATCTTCTCAATGAACTGAGTTTTGTTTGTCCTGAACTAACGTGTAACCGGAGAACTTTTGCAGGCTGTCACATTAAGAGAACAATCACGATCGTTTACACGATTTAAATTGATTTTTATATCAGATAAGAGACTGATTCATCAAATATTCAATTAGTAACAACGCAATCCAAGAATTTTCAGTATTTTCAAAGTGAGTTTGAGTGAAACTTTTGGATACAAACATTTCTCGGAAACACTTTCTCAGGTAACGAACACAAGCTTGTGGATTATAACAATTGCCGTGAAGAAAACATCTGATTACAATAGATATGCAAATTAAGTGCACTGAGGTAAAATAATGTCTTTTACCGGGCACAAATCCTCTATAGAGTATTAAGGGGGAGGGGGGCGGACGGGGCGGTTGCCCCGGATGCCAGATTTCTTGTGGCGCCAAAACAGCTGATAAAAATTCGGGCTTTGTATTCTGACCCTTTGGGCCATCATCGTCGCCCCGGGCGCCATTTACCCTTAATACGCCACTGCAAATCCTAGTCATCATATGGAAATAAGATAAGTAACGGAAACACTGCCTTGAATGTCAACAACACACACTGTAGAAGTATCATCATCATCATTATCACCACACAATAATCATTGCCTTGAATAATAATTATAATGACAATTCGGATGAAGTAAAATCCACTATACCTTTTACAGACAGAGAAGAGATAAATTTCGTAGAACTTTCATTTTACATCTAGTAGTAATAGAAATTAGACTACACAAATAAATAGCAGAATCGTGTTGAAGAACGTGCTACAAAGACAATTCATATTTGATCATGCAGAATGCATATGTGCGAAGCACAATCAGTTAAATGTTACAAATTCAACAGAGAAAAACCGAGAGAGGAAATGGGAAATCAAAACACAAACTATACAGAGATGTAAACTGTGCAAAATCAGCGAGGTTAAAATGGCATTTCAATGCAAGAAACGAAAGAAACAGAGAGAGAGAAGAAAAACCAAAGAACTATGCCTGAAAGTGGAAAAACAGTAAATAGAGGCTCAATGTATTTGCATCAGAAAAACCAATTTCACACTAAGCATTGGAAGCTAAATAATGATCATTTGCTACAGACGTTGCTGCAGTGCTTTGATTGCAGATAATAGATCAACATTGATGGACCCCAGTCCTAAAGTAACAGTTTCATGTTCAAACAGAAACAGATAATATTTCTAGTGCGATGGACTTCAGATTTTCATCACAATCTTATAAGTACAACACTGTACTCTTGCCTGCAGATCAGCCGAATGAACCAATGATTCTCGAAAATTCAGAAATATGTCACTATATATATATATATATATATATATATATATATATATATATATATATATACAATGAAATAGGTAATTATACATACAAAAGCCATGGAACTTTTTTATACTAATGCATTTCAGATCACAACAAAGGACGAATTAGAGTGATGAAGCTAACGGTGTTGCTGGAGATTGTGAGAAACAATTAAATGAATATGGATGGCTAATGTTGAATACGGGATATCGTAGAAACATTTAATTTAATCAGTTACACAAAAGGTAGTAAAATAAAGTTGACAAATTTCATATTTACTAGCAGGTAAAACAACGAAACATATATTACACAATATGATAATGGTTTATTAACTTTAGAAGAGCAAGTTACAACTCAGATGAAAACATTATAGTAAGATTGCAAAAATACGTTACATATTTCGGAATTTAAAAAATCTTGTGATCTTGGTCGTGCTCGTATATTTCTACTGATGAGTAGAACTGATGAGTGACGTGATCATGAAAATGGATAATATTGTAACAATAATTCAAAGCAATTGCAAGACTCGTTAAACCATTAATACTCATGTAACGAAGAACATTATTACAAAGGTAGATGAAACATCTTGACCGTAAGACAGAAAATTGAAAGGGACAACAAAACAAAAAAGACCGAGTGAGCAAAATCCATGCAAAGAATAAATATGAGGATTATAGCCCTACTGTCAGACAGGGAAGGCTGTGCATAGGACATATGCTTATGTTACTGTTTCTTTGGCACACGTGCAGAATACGTTTTGCTATTTCCACGCTCAAAGTGCACATGACAATCAAGAAATGTGGACAAAGTTCAATTTAGAAATATATGGGCTCTGAATTAAAGACGAAGTCGTCCCAAAGGTAACGTGTACCAGAGGTGCTGTCAGTGCAGAGCACAAGCACAATTATGAAACCATAATTCTGCTAGATTGTTTGTTTACACATTTGATAAAAAATGCAAATAACACACTTACCATTGTAAAAACAGGTAAAATAGCATGTTCATCTAGGAAAGAAACAATTTGGCTAGTACTCTTAAACAATTTTATCACATTATCATCAAGACTGGGTGAAGGTGATGTTTCTTTCTTTGCGAACTTAAACAAAGAGTTGGCAATACTTTTAAACCTTTTTCAGCATTAGCTATAGACAGTGCAAATGTTGATGTAGTCATTGCTGTAGCTGTAACAATTGAAACAATTGTTACAACATCCTCTTTGAATCTTGTAATATTAGTTTTGTAAACAATCCAAATTATCAATCGGAAAATATTTACAAATTAATGTTGCTACATTATAAATCATTATATCTAATAACGATTTGGAAATCTTGGAAGATATAGCATGGACACAGATTTGAGATGTTTTATTTATTTCTTTGTCACTCATTGTTTTGACACTTTTTCAGTCGTTGTTTCATTCGAATCTCGTTGTATGTCCCATTTGCACTAGCTATTCGGTTTTGTTTAAACGGGCAAAGGGATCGGACATGAGTTCTTACAAATTAAGATGCCATCTTCCTACAAGAAATATCACATACAGAATATAATATTTTGACAAAGTTTAGGTATGACTAATTTGTCCAATATCATGTTAACAAGTGCAACAAAACAGACGAATATTAAGAGGCAAAATAGGTCAAACGAGGTGATAGAAAGAAAAGTAATAAGAATTCCTAAAAAAAAGAAAACTGTTGAGTATAATTGAAACATGCGTAACATAGGAATATATCTAATAATTGTAATCGCGACCGGCTCCTGTTTGCTTTTAATAAGTTAAACTTTTCCAGAGCGCTTTCCAAATCTGTGTCAATTCCTGAAAATACTTTCTGTAACTTCCTTGTAATATGCCACTCATGAAGCAGTTGAAGCGAAATGGTATCAAGAAAGTATAATGAGGTGAACATATTGTCTTAGCTTTATTCAGTTCCAGGGTAGAATTTGTTACATTTCCAGCCAAAAATCATAATTATTCTTTTAGTTATGCTCTATGCACGTATCTAACGATAAAATCAGGTCGACAGCAGAGTGTTTGACATCTGATTAAGCAAATATGGCTAAAGTTAGAGAAGATGATTTCTACACTACAATTGAAAAACCTGCATTTGAAGATGATGAAGGTACTGAACAAACACAAGATCAAATACAACTTAAATATATAGTGAAAATCTTGTTGGTAGTTTGACAAAATAATATGTTTAGAGTTTGAGTAAAAAGAAAACGAAATTAAATTGAATAAATTGTTAAGTTGTTTCTGATCATAAAGTATGCTCCGACTTTGCAGGTAAATATGTAAGACAGATGTGTCGTGGTAGCAAGGGTAATGTGTGCATTAAATCTATAGACAGATCCAGAAATGTATATGGATCACCCAAAAAGGTGGTGCACAAGTTTTATTAAGCAATTGAGAAACAACCCCGAGGATCTAGTCCTATCCAAATATAAAATGCTGATGATTTAGCAAATAAGCAAACTCTTACTAATTTTGCCATAATATAAGAATACCAGAATAAATTAAATACACATAGAAATGGTTACGAAGCGTCAGAGATTGGATTAAGTCCAATCGCAGAGCCCAAGCAAAGCACGAACCAAACATGAATACTCCGTAGAATCCACTGTGTTACCAGGCAACCAATAAGAGTGCCTGCTGAATTTAAATGGAAATTTGGATCGTAAAACTCCCAAGCTTAGAAATGGAATCATACAACTGAAATCTGAATTAGATGAATGATTTGATAAAAGTCAGAGAGTACTATATTCATTTGCAGGACACAAAAAGAAATGTCCCAATGGTTATCGACCACACAAGATACGCGTTGGGAGGATACAGAAAGACTGGAAGTTACCTCGTCAGAAATAGAAGCTTTAAAAGTAGAGCCGGGGCAATATGAAAAACAAATAAGAATAATTGAAGAGTACATAATCAGGAAGAAACTAATGAGTTTAAAAAATAGACTACAAAGTGAACTATATAAAGTTAAACTTATGAGATAAGAGTTTGCTTGAAATATTCAACAGTTTCAGTTTCAAAATATTCACAAGTTCAACATAGATATAAAAAGAAAAGAACATAAACAGAAGATGAACAAGGTACTAATGAACATGGAAACATCAAATAGGTACGCAAAACTCAATTCTATTTACACTTTCGATCTTCTGCTCAAAAGCCGTGAAATATAAGTTTGCAATTAGTTAAAGGTAATGTTACAATTAGTTACAAATAATTTTGCAAGTAGTTAATACAATTTTGAAATCATTCGGGTAAAATGGCGAAGTATTTGATGTCCGGCTGTATGGTGGTAAGACTTAATTACATGATAGAAATCCTTATATTTAGGCACTGTTTCCCCTGTTGCTAATTCAGCAACTGATATACCTTTCTATTTAAGTACCAGTTTTAGTCTTTATTATCATTTCTTTTCTTTGTCGTCTCTTTTATATCTATATTGAACCATATCTATGTTAATATTCCTTTTAGTTAATTTCAAAGAGGAACAAATAATGTCTTGGATAACAGCACAGAAGATAAGGACAGAAAAGAAATATATTTGCACGGGTTCTCTGTAACATATATTTCCAGCATACCTATACATTAGCGACTATGCTAGACTTCGTAGATAACAGAATGGTGCCGAAATCATCAACTAATGGAGCAATGGCTGAGGTATTCTTAACTGGAGGAACATATGAAGTGCAGCTCATACATCATAAGTTGTTTTTCGTCAGATTAATAGTTTTAATCGGGAACTCATGATCTAGAATACATGTGTGTAAAACACAAGGATAATAGGTAATTTAATGGGGGAGCAAGTCCGTTGATGGCAAGGTTATTAGTCACACGCTGCCTCGAGCACGATATAATAGGTCCAATGTAGATCTTACATAAGTACCTCGAAAAATAAAATTAGAAACAGTCGTATAATAGAAAGGTGTAACAAGTAGCAGTGATTTAAACCGCAACCAGAACCGAATTGCAAATTTAGGTGGTCTTGGCAAATTAACAAACGCAGATAATAGAGAGTTTTTACATGAATTTATTAATGGGCAAAGACGCAATATTTTCGAGAACAACAATTTGAGAATATTAAGACATAGAGAGAAAAAGTAGACAGGAAATTTACCTCAATCGAACAGAGTTCAAAGCGGACGAGATAACACAATCTCTGAACTGTAAAACAAAATGATGCTAGCAGAACATAAAGAATTTTAGATGCACACGATTTATTCAAGTGCGGATTTAATACCCTTTATAATGGCCGTTAACACTGACTTCAGTAAGAACAGAAAGACTCGAGTGATGATATGAAACCAAACGATAAAGAGACTGAAAAGATAGCGAATGATTGTGCTCTAACATCGTTTGCTTGAACAATGCGAAAAATTTTAACACAAATACTATATCAGAGAAGCAGAAGAAACGTGAAACGTGATATAACAGGTATAGAAAATATATAGAGGAAAACAAAAGCAGAATACAGTTTAAAAACAGATTAATACTATCTTTGCAAGTAATATACTATTAAAATATTAGTAGTTTCAGTAATGAGGTACATCGATACAAGATATTACCTTTCAAGACTTGCGTTGAAAAATAAAAGTAAAAATAGTTGCCAGACAATAATATATCGAGGGAAATATTAAATATGTGGATAAAGAATACGTCTTAATGTTTGATTTTCACATAATCTCCGGTAATACATGTGTCGATAGATGGGAATAATGCTATTTGTTACAGTTTGATGCCGTAAATTTGACGGTGATAAGATCTGCTTAAATAAATTTCCTGCTAATTCTGAGTGTGATTGAAACAAACCATTTCAGTACATTTGTAGGTTGCCTTTGTTGGATTAAATTTTATTGAAGTTAGTTTGTAAACTTTTTCTTCGTTTTTATCAGTTCAGAATAAATGAGGTATGGATCTCAACCCTGCAAACATTTTTAAGTCTTTGAACTCCTTCGTAAAAAAAATTTAAAAAACCCTTCTGATTCATTTTGTAGTACCAAATATATTGTCCTTCTGGTAGTCACTGGTGACCGTCATATCACTGTAGAATGTTCTTTTTCAACATGAATGCACAAAGAATCTATATCAGTCATTCACAGTCTCATTCTGTTACCGTATTTGTTTATCAACCATTTCGTACAACACTGTAAATGCACTTCATAATGGTTTTATGAATTTGATTTTCTTGTTTCTCAAACTGTCTATGCTTAAGCCGAGCATCGTCAATAATTGTTCTTCTTGCAAATGTTAAAACATTTCGTCAATTAAACATTTATCTTCATCTGCACATATTTTAACTATTTTTTTCCCCGATATATTTCGTTATTTACAAGATACAGCGTTATTCATCAATTTGAAGACGTCTTTGTCAAACGTATTCTGTTAACTTATTGCCTTAGTCTTGTATACAGGTTAACGTAGTCACGGTTGTTGATAGGAAACAATAAAAATAAGAAAAATAAATAAAATCTCTATCTATATTGTCATGACTGGAAGTTTGAAAATATTTACATCAATCTATATAATTTGTTCATCAATGCCACATCTAAAGTTTCTACCGGCATGCATTAGCTTATGGCTCCTTTACAGAGGTTGTTAGTATCTATCTAAAGTTTCCACCGGCATGCATTAGCTTATGGCTCCTTTATAGAGGTTGTTAGTATCTATCTAAAGTTTCCACCGGCATGCATTAGCTTATGGCTCCTTTACAGAGGTTGTTAGTATCTATCTAAAGTTTCTACCGGCATGCATTGGCTTATGGCTCCTTTACAGAGGTTGTTAGTATCTATCTAAAGTTTCAACCGGCATGCATTGGCTTATGGCTCCTTTACAGAGGTTGTTAGTATCTATCTAAAGTTTTTATCGGCATGCATTTGCTTATGGCTCCTTTACAGAGGTTGTTAGTATCTATCTAAAGTTTCTACCGGCATGCATTGGCTTATGGCTCCTTTACAGAGGTTGTTAGTATCTATCTAAAGTTTCTACCGGCATGCATTGGCTTATGGCTCCTTTACAGAGGTTGTTAGTATCTATCTAAAGTTTCTACCGGCATGCATTAGCTTATGGCTCCTTTATAGAGGATGTTAGTTTCTAGGTACATCATGAACAACATTAAACTTGACCTTTCATTCGCACCATATTTGTTTATCTCTTCATCTTCGTTCGAGTAGCATTGATGACTGACCATGGCGTGTCTATGCAAAAACATGCTTATTCCGCTTCGTATTCCACTCTCAATCATAAAGAACATACCAGTGTCTGTTTAATCTGATATCTTTACAAGTGACTCATATGCTAATCACGAAGTATATAATAAGCAGTGAGTAGTTTGTAAGTTGTCATAGATACATTCCTAAACCCTTCAAAAACGTCGCATAGTAACAATGTATCTTTCCTTACATATAATTCATGCAGATCACAGATTGATTTTAGGTTAAATTGCCCCATGATGGCAAGTACAGACGGATACCGCTCATTTGATATATTTCAATCGTTAAGGGATAGGTACAACCTTTATTTTGGTGGTATAGCTGTTTCGTTAAACTTTCAAAAACTATCCTTATATGCATATGGGTAAATGACTTTCCTTACATATTTTGATTTCATGTCACTATAATGTTTCAATGTTTCTGTAAATGTTTCTTTTCTTCAACAAAATTGTTTGCTTGTTGTTCTATAGAGTGTGCAATATATCTGAAGCTATCTATAAAAATGCATCTCCTTTAACTGTTGTTTCTTTGTGGTCTTTTATAATACTGTTACTGTGAAATCCATACTGAATGATATATATTTTTCATCATTGTTTGATATAGCCTTTCCTTCTTGATCTTGATTATTTTAAAGAAATCTCTTGATGAACAGATGATTTTCATGGCAGAACATGTTATGTATGAATAATGGTATGTAATTTGGGTATTCAAAATTCAAATGACATTCGTTATGTGTTGGATTTATAATCTACATCTGTTACGTGATAATGATATATGACTATGTCTTTCAATATTCCCCTTCCGCGGATATAACATGTTTGTTGAATTAATACGTTATTCATCTGCCTCTTTAAAATTATACGTTTTTTGGTCTCTATTTCTTTATAAACTAATCAGCGCTTCGTAAAATGCTTCAGCACACCTTATTACTTTGTAAACTATTGGCTTTCATCTCTTGTGGACTTATTTTAAGGGACAAGCACAATCCTGACGGAAGGTGTTTAGCTATTTTGATATGACCATGATATTTCATTATGTTTCATTTGCAGTAGACACTAACCCTACTTCACACCATCGGTACACACTGTTATCACAGTAGTTGTGCTTTGCACACACGCGTTCTGCATCGCTGTATCTTCGTTACAAATTGACTTTGTTATGATAACAAGTTTGTGTTTATCGTACAATGATGCTTTCAAAATCAAACTTTATAACATTTTGAACTTTGAACTGATGTTGCTTCTTTTATATTTTACAACTGAATCTTCTTTACGCATTATATCTATCGAAATATCTACATTGCAACAAATAGTTTGTGTTCTGATACTGTTTTGCTGGTGTATTTTAAAAATTCAAGCATTTGTTACAAACTGATTTTCTCCTTTATGTTTCTGTATCTGTGATGATACAAATCTTGAAAATATTTTAGTCCAACATAATGATAAATTCGATCGGTATGGTCATTAGAAGCACCATATAGAATTATTATGAATTGTCAACATGTTCTTTGTCGTTATATTTCAATTATAGTAACTGGTTGGATGTAGCATGGTTCATCTGTTTCATACTAAATGAGGAACATGTCAAATTCATTTAAAAATTTTCTAATGTCCTCTATGCTACAGCGCATCCATCCAACCAGTGACTGCATATATCATAATTGTACTTTAATGGTCTCTGGGGATCCTTTTGCATATAGAAAGCTTATTATCAGCATTGTTCTTGACCCATTCAGGCAAATCTTTCCTTGAGCTTCCTTCGCGCGGTTTATACCCATCTTCGTGCAAGTTCAAACATTTAACTCTCTAACATTTTCCATTTCACCTTTGTTCACCATGTTATCAGGTCTGGTTTTGTGTTGTCTACGTTCGTAAATCGTTATCTTGATGTGTATATATATATATATATATATATATATATATATATATATATATATATATATATATATATATATATATATATATATATATATGGCACGTGTATGTGTGTGATCTTTAACATCTCCATTTAACATTTAGTATTTATCATACATTTTAGCGAAAATTTATTTGCTCTAGTTGCTCTAATACATGTTTATGACTTTTAAAGTCTATATGCACTAGATAGTTTCGAATTGGATTATTAGTGTTGTCGCACACGAGTGCGTTGGTGGGTTTTATTATGCTCTACTAGAAATGTTGGACTTTTTTTTTAGTGTTTTCTTAAGTCTGTAAGAGTGTTTTAGTGCGAAATGTATGATAATACTCAAGAAATTACATTATGCGTACTACTCCGTTTGTAATTAGTACATGGTGTAAATGTACAAAACTATGCAAATTAAACTTCCAGTGGAAATTCTCACATGACAAAATGTACATTAACATGCAAATATACATACATTTGTAATTCAGTACGTGGTGCAAATGTACAAACTATGCAAATTAAACTTCCAGTGGAAATTCTCACATGACAAAATGTACATTAACATGCAAATATACATACATTTGTAATTCAGTACATGGTGCATATGTACCAACCATGCAAATTAAAATTCCAGTGGAAATTCGTTACATGACAAAATGAACATTAATATGCAAAATATACATACATTTGTAATTCAGTACATGGTGCAAATGTACAAACCATGCAAATTAAAATTCCAGTGAAAATTCGTTACATGACAAAATGAACATTAATATGCAAAATATACATACATTTGTAATTCAGTACATGGTGCAAATGTACAAACCATGCAAATTAAAATTCCAGTGGAAATTCGTTACATGACAAAATGAACATTAATATGCAAATATACATACATTTGTAATTCAGTACATGGTGCAAATGTACAAATTCGTTACATGAAAAAATGAACATCAATATGCAAATATACATACATTTGTAATTCAGTACATGGTGCAAATATACAAACCATGCAAATATACATACATTTCTAATACAGTACATGGTGCAAATATACAAGCCATGCAAAATATACATACATTTGTACCTGTGAACTGGATATTCACAGAAATAAAAAAAGTCTGAATAAAGAGTATGTCTTTTACTCTACAAAGAGCGAAAACTCACGAAGCATTCATCAAAACATGTAAGAACGGGAGGAATCACAGACTCTAACTCTCTCACACATGCACCCTTTCAAGCGCGCCCAAACATCGCACATTCATATACATGCAAACATAAGCATTGATCTTTATCAGCTGGGAAAGTTAAGTTCTATAGTAATTTTGTGCTGTTTAGTTAGGGCGCCTAATGTATGAAAAATAAGACTTTTTAATCAGGAAACCTGTTTGATGAAATGGAGGACTTAAATTTAGTTTTGAAGCACTTGGCTGCATATGCAGCATTGAATTAAACTCTATCCATGCACGTATTTCTACACATTTTCAGCGATTACTTTTCTTATTTGTAATAAGATGTAATAGTGCCAGAGGCAAAGTTTGTTTAGAGTGACTGCAGCCAAAGTATCAGAGAAAGATCCCATCTTTATAGATGGGCGCAGTGTAATTTTTAGTGGAAATTATGAGCATGCACAGCAACATTAAGCAGTTTTCATCTTTATTCTCGACAATTCTATCTGTTGAGCCTTTCTTAAAAATTGCATTTCGCAAAGAAGGTCATGGATGATGATGAAAATAACCTTAATGAAAAGCTGGTTTTTAAATGGAAATAAAAGCTTTCTAAAATTATTTTTGGCATAAATACAGGCAAACTTATCTATGAAGTTTACCTATCGGACTGACAGAAACTGGCTTTATGTGGTGACGTTTATACACAGGTAAATAGGTACTACATTGTTCATAAGAGGACTTTTGTACTTTACCGTTATATATATGTGGTTGCTATATTGAGGTGACGGCTAAAGTATGGTTGGCTGTAGTGATAGGAAGAAATCACCTTTTTAAGACCCTTGTCATCTTGCATTTTATATGTTTTTATTCGATACAGTTTTCGTTCAACTTATAAATTTATCATTATTATTTTTCCTGAAAATATATGGATATGTCAACTGCATCTGTTGTTCTTTTGTTGTTGAACAATTTGGAACTATACAAATATATATTGCCTGAAAACGATGCAAACTGACCAAAAATACTTGGTCAAATATAGCTGAATTAGAGACATACTTCTTGCAATAACAGTGGGTTGCAAAAAATAATGTGTTACTCTAGCATCAAAAATCCTACTCTGACCTTTAATGGGAATTTAGATATACACGAAGAGTTCTGAAACACTTGCTTGTCTTATTTGACTGCTTTTGAATTTACAATTTTAGTCCACACACACACATCAAAAAAAAAAAAAAAAAAAACCCAAACAAACAAAATGAATAAAAAAAATAAAATAAAATTTAAAAAAATGAAATATAATAAATACATTAATAAAAAATTAAAATAAAAAATGAGTAAAATACAAAAGTTTTAACGTGGCTGGAGCAGCTTCTCTGTTACAGAAAAAACTATATGTTGACCTGTATGGGGTTAAACGGGAATCTAATATTACGCCGTTAGTACATAGGCTTAACATGTGTGGGCCTGTATGGGGTCTAACAGGAATAACATAAAGCTGTCAGTCCATGGGCTTAACATTTGTATCCCTGTATGGAGTCTAAGGGGAATTTAACATTACGCCATTAGCCCATAGGTTTAATATGTGTATACCTGCATCGGGTCAAGCGTGGTAATAACACAACGTCGTAGGTTTAACATCTATAGGCCTCTATGGGGTTTAACGGGAAATGTAATGTTGAAAATGTTAAAAGGTGTAATATGTGTGGGCCTTTAACATTACGCCTCCATGTTGAACAATTTATAGGGTCATATTTGATACCAATTACTATAGCCGTGATGTTAAATTCATATTAGAGGCCAAATAGACACATAATGTTACAATGTTACAGTTCCCGCCAAACAGACCCATGATATTAAACCTAAGGATATTTTAACATAGGATTTCCCCTTGTTCCCAAAAATCATAAAAATGTCGGCCTAATGTTAAATTCAGCTAATGCACAAAACTTATTCATTTCATTTATTAATTTATAATTTCCAGTCCAATTGTTACCGGGGGTCCCTAACACTGTTATCTTCTTTTCCTAAAACGCGTATACGTATGCACCCACTGACTCTAACATGTCTAAGTCCCAAAAAGTGAAAAAACTAGATAAACCATGCAAATATCCTTTATTTAGCAGAAATATCTAATGACGTTGTGTCTAGGCATGCATATTATCATGTATACCAACCCATTTTTTGCCTTGATCAAATGGTTTGTGCAATTGTACTTACAAGACTTTCATCATCACCAAAAAGTATACTAAAAGTAGAAACGTATTTGACATGAACAATGTCCTACAGTGAAGTGAAAATCTAAACCGGTCTTGTACATCTCCCGAGTAACATGACTAATAAATTCAATTTTCCTAGTTCAAGTCTTTTTTGTGCAGACAAGCTTTTTCATCAAAAAATATAAGTCTCAACTGAAAACTTCAAAAAGTTGTATAAATGGAAACATTGATTAGATTACATAAATCTATAACGTAGTTACGTACATGTGCATACAAAGTAGTCTACTGAATTGCATTTTTCTACATCAAATGGACATGTACGTACAAAGTAGTCTACTGAATAATAGCATTTTTCAAATGTAATCTGTTTAATAGTGCTATCATTTCTGTAAAAAACGGAGGAACAGCCAGCTAGGACTAAATGAGTCGACGGGACATACAAATGCAAATTCAAAAATTTGGGCAAGTAAGAAACACATTCATGAAGTGAATTTTTGTTTCTCTAAGTGACTCAATTATGAAATCTTTTCAGCAGTGATGCAATTTTATAGTTTAATGGATGCAAGAGTCCCAAAGTAGTTCCACAAGACCCTTGAATGGATGCTGGAGTCCCAGGAGTACCACAGTATGAATGAACATATGTATCAATATACAGTTTGTTCTTCTAAATATTGCTTTACCATTAGTAATATTTGCCAAGAGCAAAACTCAGACATAACATGTTTATTGTGAATCTTGAATTGGAAACGGAATGCTTTCTATTTTATTTTTCTGATATCTATAACAAACAATCAGGACCAGCTTAATATGTCAGGCCTAAACAAATGGGTCTGAGGCGGTCTGCTACTTTGGAGATGAATCCTAGGTAAAGGTTGTAGTTCTCACAGTATTAATACACCTCCCATAGTAAGCCCATGGAAACACCATGATAGTTAAATTCATGATCAAACCTATTTTTCTTAATATAGACCAATCCTGATGCAAGGTCCTGTGTGGAGTAAACGATATGTCTCGCGGCGTTTGTTTGATCTGCATATGTTTGAAACACGTGTTTCTCAATTCCGCACCGAGATAGTCACGTGCTAAGTTGATGAATGAGTGTTCCAAAGTCAAGTCTGTAAAAGGACTGAAATTCCATCAATGAAACATTGTCTCTATTTTCTGTCAGTTACACATAGTATAAGCGCTCAAACGATTCTTTTTACTAAAATGTTACTTTTCATTATGAACCAGTCATGGCCCTCGAAACCCATATATACTCTATTTATCTTCACATATTTAGAGACTCTTTCCCATTCTTTCATATAATTGGTAGCGTGGGTCTTATATCCACCCTTGATTTACTTGATAGACCTATATATAGTAGAATACGTAAGTAAACAGTGCGCATACATTTACTTGTCAAAGATTACATTAATGAATATTAAATTAGATTTGAAGTCTATGTATACAACACCATCAGTGATGCGTTTCATGCAACATTTATGTATTTGAACTTCACTTCAAAAAATCAGAAAAGAATATTTAAATACATCTGTCTAATTAAGAGTACCTAGTTTGCTATCTCCATTTATCTCTCTTCAATTTAAGATTGAAATATATTATCAGCTTTGTCATATTATGCAATAAATTACGAAAAGGTCAATGTAACCTGCTATATGTGCATGTATTACTTCAAGAAAAGAATATTTAAATGACAAAATTACTTAAAATATCTCCCTCCAGAACACATATAATTTAAAGCTACTATAAGGTAATAGTTATAATCCAGGTAAAATACAAAATATGAAGTTCCAAAACATTCACTGCATGAAATTGGTGCGAGACAAAATCGTTATGAGGCATCAGCATCAAGCATGGTGGTAGAGATCGAAGTAATCATATTTGAAGCATAATGTTTCTAAACACAACAAAGAAATATCTAATTGGTGACCATAATTACTCCATAAATGGCAAATTGTCTCAGATTTGTATATTTGATTGCATCGATATTAACAAATGTGAAAAACAACCCACTCAGCATTGTCAAATCTATACACTCTACACCCACCCACCCCTTCACGGCAACAGTTGCCATATCTGAAAGTGTGTTTAATTCCCCACTGAAAATCTTTCTGAGGTTGGCAAAAGGTATTCATTTTGCTTATTATTCACAAAAATAACCAGACTTTTGCATAAATACTAACTTAACTGTCTATGCATATGTAGAAGCACTGTAAGGCTGTTGCTCTCTGTAGGACTCACGGTACTAATTCTGGTCCCATTGTAAACCTATGGAAACACCATGGTATTAAGAAAATTAAATAACTTTAAATTTCAGAATGCTCATGATCAAAACTATATTATTCAATATAGACCCATCCTTGATGCAAGCTTTTGTGTGGAGAAAACGATAAGTCCCGCATCATTTGTTTGATCTACATATGTTTGAAACACGTGATTTCAATTCCGCACCTAAAGAGTCAGATGCTAATTTCAGTACTGTGTTCCAAAGTAAAGTCTGTAAAAGAACTGAAATTCCATAAATGAAACATTGTCTCTATTTTTTTCCGTTACAAATAGGATAAACTCCCAAAAGATTCTTTTAAAAAAAAAATTTACTTTCCATTATCACCCAGTCATGGTCAGCCAAACCTGTATATACTCTATTTTATCTTCATCCATTTCTAGACTGGTTCCCTTTCTTCCATATAATTACTACTGTGAGTCCTATGTAGCCGTGGTGTACATTATTGACTTCAATGACTTCACAAGCACGGCGCATGTCAATCAACAATCGCGTAACACAATCATTCCGATAGCCACCTGAGCAACAGAATCACCAAAGTAGATGTCAGTGTTTGCCCTTTTTTGTTCTCCACGTGCTCGGTTGCTGAAGAGTTCGGTCTCGAGGCGTGCTGTTAGCCTATGCGGCTTGTATTAAATAGCATACACAGTTTCAATTCATTCTAAATTCAACAATGGTACAGTTTTAATGGAATTGTCACCACACACTGAAAAGATCTCTGTCAGTCACCATGCCTTTTTTAACAGAAAATAATGATTTTAAAGACAAAACGCTAATTAGTCAGTGGAGCATTCTTCGTTTTACTGATAGGTCAATGTAACTACTCTGCAAAGGTCAGAAAGGTATTATAAAACTGTGGACTTGTATATTAAGTTTGATTCTGTGCCATGATAGTGCCGAACAGTGACTGAGTATATGAAGAATTTGTTCAATGCCAGGAGTTATAAATTTATCTCCCTATCAAATTATCCATGTCCATCATGCAGAAAATTAAGAACGAAAGAAAGAGAGAGATTATATATATATATATATATATATATATATATATATATATATATATATATAGTGTGTGTGTGTGTGTGTGTGTGAAGAGAGAGAGAGAGAGAGAGAGAGAGCGAGAGAGATAGAGTATGTGTGTAACAGTCATACCTTAAATCCGTTGGTTAAACAGCCAAGAAATATACCGGCCTGACCTCCATTAGACATGTATAAGCCATGTCGGTAAAAGGTCGCTACTGGTGCGTACAGGGGGATGGTAGCACAATTATCCATCACCTGTTCAGAATGAATGAATCTATCTATCTATCTATCAAATAAATTTTCAGTACTATATTCACAATCTTTCTCTCGTTTGACTTGATTTAAATCACTGACAGGATATCATTTCAAATGGTCTAGAAAAATAAACATTTATTCATAGTGTATGACCGATATAAACATAGAAAACTGCATCAATTGATCAATTGTTGCTATATAATTCTGTGATACGAAATAGCGAAAAAAGGTACTAACTGATCTAGGAAACTTGAATGTATGACAAGTCGCAGCGCCTGACTGAAGAAAACGTCTTTTTATTTTCAGTATTCTTTATTATAAGTAAGCTTACTTTATAAAGTGACGTGTCAAAGAAATGTATGTGAACATACAGAGGGGCCTTTAGTCCCGTGTAAAAGAAATGAATGTGCACACAAAGCGGGATGTGTAGTCCTGAGTAAAGGAAATGTATCTGTACATTGATCGAGGCTTTAAGTACCATATAAAAGAAATGTATGTGCACAATCAGCCAGGCTTTTAGTTACGTGTAAAAGAACTGTATGTGTACATGTAGTGTGGTATTTACAAGAAATGCATGGGTACATACAGAGGGTCCTTTAGTCCAATTATGAGCTCCATTTGTGTGACAAAATTCAAAGACAAGAGCGTCGGAGGCCCTGTGATCACCCTGGACACAATCACTGGCAGTTGGATGTGAGATGACAGTGCCGTGAATAATGGTATTAATAGTTCCATATTTGTCACAAGTCGGAATCGCTGTAATAGAAAGGGAGGCATTTCAAACACTGTAACCTTAATTAAATACTTTCTATGTAGAATAGTCGAATTAATAATTTTGTTATTGGATCCTATGTAGACGATTCTAGTATCAGCAATAATCGTATCCACACAGTACGTTTACCATTCAAAAGACTCAGATTAGTATTTGCATTCATTCCTTGTATCTTCTATATAATCCGTATTTGATTTTCCTATACGGCTTTCCAAGAAACCTTAAAATGTTCGTTTTGCCGAACTTGGTATAACGTCTGTACGAGTAAAACACGAATTGTTTATTGAAATATAACAGGTGCAGAATCACATTTATAAATAATGTACGAGACAGTTTCTTGGCTACGTCTTTGGATAGAATTTGTGAATTCAACAGATTTTAAGTAATATGTTCATCCTTTATTCCTTCATCAAACCTTCATTAAAACTATATTTGTGGGTCAGGATGAAAGTTTCGGTGTCTATGGGAATCCTGTGTTAAAAAAGGTCTTGGGATTATGGGGCAAAAAAGGGAATTTAAGATGTGAATGGCATTATCGGGCATAAGGAGAATTTAACATGGGAATGGCATTATCAGGTATAAGGAGAATTTAACATGGGAATGGCATTATCAGGTATAAGGGGAATCTCACATTGAGCCTCCATGTTGAAAAAAAAACTTATGTGGCATAAGGAAAATGTCATGTAAAAAATGCCCATAGGTTTAAAATTAGTATGGCAATATGGGGTAAGGGGGAATTTAACAAGGGAATAGGACAATGGACTCTAACGTTAATTTAACATGATGGGGCTCTCTGCCGTCTAATGGGAAACGTAATGTTTAAAACGTCCATGGGCTTAGCATGTGTGGGCTGTCTGGGATCTAACGGAGATTTAAACTGGAAGCAAGTTGTATTTCAGACATATTCAGTATCAAGTAAGAGAAATTTTCATTCATCAGTTTGTTACGATTTTGCCAACCCTACACTGATCTGACCTTTACTTTGTCCAAATGTACAAATGTTGTTTATCTTACGTTGAGCACAAATTTCACCCAGGAGTTGTTGATACCAGAGCTATTTTGCTACATTGTCAAACTTAAGGCAGAAATATTGCTGCTGAAGTTAAGATTTTTTTGGTATGGTTTCTACATTGTTTATATTTTGAAAACAGCAGATTCAATGTCATTTCATTTCTCGTGACACAGTCGATATATATTTTTTTACCAAGCCAAAGATTGACAGTGAGAGCAAGTAAATTGTCTGCTTGAGGTATTGTAGACAGAAAAACCAATATAGCACTTTAAAAAAGTTACTGAGTTCAATCTGTTGTTGTTTTTTTTTCTGTCTTAGGCTTTAATTCTTCCACTAAAACGGCCACCCCAGACCAACCTTTTACAATCCCAAACAGCAAGTTTTATTTCAAATATATTCAGTGTCAAGTCTGGTACATTTTCATTCATCAGTTTTTCTTTTGTTAAAAATTTTACTACTTTGCCAACCCTACACTGACTTGACCTCGTCTTTGCCCATTACTACCAGTGCTGTTTATCGTACGGTGAGTGAAACATTCACCTAGGTGATGTTGAGATTAGAGTTATTTTGATACATTTTCAAATTTAAGGCAGAATTTGGCGTGATAAAGTCGGGTTTATCTTGTAAGGTTTCAACATTTTTCTGTTCAAGTTTTGAAAATGGCAGATCCAGTGCCAGCTCATTTTTCGTGACACATTGGATATAACTTTTTTCGCCAAGCCAAATATTACCAGTAAAATTTTATGCTCGACGTATTGCATATTGTAGAAATTTTTTTTAAATTAAATTAAAAAACATCGCACTTAAAAAAAGTTATTGAGTCTACTTTATTAGTTTGCATCACGCAAGTCCATTTGTTGTTTTTAAGTATGTCCCAGAGTAAATAGTAAAATGGTTCGTTGCGTTTTACTTGAATCTGTACAAAGTCTCTGTAAATACGTTCTTGCAGCTCCAAAGGTAAACTACGAATCCTCTCTTCTAAAGTATTTATGAGAATCATATCATACCAAGGGAAGGTAGGGGCAGCACGGAGATCATCTGCAGTTCCTACTTCATTCCCACTCCCACACTCTGGCTTTAGGCTAAGTGGTAGATTATTTTCAGAATTACCCGTTAAATGATGACCATTTGATTTTGTAATGTATTGAAAATCACAATGTATTCGACAATATATATATTACTTCACATCCTGTTATGACACAGGCCAAGTAAAATGTGTATAAATAGGGATTTGGTAAACAAATAATTCATTTATGTTTTAGATCAGTCTGTGGGAATCCATTTGATGAGAGTTTAAAGTTTATGCCGTTGAAATCAGATATAATTCAAGAGGAATTATTTATTTAATGTATTCATTGAAACTACTAAAGAACTCATTGACTTTGAATTAATACTTTACTTTGGACTTTTGTGAACACATTCAAAGACATTCTGGATTCTATCATTGTGGTATATCAGGATATTCAAGACTATTGGAAATCATTCGGATCATTCTATATTTTTGGACTTGTGATTAGAACATTTAGGATTATTTGGAATTTGATTCACAATATTGTAAGTATCTCTTGAATTTCACTTTGTATTGTATGGAAATAAATTGATTGTTGATATTACTTAAATTGTTGGCGTCACTTGCTTTCTGTTACATTTTTTAAAGACCTAGAGTCGAAACAATATATATATATATATATATATATATATATATATATATATATATATATATATATATATATATATATATATATATATATATAAATATATATATATATATATATATATATATATATATATATATATATATATATATATATATATATATATATTAGTATATGGCCGTAAGATGTATGACCGTTATATCATAAATTCGAATGTATAGTGCAGTTTACTGCAGGAAGATAATATAAAAATCAATAATACCTATAGGTTGCGTAATTGGTGTTGTAAATATCGTGGTTGTAACTGCAGTAGGATGTGGCTTTGTACTTTCTGCATGTAACGTGGAGGAATGCACACTGGATACTTGGTAATGTACAAAGCAAAAGATGAAAATGCAGTGTTATGATAAGACACATTTTATGCACAAAAGAACAGAGATAATAGCCTGTTTCAGAATTTTTGAGTGTAAAATCAGAAATATTCCTGGAGGATTTCATTTCCATTTCTCTTTGATTTGGGAAATGAACATCTGCGAAATATAATCCATCACGAAAAATATTAATGAATATTAGGTCTTGAGGTGAACTGTGTGACCCTAAAACATTTTATTCCAACGAAATATTCAGTTTCTTCATATGCATCTACACATTTAGGCCGTTCATAAAAGATTAAGTATCAAAATGTACCCGTGAAAGAAAAACTGGTTAATAATAATTTCGAAGCTGAACATTAGGTATCAAATTTTAAAAGTGAATGTTTGAAAAAAAATCTAATTTTCATGTTTGCAATATTGTTCAGTGTCCCATCCTGAACATCTCAATCAGCGTCGAACTTTATTCAAATGACACAAATAAATAAATAAATAAATAAATAAATAAATAAATAAATAAATAAATAAAATAAAATAAATAAATAAATGAAATGTAAATCCCATTTGTTTATAGTACGGCGGTATTATGCGTAAACATGTTTTATAGGCCTTCACAATTAATTGTAATATTTTGTTTTCTTCCTTTACATATTTTATTTTCCAAACTGACGTATATCTAATTATATTGCTTGTAATTGTTTTATACTTCTCTCTTTCTAAAACTTTATGTAATGGGTAAGAAGTGATGCACGACAAAAGGAACGATTTAAATGATTGAAGATTGGTGATATGAAATCTAATACCTGATAAGGATAGTTGTTTTTTTATTTCAAATACTGAATGGGATAGAAATGTTATATTGACAAATATATTTTTTTCTAAATCTGCATATAGTGTCAAATCCTACAATTTGTGTATATTTTTTAATCAGTATCAATCACAGATGCATTGTAGTAAACTGAAGATTATCAAAAGTATCACAACAGTGGTTGTATTGCACACATATGTGAAAAACAACCCAAGAAGAACGAAAAAAGACCCGTATTAACCTACTGTCATTACCTAAAATAGCATCATTCTGGGTCGAAGAAGAAACTAAAATATATGACTAACCTTGGTTGCATTGAAATTCCGGGACATAATGACTGAATGTATCTGGAAGTCAAATTAGTATGTGCATTTAATATTACAGTTTGCAACAAAAACAGCAAAAACGGAGAATTGATTCACCTTGTTAAGATAGTTATACTGGTGTTAAAGTATTTAGTTAAGGAATATATAAGCAGGGAAGTTTTTGTAAATGTGCTGATACAGAGAAACATGGTACTAATTCGTTCATCTTATGATCATTCCTTCAATTAAAGTTGTAACTTTTTTCAATGTGGTTGTACTTGGGATTTAAAAGACAGTCTCCCTGATTATAATTGTTTACGATTTAAAACAGAAAATGGTTAATTTTAGATATATTTTAAAAGTTACTGGTATTTTTCACAATACTGATGCGCTGGATACATAGATAGATAGATATATGACAGTTGGATGGGCAAATCTATGAAGATGTTGATTAATTAATCTACATTTCTTTACTGAATTTAATTTACCTTTTTTAAAAAAGATTTGAGAGAAAATATGATGTTTTTTGAAACTATTCTGGTATATTTCTTTACCGTGTCTACGTCATTAATTGCATGAATAATAAATCATAAATATAATTTAAGTTTCAGTTTCGAGTTTTTAAAACATACATATTAGGACTTAAAACTCAGAACTTTCTTTTCATGGCAGCTATAACTTAACATGTAAATTCTTGTAATATTAAATTTAACAGCTATAACTTAACATGTAAATTCTTGTAATATTAAATTTAACAGCTATAACTTAATATGTAAATTCTTGTAATATTAAATTTAACAGCTATAACTTAACATGTAAATTCTTGTAATATTAAATTTAACAGCTTAACAATTGACATAAAAAGTATTTTTAACAAATTAAAAGAACATATGTACAGATTACATTAGCCAAATTTTCTTCGTAATTTTGGAATAAAACATAGTGCTTAACTGAAAGTAAAACTGTCACAATGTTTCTTCTCAGTCTTGTAAAATATCTACAAAAAGTACTTACGTGCAAGATTTCTGACCAAGTTCCTCTGGCAATATTCCTTTTGAATTTGACTCAGTGAATGCCATGCTGTAAGGAAAGACGAACAAAGGAGAGAAAACGACAATATGCAAATCAGGTCGATTCCAATGCATGTGAATAAGATTTCCTATGCCAAGGTTTCAGTGGAGTTTAGCACCTTTAGCGTACATAGAGGAAAAACCTGTGTCTTTCCCCAAGCCAGTTAAAATGGTTTCCTTCAATCAATCAAGGGTGCGTTTTGGAGCTTATGACCAGAAAATAGTCACACCTCGGACGTTTTGGTGGCTTTGGTATAGTTGAATTCCATGCATGAATCTGTTTGATATGGTAATAACTAAGAATACCAACACTTTTGAATAACAAATTAAACCTGAACCAATTTTCTGGTTACAGCCCCAAAACATCCGCCAAATTAATGATCAGATTCACGCGAAAGTATTGTTATTATTATTATTATTATTATTATTATTATTATTATTATAGCAACAGTATTATCAACATTTATTATTATCAGGGACCAATAATAAACAGCTAATATAGGTCGCCAGGAATAATAATAATAATAATAATAGTAATTAGAGAATATGCCCACATAGTTATACCAGTGTTCATATTGGCAGTGGGTAAAGTTATAACAAACCCGCAAGAAATTTTTTTATTTTATTTTATAGAAATATGCACACTTATTTATACCAGTGAACTTGCCATCTGTGCGAGAGACATACTACGTCAAAGCAGCAAGCGTGAGGAAGGAATATGCACACATGGTGAGGATTCGGCCGCAACATCCAAAATGTGGAAAGACATTAAAGGAGGTGGAAGAAACATTTCATAAGATTAAAGAGGTTTTAGCGGCTGATGGGAAAAAACAATCGAAGAAAGGGAAAAGGAAGGAAGAAAAGAGAGGATTGCACATCTTGGCGTTATCGAAGTAGAGAAGAATATCCCGGTAAACCTTGATAAGGTCGTGCCGCACGCTGCCCTTATTCCAAGGGTCTGGATAGCGTATGGTATAGCAGATTCCGTGAAGCAAAAAAGGAGTTCGTGGGATATGGGGCAATGCACTTGTTTAACACGTTCCACATCGAGCAAAACTATGTGTGTGGTTTAGGAAGCTTGGTGCTAAACAGCCTAACGAGCGAGTCCCGTGCAGCTAAAATTCTGGAGCTGCTAGGAGCGGTAATTACTTTATTCGGATAAAGTTTCTTAACCATCAAGACCCAGGCTTGTAATAGACAAGTTCGAGCCTGTGAAGTGAGAGAAAGGGAGGGTGGTGGTGGCAGAGATAATACGCGTGACGAAGCCAGACGTTCTCGCAGGCATGGACAAAAGGTACTACGAGAATGCGTATATCCGGTAATCTACGGCATTTAGGATGTGCGAGAGCCTGACCCAGAAACACTAGAACCGATGAAGGTAGGAAGTTTTAACTGCGTAACGCAGCGGCAAGTGGAATATTTCAAAAACTCGCCAAAGAGTGTTGATTTAACAGAATCAAGTCTCCGCACGCTGATATTGCCAAAAGGGGTTGGGGGGGGGGGCAAAGATCGAGGACGTAACTTGGATGGAATGTCTCCTCAAGCGATATATTGTTCTAAAGGACATCGCAGGTGGCGATATTTACAACAGCAGAAAATACTGCGCTTCAGAGTGGAGAAAGATGGAGCTGATGGTCCATAAGGGCCACGCCAGGCCAATAGACCTCCACCACGCCCAGTTTTAATAGGGCGGTGTTTGGGAGGCTCGGGGAAGCCACAAAAGATTAATCCAAGGCTGTGTGGGTCCTTGACGAGTGTGGAACAGTGATAAAAAACTGAACCCGGTGTTTGTGGAGCAGTTCGTGCTGGAGGATGGGAGGTGTTTTAAGACCAGAAAGAGGCACGAGCAGATTGTTGATGCGTGCCGTAAGTACACAGACATAAATGAGGCCGCCAACGCCCTTTCAGTCGACGTCTTTAGTGAATCGTCTGCAGCAACCAGAGTAGCGAAAGAGCGGAATGCCTGGAAGCCCGCTCTTTCATCTGGAACCACCCCGATGGTTACAACGTAAAAGAGGTTGTAAGCCTCGACATGGCTGCTTGTTATCCGCGTAGCTTCTTGGTAATAGGGGAGTGCAAAACGTAAAGTGTGCGATTCGACCATCAGCAACATGAAATGACCGATGTGACGATCAATGGATTTTTTCCCTGAAAATGACCTAACGGGATTTGCCAAGGTATGGTCTTGGAAATTTTCGCCAAATTGTCACGAAGACATTCCTCCTTGTGTTGGATGCCACGTCAGCAAGCCAGGAGGAGGAAGCGAGAAAACACAGAGGTTGTGCCCCCATAGCGCTGCTGCGATTCATGCTTGATATCAAAGTTCTTGAGCGCCTAGAGGTATCCGAATCTATCGTCTTCTACAAAAAGCAGACAAGGGTCTGGCTACACAAAAACAATGAAATGGGCCGAATCATCATCCGAAAGGTCATCGTGGAGACGCGAATGATTGTAAGCGGATGAGAGAAGGTTGGTCACAGACCATAGAGAGTTGGACTTTCACGTGCGCCCTGTATAGAGACTGGTTTGTTGGTAGGCCATGACAAGGCTTCGCAATGGCACATGATCACGTACTACGATGGGTCGCAGCCGCAGTACACGCACCTCAGAGTATCAGTGCTGGGTTACGATGGAATAAACCTCATTAGCATGTTGCAGAGATTTTCCACCGACGCTGTAAGAGTCGCGGTGGATTCCATCGACATCAAACCAGAGAATTTGGCCAAGTTGGAAGGTGTGGATGCTTAACATGTTTACGAGCCTTTTTGCGTCAACTGCGCTCGCCTTAAGTGCAGTGACAGGCGCCATGAAAAGTTTAGCAAATGTGACTGGGGGTAATGGCGTGTCAAAGAGGAAAAGCTCTACGCGAAAAACGGCAGCGTTGAATACAAGCCCAAGCCAGAATATCTGAGGTACACTGGCGAGGATGCATCGGAGGCCCCCAACTGAAGCGATTCGCTGGTTGTGAATAAAAATGCTTTTCTTAATAGAGGCGTAGCCTCCGCAAAAATCACCCGCCCGATAGCCCTTTTCAGCGGTTACAAACACCTGCTTGTCCTCACCGCCACGCACAGGCTATAAAAAGAGATGCGCGACAGAAAAATCAGCGCGTAGACATTCCATAGTCACTTCCACTGAATTGGATGCCCGATAGCGGAATGGGCCCGGAGTTGATGGGGTAGAAATGTATTTCGCGCGTCATAGTTTGGGACGAGATCTATAAAAAGTGTCTTGTCGTGTCCTCTAAATGCTCCTCGGCTGGCTTGAAGAAAGAGGAGTCCATGTTGTTTGCAGCAGGGATCAGGGTCAGCCTCCGCCAATCGATGGAAAATCCTCGCACGGTTGGCCGAGAGGGAACGCGGACTATTACGAAGAGGTGGTGGAGGACTACCGCGCCAAGGAGTAGGAATAAAAAAAGCCTGAAAAGGAGAATGCGCCTCAAATCCGACAAACTCAAGTGTAAAGAAACGAGGAAGACGATCAAAGTCCTCGAAAGCTGGAATGCATTTTTTTGAGCGATGGAGGCATGAGGATTTATTGGTCATTTCGCATAAAGCGGAACGAGATTAGGCTCAAAAGCTCCTGTTCGAGCAGTGTAAGAAAAAGTTTCCAGATACCCCGGTTCGGTTTATATACCGCCCGCAGGATACCAGGCGCCAAAACACCGATGTGTTGATGCCGGGAACAAAAGAAACACTAACCCTGTAAACAACGACACAGTCGAGGTAACCATCGCTGCTGCAAACAAAGTCATCGCGAGCAGCCTACTAGTTCTTACCTGGCCCGAAAACGAAATATTTCGAAACAATTGACAAATATATTGTTTCAGCTTTGCCATCACTGTGAACAGTGGCCAGGGACTTACCATAAATAATCCGCGAAAAATATGGATTGTTGATGACTACTTCTAATTGTCAAACATCGTGTGTCTGTCTGTGTCTCGTGTGGAGTATATGTCCCAGCTTGAGCGTGTTGCTGCGCCGCCAGTTTTCGGGGCGTGGATGTAGCGTCCGCCAGGTGCGCAGGAAATCCGCATAACAATCCAGACAAAGATCGCTGCTTACGAGGACAAGAATGACCGCACCAAGGGCAGCAGAGCAACCAACAAAAATATGCTCAACGTTGCCACTGTGATCCAATAAATGCAGCAGCAGAACAACCACTGAG
Organism: Margaritifera margaritifera; assembly: GCA_029931535.1. Taxonomy (NCBI): domain Eukaryota; kingdom Metazoa; phylum Mollusca; class Bivalvia; order Unionida; family Margaritiferidae; genus Margaritifera; species Margaritifera margaritifera. Next base: position 7,405,874 of record JAQPZY010001684.1, read on the forward strand.
CAGCATATAACATTGAACTGATCTGGGTTTATAACACGGGAGATTCGAAGCAGTTCAGAGCGAACCACATAGACAACAAGAAGGACCACTGGAAGGGAAATGTGGAGTGCAACAGAAAAAGGGTTGCTGCGCCCCTCGCAGCACAGTAAGATAATGGTTTTGACCTCAGCAATGTTTAAGGACCCAGTCCGGTGGCAATTTTGTGCTAGAGGGCACAACCTGCATATCCTCATGCACAAATGCCCTGCATTGTCAGTGCTAAGCAGATAATATATTAAAGGTTAGCCGGACTTAGCAACCGCACTCTCTAGCCTATAGATCTTTAAGGTCTACACAGGATCGGTAGCACGACGTTGTCCTCCTTCATTCCAGCTTTCGCGGTGCATATGGGTATTGCACCAAGGTATTTTAAGGCAGGCGTTTTTCCTCCGGACCGACCGGCCCCGTCACAGCAGAGACGGTGGTTGCAGGCATAGCCAGCACAGACGTTTGACCAATGGCATATCTATATGTTTCTTACCTGTGAGCCGCATTACCTCACCGTTCAGTGCTGCAATAGCGGCGGCCGCCTCCAAACCCACTCAGTGCCACGCGCACCAGTATTTTTGTCTGCAAGCATCATCTCCAGGGCGTACTGGTGCCCAAACAGCCGCTCGGCCAGAGTACGGTTAAACCTATCCACAATGCCCATTGCGCGGCGGACATTGGCCTCGCGCCGCCATACCTGCGTTTTGTCCTTGATTAAGAGCTGCGACACTGCGCCCATAAACTCACGATCAGAATCAATCAGTAGTAGCTTGGGCCACATTATAGGCCCCCGCTTGTAGATACGTGAGAAAGCGTCGGCGACACTGGAAGCCTCTTTAATGGTCAATGTTAAGCGTCCTAGTAACGGCTGGCGACATCAACCACGGTCAGCACATACTTGTAAATGTATCTTCTAGCTTTGTCGTGTGGTATAAACAATAAATTGGCCAAGTGCAACTTAGTTATGTTCTGAAACATCAAATTCCGGCCTTGGGATTTTGCGTTTAACTGGTAGATAAATCTGTCACATAGCATGCTTTCTGATCCACGCCATGGCAACATCCTGTGAGATTTTAGCGTCTTCTGCCAACTTCTTTTACTGCTGTCACACCCTTCCAGATATCTCGCAGGCTAGTTCGCTGTGCAGTATTCTTTTGCAAGCTCCAACTTAGTAGCGCAAAAATTGTCTTTGCTATTCGCTAACTGGCGGGAGCGCGCACTATGTACCTCACGAAACGAACGAGGCCCATAATGACATCGTAGGTATGGGGCTGGGCTGGTGCAGGGGGTGCAGCGGGCACACGTGTACGCTTGCAACACGAGCAGAGAACTGCCGCATCAGTATTGGGGATTCACGCCAGATCTCGATGAGAAAGCTGTCCCTGTCCCCCAGATGAGTGATAAGGCCAGGAATTGTGTCATATTTCACGTTAAACAACATGGAAAGCTCTCCATAACTCCACCTTCATCGATTCGCTTGAGATATAGTGGCAGCAGAAAATACCAGCGCAAAGAAATTGCATGCATTAACCGTGCTAACACTAGAAGAACTTGTAAGCCACATAGTCCACGATGATGAGGCCCCCAACAATAAATATCATCTCGTATTTTTGCTGTTTGGATAAGGGCGTGTAGAAGTCAGCGTTCCGCTAGTTACAACGCCCAGCGAAGCTATCATTTTAGCCCCTAATTTAACTTCGTAGAAGGCATCGGTCTTGGCGACCTCCTCTTCGCTCATCCTCATGAGGTCGTCAGAGGTGTGATGACGGCCAAGGTATTCTTTTGCTGCTCCAGAAGCAATCAACTTTAATAGGTGATCACGCTGATGTGCTACGCTTCGCTTGTCTGTCTTTCGCTTGCTTCGCCTGCCGTGGCTCCGCGGTGTTAGTGGTCGCTCGCTCTGCATTCACGCCTGCTCTTGAGCTGCCAGCTTCGGTTAGGTCTTTAAATCCACTCTACAACTCTTCAACATCCATGTCTGACGTCTCGCCTCGCTCTTGTGCAAAAATGTGTACAGCAGCAACTAGGGACCTCTTGAGGTTTGGATGATATGGTTGTTGAGCGCTAACCTCTGAGTAGCTGGCATATAAGATATGCTAGGGTCGCAAGGTAAGGTACGCTACATGAAGCCACAGCATCGTCTTTTTTACCGCTCATCCACGGTTCGTCGTATGCCTTATTCAGGTCAATAGTGTGGCACATAGTGACGACGAAATCAAAGTAGCACTTAAATTATGTTTCGAGAAGCTCACAGGCGAAAACGCTTTTGCCACAGCCGAGGCGACCAACGATCATGGCGCAGTACGGCGGTAAGTTTTCAAAGATTTGCAGTCGTCCAGCTCTTCGCCCCGTTCCGGCTGACTGGTAGGTTGCCAAGAAAAACTGGCTATTTTGGACGTTTAATCTGCGCGTCCATGATTAAGTATAAGTAAATGTTCAACACACCTGCTGTCTTGGTTGTCTTTTCAATTTCCAGCGTAACCCCCTTTTATATGCGCCGCCCTGACCCATGTAGTGTGTGGTCTTACGAAGTCGTCATATCGAGGACTAGGTTGAACTTGTTTTGGTAGAAATTACCGATATCTAAGTCCAGCAGTTTCACGTCTTTGAGAGACTTCCTTGTCCTTGCCTTCAGGGCCTCCTCCCACTGTTGCTATCGCGCCTGCACACATAGATTTGGTTTGGTATGCTGTCTGTTGTCACCAACACCTTGTTGATAAGCTGATTCTGAAAGAACGCAGTGTCACGGATCTTCGAATAGCAATACCATCGTCTTCATGCTCTTCGTATTGAGGTTAATATTCCATACAGTATCGCTCTTGTTTAACATCATCCTGTGGTGGCGCAGAACTCGCGAATACAGAATCACCACTTTTCCCAGGTACTGATTCCTGATCATGCGTGTGAGCTCTGTGTGAGTAACTATGTTTAATTTACATACTTTAGAGATATGCTCATGTTATCATTTGATAAATGCATGGTTACTGCTTATTTTCACCGAGTTCATCCAGGAGACTACTTAATGAATTACTATTTGTTTTGGAAAATATTTCAGTGGTTACAAAATAAGTTATTACTATTATTAGTGGTGCTCGCATTTTTAAAATGCTAAGCACTTCCTCTGCACATTTGCTTCCTCCACATGCAGTTATCACAGAGTACATAATTTCAGATAATTAGTGTACTGATATACTGTTTTTCTCCGCTATAAAATACTGTGTCTGTCTGTAAACTAATTAGCGATTGTTACTGCCTTAGTATTTTACAGTTTTCTCCATTGACAAGAATTATAAACTACATCTAATTTATCTCCTTTAGAAAAAGTATTTGTTGTCAAAAAAAATTCAACTTTCCAAAAATGACAATGGCACATCACTAACATCAAAAACAGTTTAAACAAAAAAAAAAATAACATAAAAGAAACGCACTCTCAAACAAACAGTTATGTATTGCCTTGCCCTACATAGTGCATATGACGAAGGATTTTCTTCAATGTCAGTACAACATTCCTTGGTGACGTGAAAATATAAATCACCAGAGTGTGACTGGAGTATTTGAGGTTTTTTCATGTCTTTTTTCATTCAAACACTCATTTATCATATCTCAGTGTCAACCTATCAGGGAATTTATACCAAGTTCGCCGCGCTTCAAACTTACAGTGAATAACTTTTCAAACTGCTTAATTATACCGTTATTAATTTCATTGTTGCAGAGAAAATACATAAATGTATTGTTAGGAGAATACTCACTGGTTGTGTGTGCGCGCGAGCTTGCGCGCACACCCACACCCACCCACCCACCCACCCACACACACAGAGTCTCTCTCTCTCTCTCTCTCTCTCTCTCTCTCTCTCTCTCTCTCTCTCTCTCTCTCTCTCTCGTGGTTAAAAGTTATGAAAATGACAGAATGAAAACGAACTTTTTGCAAAAAGGTATTGTGTGCTCCACCTTTTTTCTAACAAAATTATGTGAATATACTATTTAAATAATTTGTAAAATCATTGTTTACCGTCTTTCAATAGTTACAGCAATTACGATACGTTTTGTGACTATAGAGGTTATAGCTATGAAAAGCGAGTCTTTATGGACAGTAGTCTATATTATTATCAGGGCACAAGACAGCAGCGTAACAAGCTTCACCCCGCCTGTAAATAACACACACTCACTGACTATCGAGAAAGACTGGTGGCATAAGAATATATCCGAAGACTCTCTCTCTCTCTCTCTCTCTCTCTCTCTCTCTATATATATATATATATATATATATATATATATATATATATATATATATATATCAAGCGATTATATTAGTAGCTATTAAAATTTATAAACGGTGTAGATCCAAAATCACAAAGAAACTTGCTTTTTGTATGCAGAGAGTTCGTATGGAGATGGTAATCTTCACAAAACCCATGCCTAACGAAGATGAGGCTTCCTAGAGTCTTAAAATGTCTGATCAAGGAATATTTTGTTACAAGTCATGTCGCAACATAATTGATAACCCCAGCCTATCTCGATATTTTAAAGCTGTTGATTTGTGGCAGCTTTAGCTAATGTAATGCTAAGAAGACTGAGTCATTGGGAAAATTGTACAACATTATTTTGCCTTAAACGAGAAATAGTTTAATTGAACTGAGATTTATTATAATAGTGAAAGTAATCATGAAGGAGAATGGATGGTGTTTAGGGGTGCAAAAACGAGAGAGGCCTTCTTGATAAAAGAGAGCTATGATGCAGGTTTTAGATAGAATATTATGATATGATTGGCAAGTGTCAGTAATGTATATAGTGTTGCATATGTGGAAATAATATACTTTAGTCAAGCGTCTCCTTCTCTAAAGACTTTTTAGATCAAGATCATACACTGCAATATATTTATTTTAAATTTGCATGATGGCTTCAAAAATATGAAATATATGAAAATATGAAAATATGACTCATTTATGAAAAATTATTACGGTAAAAGGGTTAAAAAAGAAAAAGAGCAAGTTTATCACATTAAAACAAGTTCAACCTCTTTTATGAAACCTGGGCTTTGTTTCTAATGGTAAGTTCTAGTATCCCTAAATTAAACGTTAGACCATATTAACTTGGAACACGTTTTCAAACATTCTGATAATATTCAGTTGACTCCTGACCTTTTTCCAGTAGGCTTAATCTTGTATAATTCCTTCAAAGATGAAAACATGGCGATTTAACGCAAAATGTAGCCATTTCTTTAGACATAGGTACAAACATATATGGCTCTTAATATTCAAATATTGAAACATTTGGTTTTAAGCATATTTTGTTTATATAAATTAGGAGTATGACCATATGAGTATTATTTTTTGTGATTGAATAGTGAAAATTATGATTAGCTTCCTGTCATCTTTGATTACGATGTAGTATGTATAAACAAGTTATGTACACATTTTCTGAAGAATAGCTTACTGGACGGTTAGATACAGTCCATGCGTGAAAACGTTGCAAAGATATTATAATGTGCAAATTGTTCACAGAGACTAATTTGTACTATTCTTGCCATGCTTTGGAAATGAATCTGACCATAGCAATATCAAACAGCTGCAGCTTAATTGAAATTAAGATAAAATTTCTCAAAAAGGAAGAAACTATTGGATATATAGGTTTCTTACTATGATGATGAGTGCACTGTCTCCTGTAGTTTTGTTCCCCTCTGTAATATTCGTTGTAAAGTCCTGCAGTGAAGATAATATGCAAAGAGATATACAGAGATATATAACAATATATATGCTTAATGAGAAAGAGAATCAACCTTAACATTTCTTTGGATTGTTAATCACATTTGAATAAAACATATAGCATGAAATATGCATATATATATATATATATATATATATATATATATAATATATAGATAGATAGACAGACAGACAGACAGACAGAAAGAGCCATCATTTCGTAAATGATGGTTAAATATATATTGAACCATCTCTTTCTTGACAATGAAACCATGTAAATGATAACACAAAGGAAACAGTAAGATATTATTTGCTTACTTTGATAATAGCTATTGGTGCTGCTTCCATCATTCCAACAGTTCTGGAAGATTGAATAATCTACTACAGAGAAAACAAATATTCAGATTTTGACACGTTAAAATGATATATAAAAGTGAATTCCAGACTGCAAAATCTACTTTTAATTTCAATTCTTTTTGTTTTACATATCTTAAGCAAATTTTACTAAACAACATCTGAGGCTTCACTCTGTAGGAAATATAGCTGTAGAATACAATGAAACTGCCCTAAACTGGACAGTATAAGAACAATAAACATCATAGCGGTAGTCAGTATGAAGAGGATTCATTATTATTAGTATGGCCTTACCGGGACCAAATTATTTGGCCAGTGTGTAGAGAACGCACAGCGACATAGAGGCTCGTATTAGAGTAGTCTCAATTTATTGGCATATAAATGTAAAAAATCTCCATACTGTACAGTGGAACAGTACACGAAGACACTCTGCTGAACTTTGAGATTGTTAGTAAGGCTGAATCTACTTTCTCTGACAAACTGAATGATGGAGTGCATCGGTCAAAGCTTCTGTGTGGATAATTTGAGAATATCATGGGTGAAAAGGGATTTTCCACTTAAACCTTCATTGAACTTTGGTTTGTTTGTTGATACGTGATAGAATAAAGTTGAATTCAACAATTTTAAAAGAACAAATTATAGAATAGCTCACATAATACTTACCATTGGGAAACTGTGAGAGCCTCACATATCCATGACATTGGCAGTAATCAGGGCTTTTATCGATATTCCCAAATGCAGCTAAACGAGCAGATATAATAATAATAATAATAATAATAATAATAACAATAACAACAACAACATCAATAATAATAATAATAATAATAATAAATGGCAATATTATATAATTATAATTATACTACTGCAACTAATATTACTATAACAGCAAAAACAACCACTACTAGATTGTTATTATTATTATTATCATTTTTATTATTACGAAAGCCGATGTTCATTTATAAATCGAATAAAAAATTTATCATACCATCGTGTAAACGAGATCCTCAGTATTTGTATTCAGTTCAAATTTTGCTCTAGAGTTTTAGCTTGCTGTAAGATTACAACTCTTCGCACAAGGTGATAAATGAATGGTAAAGTATATAATGATAGTATGCATCCATAAGAGCTATTATCTTCTTAGTAGATGTTTAAACTGCGTCTGATAGCTCATACATTTTCAGATATATATATATATATATATATATATATATATATATATATTTATTTATTTTGTGTGTGTGTGTGTGTGTGTGTGTGTGTGTGTGTGTGTGTGTGTAAAGTCTAAACTCTTGTCGATAACTGATCAATATTCATGGTTAAGGTCAATGAGACTAGTAGAGAGTATGAAAAGAGTCTCCAATGTGGTGGCATTTATTACTATCACCCGAAGGAAACACCATACTATGCTGACAAGAACAAAGCAAAATTATAATTTCATCGCTGAAGGTTTTAAGAATGGATACATGAAAAGGACTTACTTGTCCCATGACTACTAATTTAAATGGATACATGAAAAGGACTTACCTGTCCCATGACCACTAATTTAAATGGATAAATGGAAAGGACTTACCTGTCCCATGACTACTAATTTTAATGGATACATGGAAAGGACTTACCTGTCCCATGACGACTAATTTTAATGGATACATGGAAAGGACTTACCTGTCCCATGACTACTAATTTAAATGGATACATGAAAATGACTTACCTGTCCCATGACCACTAATTTAAATGGATACATGAAAAGGACTACCTGTCCCATGACTACTAATTTAAATGGATACATGAAAAGGACTTACCTGTCCCATGACCACTAATTTAAATGGATACATGGAAAGGACTTACCTGTCCCATGACTACTAATTTTAATGGATACATGGAAAGGACTTACCTGTCCCATGACTATTAATTTATGAATTAAGTCCGAGCCAATCACTACCAGTTTATAATTTGACTCAGAGCCAATCAATTCCATTCCATTTTATATAAATCTAGATAGATAGATAAATAGATAGATACTGTGAATTAAACAAATTCTGCGGTATCACTTTTAATAGTCTTGCATAAAATGGCATTTTCGTCGGTAGGTAAATTCGTGGATTTTGGAAGGAAGTCGTGTTGTCTTTCTATCTTAATCATTGCGTGTTTGGCCAGTAAAACTCAAGGTTTATATTAACCGCGAAATTTACATAATTTGGCACCCAAGGAGTGACAGCAGTTTCAGAGTTGATAAATAGGTATATATATATATATATATATATATATATATATATATATATATATATATATATATATATATATATATATAAAGACAATGATTAAATTATTACTCAACTGACTAATGAGGTGACTTAGATAGATGGATAGATAGTAATTACCACTCAGCTGATTGATGAGATGAACCCTGCACGTTAGTCCCTCGTCAGAATGTTGACTTAGAGATTCCAAAATTGGCCAAACTAAAACGAAACATATGTACATTACAGTAGTATAAGACAAGCTGTGTATATCACATTCGACTCAGACATTAATAATATTGCACATGAGAGACTATTGTTGTCGAACGCGGCATAGCGCGTAAAGTAGTCGGTCAATTGTAATACAGTGGTATCACGGCCATCACACGTGATACGGCGCGTATCAATGTCGGTCGAATGTGACGTAACAATCGGACCATTCATATGTGAGTCGAATGACTTGGATTCTGTGAAAGAGATTTGGATGCTCTCGTAGTGATAGTTCGCAAACATTTTGGCGGACGAATATCAGGGCCAAATATGCAAAGAATAGAGCCTCATAGGGAAAGATAGGCGTTAAAAAAAGTGTTTGATAACGTTTCAACAATCACTGAAATACCTGCACTTTTCATTTTTAGTGTTATTCTTGCAACTTTTGAATGATTATCGATTGAAGAAAAAATTATGTTTCAATAGCTTCAAAGTACTAATAGGGATGATACGTCATCGAGGCGCTGTAACTTTATTATTACGCAATAACAACCACAAACATGAAGGTGATTGAAAATGGCAACTATTTACATCCGAAGGAAAAGGGCGAAGACTTTCCGATTGTGCGACATAGCTGTTACTCTCTGGATTTAATGCAAAAATAGCGATTGGGCCCATAAATATATTGCACACTAACGTGTATAGTTCGATTTATGTTTCGAGTAATATCTTGTTTACGATAACCCAAAAGAAATAGCCTATAATCATTTTCTGATCATTAAGATATACAGTATAAAGCTGTGATCCTATTTGTGATTGTTGAAGCCATTTTCTACTATTTAATTCTTTGTTTTCTTTGCTTTTCCTTTTCCGGAAACATTTAATTGCAATTAAAATCATGACGTGAACGAAGAAACGGGCCTGCTCTGAGAGAAAAATCAAGAGAAAACAAGGTATTCTGATTCAAGATTCATTCTGTTTACATTTTTTCGTCATTTTGTGATTTTGTGATTACTTATAGACTGTTCATCAATTTTATTTAATCATTTTATTTCATTTTCAAATCTCTCGTAGTTTAATTTTATATTAGAGAAATATAAAACAAATCCGCCATTTTGACACGTTTCCATTACCAATCATAACGCAGAACTTCAGTTTGTTCGGAACTATAATTGGTTTCCATCAGTATTGCTCAAGATAAAAATTAAGAGACAGAATGAAAAATTTTAATGCATTGTGATTGCAGAAGATCTGAATATCTTAAATACTAACAAAAGCAGAAAGATCCGTAATGTGATAGATGGTGTGTGTGAGTGTTATATTTTAACTGAAGAGCCGCAATAAATAATAGTTTGTACACTTATGTGTCACCATGAATAAGTGCAATATGTATTATTATTATTATTATCATTATTATTTTTATAATTATTAATATTATTATTATTATTATTATTATTATTATTATTATTATTATTATTATTATTAACAAAAAGGATTGATTATATTGTCGCAGGTACCCATACACATCAATTGTAATAGTTACAAAAATAACTCACCGTCAGTTGCTCTTAAACACGATTTGTTGTCCTTCAATTGTAGAAGAGCTGTAATTAATTGAAAATGAAAAAGTAAAAAATGAAAAGTCTGACTAATTAGGCAGGAAGTATAATCGCCGAGAATGATTTTGTTTAAAGTCAATTAAAGAAAGCACTTTTTGGATTTAAATTCGAAACAAATTAATGTTTCGGAGCAGTCTCCACACTTCTCTGCACAAAATTAACCTTTTATCAGACACGAAAGAAAAACGTTTAATCGGCCACTAGAAAAAAAAACTTAAAAAGTGACAAAAAAGAATGAAAACGAAAATATGACTATAAGACTGATTTAAATCTAGAACAAAGCTGATTTTATATTCGTTGTGGGACAAAATCCTGTGAAGCTAAATTCCATTTCGATCGAAAACAAAAAGAAAAAATGAAAGACAGTAAGACATATATTTATTCATGTGTGTGTATATCTTGTGACAAGACTATACACGTGAGAATGAATTACCGTTTATACTTGCGTATAAATAGGGTCAAAATGCAAAAAAACATAGACCCTGATCTGCCGGCGCATAATGCGCCGGCAGATCACGGTCTATGTTATTTGTACTACTGATTAGTCCTTACAAACTGCATAGACCCAGATCGGCCGGCGCATTATGGGTCTATGCAGTTTGCAGTCGATACAGAATTATACGCGAGTATATACGGTAAATATTTGTGGATTCCTTAACTCATAATTCATTCAGTTGTTCGTTCCTTTGTTTGTACATTGGTTAATACTCATTGTGATAGTGTTGTTCGTTCTTTTGTTCGTTTATTGGTTGATACTCACTGTTATATTCCTGGTATTTGGAACAGAATTCGTATCCATTTTGTGAGTTATTTCCCGAGTGAAGTATTGGTGATACTGGTGAGCTGTGAGTTCCGCTAGATTCTAGTATCAAACGTTTCAGATGATCAACTACCTTTTGATCTGGTGCGGGATATGTGTTGGGAGACTGAAAATTTCTTCGCACGTATGCATTATCTGTGTTATTGAAGATACAACGACGACACTTAATGTTCATAAAAGTAAATCAGAATTTTATTTTACCTATGTCTCTATCTACTACTGTTACAACAAAACCATCAATACCATCACCAGCAACAACAACTACTACTATTCATACTACTGATACTACATCTACTACTACTGCTCTACGACCACCACCCCTTCAACTTTAATTTTCTTTTTAAATGATTGGCAGAGCCGAATAACACTTGACTACTGTATAATTTTGAATCAGATAAACCTGATCTCTGTTTACTAGGAAATAAAATCAGTCAGCCAACAATGAATGCATACACACACACATACATACACAGACCCACGCACATACATGCATGGAAGCATACATACACGCATACAGGCGTAAATTTATCATATGGCAGGAAAGACACATATTGTTACCATTTGTAAAAAAAAATCCATCTGTGTTGTTCTTTTTATTTTTGTTGGGCTATGTACGTATAATTGCATCATCGTACCAGTTACCAGCCTTAGGATTAATTATAGCGTAATTCTCAAACATATCCCAAAACACATAAAAGTTTTTGTCTTCCGTATTTTAAGGTTATTGTTAATAATGTAACAATATATGTTAAATACTAGATGTACTGACACTCGCTGTGACATTAGCGGCATCAGACAAATGCTCAAAGAAGGATGCGGCCTTATTAAGATAAATGATATTTAGTTCCAAAATTTCTTAGACATAATTGTATGATTATATGTATTATTATGTTTCATCTTGTCTTAGCTTACGCAGTATGTCTCTTTTATCTTTTTACTCTGATCATTATTGTGTTTCATGTTCTTGTAATATCCATGATTTGATTAATATGATGTATTTTTTGTTGAAGAGGAAACAAAGTTAGTCAGTTAGACAGTCATGCATACACGCACGCACGCAAGCACACATGCATACAAACATACATACATACATGCATACAACTATCATGTAGCAAGAAATGCACATATTTTTACCATTTGTATAAGTTTCCCATTTCCTTGTCTTTACTATCTCAAAGTTAATGTTAATAATTTAACAATATAGGCGTACTGACACTCATTGTATCATTAACAGCATCAGGCAAGTATTTAAAGAAGGTTAGTGCCATGTTAAGCTAAATTATATTTTGTTCTGATATTTCTATAGACATATTTATATGATTGCATCTATTAAGATGTTTCGTTTTGTAAATACGTTAGTTGACACAGTATTTCTCTGCTAGTTATGTCACTTTGATTCCTTGTTTTGTTTCATGATCTTGTATTGTCCTGAATTTGATAACCTGATATAATCTCTGTTAAAGAGGAAATAAAGTCAGTCATACATACATACATACGTGCATACATACATACATACATACATACATACATACATACATACATACATACATACATACATTCATAGATACATGCATACATACATACATACATACATACATACATACATACATACATACATACATACATACATACATACATACATACATACATACATAGATACATACATACATGCATACATGCATGCATACATACATACATACATACATACATACATACATACATACATACATACATACATACATACATACATACATACATACATACATACATACATACATACATACATACATACATACATGCATACATACATACATACAAGCATTAGCCACACATTAACGATATAACCTTTGCTACAGTAATACGGTTGAAGAAAAGGCATAATTTACACTTAGCACAACAGAGATATTTTAATTTAGTCTACGTACATAGATATATGCTGCGTTTTAAACAATATAGTAATTCAGCTACAAATGGTGTTGCAGTTGAAACTTCTCTAATTTAAACAAATATTTCTACTGCCGCGCCTCCTCAAATGTTTTTGGTCTGAACTTCACTTGTCGATTCTAGTTATCGCAAATGCTGTTTCTTCAATGCACAACTGCGGCCGTTGCTACTACTACTACTGCAAAAGTTGCCGCTATTACTACTACTGTGTCTACAACTACTACTACAACTATTATGTTTTCTACTGCTATTAATCTCGCTATTTTTAGTTCTTTTACTCTTATTACAAGACAAAGAACTACCGCTACTGTTGCTGACCGCTACTGTTGCTGACCGCTACTGTTGCTACTACTACTAACTTTTCTTCTTCTATTACTACAAATAATACTATCATTAATACTAATACTAAAACTACATTTCCTGCTGCCGCCATGTCTTCAACAACAACTGTTACTATCTATTTTTCTGCTGCTGCTACCTCTGCTACTACTACTACTACTATTACTACTACTACTTCCACTACAATCATCATAACACCTTATTCAAAATAATATGATCAAAAAGTTTAATTCACGCCAGTAAACTGTTTCTTCTGTTTGTTTGTTTTTTTGTTTGTTTTTTTTTTTTTTTTTTTTTTTTTTGTTTGTTTTTTGTTATCTCCGTAGGAATCAAATTAGAGAAAAATGACAATTGCTTCGGTACCTTGATTCGGGGTTGGCGAAGGGGACCCTACTGTTCATATTGAAGAATCATTGTTCGTCGAGTCTTTTCATTCATGGGTTGTAGTATCCATATAATGTACAACAATTTGTATGTCCAGAAAAATAGTAAATTCACGATATATGGTCAAAAAAGCGAACAGTCGATAAATACTATAGCAGGTTTTATATCGAAACATTGTGCTAATATGATAAGCAAAAAGAGACAAGATTATATCCTTGAGTTTTTGATACTCACGATACGGTCCCTCGTTGGTGCATCCTTGTTGTATGTAAATGCTCACGACCACTACTGAAAAAAATCACAATGATCATATTTTATGAAAATTGCAAACTTTCAATAGATCTTCGTAGTGTCCCTTTCCCTCCGTTGAAGCAGTTATTGTGGAGCTTATGAAACATTTTCATAAGTGATAAGGAGACGTCTTTGTGATATAGATTTCAGATTTTAAGATACATAATTGTTCTTGAATTGTCTTAATAATAAGATATAGCAAATCTAATTATATTTGTTATGTTAAAATGTAGGTTCTACCATCGAGAAACACATAGCAGTATATGCATAAGCCTTCAGAGTTCATTATCGATAATTAAGATCGCTTAAAAAAGATGTTTTCTCGTCTTACAAAGATAGTTGACTAATAATTGTCAACATGGGCCTTCCGTTAGGCAGTGACAAGTACAAGCCAAAAGCATAAACTGAAGAAGAATGATTTACCTGTAAATATAATATTTACAGCTGTTGTCATTTCATCAGAGTTCAGGTCTTCTAGTCAATTAGGCCTGCTAGAGTGAGACCATGTACTGCAAGTGTCATTCCCTATACATAATATTCCAATTTTAGCCATGATTGTAATGCGTGTCTTATCAATTGAATATCTTTGGTTTATTTCTTCGTAAATTATCACATGAAACGTGCGTATTGTGCTAGGAAGTATTATTTACTGTTTAATCAGTAATGTCCATATTCTATCAAAAACATATTTATTTATTCACTCATTCATTAATTATTTGCTTAATAATTTATTACCTAATTTGTTTATTTAATTATAATAATGCATATAGCTTTAAGTTTCCACATAAATGATTTAAAATCCTTCCAGTCACTGCTTTAATTTTTTTTTCCAGTAATGTTCATATTTTTTCTGATTTTCATTCCCACTTTCAGGAAAAACAAATGCATATCTAACAAACAATTTGTATTTAACTCACATTATATATCATACCATTTTTTTATTTTGATTTTTATAGACGTTTCATTTTCCAGTAATATCACACTTTCACAATTGCATAACAACTTTCGCAACCCTCAAAATTCAGTTACTACCATTGAAACAAAAGTGTCAAAGATATGTGCCCGAATGGCGTATGTTTGCCTTCGCTAGAAGGGATAAGTGCCAGCCCTCTCTTTTACTGTATGCGCTGAGGTTTTGCATACAGTGCATGCATGTAAGAAGGCTTTTCTGAGTTATAAATGACAAGTTTTAACTACCACATCAATTAAAAATCGTAAATTTGTCATTGTTTCAAACAAATTTGCACCTTTTAGATGAAAAGTTCGAAAAACTTCATAGGAATTGTCTATACAAAAGAATACCAAGAACTACTTTCACACATTTTATTTCTCAACAGAATTGGATTAGAACTACATGATATGTATTCTATATGATGGTCCGTCAATGGATTTCTTTGAATACATTACGCTTTACACGTGCACAGTATCACTCTTATCTGGTGTATGTCAGACACAGTATATATTTGGAATATCTCTTACTGATATATTTACAATGTAAGGCACGACATTATAGTTACGAAGTAGGCCATTATAAATGGCTGAGATTTGATAATTAAAATTGGTTAGCATTACCGATATTTCTCTGGAAAAATCTTTTCGCTAAGAATGGATAAATTTTTAAAAAAATTCTATTACATTTACGTTACAGTGATACATGTATGTGTTGTAAATTATGTTTCTCAGCCTCTCTCTCTCTTAATCAAACGGAGCGCATTCATGTCATGCACGAGTTCTGTTTAGTATTTCATGAAACAGCATGTTGATTACTGTCAACACACAAAACGGATTGAAAAAGGAATGGTTTTTTATACTACCATTAAAAAAGTAAACATGCTGAGAGTATAAAAGGTATACAAATAATATATAAAACAATATTGTTATCGCTTATACGTTTCTGTGTCTTACAGTATAATGCTGGCTATTAGCAAAGTAAGCTTTTTTGACAAGAACACAAGAATCAAGACATCGTATTGTTTTCAAATATATTTCACCAACATGGCTTAAACAGGGACTTAAACTTAAGTCCAAAACCAAAGGATATGACTGGGTGATATTTAACTCTGACTTAAAATTCACCAATCAACTCTTCTGAGTCCTAACTTAAGTTTGAGACTTATGTTGGTGATACCGCGGCTTAAAGAAAACAATAGTTTGTTTGAAGTATAAATGTCAAGAATATTTCTACTTTATAGAGTTCTCTAATTTGCAAAGGAATCCTAAGATCTATAAAACTAATTGAAATTCATGGAGTGAATATCAAAACTGAACAATGTTACCAACTTACTATATCTAGAAATTGTTCACTATGTCGTAAACTCTCCACCAACACAGCTTTCTCTTTTTCAGTCCAATTTGCACATCTTTGTTTTTCTTTTTTTCACTATCATCCACGGTTTGTAACAAACACAATACACACTATGCAGACGAAGCCGATACAGACGATACAGTTGTTTACGGAAGTGCGCGCTCACTCATCACCTCACCACCGCAACCTTTAAATTTTCGAAACAATACAACCTCTCTTTTCAAATGCATTCTCCACCAACACAACTTTTTCTTTTTCAGTCCAATTTGCATATCGTTTTATGTTCCTTCACAATCATCCACGGTTTGCAACACACACATTACACACTATACAGCCGATACAATTGTTTACGGAAGTGTGCGAGCGCATCCTTAGCAACAAGTTTTGTTTGCCTTTCATAACTGGTGATCTCGGTAGCCGACGGCTTATGCGCTTAATAATTTGAGTATTAGGTCGCCCTCAACTGAGTTCACTCAAAATTTGAGGAGACAGGTGTTAGTGAATCATAACTTGAGTCACACTCACATGAGGGACAAACTCAGTTATTTTGCGTTGAGTTTCGCACTCAACTTGAGGAGTTTCGAGAATACGAACCCTGATCTATTGCAATAATTTTTTGTATTTTGTTTAATTTTTATTTTTATACTGTAATATACCCGATCGTATCTGATTGCAACAGGTTTCAGACCGGAAGAGAAGATACCGGCGTTTTGACATTGTTGTAGAGTACCTAACAATCGAGAGGTGCGAAAGATGGCGAGTTACGTACCTTAAGGAAAATATAATTTCAATACCTACAAGGTATTGCAGTTTCCAGTAATTCGTCGTCGTTGTTGCCGTCCGTATAACTCCGTCAGGAATTAATGTTCTGCCATCGATTGTGTCATCACATGGCATGATTGGAAAATAAATATTTTCACACGTGAAAACTATAAGTATATTTGAAAAAATATTGAAACAATACATGTAGGAAACAACTCTGAGAATGATTTATATTTAAATATGCAGTACATAACACAATTATCCACCTGCTTAATGGCATTGCAAAGTTAGACTACTTGAGCACTCGAGAGAACTAGACAGATAAATGCGTGCTTTAATTTCTAACGCAGATTATGGAGTCTCCATAGACGATAAAACACACACACACACACACACACAAACAGACAAACTAAGATGTTGAATCACATTTACAAAACTGTTGAACAGTTTGGCGGTTGCCCCGGGCGCCAGAAGTCTTGGGGCGCGAAAACATCCCAACAGTAGCGTACTAACGGGGGGGGGGGGAGGGGCGGACAGGGACCCGGGCGCCAGAGATCTTCAATTAGTCACAATGTAATCCAAGAATTTTCAGTATTTTCAAAGTGGTTTTGAGTGAAACGTTTGGGTACTAACATTTCTCGGAAACACTTTCTCAGGTAACGTACACAAGCTTGTGGATTATAACAATTGCCGTGAAGAAAACATCTGATTACAATTACGAGAGAGCTGAGAGTGTCAATTGCTGTCTAGAAAGAAAGAATATATACATATTTCACCTGGCCAGGCACGTTCACGGCTTAGTACACTTGTCTGGCAAAATATTTGTTTTGTGTAATTCATCTTTCTAGTGCTGCCGTTCACGTTTCTTTTCTGTAGCGTTTTAACGGGGCGGGGGGGGGTGCAGACGGGGCGGTTGCCCCAGTCGCCAGAGGTCTTGGGGCGCCAAAACAGCTGATAAAAATTCGGGCCTCCTATTCTGGCCCTTTGGGCCATGATCGTCGCCCCGGGCGCCATTTACCCTTAGTACACCAATGCATCCTGATGAATGCGCTGAGCAAGCATTGACCCGGACGTAAGTTGGACAGAGCTGTTGAGCAATAGACAAATCACGGTCCTTTCTATCCTCACGAAGCGGCGTTTTCTGCCAGTCGAGTGACTGCTTTTGCTGCTAGTCCTTTTCGCTGTTTATGACTCTAACTTCAACCTCGAAACTATCCCGATATCCAACCAGTCCTGTTCGTCTATGGCCGTAAAGAACTCGGTAATGTTTTTATCGTGCATGGAACAGATTCTCCCAATTCTTCACGAAAGCTTTTTGCGTACTTTTGTGTGTGGATCCTGCCTCTCGTTGAAACAACTCTTTCCAGATCCTTTGGGAGGCGTGGCTTAAACATTCCGGGTGGGCTCTTCCCACAGGCACGCCCTCATCCGCCAGCATAATCCCCCCAGCCCCGGACACGAATGAATCTCGGGCCTAGGGACGACGGATAATAATATAGATACAGGTTGAAATTAGTCAGTATCACAAGTAGCAACGCTTACAGGAGGAACATGTTTGATGTCTCTGTATGATTATAGACAAGAAACTTTATTATAATGTCAATATGTGTTCTTAACAGCTTTATTATACATTTTACAATAATAAAAAATAATAATAATAAAGAAACAAAAACAAATTGCATTAGTTTGTCACAATATTGTGTGCTAAAAAGTATGGACAAATGTTTACTTTTTGTCACAATTGTGCGACCCAAGTTGAGAAAAATAGTTCATTGAAGTTGTTACCGTCAATCCCAATATTAGAGATAAATCTTACCTACCGATACACATAAACAGTTCCCATCAATGGAATTACCATTAAGAGACAAATATACATCGAAGTATCCCAAAGAATTGTTCTCTTTGTTCATGAGACAGACTTTCAAGTAGAAAAGCACGATGAACATTAGAGAAATACAGTTTCTGTACTCTGATTAATAAACATAGTTCCCGGAAAAAATGATTTGGCTGTCTGAATAATTTTTTATTGATAAAAATTGCACTACACATTAAAATTTCACGCTGCAGATAAAGGATTCTGCTGAGAAACCTTTCAATGAAACAAAACGGAGCCGAGGTTACTCGCGATTGGCATGTCGGACTTTTTACCAGAAAGATTGTTTTTGTTTTAATCTGGCTCAGACCAGATCTGATCGGCTGCCGTTGGTTGTCTCTAGGCAAGACTCGCGTCAATTGTCGTAGCATGATATAATCTTTCATGTGTTTATTTTCCGTCATACGCCAATCAATCAATCAAAAATAGAAGCTTCTTGTGAAAAAAAGTTTTAAATGTCTTTGTTTTTACGCCTAAAGAAGAATTGTTTGAATGAATAATATTAATTGTTAGGTGTGTTTATTTGAAATCTCCACAGGTTGGACAAATGTGTAAAATAACTCCACTCCACACCCCAGTAGCCACATTTTACAATTACGTATTTTGCATAACCAATGGAAGAACGGCCATAATATGTTTGAGATGTGACTCCAGATGTGTTCAAGGTCGAATCTGGACATAGTCTCTCAATGTTACCAAGCCTTTTATCTCTCTCTCACTCTCTCTCTCTCTCTCTCTCTCTCTCTCTCTCTCTCTCTCTCTCTCTCTCTCTCTCTCTCTCCCCTTCTCTCTGCATGTATGAACACTGTAAGTATGCATGTATATTTTTTTCCTATGCATGTATGTATGTACGGATAGATGGATGCATGGATAGATGCAAGAATATATTAATCATTGACTCATCTATTATTTCACCTATTATCTATCTATCTAACTATTCATCTCTCTCTCTGTGTCTCTGTCTCTGTCTGTCTGTCTCTGTATAAACACACACACAAACACACACACACACACACACACACACATATATATATATATATATATATATATATATATATATATATATATATATATATATATATATGTTCACAATCATTATAACTTGTACAAATGTATTTTTATAGATCGTCTTAAATGTTTAAGATTTGTAGAGAAATGTTATTCTTAGTCGAAATATTCAATAAGACTCCATACAGTAATTCAGACGTATACAAGGCAGAATTGAAAATACTTGTATTTAGTGGAAATGCATAAAACAATTTATGTTCACATTAAATTCCATATAGAGGAACATTACACGGCACATCTTAAGGCATAGCTTTGTGACTTAATCAAGAGTTATATTTATATAATACAAAAATAGAATGTAAAATCAAATATTCCATTAGAATAACTAGCAACGAATAATCTCTATTGGTAAAACACACACAGAGAAGATTAGATTGAGTCGAAATATTTTGCATTGATCAAAGAAATATAACAATCTGAAGCTGTAAGAAATAAAAGTCGATAGAACTACAATGAAGAAGAAAATGAGATATTAATAATCATGACAATGCTAATAGTTTATTATTATTATCATTTTTCTTCTTCTTCTGTTTCTTCTTCTTCTTTTTCTTCGTCTTCTTCTTATTATTATTATAATAATTATTTTAAATGGCTTATAAAGACTATGATCTCGGTATCCCGACAAAACACCCGACGATTATTTACTTCTTAGATGGTGAAATGTGCACCTAATTATTTGTAAAATCTTGGAACGAAGTTAGTTTAAACATGTGTGTGTGTGTGTGTGTGTGTGTGTATGTGTGTGTGTGCAAACAACGCAAGTGGGATCCGATAAACTTTGTAAAAACTTATTATTGCCTTTCTCGTGCAAAAATACTTAATTAATTTCATGTATAAATATTATAATGACAATATTGAAGAGAGATAATGAGAGAAGAAAAAAAAGAAGGCAAAAAGAGAACAAATTAGATCGTATGTGATAGATACAGGAAAAGAATAAAGTATTTCCGGGATCGAACCGCTTCGTAGTTTTAATATATGTTTATACTGCCAAACCTACAATTTGATTTTGCTCTTTTGTTAGGTTCGGATTACCTCTTAATAACAAATCCAAATTTGCATTCAATTGGTTTAGCTCAAGTAGTAATATGCATGTAGGAGTAACATACCTGCGACATGAAAAGAAATAATGTTCATTTGTTTCAGCGCCATCTCCACAGATACAGACACAGACGTGAATGTCACTTTAGCCTACTATGTTGAGATGCTGCCGCAAAGAACTAAAATTATTCCTCAGTTTTGCGTGTATAACCGATAACATTTTATCAGCATGCCATAGGTTTTTAAATTATTAGATTTTGGAAGCAGGGATCGTTTGAGCTCACTTAGCGACGTATTCTGATGTATGTGGGACAAAATTGTTTTGGTTTATCTTTTATTGTTCACCACCTAGCTTTTATTAGGCTGTAATAATCAGCCTCTTATTTTATCGTAGTAAAAATTAAAATAAAATTGATTGGGCGCAAACGGTGTCAAGATAGGTTTCACAAAACAGAGGTAACAAATACCCATTCTGATCGTAGTAATTCGAGGGACAAATACTACTACTACTACTACTAATAATAATAATAATAGAAACCATAGCCTTCATTGATCAACATTTTGTCTGCATTTAACTCAGTGAAAGATTGGAAACTTAACGAAATAAAACATCGACTTGGATCATCTAATAGGAGGAATCGGACTATGTATTCACCATTGTTTAAAATCTAGTTTCGCCACTGACTTGTAGGATTCAGAATGGTTCATTTGTGGCTATGGTAGAGTGGCAAGCTTAATCTGCACCAAAGAAATAAGATGCAGATTTATTTCACATCATAAAGTACTTATGTTATGAAAACGATAACAATATTAATTGTATCTTTGCAAGTTTTATTGATATTTATCAATCTTGCCTTCATGTCTGCACGATGCCCCGGTCTATAATTTTCGTAGTTTTAATACATTTTGTACTCCTAGAATTTGATTTTGCTCTTTGGTTAGTTTCCGATTACCTCTAAATAATAAATCCAAATTTGAATTCAACTGGTTTAGTTCAAATAATAATATGCGTCTTTGATTAATATACCTGCGACAAGAAAAGGAATAATGTTCACTAATTTCGGCACCTTCTACACACGCACAGACCTGCTGGTTATTTATTCATCTAGGCATATCATTCAAGATATCGAGCTTTCTTTGACATTCGACCATATGCTAACTAACTGTAGATAGGTATGTCAAAGGTTTGGTTCACGCATGTCCGATAAGCTAAAATTATCCAAGGACAGTGGAGGAGTGACTCCAATTTTTCTGATAAGCCGATAGAAAGTAGCATGGATTTGGTGTGGTGTGCGAAGAGAGAAGTACAAAACGCGTCCATTTAGTTAAGAACAGTAAATACATGCACTTATTAAAGTCTTTGTCAGACAGACATATGTCTGTTTGTCTGTCTCTTCTTTTGAAAGTATTTATACATATATGTATGAATTTGATCTACTGTAGAGATTCCACAAATGTCCTCAATAAAAACAAAAAACATGCATTTCTGTGGCCTGCTAAAGTAGTCTATCTAATTAGCGGATAACTCTTGTGTTACGTACTCTACACTTATAGACGGAAGGTATAGAGGTACAATTCAACATACGTATTTTCGCGCACCGTGCTGATTTTCGTCGTTGTACGAACATTTATTTGTTGAAAAGTATTGACAAGTTCAAGAGGAAATATTTTCCATTGGGGATATTGCATAAAAAGAAACATTCTTCAGTTATAATCAAATGTGATCAATTACGCGGGGTGGGGTGGTGGTGGTGGTGGTGTTGGTGGTGGCTAAAACCATTTTAACAGAGATTGGTGCGTATAAAACCATATGTCATATAGCATGTAAAATATAGTCTAATGGAAAATTAGAGTCAAGATATACTATGTATTAGGCTGATAGAGTTCCGTTTTTAATTATAACATCTGTACAATTTAGGCACAAGTGACAAACCAGTTTAGAAGAAGCCAGCCTGTAATTGTTCAATTTTCAGACACGAATAGGTTCGCCGTTTTCTCGAGGAAGTTGCTGCATCTGTGAAAGCGGCACTTCTGTTTGATGTCGTTGTAAGCGCTTTATGGTCCTTTTAACTCGACCCAATTCAAATTTATCGGATACTTGGTTTTATGAAATAACATACATGATGTAAAGAATGAACAACTGTTATCCCAACCATATCAAATGACACGTTCTATCTTTGATAAATATGCAGTGGCGTACTAAGGATCAATGGCGCCAGGGGCGACGATGATGGCCCAAAGGGCCAGAATACGAGACCCGAATTTTGACCAGCTGTTTTGGCGCCCCAAGACATCTGGCACCCAGGGCAACCGCCCCGCACCCCCCCCCCCCCCCCACTGTAGGGATGCACTAGGTATTATTACCCCTTAGAGAAATATCTAGGTATAGGATACGGTATTTGTAGTTCTCACGGAGTGTACAGAATTTTGGACGGAGTGTATGAAAATCACGTGACATTCACGGGGTTACGAATAGCGTGAATGGCAACGGCGTAAATATAAAGAAAATGGCCACATACATTATATCATTTCGAAATGTATAAATTGATTATTACATATATTTTTCGAAAATATTTTTATTATTTTCTAGTATGTTTAACATAATTTTAGCAATTAGGAATATTATATTGTGACGTCAGAGCAATATGACGTCAATGGGAAGTGACAGTAGAAAATATCATGTGTTTTATATTACATAAGCACAGAAATACCTCTGAAATGATACCACCTGGTGATAATAAGAGCAATGCGCGAACAAAGATACTGCAATTTTTGAGAATATCCCATGACACTTGTATCAATTAGTCAAGAAGAATATATTTGTTGGATAATCAAAAGTAAATACATGACTTGTTCGAAAAAATGTTATACAAAACATACGAGATGGTATGCACTTCGTCGCTCCTCGACCTTTTGGCAAAGCTAAATCAAAATAAATAACCTCTGAGACCACGGACTTTGTCCAATCAAGTCAGGTGTTGACTGTGTGTCAGCAAAGATGCACATCAATAACCTCAGTTAGTAAAACGAAATCATTAATATCTAAGTCCAACTCAGTGACCTGAGTAATTAAGGTGAACTCGTGCATTGGAATATTGAAGAAGAAAAAAATATGAACCTAATTCGGGTTTTGTCCAATCAAACCAGGTGTTGTCCGTGCGTCTGAAAAGATGTACACCAGTACTCTCACATGAGGGGGAAGTCCTCACTGGACGAGCTATGGCAAATGCTGTCAATGGAAAATATCTCGTGTTTCAGTGCCAATCTGTACACAGACAATAACTATTTCAAATTCTACCTCAAACGAGGCATCTGCTATTAGTGTTGTCCCTTTTCAAAGGGTTGAAACTACTTCTAATGATTTCAGTTTGTATACAGGTGGAATTCACATTGATCAGCCTCGGGAAATACGAAAGTTTGGAGGGCGGTAAAATTCCGTACACCCTGCAAAAAGACATTGTAATTATTATCATTAAAAAGCAGCGATTGATGGCCAACACAGATATAACCAACGAAGGTTTGTGAAATATAGGCCGTCATACCACACCCTTCCAAGTTCCCGACACCTCCTGGGAATTATGCTGCGGTGAAGAACAGGTGTGGCTTAGAACGTTGTGCCTTTCTGGCATCGAGATTGACATTCATATCAACATTGTCGCCCGCTTCGAGCCAGAGCGGTGAGACACACATACAAAAACAGTCTTTGTCCTTCAGGTACACAGGGCTCCCCTATTGGTGGTAAAAAAAAAAAAAAAAAAAAAAAAAAAAAAATCTTCAAGCGCTCTGAGAAGATGTATGCCATCAAGCCCGTCCAAACCAAACCTCCGCCCCCGATTGATAGCAATGAAATCTCCAACAGGTGGCCAGGTACCGGGTACTACACTCGTGTGTGCTCAATGGCAGGGTATAGCCTACACCATTATTGGCGAGCTTGTACCCCATCGCAGCGTTTCACACACAATTTCAATTTTTTTTTTTTTTTTTTTGTTGGCGGCGGATCTATCCATTGACCCAGTCCAGGAGCACTGTTCATTTGGGATACCACTCAGTCTTAGCGGCCTGTGGTTGTTCTATGGCTTATCATGGCGTATGCGCGCTTCCTTTTGCAGCGTTGAAAATCTATGCTTCAACCTGGAGAAGTCATGGGGAATAGCTACTGAGCCGCCGACCGATTATTAATTCTAGTCAGGGGCGGATTTATGCTTTGGGGGCCACGGGGCACTTAAGATATAGATCTACAAATACACCCTGAAAGCTGTCCTTAAACTGTCCTTTATATTTGTATAATTAGTATAGCTATATTAGGCTAAGTATTACACGGTTTAGACCTATATATGGTTTATTTAAACACATGTGATTGATCCACGGCAACCAGGAGGGCCCCCATGACTAGAGACCCAATCACGTGCCCCTAGCGCCCCCAACTTTATCCCGCAATGTTCTTAATCAGGAACATGAGCAGTAATATAAAATTCAGATTTAATGAAAACATTATGCCAATAAAATAAAGGGAGCAAACACAATGCATACATAGAAGTATTAACTAGCATGAAAACTTTGAGTTCTTTAAAAGCGAACGAGTTCAAAGAATATGACCAGTGTAATGTAACAGCCTATTAGACCATAAATGAGTTAAAACATCTGTAATATGTGAATTTCTTTTTGTTTACAAACCTGGGGAAAAAAGAGAGTACAATAAAACATCAAAAGTACGTAACAACATGGCATACATGATAAACGTAACATTGAGACTACGATCCACAGTGACATCCAAGGTAATAAATGACATTAAGAAAGAAATGAAAATGGATATCAATGAAAACTATGAAGTTGATATCCAACAAAATCTATGAAAAACTAAAATAAACAGGTACAATGTAGTAGACTACAAGTTGGTCATTGAGATTTTGAACAAAATAATCAAAATCAAATAAATGTTGATGCAAACACGGGGACATTGAAAGTTTTCTTGAATGTAATTAAAAGAAGATATAGCAAGCGTGCCAGCAACACGTGCGCTTCGTATAACTACTCAATCACCTATGCATTTTTCATGGACAAATTCTTTACAATGTACAATTTTCATACAGTCATTAAACCGTCTTTTGCAAAGAATTACCAGAAACGTTACCAATATCATTTGGTACGGAAAGAAATTTTACATCATATGGATGCAGTAATATCCAAATTAAATTGAATGAACTATTCAGAAATTCTGATTATAAAGTAGACTTTGACTTTCTAAGTTAATAAGCACAACCTGTGTGTGAAGATAGTAAGCGTAATGTGTGTATTGAATCCATGGACTATCTAATAATTTAGTTCATTTGCGGATTGCCCAAAATGGTTGTACAAAACTTGTATCACTAGGATCAATAGCGAAACAACCCAGAGAATAGAATCTTATGGAAAAATTAAATGATAAGGATGTAGAAAGCGTGCAAACTCTTACTACTTCCGCCATAATAATTTCAGGATATATTAAATATACATACAGATACCTCAAGGACCAGACGAAGTTCAACGGCAGAGCAAAATACAACACAACATGAATACCCCATAGAACCTACTGTTGTGCAAAAGCAACCAAAAAGAGTACCTGTGGAAAAAGGGAGGAAAAATTTGGTTCGTGAAATGAACCAGGACAATTGAGATTTGGTTGGTTGGTTGGTTGGTTGTTATGGGTTACAGCAATTTTTCAGCACTTGATAGACTATACATGGCGGCCAGTATATTTGGTGGAGGAAGGAAGAACCCGGGAAAACCCCGGGAAGAACCACCGACCCACAGGAAGCTACTGGTAAGCTTTCTCACATACCCACGTTGGCCGAGCCAGAGACTCGAACCTACGCGGACAGAGGTGAGATGTCAATGATCTGTAAAGGCGAGCGCCTTAGACCACTCGGCCACATTGAGATTTGAATTAGATGCATAATTTGATGAAAGTCAAGGAGTACAACATCCACCTGCAGAAAACAAAGGAGAAATTGCCCAATGGTTATTTACTACACAAGAAGAGAGTTGAGAGAATACAAGGAGGCTGATGAAGTGATATGCCGTACTGTTGGACATCGGAGCTAGGACTTTGTCTGACAATTGTCGTATGTTACGCGTAGCCTTTTCATTATATATATAATACATGGCATTAGTAAATGTAATTATTGGAGATACAATAGCAAACCTGATAGCACCGACAAGATGCAGCTATTTGTACAAATTAGTGCATCCTGATGGGTCTGAAAAAAAGAGCCTTACAACGTAAAAGTTCCACGATATAACTGTCTAAAATAATGAAATGTATAATAAAACATGGCTAAAATACTTGAATACTTAAACAAAGATTAAGAGAACAAAGTTTGGCTATGAAGTATTTAAATCAAATGGATCTTAGTTTTACTCTATACGCTTTCACTCACGTAGAAGCCACGTTAGAAAAATCTAAAAAAAAAAAACCCGAGCTTAACGACTTTTACAGGCCTTCTAATGAACTAGTCAGATATGAATACATTTTAGTTGCGTTTGTGATCAATATTAGCTTTTCGTTAAAGGATAGGTACAACGTTTTATTGGTAGTATAGCTATTTCCTTACACATTTAAAAACTATCCACGTATTCACATGGACATTATATTGGGACGAAGAAGAAACTGAAATGACTGACTAACCGTGGTTGCACTGAACATTCGGGACATAATGGTTGAATTTATCTAGATGTAAAATTATTGAGTAGACATACGCACACTTATTCCAATAAACACAGCAAAAATGAAGAATGTATTCACATTGCTAAGATAGTTATATTGTTTCTAATGTGCTTAATAAAAGCGAATAGAACAAGGGAGATTTCGGAAATGAGCTGGTGCAGAGAAGCAAATTAATAATTCATTCATCTTGTGATCATTCTTTAATTTAAACTTTGAAATATTTTCAGTTTGTTTGTATTTTATGTTTCAAAGGCAGTATCACTGAATGTTGTTATTTACATACCTTTTATTTCTAATTGGAATCGTACGATATAAAACAGAACTTTCTTAATGAAAATGATTAACTTAAAGTATATTTGGAAAGTTACCGGTAGTATACACGATAATGATGTGCCAGATAGATAGACAGTTAAATGAAGGATGTGTGAGGCAATTTATGGAGATGAAGATTACTTAATCTACGTTCCTTTACGGAATGAAATTTATCTTTTTATAATTTTGCGATAGAAAATGTGATGTTTTTACAAATATTCTGGTGCATTGTCTTCATGTTTCTACGTCATTAATTACATGAATAGTAAATCATACAGTATTATTTAAGATTCAGTTGCGAACCTTTTCAGGAGCTTAATTAAAAGTGTCTCCGTTTCAAGTTTTTAAGACATGTATACTAGGACTAAAGACTCAAAGCTTTCTTTTCATGGCAGATATATATTAACACGTAAGTTCTTGTAATTATAAGTTCAACAGCATATGTCATACAAACACACATACACGATGTTTCAGTCTGCCTCTATCTCTCACATGCATATATAGTATACAAGAATAAATATTCATATATACAACATACATACACAGACATATACATACTTCCTGTCTTTTTTATTCCCACAAAAAGAGAAAAGCAGAAATATATTTACAGTAACGAAATAGTAGACTATTGTCCAAAATCTCTACAAAAGAAATATTCACGTGTAACATGACTTCTAAAAGTATGTGTTATGTATACATATTGCTAATTTGCAGCTTTAACGTCGTTTGTAACCTTTATTGTATAATTTATCACTATTGTATCAGTCATTTTATTATCTCTCTCTCTCTCTCTCTCTCTCTCTCTCTCTCTCTCTCTCTCTCTCTCTCTCTCTCTCTCTCTCTCTCTCCATTGTGTAGCTGTGATCGCACATAGCACTTTGCAGACCTCGTAATCTATTTAGCTCTATTTACAAAAAATATGAAAACTTCTATTTGACTGTAAATATGCAGACGGTTGAAATACACAATACATAGGTGATGAACTCTTTAAACTGTTTGATTACTCAATACATATAGATAACTTAGTCAATATACCCGTACAGAATTTGTTTTTAATCTAGTCAGAAAATACGCATGTGAATTTATAGTTAGACAGTCAGAGTACATTATTTATAATCTTGTAAACTGTGTTGAATAACTTTTCCAACGTATAACTACAGTGAATTATAATGATTCCTCTGAAACAGTCTATAGAATAACAAATATAATCCCCCCCCCCCCCCAAGAAAAACCCCCAACAACAACAAACGTGAAATTGTACAAAATTAGCAATAAATGCACAAATATTGATTTATATAGTAACATGGTTAATTGTGACTTTCGACACATCAATTTAGATTTTAGGAAAAGCAACTGTGTATTTCTCTTTCATTTAAACAAAGAGTCAAAGAATAAAAGATTTAGTTAAAGAATCTGAAGGTCAACATTTAGCGACTTGTTACTGTATATAACAAATCAAACAAATTAATATGTAATTTCTTTTCTTATTTTTACAGATGGAAACACCATTCTTCCGTATTGTGTCTACAGTGCTGTTCATCATCTTCTGCACGGAGACGGCACTAGGTGATCCTTTGACCTATCAAGTTCCAAGCAATCTCAGTCTCCAGTATGACAAGTTGGTACAGTACAACAAATCCGTCAGTTTCTTTTTCCCACCCAGTCTTGCTGACGGACAGATGACCTCGTCGTGGAAGATAACAAAAATGGCGCACGACAGCATGATGTATGGCACGAGCACATGCCCATCAGAACCAATGCACGGATACAACATCCCAGTTTACGCACGCTCTACATGTCCGTGGTATTACGTGGCCAGCCAGGATCCTCAGCGTTATCCATCCACTTATCTTACCGCTAAACCAAGATGCGCCACGTGTATTGGCTCTAACGGAGGTTTAGTTTGCATCCCTATAGCGCAAAACGTGGAATATATACAGCAAGTTGAATGCGTTAACGGCCTTTACCGGTATGAGCAACGTTCAATGGATCTTCTTGTTGGCTACACGTGCGGATGGTGAATAGTTAGTACAACATGTTATTGGAGCACTACTATATAAACTTTTATAAATTTTACTTTGCATTTGTTTCTAATGTTTGATTTCAGAATGTCGAAAAATTGTGAATTTAAGCTTGTGCTCAATGTAAAAAGTATCAACAATAGCGTTTAAGGAAGGTCAAACTTCCACGTACATAAGGTGCATTGATTTAAAACTAGAACTTGACCACGCGTAATATGGTCACGTGAGGAATCAAAATGGTAGTCTAAGGCGCAAATGGCAGGTAGGCCTCGTGAGAGCGTATGTTGATGATTTCGCATTAATTTATGTGATAATAAAAGACTATCTACTGGTGTTGCCGATGGAATGAAATAGTTTTAATACATAGCAATAGAGGGGGTCATCTCAAAGTATTACGGAATGAAACTTTATGTTATAATATCTCTCTCTCTCTCTCTCTCTCTCTCTCTCTCTCTCTCTCGCAAAATAAAATCATAAAAGATGAGCCTTCTATCTATTTATTTGATGGTAAAGATGGATTCAAGGCTGACATCGATATATATTCAAGATATTTTGATAATATTATCGGCGAAGATAGTGCAAAAGATCTAACAAAGGGATTACATTGTTTTATGAAAGATGTATAGCAGAAGAAAAATGAGCGTTTTCAACATTAATAAGACAAGAGTTTCCAAAATACAATTTATTAGCTGTATCAGTTTATGTTAAATAAAATAAGGAGTTTGAGATCCATTCCAGTTGCTCTTGATGTGCCAAGAGTAATGCTAGGAGAACATTTTTTAACGGAAAATTAAACACACTTAAGTTTTACCCATTTTCAATAAGTTTTTCTTAGACAACTAAAATACCCCATATAGAAACTGAAAAATTTATTAAGTTACCTAATTACAAACCTTGAAGCATGCCATAAATTTAGAGACAGGGTAAAACCTGACATCAAAATCTGCACACATATTTAGGCCATGAAGTACAATTCCATGTAGACTGGTTTTGAAATACAACATTTTTATTCTTTTATGTGCATTTATGACAAAATTAATAAAGTTGTCTTCATCTCTAAATAAAAATACTAAATATATTAAAATCTGTTGTGGCCGTGAAATATAACATTTTTAATTTTGAGGGTGGGTGTTTCCTAAAAAATATATTTTCCAGAGTTAGTGTTTATCTCGAAAAAACAAAAAAGATAGTCTATAGTAGGGTTATCTTGGCCATAAAAGAATTCTTTCTATACTGTTGTTTATCTTTCTACATTTTTTGCCAATCTTTATCTTTACAATTTTAGAATTTATCGTTTTATCCGCAACAGATAGCCATCGTTGTGCTGACGTGAGATTAAATAAATTGCAAATAAACACAATACGCTTGTATGTATGTATGTATGTATGTATGTATGTATGTATGTACGTATCTCTCTCTCTCTCTCTCTCTCTCTCTCTCTCTCTCTCTCTCTCTCTCTCTCTCTCTCTCTCTCTCGTAATTTTCTTCCCGGAGCATCCACGAATGTATGTGATACTGTTTTACGGCACCTCAGCACAATAGTAGTTATATCGTGCCAACTAAAGGTACAATTCGAAAAATATCAAATGAATCGTGCAATAATTTAGGAATATAAACCCTTGTAAATAAATGCAAACATGAGGTAAAAGCTAAAATATAAAATGTAGAGGTGTTAAAATTCTGTAGAATGTCTATTAAAAAATATAAAGGTAACACATATAAAATCCTTAATAAATGTCTAAATTTGTTACATAAACCGCATTCCATCAAAATCTCCAAGATTTTATCAGGTGGTACATCATTATACAGTTTCTTCATTCAGTTCACATCAAGATATTTCTGTATCACTATATGCATGCAGTAACACTTTACGGCATATTAGCACAATATTAGCTGTATGTTGCCAACTTATCCATACGGAACATCTGATAGTAGTTTATTGCATTCGAGACACCACAGCAGTCCATCATTTATCATCCGTTCCATTGTTTTGCAAATACAGCTTATTAGTAATATGAGACGATAGTTGGAAGGGTTGGTATGGTTCGTTCCAGGTTTAGGTGCCGGTATCACTGTTGCTTCTTGCCAAAACTGCGGGAAGTCGACAGTTTCCCAAATTTTATTGAAAATGTTTAGCAGCTTATTTAGAACTGTGTCAGATAAGTGTTTCAGAAGTTGACAGTGGATATCATCTGGTCCTGCAAAAGTGTCATGGACTCGATTTATATAATCTTGTAATTCTATGAAAATGAAAGGTTTATTGCAATCTTCATCATTAGCAGTTCTGAAATTTAATTGAACCTTTTCTTTCAGGTTTTTGACACCGACGAAGTTTTCAGAATAATTCTCTTGTGAAGCGGTTTTCGAGAATGTTTCGTCTAATGTATTTGAGATTTCAGGGACTGTCGTGACCATTTTATCAGATTTATTTAAATGTTTGATACAGCTGTCAATGATTTTTCATACCAAATTCCAAACTGATTTAACAAAGGAGCAACAGTTCAAAAAAGAGACATAGGCTGTCATATTTTCCTCGTGCTCTCTCTAATGGCACGACGAGCTTTAGCTCCGTATATATGGTATGTATTCAGATTTGCAGTTGTTGGATTGGCATTGAAATGTTTAAGGACCATTTTTCGCTCCCTGATGGCGTCTTTGCATGCGTCATCAAGCCATGGTTTGTTGACACGTTTAGAAATCGCCGAAGTTTTGATATTGTATCCCCAAGATGTAGATATTCTATTTTATAGTTCGATGCCGATTTAAATAAGCCAATATGATACCTTTACGCATCACATGAAGGTAAAACATAATAAAGCAATGTTAAGGTTATTTCGCTGAGACTGCAATCTTTCTAAGTTATCGTTCTCCACCATTTTGTTTCATGCGCTCCTGTTGTAATTATTTTTCTGTAATTCCTAGATAACATAAAAAGTCAATAATAAAAGCATATCTTCTTGTTTTGAACAGAGTTGCCCTTTGTAATAAATACAGCTTAAGCCTTTGATTTGATATGTTGGTATTCCTTAGTCATAAATGTGGATATAATTACCTAATATTCAACTTTTAATTTTAAACAAGTACGCACGTGGTTTTGTTCATAAATAAGGGGAATCGCTTCTCGTGAAAATTATAAGAATATCATCTGATAGCATTTATTTTTAACGAGATTTCAGGGTGATAAATAGAAATAAAGAATTGAAATCAGCCATTACCAAGAAAAGTTCATTGACGATATCATTTTTCTTCCCTCATTCAAATAACATAAATAATAAGAAAGTTAAAAAGTTATTAAACGTCATTATGATTGAAGTTTTACAAAATAGTAAGTTATACACCCATCCACTTCATGAAACAACATGCATTAAACAAATATCTCTCCAATTACCCTTTTTCTGTCAATTTTTTTTTTAAATAATATAAATTTTAGAAGATGTGACCCACATTGTCCACTCCTAAAAAACAAAACAAATAAAAAAATTTTTTTAAAAAAGAAATGAAAAGAAATACGGTTTTAAAGCACCAGGCATGTAATTTTTGTGTTGAATCTTTTTTCTAATTTGAGCTTGATTGGTGAGCGATTAAAATTATTCAGTTTCCAGGCAAAATTATACATAATTATAGTTTTTGTAGTTGTTGTAATACTTGTCTTTTTGTATTCAATGCCTATTTGCCGCCGCATACAAGCCTTTCCATTAGGTAACATTATTTACCTTCGATGTACTCGATCGTGTCAGCTTTTCTATACTCTTGCTGAATATTATTCCCACTGAAGGTACAAGATACCTCAACAAGTATCCGAATTTTTTAAAGTCTATTTTTGCTTGCCGCCTTTGTAATCTTTATTGATGAGTTAAAAAAAAAAACAATATAAGTATTTTTGTACAAGTTAAAATTATTATACGTGTAAATATCGTTGTACAGGATAAAATATGTTATAAAGAGCTATCTTACATTAACACAAAGGACTTGAACATTGACTCCTGTACTAAAAGATTGGCCTTACTAATTTTATGCAATCGGTGAACGCCTTTATTTTTTATTAAGATCAAATGACCTAAAGCGACAAATACCGAGTAAATCACCTCTTCGAATGGGCAATGAAATCTTAATACTACTTTCTGATTGGTTGAATGCCAATTATGATATAATAAAATCATAATGGGATCAATCTTGGAATGAGATCTTTCTGGATTATTAAAGATTTCATCATATACCATAGTGCATCATACACCATAAACGTAATGTTCTGGCTCTCTATCTTTTTATTCCATCCGAATTTGAAGCAGCTGCGGTGCCGCAGAGGTCAGCGTGATTAACTCACGACGGAGATGTTGCGGGTTCGAATCCTACATTCAACTACAGTAGTGTGTCCTTGGGCAATGCACTTTGCTCCAATTTCATCGACACTAAATTACCCTACTTGTGTTGTTGTGTTGTAAAATACAAAACAAAAGCAACTAATCTGAATCTGAGATTTGTCTTTGGTCCATTTCTCATCTCGTTGCTGTTGATTTTTGCTGGTATGGTATACATTTGTTTTTTTGCTGGTATGGTATACATTTGTTTTTTTGCTGGTATGGTATACATTTGTTTTTTTGCTGGTATGGTATACATTTGTTTTTTTGCTGGTATGGTATACATTTGTTTTTTTGCTGGTATGGTATACATTTGTTTATTAGTTGGGTCTGTCTGCAAACAATATAAACCCGGATCAGTCGTTGTGCGCATTCACCTTTGTCACTTATGTTAGCACCCATAAAATCAAATTTTGATTGATCGCTAAAATGTGGCTATGCAAAGACTTTTTTGGATTACGTACCTGCGAAGCAGGTGAGACATAACAGACTACAAAACTTTCCGTTCAAATTGTCATCAATTATAAGCTTGAAAGAAGATAAAAATCTTTAATTTTCATTTATTTCGTGGACGAGAAACACAGTAACAACTCTGTTTCATGCAGTTTCACTCGTGTCCTCACTTGGTACTTTCTAAAAAAGCAATGTTGTTCTTGTTTATATATCCAATGTAGATCATGGCACGCCTTAAATATGAGAATACTCAAGTCATTGAATGTATTTCCCGAGTAGAGATGGCATAAGGGAATCAGTTGAATATTAAAATTGTGCAATTAGGCACTAGTCTGGTTATTTTATGTCCAGCTATTCGTGCTATACATATAATTCTCAATTAGGGTGACCCATGAGGCAAAGGTGTAAGATTCATGAGATGCAGTATGTGCCCTATACATAAATATACGAATAGCATAGGTATAGACACAACGGAGAAATCTTTAAATTTAGTATTTAGTTGTAAATAAATGTACAACTTACGCAAATAATTATATGCTTGAGGTTACTAAAACGATGACGAAATAATATCCAACAATACAAATATAAATTAATATAAAAATATGTCTTAAGTATAAAAAAATGTCGAATAGAAAAAGTCAACCTTAAATATTGAATATTTAATTCGTCTAGTCTCGAATTTATTTCCTAACTGGCGCCATCTATCATCTGTATTATTTGCATGATAGACTTTCAACACTTGGAGACTAATATCTTTTTTATCTCATCTTATTACACACATTTTAGTTTCTGGAGTTGTTTTTATTTGTTTTTGACCACCTTTTAACACCTGTAGCTTATTTGGTAATAACATACTTCCTATTGTTTACACACCGTTGACCTTTTTTTTTTTTTTTTTTTAGAATGGAGGAATGAGGTCAGTTGTTTCCCCCTAAATCCGGCCGGTAGCACCACTAAAAGACCTGATTCAAACAATCTCGTATCAATGTGTTTTGGAACGTTTCTGTCTTTGTTTCACATATATTTTCCGTAATAAGAAAAGTATTTTACTTCAATAACGTTATCTTGGGATACGATAATTTAGTACAGTATTAGAAAAAAATATGGACACAGGGTTTTCTTTTGTTGTTGTTTTTTTTTTCTTCAGTTTCAACCAAGACTTATATCTATATAAATAAATAAAAGGCGAATTATATTTTTTGGTTCTTCTCCTTCTGGCTCACGGATTTATAGAATGTTTCATCTTGCACTGCGTTAGAGGCGAGTAATTGAGGCAACCTTTTTTTCCCATGGAATGCGTCCCATGATGATGTTCTAGCTGTGAAGGTCTAGGACATTCCCATTTATAATTGTTTTAAAATTGACTTTATATTTCAAGGATTTTAACCTTTTTACCATTTATCTTTGTTTTGTATGCCTTTAATGGTATACTAAACTTACTCGCCATGATATAACCAGGATTGTGCTGAAGGGGCTTTAAAACCTATACATCCATAACATTCATACAATACTCCATAGGTAAGAACGAAGTTTTTGAAAGTTTGTATTTAATTTCTTATATATCGAATATTTATATTTTATATCTAATATTCAATTTTAGAATATTTATGGTAATTTGTATAGGCATGAATTTAATCTAACGATGATGATGTCGATAATGATGTTGATAATGATAATGATGATCTGTGTTATTGTTGCTGTTAAATGATAATGCCAAAATTTACTAATCCGACTTTAAATTACAAAATATTTTATCAAAATTAAATGTTATGAAAGGAAAATGGTATTCGGCCAATATGTATTGTGCTTTTTGTTTCCAATTAGGTAAAAAGTTATTTTTAAACCTGTTTTAAATATATGATAAATGTAATGAACATTTTTTCTGTGTTGGTAACATATATAACTGATGATCATATTTTTCCTGTCGCAACTTTGGGAAGAGGCAGTACATAAGTTGGTTTGTGGGGATCACATTGTCGATATACTGAGCAATGGAAAGGTATTACGACATGGGAGGGGATAAGTTTTTATGCAGGCAAGATACAATATCTCCAGAATAATCTCCACAAATTAATCATTTGTTTAAGTAAAAACTTGTGTAAGAGGGAAAACTGCACAATAAAATAGTTAAATGGAATTCCAGCAATAGAATCAAAATTAAAGAAATCGTTTACATAAATATAATATTCATGTAAGGCAAAGTGCGTGATCGCAGCGCTTTACATTTACCATTTGGTCTCTATGATGTACTTTGCCAGCAAAGTATTGATGTTGAGATAGAAGATGAAAAGGAAAGAAGAAAGGCAAATGAATGAATGAATGAAAAACCGTACAATACACTGTTTGACCAATTAGGAGCAGACGTTGCACTTTGGATCTTCCAGAAACAGGTGTGAGAAGTGTGTGAGCGTAGTAAAGAAATCTACCGTATGTATGCGCTTTTACCTTGGGGCCAACTGAAAACTGCATAGACCCAGATCTGCCGTCGGATAATGTGCAAACATATCTGGGTCTATGCAGTTTTTTTATGAGCAATCAATAGAACACACAACATAGACCTTGATCCGACGACGCATTATGCAATGACAGATCAGGGTCTATGTTGTTTGCAGTTGTACAAAACGTAAAGGCGATGATATATGGCATATTATTAAATATGGTTGTTGAATCTGGAGAGATTTTCTGGGAAGAGAGACGATATTCATTGTCGATGTAAACTGTAGGTCCTTGTCCTTTTTACTATCCTTGTAATCTCAATGTTTAAATATAAAAGTTTTATGTATTCGAATGTTATAAAATTGTTGTAATACAGATGTATAATTTTATCACGGCATTTTAAACTGTTGCAAAATCGAAAGATTGTATTTTATTATTTTCCCAAGGGACTTACGACGAGATTAGTCGCGTTGTGTTGTGTTTTTGTGTGTTTAATGCCATTTTTCAGCATTTGATAGGTTATACATGGCGGCCAGTATAACTGGTGGAGAAGAACCCGGGAAAACACATTAGAGAACCACTACCCAAGGGAAGCTACTGGCAAGTTTTCTCACATACCCACACTGGTCGAGTCCGAGACTCGAAACCACGCAGACAGAGGTGAGATGGCAGTGATCAGTAAAGGTGAGTCGTTTAGACCACTCGGCCACCCTGGACCCCTGAAGATCAGTGAATGCGTAATGTTGGCGTGAGCAGAAGAAAGAATGATTATAATTATTTAAACACAATTGGAAGGAAGTCTTTGTGGTCATTTTTGCGCGGTTTTATAAATGCATTTTGGATGCAATATTGAGTACAAGTCTAAATGCAATTTTAACATCAAGTACATTGATGAGTTAATTTTGAAAGCTAATTTACAGAGAGATGTAGATAGGTCATTCACTACTTTTAGTAGGATACAAATTTTTGGGTGATTTTGTGGTTACTATTTACCACGAATTTGAAGACCTAACGACCATTGGCCCTTCTATGGAAACAATTGGACCCCTTCCCCCTTCACCAATCCACGAATTTATGTAGTGACTAAAATGCCACTTTTTGAAAATTCGCAAAATCTCGTGCACATTAAAAATAAATGACTTCACGGTCTTAATAGTTTATAACTATCAGTAGGAACTTCTAAAGTCTGTGGGTGTTACATCCATTTGTAACACATCAGGTGTCTAACGTCGGTAGATGTTACATCCAATTGTAACATATCAGGTGTCTAATGTCTGATTGTCCTTCTGAATTATCCTCCCGGATGGCAAGCCTAATGTTCTGTTTTGTGCCAATGTTAAGACTTCTGATTTTTTTAAAATGAATTTTAAACCCTGAGCACATGCAAGGGTTAAACAAAAGTGTCTCACGACTCCATTAAATATAATTACTCTCTAAGTTTTGTTATCATAGGGCGCGAGAAAGGAAATACTTGTATATTTTCCCCAATTATGCTATGCTGCGATCGAGAATGTTTGAAGGAACGATTTTTTTTCCCTGTGG
Source organism: Margaritifera margaritifera (assembly GCA_029931535.1). Taxonomy (NCBI): domain Eukaryota; kingdom Metazoa; phylum Mollusca; class Bivalvia; order Unionida; family Margaritiferidae; genus Margaritifera; species Margaritifera margaritifera. The sequence goes on from JAQPZY010001684.1 coordinate 7,444,675, forward strand.
ACATTAAATACGTAATTAGAGTTGTCCAAAATATATTGTTACATGTATCAAATATTAAATATGGTAATTCAAGATATATCTGTGCAACCGATGCCCAGTCGCTCGGGTCGTCACAGAATCGTGTGCGCGAAAACACCTTTAGTATTATCTATGAACATGCATGTAGATGGGTTTCGTTCCCGCGTACAGCGTTGCCCACGGATTATGGTGTTAACCTTGGCGATTTCGAAATGATGCTTTATGTTCACTTACCACAGTACGCACAAATTGCCAGCAGTGCGGAGCCAATTTACTTCGTGTTTTCTGGCTATTTTTCTCTATCTCGTCACAATCTATATGAGCCTTGTCAGGAAGCTGTCCACTTTACGAAAGCAATGTTCAGCTGTAGAGGTATGTAAAATGAAAAACTTTATTCTTTCTTGTTATCCGTTCCATGCGTTGAAATTGTTTAATATATTGTATGTCTCGGAATTTGTTCAAAATTTCTAGAAAGTCAGATCTGTGTCATATAACGTTGTGCTATCAGACAGAATATAGTCTTTTTCAGGTTGGACATTTTATAGCCGAGCAGACTAGTTGAATTCATTATATATGTTGTACGCATTAAACGATGAGAAACGTTCAAGTTTCTTATAATCCAGGGCGATTATTCTTGTCAAAGACAGATTCGTGTACGAACGCGGTTACTATATTATTACTCTTGTTCAATCAATCTTATGAAAGGATTCTTTAATGCGTAATGAAGTCAGTTTATATGCATGCATGCGTAATGTATATCACTGTATTCTCATATAAACGTGTCTCATGTATTACATTTCTCTGTTATTGTATTTTTAGTTGTTACGGGCATTAGTCGAAATCAGTGGGTTTGTTTAACCCTGATGCAATAGTCGATGGTGGTTGTGGTGACGTTGGTTCGAGGGACGATACTGGTTGATAGTGTTAGGGGCCAAAGGTTCTGGACCAACGGGTCAGCAGGGTAAGGGTGTTCCCGAGAGATTATTCAGCAGGGTAGGAGGAGTGGACTACACGATATCATTCCTCAACCATTCATCGCAGCAGTGGATGCCACGAAATACAAGCATCATATATGTTGATGGAATATATATTAAGTTTTCCATCTTCAAATTCAGTATCATTGTATGTATGACAAATCTAACGCACCATCATACGTGTTGATGAACAATACATTGTTGATACATCCATACATTAGTCATAACTGTCGATATAATTCATGGATCATATCCGTTGACAAATGATACCTTTGTGATTATTTATTGATAGTAGTGGTGATATTCGTTAACTCTAAACACGAGCCTGCAAAAAAGGTCACTTCGCTACCGGTGAAATTAGTAGTATGCTCAAATGGGAGCCGTTATTTTTCATTACAAAAAGAAATGACAGGTGTCTGTTTGCATAGTAACAGATAGTTATTGATAGAAAAATTTGAAAAATTATATTGCTGAAGACAATACTCTTACTAATAATGTAATAAATTAAAATTTTCAGTGCAAATTACATGAATATTGTGAAAGTTTCAACATTTTTGCTTCTACTTTACTGTTCTGTTATTCAATAATCACCTGAAATGTGTAGAGAAGTCTCTTATGTTATTGAGTTATATGTATTTGTCTCTGTTTGCTTTATATTCAAAATATTCCATATTTGATAGCAACTCAGTCTTACTGGTAATTTTTCAATCCCTATCTGTCGTACCCCTGAATAAAGCAAATTGTACAAAACCCCCAAAAATATAAATATCCACCTTTTTCAATCAGTATCATGCATGTACAATGTTTTTATAATGCAACAATTTCATGATTTTAATTCCCTAGAATGTTATTATTTCGCCGTCCCGAAGTGTATCGGAACCTCGCTGTAGAACACCAATTGCAACAAAGACATAAACTGTTGCAGTTCCTCGTTTGTTTTCAGTTTGTTTTGGTTTTTATTTTAGGATTAGAATTCTGAGCTTTGACTTAATATTTGTTGATAAGTAATTTTCAGAAAGAAGGAATTCATTTATTTTGTGTTCTGTGACTAAAGTCAGTGGAAAACTTTAAATGTTACATGATTATTCATATATTATTTTCAGTTTTTTCATGTGCTTACATATGCTGCATGTTTGTTTAAAGATTCAGGACAGTATATCAATGATAGAAATTACGCATGAAATGTGACTTTTTTACTTATGAAATAAATGATAAAAGCAACACACAAGCTAGTTTTTATATATGGCTTAGTTTATGTATTATTTTACTGTGACTCTTGGAAGTACATACATACATGTATTTTTTTTCTTTCTTTTGATGCCTTGTCGTACCAAACTTTGATTCCGTTAGGTAAAATAATTACATTCTCCATTTTTAATACTCTGGCCCTAATGACAACATTTATTCTCCTGTTCTAATTCTTGTTATCCAAATTAATCCAATTGGTTTAGCAGACACGAAATGTGAGACAAAGTGTATTGGCTTAGCAGACACGAAATGTGAGACAAAGTGTATTGACTTAGCAGACACGAAATATGAGACAAAGTTTATTGTCTTAGCAAACAAAAAATACGAGATAAAGTTTATTGGCTTAGCAGACACGAAATCTGAGACAAAGTTTATTGGCTTAGCTGACGAGAAACGTGAGATAATTTATTTGACTTAGCAGACACGAAATGTGAGACAAAGTATATTGGCTTAGCAGACAAGAAATATGAGACAATGTTTTTAATCAGTTTTAACTTTAGAAAAATTTTTGATGTATGCTTCTTCCGCTTTATATCATATGAACATTAATACCACACTTGGAAAAGTACATATGTGTGTATTGAAATCCTTGAAATATATCCACATGTACAATAAGTATAAATGAGGTCGTACTTTTAACTTATTTATTGCAGTCTATTATTGTCGTAGGAAGCTATCTTAATATACAATGCGTTTCGGATATAAGCATAAAACTAAACGCATATTTTGTCCACTATTTGAGGCATAGTTTTACTAAATATGTTTATAGGTTTAGATTTTAAACATATTTAGGATTTAAATATGTTGAGGATTCCAATATTTTCAAGATTTGGAGCGTAAATCCACATTTTATGGAGTAAGTACTTCAAATAAAATAAATTACATTAAGATATTTTGATTAAGCAAAATCAGACTCTGGTCCCATGTGACAAATGTTGTGGAATAGTCGGTAGTTTAATACCACTTCCTTCCGCAACAGTGGTCATTAAACCATTATTAATATCAACAACAAACTATGCGCAGGTAATCGCACGGTAAACACGCCACAAGAATAATGGAAATCACAATGGATTTGATATTGCTAGAAAAATGACAAAGTAGACATTGCACTCAATATCGACATACAAAATTGTACTTTATTTAGATAGATCGTGTCTTTCCATCTCCAGTAAGATAACAGAAATAGAAAACCAGCCCTTGGAAGTATCTTGTAATGGGCTTAAATACTTAACCACCGAAAGGAACTTGTGTTTACTATGCAGACATTAATTAAACAAGATATGCTCTCTCTCTCTCTCTCTCTCTCTCTCTCTCTCTCTCTCTCGTGTGCAAAACAAAAAAAAAAAAAAAAAAAAAACAGCACAAGGAAAAGAGGAAAAGACAACATATCTTTCAAAATAAATTGTCAGTTGCTTTTCCAGGAATGGTACGCTACTCTATCAAGATTGTGAAAAGTAACACGTTGTCTTGCAATAAATAAAAAAAAGTATAACAGTTGAACCAATCTTCAATCCAGCTACCAGCTTAAAATGTTATTTCTTATGATACGTGTCATAATGTTGAACACAATACTTACAATCTTCAATAAAAGCCTTGATAAAAACGGCAGTGACTGTCAAGACATTGTAGAGGAAAGCAAAGCTTGAATAATAATATTAATACTAATAATAATCACCATCATCATCATCACAACAACAATATTACTCTTTCATCATATTCATTGTTATAATAAAAAAGAAAGAGAAAGAAGGAAAGACAATACAACAACAATTTTTATTGAGTTGAATTTACTTTGTATTTCAGAAAGATTATGGTTACTTCCCATCGTTACGATTAATCTACAAGACGAAACAAAAAAATGTTCTCTCTCCCTCTCTCTCTCTTGTATGTATTTATTTGACATTGATTGATATTATCACTTGGTAATCATATGCTTTCTAATAGAAATACACTCCACCACATTTTATGTTATTGGAATGATTTTATCAAATGCAACCTGCGAGTGACCTAAAAATATTTCATGAAAATGTTGTGTCGTGTCCTGTACTTTTGTTCTGATACAGACGGCTGTGGCCGTCCAAGCATCAGTGAGAAACTCAAAACTTTAATCATCATCATCATCATTGTCGTCGTCGTCGTCGTCGTCATCATCATCATCATCATCATCATCATCATCATCATCATCATCATCATCATCATCATCATCATCATCGTCGTCGTCGTCGTCGTCATCATCATCATCATCGTCATCATCATCATCGTCATCATCAACAGATATGTTGCTACTACTACTTATTATTACTATTATTATTATTATTATTATTATTATTATTATTGCAACAACGACAACAGCGACATAAACAGCAACAACAGTAAAAGTAACAATACTGATAATAAAAACATTAGTGTCGATTGAACGATCCTCGATCTAAAAAATAGCATCCGTAATGGGCACTTTACATGTATAATTCCAGTGAGATCACATTTTTTTGAGAATAGACTGCAGATAATGATGGTAGTGATTATATTATTTCAAGATGTCTGTTATTATTATTATTATTATTATTTAAAATATTTATTTCGGGATCGGTAATGTCAGTTTAGTTTTCATCTATAACATCATTTGCATTGATTTGGAGCTTCATCTGTTTAGGGATGACCATATCGTTTGTATTTCTAATTGTTTTCCAAATTTTAATGATACTGAGAGACGGTGAGAGTGAATTTTAATGTTGGATTCATATGTCTGGTTTCAATTTTTGTGCTCAGACACTGGCCTACTACAAAGCCGATTGTGAAGACGCGTACCGCCGTGACGATACATCTAGACAGTTCCGATATATATCGTGAATAAATGCACATTTCAGCAATTTCATCTTTCTCCATCCAAACTGAGTTTTACTATGTACCAAAAATATGAAGTGGAACAAAGCTGAAAAAAAGTATATTTTTCAGAAAACACTATGGTAATGAATAGGGGTTCTTACTTTGGTTCTGTCGATTTGTCATTTTTTAGGGAGGAAGTTGTAATAATTGTCATGAATCTAAATATAAGAGATATATGAGATATACACAACAAAATCATCCAGTTTTTTACATGCCTAGATGTATGTACGTACAAAATACTTCCATCTTAAAATCGAGAGATAATAGGGAAGAAGAGATAATTAAACTACCGTATATACTCGCGTATAAACTGATACCAACTGCAAACTGCATAGACCCAGATCTGCCGTCGCATAATGCGCCGGCAGATCTGGGTCTATGCAGTTTTGCAAGGACTAATCAGTACAATAAACAACATTGACCCTGATATGCCCGCGCATTATGCGACGGCAGTTCAGGGTCTATGTTGTTTGCATTTGAGCCCTTTAGTATATACGGTACAAATATTCACTGTCTTTCTCACAGTTTCTGTACAAAGTTTTTGTGACCATAATGACATTTTGCAGTCAACAAGTACAGTATTAACACTGATAACGTTGAATATAAAAAAGCATAATTGTTCCTTATGAAGAAATCTTGTTCATACATTTCTGACTGAGAATTCATAATTAAAAACCAAACTTTCACTGTACGGACGTATCATTAGTATATTTAAATACTATCTAAGGATTTAACCTTAGGTAATAATTTGGTCAACCAATTATCAATATGCAAATTCACGCGGACATGTTTGGCTCAGATTTTGCTGCACGTGAAGCAAGTCTAAAATAAAAACCTTTCTCAATATTATGGGATTTTAATTGGCTTCTTCTGTTTTACTTTCGCGTTATAAATATAAACCAGGAAACATCTGAGTTTGTGGGCGATAATTGGGCTGTTTTCGTAACTACGCGTCGTTTATCGATTCGTTGACACTTTTTCAAAGAAAAGAAAAGAAATCATCTGCACATGATCGATTATTATTTTCATAGGAAAACAAATTTTCATACCATCCACGTTCTTGATTCGCTGATAAAGGTTGATTTGTGTTTAACTAGGGTCCATCAAGTGCCACTTTAGTCCACTGTTGTATTATCATTTTTGTCTCCGTTGTCAACATTTTCTATGACTTTGATGGTTGCTATTTTACTTTCACTCTCCCCACTTGAATCTTTTATTTTCCTCTTTCCTTTACTTGAAGTCTTGGCATCAGTTGTAACCGGGCATACATGTGTTCCCTTGAAATGTCTTTCTATGGCTAGTTGGTGTTGATAAAAGTTTCCGAATGTCGTAGCCATGAGGGCTATTGGCATAGAAATAACGAAAACCCCTCCTAGGGCGCAACAGCCCCCAATGACGTATCCCTGTGGGGTCGTTGGATGAGTATCACCGTATCCCACAGTTGTCATGGTAATGAGTGACCACCACATACCCGTGTACACGGTTGGGTAGGAGTCTGCTTCGGAGAACTCTGCCAGAAATATAAGGGCAGCAAATAGGAACATAAATATCAGAACAGATCCCAAGAACATAGCCAGCTGTGATTTGCATTTACTGATGGTTAAACTGAAGAGGTGTAGAGTGGTGACTTGTTTGGTAAGCCTAAAGAATCTTAGAACTCTGAGAGCAAGTGCAATTTCACACAGAAAATAAACATGCAGAAAAGTATTGGACGAAATATTCGCCATGTTTCGTTCAACGAAAAGTGACATCCAGTATCCCACAGTACAAACTATATCAGTCCAATTTAGCAAGCTTTTGAAGAAGCTAACTATACCTGGGCAGGTGCAAAGGCGTAGAATAAGGTCCAAAGTCAGAACGAAATTGCAAATCAAGTCGGCACTTAACGAGGCAACATGTTCAGTGCAAAGAAAAAAGTTGTGGAATTTATAGTTCGTGTTGTTATATTGAGATCTGATGAAGCCTGCATCGCGTTCATCAAGTGGAACACGAGTTTCTACGACAGATTTGTTGGCGTATAAAATTGAAGAAGTGAGGATCATCGACATCATGAGCAGACTCCATATCTGAAAAATTATGCCGAATTATAAAATAAATACAGGATAAAAATACTGTGGAAATAGTAATATACTATGAGCTTATGTTTCCTATCGAGCTTTATTAGACTTTGTTGGTATTAGTGTCAAACAAAAACTGAAATAAAGACAAGATACAATAAATGAAATGGCTAAATCATGTTGCTATCCACAAGACAAAATCAATTTCTTAAATCGGACTTTTATTTGAAATAAACAAGGAAGCAATGATGTCTTAAGCTGCTGTTACTTTCCGTATTTATCTCAAAATGTTTTCCTTTCTCAATTTCAAACATGTCAGTTATAAATATTTGTTTTCAATTCTCCATCATCAAGACCATTTTGAATTTCTTTTTATAAATAGTATCCAGCAGTCATAATTACACCTTTGGAAAATTGGGATGCAAATGATGAGAATTAAGGCAAGATAATTATTTCTCTGTATTGGTACCAGTTAACCGCTGCCTTTCTTACTAACTTTCTGCTTTGGTTTTTGTTACACCATGTAAAAGTAACCGTAGCGTCTTATGTTAGCCTCAGAGGTGTGGAAATAAAGCCTCGTCATTTTTGTACTACTATCAGACGCCAGGCAAGGTTTTCGCGCTGAGTTCCAAACCTACTCTTTTTACAGGGGAGCAAAAGACAGGACCCAAAACAAACAAAGAAAAAAAAAACCCACAAAAAACAAAAAAAAAGAAAAAAAAAAAAAAAAACCCACAAACATTGTGGATTGATATCATGAACTACTTAAGAATAATTGACCAGTTTATCACAGACAATGACGATCTTTTCCATGGCAAAAATTAATATCAAAAATTAATGACGTAAATGCAATGCTGTTGTTTGACAATAAGATGTATCCATGATACAGTTAGTTCATACACATCAATCGATAATCAGCGCAACCATATGTTTACGATGGCATTTATTTTTGGTTATGTACTTTTTGTTTTAAATACAAAATAGCGTTGATTGTATAACACTTTGGTATGATATGTTTGGTATAAAATATATGTAACTTCGGTATAAAATATATGTAACTTCGAGTGATTCGGTTGTAAACAGGTTATATATATATATATATATATATATATATATATAATTGTACATTAGTAAGAGCCTACTTGTGTTGCTGAGCCATTAAAAAAACAACAAACCGAACCAAATCCAAACATACATTAGTGCTCATTTCCAATGAAATTTAAGAAGCGAAGCACGAGCAATTTGTGCAAAGCTTGGAGAGTAAAAAATTAATATTATTTAATGTGTTTCCTAGATTTCATTGGAAATGAACATAAATGTAAGACTATATTTATCACAAGACGAAAATACTGATTTTATTTGATGAATCACATAATAGTGTAGTGAAATAACTTTGAGATAAATGCCGATGCCTCGATCGTTACGCCTCTTCCTTGCATGACTTCATTTGTGACATTATGAGGTGTTATTACACGTGTTATGTATACCAAAATATACGATACGTGTTTACCTAAATAAAACAGTATTCGTTTGATACACATATATTTTTTGAAAAAATCAAAATAAACAATTCTTTAAAACCCGATTGTTTTAAAAATAAGCTGAATAATCGTAAGGCGTATTATTTAGCAACACATAACATGAGGGAGATTCTTTTAACTGTCTAAAATCATACACAAAAACTTTAAAATATAATTTGACCTTTTATGTACTAGCTCTGCAGCATGCGAACTAGAATTATGAACATATATCAATGCCAAACTACCTCTAATAAAAATGACAGGTTAAAGAAACTGCAATTAACTAAAGATGTGTATATGATATTTAAGTATGTATATCAACAAGTAGGCACGGCTTGAGGTTGAATTAATATATAATCGTGATACAATTGTAAGGTGTATGCATCATACAAGATCAAATTAAAATGGCATAAGGCGAAGCATTGAGACTTGCATACAATTAGTAATGAATAGTATGCTAATTGTAATCAGACGGACACAACCATATTATACCGTAAGAGGCAATATAATGACTTACAAACTTACAAACATTTCAATATGTGATCTATATGAGAGACAAGATCTACTGGTAAGTGGATATAGACAAGAAGGCATATCTATATATTTGTGTGTGGGAGATCATGTGTATTCTGGAGAGCAAGCCGTACACGACTTGAGGTGCCCAAAGACATTACATGATGTTCCAAAATAGGAATTTTAGAGGGAAAAAAACTCACCCTCGACCTCAAGAGCTGTCTTTTTATGTGGTTATCTTAGGTGCGCTTTGGAATTACAAATAATAAGATCGTAGTTATCTGCTGTTGGAACTGAATAGACAGTTGCTGTTGTTGCAGGATGCTCGGAGCAATAAGAGAGTAAACAGCAAAACGTCTTAAGGTACCAGTTGAATTTAACAATGAAGCTGTACATAGCCAGAGATATATACACTGGCTATCTCAAGAGGGAGAAGCAGTAGTTGTGCTTGTTGCAGCACTAATGTGACGACTGTGGAGGTTGAAAATTGATCATACTTGTGAAACTTAAGTTGTAATCTGCTAGTAAATGTAGTATCTGTTTTGAGGTACCCGGTGATATTTACTAATCTAAAACGCATCAATGGAAATGAAGTCACTGGCGTTCTCAGAAGCTGGATACAATGATAGACCTAGCAATAATATTACTATTATTACTATTACAAAAAAAGTCTTCATAAAACCTACCCGGTTCAAACATAATAACAGTAAACATTATATGCATCAACTGAATGTTACTTAGTCCAGACTCTCTAAGGTGCACATGAGCATTATGGAGTGTCGTTCAATATAAATGAGTTTAGACGATTTTAACTTGCAAAAAAAAAAAAAAAAAAAGAAGAAAAAAAAACAACACCTGCAATAGCATGGTATATAACATTGAAACTTAATTTACCCATGTAGATGCATGAGCTTAAATATTTAGTCCCTAAATGGCGAAATTAAATGAGAGTCACATGTTATAGAGGAACATTACAGACAAATGACAATATCAACAAACTATATACTTTACAAAACGTTTTAGTACATATTTGAAATCAATTTGGAGCGATAAGAATCACACACTAAATGTAACGATCCAAGCATGTGAAATGCTAAAGAGAAAAGGTCTCGATTATATTATCAACAGTTAACACATTTTGAAATTCCACCGATGATGTTGTTACATTGACCGTAATTTTGTTTCGGTTTTCTGTTCTGGTTGTATCTATTTTTGTATTAAAAATCGTATATATATATATATATATATATATATATATATATATATATATATATATATATATATATATATATATATATATATATATACTGTTGTTTATGTGTATCTGTCTGCATCCACTCTTCATCCATCAACCTCTCAACTAGTACTAGAATCCAGCTATTTATAAATCATTCAACTGAACAATCGTTCAATTGATTCATCTATTTTCTTTCTAAATACGCGGTTTTAATGTTTCAGTGATATCGTGAAATATTTCCAGACTCAAGTGGCAACAAATTTTGTCTTTTCTAATATACCTCTGTACTATCCTTATTAAAAAAAAAAATTCTGTGTGTGGGGGGGGGGGATAGGGGGAAGCTTCAGTAAAAGTTTTAGGATATTATTCTATAACAAAATGCATACTCAGCCATAATATTTAATTTTAGGTGACAATTTATTTATTTTGATTTTTAATTCAATCATGGAAAAATTGACACTACAATGGTGTAATATGGTCTATGTACAATATCTTTTAATAGCGCAAGGTTAAAAATACTAAATATTTTTGATGACGTAAATTCTTCTAATTTTGTCATTTATTTTATCATTTAATTAAATATTCCTAGATTTATGAAAGAGGTCATAAATAGGAATTTAAAAACTGAAAGGAAGTGATATATGGACATGTTACTAATCTATTGCATACTTTTACATAAAAACTGTATTTGCGCATGCCGATTCAATGTGCAAATTTTTTTTCTAGTTTTGTTTTCCCCATTTAATTAAACAACAGCAGACAAACTTTTTAAACATTGCAAAGATACACTGATATATTGCATGAAAAATTGGAAACAATCTTCAAACACTGACGAAAACATAGAACATGCCTGGTTATCAGCACGATTGCCCATTTATGTAAAACTAGTCCCAATTAAGAATTTATAATTTGTATTTGCAATATTTTGGGGGGGGGGATTTTTTTTAAGAGACTGGAGATAGGAATAACAACATCACTAAGAAATACAAATAACGAAGCACGCTTTGTATACGTGCGTTTTATATTTTCACTTGCATGCATATTAAAAATGGCTTACTATGTTATATGCATTTGTGTTCGTTCGTCCTTTTTCACTTACTTTTTAAATTTTCTATTACATTTTTTAAATTATAACTTTGAGTATTGTTCTTACCGCGGTGGTCGAAGGTTATCCTAATTTGTGGATAAATAAGTTTTTCAAAGAAAGAGACTTTCACTAATGTGTAGAATTTTTATCGAGCAATTTTTAATGATTCAACACTAGTCTAAAGGGTATAATAACCAGAGCAACATTATGTGTCACTTTGAGCTAACGAGTACAAATGTTTCGAACAAAGGTCCACGTGAACTTAATTGCCATTTAGATTTTAAGGGTATCGAGAGGCTTTTCCGTGGATCATATCGAACTGACACATATATACTACCTATAAAAAGTATCAAAGGAAAGTTTACTCTCCCTTTCTTCACGCGTTTATTTACAGAATCAAGGTGTGCTTTTTGTTCTTTAAAAAGTGTCTGTACTAAACAACAGTACCATAAGCTATTCGTGATATGAAGGTTACACGTTGAGAATCAAAACAAGACCTTTTTGCTCAAAGTTTATTCCTTGCCACAATATATTACTTAAAGATCGTGTTTTAAGTTCTTACCTAGTAAATAGATTCTCATTAGTATGGTAAATTTTAAAAATCCTATACTGTTTTCTTTTTTTTAGAAACAAGTCTTGTAAACCCACATAAATACTACATGTACAATATGTTATATGTTATCTTCTCATAAAAGAAGGAGAGCGTACCATAAATATGATTTGTAATAATAAATTGATATTTGTAACACATCTTACCTTTGATGCTTTTGAAGATCTGGGTTCGTCAAGGAATACCCAAAGTTTCATCCTGATTAAACTCTGCCTCTCAAGCAAAGGACAAACCCTGTTGTAGTACCCGGTTTTCAACGACTTAATTATATACATATCTTCATCAACAGTATAAAATGTTTTGATGCAACATTCTTGAAGGTATATTTTGGAGACACCCCAATATGCCAATTCATCCTTTAGCAGACTTCCACACATGTCCTTAGGTACATGTAGCTTTCTTGTTCGATAAGCGTCTAGAATGTATCCAAACATTAGAGGATTACGGTCAAAAAAATATTCATCGTTTTGTGGATCATAGTGTTCTAAATCTTTAGACAAGTTGGACAGTCTAGTGTATGGAAAAGTCTTTAGAGTTGATGCATACGTTTGGAACGTTTGTCCACCAACATTCAGTTTAATTCGGGTGTCATCTTTCCACGCTTCCATTGTTATATCATTATGCAAGAAAAAAAGTTCACGTAACAATTTACAGTGCTGTGGCAAGATTCACTGAATGCAATTTTCACCCAGCGTACCTTGTATCACTTGGAAAGCCTGTTGACGCAGAGACCTTATGAACAAAATTAAGTATAATCGTTAAACCATAGGAAATTTGTTTTTCAAGTGTATGTGCATCCAAGAATGCTATGTGCAGAATTACTGAAAAGGAGATCCTCGAGAATGCATTCCTGACCCTGATATAACTTTGATTAGTGTCAAATTCATATTTGCATTTGCTGTACTTTCCAATTGTGCAGCCTGTACCTGATAAAAGTTCATGGGTCACTTCAGAAATGTTTACAAATTATTCCAGAGCTATTAAGTCGGTATTAATGTTAGACGTTTAGCAGCATTCATGTATCGCTCACCTTTGTCTCTAGCATAGGTTGAGCCGCTCTAGAATAGTTATGCATTTGTCCATACTAATCACAGGCTCAAGGAATCGATTTTTGCTTATTGCTCCTCGCTACTTTATGCGATTATTGTTCTCAATTCTCAGACATAAGGATTTGTATTCTATAAAGGCACCGCTGAATCATCTGAGCAATAAAACTACCCTATAATTTCCTTCCAAATTATCATATCACATAAGGATGTAAGTATTGTTGTCATAGCGATACAGTATCAGATTTCAGCTCATATGCTAAAAGCTCTCTATTAATATAAACGACGTAAAAACAAATCAATATAACACCATTTATTAGTTTTTCAACTCTCGTTCCAATGATAATAGTTATGGGTCTACTTAATGCAGATATACGTGTATATGCATTTGCTTCATGATGATTGAACATTAATAAGTACCCCGCAGAAATAACCAGCTTGATATGATGGCGACGAAAACAATAATACATACAGGTCTCTGCAGAAAGGCACCTGATTGTGGCTGTAATTGGGGTACATACAATTACTAACTACGCAAATGAAATATTGCCTCTACGCGTGTCAGAAAATATGATACATGTTATTATCGCTTATATAGTTAGTAAATCCCAATTATTCTGAAGATAAAGTTGAACTGTAAGGGGCTCTTGGTTATATAAGCCTCTTTTTGTAACTGAAGTGAGAATAATTTGTAACCTCTTTATTGCATATATGAGTCTTGAAATATTCAACGTAGAAAGCGTTAACGCCGTAAAGTATACAACCCGTTCTTTTACCGTAAGTTTGTAAATTTGAGAAACATTGAGAATTTCTGGCTTCGAAACACTCTACGGTCTTATAGGAAATTACAATAAGAAATACAAATTACTGTGCAAAATAATTGACTAGTCTCGGATATGATAAATCTCTATACTTATGCCAGTTTGAATGCTATTCTGTATGACGGAGTTGGGGTAAGGTGTTGGGTATATTATCAAAATGTTCGTGAACAAATGCCATATTTCCTAAATGAAATCATCCAATATAGTGAACGTCTTTCCTTAAATAACTCAATGTTTTTGCTTAACATCCACGAAGTTAGTATGATGTTATGACTTTAGATACTCTGTGATGTTGAGCGCCAATGGCGCGGCGAGATGATGACAGAATGGAATTATATGTACAATTAGCAAAAAACTTTCACACAGACAAAGAGGGGCTCAATAGCAGGTAACGGGTCTAAAGCTAACTCTTCCATCCGAAAATAGATGAAACGTTCTGACGGTAGTAGAGGTTTGTGGTTTTGTGGGTTTAACGCCATTTTTCAGCACATGATAGGCAAGACGTGGCGGCCAGTATATCTGGTGGAGGAAGAACCCGTGGAAATCCCGGGAAAAACCACCGACCCACGGGAAGCTACTGGCAAGCTTTCTCACATAACCACATTGGCCGAGCCCAAGACTCGAACCGACGCGGACAGATGTGAGATGGCAGTGATCGGTAAAGGCGAGCGCATTAGACCATTCGGCCACCCGGGGCCCCTCGGTAGTAGAGGCACACTGTTAATAATGATGCGCAAGAAAGGAAATCACGAACTGCTATATCGTAGGAAACAAATGAGGCGGTGGAAACATATGTAAAGGTAGACACACGAGTTACTGACCTTGAGGTAATTGAGTCTTTAGACATTTTGTACAGTCGTGCGCAATACATTCTGACAAAGAAGTTAGAGATGAGATTCGTTCATGCCACATCCTCATGTCATTGGTAACGAGCTGAAAGAAATGTATAGTGTCGACCAGGAGCCATTTGGAAATGATCTTTGAAAAATTCACCAAAAGGTAAATACTAATGTTTGGTAGAATTACTTAGCGAACGTGAGATCACCACTAGTACCTAATTCGATGTGCGAACTGTTTTGATAATTTAACTTAAAGAGTGTCCAAAGATTTAATTAAATCGTTTGACAATACAGAGATCTAAAATAAGTCCATATTCATTCTTCTCCACTAGAAGGCAAAGATGATTTGTTCATTGGCAAAATTTTAAAAGGGCTTAATAAATATTGATAATTATTTGTTTGAGGTACCCTAATATGCTGCGGTAGTTCTGCATGAAATTATTGATAGTGTAATTATCAGGTTGCTTCGGAGTGCTCTCCAAGTTGTTTTTGTTTTTGTTTTGTTTTCTTAGGTGTATAAATTTGCATTTGTGATAGGAGGTGTAAACAAAACATCTAGCAGAATACAAAATTAGCGATGCTCGTCACAGTAGGCAAGGTCTTCAGAAGGAAAATCGCTAAAGTAGTTGATGTCTTTCTTTGAAAGTACATCGTCGCCGAAGGTACATGGGCATAAATTGTCTGCATATGACACAGTAGGTGAATTGGAGTTTTATGAACTATTTAAAAAGTAACCAATATCAACTCTTGCAACCATATATATTGATTTAAATGAATGTTTGTTCATGTCATGGTTAGTATTGTTTCTTTGAAGTTTCTAAATTGCTACGTATCATCGTGCTGTAGGTGCGAAGGACGGACACAGTGTGTCTGTCAATGTGCACGGGAGTAGTAATCTGAAAGTCTGAGTAATTAATCGTATCAGAAACAACTTGTAAATAATTATTGCATTATCAGACGTGCTTTGTACGGGTCAGCGTCTAGAATGTATCCAAATATTAGACAGTAGGACTATCATCATCCTGATCTTCGTCCTCCACATAATTTGTACCAACTTTTCCTTCTTTTTTTTTTTTTTTAGTCCTACGTCATTGTTTTCGTACAATCATAGATTGTTCATCAGCCTTTTGTTTATTTTTCTCTCTAACCTGTTTATTGTCTCCACTGTAATACCATTTTCGTCTCGTTGAGTTTACGCAATCTTTACATCTCTGATACATCTCTTTTGTGTTTCGTTTCTACTTTTGCTCCATCATTTTTTTCTTTGTTACATTTGTAGCATGCTACAAATGAGTGTGTCGCAAATCTTGATTGTATCATTTATTTCTGAATATTTTAATTTCAATTACTACTCAATGTCAAATAAAAGTGTTTAAGAAAATGTATCTTCAAAATCTGTATATATACACAACGTTAAAGGTCGTCCTATATCAATTGATTTGTGGTAATTTTGCTGTACCTATTGCTAAAAAAAGGTTTTATGAATATGGTAAAGTTGTTCATTGCAAATAGTTTTTACAGGACAAATGCACACTTGATTGTATAAATATACTTGCATGTCAACAATATATGTCTGGTACTGGTCTTTTCCAGGACAAATGCACACTTGATTGTATAAATATACTTGCATGTCAACAATATATGTCTGGTACTGGTCTTTTCCAGGACAAATGCACACTTGATTGTATAAATATACTTGCATGTCAACAATATATGTCTGGTACTGGTCTTTTCCAGGACAAATGCACACTTGATTGTATAAATATACTTGCATGTCAACAATATATGTCTGGTACTGGTCTTTTCCAGGACAAATGCACACTTGATTGTATAAATATACTTGCATGTCAACAATATATGTCTGGTACTGGTCTTTTCCAGGACAAATGCACACTTGATTGTATAAATATACTTGCATGTCAACAATATATGTCTGGTACTGGTCTTTTCCAGGACAAATGCACACTTGATTGTATAAATATACTTGCATGTCAACAATATATGTCTGGTACTGGTCTTTTCCAGGACAAATGCACACTTGATTGTATAAATATACTTGCATGTCAACAATATATGTCTGGTACTGGTCTTTTCCAGGACAAATGCACACTTGATTGTATAAATATACTTGCATGTCAACAATATATGTCTGGTACTGGTCTTTTCCAGGACAAATGCACACTTGATTGTATAAATATACTTGCATGTCAACAATATATGTCTGGTACTGGTCATCCACGTGGCTAACATATACCATTCCATAGGGAAATCTGTTTTCTAAGTTGTTGTGTAATGTGTAACTAGATTGTTCAGTTAGCCATTCTTTCAAATCTGTGTATTTGGTTTTGTTCCATCCCGTTTAATTTGTTCCCACATTTAATTGATATTTATAAAAGCAACTGGACTTTCACAATCATAATCAGACATCTTAAATAATTGCCGGTTTGTTTCTAAAGAAATCTAAACATCCATTGGCGACTAATTTTCGTGTTTTTGCGTCCTGGGGCATGCGACAACACTAAATTATAAAATAAAAATTGCTGCCTAACTATTGCAGCGAACACAAAATAATAATTTTATTTTTTAAAAAACATAAATAATGACAAATCAAAATATTGTGATGAATTCAACAGTTTGTAGAGATGTTCGCCAGTTTTCACATGTATTTAAGTTTTTTTTAAAAAATTTCATCTTAATGTTTTCGGATCTCAGCACGAGATGTAAAAAGATAAACATATTACTCGCCAGAATTCTCCCATCTATATACTACTTACATGTTGCACAGTTATTATGTTTCTTTCAAAGAATCTGCGTACTATCTATACGTATAGAATATGTATTATTTTCTTTCAGAGGTATTGTTTTGCTCTTCTTTAAAACTCTTGACTAAATATTCACAAATTGACAAACTAAGTCCTCAAATACACTCCGCTATACGAGTGTCTTTTGTTATTGAAAAAATAAAAATAAAAAATATTTGCTGTTACAATTTGTACTGTTGCATTTATTTCTTTGGATTTTTAGCTGGTTTATGAGGAAAAATGAACAGTTCACAAATTTCTTTGCAAACAAACAGTTTCCGCTTTTGTTGTTGGTAACCTGGCCGTGTACACGTAAGAGTGGCACTATCAATAGCTGGAGACGCTGCAGACGATTGAGTGAGCGCAGCAAGAACCAGGGCTGTGGATTCATTAAAAAGAATTAACTGTTAACACAATAGTGTGAAGTCACTTGAATAGATGAATAATTTATTTTTCGCAGCCTATAATGGAGAAACACTCGCACTATGCTGCTCCTCTATTTACGTGATTATAAACGAGGATTAAAAACTGGAAACTCTACTTTGATAATTCGGGACGACTTTGATGTAGCACCAAATTCAATCTCTGCAAAACGCTTAAAGTAATGCATTTATTCATGCATATCACAAGTCGCACTGTTATTCTTTTTTTCAAAGAGAAAAATGCAAATAAATTATATCCATATATAAAGACTAAGTATTATTTCCTTTAAAGGATATTGTTTTGATCATCTGCTGTTGTTGTTCAAAACTCTTCACACAGTATTCACAAATTTACAATCTAATTCCTCAAGTAAGCTCGGTCATATGAGAGTCCTGTTATTCTGAACAAATATGAATTGCTTTTACAAATTTTTACTGTTGGTTTTTATTTCTTAGATTTAAGCTGATACATTCGAATTAAACGGTATGTGCTTTAACCTTTGATAACTTGGCCTTGAACACGCACTTAGGGCACTATCAAAAGTAAGGGACGCACTTGCAAGATCATCGGTGAATGTAGACGGTTGAGCGTGCATCAGCAAGAGCCGGAACTGTGGGTTCGTGAAAATTAAATCACTGTAATACATTTGTGTGACGTCACCTGAATGTATTAAGTATTGATCTTAATGTGTTCCGATTTCAACTTCAGACATCTCATTTGGAATTATTTGTTCTCAATTCTCCGTCATCAAGTCCTTTTCGAATCTTCATTTTTAAATCGTATCCAGCTATCATGATTACGGCTTGAGAAAATTGAGATCCAAATGTGAAAGATTAAAAGCAGAACATTATTTCCTTTGTATTGGTATTAGTTAACCATTGCAGTACTTTTTACTAACTGTGCATTGGGTTTTGTTGAAACAAGCAATGAGCAAGTGTAGTGCGTTCACGATATCAATGCACAGACGATAAAGGTAAACAGCGCGAATTATGTTGGCTGTAGGGGTGTCAAAGGAAAGCATGATCCGAGTTGGCTTACCATTTTTGCCTTACTGTCGGACTATTTGCATGCATTTCGCGCTGAGCTCCGAACCTACTCTTTCTATTAGGGTGCAAAAGACATGACCCAAAACCAAAACAAGAACATGAACACTGTACATTGCTATACTTTTGAATACTACAACCGTAAGAAACACTGAAAACGTTAATGACATCACAAACATAATGACGTCATCTATGGTGTCAGTGAGTGCATTTATGTCAAACTGCACTCCAGGGACGTGGATAAACAACGTCACTGCCTGCAAAGTGTGTTTGACTCAGGGGTCACCATCCTTTTCAGTTGTCATTTCAGTCATTTTTGCGATGAATTCTGGCTACAAATGACGAAAAGTTAACAATAATAATACTAGAGTATATGGATAAAATAAAATTTCTATAGTTTCCGCTCCTTTTTGAGAAACCCTTGAAAAATGAGATCAGAACCACAGCAGGCGTTTCTGCAGTACATTTTCTGATTTCAATTTGTGGTGGCAGTGCCGTTTCGAGAGAAATGAGAGCGCTATCTGGGTAGCTGTTTGCACTCCAAGATGATGACTATTTCACATGGGCTAAATGTATCACATATATACAGGAATAAGAGAATAAAGAAATCTGCCCAGACCGGTCCTGGATCCTATAAAATGTTTCGAGTACATGAATTGAACACGGCTGCTCTAACGTAACAATTTTCAAACTTTCGAGGATTTGTTAATAGGGAAAAAGTGGCCAGAACTGAACATGTCATGCAAGTATTAGAATAGTTTCATATATATATATATATATATATATATAGATATATATATATATATATATATATATATATATATATATATATATATATATATATATATGCAGAGGACTCCGTTTATCCGGAAATCTCGCTATCCGGACAGAGTTCAACGGGAACGGATTTCCTAAACGTTAATTTGCTCCGTTACTCAAGAAATCCGCGTTCCGGATCCGGAAATCAAAATCGGGGACCAAAGTGTAAAATGACTATAAAACTTGCCTCGATAATCCAGAAAAAATTATATATGAAAATACAGTCAGTCGGATAACACCGATTCACCTACACAAATTTGGAGGTGTGCCAATGTATCAGTCTCTGATTGGTCAAATTCTAGTAGCACGTTAAAGTTATAAATTGATCACATGATCATGTGTGTGTTGGGGGAGGGGGGAACTTCAAGTAGCGTGACCGTATTGTAATCAGCGATTGTATAAACAATGTCTGTTTTAGCTAGTCTCCGACGGGGGTGTTAATAATTAAATAAACACACTGGGATCAAATCTTCCACACTTTTTGATGTAACATATGGTTAATAAATTATGTGTCATTAAGTCTCTTTGCTGTTTACCAATTGTATGTAACAATCACAGTTTGTTGATGGCTGAACAAATAAAGTTGATTGACTTTAGCTGTGGACAGTATAGGGCTTCATTTCAGAATAAAGGGGGACGTCAATTATCGGCTCATTAGCAGCTATAACAGTTGTAAAATACGACTTATAAAAATGACTGCATATTATTAGTTTACCATAACGCATTTAACTGCGAGATATCAGTTTGTATTCGTTGTACTTTTTATATTATTATGGCGACACCATCAAGCAAGCGTAGACGAGTAGAGATACCGGCCAGCAGGCAAACAAAGGTCACAGATATCTTCAGGAAATTGACATAATAAATGTATGTACAGTACATACATGTACATAGTGTGATGTGTTTGATGTGTTAATTGTTTAAACTTATATTTACTGTATGTATATGTACAATTGCATGTTATAATAAAGTGAAATAAACACAAGTCAATAGATGTATTCTTTAATTTATTTAGACGATTATTGCATACACAGTACATTTACAGGTAGCGAATATATGCACATGTACAGTATATGTATACGATATGATGACATCGTAAAATAAAAATGTGCAAGATTCAATTATCCGGAAAACTAATTAATCCGGAAATATTCACTGGGAACGAAGGTGTCCGGATTAACGAGGCTATAGTAATCTGAAATATATATATATATATATATATATATATATATATATATATATATATATATATATATGTGTGTGTGTGTGTGTGTGTGTGTGTTTATTTCTAGGTTTAGGATAAGTTCTCGTTATCATTCTGCAAAGTTTGATGAACTGAAGGTCTGATTTCAGAGCGTTTGACTACTTTGACACTGATATGAACACTTTTTGCAGAATACAGCTGTGAACGTTAATTGTGAACCTTAACGTTATGTCCGAAACATCTTTCATCCGCTTTTTTGTAATATAAGTGAAGAGGTGGGTGAGTGGGAGGAGGGGTATTGATTTCCCTAAAAGATAGTACATGTTTGGCTGGCGATGGGTGCTGTTGCCTTAGCAACCTATGTAGACTACCATACATACTACTAAACTGATTTCGTTTCGTTCAGGACTTATATTTTCAAACATATGTCCCGGAAATTTCGACCAAATTTCGATCAAATAGTTGGAAGTTGCGATCTAAGCGTTGTAAATGTTGTATAAAACTAACATTTGTGTATTTTTGCAGTATAATATTGTTTTCAAATTTTTTAATAATATTTTGACATGAAGACACTGTTATAATAAAAATAACTTTACAATTGTAACGTCTAAGATCTAAGTCTTGGATGCGAGAATTACTAAATTATTGACATGCGAATGCCACAGGGAATGTTGTTTATTTTAATATTATTAGTTTTTCGTACAGTTTTGTGTTTTCTCGTATCATAATTTTACAAACGCCTGTAATCTCTTCTTGATAGCGATGGAGATTTTGAATAAGTCTTCTAATCCGTAGTTCCCAGACAAGCAATGCCATGAAATATTTAGAACCCTGGAGAAATTGGGGCACCTTAAGTGCGTCGTATCAGCTTCCGCTGTGTAATATATTAATATAATGAGGTAAGATGGCGGACATGAAATCGTCAACTTTGAGCCTACTTGGTCGTCTTCGCCTGTGAAGAAGAACTATATTTATGTGTCATCAATTCTTGGTCGGAACAGTCACCTTTTTTCAGAGCACCAAAACACATTCCAGGTCGACAAACATTAAACACCACCTGAACAAACTTACTTTGATATATCTTAATAAATCTGGGAGACTTTTGTACTTCAACCGGAATTTAAGTCTACAAATTACACTGTGGGTTATCCAAGACATGTGTTGGGATTCATTTTACTTATCATTAAAATCCCGAATACTATTAATTCTATCATAACAGTTGCATGTTCAATACAAGCTAAGAATATTATTGAAATGTTGTAAAGATGGACAATCTCATTGAAATCAAGATCTATTTATAATAAGTAGGACTGATGGGTACAGTTACGAGGTCATATTCTTGCGATCTTTTTACCAATCAAATTACAGCTTTCATATTTCTACAGCCCAAAACGAAACTGCTCAGACAGACTCCACTTTTTACAGGACCAAATTTTTGGTTATGATACAAAAGCGTACCACGTTTAGTTAAGATATCTCAAAGATTCGGTAAACAAATATTTAACGGCCGGCCGGGATAAGCTGTTTCCAGTATACTAGGTTTGGTGGTGATATAATGATGCAAAAACAAGAGCAGGTATTTCTGCAAGAAAGTAGCAGACTTCAACTTGTGTTTGCAGTGGCGTTTCGAGAGGAGTGGGAGCACCACATGGGCAGCAGTTTGCTTAAAAACATCATTCGGAACATTATGTTACTAAAGATAAATGTCCCTAAAATGAAATCCAACGCTTTATCTGATAGACACTAAAAACTAAGTGGACATGGAATTCCAAATCAAGATTTTAATTAGATTTTATGGTTCGACTACTTCTGAAACTCTGGTCACGTATTTTACACTGAAAATTCTATTGCTGATTCTGCTTATATGCTCTTGTGACAATGTACGTGGCGAATGTATTGCGGAGAGTTTTGTTTTAAAATGAAAAAAAAAAAATCGAAATGTCATCAACGTGAGCTTTGATGTCTTGCGGTAATACCTCTTCACGGTCAATAACGATTTCCTGAAATATCACAGAGGATTTGGAACGCAGTCTTAAAAAAAATTGAAACGTGCTCATGGAACGCGAATTTCCCAATATCCCAAAAAGAAAGAGGCATTCAACGTACCATTCTATTTATATATGAAATATTATGTTATCTGTGTAGAACGACTACATGCATTATGAAGATGTTAAAAATCTATGCAATAAATATAAATTTATTTTATCTGAGATACACCTTAAACTGTTGCTCACAAAATAAAATAATGATTATGTATTAAGTAAAGGACTCAAAACACCTGATGCCATCTATTTAATATGTATAGTATATGTTCGGCCATGATTACCCTCTAGTTGCTTTGTTCTGCTTTTTTCTTCAGTTTTCTTTACTGTCGATTCTTGGAGTGTACTAGATACTTAGTAGCATTTTAAACCCACTGCAAGCTGTGAATTCGATATTTGTGGAGTCAATCTTAGACTGTCTTGAAAATTTGAAGTTAAAAGTTATCACCTGTCTCGAAAAGGAACTACTGCAGAAAAAAGAGAAAATTGTGAACTTGAGTCAATAAAACTTCATTATACTCGTGGTCTATAAATGTACCCGTACTCAGTTTGAGAAAACACATTTTTTTCTCACATGTGAAACAAGTTGATGGCAAGAGATAAGGACCTCACTAAATGTTTCCATATGTACATACCTGGCACACTCAGAGCTGAATCCTTTATAGATGAAACAAAACTGAGTTTTTCACATATGATACTATACTAGAATAGAATAACATTGGTATTTAGAAAAGTACAAAGAGAAGACTCGAGTGAAATTGCTTGAAACAGACTTGATATCGTGTTTCTCATCCATGAAATCAATACAGATTAAAGATTTTTCTCTTCTTTCAGGCTTGTAATTCAAAAAAAAAAAAAAAAAAAAAAAAAAAAAATTGGTATATTGCTATGTCTTGCCTGCTTAACATGTACATAATCCAAACACTTAGCATAGCCACTTCAGCAAGAAAAGTAGGTCATTACAATCACAATTTACTTTTTGTGAGTGCGGACATAAGTTACACAGGTGAATGCATGCATCAAGTGTCATGACCATACGTGCATCAGAACCTAGGAAACTGTGCTATATGTAAATAAAAAAGGAGAAAATATTCAATTGAACATGAAAAATACATCTATGTCACGTCTACCTAAATCCACATTTTACCTGTTTTGATTTTTTACGTGAACATACTCATACATTTCATAACTGTAGATGCAAAATTGTCTGTGATTATTATGACCTACTATTACCGACAGTTAGTATTACCCTCAAAGGACCACGTATCATTTAGTAATAGCTCAATAGCATTGGTCATCGGTCACTTGAAATTCCGCACATGCAATTCAATGCAGACTGAGAAAGAACCAGACGGCGTTTGGCGGCTCAGAGACTCTTTATTGTGGCGTCATCGGTATATTGTGACGTAAGCCGCTTGCTACTAAAGAATTCCTGACATTTTCTTCCAAAGTATTTGGCAAAATCGTCCCATTCTGCACTAAAGAGAAAATCTCGCGGTAAATACAGTTTAAATTAAGTGTGATGCAGTTACCAAAGTTTACGGTTTTCTTCAGGTGGTATTTTACAACCGAGTTTACAGTGTTGTGGCAGTACAGTAGTAGTAGTAGTATCCTAACCAAAGGAGGTAACCCGCTGTGTTAAGTCTGTTAGAGTGAACCTTTCTTGCGTGAATAATAATAATAATAATAATAATAATAATAATACTGACAAAAATTAAAAAATAAAAATAACGAAGTACTCTTTTACTGCAAGAAATAAAAACAAAACCAAAATACATGTATCTAATAAACAGAGATTCATCATGAACTATGCCGCTTAACACCTGCTAATGTTGTTTCATTTGAGAAAATTCGTTTTCTTATATACATTGAGACCAACTTAACTCGCATATATATATATATATGTGTGTGTGTGTGTGTGTGTGTGTGTGTGTGTGTGTGAAAAACTCAGTTTTGTCTCCTCTGTTCCGATGAGAGCATTGGAACGTGTACTGACGATTGCGGCAATACGATTTTAAATCTAAATTAGAATGAATACAAGTTAATTTGAGTATCTTTAATGATTTTAAAAAAAAATTCATTGTTTTTTTTTCTTACTTTATTGTTTTTTACGGCAGATAGTGGATGGACTTAATTCGGCATTTAGTCTAAAAATGATATCCATGTCATATATATATATATATATATATATATATATATATATATATATATATATATATATATATATATATATATATATCTTGTCTGGTATTGGATGAACTTTCATTTAGTTTGTAATGATCAAGGAACGTACAAGTCCTTCTGGTGGAAAAAAAATCATTGCTAAGCAAAGCATTCGTATCTTAGTATGGATAAATGTAACGTACACTGAAACAGTTAATTGCTTATAAATCATCCAGATGTTTTATCTCATCTCTTATCTGGAATAAATCCAGCTTTTCGCAATTGTTTGAATTTGTAATCTCTGTGGGTTACAATATAACAACTACACATTTAGCCACACGGAAATGAGATCTTTGACTTTGTATAGGCTGCACTTGAATAATATTACAGTTGCTTGAGTAAATGATAGGTTTAATTAAATGATAAAACGAAGTATTACTGATAATTATAGCGAGCATTATTGATTGTATCCTAGCAGGCCGAAGTTTCATTCCAATACTTATATAAAGACACCCTGGATGCTGTGGTGACTTTGGTGAATTAAACAGGAGGATTATATAAAACGGACGCTGAAAGCATTAAGAATCAAACAACGCAAGATAGACAGGATAAACTGAAATCTGGAAGATAAAGGTTGCTTAGTTGGTTTTTAACGGCACTTTCAACATATTGTTGGCTATATCAAATCAAGGAAATTGGAGCTAAGTGCGTTTCCCGAGGACAAACAGAAGCAGCCGACCAAGATGGCGTGTCCGACGCACTTCAAACTAAGCTAGTGCGGCTCTATTTTGCACCCTATAATGAGATTCAAAATATCCCCTAATTTTACATCGAGATTGTCCTTGAGGTCGTAGATGTTACCCAAACTGCTTTCCAGGTAGTGCTCTCCATTTTCTTGAAACTCCACTGCAACCCAAGTTGATTTCTGCGAAAAAACAGACAGACAGACACACAAACTAATAAATAAACTTGAAGAAATACCTGTGATTGTTTTAACCTCAAACTGTTATCAGTAGTTGAAAATGTAGAAATGTAGAAATTTAAGATTGGAATCAGCTGATCTAAGACTGTAATTTTTCAGTTGTAAATGTTTTGGTCCAGATTCAACGTAGAAACAACAAGTCTTCAATGATCACTCAAAACGAGCTGACCCTGAGGTCAAACGTTCTCACCAAGCAGTAGCTTCAATTGCAGAGCAGGTTGCTTTGTTCCCATCATGCGTTCGCTATCATAGGTCTTTTTCTATAACTGCATCATGCATAAATTATATACGTTACGAAAAAGTTGATTATTTTAGACTTTGTTCGGCTTAAATTCTTGAGAGAGTTTCAAAATTGTATTATAGGGGCACTTTTTTCAGATATCTTGTTGTTGTTGTTGTTGTTGTTGTTTTTCAAGCACAGAATGCTTTGGTTTTATCTATTAAATATGTATGAAGTTATCAATTATATATTTTGGAGACCTGTCTCCAAATAGCTTTTATTCAACATAAGTTTAAAAAATGTAATGAAATTTTTTTTTTTAAAAAACATAATAGTTTGGCGATGATCTTTGTTGTCTCACAAGTAGTCCTGGTCAATTAAAATTAAACACTATGAGAAACATTGTAAATTGCAATGAAATTAATGTTACTCCACCAATCATAACTGCTGTTGTGGTCATTTATCAGTAGGTAAAACTTCTCCATGTATTGTGCTTGACGCAGCGTCATCATCTTTGGATGAGAGGTGTTCTACGTGAACAACATGATACAATCTATGCTGCATGCGCCATTTTTTGTATTTTATAAGTAGTACATTTTTAAACTGATACCGGGTTTCAAAGTACACATTTTAAAATGATCTTTAGGATCTTTTGATCATCGTTCCTAAAATTAAAATATTGTTTTCTTCAGATAGTACGTCTTTGGTTCTTTAAAACGAAAATAATATTCTGATTCTTTTTGTAGATTTATTGCATAAGTAGCACGTTGATTGATTACCTCCAATCCACGTTAAAAATCTGTATATGATAGAATGTCTTTACAGTTTTCAACAAAAAATTTGCAATTTTTTTAAAAAGTCTGATTTGGTTTATTTAAATGACAAATCGTTGCAAGGCATCAATTGTGTGTAACTTATATTCAGCAAAAACGTGATGGTATATAGCTAAATACATAACTATTAACCAATATCTGGGGTGTAGTTTCAGCTTTAAAAATACACTATGTAACACAAGTTTTGTTCCTGGGTAGTAAGTGTTATTTCCTAATTGCTTATGCCTCAAAAGTATAGAAAATGGCTATTATTCCCCACAAACTTTGCTTTTGTAACCAAGACAGTGATATTTTGAAATTTACCTATTTCCAATGAGAAAACGGGCGAATTTGTGTCTTTTCGTTCTTATAAAGTCAGAAAAAACAACAACATATGAATCCAAATTGACATGTATTTACACTAAAGTAATACAAAAATGACTACAAAAGATTTAGAAGTGAGTAGTTTTTCGAGATTTACGATTATACTGTAAATCACTTTCACGAATCAGCCCCCAAATGTAGTATCCCATCATGTTCTCGTTATACTGTCCTTGATAGCGGCGTTCAAAGTCCAGTATATCCTGGTGGAAGTGCTCGCCTTGCTCCTCCGAGTACGCTCCCATGTTCTCCTTGAATTTATCAAGATGAGCATCAAGGATATGGACTTTGAGGGACATCCTACAGCCCATTGTACCGTAGTTCTTCACCAGAGTCTCAACCAGCTCCACATAGTTTTCGGCCTTGTGATTGCCCAGGAAGCCCCAAACCACTGCGACAAAGCTGTTCCAAGCCGCTTTCTCCTTATTAGTGAGCTTCTTGGGGAATTCATTGCACTCCATGATCTTCTTTATATGTGGTCTGACGAAGACACCGGCTTTGACCTTTGCCTCAGACAGCTTAGGGAAGAAGTCTTGAAGGTACTTGAAGGCTGCCGACTCCTTATCTAGAGCTCTGACAAATTGTTTCATAAGACCCACTTTGATGTGCAGTGGTGGCATCAGCACCTTCCGGGGGTCCACCAGTGGCTCCCACTTGACGTTTTTTCTCCCCACAGAGAACTCGGTCCAATGTGGCCAGTCCCGCCTGTGGTAGTGCACCTTGGTGTAGCTGCTGTCCCAAATGCAAAGATAGCAGGGAAACTTGATAAAACCGCCTTGGAGACCCATCAGAAATGCCACCATTTTGAAGTCTCCTATGACCTTCCAGCCGTACTCATCATACTTCAAGGCGTCCAGCAAGGTCTTGATGCTGTTGCAATCCTCTTTGAGGTGCACCAAGTGAGCCAGGGGAAGAGACGGGTACTTGTTACCATTATGGAGCAGCACGACTTTGAGGCTCCTGGATGAGCTGTCAATGAAGAGGCGCCACTCATTCTGGTTACAGGCGATTCCGATTGCCTCGAACAGACTGGTCACATTGTGGCAGAAGCAGAGCCCATCTTGACGGGTGAAGAAGCTGGAAAAAGGTTGGTGACGCTTCCTCTGATCTGCGACTTGCACACTTTCATACAACAAGTTCCACTGCTTGAGCCTAGACGTCAAAAGCTCGGCATTGGACTTGGTGAGACCAAGATATCGAATCAAGTCGTTGAGGTCTTTTTGGTTGGGGTAGTATGGGTTTCTCTCCTCAGCTCCACCTCTGAAATTGTCATCTGGATCTACAACGTCTTCCTCGCTCTCTGACTTGGTGCTCTCTTCTACAGACGGCTGCTCTCTCTCCGGAGGAGTGGGTACGGGAAGCTCATGGCAGTGTGGCACCAGGGCGATGGATGAAGGAAGGTCCGGATACGTGATAGCAGATGCATTCTTGCCAGTCCGACGTTTGGAAGGGTCCACCATGCAGAAGTAGCAGTTGCTTGAGTGGTCAGTGGGTTCCCGCCAAATTCTTGTGATAGCGAACTTCATGGCTCTCTTTTCCCCTCTGTACCATCCTACAAAAATACATTTATTTCACCCATGACTAATGTGTAAGAGATTCTCGCAACATTTTTCATATATGATATATTGTTTCAATAACACTGAAAAGTGTAAAACATTTTAAAATTAAAAACTTTTACAATTTTAACAATTTTTAAAAATTTTCTATCATAAAATTCCGAGCAACAATTGTCCATCTTACCTTCCAGAGTTATTTTGCAGTGCTCGCAGGTGAAATGAGGTGCCCAGGGTTTGTCTTGATCCCCGACAGGCATGCCGAAATATGCCTTGTAGGCCTCACACATCTTAGCAGATGCTTCCACGGAGTACTTTTTCGCTATTGTCTTGATAAATTGGCCGCAGACATAGCAATATGCGTCTGCCAGATGCTTGCAGCCTCTTGATGCAATCTCAGAAAAATGCAGATATGTATCCACTTAGGCAGCTGGAACTAAACTGAACTGGTGGGTTTAAGGCCCCTGTATTTATACTACTATTTATATTACTGGAAAGTTCTAGAAGTTACTCCAAGTTTACTCAGCACTGAATCTATCTGGAATGTTCTGGAAAATAGGTAAATTTCAAAATATCACTGTCCTGATCACAAAAGCAAAGTTTGTGGGGAATAATAGCCATTGTCTATGCTTTTGAGGCATAAGCAATTAGGAAATAACACTTACTACCCAGGAACAAAAAATTTTTTTTTGTTACACGGTGATATCAAGCAGACCTTGTATATTTTCATAGTCTAAACCTTGAGTATGACCAGGTAATGTTGACAATACTCTGGATTTTTCTTTCCCCCTTTTGATATGCAATTAATTCAATAACATCAGAATACTCCTGACTCGGTAAAAAGCGATAATCGTAAAGTAATATACATTCCGGCATAAGTGTTATTGTTTTGTTACCATTCTTCTTGTTTTATTGATTTACTGTTTTAATACATCCATTGTAACATCCAATGCACTGTTCTTTGTGTGCATTTCTGTGTGCAATTAAATTTGAACGTCTGAATGTTTTTGTTTATTTCGGTTTTAACTCTATTAATGCTACTACTTAATTCAAGGGTCTTTTATCTTCTTCAGTTTTAACAATTGCTATGGAAGCCTAGCAATTTATTGTTGTATTTCGTTATATACACATCGTAATTGTTGCTTGGAGCGATTTCAAATTTTTGAGTCGTGATTAAAATAGTCAATATAAATACCTTCTTCGTTCTCAATAATTGCAATCATTGTATCTCAAACTTTGTTCACGTTTATCTCAAGGTTTTTTAAAATAACCATTAGGAATTACAATATCACTTGTTTCGTTCTTGTCATTGATGTAATTGAATATGTTTTTTTGTTGTTGCTTTTTTCTTCATCAGAAACATTATAATACCTAACAACAAAATATATTCTCTTTAATGAAATAAATAGTTTACCGTTTATATTATCATTTGACTTATTGCAATAGACTTCTTTCTCAGAGAGACCGTAGATTGTAAAATAGCTTCTTCGTTTGCAGATTCTTCGCTGTTAATTTATCTGGCGATAAAGGTTACCTAAATACAAGGACACTTCGTGTGAATTTCCTTATGCGAAACATTTGTATTGGAATAATTAGCACAGTAAAAACCTAGACTTACTATATTTAAAGTTTTTTTCTGTTCAACTTGCTTTCTTATATGTTTCTATTTCAGTTTATTCCATTCCTGTATATGTTTTATATCTCTTGATAGTGTTTTTTTTATATCTTATTGTGTCTGTTATACTAGCTGATGATGAAAATCAACTCTTCGGGGTTGATTTCATTTTAAGTGATCGCTTTATTATCTAGTCATTGATACTCTTCATCTTGGAGATGGCAGATGGTAGTAGTAATATGAGAGAATTGGGGACGCACGGGAATTAACATTTACATCATAGGTTTACATGGAAATGACTCTGGTGGACAAACGCGAAATCCTATGTTAAAATTGTCCATAGGTTTAACATGGGAATGGTATTATGGAGACAAAAATATTTATGGGGACAAAAGTGTTTATGGGGACAAACAGGAATGGTAATGTTAAAATGGTTAAGGAAAAAAGGGTCGAACGTTTATGGGGACAAACGGAATTGTAAATTTGCATCTACAATCTAACACACGACATATACTATCCAGTAGCCACTTTTTGATTACAATCCAAACAAACACGCTACAATCCAGCAGCTACTTTTTGATTACAATCCAAACAAACACCTTGCAATCAAGCAACTGCTTTATAATTACAATCCAAACACACACACTACAATCCAGCAACCACTTTTTGATTACAATCCAGGCACACACACACACCCCTACTATACAACTAAAAGGGTAGGAGTGTTTATACACACGCTATACCCTCACACAAAACATAAAATACTATCACATAGGGGTAGGAAGTGTCTATAGACGCACTACTATACCCTCACACACATACACACACACATAAAAGGGTTTTTAAGTTGTAGCTTTTTGTGGGGAAAGACAAAGACATGTACAAACACATAAATATATACACAAAGCATAAAACGCAAAAGTATTGGCAAATATGATTAATATATCTCTTTTCTAGAGATCTGTGTGGCCCTGAAAAGGGCCGTTAGGGTTTGTTAACCAAAGAAGGTTAACATAAGTGACATCGCTTTACTGGTCTTCTTCTTCTCAAACTTAGTCTTACTGCGGGTCCATAGAGTAACACCGGCTTCAGACACCCTTGCATCTCCACCTTTAATTCCTATTTTCCATATCGCTGTGTCTGTGATCCTTGTAATGACCCATGATGCCTTCACATAAATGGGGTAGTCCGGGATGAACAGCATACCCGAAACGATGGTTGATAACTCTACATTTGTCTAAAAAAAATTTGAGTTTGTCTTGATAACAGGTGATACCACAAGAGAATGCACTTGTATATATAGCATAACATCAAGCTGAATCGGATTGAAATGTTCCACTAATCAAAACGCGCATTACAAACTTCAGTCAGAGCGTGGGGTCTCTCTTCCAATTAGAAAAGAGCGGACGCGTGACGCCATATTCAATATATAGGCGCACCAGCGTTCCAACAGTTTACCATTGTGGAACAGTTCAAGTACCATACCTATGGCTGAAAAAACAAAGATGATGCAATGGGGTGTGCCTGCCGCGGATACATCGTATACTCGAAGTGATACTACCATGACTACGACTACTACGGCAGCTGTAACCAGTATTCTTCTTCCAGAAAAGGATGACTTCAATTTAGCTTTGGCTGATTTCCTGTTGTCTCAACAAATATTTTTGCCATCGACGGTAGTACTACCTTCACCTCCTTCTCCATCATTACCAGTGGTGGATGATTTCAGAAAGAAACAGAAGCATTTGTTCAACAACAGCAGTAAGAAGAGGAAAAAAGAAAACAAGAACAAGAAAAAGAAGAGAAGAGGAAAACTTTTGAATTTTAAATGGCAGAAGGAAGGGAGTGAAAACAGTGAGTTTGTTACAAGACATTTTGGCAGAGTTAAAGTATCTGAGAGAAATGTATCAGACTTCTTTATCTCAACCTAAGAGAGTGAAATCTTTACGATCCAAGACATCTAAACAACCTTGTATGACTACATCCACTCTCACCGCCACTGAGATGTCAGCAGTAGCAGTAGTTACTACCTCTACCAAAGCAGCAGCAACAGTGGCAACAGGAGGAGGAGGACTTGGTCATGGAAAGGGATTAAGACAGTTAAAGCTGATGACGTCAAGTCATGAGATCTTTGTGATTAAATAAAAAAAAAAAAACGCCAACGGTCCTTTTCAGGGCCACCTATATCTCTTAGAAAAGATATACTACTCAATGATTGCCAAATCAAGTAAAGCTTAAAGCCCTTTTCCCATGATTCCATTATGAGCATGTGTGAGTGTGTTTAAGTATCTTATCCATACTTAAAGCAAAATAAATCAAGACAATGAGACACCTACGTATCTTTTTCTTTGGTATATTCTCTTTGAATAAGAATCACAACAAAAATTTCATAACACATGACAAAAGTCCTTTTTCTTCTTTCTTTCTTTCACTGTCTGTCTCTTTCTTTTTTAAATTTCTTTTCTGATATGGATTCTTTCTTCACTTTCCTCTATTGGTCTTGCCTTCTTAAAATTTTTTAACGTGTATGGGTTCTTCTGTTTCTCCTCCTGTTTATTCTTTTTATTTTTCAGACACTCTGAAAACCAATGTCCTTTCTCCTGGCAGACATAGCAAGTATCTTGACTTTTATTTCGAATGGAGTAGTCCGTAGTCTTATGGGAAGTTTACTTTTGAATGATCCTCCATAAATCTCTGACGAAAAGGGCGATCTGTTGTGACATTTCCATCTTCTTCACTGTCTTAAAGCTGAATGAATAGGGTGAGAAGCTCTCTCTCTCTCTCTCTCTCTCTCTCTCTCTCTCTCTCTCTATATATATATATATATATATATATATATATATATATATAGAGAGAGAGAGAGAGAGAGAGAGAGAGAGAGAGAGAGGGAGAGAATGTGTACAACTAAGTAAAATCAAAGTTTTTAATCAAGATGGAACGATCACACTATTTCAGCGAGAAACCAGAAGAAGAAATCAAGAGACGACGACGACGACTTTCGATGTCGCCTTATACGCTAAGTGAAGTGTTAGTACAGGAGCGTGCCAGTGATTTTGTAGATCCCATGAGTGAGCCTGAACCAACAATTATTATTATTATTATTTTTATTATTATTTTTATTATTATTATTATTATTATTATTATTGTGTTACTTGCTAAGTTCTACTCTCCGTGTGACTGTATAATAGCAAGAGGAACTTTCAAGTTCTTATGAATTTTTTAAAATCCATTTGCACTTATAATATTTTACGGCAATAAAATATGTTCAAACTAACTAAAAGGAGTTAAAATCTTCCCAAACTTATCTATTTGTATGTTCAGTTAGTCAAGTGAAGTACAGTTTTTTTAAGGTCAAATTTTACAACACTATCATAAACTCTACTGGGTGCATTATGCTGACATTATTAAATAACTCCTATGTAAGACATGTTTGAAAGTAAAATGCAAACCATGCATAAAAACATTAAAACACATCTCATATGTCAAGGCTCATGAATATTAAGAATTTACAAATTACATGCATAAAGTACTAAGATTCACACAACTGTAACATTCGACAATTTACAATACATACATAAAGTACTAAGACTCACAAAACTCTAAAACTTGACAATTTACAATACATACATAAAGTACCTTGACTCATAAAACTCTAAAACTTGACAATTTACAATACATACATAAAGTACTAAGACTCACAAAACTCTAAAACTTGACAATTTACAATACATACATAAAGTACTAAGACTCATAAAACTCTAAAGCTTGACAATTTAGATTACATACATAAAATACTAAGACTCATAAAATTCTAAAACTTGACAATTTACAATACATACATAAAGTACTAAGACTCATAAAACTCTAAAGCTTGACAATTTAGATTACATACATAAAATACTAAGACTCATAAAATTCTAAAACTTGACAATTTACAATACATACATAAAGTACTAAGACTCATAAAACTCTAAAGCTTGACAATTTAGATTACATACATAAAATTCTAAGGCTCATAAAATTCTAAAACTTGACAATTTACAATACATACATAAAGTACTAAGACTCATATGAACTGTTAAACTTGAGAAATTACAATACAAATATAAAGCCAAGACTCATATATATATATATATATATATATATATATATATATATATATATATATATATATATATATATATATATATATATTATATAAAGTACTAAGTACACACACTAAGATTCATACATTCTTTGGTGAGTGAAATATATTACCCAGATTAAATAAAAAAGATATAAAATGTGTGACATTGCAGCAATATTCCTGCAGGAAAGAAAACATAACTTATACATAATTTTTGCAGGAATATGATACCGTTTAACTTAGAAACCTTATTATCACGGTATATCAGATATTTCATAAATCTACTGGATGCAGAAAGCATTATATAGCATACATGAAAATAAAAATACACATAATGGCCCTTACAGAACCTCATCCATTGATATTTTGGTATTCTCGAAGGTTCGGGATTGGCAAGAATAAAAGATACACCAAGAGCCTAACCTACAGGGTCGGAGTTGTAAATCTGGATGGGAATTTAGGACAAGTACCACAACCGGAAGTTACTATTGAAGCATTCGAATTGCGACAATACAACAAGTCTTTGGGTATGTACTAAAACTTAAAAACTTCATTGCCAAAATGAAAAACTTTCTCAAAGGGATAATATTATATCACATTGAATATAATTAGTTCGTTTTTCTAGCTCTGGAACCAATGAATGGTTGGTTAGCATTCATTACGATTGCACTATCAAGTGTAACATATTTTCGAGGACCCCTTGAATGTATATTTTGCGCGCGTTCTCTTTTGTGTTATAAGTCTACCTTTTATCATTCATACTAGTAAAATATCAAATAGTAAAACAAATCAACACATCATGGATGTCACTTGACTATGTAACATGATGTGCATGATTCCAAAATACCGTATCTGTGTATGATGATTGAAGTGTCTATTCGCACGGCGGCCGTGTACCAACTTTTGGAAAAACTATTCGCACGCCCGCCGTGTGCCCACAATAAATAAAAATATCAGCA
This sequence comes from Margaritifera margaritifera, assembly GCA_029931535.1. Classification (NCBI taxonomy): domain Eukaryota; kingdom Metazoa; phylum Mollusca; class Bivalvia; order Unionida; family Margaritiferidae; genus Margaritifera; species Margaritifera margaritifera. Next base: position 7,480,674 of record JAQPZY010001684.1, read on the forward strand.
CGGCAGCCGATCAATGCATCAGGGTCGAGTCCAAAATATTCCGAATGATGTAAACTCAGCTAAACATAACATATACCCATCAATACCATTACAGGTTTGGCAGCCGATTTATCGGACTACAAAACACCATAAAAAAGGAAATTGTTCCATATTGTCTATTTTGTATGGCAGCTGTGTACTAATTTTTGCAAAGATTATTTGCACAGCTGCCATATGCTAACAATATTTGCACTTTTACCTGTGTCTGTCTGACAGTTTGGATTATAATAATTATGATATCGTGTGCAAACAATTAGAGGCTAGTCTATGAATAAGTGTTTTTCCCAAAGGACAAAATTTTGATAATTTAATTTTACTTTTAGAGTCCAGAATTTTATTTTCAATATAGACAGCCATAACATAAGCAAAGAAATATAATTTTCAAATATATCAATCACTGTAATCGAGTTGAAATATGTCAACCAGTGATGCAGAAGATCCAGGATCACCTTTCACCCTATGCCTTTTTTTTTCTTTAAATTTTATTTTTAGTGTATGCTTTGTTATTTTGAATTAAAAAAGACTTATGTTACTCAGATTTACTGTGCGAATGCACATTTTAAGTGTACACTTTGTCATCTTGAATTAAGAAAGAATTATATAATTTACTGTGCAAATGTACACAAAACAGTGCAGTACATAAACGGTTAACAACTGACATTACCTAAGAAATCTGCTGCTTTCAAACTCTTAATACACTTTAGCTAGCCAACTCATTTGAGCATAAAATAAAAAGAAAATTTGTTCTGAGTGAATAACGGGAAAGGTTAGTCGATTGGGTGACAATACTGGAGTTTTTCACCCATGAGATTCACTTAATATTTACTCAAAAAATGTTATTTCTGACTTGCAGATATGGAATTGAAAGGTAATCAGTTGCAAAAATGAGTATATGTCACAGATCAGGTATGTGTCAGCTGTACGAATAGCTTTACATAAATTATATAAATGACGGCAGTGCGAATAGTCTTTTCAGATGAGGTACACAGCAGCTGTATGAATACTCTTTTCCAGTTAATGTGCACAGTGGCCATGTGAATAGCCTCAGCCTAATGATGATATAGACTTGTGCCAACAGTGGTGGAAATTGACAGTCTCAATCTTTATTTCCTTTGACTGAAAGTGCCATGGGACATAACTGTAGCGATGTATGTCCGTCTGTAGACAGGGTGGTTTCCACATTATAACTTTAGTTTCCAGTGGTCTTTTATTTTCTCGAATCATATTAAAGTATTTGCCTACACCCCCTACCCCACCACCTGCCAAAGTTCATAATCCCCAACTGATTAAAAAATGAATTGCCTCAGTGATATAAAAATAAGCATAAAACAGTGATTTCATTCATGAATTTATAATTTCTAACCAGATTGTTGCAAGGGGTCCCTAACACTGTCATGTGGTTTGCATTTGTTAGGAGTAATCAGTAGAACAAAATAGACCCTTATCTGCTGGTGTATTATGCAACAGCAGATTGGGGTCTATGTTTTTTGCAGTTGTATCTGACTTATAAGCAAGTATAAATCAAACATTGTTGCCTGATTTCTTATGAAATTGTTCAATTTATTTTTCAATAAATGATATAAAATAAATGTATGATTTATTCAGCACCAGAATTTAAAAAAATTTAACCTTCATCAGTTCTCCTGTATGCTTTTGGAGTACAAAGAAAATATAACATTGATGTAAAAACCAATGTCACATTTCTGAAATATACATCTTTCTGGACATCCATTAATTCCACATTGTATATGTAAAAATTTTCAAGTGTTCTAGTTAAATCTTTCTTTGTACATTGTATAGAGTTAGTATTATGTATAAGTTCAGAATTACTATTAGTTTCAAATATATTTAAGATTTTGTTCTGATATAAATATTAAGCAGCTGCCAAAATTAATTTTCTTTGTGCTTGATTTATACCAAAAGTTTGTTTTTTATTTAACTAAAGCTTTTTTCTATTTTATTTTATTTATTTTTTTCCCCTTTTTACTGCATTTGAATGTATGCATTAATATATATATATTTTTCAACTTACAGCATTTGAATGTATAATGCAAATTTAAAGTTAAATTATCTCCCCTCACATTATCTTACATCCTTTTGAAAAAAAATAAAAGTTAGAATGAGCACAAAACATTATTTACCATAATAATGTGTTTGAATAGAACTATGAAAGAATCATTTTCTTTTGAAGAAATCCATATCTATGCTGTTTAATGTACCAATTTGAAGGTGCTTTGCATAATGTGGAGGAATTTGAAAACAACTACAATCAGAGCATGTGACAGTCATAGAATTGTGGCTTGGTAAAAAAAAAAAAAAAAAACCCATGATTATTCTGAGTTAAGATATGCTCCTGGTGTCTCTTCCTGGAATAATTTTTCTTTTACAATACCTAGTGTGAGAGAGCAAATATGCTCACAGAGTGAGCATAGCATTTGAAATTAGCCAGTTCATAACCACCAGGAGATGGCATAAAGATGAGATATGCATCGATGTATATGCCAGGTAGTTATCAATCTTTTGTAAACATTGAAACCTGGCAGAAATAACAGCCAACATACCTATTTACAGTTCATTTAATTGATTTGTATCATAGTAATCAAACTTATCATAAAAACATGGCCTCCTTGCACAAACTATACTTTGATACACTTGGTTGCCTGAAGCTAAAGTTTGATTGTCTTTGGCTACTGGACAACGGATTTTTTTGCCCCTGAGTGGACTAACCTTAGGCAGCCAGCTTCCAATTGATTCTGAGGCAGAGAGGTGAAAGGTCAATGCCACTGCAGCCAACATTGTAAATTTTTTTGTTTTTGCTCAACAAGTTTCCTGAATAAAATTTTCATCAAACTTCATTGGTTGTCTACCGTTCGGCACCCCATATTGATTCTTGAGCCTAGAGTTCAAAGGTCAAGGCTGTGTGAGGTAAAATTGTAATTTTTAGTTACACATGATAAGACTACTTTCATTAAGTTTCCCGCATCCAGTTTTAAAAAATTCAAAGTCACATTACATTTGAGGAACGAAAGCTTCCTATTGAGTCTGTGATTGATAGATCAAAGGTCAAGGTCACTGGACAGAATTGTGTTAATTTTCCATTTGTAGTAGCTTCAGTTGATTGGAAGGATCAAGACACAATCAAAATGGCTCTGACAGGAGCAACACGTGGCTGAAGGAAAATGCTTGGACATTACGAGGCTGTACTCAACACTTATTTCTGTGCTAAACATTTTCGAAAAGACAACCTCTTTTATTAATCTAAAAATCATTAGAGCAATAAAAATGAAACTTATGGCTACTGACATATGGTTAATCAAGGAACATAGGACATCAATGTTTCTAAACCTGAAAGCTGTTCTTGCCTTGTAGTAACTTCCATTGTTGTCAATAATAATGATGTCAAATTTGAGAACATCATCAAAAATCAATACTTTCTTTTCACCGTGCCATGATGTGAATTGGGGAGGGGGTTTAAAACCATGGAGATCGAATTCTTGATTTCATATATTTCTCAACATCCTAGTACAGAACTGTTATGTATTCACATAAATAATGGTCTAATTTGGGTATTTAAATATAAAATATATGCCAGGAGTGCTAAACAACTATTTTTAGTGCACATAAAAGGTTTATAGAAATCTGCACCTAGGCAAATATAGTGCATTTTTATGTTGCCAAATGATGCATATTGTGATGTGCATTGCAGACTTCACACTCTTGGCGATTGCTATGGGATTGGAAATTGTTTCTCATCATCTTGTTTTATGTAGAACAACAATGACAGAACATTTTGATCATGTTGATTTTGCTTTCCAATGTAGGAGTACCGGATATAGAGAATTACATCAAGCAGTCATATGACTGGTTTTTTGGAGGCAAAAGTGGTAGGCAGAAATGTGGTCGGCTGGTTGGTTGGATTTTAACAGCACTTTCAACACACTGATCTTTGGTTATGTCATGCTGAGTAAATGGGAATTAGTGCCTTTTCCAAGGAGACACCGAGGCATTCCACCAGGCTGGCCTGAGTGGGTATTGAACCCGTGATCCTTTGATTATCAGTGTGATGCTCTTTGTTGACTATAGAGCTGTGGTCTCCCCAGAAATTTTCAATAGCATCGGGGTACGCGTGTTTGGGTCATAAAATGTTTTACAAAGCGCGCGTTAACGTCATAAAAGTGAAACAAATTAATATCAATGAAATAAAAAGAAGTGCATACATTTACATAGTATTTTTTATTTACCTAGGTTATAACAGTAACAACAATGCATGTCTCATTTATTTCTTAATTTCAATAAATGATATTCGTCTTTTCTTCATTTCACCATATAAACTGACTGCAACATCACAATTAAAGTCTTTAAGGGTTGTCCTTCAGTACTGATTGTCATCAGGTAGTTCAGTACCCTCTGTGAACAACCTGTTCCTTAAAACACTCTTAATTCTATTCATTGAGGAGAATGACCTTTCACAATCTGAAAAAAATGGAACATAAAATTTATTAATGGATGTACAAAAAAGAGACAAATATACCTGAATCCTAATTAAGTTAATTACCATGGAAACATTCTTCAGGCACAATTTACACAGCATACCTGCAAAATATATATGTAATTACATAGTCTTATTTTCAAGAGTTTGATATAGACTGGGTGGAATAAACTTTTGAGGTCATGAAATTATTTTATTTATATTTATAAAGGAATACTTTTTATTTATATCTTTTCAAAAGAGGTAAAACTGGAAGATAAAAATTGTTCCGTTTATTACTTGGATAGACAGAAAAGAGAAATGAGAAATTAATAGGGCAGCACTCACTTAAGTTAGCAATATGGAAAACTTACCATCTGATCCAGCAATTTCCACCCAAGGGAATAACGTTTTGCATTCATTATTAAATCCCGTCCTTCGTTTCTTGATATCATTCTTTTTGGAAATCATGCTGGCACTATCGGAATCAGAATCACTGCCACTATTCGTGGCGCCAATTTCTGATTGTCGTAACCAGGCCAACACGGGGCTAGCTGGGTGCTGGGTAATTTTTCGTTTCTTGGAAGGTGGTGTGTTCATTTTTCACAATAATTTTTAATTTAATCGGTGTAACTGCTTTGGCTGTTAATGAAAACGACTGAAATATATATATAACACACTACTAGTAGACTCCATTGTTGCTGGCCAATCACGTGTCTAGGTGCAGACGAAACCCTCACCAAAGGTCGCGCACTGGCGGTCACGCAAGCCAGGTACAACGGATAATGGTTAAATGAGTGAGCAATTATCCTGGATTATCTTAATAAAATACCCCAGAAGAGGTAAGAACAGGTGTCATTTGAGTGGGGCTTTGAATTAGGTGACAGGATGTTTGTTTAACAGATTCATTTTATAAGGGTAGTGGGAAACATCAAAGTGTAGCGGCACAAGAGCATAGCGTAGTGGCAGGTTCTAAAGCGTCGGGGTTATCGGAGTTTGAAACGATAGCGTAGTGGGCCCGCTACGGTAAAAGGCCCTCGGGAGAACACTGTAGAGCTACAACAGTTATTGTCATTTATTACAAAGTATATGTGTGTTCATCAGATGCAGTTACCATATATACTTGCTTATAAGTTGAGTCCAACTGCAAACTGCACGTGATGCACCAGCAAATCTGGATTTATGCAGTTTGTTAGGAGTAATCAGTAGAACAAACCACATAGACCCTGATCTGCCAGCACATTATGCAAAGGCAGATCAGGGTCAATGTTATTTGCAGTTTGACTCAACTCATAAGTGCGTATATACGGTACTTTGGATATGATTGTCTGATAATAATCCCACTCCCTTCTTTTTGATAGATTTATTAGCATACATGTGACAGAACCAGGACATCAGATCAGTAGATTTACAAATTTTGATCAGTAAATTGGCTTCTAAATCAGTAGGATTTCTTATTGAAATACATTTTACGTGTTTTAAGGCGATAAAAAAACCAAAACAAGTGCATTTTTTACCATAATATATATGTATACTCTTTATATTATAATAAAATAGCAAGTTTTAAACATGAATCAGATTCTGATTGCAATGTTACAATAATTATTAATTAATATGAGTCAGGAAATTGTCAGTTACATGAAAAAGGAAAAGTTGTATATACTTTTTTCACTGCATAGATTTTTCACTGCCGACATGTTTTTTCACCACAAATTTACTCTCTGGTGTCAACTGATGACATGCAGGCTCTCAATAGTTTTCTGATCCAGATTTCCCCAATGTGATGGTGGCTGCATATGTCTGGTGATATTATTTCTTCCTCCTTACACTATCTTAAAATCCACTTTGCATGAAACACACAATGCAAACTCTGGATCTTTGCTACTCGCCTGCAACGACTTAAACTCTTATTTCCAAGCATTGTTGAACTTGTTGTAATATTTTTAGCATATGGTTGCTTAGCATTGTGAGAAAATGCATTTTGACATAAATTGACCAAAAAAAGATAAGAGCTTCCTTAAATATTCCTCTTAAAACATCTTGAAAAACAAAAGTAACCAAAAAAAGATAAGAGCTTCCTCATAAAGCATCTTGAAAAACATAATTGGCAAAAAAATATAAGAGCTTCCTTAATTATTCCTCTTAAAACATCTTGAAAAACAAAATAACAATTAAACAAGACAAAAATAAAAACACTTACGCAAGTGTTTCTGCTGAAATAATTTTTGGGTCGGTCTCTCCTTTTAATTTCACCTCTGGGCGATTTTTAATCAAAGACTCAAAAGTCATGATGGACCACCTTTGATCCCTTTATCACTTATAACACCTCAATAAATATTCCGCCTTTGAAATTAAACTCTTAAAATTACAACAATAAGAAAATCAATTTACAGCTTCCTGTGTACACATGTCAGCCATTGTGTAACAATTTCTAATAGGATTAGTAATCACTCAGCATGCATCATTGCACCGGTCGTTGCACTGGTGGAACAGTTCCGGTCCCCAGAAGACTGGTTATGACTGGTTTCTGTAATGTTTGGGTAGAAGGCATAAAAATACTTTTATTTCCTTAAAAAATTTTGTTTGAATCTTCTATTTTTCAAAAGTGGTAGATTTAAAATATAAAACGGTATGTGTGGTAGACGTCCTTTAAAACGTCATTTTTGTCCTACCACCGGTAGAATCACATGTATGTATTAGAATGTCCTCCTGGTCTTATCATGTGGAAAAATACTGTGTTATTATAATTATCCAAGAGTTTTCAAAGAAATGTACATGTAAAATAGAGTCTTTATCTCCATCGTCTCATGTTCTTTAATCCATCAGGGTCCCTTCTGATATGAGCGATTGTAGAATACATGTTAATGTCCCAAAAAATCATGCCAAAATTAAACCAAATGTGAAAATCATGCATAATATTTGCAAGCTATGCCTTTGTTTACATCAATAAATCTCCTAACCTGGGTACAGTCCTCGATATCTGTTTGCTAAATGCCAATATATTAATTTCTTTTTATTCCCCCACTGATAAATCTGTCGAAAATAGATTATTATTAATTAATGTCACCCTCGTGAGATTGTGGCGATATCGAGCAAGGTGTTTTCTGCGATGATTAATCCTATTAATAGCCAATTTACACATGACATTAACCTTATCCAAAATGAGACTAGTATGTGGTCTATTTTGGGTCAACTGGATCAGAGTTATCAAACGTGAATCTACCCCATGTAATCCGAGTAGTAAAGCAGAGGGCGCTGCACTCAGTTTTCATGTGTTCCCAGGGCATCAATCTAAAACTTTAACAAAATTGACCGGACTATAACCCAGGCTATAAACCTCCCTATAACATAGAAGGAAATTTTCCCTGCCTACATTTTTATTTCTAGCCAGGTATGATTCTGCTATATTAAATAAGGCCTCCTGGCGGCCCCAATTTCCGTTGGCGGCCCCATTATTTTTATATTGAAATATCCCAATCAAAAGTTTGTAAGTCTTGCTTGCCAGAACTTTTCTCTCATTCCATTCATATCTGTTACATGTGATACTAGGTTGAAGCATATTTTTTTTACCTTTTTCCATACCAGAAGTCATTTTAATCATACAAAGCTTGTTAAGTGCATCTAAGCATAATAAGTCAGGGTCCAAGCTGGACCCTATTATCTGGACGAAGTCGCCTCTCCAGCCAGAATAGGCGAAATTGGTGAAATTAGGGAGAAGTGGGTGTAGTAAGTTCAAAATAGCCACTTTAGACTAACGTTTTTGCATATTTTGATGTCAGATTATTAAAATGATGATAAAATATTAATATTATTAAAAGTTTATAAAAATATTAAAACTTTCTCTTTTATTTTGCTTCACTACAGTTGTTGTATAGCATAAAACGGCAACCTCGGAAATAGGTTATAGTTGTAAATCGGCAATATCTTCCACAGCAGAAGTCCTCTTTTCATCTGTTTGTGTGATAAATTATTGGATAACATGATTGATATTATTAGTAATGGACTGAGTCATAATTTACTTAAGACTGGGCAAGATAAAATTAAATTTTTCACTTGTTTTTCAAGGTTCATGACTGACTTTTTGGTGGGAGGAAGATTAGCAGTGTAATTTCTGGTATTTATGATCATCAAATTAGCACCAAAATTGACTACAGAACATAAGACTTAAGTTCTTTTTCTATATTTTTGACTTCCTTTTTGAAAGAAAAATAGAAACAAAATTAAACATTTTACTTTGATAATTAATGCATTGTAGTGAATCAAAATGAGATGGGGTTAATGTCAAGCAAAGTGAACTTCACCTTTTGGCTCAGTTTGAGTCAAATGACAGAGTAAAAGGTGACTTTTTCACCTGAACCCCCCTTCCCCCCAGCATGGGCCCTGTAAGTATTGGGATTCTCTAACATACATGCATCTTTAAAAAGCTGACAAGAGACTATAATGACATATATATACATGTGATACTATATATATATATATATATATATATATATATATATATATATATATATATATATATATATATATATATACCTCCCATAATTCAAAACTTTTTGTTGACTAGGTGTTTGGATAGTTTGCAGTAAGTATTGGTAATACATGTAGTTGATACACACATTGTGTGTTTGAATTGTTTATATTCAACACATGGCCTGAGATTTACCTGCCAAGGTATGTTTGGTCTAGCATGAAGTGCTAAATGACTTTTCAACTACTTTACTTCTAATGAACCAAATCTTGTTTCTTATGACATTCTACTTCATATGTTTTTATTGAAAGTGGAATATACCGTAGTTTTAAATAGTGTTCAGTATTCTTGTTTGTTGACTTGTGTCTGCTTGTTAAATATGCTGCCAAGATTCCTATCCTTTAAAACATAACTTGAATTCGATGTGAAGCTAACTAAAGGTGCCATATGATCATATGGCATTTTGTTCCAATAACACCTTAAATAAGAAACAGAATTATTATAATGCAGCCTGAATGTATAGTATGTTAGATGAATAAACAGCTAAATAAGTTTATATTTCTACCGCAGCTATTTAAAAAGGCAACTACTCTACCAAAACAAGAACAAAATTATATAACTACTGGTAATTTTGGTTTATAATAATTTTGTATCTGCTATAAAGGAACATCTGAAAATAGATTGCAACAAAAATTATGAGCCATGAGGTTTAGGAGGTAACAAACCATAAGTTTATGTGTTAAAAATTCCCCAAAATACTAATTTCAGAATGAAAAATTCCCAATGAAAAATTCCCAATTCTAGAGATGGGGGCCCCAAAATTTTATTGCTGGAATCATCCCTGTTAGAATATTAGACCTTTGTCCATCTGTGCTTTAAACTGACCTCCCACTCATTAGCAGCTTTATATCCATGACAGCATGAATATTTTCATTCATTCTTCATTTATTTATTTGCATATTTTACAGGTAACAAGATGCCTGTGCATAGCAGTAGTGACAAATTCAATACAAACTTTTACCCAGTGAAAATTCTTGAAACACTGCACAAGTTACAACAAGATGGTTGCCTTTGTGACTTCACCTTGTCCTGTGTAGATGGTTGTATATCTATTCACAAACTTCTAATCGTGGCAGCCAGTCCATTCTTCCAGTCATATGCATTGAACCAGTCTCGTCCTGTACGAAATATTCACTTCGAGGATGTGTCAGTGATGGACCTGCACAGTGTTGTACAGTACCTCTACACAGGAAAGTTGACACTGAATGACAAGAATGTTTCCTTCGTCAAAAAGATTTGTCAGCTCCTGAAGATGGAAGATGGTGTAGCGTTGTGTGATGTATACTTATCTCACGGAGAAGACTTACTAATGGTATTAGTCATTGTATTGTAGTTTTAAAGCATAATCTGTTGGTAAAATATGCAGTATGTATGAATACGGCTTGCCTTCAAAGTTAAATAGTTAAAAGATGTATCATCATTTTTGTCTTGCTTGTGACAAACGTTGCAAAAATGAAAAACTGGCATTCAGAATGTCTGTCCAGTGTCAGTCATCTGTCAGTTGTCAACTTTGTATTAAATTTCTTTAAAACAAAAATATTTCCTGTTTACATTAGAAATCAACATCAAACTTGATCCACAACTGCATTAGGAGGGAAGAAATGTCCCTAGAGATTACAGACATAAGAGGTAAAAGTTTAAGGTCGCAAGAGGCAGTTCAGAGTTTTCAGTGGGTGGTCAGTGGTTAAAAGATTTTTAACAAAATTTAGTGTCTACTGTTGCCTTTGAAGATTCATAATCAGGCAAAGGCAAGTTTACAGTTGGATATGACATATATTAAAGAGTTACAGCTTAAATAGGTCAAGGTCACATGGGTCATTTTGTTAAATGATTTTGCACAAGATTTTATGAGCCCATTGATAGTCATCAATCTCTGAGCAAGATTCACTAGTGTACTTGAAGCATTTCCAATGACAGGTTAAAGGTCAAGGCCACAGGGTGAATTGCTTTTGCTTATGAGGTAAATTGTTGAAAGTTTTAAGAAGTTGTTGTGTCTTTTGACTCCAGTAAGGTTGCTGTTGTTGTGAAAGATGTTGCACTGTCCAAACAGACATGATATGCATAATACACATTTTGAACTTGTACCTGTGACAAATCTGGTTAATACAGCATAAAAAACAAATTCTCAAGGACCAAGCTTGTGGTGACTGGTACAGGTGTGGATATATACCAGGGGAAAAAATATCAGTTTTTTAACTTGTGTTGTTAATTAGTTTTTTTACTGTCTGTATATGGCCTTTATTTTATCAGAAATATATGCAGAAATATGATTTTTTTTAACCTATTTGTAAAAATTATCATTTTCATTTGCCCACAAATTTAAAATTTTGTATGGAAATATTCAAACTTTATTTTCTTTTAAGTCCAAATTAGAAGAATTTATACCTTGCTGGAAAATACTTAATAAAACAGGTCTGGAAAGAACTGTCATTCGGGTTGTGAAGAGGAGAATAATACTTCAATTGATAGAGTATTCACATGTCAACTTGGAAGCTGGTGTTTAATGAGTTGTAGCCTCAGAACGATCAAGTTGATTTTCAGTACCCATGGACATGGCGACTTGCCTAATCATAGCTTTAAAGATCTATCATTTGTTGTAAAAGCAGCTAATGAAGGCTATTGTTCCTTGTTGGACTCAGAATGTCATACATGTACAGTACAGCTCACGTGATTTTTCGGAACTCCGCGCATCGTGGTGGGGGTGGAGAGTGAGTGGAGAGGATTAAGAAAAACCCTCCACCATCACTCCACGCGTCCTGACGGAGTTGTTGCGGAGTCTTGCGGAGAATAGCCCTGCACATCACGCTTTCTTGCGGAGTCGCATCCGATCACCACTGCGTAGTGGACGTGGTCTCGATAATATGGGCGTGGTTTACTGTTTATTACTCATGCAAGCAGAGGTTGAGAGAGAGACGGGGGGTAGGGGGGTGGGCACCGATTTATCTACATCGTTATCCCTCTGGGGAGCACTTTGCTAACTTTTTTATACTGAAACAAACGTAGTAATTCAGTTAATTATAAATATTTCCTTGTTCTAATGAAGATAATGTATGATACATAGTGCCAAATCATATTTAAGATGATGATAACATAATGACAATGCCTCGTAAACTGTATTAATACTACATTTTGCGCAATGAATCTAATTTCTTTTTCTTCAATACTATGTTATCGGAATCTAAACATGCATTCATATCCTTATTTCTTTTTCAGCAAACGCAATACAAAATTGTAATGATCATATGAAAGTCAGTGATATTGTACTACCTGCAATGAAAAGAACGATAAACATCGAACAAATTAATAACAAAGCTGCAGTCATACCTGACTGAAGTGAAACAAAATCGCACAAGTTCCGATGGTTACTCCATGCATGAATACTCATTCACATAGTGTACGATTTTTTCTGACATCCAATCGCTTAAATAAAGCATTATTAAGATTTCACATTGTTATTTTATTTTAAACTGTACTATTTTGCATTAATTACCAATCACTAATGGTCGCAAAAGGTCATCCTAGATACATGTAGTTGACACGTGCAAGTAACCTAGCACAATAGAAGCAATCAGCACTGCGTGTTTTTTTGGTAGTACAAAAATTGTAACTACTTTTCTCAACCACCATGTGGAGTTATCTTCTAATTTTCCTTGGGCAAGATGACTCAATCTTACCCCAGTTGTACATAAGGCCATGTGTAATCACAGTTTGTTCCACATATACTCCTTTGAAGGTATATTGATGTCAATTTCAGCACTTACCACAGATGTTCCTTTCACTACATTCTCAGGTGAAATTTGTGGTCATTTAGATGCAGCTTTTTGTCGTTGTACAGGAAGCTTGATATTTACAAATATGAACAGTGGTGGGTGAGAAATATAATTGTCCCCATGTTTGTGTGCAGAAGAGGAACCTTCATGGACTAAGATTTATGCCTCCAGCAAGCCTTCTCCATCGGTACAAATCTATGTCTGGTTGGTCCTAATGAAAATGATGCCAACCTGATGTCCAATATGGCCACCTCAGAGGCCATGTTAAAATGTTGTTATTGCTACTCTTCCTGAACTGAAAGTCAGATCGACACTAGGGTTTTCACCAGAAGACTTCATATGATGTCTAGTTGGTCCTAAATGAAAATGGTGCCAATCTGATGTCCACTATATCCACCTTAGCAGCTAATTTTTAAATCTTCTTATTGCTGAAGAATATCAGAGATGGTTTCAACACTCAGCAGTTAAAAGGAAGAAATGGTCTTATCTTAAATTTCTGGAAGTTTGTTTTGCTAGTAGAGTGTCAGTCCATTCGAGGGACTCTTGTTTTAACTTTTCATTTCTTTTTGTTGTGGTAATGATATATTTTTAATTGTTTGAATTTGCAGAGAGATGACTAAAAACTGAAATTTTAATACATTTATATGTTTTCGGGTTAATTGTAACAATTAGGACATTTGGGCTTGAGGTATGTACTTCTAAATTTCCAACCAAGGAGTTTCAGAACTTCCAAATATGAAAAATTAATGGAAGCCCTGCATTATTTAGACCCTAAATAGGAATTAAATTTAAGACAATGTGATGCATGATGTTCTACTCCCTTCCATTTTTCAGTCAGAAGAAGAAAGTGATGACATGATCATTGGAACACCTGACATTTTAGAATCATCAGGAAATGTGAATTTAACCAATGTGCAAGATGAAACTGACAAAAATCAAGAAAAGAAAACTACCAGCTTGTTATCAGAGTCCGCAGAATCATCAGCATTGAATGAACAAGGTGATTCAGAAGAAAGCTTAATTCAAGAGCAGCCAAACACAGAGCCAAAAAAGCCACAGCTTAGATATTCAATGAGGAATTCCTCATTTGTGGCAAATGAAGCTAAAAAGAATGCATTAAAAGGAGAAAAGGTGGTATCAAATAAACAAAAATTGATTGTATCATTAAATTTAACACCAAATGCAAAAAGCAAGGATTCTCCAAGAAAAACAAGTAATAAGCGGAAAGCAGAGTCACCAGAAGGTACACTGAGTGAGAAAAGATCAAAAGGAAAAGAACCAGTGGTCACCCCAGTTTGGAGATCAAGCAGGAAGAGAAAACCAAATCCTCGATTTCAGTCAGATTATGAAATAACAAAGTTAGGAAAAGAGGAAGGTGATGACGGCAAAGATCATGATGATGTAGAGAATGATGACTTTGATGATGATGTAAGAGATCCTGATTATGATGCAAAGAAAGATGAAGATGGGAACAATGATGGTAATAAAAGTGACAATGATGATGACTATGATAATGCTTATCTATTTGATGAGGAAGAGGAATATTTGATAGAAAATGATGCTCTCGATAAAATTAACCAGATCGGTACCCCTTCAGGTAGTGCAAAGGGTAGCCCTAAGAAGTCTACATCATTGAATAAAGAAAGTCCAGCATTTCCAGCAAAATCAATGATAATTCCATGCTCATTTTGTGATTTGAGTTTCTCAACAATGCGCAAGTACAATGAACATAGGCGGAAAGAGCATATTGAGTATTTTCAGGAGAAAAACAAGAAATGGCTAAATTTTAATTGCCCGCACTGCCAAAAGGCATTTAACAGTCCATACACAATGGCCATGCATATGAATACACAACATGGAATCCCATTTGATGAAGAGAGATTCACAGTGTACACATGTGATGAAGAGGTAAATTCATTGTACATTGTAATATGGATGAATTAGTAAAAGTTACTTTTTAGTCATGGAATAATATTTTTTATGCAGAGCTGTTGGTAGTGAAGTACATTCAGACTTTGGTAACTCAAGTTTGCACAGCATTTGTTTGTCAAGTCCTCCTTGGTGGAGTCTCAGAATAAGCTACTTTTGCACTCATGTATGTGTCTATGCGTCCATCTGTACTTTTGTTCACTCTAGATTAAGGTTAACAACAAGAAGTTTTTTAGATTAAGCACAATGTTACAGTTTTTTTTACTTTCCTCCCAAATAAAAGGTGGGCTTGAGAAAAAGAGAGTCTCTAATGTTTTTTGCCATTCTTCACTGATCTAACAATATTGTCCATACTGGTATGAATTTAAAACATTCAGTGTAATGTTATGAGTATGATGTCAACAGTCACCATTAACAATGTTGGCTAAACCCAATCCTCCTGCTTGAATTTTTTTTTAGAGAGGGGTGGCCAAGAGGGGCACCTTTTAGGACTGGGGCACTTTTTTTTTTTTTTTTACAGCAAACACGCTTTTTGGAACAATGGGCCATTGTTTTGTTTTGCAATTCAATGACCTACTCCTTATGTAGAAGTTTAGGATAGATTTTTTTTGGGGGGTGGAGGTTGGTTGGTGTTTTAAAGGCACTTCTAACTTTATTGGCTATATCATACAAAATAAATGGGAGCTAAGTGCCATCCCAAAGACAATGAGGAAGCCAACCTTAATGGTCTGGATGGGTATTGAACTTGTGACCCTTGGATTATGAGTCCAATGCTCTACCAACTGAGCTACCATGACTCCCTATATCTTTGGGAGGTGGGAGGGGGATTAAAAACAGACAAAGCAGATGTATATTTGTATCTAACATTGAGTATACATAAAAAGATGTCAATTAATAAAAGCACATTACTGACGAAGAATGTTTATGTATTTTTTGCATAATGACTTTAGTACCTTGACCTAAGTTTGTGAAGGACTTGTGCTTAAGATATTGATGAGGACTGTTGATTTTGGGGTCAAAAGGTCAAAGATCAAGGTCATTGTGCCTCAAAGAAAATGAGTTTTGTAGAATAACTTTTGTTCTAGAGTATGCTCCTTGAACAAACTTTGAATGGTTTGATACTTAAGGTAATAAAGAAACCTATAGATTTTGGGGTCTAAAGGTTTCTAATGGTTTCTGCACATTAAGTTTAGTGGGTGAGGTGTATAGTGTGCTATTCATGACACACTTGTTATAATATGGAAAGAGGCAGTACCCTTGGAGAGTAGGGTGAAAGGGCCTCGAAGGGTAGAGGGGAAGGCATTAGGGGCAGAGGAGGGAGCACCCTTTTAATTTTATCTAGCTGGAATAGTGAAACATAGTGTTACAGACAGAAGTTTTAAATTGGAATAACTTAATAAATCATATCTGGTAATGATGTCATCTTAAAGCTGTTTGTAGGTGGACAACAATTAGCCTGAGATGCAACAATGTACTCAACTACTGTGTTATCTTCAATGTGTGTGTGTGTATGTGTATAAAAGTACTTATAAGTAAAATATATGAAAATCATTTTTATCTGATTCTTAGTTACAAGTATTTGTCAAGTCTTGGAATACAAAGTTTTCGGTTCCAAAATGTACACGACAATAAATAATTATGAATTTTGGATTGTTTATATACAAAAAATTGAAAACAAATTTGGTATAAAGCTTTACAGAAAGAAGACCTACTTGAGCAAAGTTGTAGCCATTGTTTTACTTGGAACTCAATTGCATTATGTTGATCAGGGCATCCATGTCCTATGGACACATTTCTGTTTCAGTTGAGTGGGCATTATATATATATATATATATATATATATATATATATATATATATATATATATATATATATATATATATATATATATATATATATATATATATATATATATATATATATATATATATATATATATATATATGTATGTTAATACAATACTTGTTTAATTTTTCAGGACTGTGATTTCCAAGCAGTCAGTATGGGTGTGATGAATGTACATAAGAACAAAAAACACAGTGTTCCTGGCTGGTGTGAGATTTGCAAGAGAAAATATGCTAACAAATACAGTCTCAGAATGCACCAGCTTGTTCATGAGAAGAACAAATTTATTCAATGCGAATACTGCCAGGAAACTTTTATCACAAAGAAAGGTCATCAGGTAATAAGATTCAACTTTGTACTGAAACATTCGCTACCTATAGTGGTGTCATACAAGTTATTGTCATCGGTCTCAAAAAAGCACATATTTTGAAATTTAAATTACTTTTGCATTTCTGTTGCCCTTTAGTGCCTTGCAAAACATGTCGTGGATGGCTAAAAAAATGTATTCTAGTAAGAGTTAAATTAGTGATAAATTATATGAAGCACATACATTTATTCCATGGATAACATGCATTTATTCTATGGATAACATGCATTTATTCCATGGATAACATGCATTTATTCCATGGATAACATACATTTATTCCATGGATAACATGCGTTTATTCCATGGATGACATGCATTTATTCCATGGATGACATGCATTTATTCCATGGATGACATGCATTTATTCCATCAATAACATCAACTTAATGTTTGCGATCCACCACTTTGTAAAAATTTGGACAGCCACTAATGTAGTTACGACATAATATCTAGATCAGTGGTGCATCTTGACAAGATCACAATTTATTGGACAGTTAAGTGTAAAAAGTAAAAGGAAATGCACTCATTGAAATTAAACAAATCGCTCAGATGAATTTATTACAGTGCCATAAAAGTGGTTGGTGAGGACTGTTTTCTTTGGTGAAGAAATTTGCTTCAGTTGAAGCTATTTGCTGAAATGGCCTAACTGGAAAGATAATGCCAAAAGATCAATTTACACTGTAGTTTATTATGAATAAAGAGGTCATTTGGCTTTTATAATTGGATTTTGGTTGCTACTCTAATTTAAAGACCTAATGAACAATGATCCATTTATAAAGACCTTATGAGAACAGAATTGTTCTACTGATTACTCCTAACAAACTGCATAGACTGAGATCTGAAGAAAATTAGTCCTAGATGGGTTTTAGCAGCTGCTTTTCAGCTGCGAGGCATACAAAGATTGAGAAATATATGCTCTGTAAGAAATTTTTTTGGTCGGTTTTGACCTAAAAGTGTGTATGCTTAAGCATGTACCATATATATTCACTTACAAGTCGAGTCCAAATGCAAACTGCACATACCCAGATCTTCCATCACATAATGCGCTGGCAGATCAGGGTCTATGCTGTTTGTTAGGAGTAATGAGTAGAACAAACAACATAAACCCTGATTTGCTGGCACATTATGAGATGGCAGATTTGAGTCTATGTTGTTTGCAGTTGGACTCCACTTAATAAGTGTGTATATAAGGTATGGGTTTTACATCAAATACAGTCGCTGCAAATTTATAGTCTACCTACATGTATAAAGCATTCATATGAACTAGATACATCTGGAAGAAATTTCAAGCAGCAAATATTAATATGTTCCACTCGTGGTCTTATTGTCAAAGCATTTTGCAAAGCATGAGAGAGACTGATGGCTGTGAATATGTATAATTGATGTTTAACAATGTGTTTATATATTTTACAGCTACACATTGCAAGACATGAAAATAAACTACCAGAGAAGTGTGATGTTTGTCACAAGCAGTTCCCCTCCAAAAAGACTTTGGCTATTCACCAAAATAGATATCACAAGGAGAAAAAGATCAACCTGGCAGAGCATGGAGTGAAACTGTAAGACAGACATATCAATCTGTTTATGTATCTGCCTTCTGATCTACCTATTTACACTACACACAACTACCTACCTATTAACACAACTACCTACTACCTAACCTGCCCATGTACCTACAGTAGCCCTCACTATGAAGCCCCTCAGTATACCACTCACCCTCATAATATCAGTATGGTCTAGGATCCCATGAAATTGTTTACATTTTATTTTCTCATTGCTACTTGAATTATTAGGGCCCCACTCGATAACTTTGGTTTCTGATTTCCACAGCTGTATATCTTACCAATGTTTGTTGGATTTCAGCCAAATTCTGTATGTGGTTTTATTAGCTCTACTGGTCATAGACCAGAAAAGCTTAATGGATGGTCTGTTGTCCATCCTATGTTCGTCCCATTAGCACAGGTATGTTATCGCTACTCCTCTTAAGCTACGTGGAGGATTGCCATGAAACTTTACACACACATTCATTTCATGGTCTAGTTGGTCATAAATGAAAATGGTGCTGCTCAAATAATAGCCAATATGGCCACTACTGTGGCCATCTTGAAAATCTTGTTATCACTGCTTCTCCTGAACAGATAGTCAGATTGACATGGGGTTTTCAGCATAAGACTTCTTATGATGTCTAGTTGGTCCTAAATGAAGCTGGTGCCAATCTGCTGTCCAATATGGCAACCATGGCAGCCATCTTGAAAAGCTTATTATCACTACTCCTCCTGAACCGAAAGTCAGATTGACATGGAGTTTTCACCAGAATACTTTCTATGATGTCTAGTTGGTCCTAAATGAAAATGTGACTGATCTGATGTCCAATATGGCCACCACAGCAGCCATCTGAAAAAAATCTTGTTATTGTTATGCCTCCAGAACAAAAAGTCAGATTGACATGAGGTTTTAACCATAAGACTTCTTATGATGTCTAGTTGTCCTTAAATGAAAATGGTGCCAATCTGATGTCCAGTATGGCCGCTAATGAATTGATGATCATATCAACTTGGGGTTTTCACTGAAAGACTTCTTATCATGTGTACTTGGTCCTAAATGAAAATGGTGCTGATCTGATGTCCAATATGGCCACCACAGGAGCCATCTTGAAAAACTTGTTATCAGTACTCCACCTGAACTGAAAGTCAGATTGACATGGGATTTTCACCATAAGACTTATTATGATGTCTAGTTGGTCCTAAATGGAAATGGTGCCGGTCTGATCTCCAATATGATGACTATGTGCAATTTCCACAAGCCTGGCATTTGAACATAATGTCTCCATTTGAGACATAGTGGAGTCATTTTGATGGCATGCCCAGACCACTTTCTCCAGCTTTTATCTGCGGGACATGGCCTTGCAGAGGAAGGAACTGAACCTCATTGGGCTAGTGGTAGCTGCACAGACACACACCTCCGTTTATGACAGCACAACCTCATAAATAGGTGGTATTTGCCACTTTCACTGGATTCACCTGGACAAACTTTAAGGGTGAGACCATAAGCAAGTGCAGAATCCCACAGGGATCTCCTTGCATGTATAACTAAGGTATTAGGAAAATGTTATCCGTTAGTAGAGCAATCATGCTCCTCCTGGGTGACACAGAGTTTGGATGCTCAGCATTTATTCCTCCTCTTACCTATTCTCCTGATGTAATGTGATCAGGTAATGTATTTGCTGGAGAAAGCAAATTTTTTAGTAAATTATGTTTCACCTATAATACTTACCTGATCACATTACAAATAATCCCTCTCATAATACTTACCTGATCACATTACAAATAATCCTTCCCACTCTTCTCCGCAATGCAAGCATCCTTTTAGGTGTCACTCAAGTAAAAAAGTGGTTTAAACTGAATATAAAGGTACCCACCTAGCAGGTAGAAAGGGGAGTTAACATGTAAGAGTTGCTTCCCTTTGTCTATATAATATATAGACAGAAAGATGTTTTCCTTCTTTCCAGTAGGGCTGGATTTGAAGGTAGCAAAGAAAGTTATCCTAATGTAATGTGATCATGTAAGTATTATAGGGGAAACAATTTACTAAAAAAATTTGCTTTTCCTGTGTAAGGCCCTGCTGAGAAAAATTGTAGCGAAATAGCTCTTTTTTCATTTAGCTTTAGTACTTAGCTAATGAGAACCAAATATATTGTGATCTCAAAGCATTAACTACCCTTTTTGTGTTTTTATGCATTATTATAAAAAAGCCTTGTTTAAACATTCTTCATCATAAAGTTCCCACATTTATAACATGTCACTTTTATGACTCCCATTAACAGCGTTATAAAGAGGGAGGACCATACCTGCCTACTGTCTACCTGTGTATTCCAACAACCTACCTACATCTACCTGTGTACTCTCCAACAACCTACCTACATCTTCCTGTATACTCTCCAACAACCTACCTACATCTTCCTGTGTACTCTCCAACAACCTACCTTTTACCTATGTACTCTCCAACAACCTACCTACATCTACCAGTGTACTCTCAACAACCTACCTACATCTACCTGTGTACTATCCAACAACCTACCTAAATCTACCTGTGTACTCTCCAACAACCTACCTACATCTACCTGTGTACTCTCCAACAGCCTACCTACTTGCTCGCCTATCTTTTATCTTCTACCAACTCTGGCATGATCTTTGTCTGAGATTTTTGGTACAGCATAATCATTAGCAATGTTTGCTGCCGACAAAAATTCATGTTTACCGCACAAATTTATTTTGCATAATCAATTCATTGTTATGCAGAGCTTCAGATTGAGAGTGCACCCATGCCATTCCTGCATGATTTTTTCATTTGGTGCACCAGTTTTTATGGTCAGAGTCCATCCTGGCATATCATGGAGTTTCACTTTCACTCATTAAGTTTCAGAGTCCATTACTGTTTAATAAAATAATCCAGAACTTCTATCAATTTCATCTCTTTCTAATAATTTATCAGTTTGGCCAAAAGATTGTAAAACTTTGTAGTCATGATGTGACATCTGGGATTTCCCTAGTCTTAGTCACCAAAATGTTTGTTTTGTCAGACATTAAAAAAATGTATTGGAACAAACGTTTTTGAGACCAGGACTTGGATATCCCACCTTTGAGCTCTTCTACACATGGTGGATACTCCCACCAATCATCAAGTAATATCAATTGATTTCTAATCTTGACCAGTAAAGAACTCTGATTCTGCAGTTGTGAAATAGTGGTAATGATCAGAAAAATCATTCAGAGACAAAGTGAGAACCATGTCTTTGGATGGAACAGCTAATGACTGAGTGTCAATCAAGAACGTATTCAACCACATAATATAATAAACCAAACAGTGTAAGTGACCAAAAGGCAGACAACACTGAACTATGGCAAGAATCAATGGTATTCAGTCATATTGATAAAATAAAAGATAACCATTTTCATTCAATAAAAACTGTCCTCATGTGAAAATTTTACAGAAAATTCAAGATTTGCATGATGCTGTTGTCTGTTGCTATTGAATTCAACCGTGTTCTCTACGATGACAGACATCCAAGCTGAATGTTACAATAGAAAATAAAATGAATCAATGATTTAATTAATTAAAATGAATAATCATCAATTAGCAATCAGAGAAGAATACAAATGTTCTCTGCTACACTGCAGAGGCACAATGTTGCCTCTGAATGAAGTCTTTGTCTGTATTAATTTAGAAAAATCACTGCTTGATTTTTTAGAAATTAAATTTTAAAGTGAAAAAGAGTAAACATTGATACAACAAAAATTGCTAAAATGAACGAGGCAACAAATTATTTACATGTGAGTGAAATATTTTTAAATTCACAAATAAAATAGTGATTAATTTTCTTAAAGATTGCAAATACTGTGACAAACAAAAATTTAAAAACATGCCTTGTGTATGTCTTCATAATTAAAGACAAATAAGAAAATGATTGTCAGTTCTGAAATCTCTTTAAAGAAAGATAAAGGAGGCTTGTCAATTTATAGAATATAGATCTTTATTTACATAAAGTGTTTAATGTTATTCTAAATATATTGAATTCTTAAAGAATTCCAGTAGTGTATTTCAAGTTATTAGTATAAAAGTAATGACAGTCATAAAAAAAAACAACATGAGCATGATGCAATGTCATCAGTGTTAATCAAGTTGATGACATCCTCTTTGTACATCTAGGGTACAGGTACAATGGATTTGAATTTAACAGTTTTGCAAATGGTTTGTAAATTCAGTAGCCTAAGTCATGTGTTCGAAGGAAACATTCTCTTAAAAAAACAGCAGAATAAAACCCCTATATAGTAGCTCCTGTGTCACAACTTAACAACTATTGGGATTCCAACCTCATAACTAAATGTACACTTATTGGGTGTGAGGAAAGAATTCAGACATGCAACTGACTTTTTCCGCTGGGTCTATTCTTGACCAAAGGGACTTAACTGCTGGGTCATAACATAGAAACTATTAAGATCTATATTCTATAATCATGTATACACTTAGTATAAAAAGACAGATTTAAACATCCATCCCTACTCACATGGACTTAGCTCCTGGGTCATAACTTGGAAACTATTGATATTCCCACTCTATATCCATATAAAAATTATAGACTTTAATGGGCATGAAAGGACGAATTTAGATATGCAACTAAAATTGGCATCAGGGTAAATTCTTGCCCCATGGGACTAGATCATAGGGTCACACGCTTTGGGGTTGGATGGAACAAAGAGGGGAAGTGCAGAGATATATGTCTGACAAACACTATAATTACATTTTTGTGAATATTGCTTTGTAACATTCTGTGTGTTTGCTTTTTTGTGATTTTGACACATAATGGCACAGATTATTTTTTCTTCCTTAATTGTTGACATTTTTTTAACTTTCAGTTTGACCATGAATGTTGTGAAAAGAAAAGCACATGAACATTCCCCATATAGAATATCAAAATGTTTTTCATTTCTTTAAGGAGTTCGGATAACAGAGATTCTACTGTTATTGGTGCTCATGATTGCCAAAATCAATAAAAGGTTTCAGATGGTGATTCATTTGAATACAAAGCATTTTTTGCAATTGAAATTTAGGGACTTGTCATGTTGTCTGTTGATTTTGGCACTGAAGTCACTGGTGTCCATTGTTTAATGCAGTTTTGAAGTTGTAAAATGATGTAAGGGACTAAATTATTTAATAAAGAAGCAATCAGAAATCTACAGTTGAACAATAAATCAAACTTTCCTAGGCCAGAGAATGCAAATTTAATAGAAAGAGGAATCATGAAAGAAAATACAGTAAACCTGTCATGAGAGACCACCCCTTCTGACAACAAAAAATGGTACCTCAAGACAGGTGGTCTTTCATAACAGGTTTGTGCCAAAGACCAGTTTCCAAGGTCAAAATTTAACACTGTTTAAGAAGGAAAAATACCCACAATCACTGTGCATGTATTGTGTTCTTTATTCATAGTTCTTGTTAAAATATTGCATACATTCATCTGAAAATAATTTTACATAGCAATATAGATATAAATCAGTCATAAAACATTCACATTTATATTTGAAGATCACAGGTACATCTATTAGCATATGAATTGCAAAATTAACTAAGGTAATATTTATTTATCCTGTCTGTAAGTTAACTTCGCTTCTTTCAATTACATTTGATCTTTCCTCCAGTGTTAGAATTTTTCTTTTTTTCATTGGAGGTTCTGTCATTGTTATGAAGGTATTAATGTTATCAGTGATCAGTTTTAATAATGACTGCAGTGGTTTTAATCAGATTTGGGTATATATAGATTATATATATGTACCAATGAATTAAATAAAAAAAGTCATAATGAAATCATCCAGAAACAGAATAAACTTATTTAGAGACAACAGTCAAAGGCCTTATTTGCCAATGACATAAATGGATTAACTCTATAAACAAAAGGTGTAACTGGTTGCACTAGGGGGAACAGACGATGCCTTGGTGTGTGGGTTGTAATCACTGTAATATCAAAAAAAGGAACAAACAACACAATCCTTTAACAACGACAATCAAATCTGGAAAACGATTATCACTTACTAGTATTAAAGACAAAGACAAAGATCTCATTCACCCTGGCATTACGGATAAACTCCAAAGACAAACAATGTACTTGACTGCTGCATTATCCAGCCCTTTAAAATGATTTCTTATTATGACATTATCGACACTGTGCAGGTTTTTACAGAAGATAAAGAAACAGTATAAACTTTTAAACTGACTGTACGTTCATGACTACTGTAGTATAATTTATTTTCGTGGGGCTCAATTTTCGTGGTTTCGTAAAAAAAAGACATTTTCGTGGGTACTTAAATTCGTGGTTTTGCCTGTCAAAGTTTGCATATTACTAAGTGTTTAATTTCGTGTTTTATCCTCAACAAATACCCAAAATAAAGAACAAAAAAAGAATAAAACTCTGCCAATGCAAACGGCGGTCACTTGAATCTTTATAACAATACTTTCACATGTATGAGCACAAATCAAAAACCTGACAAGTTCAATACTGACACCGTGTTTTTGTCCAAGTGAATAACATCAATGGAAGCTGACGCAGCCAACAACACTAAAACAATACTACCGCCTCTATGATCACAAATAACACATGTCAAGGTCAATCATTTACACCGTGTTTTCGTCAGAGTGCTCAACATCAAAGGAAGCCGACGCAGACTAGAACAATAAGTCAATCGGTTATTAAAGTAACCTGTATGATCTCTAACTTAAACCACTATCCATAAATGGAACAAAACGTGTGACCGGCTGCCCTTTGCTCATTGCAATCAGCAGACAGCGGCAATATTTGATGTGTCTAGAGCCCATATATGTAAGAAGATGCTAACTAAATTGAAAGACAGTGGAATCACGCGTTTGTTTGTGCCTGCCGCAAGTACAGACCAACTTCAACCACTAGACTTGACAATAAATACAGAGTACAAAGAATAATTAAAATCACACTTCCACAATTGGTATGCTAAACAGGTCATGTAGGCCATCACGAAAAAAAGGAAGATGCTACTGGTGACAATCACTGATTGCAGTCTCATTAATTGGATAATTGCAGCTCAAGCGACAATGTGTGAAAGATGGGACCTAATTATCAGTGGTTTGGAGAAAGCTGGACTTGTTTAATTCTGCAATTTGGGGATTATTTACCTGACAAGCATTTGTGTGTACATCGAGACTTGTTTGACACGATGTTGATACAGTGGCTTTGTCCGAAAATCAGTGAAGTGTGAACTTTAATACTCTGCTGTAATTAGTTTATATACGTAGTGTTTCATTAATAATAGTACTTCAAGCAATAGTTCTAGTATTTTACAGGCTTGTTGTTCTTTTGGATTAAAAATGCATGGATAAAATGAAATGTGGTTTCAGGAGGATTTAAATTGTTCAACAACAGTTGTACTCGAGTGAAGGATCGATTTGAATAAGTATTTAATTTAATTTTCATATACTACTATTTTTTATTATTCTTTCTTTCATTTTCAACTTTACTAGTGTTTGAATACCTTATGCTTTTTCTTGTTTCTCTCTATCCTTACTTATCTCGCATATCGATTTAAGGCAGCGAGTGGAAATTACAGCTATCGGATATCTTATCGACACATGTGCATTGAAACAATATAAAATGCTTTATAATTCTTTTTTTCAAAGGTTTAAAATAAAACAAACACGTGTAAAAGCTAATATTTTATTTCCAAATTACAGTATTGACATTGATTTATGAAATACTAGTAGGTTCCTTAATCTCTAGGAATGACACACAGTAGGAAAATGAGTGGGAGAGGGGGGCCCTCATCATCATACGTGGTTTATTTTTCTTTGGGTATATAAATTCGTGGTTCGGTGCAACAATGAAAACCACGAAAATTGGTCCCCCATGAAAATTGATGATACTACAGTATTCCCTTTGAAGAAAGAATGATTAATCTCAGTGGGTATTCACACAACTTTGGCACTACATTGGCAGCAATTGACATGAACTTTAGCCTGGTTTACATTCTATAACAAATGACACTACCTGCATGACCTGTAAAATTTAGGAAACCAAAAGCCAGCCTCTTTTGTTTTTTTAAGTGGTTACAAAGGATTAAATAAAGGTCAGTGGTGTTTGTCTCCGTTTTTACAATATGGTCGTTCATAGCAGTGTTGTTTAGAACAATCTGCATTTTGCATACGGACCCTCCAAAGTGGTCATGTTTACAGAGGATTAAATCAAGGTCAGTGGTGTTCATGTTTTTGTAGTGTGGTTGATGAAACAGTGTCGAAACACATATATTGCCTAACAATCATGGTCGCTGGCCATGTTCAGCAGGTGGTCGCTCACGACAGTGTGCGTTTATATGATAAAATTGATCCATGCAATATGATTGTGGTCATAAATGACAGGTGGTCGCTCATAGCAGAGGTCGCTCAAGACAGGTTTTACTGTAATAGTTAATAATTGTTAACAATTAAAATTGAATATGAACCAGATCCAGAATGGAAAAATAACATATTGCAGCTCTTTTCTGTTACACTAGATAACAGAGCATGCAATTTATGTTAGTGGCAAAATTTTGTGACTACTTGGGAAATTATAATGCCAAACTAGAGAGTTGAATACTGTGATTTTAGTTTTTGAAATTCAACCATTATCAACAGCTGAGTTTGTTTAATCTGCATTCATCCTGTATTTTATTTTTCTTACTTTTTCAGGTTTAAGTGTGACATATGTAACTATACTGGTCGTAAAGAAGCTTATATGGTCCACAGAAAATCACATGAAAGGAGTAAGTCAAGCCAGAAAATTGAAATGAGAGAGAAGATTTTTCAATCTATCACTTTCGAAAATAGTTATTTTAAACTCTATTTACTCATCTGTAACATCCACATTTGCAAACATCATGCATGTAGACATATCTACCATCACATAAGGTTCCAGCAGATCTGGGTCTTCACTATTTGGAGTTCATGTGCATCATATGCAGGTAAATATGCATGCATCAGTATATTAATGTTTCTTAACGTCACTCAGCTCTTCCTGTGAGCTGCAGTGGCTCAGTGGTTAACATGCTGGACTCACAAACAGTGGGTTGTGGGTTCAATCCTGTCTAGACCAGCCTGAGTCAGTTGCATCACTGTGTCTCAGGGCAAGGTATTTAACTCCAATTGTCTCAACATTAAGTAGTCATTCATGTGCTGATGTGCTGTTAAACACCAATCAACCAACTATCAATTCCTACTATAAACAAAGACTGAATTTTAAGATATGATTCCAGTTGGCATGAAGATGTACACAACAGTCAAAATATCTGATCCATTATAGAGGTCTCGTGGGTGGAAGTTTTAGAGCTTGAGGGTTTGAGGGTGTGGGTTGATAAAATTGACAACTAAAAATTGAATAAGAGAATGATGCTTGCCACAGATATTTGATATTTTGAAGACATTTATGCAGGACTGATAAAATTCCTTAAGCCCATGGTCTGCGACCCAGCAAAATCCAGCTGGGACGATTAGCTTTTCATAGGTACAAGTCCTATAACTTGGTCTTGTTAAATAAATAATCATTTATAAATGTCAAATTACAAGTGTTGTTACTTCTTTTTATTGCCAATTGTCTGGTTTTCAATATTGCTACAATATATAATCATTGAACATGAGAACATATCAGTAAGATATTTCTCAATTTCATATGGACCAAGGTGCTTTAGCTCGTAACTACATATAATTATAATGAAAAAGAAGATTCAGTATTTCTCATCCTCTGCTTTTATTCATACAGTAGAACCTACATACATGAAACCACTTTCAGTTATACCACACTCTATAGAGGATATGTATAAATGACTCATTTACCTTTTCAGTGAGGGAAAAATCGGGAAGAACAAATCTTACAAGATTATGTCATTTGATTAAATTTTAATATGAAGGACTGATCAAATTTTTTTTTATTCACTTGTCCAGTACAAGTAGTTTCAGAAAATTCACTTGCCCCACCTACATTTTCACTTTTCCCAAAATTGCAATCACTTGCCTAGATTTGATGAGATGCATCCACTTTAATTTTTAGAAAGAACAAAAGAAATAATGTACAACATATTTATATTTTAAAGAGCTTAATTTTTCAGTTTTCCATTGTCCAGGTATCTTATATACATTTTTTCTTGCTCTGATATGGTAGCAGCAGTACTTCCATCAGCAAGAATGGAAAGGAATTTACTGGAATTCTGACTCTTCCTAACTTTTTCTCATGACTTGATCTATTGATGGAACAAAGTCGCATGCACTGAGTCTGTTCTTGAAATTAACACCAAATTCAACACCATTCTTTTTTTGGAGTGCATACAACATTTCCATATCAGAAGATGGTTTCCATATTGGGCTAACGTGCAGGCTGTGTTAAAGAGAGCTCTAATTTTTTGTTTCTTCAATTAATTCTTGTTTAGTTTTAAAATGGCCTTTCCTCCTGGAGTGTCAGCAACTCAAACTTAAGTGATTTTCTACACATGCTGGCTAGTGTCATGCATATACTGTGCTGCACAGGCCTTGTGAGGTCCAGAACATTCATGAGACAAATACACTGGTTGAAGTTCCAACCTGTTCAAGTGTGGGATATCGTTTCTTCAGAGTCAATGAATTCCATGGATAATTATGAACCCACTGTGGCTGAAAATTTCTTGGTCTCTTTGATCATAGTTGATATTTTTGCTGTCACTTAGTCTGGCTTATGTCTCTTTGTGAAATAGTTACCTCAGATGCAGTGACAATCTCATGTTTTATTCCCCCACTTTCATGTGAATCTTCTCTGAATCTTCCTTATTACCTTTCTTGTGAAAATAATTTAGTAAACTTGTTTTATCCACATAGTTAAGATCACCCCACTTGACGGCGACTTCTAAAGTGATCACAACATGCATTTTGTCATTTAAATATAAACACAGGCATCTGCTTAATTAGTGTAATTGTTTCACTTCAAATGTAATATTGCACATGGACAGTTGATCCTCTGTATAATCAATTAAATATTAAAGAATCATAACTGTCATTTAATCAGTTCATAAAAGAACCGACACTAATGTCGGTAAAGAGCCTTTCATTAATTTAGTTGCATTGACTCTCTGGATTGAAAGCAAATGGTGGTCCGCTTGTGAGTATCTGAATTGAGTAGACACAATATAACAATGCCATTTAAAACTCTTCCAATTAATCATACCGGATTTGTTTTGTTTGAATTATTGTTGTGATTGGCTGGTAATTCAGTCTCTTATCCCAATATGTAGTCAAGCAGTAATAAAACACACATATGACAGTTATAAATGACCACTTCCTGTAGGTGTGATACATCACAGGATTCGAATGAATAAATGGAGATAGGTAGAGTCAAGCATTCATTATGCCCAGAAGGCATAAATGGCCAGATAAAGGTAGATACAGTGATTAAAGCATACAAATTAGCACTTGCCTGACTGGTTTTCAAATAGAAAAAAAGCACTTGTTCCAGACTAGCGCCTTGAAAAATATTACTTGTCCAGCTTCGAAAAAAATGAATAGTCCAGATTGTCACGCATGGGATTTGATCAACTCTGTTCTGTCAGTCTTTTTCATTAAAAAACCAGCAACAACAGTACAGTGGCACAAACCTCAGTTGTTAGCTGAGATTGGAAATAAGAATACTCTATCCTTTCTACTGTGAGCCTGATTGGATACTGTGTTCAGTTTGCAGGCTGAGGAGTGTGATGAAAACAGCCCTTAATATTTTCCATAGCAGTGAATAGGTTGCAATTCCTTGAACTCTTCATATAATATTAATGATAACGATTAACAAATTCTACTTGGTGATCATAAAACCATTTATAGATCAATCTGCCCATTCCCCAAGGAGACAAGAGTTATGCCCCTTTGCAATATGTCGGGTCTCACCAAGGAAATATGATTTACATTTATTATGACTTTGGCAAATACATGAAAAAGTAAGTATAATTTTTTTAAAAAAGTTTTTGTTTACTGTAAAATGGGACAAAATTCTTGCATATTTTGTGTATTTCTAATTGTTCTGGTACATTTAAATGAATACCCCATTGAGAATAATGCATAGTTTTCCCAACTGACTCCTGCATTCGCATTAAACAAAATGGGTTTGTTGCTTTTTTTGTAGCAAAGTTTCACAAAGTGATAACAATTTTGGTCACACGTGTTAAAGTAAACAACAAATTTTGACAAAAGTTATATTTTTGTTACCAATATGAGACGGCCAAATTGCAAAAGTTCTCCACCGCTAATATAGCATGTATGGTATATGTACCCCAAACATGCAGATTTGGTATAACACAAAGTCATGTATCAAATTTAAAATCTTTGCCTTTTATTTTAAAGAACTATGAATTTATGTCTATTAGAAAGAATTTATTTTCCTTAAGTTTTTCACACTTTTTTCCCTTTATATTTTCTGAACTAAACCTTCAGTGGGCACTATATAATGAGAATTGTGCTGAAGTGCCATTAAGCCCTATACATACATTCTTAGGATTGTACAGTATTTGAAAAGAAAATAGAAACGTACATTCTTACATGATGATGCTGATTTTAGCTGCTTTCATGTGGGGTTTTTGATGTTGACTGTACTCAATCATTGAAACTGCATATGCTGCTTTGGTAAAGATTTTTTTCTAAAAAAAATCCTTTTTTGTAATTTCAGTGAAACTTGTCTGAGTGGACACTTAAAAATAGTGGACTCTTGCAAATCAAAAATGGGACCATAATTTAGTCACAGATAGTTTTTGATACACATTCACATTGTATAATTTCCATAAGAAATGAGGACACCTGCATAAATAAGTTTGATGCCTCATTACCTCAATCTGACCTACAAACTATGGACAACTTTGATAAGTTAGCTGCTTCACTACCTCAATTAGTTTGTTAGGAATATTCAGTCGAACAAACAACATAGACCATGATCTGCTGGGGCATTATGCAATGGCAGATCAGGATCTATGTTGTTGCAGTTGGACTTAAAGGCAAGTATATACGGTCGGTCATATATCTCTGTACCATTCAAAAACATGTTTGAGGTTGGAATATTGAGGTTGAAAGTAAGAGTTTTAAAATGCTGGGATAAATAAGAACAACTCTGATTTGAGGACACTGGTCAAGTACTACGATTGTTCTTAATTCTTTTGAATTAATTTTCATTATGGTAATCAATTTTTGTAAAATCAACACTTATTGTGCAGCTAAATGAAGTGATCATCGCATTAGGATGTGACCAATACAACATCACATTTTACCTAGCTGAATCATAGTGCTGTAAACTATGGAACATATTTAATGTAAAATGACCTGGTTCTGACTTATGTTTCTTGTAAAACAATGATACAGAAAACTTCTTATATAATTTTAATCATTGCATTAAATAGTCATGTGAAAGAAAATGATAAAGTTAACGAAAT
This sequence comes from Margaritifera margaritifera, assembly GCA_029931535.1. Classification (NCBI taxonomy): domain Eukaryota; kingdom Metazoa; phylum Mollusca; class Bivalvia; order Unionida; family Margaritiferidae; genus Margaritifera; species Margaritifera margaritifera. The sequence continues at coordinate 7,512,598 of JAQPZY010001684.1, forward strand.
GCATACAAGACCTTACAAAATCTTTTGTGATTTACAAGCTGCTGTAAATTAATCGTGCAGGCTTTCTTTTATGGACAACTGACGTAGTCTCAATAATTGTGTCATACTGAAAACATTCACTCACCAACATACCCTTTTCTTTGTGAATTTGATAAGTGGAGTGTATGATCAAAATTTGCAAATTTTATGGATTGTTAAATACTCGTTCATCTATTGTTTTATGGCAAATTAGTGACAGGGTACATTTTTTCCATACTTTTCTATGCAATGACTGACATTTATTCAATTAGGAGTGCAAGAAAATGCACACCAATCTATTTAGTTTATACAGTAGTGATTTGAGACTGCTTGGAGAATTATCAGTATAAAATAATTTGTTAAAAATCATATACTCCAATATTTCACAAGTGATTATACTTAAGTGGTGTTTGATACACACATGTACCATATATACTCTCATATAAGTCAAGTACAACTGCAAACAACATAGACCCAGATCTGCTGTCATGTAATGCACTGGCAGATCAGAGTCTGTGTTGTTTGTTATACTCATTGCTCCTAAGAAATTGCATAGATCCCGATCTGCTCGCACATTATACGATGGCAGATCTGGGTCTGTGCAGTTTGCAGTTGGACTTTTAAGTGAGTGTATATGGTAATTTATGTATTCAGTACACTTAAATCTCCTTTAATAAGGACATCATTGATTAAACCCTTTTCTTTTTTCACCAACATATTTCATCTCTATATAAATATAACATCCACAACAAGCAAAATTGTATGGCCCCTTGCATGCTTTGTATAAACAGGTTTAATATAATTGATGATGTTATAATAACAATCACACAAAGTTTTGATGTGTGCAAACATTTGCTAGAACACTTGAGAAAGACTTTGCTTTGTACCCTCAGGATTAAGCTCTTCCCTTGTGCTCAGTCAAACATTTTCACACAACAAACCAATGTTTCCCTCGACTCACTCTCCTGGGTTTTGGTTCCATGCTATCTGGATAGGTTTTGATTTTTTGCAGTTAAAGTTTTGATACAGTACACTTCATTAGAGCACTCTTCATTATAACACATTTCCTGTTATAACATGGGTCTGGTGATTGATCCTAATTTATTATATAATAGTAAAATTATATATAATGTATTTCTTTATAAGGCAGTCTGACTTGAAGGCAGTTTACTCCATGACTCCCATAGAGAGTGTTATAATGAGGGAATGTTATATTTAATTACTCTGCAGTTTTGTGCATGATGCTGTTGACTGATCACAAATCATAATATTTTGGTATAGGTTAACCCTCATAAACTATGTGACCTATACATCTAAAGCAACATTTATATATGTAAATTGCAATACAGATAACTTTCATAAGTCTAAAAAAAACTGAAAAGATTCAGTTCATAAATTTTCTTGAATTTTCTAAAATCATGTTGAAAATATTACAAAACTTTTCAATAAGCAGCTAGTGGATTGACTATGAAATTTTGTTGTCCAAAGTTAGCTAGTGTGTCCAAAGTTAGCTAGTGTGTCCAATGATAGTTTGCTACACTTTTTTCTTTTCTTGTCTTTTTGCAGAAATGAAGAGTGAAAAAGGTCTCATGGTGTTCAAATGTCCAGATTGTGACAATACTTATGTCAAGTCACTCGATCTCATGAAACACTTCAAAAAGGCACATGGAGGTAAAATTGCCCATTTAAGATAGTGTTAAAATAATATAAAGTTATATAAGTATTTTTTTTATTGCAGACTACTTGATCCATAGATAAATAAAATATGTTTAAGTTAAAATATTAAAGTATTATATAACAACTTATTTTATGCACACAACAACCCTTTTAGATGCAAGCTCTAGAAAATTATAGTTTTTGTGGATCAGATGTCTCATCTGTTAAGTCTTCTAACACTATACGTACATCTAAACTTTTACTGGGTGAAGGGTGTCTGTGTGTGTGCACAGATGATCAATTATAATATAAACTGAGTCTGTGCATTAAGAGTTGTCCCATTAAAACATACATGGGAGCAGTGGACGGCAGTTTAAAAAAGGTATATGCCAGGATAGTAGGGCTCAAAATTACTTCTGTCCCTGGTTGTTTATTCCATAAAATCACTTCTGTGAGTGGCTGATATAACTAGCTTGGGAAGTCTGCCTAAATGTGCAAGCGAAATGTGTTTCAAAACTTCCACTTTAGAAATCACATCATCAAACACAATTTTTTTGCACTGCATTGCTGTGAAGGAGTGAGTTCATGACTGGGCAAGGGTTTCTTCATGTCTGCTGCTTTGATTGGCTGTACACAGAAATATTCTCATTGGTCAGCAATAAATAGGCAGGGGCAAGCCTAGAACATGATGTTACAATAGTAGCTTGGTCCCTGGACCTTTTGCAGTTACAGCGTTACTTTAGTTACATTAACCAAAGAATCACAGGTTACCAGTCTAGATCACAGTGGATGCTTCTGAATTGTGAACAAAGTTAAATTCAATAAAAAAAATTTCTCATGTCAAAAAGGAAATCTGCATCGGATTTGGTCATAAATCTGCTTACAAAAATTATTGTTGTCTACCAAGTCTCATGAGAGTTGAACTTGCCTCATTCAGATACTCTTGGATACAAAGAGTGCTGCAAAAATGATTAAACTTAGCCAGTTAGCGATAGCAATGGTGGAACCCACCCTTCCCACAGCTCATCCTCTTTCTAAAGGATTGTTACATTTTGTTCAGCTTAATATGTAAAAATGAAAAATGCCCATTTAAAAGAATTCTTGATCACTCTTGCATAATGAAACAGTAGTTTTCTCAGCATATAATTTTGTGGTGCATGCAAGTGGCTAATGATTGATGCAGTGATGGTGGAGTTTTCTATTCAACTTCACGTCAGTATAATACTCAGTAAATATCCATTTGATGGACATCAACTGAGGAAGAACATTGGGCCTGTGCGCAGGGTGGGGAAAAAAAGTATATATGCAGTACAAATAATTGTATGATGGTATTTACTTGAGGACCAATCACTTAATTTTTATGGAGGGGGGGGGGGGGGGAGATTTTCTTTCAAGCTGGGATATTTTTTTCCTTTGCTTGATAGATGTGACCTTTAATGCAGGTTTGACTATTTGCCAATTTACATTATATTTTCTGTGTCCATTCAGATGAGGAATGTGATGACATTGTTCTTATTGGCGGTGTTGTTTTAGATTATGTGCCTTTCTTTGCTCACATGATGGTAAGGCCAAGTGAGCCTTATAACATGACCCAGTGTCCATTGTGGATTGTCCATTTGCTATTTTCTACTTCTTGTAGAAAAAGGTTGACCAGTTTTCACCACTTTGTTTTACAAAGAAACATCCTGGCATCAAAGCCTCCCAAGTTTATTTAATTTTATGATGGAGATCAACCTGTGTATATTGTTTTGTCATCTTGTTCTGATACGTTTTTCCCAAGTTATGCCTCTTGTTGGTGTTAAAGGTATATATACTGTGTATGATACTGTGTGTGCAACATGCTCCATGGTTGTTGATGAATTGGCCTTAAACTTGGTAGACATTATGGACATTAAGTCAATATCCTCATTTATTCTGTTATGTATGTATATATATATATATATATATATATATATATATATATATATATATATATATATATATATATATATATATATATATATATATATATATATATATATATATATATATATATATATATATATAAACTAGCCCCACAGCTTTTGAAATCTGATTTGTCATGGAACTTGGCAGACATTATTGACATCAGACCAACATGTTTTTGAAAACTTGGCAGATATTATTGAAATTCTTGAAAACTTGGCAGACATTGACATCAGGCCAACATGTTCTTGAAAACTTGGCAGACATTGACATCAGGCCAACATGTTCTTGAAAACATGGCAGACATTATTGACATCAGGCCAGCATGTTCTTGAAAACTTGGCAGACATTGACATCAGGCCAACATGTTCTTTTGTCACACTCCAATGATATTCTTGAGTTTAGCCTATTTCATTTTTGTCTATTTAAAGTTTTCTTTTCCATGTTCTTTCATATATGCATACAAACTGAGAGTGTTATTGCTCATTTGTACATGCACCACTCATTCAAGCAAGGCTGGGGTGGTGGGTATATGTCCTATGGACACATGTATAGTTTTGTACGAACATTGCCATATCACTACAAAGTATGGATGCAGTTGTTAAAAATAGAAAAACCTTGAAATGACTTTTTATTAGGAACTGTCATCAGAATTTGAACAGATTTAACAGAAACAAAAATATATGTAATGATTGTATATATATATATATATATATATATATATATATATATATATATATATATATATATATATATATATATATATATATATATATATATACACACACACCATATATACTTGCGCATAAACCGGGTCCAAACGCAAACAACATAGACCCTGATCAGCCATCGCATAATGTGCCGGCAGATCAGGGTCTATGTTGTTTGTTCTACTGATTAGTCCTTAAAAACTGCATAGACCCAGATCTGCCAGCGCATTATGCATAGTTGTTATCCACTTATATGATAGTGTTTGTGTGTATATATATATATATATATATATATATATATATATATATATATATATATATATACACACAGAAAAACATGGGAAGACATATGTAGAGAGACTTAGTGAAGAGGACACGGCAGAAGATGAAGTGGTTATGGACGAGAGCAATATTTCTGAGGAAGAAAAAGAGGAAGACAATGGAGAGAAAAATGAAGAGGGAGCTTTGAGCGTTGGTGCAACTGATACTCCATCAACAGAGTACAAGATGAATGATGAAAGTCAAGGAAATGAGGTTAGTTAGTCAACCTTTTTTTTGGCAGGAAATGATTTGGAGATTGTTGATCAAAATGACAATGCCATTATGCATCCTAGTTTTTGTATACTTGTCTTTAGTTGGATGTATCATGTTGCTGTGTTTTCCATCCCTCCATCCAGTCCATAACTTTGCAAGCCTTGAAGAGATTGGTATAAAACTTTGCCCAGTTATATATCATGACAAGACAGAGAATCATGTACCATAGTCTGGTCCCTAGCTCAAAGGTCAAAGTTGCAAGGGAAAATGTACTGTCTGTACTCGTGTATAATCCATGTCCAAATGCAGACAACATATACCCTGATCTGCCATCGCATAATGCACTGGCAGATCATGGTCTATGTTGTTTGTTCTTTTGGTTAGTCCTTACAAACTGCAATGACCCAGATCTGTCAGCACATTATGTGATGGCAGATCTGGGTCTATGCAGTTTGCAGTTGGTAACAACTTATACACAAGCAAAGACGGTAACTTTATGCTGTTCCCTTGTTCCAGCAGTAGCTTTTTAACCATTGAAGATATTTCCTTGAAACTTTACTCGGATATTAATCATAATTAGAGAGTGTGTTGTGTCCCATGGTCATGTGCCCTACCTTTAAGGTCAAGGTCACAACAAGGAAATTTTTTAAACTCTGCATCTGCTTCATTGTGCAGGCTGTAACTTCTGAACCACAGATGATATTTTCATGAAATTTTACCAAGATAGTCATCATGGATAGACAATGTATTACATACTAAATGTACAGTCACACCCCCAACCTCAAGGTCAAGATCACAGCACAGGAAAATGTTGTCCATGAAAAACAAGAAATATTTTTCATGATAATTTACCCAGCATAACATCATAGCTAGGTTATATCAGTGTGAATTTACTTCTCTGTCCAGCGAGACTAGAGTGAAGTTTGTGAAAATTCAGAGAAATAAGTTTAGAAAGTCAAAAACGTATAATGTTCAAAATAGTGACCTTAAACTTCTGTTTATGCATATTTTCATATCAGATGATTAAATACTGATGAAATACTATTAAAACTTTTGAAAATTATTTTTAAAAAATTTATTTTTCATCATCGCTACTGTTGAATAACATAGTTATTATATAAAACTTCAACCTCAAAAATAGGTTACAGTAAAAATCAGCAACTATTTTCATTTATGGGTTTAAATTTTGGATAAAATGATTCATTTTATTGTTTTTTTTGGTAATTAATCTGGATACGTTCATTGAATCACAATTTGGTTCCAGTTGTGCTCCAAAAATTCAATTTTCAGTTATTTTTTCAAGAATCATGTGTGAATCCATAAATATCAGTGTAATTTCTGGCATTTATAATCATTAAATTAGCACCAGAATTGACTACAGAGCATAGAACTTCTTTTTCTATCTTTCCACATTTCTTTTTGAAGGGAAAAACGGACACAAAAGTCGACATTTTACATTTACCATTAATGCATTATATTGAAAAAGGGGGGATGGTGTGAAATCTAAGCAAGGCGAAGTGAACTTAACTTTTGGGACATGTATAGATGAACTGACATGCTTTTGGGCAACTATTTCATCTCAACCCCCCTCCCCCAGTGAGGACCCTAAATATTTAGCATACCACAGTCACACCCCATACCTCAAATCTTAGTCATTGTCTCAGTAAGGATAAATTTAACTCTGTGGCCTCTTTCCTAGTCTTGACTGTAACTTGTGAACTGCATGAGAGTTGTTAATGAAACCTTACCAAGATGTACATCATGACCAAACATTGTCAGGCAACCTGGTTATGTCCGCTGCTGTAAAAATGTTTCAACATGGGTGTATCATGTGGCATTTGTGGTACTCATATTTTTAATTTTTTTAGTATTTCAATTCCAATGGCAACCTCAGTACATTGTTAGAAAGTTAAAATAGTATACTGCAAGGTGGACAGATGCGAAAGCCCTATAGTATTCACCTTTTCCATTTGTCCATCTGTCTATCCATTAACATTTCTTGTAATCAGTATAGCTTTGCAACCTTACACATAATTGGATGCCATTTGGTAGGTGAATTGCCTATTACATATAGATGTACCTTTTAAAGGTTTCATCTTTTCAGGTCCAATTTTAACAAAGCCTTTTTCCACCAATACCATAGCGGATGCTTGTGACCAGCATATCTCATGAACCATTCAGCATATTCTGCTGCATTCTGGTGTGTACATTATCTCGTAGCCCAAGATGTGTTATTTATGGGTTTTGTCTCATCAGTTCCATTTTGGATAGAGTTCTGGCCCTTGACAAGTCGTATCTTTACTTGGAATGTTGCTTGTAGCTATCACAGCTCTGCAATCATTACACATAATTGAATGCAATTTGGTAGATGAATTGCCTATTACATGTAGACGTGCCTTTTAAAGTTTTCATCTTTTCAGGTCTAATTTTGACATAGTTGTTGCCATTTTTCCATCACTATTGCATCTCCACTACAGCAGATTCTTGTAACCAGCAATAACTCAGGAACCATTCAACATATTTTTATGCAGTTTTGTGTGTACATTATCTCATACTCCTACATATGCCTTTGATGGGTTACAATTTGTCAACTCCATTTTGGATATAGAATTACAGCCCTTGAGAATCAACTTTGTATCTTCACATGGGATGTTGCTTGTAAACAGGCATTACTCAAGAACCATTCAACATATTCTTAGTAATTTGGTATGAACATTTACATCTGCCTTTTATGGGTTAAATCTTGCTTAGAAGTTTTATAGCCCTCGAATCGCTTGTCCTCTTGACTTTGGTTTCCTTGTAAAATAGCTTCACCCAAATATATTTTGGGATTTCAACCAATTTTGGCATGGGGTTTCTATCCACAGTTTTGTGAACATTTAAATAGTAAATGTGAAACCAGACATTTGACCTATGAGGTCACATTTATGTAAAGTGGAACCTAGGAATATATATGTTGGCATGAACCAGTTTTTATTAAAGAATTCAACATATACCAGATGCTGTGGGTATCAAGCTCATTATGATTACCACAGGGTTTGAATGTGAAACTATGCACTCTGAGTGAATGCCTGGTTTTAAAAAGCAAACATTTGTATCAGATGTTTGAGATAAAATTAAAAAGTTTAGTTTGTCAGATTTTCTCCAATTTTGTCTTGAGAAAGACAAAATCAGGTACTTAAATCTCCTTATGACTGTATTGTAGGATAATTTGTTTGTGAGAACTGCGATAAGGCAAAAATATAGAATTTCTCCTGTTTTTTAAGTATTTTTACTAGTTCAGAAGCTAGATTTCAACTGGTGAAGTCTAATTCTGAATTAAAAATACAACAAAATCATTAGCTAGACTGAGTGGGAATTTTATTTTAGATCAAAAAAAGGTAAATGGTCCAATTATTGGGCAGTTTTCACCACAAAGATTCAACCTCATGCAGACGACTTATCTGTGAAGAAGTGAAATTTGATGAAAACTCTGGAGCGTAACCATGTGGCCTTAGATTGATAAGACTTTGATTGCCCATCTTCCTGACTTTGTTTCCTGCAGCATAACTTTACTCGGTTTTGTTGCATTTCAACCAAATTTGGCATGCAGTTTCTTCGACCTTGAATGAATTTGATTTTCAGCATTCTGCAACATCATTTACAGGAGTTATGGCCCCTGATTGCCCATTGTCTTGACTTGGGGTTTCCACAGCATAACTTTACAAAGCTTGGATTTCAACTAAATTTGCCATAGAGCTTTATATAGCTTAAACCTTGAATGAGTTAGTTTCAAGTGTTCCACATTATCATTTGAAGAGTTATGGCCACTGATTGCCTGTCCTGCTAACTTTGCTTTTCACAGCATAACTTCACTAACGAATATTGCATTTCAGCCAAAGTTGTCATGCACCTTTATATTGATGAGACATTGATGGAATTGGATTTGCAGCATCCCACATCATCATTTAAACAATTATGGCCCCTGAATGTCTGTCTTCTCCAAACTTTGGTTTTCCAACAGAAGTTCTTTTGTTTAAAGCCCAGCTGAGCAAAGTTGATAGTGCAAGGCCCTCTGCAATTCATCCATCACTGCTATCTCTAGTATTTATCTCACCATTGTAAGCAGATGGCAAGACATGCTGTAGGTATAAGTTTTCTGGCAGTGATGGCATCAATAATGTTTGGATTGTTAAAGTGTTTGTAAATCATATACAAAGTTGGTAGCACAATTAGGAGGCCAGACAAAGCTTTGCAGAATCATCGTTTTTTATTGAATGCACCTAGATGGAAGCTTGACATAGTGATCACTTTGGGATCTGTGAGATTGACCAGCTGTCCATCTTTTTGTTGGTCCACACCATAGCACCATAGATTAATCCAAAAATTAAAGTTTGTTAGATTAAGCTCATTGTGAAAGTTTTTAATTTTTCTTGTAATTGTCTTTTGTAGCTAAATAAGAGGTGGGCTGAACAAAAAAAGGAACTGTTGTTTAATTGGAAAATCAGCTTACTGAGACAGTCATTTACTTTATATGAATTTTCTCATTTAGTGTTTGCCTTTCAAAAGAATGGGATTCTTTTAGCCAAAAGTATTTCGAAAGAAACAAGGGACTATGTAAGAATGTACAGGTAGCATATTCAAAGTTTCTTCCTTTATGATGACTTTTCAGAAACTGCTCAGCAGAAATTGACCAAATTTGACAGAAAGCATTCTGATGTTAAGGCTTTTAAAAGTTAAACAAATGATGCAAATTCACATCAAATATAGCCACCATTACTAAAAATGGAACCTCCTCTAAATTACTTTTTTTTAAAGACTAGACAACATAATTTGACCAAATTTTACAGAAAATATTCTGTCATGAGGACTCTAATTTTATGCAAATGATGCCAATCTGCTGTCAGATATGACTGCTGTTATTAAAAATATAAAAACCTTTAACAACTTTTTCTAAAACACCACTTAACGGACTTTGATCAGATTTGTTTGAAAGTGTCCTAGCTCGAGTGCCTTTTAGATTTATACAAATGATTCTGTTCTGCCATTAGATATGGCTGCTGGTAACAGTAGAAAAACGTTTACACAACTCTATTTTTAAAAAATATGCCGAGCAGAATTTGACCAACTTTGAAACAGTGTCCTGGCATAGAGGCCTTTCAGTATTGGACAAATGATGCTGATGTGCCATCATACAAGGATGAAGATACAGAAACTAGAGAAACCTTGAAAAAAAATGTATGAATTCAACAGCATTGGAAAAAATTTCAGCAGAAAGCATCATACTTATCCCAATTTCTCATTAGAGGAAAGCAAGGGAAGTAACCTGTGATAAGGACTATTTAGAATCACAGTTTTGGGGTTATGCAGAGTTATGTTCCTTGCAGAAAAGTTTAAAACGTAGAATTTAATTTTAGAATACAAGATGTATAAATTTCAGTAGAACAAGTTATAAAAATATAACAAAATATAATATATTATGGATTTCAATGAATGATTTGTAGTTTAAAATGAGGGAAAATATTAAATAGCAATATAACAAGCAACACGATGAAGGAAGTAAAAGTGTCTAATGCACACCAATAAATGTATCTAAGTATGAGAATTGCACACCAATGAATGTATCTAAGTATGAGAATTACACACCAATGAATGTATCTAAGTATGAGAATTACACACCAATGAATGTATCTAAGTATGAGAATTACACACCAATGAATGTATCTAAGTATGAGAATTACACACCAATGAATGTATTTAAGTATGAGAATTGCACACCAATGAATGTGTCTAAGTATGAGAATTGCACACCAATGAATGTATCTAAGTATGAGAATTACACACCAATGAATGTATCTAAGTATGAGAATTACACACCAATGAATGTATCTAAGTATGAGAATTACACACCAATGAATGTATCTAAGTATGAGAATTACACACCAATGAATGTATCTAAGTATGAGAATTACACACCAATGAATGTATCTAAGTCCAGACCTTTTAGACTAGTGGTATGTAGGTTAACCGTGTATTGTACATGTGAATGAGTATAGGAACTGGGTGAGTGGACTGCATGCTGCATGCTTTTCATGTCAGGCATCACCTATGTTTAATCAAGGTAATTATTGATACATGAACTATGTACTGTTGGCTGTCATTCGAAGGTTACTCAAAGCCTGTGACTTACATCCAGTAATATCTGGCTTCTAGGGTGCACAGTGATAATTGCTTTTCAAGCAGACTTTTAGAACAATGATTTAAAAGAATTAATACAAAAATAACATAAATCTGTTCATTATCAACTTATTACCGCTTCTTTGATATGATAAAAAAGAATTTTCTTTTTTTATTCTTTTATGTCTTGCATATCCTGTCACAGTAGGTAGGTAGCTAGGTGGTTTCACAATATGTCTGCACAATACTCACCATACGGTGCCAATTAAAAGTTCAAATTTCAAAGTTTTAAAGGATAAGTTCAAGTATACAAATAAAAGATTGCAAAAAATCTTTAGTTGGAAAAGGGGCCATGATCACTTTGGTCAGAAGTTATTTTCTGCATGATAATGTTTACGATGGCTACTGGAGTCTACTGAAAGTAGAGGTGAGGTATGTAATCATTGATTACATTTGGGTTGTTCTTGGATGCCACGTGCTTTATTAAATTGTTGACTAGAATTTATTTCATCTTTTCTTATAGGACGCCAATTTACCACCATCTGCAACAGACTGAGAGAAAGAGTAGTGTCTTACCAGACCTGCAGATTCGCCATACTATAAAATTTCCATTGTGCATGCCGTAGAGAATTAGTAGTTTTCACCAGGATGCCAAAAGACAGTGTATGATGTTATAATGTCTGTCTGCATGTACATGTATATTACTTTATTTTGTTTTCTGCACAATAACTTGTTTTTCACCATCTATCTTTACCAAATTTTGTGGATTGCTTGCACTTGGGGTAAGGAAGAAGCTTATTGATTTTTGGGGTCAAAAGGTCAAGGTAACTGTCACTGTTACTGAAAGAAGAAAAATGGTTTCTGCACAATAACTTTCTTCCATGTCGACTGCAATTGGACTTGGCTGTGCCATTCCAGCTGCTGGAGTCTTTACTGCGGTTTCATTCGTGCTGGCTACATTTGGAGCTGCCTGTACCCTTCTCGTTGCTGGGGTTTTTACAGCTATTTTTTTTATGTTGACTGCATTCGGAGCTGCCTGTGCCATTCTGTTACTGGCGTCTTTACTGCAGATTCATTCATTTTGACTACAATTGGACTGGGATGTGAGATTCTGGTTTGCTGGGGTCTGAAAACCTTTTTCTTCCATGTTGACTGCATTAGGAGCTATCTATGCCATGCTGGTTACTGGGATTATCAGTGATGGAGAGCAAACAACAGCCATAATATTCACTGCTGGTTTCTGAAAGTAAAAGTCAAGTTAAACATATGCACTTTCAGTAAAGCTCACTTTGCATATGTACAAGTTATTTTCATTACTATCTGTGAGTCATACTAGGATTGTTTACTAATTGGATAATTTTTTTACTCCCCTGGCTGCTTGGAATATGGGCTTATATCATCAAAATCTCAGTCGAGTTCAATAATGAGCAAAATTCATGCACAAGGTAATCTTGCATCTGATTGACTGGTCTTGTTACCACTCTGGAGGCCATATTTTTTATCCAGTTTTGATCAACTTGGAATATTTGCATATATCATTAAGATCTTGGATGGGTTTGATACTGAGATCCCTGCATATTAATATCATTATATTGTATCTGATTGGCTGAACATGTTACCACTTGGGAGGCTGTATTTCTGATCTGATTTTTTATCAGACTTGGAATATATGCTTACATCATCAAGATCTTGGACAAGTTCGATGAGTGAGGTGCATTTATATTAATGAGGTCATCTTGCATCTAATTGGCTGAGCTTGTTACCATTCTGGATGCGATATTTCTGATCTGATTTTTATCAAACATATGGGCTTGAATCATCAAGCTCTTGGATGGGTTCATTAATGAGCAAGATCCATGCATATTAATGAGGCAATCTTGCAGCTGATTTGCTGAGCTAGTTATCCTCTCTAGAAGACATATTTATGATCTGATTTTGAGCAAACTTGAAATGTTTGATTGTGTCATCAAGATCTTGGACAATTTAGGTATCAGGTGAGATCCACCCATAATAATGAGATGAACTTGCATCAGATTGGCTGATATTGTTATCATTCCACAAGTCATAATTCTGATCCAATTTTAATCAGACTTGGAATATGAGCTTATATTTTCAAGATGTTGGACAAGTTTAGTAATGAGCAAGATCCACACATATTAATGAGTCAGTATTACATCTGATTAGCTGAGCTTGTTACCACTCTACAAGCCTTATTTCTGTTCCGTTTTTGATTAAGCTTGAAAATTGGGCTTGTATCATCAAGATCTAAGATGGGTTCCATAATTAGTGAGATCCATGTATATTGATGAAGTAATCTTGCATCTAATTGGCTGAGCTAGTTACCACTCTGGAGGACATATTTTTCTGATCCAGTGTTTATTTAGGTTGGAATATATGATTATATCATCATGATCTGGGACAATTTAGATAATGAATGAGATTTATGCATATTAATGATGTGAACTTGCATCGTATTGGGTGGACTTGCTTCCATTCTGGAGGTCATAATTCTGATCTGATTTTTATTAAAACTTGGAAAGTGGACTTATATCAAGATCTTAGATGAGTTCAATAATGAGCAAGATCCACACCTAATAATAAGGTGATCTTAAATCTGATTGGCTGAGCTTATTACCACTCTGTAAGCCATATTTTTAATCTGATTTTGATCAAAGTTTAAATATAGCCTTATATGATCAAAATCGTATATACATACATACATAATTACATACATACATACATACATACATACATACATACATACATATATATATATATATACATACATACATACTCATTTCTATTGAAGTACATGTTCTTTCTTTAATGTATCCATTGTAATATTTGAGAATAACTCTTTAAAATTCATTCTAGATTTATGACACCGATCATCTGTTTGTTTATTTCCAGAAGGCAAGAAAGCCCACATAGTAACATTTTTTACTGATATTTCAATAAAATGGATGTATTTTATTTCATTTTTTAAATACAGTATAAGTTTTAAGCAAACAGGACTTAAACAGCAATTTTTATTTTGATATAAAGAAAGGAAAAATGTATGCATACATTTACATCCCTATTTTTAGGAAGCACAATAGCTCAGTTCGTAGAGCATTGGACCCATAATTGAAGGGTCTCAGGTTCAATACTCACCCAGGCCAGCCCGGGTTGACTGCCTCTTTATGTCCTTGGAAAAGACACTTAGCTCCCATTTCCTCTGCATGATATTAACAATAATATGTTAAAAGTGCCATTAAAACCAACAAACACAAAACATCCCTATGTTACCAATGAAAGTGCATTCCTTTAATTCATACATTTTTAAATTTTACGAAATGGTTTAGATTACATACATATTTGACAATGATTTTTAAATGTTAAATGTAAAAGGGAAAGATTCTTGATATACATCAACTGTACCGATGGAGAGCTCACCAAATTTTAAGCATCAGAGATAAGTATTTAGGTAAACAGGTCTGCATCATTATCATTTACTTTTACATTTTAATTGAACCATTACTCCGCGTTAAAATAATTTTTTATCAACCTGGATTTTATAACATCAATTTTTGTGCTTGATCAAAGGGGGTCAAAATCAGCATAGTTATATTTCTCCTTTCATTAGATTCTTTAAGTAATAAAATTGTTTAAATTTTAGAATAGTTATTTGATCTATTCATTTTTTTTTCTAGATCAAGTTTTAGTAAACCTTGGTTTCTAACATACATTTTATATCTTGATCTAATAAGGAGAAATGATTTGCATAATTAATTTCCATTCATTAAGTACTTTTGATTTCATTGATCGATCCCTTTTTAATGTTAGCATAATTTTAAATGTCAGCGTGGATTTCTGGCATCGATTTTCAATCATGAATTACAACAGGATATACATGAAAAATAATTATCCGATATAAGAAAGCTTTACAAACAGATAGTTTCCTTGAAAAGATAGTAGTTTTTACTCATTGATGGATTGAATGTAATAATCATTTGATTGTAAATGTTTGTTGATTAAATTGTAACCTTTTAATGAAAAGTTTAAAATATATTTTATTTTATCTTGATTTTTGCACAGATTGGACTTATGGATTACAATGTCCAAAACAGGTATATAATATATATATACTCACTTATAAGTTGGATCCAACTGCAAACTGCACAGACCCAGATCTGCCATTGCATAATGTGCCAGCAGATATGGCTCTATGCACTTTGTCAGGAGTAAACAGTGGAACAAGCATCATAGATCCTGATCTGCTGGTGCACTATGTGATGGCCGATCAAAGTCTGCATTGTTTGCAGTTGGACCTGACTTATGAGCAAGTATACATGATAATATTGTAATTTAATTATTGAAAAGAAAGCAGTAGCAATGATAATTGTCCACATGCCCTGAAAAGTTATTTTTTTATCTTTTTCGTTGATTCTTAGGACATTTATATCGGTGCTTAGAGAGCCCTGTCTGAAAAGTTTGATTATCAACTTCCGATAATAAGTACCTGTACTCACCTATCAATCAGTGTTTTCCATAGATATAAATAGTTGAGTTCTATAGTGTAATTGATGATATATGATTGAAAGATAAAAGCTTAACAGTAACTTTGCTTGTTCTGTTTTAAGACAAATCACCACTATAAAAATGCATTCTTTGTTTCATATGTGAAAATTAAAAGTTACTGTGTATGTCCAATCTCAGAAAGACTACTCAGACATACGTCTGCTTCAAATTACTTTAAAATAATGCATCAGTTGATAGCTAAAGCAAGGGTTTGAGATTATTTAATTTGTTCAAACATTTTTATTGTCCCTAAATCAAGTACAATTGGGATTAGATAGAAATAGTAACAACTTGTGTCCTCTTCTTGAAATCATATATAATGAACGAAATAACATGTCCAGTAATAAGTACAATTTAAATACATTGAATAAAGCAATTTTGTTTGTATGTGTGTATATATATATATATATATTCTTAGGATATTTATATCAGTGCTTAGAGAGCCCTGTCTGGAAAGTTTGATTATGTATGCATATAATATTTATATAAAAATATGTAGTTGTATGTATGACTGTTAGTCTCTACATTATAATCTCACTCAGTTTTCATTAGAGACTCATGTATCATTCTGATCCTGTTATACATATGATATTTGTATGATAAAGCATATCATTTTTGATGTTATCTCAATTACGTAATTATTTATAAATATATAGACGTAATCCGTTTCTTTCAAAAACATGACGTTATGTTAATGACGTAATTGTTTATAACTTTATAGACGTCATCAGTTTCTTTCAAAAACATTTTGTGTCTGAAGAAGCATATAGTAAATGCGAAACTAGTCGCACAAATTTATCGGCGTTTGTCTTGTTTTTTTATCTCAAATATATATATATATATATATATATATATATATATATATATATATATCAGGCTTAATTAAATCCTTTTATTTGGAAGACATAACCGCTAGTTCAAAGGTTTCACCAACACATACTCTGAGCAATCAGACATCGGTCATAGGATATCCCAAATATCAATATATCAAATTGTCATTATAGTTTACAGATTGTTTCTTTGTCGGACAATCTATAATGGTGTCGCCAACTAAACTTAATTCAAAGATAACAAGGTCTAGTTTACACATTGTTTCTTTGTTGGGCAATCAGTAGAGGTGTCAACTGCCTGAAGGCTCTACTATTCACAATTAGCTGTATGAATGGGGGTAAAGAAGGGCAACTTAATCAGTAAGTTTCAAAGATCTGCTTCTCAGTAAAGATGTTTGTTTGTTACTCCAAAGTTTTTTGTTTTGTTTTAATTGGTAGGCTTATATATGCCTAGATGAGACAATTGAGACAATTATAAGTATCAGTCCTAGTTTTACTGCTTGAGAGAACACTACTCACCATGTCAAAGCTTAAGCATAATAATAATGAAAATTGTAACCCTTAGTCGGTGTTTGTAGACAAGAGATTTGCTGTACATTACCATGAAGCAACATGTTGATGGATTTTTTTTACATCACTAGAAGCTGTGTAACTCGGACAAACACCCTATTTTGGGCTCCTCTGCAGTGAGTTTCTTACAGCCACATGCAAAACGGTCACTTAAAAGGGATGGAACTGGAGTGTTCGTCAAGTAACATTGACTTCCCAGTCGAAACAGTACAGTGTATATAGATGATTCATGCAAACATACATGAGAGTCTCATGAACCATGCAAATTTGAATGCATTCACTGTGTTTGAGCCTTACATTTTTCCTGCAAATGTTAGTGACATGCCACTGTCTGGTAACAATCACATGGACAATTTGAACGTTCATTATGGTCAACTGAGAGAGCACAGTGATGCAGTGATAAGTGCCAATGAAGTAATGAAGGGGTAATTTTTACATAAATTATGTACAACAACTATAGAGGACTGTCTGGAGCAGAATTAATGACAACAGTACCCGAATGTGATTCGTTTGATAGAAGTTTCACATATACATCCAGTATCAAGCATGGAATGTGAGCATGGATTTTCACACCAGAATTTATAAAAACATAGCTGCGGTGCAGGCTGAGTTTTGACACTCAAGACGAATTTATGAAAATAAATCTTGATATTGTTGATATATAAGATTTTGATCTGATGCCAGTCGTCAGGAATTGAAAGGGAAATATCTGTATCAACAAAACAAAAATAATAAGTGAATGGATTTACCATGGTACAAATGTGGCAACATTATAATTGGTGACAGGAATACCATGTAAATACATTTTGTTTATATAAAAAAATGTGCACAGAAATCTGTAGCAAATCATAGGGATAAACTTATGATTTGCTGATACAAGCTGATGAAACCTATTAGAGGGGTTAAAACATTTTTTAAAAATGAATATATATTATGAAGACCAGATTCATGCATGTCTCTGAAGTCTGTCAAAATGGCCATTTGAACTTGGGGAAAACTTACGATCACTGAGGTGTGTGTGTGTGCATGCATGTGTGTGTGTGTGTATAGTAGAGTTGGATACCACCAGAAATTTTGTACTGTGGTAGTTCTGTACATACTGTGATAAGTACCACGGTATACTACAATTATATTATAGTAGAAAAATTTGCTATGTCTATTTTAATTGTTGCAAAAGTTGTCATCTAAACACAGTAATAAAAGTGGGATGATTCAGCTTGCACTATAGCTGACACCGTGCAATAGACTTTGTGCTGACATTATATAGGTTATGGATGAAAATGGGAAGTGTTGACACTGAATCCTACACTCAGCTAATGATACTACTGATATAATAGATATAATAGGCAATGAAACTTTGCATGAGATGCCAATACCTGGTCAAGATATTTCTTAGAGAGGGCAAGTAAACACAAAATAAACACACCGACTCTGAAAACGAGAAAATATTTTGTTGACTAAAGAAATTACATAAAATTTTATCTTAGAACAATTGCTCTCCTATCAATCTTAAGGTGACTCCCAATCTTATAAATAAATGCATGTCCTTAACAAATTATCATACGCTTGAAAACAATTGAAAATGACATTTTGTTTTTTTCTTTAATCTGAATTGTTTTCAAATGTATCTGACCTGATTATGTTTCAGGACATCCTATTAAGCTGTCATGTTTGCATATATGACATGTGATAACCATGTGATTAATGGTCCATAAATATAATTATTTTTGTTATATTCAGAATTACTTTCTGACAAATACAACTATTTTGCAAACATTTAAATAATTTTTGGAATTATTTTTTCATGAAAAATGACTGATGGAAACTGCAGAAGTACCAGTGTAGTGGAAAAAGTACTATAGCATGTTCCAGTGGAATAAAATACCACAGTAAACCGGTAAACTGGTAATACAGTGCACATCTAATATATGGACACATTTTATTTATTTATTTGTTAATCAAATTTGATAGCCTTTTGGCATCTAATTAGCACCATCTTTTCAGTTGGTTGTTAATCCTAATAAGGACCATTTGATTTCTCAGAAAGATCCTCCAGATCTTGTTTTAATACATCTTTATACCTGTGTTCTTGCTACTGCCATCTGTCAGCAGATGCACCAGGACCGGCAGTTAGTTAGTTTATGCTAAGAATGTGATCCTATATATGTGTTGTATGAAAGAAGACTTTTCATGATGTCTAGTTGGTCCTAAATGATAATGATGCTGATCTGACAATTAATATGGCCACTGTGGTGGCCATCTTGAAAATCTTGTTATTGCTACTTCACCAGAACAGATGGTTGTATCTACATGGTGATTTCACTTAAAGATTTCTTATGATACGTTGTATGAAAATGATACTGGTAGTATCAAGCTTGATTTGACCAATTGTCGACTCAAAGAATTATCCAGAATTATACCGAACAATGTGTTTTAATATTTAGTTCATTGTTGATAAACATTCAGTGCATTGTGCGGTGACAATTGTAAATATAGGGAAGTATTTGGAAGGTGTGCAGCCTCTACCAAAATGGCAGAAATTGGATGTCGCCAAGACAGAGCGCGATCACAAATATGATAAAGAGAAGAAAATACAAGAAACGTTGCGAAAATGAACAGAAATGGCTCAAGTGTAATCCAGTAGAGGCTGTGATGTTGTGCACTTTCTGCACCGAGTTTTCTGAGAAATATGAAAGTGTGCTGGGTACTTTTTCGTGAGCCTTTTTGGTGAAATACAGTTGTTATTGTTTTGAGTAAATATTAATGAATAAAAATGTTGAAATTTAGGCAGGATCAGTTAAATAAAAAATATTTTGGTGATCCTCTGGGTTAGTGAACCCCACCCCTACCCCCAATTTCGAGCCCTGGTATAGATATGGGGTTGTCACTCAAATATTATAGTAATATGTAGCTGATTCTGAATAAAAATGGTGCTGATCATAGTAACAACCTGGCAATCTCGAAAATCTTGTTAACACTACTCCTTTTGAAAGAATGCTTCATCAACATGGAACTTTATCTAAAACACTTTTGTAATATTTAATTGGTTCTGAATGAAAATGGTGTATATCTAGCTTTCATTTTGTATTCATTGAACTTATAAATACATTGATTTGTACATATACAAATAAATTTTGACCAGACTTTTGATTTAGTTGCATTCCAATGAACAAGTTGATAGCATTCCAACATGGATATTATTGTAAAAAATCTAGAGTCCATTTTTTTTAGCTGTAATGGTTTGTTAGCATGAAAACACAAACAAGTATGAATTGATTTGTATCAAGCCCAGTTTGTGGATATATCTGAAGAATAACTTGAATGATACTACTTCAATGACTTCATTTTTTCCCCCAATAAATATTAATTATAGATTTAAAAGCAAACTTAGCATGTGAGTGTATCTTGACATTGTCTGAGACAAGTTCTTTAATTTTCTATTCATGATATATATGTGTGTATATATATATATATATATATATATATATATATATATATATATATATATATATATATATATATATATCTGCAACATTTTCTTGGTTAGAATGTTTGAGTTTAATTTCCCCAGCCAAATTTCTAATTAATATATTCCAAAGGCTTTGTTATAACATTCCTTTGTTACAGCATTTAAATGGTTATAGCGTTTGATTTGTGGGATCCACCTGAGAAAATTAGATCAATTATAACGTTTTTATCACCTGGCGCCCCAAAGTCAGATAAACAATGGCCGTTGTTTAAATAAGAAAAGCGTAACAACAAAGGCACTGGGTAACAAAAATCTGATAATCACACATCATAATTGGTAAATAACAAAGACCTAACAAAGGTGCCAGATAACAAAGGCGTGATAATCACACCTCATTTCATAATTGGTATTTTAGAATCATGGGTTGCTGGTTCAATGCAATTAAAAGATGAAATGTTTTTGTTTGTACTCTTTTGACTAATTAATTTAGAAATAACCTTTAGCCATCATTATATACCTGTATGTTGACTAATTGTGTACAGCTTAAAGTAAATCTCTCTCATGTTCATTTTGAATTTTGAAAAAAAAAATGTCTCTTTGGACACAAAGCTACAAATAATACGAGGAATAGAGGAAATTGAGTGTGTAATAAATGTATGGTCTGCAATCAATATGATTTAACATGCATGACGTGATGTTTCCACATGTAAGCAAACAGCTGTCATTACCAGTGATAGCGATGCTGATGCTGCTGATATTCCCGTTGCCATGGTGCGTGATGCATTATGCCTACTTGGGTCTGGTAACGAGGATGTTGATTTCTTGGATTATCTTAATTCTGATAGTAACACTATCACATCTGTGATACCAACAGTTGAGGATATTGTTTGTGAAATTAGTAATTGCCAGGAAGCAACCTACGTTGCTGCTACTGGAAGTGATGAGGATGACTGATTCAGTACCAGCCATTGTACCTGGAGCCAGCGAGGTTCTTGTTATTATATCGGACAAATAAACTCTACCTACAAGCTCAGTATGACACACCTTATATTCTTTACAAGCGTTTGTCATTGAAAAACATACCAACAAAAAATCTCAGATTAATAAAAAAACATGACTTGACAATTTCTTTCCATCAAAATAAATAAAGGGTGAATTTACTAGTTGTTAAGTTGTTCAACAAAGACGTCACATGAAAGTGATTTTTATGATTCACCGGCTAGTACATGTATATGTACGTTGACACCTTCATCGGATGGTAAAACTTACTGCTTTATCATTTTTTTTTCTTCATGATAACATGTAATTATACAAATGTATGTTGTTTGAATATTTTACTACCATATGAGTTCTGAGTAATCGGACCAGTATAAATTATTTACTACATGTATGTCCAACTGATCGACATTGACCAAAGTACATAAACATAAAATTTGGTATGTTGGATGGTCTCAAAAATATCAGAGATCGTTTCGATACTCAGCAATAAAAAGAATAAAGGGACAAAAAAAGTGGACTCGTCTTGGATTTCTCAAAAATTTTCGGCCTGTAGAGCAACAGTTCCTTCAAGTCACTCTTATTTATCTATCTCATGGGTATCTATATTTGTCTGTTCCAATATCTACCTGTCAGTATGTATACATGTATGTACCTTCATGTACATGCCTACTTATCTTCTACACAGCAATCCATATTTTATATAGCAATTATATTTATTCACGTATTTATCTACTTGAATCTCCCTATCCTTTTATCTCTTGTCTCAGTTCATACATCCATGTAACTATTCTCTTTGCATGCCTATTTTTTGTAAATTTATCCTTGTATCTACATATGAATATCTATCTATCTATTTATTTATCCATCCATCCATCCATCCATCTATCTATCTATCTATCTATCTATCTATCTATCTATCTATCTATCTATCTATCTATCTATCTATCTATCTATCTATCTATCTATCTATCTATCTATCTATCTATCTATCTATCTATCTATCTATCTATCTATCTATCTAAACTAACTAACTAACTATACATGAGCATCTTCTATGTCAGCTCTTCTTTACATTTCTTTGTCTGTCTCTCATTTGACCATGGGATAAATCAAATGCAGGAAGTAGAATACAGCCATTGGAGTAGAAATGTTTCTAGTTTAACCACCCCACTTACATGACACATGCAATGAAATTTACTGGTAATCCTGTCATGAAGGATTTTTTTGTTTTTAAAGACACAAGCTTTTGTGTCATATGCTTTAACAGATGGCAGGACATTGGTATCTCTTCTAGAAGCCACTGTAGTATCATTGTTGTCAATATGTTAAGATTTTGTGTTCATGATTTTAAAAGTCACATGTTTTCTATAAAATTTGCTGTTTTCAAGTAAAGTCTTTGTACATTATTAGTGTATGCCTCAGCTTTCAGCTTCGCAAGACAATGGGTCTTAATTCCACATCAACCCTTGGCATATATCATATTAGCAGTTGGGTTTATGGGTAGTAGCAGTAGTAGTAGTAGTTGGGTTTATGGGTAGTAGCAGTAGTAGTTGAGTTTATGGGTAGTAGTAGTAGTAGTTGGGTTTATGGGTAGTAGTAGTAGTAGTAGTAGTTGGGTTTATGGGTAGTAGCAGCAGTAGTAGTAGTTGGGTTTATGGGTAGTAGTAGTAGTAGTAGTAGTTGGGTTTATGGGTAGTGGCAGTAGTAGTAGTAGTTGGGTTTATGGGTAGTGGCAGTAGTAGTAGTAGTTGGGTTTATGGGTAGTGGCAGTAGTAGTAGTAGTTGGGTTTATGGGTAGTGGCAGTAGTAGTAGTAGTTGGGTTTATGGGTAGTAGCTGTAGTAGTAGTAGTTGGGTTTATGGGTAGTAGCTGTAGTAGTAGTAGTTGGGTTTATGGGTAGTAGCAGTAGTAGTAGTAGTTGGGTTTATGGGTAGTAGCTGTAGTAGTAGTAGTTGAGTTTATGGGTAGCAGCAGTAGTAGTAGTAGTTGGGTTTATGGGTAGTGGCAGTAGTAGTAGTAGTTGGGTTTATGGGTAGTAGCTGTAGTAGTAGTAGTTGGGTTTATGGGTAGTAGTAGTAGTAGTAGTAGTTGGGTTTATGGGTAGTAGCAGTAGTAGTAGTAGTTGGGTTTATGGGTAGTAGCAGTAGTAGTAGTAGTTGGGTTTATGGGTAGTAGCTGTAGTAGTAGTAGTTGGGTTTATGGGTAGTAGTAGTAGTAGTTGGGTTTATGGGTAGTAGCAGTAGTAGTAGTAGTTGGGTTTATGGGTAGTAGTAGTAGTAGTTGGGTTTATGGGTAGTAGTAGTAGTAGTAGTAGTTGGGTTTATGGGTAGTAGCAGTAGTAGTTGAGTTTATGGGTAGTAGCAGTAGTAGTAGTAGTTGGGTTTATGGGTAGTAGCTGTAGTAGTAGTAGTTGAGTTTATGGGTAGTAGCAGTAGTAGTAGTAGTTGGGTTTATGGGTAGTGGCAGTAGTAGTAGTAGTTGGGTTTATGGGTAGTAGCTGTAGTAGTAGTAGTTGGGTTTATGGGTAGTAGTAGTAGTAGTAGTAGTTGGGTTTATGGGTAGTAGCAGTAGTAGTAGTAGTTGGGTTTATGGGTAGTAGCAGTAGTAGTAGTAGTAGTTGGGTTTATGGGTAGTAGTAGTAGTAGTAGTAGTTGGGTTTATGGGTAGTAGCAGTAGTAGTAGTAGTTGGGTTTATGGGTAGTAGTAGTAGTAGTTGGGTTTATGGGTAGTAGTAGTAGTAGTAGTTGGGTTTATGGGTAGTAGTAGTAGTAGTTGAGTTTATGGGTAGTAGTAGTAGTAGTTGGGTTTATGGGTAGTAGCAGTAGTAGTTGAGTTTATGGGTAGTAGTAGTAGTAGTTGGGTTTATGGGTAGTAGCAGTAGTAGTTGAGTTTATGGGTAGTAGTAGTAGCAGTTGGGTTTATGGGTAGTAGCAGTAGTAGTTGAGTTTATGGGTAGTAGTAGTAGCAGTTGGGTTTATGGGTAGTAGTAGTAGTAGTTGGGTTTATGGGTAGTGGCAGTAGTAGTAGTAGTTGGGTTTATGGGTAGTGGCAGTAGTAGTAGTAGTTGGGTTTATGGGTAGTAGTAGTAGTAGTTGGGTTTATGGGTAGTAGCTGTAGTAGTAGTAGTTGGGTTTATGGGTAGCAGCAGTAGTAGTAGTAGTTGGGTTTATGGGTAGTAGCTGTAGTAGTAGTAGTTGGGTTTATGGGTAGTAGCTGTAGTAGTAGTAGTTGGGTTTATGGGTAGCAGCAGTAGTAGTAGTAGTTGGGTTTATGGGTAGTAGCTGTAGTAGTAGTAGTTGGGTTTATGGGTAGCAGCTGTAGTAGTTGAGTTTATGGGTAGTAGTAGTAGTAGTTGAGTTTATGGGTAGTAGTAGTAGTAGTTGGGTTTATGGGTAGTAGCAGTAGTAGTAGTAGTTGGGTTTATGGGTAGTAGCAGTAGTAGTTAAGTTTATGGGTAGTAGCAGTAGTAGTAGTAGTTGGGTTTATGGGTAGTAGCTGTAGTAGTATTAGTTGGGTTTATGGGTAGTAGCTGTAGTAGTAGTAGTTGGGTTTATGGGTAGTAGCTGTAGTAGTAGTAGTTGGGTTTATGGGTAGCAGCTGTAGTAGTAGTAGTTGGGTGTATGGGTAGTAGCAGTAGTAGTAGTAGTTGGGTTTATGGGTAGTAGCTGTAGTAGTAGTAGTTGGGTTTATGGGTAGTGGCAGTAGTAGTAGTAGTTGGGTTTATGGGTAGTAGCTGTAGTAGTAGTAGTTGGGTTTATGGGTAGTGGCAGTAGTAGTAGTAGTTGGGTTTATGGGTAGTAGCAGTAGTAGTAGTAGTTGGGTTTATGGGTAGTAGCTGTAGTAGTAGTAGTTGGGTTTATGGGTAGTAGCTGTAGTAGTAGTAGTTGGGTTTATGGGTAGTAGCAGTAGTAGTAGTAGTTGGGTTTATGGGTAGTAGCAGTAGTAGTAGTAGTTGGGTTTATGGGTAGTAGCTGTAGTAGTAGTAGTTGGGTTTATGGGTAGTAGCAGTAGTAGTAGTAGTTGGGTTTATGGGTAGTAGCAGTAGTAGTAGTAGTTGGGTTTATGGGTAGTAGCTGTAGTAGTAGTAGTTGGGTTTATGGGTAGTGGCAGTAGTAGTAGTAGTTGGGTTTATGGGTAGTAGCTGTAGTAGTAGTAGTTGGGTGTATGGGTAGTAGCAGTAGTAGTAGTAGTTGGGTTTATGGGTAGTAGCTGTAGTAGTAGTAGTTGGGTTTATGGGTAGTAGCAGTAGTAGTAGTAGTTGGGTTTATGGGTAGTAGCTGTAGTAGTAGTAGTTGGGTTTATGGGTAGTGGCAGTAGTAGTAGTAGTTGGGTTTATGGGTAGTAGCAGTAGTAGTAGTAGTTGGGTTTATGGGTAGTAGTAGTAGTAGTAGTTGGGTTTATGGGTAGTAGCTGTAGTAGTAGTAGTTGGGTTTATGGGTAGTAGCAGTAGTAGTAGTAGTTGGGTTTATGGGTAGTAGTAGTAGTAGTTGGGTTTATGGGTAGTAGCTGTAGTAGTAGTAGTTGGGTTTATGGGTAGTAGTAGTAGTAGTTGGGTTTATGGGTAGTAGCTGTAGTAGTAGTAGTTGGGTTTATGGGTAGTAGCTGTAGTAGTAGTAGTTGGGTTTATGGGTAGTAGCTGTAGTAGTAGTAGTTGGGTTTATGGGTAGTAGCAGTAGTAGTAGTAGTTGGGTTTATGGGTAGTAGCTGTAGTAGTAGTAGTTGGGTTTATGGGGAGTAGCTGTAGTAGTAGTAGTTGGGTTTATGGGTAGTAGTAGTAGTAGTTGGGTTTATGGGTAGTAGTAGTAGTAGTTGGGTTTATGGGTAGTAGTAGTAGTAGTAGTAGTTGGGTTTATGGGTAGTAGCTGTAGTAGTAGTAGTTGGGTTTATGGGTAGTAGCTGTAGTAGTAGTAGTTGGGTTTATGGGTAGTAGCAGTAGTAGTAGTAGTTGGGTTTATGGGTAGTAGCTGTAGTAGTAGTAGTTGGGTTTATGGGTAGTGGCAGTAGTAGTAGTAGTTGGGTTTATGGGTAGTAGCTGTAGTAGTAGTAGTTGGGTTTATGGGTAGTAGCAGTAGTAGTAGTAGTTGGGTTTATGGGTAGTGGCAGTAGTAGTAGTAGTTGGGTTTATGGGTAGTAGCAGTAGTAGTAGTAGTTGGGTTTATGGGTAGTAGCAGTAGTAGTAGTAGTAGTTGGGTTTATGGGTAGTAGCTGTAGTAGTAGTAGTTGGGTTTATGGGTAGTAGCTGTAGTAGTAGTAGTTGGGTTTATGGGTAGTAGTAGTAGTAGTTGGGTTTATGGGTAGTGGCAGTAGTAGTAGTAGTTGGGTTTATGGGTAGTAGCAGTAGTAGTAGTAGTAGTTGGGTTTATGGGTAGTAGCAGTAGTAGTAGTAGTAGTTGGGTTTATGGGTAGTAGCAGTAGTAGTAGTAGTAGTTGGGTTTATGGGTAGTAGCTGTAGTAGTAGTAGTTGGGTTTATGGGTAGTGGCAGTAGTAGTAGTAGTAGTTGGGTTTATGGGTAGTGGCAGTAGTAGTAGTAGTTGGGTTTATGGGTAGTAGCTGTAGTAGTAGTAGTTGGGTTTATGGGTAGTAGCAGTAGTAGTAGTAGTTGGGTTTATGGGTAGTAGCTGTAGTAGTAGTAGTTGGGTTTATGGGTAGTAGCTGTAGTAGTAGTAGTTGGGTTTATGGGTAGTAGCTGTAGTAGTAGTAGTTGGGTTTATGGGTAGTAGCAGTAGTAGTAGTAGTTGGGTTTATGGGTAGTAGCTGTAGTAGTAGTAGTTGGGTTTATGGGTAGTAGCTGTAGTAGTAGTAGTTGGGTTTATGGGGAGTAGCTGTAGTAGTAGTAGTTGGGTTTATGGGTAGTAGTAGTAGTAGTAGTAGTTGGGTTTATGGGTAGTAGTAGTAGTAGTTGGGTTTATGGGTAGTAGTAGTAGTAGTTGGGTTTATGGGTAGTAGCTGTAGTAGTAGTAGTTGGGTTTATGGGTAGTAGCTGTAGTAGTAGTAGTTGGGTTTATGGGTAGTAGCAGTAGTAGTAGTAGTTGGGTTTATGGGTAGTAGCTGTAGTAGTAGTAGTTGGGTTTATGGGTAGTGGCAGTAGTAGTAGTAGTTGGGTTTATGGGTAGTAGCTGTAGTAGTAGTAGTTGGGTTTATGGGTAGTAGCAGTAGTAGTAGTAGTTGGGTTTATGGGTAGTGGCAGTAGTAGTAGTAGTTGGGTTTATGGGTAGTAGCAGTAGTAGTAGTAGTTGGGTTTATGGGTAGTAGCAGTAGTAGTAGTAGTAGTTGGGTTTATGGGTAGTAGCTGTAGTAGTAGTAGTTGGGTTTATGGGTAGTAGCAGTAGTAGTAGTAGTTGGGTTTATGGGTAGTAGCTGTAGTAGTAGTAGTTGGGTTTATGGGTAGTGGCAGTAGTAGTGGTAGTTGGGTTTATGGGTAGTAGCTGTAGTAGTAGTAGTTGGGTTTATGGGTAGTAGCAGTAGTAGTAGTAGTTGGGTTTATGGGTAGTAGCTGTAGTAGTA
Organism: Margaritifera margaritifera; assembly: GCA_029931535.1. Lineage (NCBI taxonomy): Eukaryota > Metazoa > Mollusca > Bivalvia > Unionida > Margaritiferidae > Margaritifera > Margaritifera margaritifera. Next base: position 7,540,549 of record JAQPZY010001684.1, read on the forward strand.
GTAGTTGGGTTTATGGGTAGTAGCTGTAGTAGTAGTAGTTGGGTTTATGGGTAGTAGCTGTAGTAGTAGTAGTTGGGTTTATGGGTAGTAGCAGTAGTAGTAGTAGTTGGGTTTATGGGTAGTAGCAGTAGTAGTAGTAGTTGGGTTTATGGGTAGTAGCTGTAGTAGTAGTAGTTGGGTTTATGGGTAGTAGCAGTAGTAGTAGTAGTTGGGTTTATGGGTAGTAGCAGTAGTAGTAGTAGTTGGGTTTATGGGTAGTAGCTGTAGCAGTAGTAGTTGGGTTTATGGGTAGTGGCAGTAGTAGTAGTAGTTGGGTTTATGGGTAGTAGCTGTAGTAGTAGTAGTTGGGTTTATGGGTAGTAGTAGTAGTAGTAGTAGTTGGGTTTATGGGTAGTAGCAGTAGTAGTAGTAGTTGGGTTTATGGGTAGTAGCAGTAGTAGTAGTAGTTGGGTTTATGGGTAGTAGCTGTAGTAGTAGTAGTTGGGTTTATGGGTAGTAGCTGTAGTAGTAGTAGTTGGGTTTATGGGTAGTAGCAGTAGTAGTAGTAGTTGGGTTTATGGGTAGTAGCTGTAGTAGTAGTAGTTGGGTTTATGGGTAGTAGCTGTAGTAGTAGTAGTTGGGTTTATGGGTAGTAGCTGTAGTAGTAGTAGTTGGGTTTATGGGTAGTAGCAGTAGTAGTAGTAGTTGGGTTTATTGGTAGTAGTAGCTGTAGTAGTAGTAGTTGGGTTTATGGGTAGTAGCAGTAGTAGTAGTAGATGGTTTATGGGTAGTAGCAGTGGTAGTAGTAGTAGTTGGGTTTAGGGGTAGGTAGCTGGTAGTAGTAGTAGTATGGGTTTATGGGATGTAGATAGCTGTAGTAGTAGTAGTTGGGTTTATGGGTAGTAGCAGTAGTAGTAGTAGTTGGGTTTATGGGTAGTAGCTGTAGTAGTAGTAGTTGGGTTTATGGGTAGTAGCTGTAGTAGTAGTAGTTGGGTTTATGGGGAGTAGCTGTAGTAGTAGTAGTTGGGTTTATGGGTAGTAGTAGTAGTAGTAGTTGGGTTTATGGGTAGTAGTAGTAGTAGTTGGGTTTATGGGTAGTAGTAGTAGTAGTAGTTGGGTTTACGGGTAGTAGCTGTAGTAGTAGTAGTTGGGTTTATGGGTAGTAGCTGTAGTAGTAGTAGTTGGGTTTATGGGTAGTAGCAGTAGTAGTAGTAGTTGGGTTTATGGGTAGTAGCTGTAGTAGTAGTAGTTGGGTTTATGGGTAGTGGCAGTAGTAGTAGTAGTTGGGTTTATGGGTAGTAGCTGTAGTAGTAGTAGTTAGGGTTTTATGGGTAGTAGCAGTAGTAGTAGTAGTTGGGTTTATGGGTAGTGGCAGTAGTAGTAGTAGTTGGGTTTATGGGTAGTAGCAGTAGTAGTAGTAGTTGGGTTTATGGGTAGTAGCAGTAGTAGTAGTAGTAGTTGGGTTTATGGGTAGTAGCTGTAGTAGTAGTAGTTGGGTTTATGGGTAGTAGCTGTAGTAGTAGTAGTTGGGTTTATGGGTAGTAGTAGTAGTAGTTGGGTTATGGGTTAGTAGTAGTAGCAGTAGTAGTAGTAGTTGGGTTTATGGGTAGTAGCAGTAGTAGTAGTAGTAGTTGGGTTTATGGGTAGTAGCAGTAGTAGTAGTAGTAGTTGGGTTTATGGGTAGTAGCAGTAGTAGTAGTAGTAGTTGGGTTTATGGGTAGTAGCTGTAGTAGTAGTAGTTGGGTTTATGGGTAGTAGCAGTAGTAGTAGTAGTTGGGTTTATGGGTAGTAGCTGTAGTAGTAGTAGTTGGGTTTATGGGTAGTAGCAGTAGTAGTAGTAGTTGGGTTTATGGGTAGTAGCTGTAGTAGTAGTAGTTGGGTTTATGGGTAGTAGCTGTAGTAGTAGTAGTTGGGTTTATGGGTAGTAGCAGTAGTAGTAGTAGTTGGGTTTATGGGTAGTAGCTGTAGTAGTAGTAGTTGGGTTTATGGGTAGTAGTAGTAGTAGTTGGGTTTATGGGGAGTAGCTGTAGTAGTAGTAGTTGGGTTTATGGGTAGTAGCAGTAGTAGTAGTAGTTGGGTTTATGGGTAGTAGCTGTAGTAGTAGTAGTTGGGTTTATGGGTAGTAGTAGTAGTAGTAGTTGGGTTTATGGGTAGTAGCTGTAGTAGTAGTAGTTGGGTTTATGGGTAGTAGTAGTAGTAGTAGTTGGGTTTATGGGTAGTAGCAGTAGTAGTAGTAGTTGGGTTTATGGGTAGTAGCTGTAGTAGTAGTAGTTGGGTTTATGGGTAGTAGCAGTAGTAGTTGGGTTTATGGGTAGTAGCTGTAGTAGTAGTAGTTGGGTTTATGGGTAGTAGCAGTAGTAGTAGTAGTTGGGTTTATGGGTAGTGGCAGTAGTAGTAGTAGTTGGGTTTATGTTTATGGGTAGTAGCAGTAGTAGTAGTAGTTGGGTTTATGGGTAGTAGCAGTAGTAGTAGTAGTAGTTGGGTTTATGGGTAGTAGCTGTAGTAGTAGTAGTTGGGTTTATGGGTAGTAGCTGTAGTAGTAGTAGTTGGGTTTATGGGTAGTAGTAGTAGTAGTTGGGTTTATGGGTAGTGGCAGTAGTAGTAGTAGTTGGGTTTATGGGTAGTAGCAGTAGTAGTAGTAGTAGTTGGGTTTATGGGTAGTAGCAGTAGTAGTAGTAGTAGTTGGGTTTATGGGTAGTAGCAGTAGTAGTAGTAGTAGTTGGGTTTATGGGTAGTAGCTGTAGTAGTAGTAGTTGGGTTTATGGGTAGTAGCAGTAGTAGTAGTAGTTGGGTTTATGGGTAGTAGCAGTAGTAGTAGTAGTTGGGTTTATGGGTAGTAGCTGTAGTAGTAGTAGTTGGGTTTATGGGTAGTAGCAGTAGTAGTAGTAGTTGGGTTTATGGGTAGTAGTGTAGTAGTAGTAGTTGGGTTATGGGTAGTAGGCTGTAGTAGTAGTAGTTGGGTTTATGGGTAGTAGCAGTAGTAGTAGTAGTGGGTTTATGGGTAGTAGCAGTAGTAGTAGTAGTTGGGTTTATGGGTTAGTAGCAGTAGTAGTAGTAGTTGGTTTTCTGGGTTGTTGTAGTAGTAGTAGTAGTTGGGTTTATGGGTAGTAGCAGTAGTAGTAGTAGTTGGGTTTATGGGTAGTAGTAGTAGTAGTTGGGTTTATGGGTAGTAGCAGTAGTAGTAGTAGTAGTTGGGTTTATGGGTAGTAGCAGTAGTAGTAGTAGTTGGGTTTATGGGTAGTAGCAGTAGTAGTAGTAGTTGGGTTTATGGGTAGTAGCAGTAGTAGTAGTAGTTGGGTTTATGGGTAGTAGCTGTAGTAGTAGTAGTTGGGTTTATGGGTAGTAGGCTAGTAGTAGTAGTAGTGGGTTTATGGGTAGTAGCTGTAGTAGTAGTAGTAGTTGGGTTTATGGGTAGTGGCAGTAGTAGTAGTAGTAGTTGTGTTTATGGGTAGAGGCAGTAGTAGTAGTAGTTGAGTTTCTGGGTAGTAGTAGTAGTAGTAGTAGTTGGGTTTATGGGTAGTAGCAGTAGTAGTAGTAGTTGGGTTTATGGGTAGTAGCAGTAGTAGTAGTAGTTGGGTTTATGGGTAGTAGCAGTAGTAGTAGTAGTTGGGTTTATGGGTAGTAGCTGTAGTAGTAGTAGTTGGGTTTATGGGTAGTAGCAGTAGTAGTAGTAGTTGGGTTTATGGGTAGTAGCAGTAGTAGTAGTAGTAGTTGGGTTTATGGGTAGTAGCAGTAGTAGTAGTAGTTGGGTTTATGGGTAGTAGCAGTAGTAGTAGTAGTTGGGTTTATGGGTAGTAGCAGTAGTAGTAGTAGTTGGGTTTATGGGTAGTAGCAGTAGTAGTAGTAGTTGGGTTTATGGGTAGTAGCTGTAGTAGTAGTAGTTGGGTTTATGGGTAGTAGCTGTAGTAGTAGTAGTTGGGTTTATGGGTAGTAGCAGTAGTAGTAGTAGTTGGGTTTATGGGTAGTAGTAGTAGTAGTAGTAGTAGTTGGGTTTATGGGTAGTAGTAGTAGTAGTAGTAGTTGGGTTTATGGGTAGTAGCTGTAGTAGTAGTAGTTGGGTTTATGGGTAGTAGCTGTAGTAGTAGTAGTTGGGTTTATGGGTAGTAGCAGTAGTAGTAGTAGTTGGGTTTATGGGTAGTAGCTGTAGTAGTAGTAGTTGGGTTTATGGGTAGTAGCAGTAGTAGTAGTAGTAGTTGGGTTTATGGGTAGTAGCTGTAGTAGTAGTAGTTGGGTTTATGGGTAGTAGCAGTAGTAGTAGTAGTTGGGTTTATGGGTAGTAGCAGTAGTAGTAGTAGTTGGGTTTATGGGTAGTAGCAGTAGTAGTAGTAGTTGGGTTTATGGGTAGTAGCAGTAGTAGTAGTAGTAGTTGGGTTTATGGGTAGTAGCTGTAGTAGTAGTAGTTGGGTTTATGGGTAGTAGCTGTAGTAGTAGTAGTTGGGTTTATGGGTAGTAGCAGTAGTAAGTAGTTGGGTTTATGGGTAGTGCAGTAGGTAGTAGTAGTTGGGTTTATGGGTAGTAGCAGTAGTAGTAGTAGTAGTTGGGTTATGGGTGTGTAGCAGTAGTAGTAGTAGTAGTTGGGTTTATGGGTAGCTAGCATGTAGTAGTAGTAGTTGGGTTTATGGGTAGAGCTGTAGTAGTAGTAAGTTGGGTTTATGGGTAGTGGCAGTAGTAGTAGTAAGTTGGGTTTATGGGTAGTAGCTGTAGTAGTAGTAGTTGGGTTTATGGGTAAGTAGCTGTAGTAGTAGTAGTTGGGTTTATGGGTAGTAGCAGTAGTAGTAGTTAGTTTTAGTTGGTTTTATGGGTAGTAGCTGTAGTAGTAGTAGTTGGGTTTATGGGTAGTAGCTGTAGTAGTAGTAGTTGGGTTTATGGGTAGTAGCTGTAGTAGTAGTAGTTGGGTTTATGGGTAGTGGCTGTAGTAGTAGTAGTTGGGTTTATGGGGAGTAGCTGTAGTAGTAGTAGTTGGGTTTATGGGTAGTAGTTGTAGTAGTAGTAGTTGGGTTTATGGTGTAGTAGCTGTAGTAGTAGTAGTTGGGTTTATGGGTAGTAGAGAGTAGTAGTAGTTGGGTTTATGGGTAGTAGAAGTAGTAGTAGTAGTTGGTTTTATGGGTAGTAGCTGTAGTAGTAGTAAGTTGGGTTTATGGGTAGTAGCTGTAGTAGTAGTAGGTTGGGTTTTATGGGTAGTAGCAGTAGTAGTAGTAGTTGGGTTTATGGGTAGTAGCTGTAGTAGTACGTAGTTGGGTTTAATGGGTAGTAGCAGTAGTAGTAGTAGTAGTTGGGTTTATGGGTAGTAGCTGTAGTAGTAGTAGTTGGGTTTATGGGTAGTAGCTGTAGTAGTAGTAGTTGGGTTTATGGGTAGTAGCTGTAGTAGTAGTAGTTGGGTTTATGGGTAGTAGTAGTAGTAGTTGGGTTTATGGGTAGTGGCAGTAGTAGTAGTAGTTGGGTTTATGGGTAGTAGCAGTAGTAGTAGTAGTAGTTGGGTTTATGGGTAGTAGCAGTAGTAGTAGTAGTTGGGTTTATGGGTAGTAGCAGTAGTAGTAGTAGTTGGGTTTATGGGTAGTAGCTGTAGTAGTAGTAGTTGGGTTTATGGGTAGTAGCAGTAGTAGTAGTAGTTGGGTTTATGGGTAGTAGCTGTAGTAGTAGTAGTTGGGTTTATGGGTAGTAGCTGTAGTAGTAGTAGTTGGGTTTATTGGTAGTAGCAGTAGTAGTAGTAGTTGGGTTTATGGGTAGTAGCTGTAGTAGTAGTAGTTGGGTTTATGGGTAGTAGCTGTAGTAGTAGTAGTTGGGTTTATGGGTAGTAGCTGTAGTAGTAGTAGTTGGGTTTATGGGTAGTAGCAGTAGTAGTAGTAGTTGGGTTTATGGGTAGTAGCTGTAGTAGTAGTAGTTGGGTTTATGGGTAGTAGCTGTAGTAGTAGTAGTTGGGTTTATGGGGAGTAGCTGTAGTAGTAGTAGTTGGGTTTATGGGTAGTAGTAGTAGTAGTAGTTGGGTTTATGGGTAGTAGTAGTAGTAGTTGGGTTTATGGGTAGTAGTAGTAGTAGTAGTTGGGTTTATGGGTAGTAGCTGTAGTAGTAGTAGTTGGGTTTATGGGTAGTAGCTGTAGTAGTAGTAGTTGGGTTTATGGGTAGTAGCAGTAGTAGTAGTAGTTGGGTTTATGGGTAGTAGCTGTAGTAGTAGTAGTTGGGTTTATGGGTAGTGGCAGTAGTAGTAGTAGTTGGGTTTATGGGTAGTAGCTGTAGTAGTAGTAGTTGGGTTTATGGGTAGTAGCAGTAGTAGTAGTAGTTGGGTTTATGGGTAGTAGCAGTAGTAGTAGTAGTAGTTGGGTTTATGGGTAGTAGCTGTAGTAGTAGTAGTTGGGTTTATGGGTAGTATCAGAGTATTAGTAGTAGTTGGGTTTATGGGTAGTAGCTGTAGTAGTAGTAGTTGGGTTTATGGGTAGTAGCTGTAGTAGTAGTAGTTGGGTTTATGGGTAGTAGTAGTAGTAGTTGGGTTTATGGGTAGTGGCAGTAGTAGTAGTAGTTGGGTTTATGGGTAGTAGCAGTAGTAGTAGTAGTAGTTGGGTTTATGGGTAGTAGCAGTAGTAGTAGTAGTAGTTGGGTTTATGGGTAGTAGCAGTAGTAGTAGTAGTAGTTGGGTTTATGGGTAGTAGCAGTAGTAGTAGTAGTAGTTGGGTTTATGGGTAGTGGCAGTAGTAGTAGTAGTTGGGTTTATGGATAGTAGCTGTAGTAGTAGTATTTGGGTTTATGGGTAGTAGCAGTAGTAGTAGTAGTTGGGTTTATGGGTAGTAGCTGTAGTAGTAGTAGTTGGGTTTATGGGTAGTAGCGTATTGTAGTAGTTGGGTTTATGTGTAGGTAGCTGTAGTAGTAGTAGTTGGGTTTTTATGGGTAGGTAGCGTAGTAGAAGTAGTTGGGTTGATGGGTAGTAGAAGAAGTAGTAGTTGGGTTTAGTGGGTAGTAGCGTGTAGTAGTAGTAGTTGGGTTTATTGGGGAGTTAGCTGTAGTAGTAGTAGGTTGGGTTTATGGGTATGTAGCTGTAGTAGTAGTTGGGTTATGGGTAGTGGGCAGTAGTAGTTAGTAGTGTGGGTTTATGGGTAGTAGCAGTGTAGTAGTAGTAGCTTGGGTTTATGGGTAGTAGCAGTAGTAGTAGTAGTAGTTGGGTTTTAGTGGGTAGGGAGTGGATAGTAGTAGTAGTAGTTGGGTTTATGGGTAGTTAGCTGTAGTAGTAGTAGTTTGGGGTTATGGGTAGTAGTAGTAGTAGTAGTAGTTGGGTTTATGGGTAGTAGCAGTAGTAGTAGTAGTTGGGTTTATGGGTAGTAGCTGTAGTAGTAGTAGTTGGGTTTATGGGTAGTAGCTGTAGTAGTAGTAGTTGGGTTTATGGGTAGTAGTAGTAGTAGTTGGGTTTATGGGTAGTAGCAGTAGTAGTAGTAGTAGTTGGGTTTATGGGTAGTAGCAGTAGTAGTAGTAGTAGTTGGGTTTATGGGTAGTAGCAGTAGTAGTAGTAGTAGTTGGGTTTATGGGTAGTAGCTGTAGTAGTAGTAGTTGGGTTTATGGGTAGTAGCAGTAGTAGTAGTAGTTGGGTTTATGGGTAGTGGCAGTAGTAGTAGTAGTTGGGTTTATGGGTAGTAGCTGTAGTAGTAGTAGTTGGGTTTATGGGTAGTAGCAGTAGTAGTAGTAGTTGGGTTTATGGGTAGTAGCAGTAGTAGTAGTAGTTGGGTTTATGGGTAGTAGCTGTAGTAGTAGTAGTTGGGTTTATGGGTAGTAGCAGTAGTAGTAGTAGTTGGGTTTATGGGTAGTAGCAGTAGTAGTAGTAGTAGTTGGGTTTATGGGTAGTAGCTGTAGTAGTAGTAGTTGGGTTTATGGGTAGTAGCAGTAGTAGTAGTAGTTGGGTTTATGGGTAGTAGCAGTAGTAGTAGTAGTAGTTGGGTTTATGGGTAGTAGCTGTAGTAGTAGTAGTTGGGTTTATGGGTAGTAGCTGTAGTAGTAGTAGTTGGGTTTATGGGTAGTAGTAGTAGTAGTAGTTGGGTTTATGGGTAGTGGCAGTAGTAGTAGTAGTTGGGTTTATGGGTAGTAGCAGTAGTAGTAGTAGTAGTTGGGTTTATGGGTAGTAGCAGTAGTAGTAGTAGTAGTTGGGTTTATGGGTAGTAGCAGTAGTAGTAGTAGTTGGGTTTATGGGTAGTAGCTGTAGTAGTAGTAGTTGGGTTTATGGGTAGTGGCAGTAGTAGTAGTAGTTGGGTTTATGGGTAGTAGCTGTAGTAGTAGTAGTTGGGTTTATGGGTAGTAGTAGTAGTAGTAGTTGGGTTTATGGGTAGTGGCAGTAGTAGTAGTAGTTGGGTTTATGGGTAGTAGCAGTAGTAGTAGTAGTTGGGTTTATGGGTAGTAGCAGTAGTAGTAGTAGTAGTTGGGTTTATGGGTAGTAGCTGTAGTAGTAGTAGTTGGGTTTATGGGTAGCAGCTGTAGTAGTAGTAGTTGGGTGTATGGGTAGTAGCAGTAGTAGTAGTAGTTGGGTTTATGGGTAGTAGCAGTAGTAGTAGTAGTTGGGTTTATGGGTAGTAGCTGTAGTAGTAGTAGTTGGGTTTATGGGTAGTAGCTGTAGTAGTAGTAGTTGGGTTTATGGGTAGTGGCAGTAGTAGTAGTAGTTGGGTTTATGGGTAGTAGCAGTAGTAGTAGTAGTTGGGTTTATGGGTAGTAGCTGTAGTAGTAGTAGTTGGGTTTATGGGTAGTAGCTGTAGTAGTAGTAGTTGGGTTTATGGGTAGTAGCTGTAGTAGTAGTTGGGTTTATGGGTTAGTAGTAGTAGTAGTTGGGTTTATGGGTAGTGAGTGTAGTAGTAGTAGTGGGTTTATGGGTGTCGTAGTAGTAGTAAGTAGTAGTTGGGTTTATGGGTAGTAGCAGTAGTAGTAGTAGTTGGGTTTATGTGGTAGTAGCTAGTAGTAGAAGTAGTTGGGTTTATGGGTAGTAGCTATAGTAGTAGTAGTTGGGTTTATGGGGTAGTAGCTGTAGTAGTAGTAGTGTTGGGTTTATGGGTAGTAGGCAGTAGTAGTAGTAGTTGGGTTTATGGGTAGTAGCTGTAGTAGTAGTAGTTGGGTTTATGGGTAGTAGCTAGTAGTAGTAGTAGTTGGGTTTATGGGTAGTAGCTGTAGTAGTAGTAGTTGGGTTTATGGGTAGTAGCAGTAGTAGTAGTAGTAGTTGGGTTTATGGGTAGTAGTAGTAGTAGTTGGGTTTATGGGTAGTAGTAGTAGTAGTAGTAGTTGGGTTTACGGGTAGTAGCTGTAGTAGTAGTAGTTGGGTTTATGGGTAGTAAGTAGTAGTAGTTGGGTTTATGGTAGTGGCAGTAGTAGTAGTAGTTGAGTTTATGGGTAGTAGCAGTGTAGTAGTAGTAGTTGGGTTATGGTAGTAGCAGTAGGTAGTAGTAGTAGTTGGGTTTATGGGGTAGTAGCTAGTAGTAGTAGTAGTTGGTTATATGGGTAGTAGCAGTAGTAGTAGTAGTTGGGTTTATGGGTAGTAGCAGTAGTAGTAGTAGTTGGGTTTATGGGTAGTGGCAGTAGTAGTAGTAGTTGGGTTTATGGGTAGTAGGAGTAGGAGTAGTAGTAGTGTTTGTGGTTATTAGAAGTAGTAGTAGTAGTTGGGTTATGGGTAGTAGCTGTAGTAGTAGTAGTTGGGTTTATGGGTAGTAGCTGTAGTAGTAGTAGTTGGGTTTATGGGTAGTAGCAGTAGTAGTAGTAGTTGGGTTTATGGGTAGTAGCTGTAGTAGTAGTAGTTGGGTTTATGGGTAGTAGCTGTAGTAGTAGTAGTTGGGTTTATGGGGAGTAGCTGTAGTAGTAGTAGTTGGGTTTATGGGTAGTAGTAGTAGTAGTAGTAGTAGTAGTTGGGTTTATGGGTAGTAGTAGTAGTAGTTGGGTTTATGGGTAGTAGTAGTAGTAGTTGGGTTTATGGGTAGTAGCTGTAGTAGTAGTAGTTGGGTTTATGGGTAGTAGCTGTAGTAGTAGTAGTTGGGTTTATGGGTAGTAGCAGTAGTAGTAGTAGTTGGGTTTATGGGTAGTAGCTGTAGTAGTAGTAGTTGGGTTTATGGGTAGTGGCAGTAGTAGTAGTAGTTGGGTTTATGGGTAGTAGCTGTAGTAGTAGTAGTTGGGTTTATGGGTAGTAGCAGTAGTAGTAGTAGTTGGGTTTATGGGTAGTAGCTGTAGTAGTAGTAGTTGGGTTTATGGGTAGTAGCTGTAGTAGTAGTAGTTGGGTTTATGGGTAGTAGTAGTAGTAGTTGGGTTTATGGGTAGTAGTAGTAGTAGTAGTAGTAGTTGGGTTTATGGGTAGTAGCAGTAGTAGTAGTAGTAGTTGGGTTTATGGGTAGTAGCAGTAGTAGTAGTAGTTGGGTTTATGGGTAGTAGCTGTAGTAGTAGTAGTTGGGTTTATGGGTAGTAGCTGTAGTAGTAGTAGTTGGGTTTATGGGTAGTAGCAGTAGTAGTAGTAGTTGGGTTTATGGGTAGTAGCAGTAGTAGTAGTAGTAGTTGGGTTTCTGGGTTGTAGCTGTAGTAGTAGTAGTTGGGTTTCTGGGTAGTAGCAGTAGTAGTAGTAGTTGGGTTTATGGGTAGTAGCAGTAGTAGTAGTAGTTGTTTTTTTTTTTTGTAGTAGTAGTAGTAGTAGTTGTTTTTTTTTTTTGTAGTAGTTGTAGTAGTAGTAGTTGGGTTTATGGGTAGTAGCTGTAGTAGTAGTAGTTGGGTTTATGGGGTAGTAGCAGTAGTAGTAGTAGTTGGGTTTATGGGTAGTAGCTGTAGTAGTAGTAGTTGGGTTTATGGGTAGTGGCTAGTAGTTAGTAGTAGTTGGGTTTATGGGTAGTAGCAGTAGTAGTAGTAGTTGGGTTTATGGGTAGTAGCTGTAGTAGTAGTAGTTGGGTTTATGGGTAAGTAGTCGTAGTAGTAGTAGTTGGGTTTTATGGGTAGTAGCAGTAGTAGTAGTAGTTGGGTTTATGGGGTAGTAGCAGTAGTAGTAGTAGTTGGGTTTATGGGTAGTAAGTAGTAGTAGTTGGGTTTATGGGTAGTAGAGTAGTAGTAGTAGTTGGGTTTATGGGTAGTAGCTGTAGTAGTAGTAGTTGGGTTTATGGGTAGTAGCTAGTAGTAGTAGTAGTTGGGTTTATGGGTAGTAGCAGTAGTAGTAGTAGTTGGGGTTTATGGGTAGTAGCTGTAGTAGTAGTAGTTGGGTTATGGGTGTGTAGTAGTAGTAGTAGTTGGGTTTATGGGTAGTAGCTGTAGTAGTAGTAGTTGGGTTTATGGGTATAGTAGCAGTAGTAGTAGTAGTTTGGTTTATGGGTAGTAGCTGTAGTAGTAGGTAGTTTGGGTTTATGGGTAGTAGCTGTAGTAGTAGTAGTTGGTTTATGGGTAGTAGCTGGTAGTAGTAGTAGTAGTTGTGTTTATGGTGTAGTAGTAGTAGTAGTTGGGGTTTATGGGTAGTGCAGTAGTAGTAGTAGTTGGGTTTATGGGTAGTAGCAGTAGTAGTAGTAGTTTGGGTTTATGGGTAGTAGCAGTAGTAGTAGTAGTAGTTGGGTTTATGGGTAGTAGCAGTAGTAGTAGTAGTTGTGGGTTTATTTTGTAGTAGCTGTAGTGAGTCGGTAGTGGGTTTTATGGGTCGGTGGCGAGTAGTAGTAGTAGTTTGGGTTTCATGCGTAGTAGCCTGTAGTCGTAGTAGTTGGGTTTATGGGTAGGTAGCAGTCGTAGTAGTCAGTTGGGTTTATGGGGTTAAGAGGCAGTAGTAGTAGTTAGTTGGGTTTATGGGTAGTAGCAGTAGTAGTAGTAGTAGTTGGGTTTTATGGGTAGTAGTGTAGTAGTAGTAGTTGGGTTTATGGGTAGTAGCTAGTAGTAGTAGTAGTTGGGTTTATGGGGTAGTAGTAGTAGTAGTTGGGTTTTTGGGTTTAGTTAGTAGTTGTATAGTTGGGTTTATGGGTAGCTGAGAGTAGTAGTAGCTAGTGTGGGTTTATGGGTAGTAGCGTAGTAGTAGTAGTGGGTTTATGGGTAAGTAGCAGTAGTAGTAGTAGTAGTTGGTTTATGGGTAGTAGCTGTAGTAGTAGTAGTTGAGTTTTATGGTGTAGTAGTAGTAGTAGTAGTTGGGTTTATGGGTAGTAGTGAGTAGTAGTTGTTGGTTTATGGGTAGTAGCTAGTAGTAGTAGTAGTTGGGTTTATGGGTTGTAGCAGTTGTAGTAGTAGTTGGGTTTATGGGTAGTAGCTGTAGAAGAAGTAGTTGGGTTTATGCGGTAGTTGGCAGTAGTAGTAGTAGTAGTTGGGTTTATGGGTAGTAGCAGTAGTAGTAGTAGTTGGGTTTATGGGTAGTAGCAGTAGTAGTAGTAGTAGTTGGGTTTATGGGTAGTAGCAGTAGTAGTAGTAGTAGTTGGGTTTATGGGTAGTAGCTGTAGTAGTAGTAGTTGGGTTTATGGGTAGTAGCAGTAGTAGTAGTAGTTGGGTTTATGGGTAGTGGCAGTAGTAGTAGTAGTTGGGTTTATGGGTAGTAGCAGTAGTAGTAGTAGTTGGGTTTATGGGTAGTAGCTGTAGTAGTAGTAGTTGGGTTTATGGGTAGTAGTTGTAGTAGTAGTAGTTGGGTTTATGGGGAGTAGCTGTAGTAGTAGTAGTTGGGTTTATGGGTAGTAGTAGTAGTAGTTGGGTTTATGGGTAGTAGCTGTAGTAGTAGTTGGGTTTATGGGTAGTAGCTGTAGTAGTAGTAGTTGGGTTTATGGGTAGTAGCTGTAGTAGTAGTAGTTGGGTTTATGGGTAGTAGCTGTAGTAGTAGTAGTTGGGTTTATGGGTAGTAGCTGTAGTAGTAGTAGTTGGGTTTATGGGTAGTAGCAGTAGTAGTAGTAGTTGGGTTTATGGGTAGTAGCTGTAGTAGTAGTAGTTGGGTTTATGGGTAGTAGCTGTAGTAGTAGTAGTTGGGTTTATGGGTAGTAGCAGTAGTAGTAGTAGTTGGGTGTATGGGTAGTAGCTGTAGTAGTAGTAGTTGGGTTTATGGGTAGTAGCAGTAGTAGTAGTAGTAGTTGGGTTTATGGGTAGTAGCAGTAGTAGTAGTAGTAGTAGTAGTTGGGTTTATGGGTAGTAGCTGTAGTAGTAGTAGTTGGGTTTATGGGTAGTAGCTGTAGTAGTAGTAGTTGGGTTTATGGGTAGTAGTAGTAGTAGTTGGGTTTATGGGTAGTGGCAGTAGTAGTAGTAGTTGGGTTTATGGGTAGTAGCAGTAGTAGTAGTAGTAGTTGGGTTTATGGGTAGTAGTAGTAGTAGTTGGGTTTATGGGTAGTAGTAGTAGTAGTTGGGTTTATGGGTAGTAGTAGTAGTAGTAGTAGTTGGGTTTATGGGTAGCAGTAGTAGTAGTTGGGTTTATGGGTAGTAGCAGTAGTAGTAGTAGTTGAGTTTATGGGTAGTAGTAGTAGTAGTTGAGTTTATGGGTAGTAGTAGTAGTAGTTGGGTTTATGGGTAGTAGTAGTAGTAGTTGGGTTTATGGGTAGTAGTAGTAGTAGTTGAGTTTATGGGTAGTAGTAGTAGTAGTTGGGTTTATGGGTAGTAGTAGTAGTAGTAGTAGTTGGGTTTATGGGTAGTAGCAGTAGTAGTAGTAGTTGGGTTTATGGGTAGTAGCAGTAGTAGTAGTAGTTGGGTTTATGGGTAGTAGTAGTAGTAGTTGGGTTTATGGGTAGTAGCAGTAGTAGTAGTAGTTGGGTTTATGGGTAGTAGCAGTAGTAGTAGTAGTTGGGTTTATGGGTAGTAGTAGTAGTAGTTGGGTTTATGGGTAGTAGTAGTAGTAGTTGGGTTTATGGGTAGTGGCAGTAGTAGTAGTAGTTGGGTTTATGGGTAGTAGCAGTAGTAGTAGTAGTTGGGTTTATGTGTAGTAGTAGTAGTAGTAGTTGGGTTTTAAGGGTAGTATCTAATTAAGAAGTAGTTGGGTTTATGGGTAGTGGCAGTAGTAGTAGTAGTGGTGTTTTTATGGGTAGTAGACTGTAGTCGTAGTAGTTGGGTTTAAGGGTAGTAGCGAGTAGTGAGTGAGTAGTTGGGTTTATAATCGGCATAAAGTGAGCAGTCAGTAGTAGTAGTAGTCTGGGTTTATGGGTACAGTCGCAGTAGTAGTAGTAGTGGGTTTCTAAGGGTAGCTAGCAGTAGTATAGTAGTAGTAAGGGTTTATGGGTATAGGTAGTAGTAGTAGTAGGGTTTATGGGTAGATAGCTCTGTAGTAGTAGTAGTTAGGGTAATGGAGTAGTAGTAGTAGTAGTTGGGTTTATGGGTAGTGGCAGTAGTAGTAGTAGTTGGGTTTATGGGTAGTAGCAGTAGTAGTAGTAGTTGGGTTTATGGGTAGTAGCAGTAGTAGTAGTAGTAGTTGGTTTTTATTGGTAGTAGGAGTAGTAGTAGTAGTAGTTGGGTTTATGGGTAGTAGCTGTAGTAGTAGTAGTTGGGTTTATGGGTAGTAGTAGTAGTAGTAGGTTTAATGGGTATTGTCAGTAGTAGTAGTAGTTGGGTTTATGGGTAGTAGCAGTAGTAGTAGTAGTAGTTGGGTTTATGGGTAGTAGCAGTAGTAGTAGTAGTTGGGTTTATGGGTAGTAGCAGTAGTAGTAGTAGTAGTTGGGTTTATGGGTAGTAGCAGTAGTAGTAGTAGTAGTTGGGTTTATGGGTAGTAGCTGTAGTAGTAGTAGTTGGGTTTATGGGTAGTAGCAGTAGTAGTAGTAGTTGGGTTTATGGGTAGTAGCTGTAGTAGTAGTAGTTGGGTTTATGGGTAGTAGCTGTAGTAGTAGTAGTTGGGTTTATGGGTAGTAGCAGTAGTAGTAGTAGTTGGGTTTATGGGTAGTAGCAGTAGTAGTAGTAGTAGTTGGGTTTATGGGTAGTAGCTGTAGTAGTAGTAGTTGGGTTTATGGGTAGTAGCAGTAGTAGTAGTAGTTGGGTTTATGGGTAGTAGCAGTAGTAGTAGTAGTTGGGTTTATGTGTAGTAGCTGTAGTAGTAGTAGTTGGGTTTATGGGTAGTAGCTGTAGTAGTAGTAGTTGGGTTTATGGGTAGTAGCTGTAGTAGTAGTAGTTGGGTTTATGGGTAGTAGCAGTAGTAGTAGTAGTTGGGTTTATGGGTAGTAGCTGTAGTAGTAGTAGTTGGGTTTATGGGTAGTAGCAGTAGTAGTAGTAGTAGTTGGGTTTATGGGTAGTAGCAGTAGTAGTAGTAGTTGGGTTTATGGGTAGTAGCTGTAGTAGTAGTAGTTGGGTTTATGGGTAGTAGCAGTAGTAGTAGTAGTTGGGTTTATGGGTAGTAGCTGTAGTAGTAGTAGTTGGGTTTATGGGTAGTAGCTGTAGTAGTAGTAGTTGGGTTTATGGGGAGTAGCTGTAGTAGTAGTAGTTGGGTTTATGGGTAGTAGCAGTAGTTAGTAGTAGTTGGGTTTATGGGTAGTAGCATGTAGTAGTAGTAGTTGGGTTTATGGGAGTAGCTGTAGTAGTAGTAGTTGGGTTTATGGGTAGTAGCAGTAGTAGTAGTAGTTGGGTTTATGGGTAGTAGTAGAGCAGTATAGTAGTAGTAGTTGGGTTTTTGGGTAGTAGCAGTAGTAGTAGTAGTTGGGTTTATTTTGTAGTAGCAGTAGTAGTAGTAGTAGTTGGGTTTATGGGTAGTAGCAGTAGTAGTAGTAGTAGTTGGGTTTATGGGTAGTAGCTGTAGTAGTAGTAGTTGGGTTTATGGGTAGTGGCAGTAGTAGTAGTAGTTGGGTTTATGGGTAGTAGCTGTAGTAGTAGTAGTTGGGTTTATGGGTGGTAGCAGTAGTAGTAGTAGTTGGGTTTATGGGTAGTAGCAGTAGTAGTAGTAGTTGGGTTTATGGGTAGTAGCAGTAGTAGTAGTAGTTGGGTTTATGGGTAGTAGCTGTAGTAGTAGTAGTTGGGTTTATGGGTAGTGGCAGTAGTAGTAGTAGTAGTTGGGTTTATGGGTAGTGGCAGTAGTAGTAGTAGTTGGGTTTATGGGTAGTAGCTGTAGTAGTAGTAGTTGGGTTTATGGGTAGTAGCAGTAGTAGTAGTAGTTGGGTTTATGGGTAGTAGCAGTAGTAGTAGTAGTTGGGTTTATGGGTAGTAGCAGTAGTAGTAGTAGTTGGGTTTATGGGTAGTAGCATAGTAGTAGTAGTAGTTGGGTTTATAGGGTAGTAGCAGTAGTAGTAGTAGTTGGGTTTATGGGTAGTAGCAGTAGTAGTAGTAGTGTTGGGTTTATGGGTAGTAGCAGTAGTAGTAGTAGTTGGGTTTATGGGTAGTGCAGTAGTAGTAGTAGTAGTTGGGTTTATGGGTAGTAGCAGTAGTAAGTTGGGTTTATGGGTAGTGGCAGTAGTAGTAGTAGTTAGTTGGGTTTATGGGTAGCAGCAGTAGTAGTAGTAGTTGGGTTTATGGGTAGTAGCAGTAGTAGTAGTAGTTGGGTTTATGGGTAGTAGTAGATGTAGTAGTAGTAGTTGGGTTTATGGGTAGTGGCAGTAGTAGATAGTAGTAGTTGGGTTTATGGGTAGTAGCAGTAGTAGTAGTAGTTGGGTTTATGGGATAGTTAGTGTAGTAGTAGTAGTTGGGTTTATGGGTAGTGGCAGTAGTAGTAGTAGTTGGGTTTATGGGTAGTAGCAGTAGTAGTAGAATTTGTGTTTATGTGGTAGTAGCAGTATTAGTAGTAGTTGGGTTTATGGGGTAGTGCAGTATAGTAGTAGTTGAGTTTATGGGTAGTAGCAGTAGTAGTAGTAGTTGGGTTTATGGGTAGTAGCAGTAGTAGTAGTAGTTGGGTTTATGGGTAGTAGTAGTAGTAGTTGGGTTTATGGGTAGTAGTAGTAGTAGTAGTAGTAGTAGTAGTAGTTGGGTTTATGGGTAGTGGCAGTAGTAGTAGTAGTTGGGTTTATGGGTAGCAGCTGTAGTAGTTGGGTTTATGGGTAGTAGCAGTAGTAGTAGTAGTTGGGTTTATGGGTAGTAGTAGTAGTAGTTGGGTTTATGGGTAGTGGCAGTAGTAGTAGTAGTTGGGTTTATGGGTAGTAGCTGTAGTAGTAGTTGGGTTTATGGGTAGTAGTAGTAGTAGTAGTAGTTGGGTTTATGGGTAGTAGCTGTAGTAGTAGTAGTTGGGTTTATGGGTAGTAGCAGTAGTAGTAGTAGTTGGGTTTATGGGTAGTAGCAGTAGTAGTAGTAGTAGTTGGGTTTATGGGTAGTAGCAGTAGTAGTAGTAGTTGGGTTTATGGGTAGTAGCAGTAGTAGTAGTAGTTGGGTTTATGGGTAGTAGCAGTAGTAGTAGTAGTTGGGTTTATGGGTAGTGGCAGTAGTAGTAGTAGTTGGGTTTATGGGTAGTAGCAGTAGTAGTAGTAGTTGGGTTTATGGGTAGTAGTAGTAGTAGTTGGGTTTATGGGTAGTAGTAGTAGTAGTAGTAGTTGGGTTTATGGGTAGTGGCAGTAGTAGTAGTAGTTGGGTTTATGGGTAGTAGTAGTAGTAGTAGTAGTTGGGTTTATGGGTAGTAGTAGTAGTAGTAGTAGTAGTAGTAGTTGGGTTTATGGGTAGTAGTAGTAGTAGTAGTAGTTGGGTTTATGGGTAGTAGCAGTAGTAGTAGTATTTGGGTTTATGGGTAGTAGTAGTAGTAGTAGTAGTTGGGTTTATGGGTAGTAGTAGTAGTAGTAGTAGTAGTTGGGTTTATGGGTAGTGGCAGTAGTAGTAGTAGTTGAGTTTATGGGTAGTAGCAGTAGTAGTAGTAGTTGGGTTTATGGGTAGTAGCAGTAGTAGTAGTAGTTGGGTTTATGGGTAGTGGCAGTAGTAGTAGTAGTTGGGTTTATGGGTAGTAGCAGTAGTAGTAGTAGTTGGGTTTATGGGTAGTGGCTGTAGTAGTAGTAGTTGGGTTTATGGGTAGTGGCAGTAGTAGTAGTAGTTGGGTTTATGGGTAGTAGTAGTAGTAGTTTAGTTTATGGGTAGTAGCAGTAGTAGTAGTAGTTGGGTTTATGGGTAGTAGCAGTAGTAGTAGTAGTTGGGTTTATGGGTAGTGGCAGTAGTAGTAGTAGTTGGGTTTATGGGTAGTAGTAGTAGTAGTTGAGTTTATGGGTAGTAGCAGTAGTAGCAGTAGTTATGTGTATGGGTAGTAGCAGTAGTAGTAGTAGTTGGGTTTATGGGTAGTAGCAGTAGTAGTAGTAGTTGGGTTTATGGGTAGTGGCAGTAGTAGTAGTAGTTGGGTTTATGGGTAGTGGCAGTAGTAGTAGTAGTTGGGTTTATGGGTAGTAGTAGTAGTAGTTGAGTTTATGGGTAGTAGCAGTAGTAGTAGTAGTTGGGTTTATGGGTAGTGGCAGTAGTAGTAGTAGTTGAGTTTATGGGTAGTAGCAGTAGTAGTAGTTGTTGGGTTTATGGGTAGTAGCAGTAGTAGTAGTAGTTGGGTTTATGGGTAGTGGCAGTATTAGTAGTAGTTGGGTTTATGGGTAGTAGCAGTAGTAGTAGTAGTTGGGTTTATGGGTAGTGGCAGTAGTAGTAGTAGTTGGTTGGGTGTAGCAGTAGTAGTAGTTGGGTTTATGGGTAGTAGCAGTAGTAGTAGTAGTTGGGTTTATGGGTAGTAGCAGTAGTAGTAGTAGTTGGGTTTATGGGTAGTAGTAGTAGTAGTTGGGTTTATGGGTAGTAGTAGTAGTAGTTGGGTTTATGGGTAGTAGTAGTAGTAGTTGGGTTTATGGGTAGTAGTAGTAGTAGTTGAGTTTATGGGTAGTAGTAGTAGTAGTTGGGTTTATGGGTAGTGGCAGTAGTAGTAGTAGTTGAGTTTATGGGTAGTAGTAGTAGTAGTTGGGTTTATGGGTAGTAGCAGTAGTAGTTGTAGTTGAGTTTATGGGTAGTAGTAGTAGTAGTTGGGTTTATGGGTAGTAGTAGTAGTAGTTGGGTTTATGGGTAGTAGTAGTAGTAGTTGGGTGTATGGGTAGTAGTAGTAGTAGTAGTTGAGTTTATGGATAGTAGCAGTAGTAGTAGTAGTATAGGTGGGTTGTAATTTATAGAACAAAATATTCATCCTTGGATGGAATTATATAAAAATGAAGATTCGATGGGACATAAATTGGCATATATAACAGTAGTAGTTGGGTTCATGGGCAGCAGTAGTAGCAGTTGGGTGTATGGGTAGTAGCAGTGGTAGTAGTAGTTGCAGCTATTTTTTCTTTTTGCACAAGTATCTTTATAATTTTGTTGTTAACATCATCATAATCATTATTTTCATAGAGAGTACATTTTCTATAGGTGGGTTGTAAGTTTTAGAACAAAATATTCATCCTTGGATGGAACTATATAAAAATGAAGATTAGACAAAAATTGTAAATGACTGTAATATTTTTTGCAACATTTAAATTGTAAATTTCTTAACTTGTCTTATCTTCACCAGACATTAATGTAATGATAAATTTCTCAGAAGTTTACCAAAGACAAGATTTTGAAAACAATGTAAATGTCAAAGTTTGTTAGCATGGAAAAGAACTTGATGCATTGCTTGTTTCATGTGTTAAACTCCTAAAAGATGGGAGATTTTTAAACTTTCTGTTTAAAGAAAAACAATTCACAAAACTGTCTGGTGTTAGATTTTTCTTTAGACTAAAAGTGTTACACCAGAAGACCATTACTGTTAAGAAAACCAATTCAAAAAACTGTCAGGTGTTAGATTTTTCTTTAGACTAGAAATACATGTATTACACCAGAAGCCCATTGCTGTTGCTGTATAATACCAGTAGATATTAAAAGATATGTTTTGATTTTTCAATAGCAACATGTGATTTCTTTTCTCCAAATTAATAAAACATCCATACTTAGGAAAACCAGAAGTCAAAGTAGATATTTTTAATTCTTTAATTTGGGTTTGCGATAGTGCTCTTGTAACAAAAAAGAAAGGAAAAACAAAACCGGAGAATAAATGACATTTATTTCATTATCCCCAAACTTTCCCGATAAAATGTTAAGAAATGTTTACAATAAAGGATATAATTTCCACAGTCAGGATTTTTAAAGCAGAGTGACTACCTATAGTATACCATTACAGTACATATATACATGGATCCACACTTTGTCCGCCATTACATTCAAGAGCTTCAAAGGTCAGAGGTCATGCGGGGTTAAACGGTCTCTGTTTAGAAGGAATTTCGAGAATTACATGCATAAATAAAGCAGAATTGAGGTATGTTCTATGCAAGTTTATGTCTACAGTAAATTGATACCAAATTCCTTGCATTTTGTTGTACTTAAAAAAAATTCTGGCAATATGGAATTGAGTATAACGTAATTTTACCCCAGTGACCTCTGACCTTTATGCAAAGGGATGTCATTTGTATCTGCCGTTTGAGAAAATGTACGTGCTTAATTTTAAAATACTGGTTTCGCTGAGCTAGACTCCCGTTTATGCAGGTGATAGCATTTGGTTTACTCTGGTCTTTTTTTAGCATAATGAAATTGTATACTCGAATAATTTGTCAAAATTAATCTAGGAAAATTTTGGAAGTAAGTTTCAGCCAGTTATTATACCAATACATATTTCTTGTTAATCATGCCAAGGAATTGCTCAAGACATCCTGGACAATATTAAAACAGTTATTGACACTGGTAAATTTCTCAATGGGAGATAACCCGCCGTTGTTTTCCGCGGAAACACGCTTGAGCCGACAAGTTCCGAGTGACCCGTGACGTCAACCTTTTCCACCAATTGGCATGTTGCGTATCAAAACACATCAATGCTTACACTACCGAAAAACGTACGATTTTATCCAATCGAAGTGTGTAACTCAAAAGTCCGCTGTGAAAGAGGTGCAGAGGTAATTTGTTCTATTAGCTAATGATCGTAAAGGCAGTCTTGGAAAGACGGCTATAATTTCCAAATACGGATGGGTAAATACCATATAAAGTTAAATATCGCATAAAAATAAAATAAACATTTGTAGGTGTTTACAAAGCAAAAACAGACAGGACATTACAATAAAAAATAATGTTATAGCGAGCTTAGAGGTCCCGCTCGCTTGGCGAGTTCCTTAGATAGCACTTATAAGTAAAGGAAAGTATTGAAAAAGTCATATTTTTTAGTTTTTACATATTTCCTACCAGGTTGAACAAGACTCTTACGGCCCTTCAGCTATATTAGTTTTTACAAGGAATTCCGAATAAATGTATTCCAGCAAAATTTACTCGTCTTGACAACTCTTCGTGCAAAAGAGGAATAAATAGCGTTCTCATTTCAAAAGCTAATTGCTGTTAATTTTTTTGTTTGTTTTATTTTGTGAAAGGATTTTTTTCTCATTTTAATGAACTATGGAAATAGTGATTTAATTTATTTACTTTAAAATTCAGTTAATGTCGACCACTGTTGTTAGGTTTATTAATTTTTCCTATCTGTTAAATGCTTAGTGTATGACGTATGGATAAACATTATGATATCACAAATGAAAACGTTCTATCATGCATCTAATCAGAACAACGGGTACATAGATACAAAACAACAAAACAGACTGCCCAGACTTTATCCGCACAGACATTTTGCAGATATCAGCCCTGGAAAGAGAAAAAAAGGTAACGACTGCGCCCCTCTGCAGATTGTTATAATCAGGCGGATATCTTTTGATCTCTTCCAATGGATAAGCATTAACATCAACGAGATTATGACTTTATAATGTGCATATCGAAACGATGTGAATTGGCATACTTTATTTTCTTTATTAATCTCATTTACCTTAGTCAATTCTTCAAGAGCCTTCTAACGCCCCCAAATTTAAGACGCCTTGTTTGCGTTTCACTGTTTTTTTATTTTTTTATTCGCTGGTTCAGCTTTCCATCACATAGCCGTGTAAACCAAGTGGGGGGTGACGCAGGCTAAGATATATAACCGACGTACTGGTTGTTCTAAGTTGTCTGGATACAAACTATTTTCTTCCAGTGCTTTGCGCATGGCTCTTTACGGAAATGAACGAAATTTTATAAGGACCACTGACAAGTATTGCTTCGTTAACGGGTTTTATTCATTATTGTAAATTCTAAAACTATTTACTCTATTTTTTGTTAAAAATAAATGTAGAAATTATGTGCAGTCGCGCAACGACACTTAAAAACTGTCCTTCGTCGACATAGTCATTTGTTTCGTAACGTCTTTGCTGGTACCCGGTCTAAATTGGCAAGTCAATGCCGAAAGGACGGTAACTTGTCAAATGTCAGTCCCTCGATTGGCTGGTAAGTGAAGTCATTTGAACAACAGCGAAATCATTCCCATAACGGTTAATTTCGAAACTCCATACCTGAATTGCAGTGATTGGTTGGTAGCGTCACATGGGCGCGATGCATACTGGGTACAAAGTATGAAATTGCTATGCTTGGTGCAAATAAATAAAGACATTAATTAAACTGCTGGACAAGAGAAGGGGAAGGGTATGCCTATTTTTCCGTACTAATCAGTGTACCTACATCTCCGTTTTCTCTCTCTCTCTCTCTCTCTCTCTCTCTCTCTCTCTCTCTCTCTCTCTCTCTCTCTCTCTCATACAAACACGTACACGCACACTTTCAATGAGAAACACGCATGTTTGCAGGTGTATAGAGATGGAAAGTTTTTTCTTTGCATTCTTGGCGTTCTTTTTCTTTCATTGATGTTATACATATAAAATTTAGCGTATGATCCGATAATAATATCGTAGTATCATTCATCTCTTCATACGAATTCGTTCATTCGGAGGGCCGCGGCAGCTCAGTTGGTAGAGCGTCAGGCTCGTTATCCAAGGGTCGCAAATTCTATTCCGCCCATGCCAACCCGTGTCGGCCGTCTCGGTGTGTCCTTGCAAAAGGCATTTAATTCCCATTTCCTTGGCATGATATAGCCACTAATGTGTTAAACACATTTCTACCTGTGTGGCAGTAGGACATGTGAACAAGGCGCTTGTCACTTTTTTTCAACTTTACGATGGTTATACATAACGGATCAGACTAATTTTGCTATGAAAGTTAATGCGAAGGTAAGCGGTATCTGATCCTGGAAAAGTCTGAACAGTTCAAACTCAGTCTTGATACTTATTTAGCTTTCATTTTTGTAAAAATCTATTCGGATGAAGTATTGACTTATTCTCACCTGAACATACGAGGTCGTCAATTTTGGAGCCCATTGTTCAACAAGGATATATGTCAACCTCTCGAGCGTACTATACCATATGTTCCCTAAAAAATGGTGACTCGTGACTACGCTGTGTGGACAGTAGCCAAGCTAGCACAGCGCAAATTACATACTGCTAACACTAGACCACTCCCTTCTATTCTATGCGAGTGTCCTAGAAGTGCAAGTAAGTGACTTTTTTATAACCTGTTACAAAAATTGAGGACCACATGGCAGATGGGTCTTTCATGACCAAATGTGTTATCCTCGTTAAATAAAGATTATTATTATTATTATTATTATTATTATTATTAAATATGCCAAAAATAAATATATTTGTTGGCAACCGTTGTTGATCACACGTTTGTCAATTTATCGGCAGGCATTTGCCTGAATGTTAATATTTTGCACCCTTCTTTTCTTATAACTGTGACCATCTATTTGTCTGTTTATGAGTGGGTTTCTTTTTTTGTTTAAATTTTCCCGTCATCAGTTGTTAGAAAATAATATTATTGAGCGAGAGCGTGACCCAAGGTCTTATGGTAACGCGAATAATGTACAGTGGTCTGTTATGCTCATACAACTAATTTTCTATCAGAATATATTGCTGCCATAACGAAGTTTTGACCCCTAGGTTTTATAAGCCTAAGTTCATTCTCTCCACGGATTCGCAGTCAGTACATCCTCGTCTCTTTCCGATGTGAGTCAATAACTTGGACTCTCTGAAAGAGACTCGGAGTAATCGTAATGATACTTCCCACTTCTATACCACGAGGAAGCTCGATTTTAGCGAGCAGTGATTATGTGTAATCTATATTGAGAAAATGCAATAATGATTTAAATAATGAAGAAAAAACAAAACAATACAAGTATAGAAGATTGTAAGATATTTGGGGTTTATGTCTTAAAATATGATGGAATTGTGGTAAAACTGTGCACGTTACAAGCAAATGAAATGGATTCTATAGGTTAAATAAGGAACATAACCGCGAATTCCTTCTTCAAATTAGTTTGTTTGCCACTAGGTTGCATAACACTGATATATTCATGAGGTAGAAACAAAATATGGCTACAGATCAACATAAATGTGCATGATCACAGGACTCAAGACGTGAGCAGCAGGTTCTAAGTAAGGCAAGACTTGAAACCTCTAAAAGCTGCGGACAAAAGATGGCTATTATACAACTCATTTGAGATTTGATGGTAAATCTTCACACCAAAACAAATGGTAAACACAAAAAGGAAACCCCCAACAACATGCTAATGGTAAACATAAAAAGGAAACCCCCAACAACATGCAAATGTAGAGTGTTCTCAACAGCTTACAAGTGGAAGGAAAGAAGGAAGGGCGGACAAACGTTGATTATTTGTCTTCCGGGCAGTACAAAATTGTGATGTAAAGTTTAGTCCTTTCGATGGTTAGATATGCAGGAGGCTGTGATTATGTTAAGATATGACGCTATATTGTGTATAATGTTATTTCTAAACATCACATCTCATTTTAAGATAAATACATAGTTTTTTTGGCGGAATGCAACTGCAGATGCTGCTAGTAATATGAATATTATGCTATATATAAGCAAACGTAATGCATTGATTGGTTGAATATTGATGTTTGCGGCAGTACAATTTATGTTTCACTTCAGAAAAATCTACACCTTTGTGACGCATAACCAGACAGAGTGACTAGATCTGTTTCATAATTTCTGCAGAAATTTTCTAAGTATGGCAGAATGAAGATAACAGTATTGCATTTATGTAATTTGAGAAACTTTGTGGTGGTTTTACCATCGCAATTATCTTTTGCTGGCGTTACTGACTGCACCGATAAATCCCACTGTGTGATAGCAAAAACCCCATTAATGTCAGAAAATACCCAGAAATACAAAATTACATTCACACTCACAAAAAAAAAAACATAAAATGTGTTAACTGAGGTTTTGTGACTTTGTCATGATGATGTAGTTTATGTTCAAAGACCTATTTCGTGGTGCAAGTAATTTCAAGGTACACTCGCGTCACTATCATTGAAATAATGAATATGCAACTCCATATCTTTTGGAATATTTTCTCTGTTCTGACCTATTTTATTCTGACTCAATTATATTCGAAAGTTTCAGTGAAGAATTCATTGCATGCACAGGAACTTGAAAAAGACTGTGTTACATTTTTTCACGGAAAATAAAAGTGATTTCATTTTTGGATCTACTCGATATAACTTGCTCTTTTGCACTATTGTGCATGTTACTTGTCTAATGCAGTCAACACGGATTTGATTAATACTACTTTTATTAATCTTAAAACTAATAGTTATAATAGTTTCTACGAATTTAAAAAAAAGAATAACACAAGTAATTTCACAAAGTGTCGAACATTTCAAATTCAC
Source organism: Margaritifera margaritifera (assembly GCA_029931535.1). Taxonomy (NCBI): domain Eukaryota; kingdom Metazoa; phylum Mollusca; class Bivalvia; order Unionida; family Margaritiferidae; genus Margaritifera; species Margaritifera margaritifera. The sequence continues at coordinate 7,565,952 of JAQPZY010001684.1, forward strand.
TCTTCAGTTCTCTTGTCCACTTTAGTCTGTTATAAACTATTATTGCTTTATCTACTATCCCCTACTAGGCTGTAATCTAGTATAAAACGTACATGATAAAATATGAATTGCTGTAATCTAGTATAAAACGTACATGATAAAATATGAATTGCTAAGTTTCTCTTTTGATAGTTTTTTCCTGTAAAAACAGACAAAGGTTCCTTAGAAATCTTTTGTTATAAGTGGGTGTTTAATTACATCAACGCCTTCTGTGTACTGGATACCGGAAAATGTTAGTGGCCATTGGTGTAGCGTGAATAAACAAATGATCTCTTAATACACTATACTGATGTAGATCTCTAGATCGTCAATTCAACACAGGAAATTTAAAAAGTTTGACCTTGAATGGCTCTAGCCAGGAAAGAGCCAGGAAAAGAAACTGCAGTACATTTTCCTACAGTATAATATAGATGTAGTGCTTGAAAAAATAACATGATACAAAGTTATGTAGCATCAGGAAGCTGCTTACATTGTATGACAAAACGAGGCACTGAAACAATAAGAGAGACTGATCGCAATTCTCCGAGTAAACACACGTCTTTATCTTGATGTCTAACGAGGATAATAACGAAAATGAATAGAACACAATTAAGCTGCAATTAATTTGTACCGCAGTTGTAGTCCAAAGTCCATAGTCACTTATTGGATCCTTCTTTCTTAATTAAAATGCAATTATTCGCAATGATAATCGTAAACCACAAGGCATCTATGTGACTAAGCTATCAAACATGGTTTGCCTCTTTGAGATATCAAACAAGATTTGCCTCTTTGGCCATTCCGGAAAATATCGAACACTTGTCCTTTAACAGGTTGGCGGGCGAATCGAACTCTCTTATCTGTCCCTTGTCCAAAACCATGATTCTGAAAAAATCGACAATGTCATACATTTGAAATAAATAAATAAATGCATTTTGCAATTCAAGGACAGAGAAAACGAGGATGAGGGGAATACATTAATTTATAATCAATCACCACGACGATTCGTTGAGGTACGTCTTCATATTCACTTTATTGAAAGTAATCGGCGCTAAATCTAGCGTTAATACGAAGATCCCATGAATGGGGAACTGAGTTGCCACTCATTTATATTGTCTTTGTATTAAGATATCCATTAAACGGAGCAATACTTTATCACATTTTATTAAATAACATGGGATTCGAAACCATAGCACACAATTTCCTTGGTTTCTGTTTTCTCTGCCCATAAAGTAATGGTGAATATCATGACAGATCTGGTGCTTTAGAAAGACGTTTGAATAGTTCTTTTCCGGCGTCTGCGGAATTTAATTATATTATGAAAACAAATTATTTTAACAATTATATTCCTGTACATTATTGTTTTATAGGATATTTCCATAACTGTTAAAGGGGTGATATCTCCAATGGATAGCAGTTTAAATTTTATCCTTTCTTCACGATCCAATAAAATCGGACCAGTTTGACCCACGATTTTCCAGAGATCCTGCCAGATTGAACAAAATAAAAATTCATTACGTCCGAATTTCTTTGATAATACCGTCTATACTTATTTATAAGTAGGATCCAACTGCAAACTGCATAGAACCATATCTGCCGTAGCATAATGAGCCGGCAGATCTGGGTTTATATAGTTTGTTAGGAGTAATCAGTAGAACAAACAACATAAACCCTGATCTGCCGGCGCATTATGCGACGGCAGATCAGGATCTATGTTGTTTGCATTTGGACCCGACTTATAACTTAGTAAGGACGGTACATGTTGAAAAACTCTACTTTTATTGCCTTGTAGATTCTATACTTGGACATGGCCGTTAGTCTTGCTCAGTAAGCTTTGAAACGTTCCCGACTATTTTGTTATAACATTTTTCTTTGAACCTGTCAATAAATTTAACGACAAATATAAAAACAATAACAGCAACAAAAACAACAACAAAACGTTGTATAAAAGTATTTGCAGCTGCACGTACAGCACCCCGGACACCAACAGATATATGCGTGTGACGTAACATAGATAAATGACAGTGACGTAAAAACGTTGGAAAAGTAGAACAATTCTGCTACTGTGCAAAGAGCACTCAATAAAATACGACCGCTATTAAGGTACTTTCTGACTGACATCAAAGCCGACTCGCATAAAGTTTGCGGATGCAATTCTCTGTCATATCCTACAATTTCGATGTGTTGTCATTGTTTTAATGATGGTCGCGAATCCATTTCAGATGACCTACATTCTGGGAGACCGTTGTCTGCGATTGGTGAGCAAGGAGATACTGTTTTGAAGGGGACAATTGATGTTCGATACACAGTGGAAGATGTTTCTGTTATCATGGGCATTAATTCGTCAGGTGTTTTTAATATATTGAAGAATCATTTGAAGTTCAGAACGAGTTGTGCAAGATGGGTCCCGCATTTGTTGACGGCTGATCAAAAACAGACTCGGGTTGAAAATGTTAAGCAGCTACTCGCCAAATATGAAAAGAGTGACAAGACGTTTGCAAGCGCCGTCTGTGTCAACTAATATCATGGAAATTTATAATATAGCTCTTTAGCACTTTTTCAGTTTCAGATCTTTACAATTTGACGATAAATTTAACCTGTATAGAAGTAATTTCATTCTTATCTTACTCTTGGGGATAGACCATGTAATCCTCGGGGTAGGGGGAGGAACCTAAAATTTTCTTTGCAACAATGATATGCAACCAGGATATATATATATATATATATATATATATATATATATATATATATATATATATATATATATGGTTAGTCTTATATATATATGGATAGAATTAATTCTTTTTTATACAAGAGCATTTTTTCCTGATATTTGGGAGTCGTAATTTCAAAAACAAAAATACCAGTCTCTCCCGTCTATCTTTGTAGTGATTATATAGCGCGCATAATATCTAATGATCATTTCCAAAATACCCTACATAATATACTTGCCCATGGACAATATACATCTTATGGTCTATGGAAGACAAAAAAAAAATGATGAATTCTCTCTAATTTCGTAATTTTTAGGTATGCACTCTCATTGGTTGAGAGATAAAAGAGCCCAGCGTATTAATTAACAAAATCATCCGTTTCGGCTCTTGACAAGTTTTAAAGGATACAACCTTTTTACGAACCGTTCATCTTTCAAAGACAGTTTCTTCTATAGCACCAAAGTACACACTCTCTCATGTAGTGTACCCCGCCCATGACCAGCGCACGCACGCACACACACACACACACATACACACACACACACACACTCTATTCGAGATAAAAACATAAAAGACACGGTCTTGACTTACCTGTCATAATCCATAATCGTGTTCAGTCTGTGGGCAATTGTAAGAACTGTACATTCCTTGAATTCTTCGCGTATCGTTTGCTGGATGAGGTTATCTGTTTCCATATCAACAGCCGCCGTGGCCTCATCCAGTATGAGAATGTTGGTCTTATGCAGAAGAGCTCTTGCGAGGCAAACTAATTGTAGCTGCCCTAAACTACAGAGTGAAAACAAGACATGATGCAAGTGTCATGACATATTTTTATATGTCCCTAATGATTTTAATAATTCATGTTGACAATCATTTGGATGATGGATAATGTTGGCTAGCTTAATATATTACTATAGCTAAAGTTCTTTGTCGATTACATTTTTAAAGCATAATTGATTCCCGATAGATTAAATAAATTTCTAGTCCATCAAATTGTGCAAAGAACTCCGATTAAAAATTGTTACCTAAACAAGCTTCTTAAAAAAAGAATGGAAAATCCACCTTTATCTTTTCAGACGAAAATTTGGAATCGGAGCTCTTTGGAAAAGTGTATAAGAATTTCCTTTTAGGACGATACAAGTACATTCTAATTGCAATTTCAATTATAATTTGTTGTCAACATTTTATTTGTATGCACAATTATAATGGTTCTATTTCCCAAGATTTAAAATTGTCTATGTACACAACCTTTTGCTATGATGTCAAGACTAGTCTCTAAGTTTTGGTGACAATGTGGTATTTTATTCAATGCTACAGAATTATATATATATATATATATATATATATATATATATATATATATATATATATATATATATATATATATATATATATACCTGAAGTTTTGTCCACCCTCTTTACATTCGTAGGTTAGTCCACCTGGTAGATCCAACACAAGGGACTTGAGATGTGCTTGCTCGAGAACATTCCATACCTGCTCATCCGTATAATTGTTGAGCGGATCAAGATTCATCCTCAAGGTGTCAGAGAATAAAAATGGTTCCTTTTTAAAATGAAGGAGCAGAAATAGTGTCATTTCAATAACCTATGCGCGATAAGCAACAGAACTTTAAAATACTGGGTTATTTACGATGGAAAAAGAATAAAAATCAACAAAAAGTATAGATGACAATTTCGATAAACATTGTTCCAAGAAAAATAAAAAAAATCACAATATTGTTTTCTACTTTTTTAAAATGTAATTTGAGTATTACATGTGATTTAAATCTCTAAAGGAGCATTATGTTGGAAGGGAGGGTGAAACAAAACAATTGTACCCCAATTTAAAGTGCATGTAATCTGTTTCTCTATAGTTGATAAAAGGTCTTGGTAAAACCAGCACCGCCGACAACAGCAATATACCTTTGAGCTAGAATAGTTTTATTTATTTTAAGTTTATGTTGCTAAATGAGAGGAGATTGTAGACTTTATTGGCCAGAACATAATGTTCAAGATATCTTCACTAGTTTTTATCGAAATTAGCGCAATCATGTTCATAGTTACTTCTAGCTTATTTTGCACCGCAACAAATTCAATGTGACGAATTTCTCTTAAGCTAAAAATAACCCAGCCCTTGACTGAATTTAATTGAGTTATTACCTGTGGAAGAATTGTCAGTCTTGAACGGAGATCGTGAAGCGCCATGTCGGAGATTCTGCAACCATCAATGCAAATGCTTCCCTCAGTTGCCTCTATCAGACGAAACAGAGCTAGAGCTAGAGAAGACTTTCCGGCCCCTGTTCTACCCACAACTCCCACCTGGAAGTTGAAACAGGAAAATTAAACTTAGTGTCTTCAGCAAAATTAAAGGGTGTGAACAACATTCGAGGAGAAAGGCATTGAACCATACACAAAGGGTAATTCAATCTTAGCATCAATACAAGAAAACGAAAGGGAAGGATCCTATACAATTTATATCCATGATAATTTGGGTATTGTTAAATTCATATAGTTTGAATATTAATTTTGCTACAAAGTATACTGAACAATATATGCAGACTGGTTATACATTTCAACAACAGTTTCGTTGTCATCACACAGAAAGTAAAAATATATTATAGAATTGTATAGAGAAAAAACCCCAGAAACAAAACAACAACAGAGACATGGGTACAGTCATGAGAAACAAACGACACTACCTTCTCGACAAGACTAATACAAATCAGTTATTACAGTTTGAGGTGTATTTTAATCATTACATATTAAGCTCGCACATGATATTAAAGCTAATACTTGATACAATACACGTGAATTATCACAGTATATGAAATGGTTTAATCAAATGGGAAAGTAGATGACTTCATGTGAGGAGTCAAAGTATTTCAGAGACCTTTTCTCCTCCTGTTATGATGCAAGTTATCCCTTTTAGGACTAGATCGAGACCATCTCTATATCGCGTGCTGTAATTCTCAAATCTGATTTGTCCTTTTGCTGGCCAGCCTTTGGGGAGAAGATGTGAATGAGAATTGTCTTCCCTCTGAAAATTGTCGGCGATAAGATTGACATTCATAAATATTAAGCAAAATTTTTTAATATATACAAAAGTAATTTTCAACGTAGATTTTTTTAAGTAGAACTAAATAGATATTATGAAAATAATGATTTGATGTTAAAAGCTAACCTCTTTTGTCAGTAAGGGGTTTCAGTGAGTGGTATAAAGAACTATTCTTTTGAAAAGCGAACATCTGGAAATTGATCTTGGTATCCTTTTAACATGATCGTATTGTATCTATTGAATTCTTGCATTAGAATCATTTTCCGATTTCTGTACAAGTAATAACCTTAATATAAAAAAAATCACCACATCTATGTTTTACGATAGAACACTGGTTTGTCTTTATAATTAAATATCTCTTTTTTAAATGTGAAAATAGAAAGAGTAATCACTGGCGTCTCACGAACATTCAGAAATTTAGGTACAGCAAATACAATATTGGAGAGTATTGAAGAGCAAATGAAAAATAGGTCAACAAAGGCCCATCAGGGCGGTGGACTATAAAGTCTTTCAATTGTGAGCAGAGGCTGCATGAATAACAGCCGAAATATGGGCTTAAAGCCACCAGTCACCACTGGATTTTGTCCTTGTCCTAAAATAGCAAAGGTTAAAATAGGCTTCATGAATTACCTCACATTCAAGTTGGGTATATTCTTTGATTCTTTCCACCGACACGATATTGGTCTCCAGCTCACCAGCCCTTCGCACCATATAATTCAGAGCCGTTGTGAACTGTGATAAGAAATTTATATTCATTCAAATAGAAAATAATAAAACTTAAGAAACTATTTGAAGCTTGTGAACAAGACGCACAGAGACCATTTTCTTTAATGAAAACGAGAATAAATTAAGTAAAAGTAAAACATTTACAGAGGACTTTCAAACGTGCGAAAAACGCTATAATAAGGGGAAAGTATTTATACAACTACAGAACATCCATACATCCATACACCAAACTGAAAATTGTGTATTTAAGCATTGGAATAGTTTACAGGAGTTTTATATTTTTTCTGATCGAATGTCACAGTTAAATAGTTTTAAATTAATATATTAAACACATAAACCATTATTTGATCTGAAATGAAGCACAGCTTTATCGCGTGAAACCTGACATCGTAAAGTACCGTGTAAAACAAATCCAGCCAACCCTTCAAAGCAGTGTTATCATGGTAAAGACAAAATTATTGAAAGTGTTCATTTGAAATGATAGAAGGCAGTAAAATAATGTTGCTCTGATTGAAATGTGTAAGGTGTGTCCAGTTTAGACCAATGGACTTAAGTTTATACATACTATGATTTGACTTGATTATTCTTGGTGGCACAGGACATTTTTTAATTTTCTTTTGACCCTTGAGGTTGCTCCACCATATATCAAATATGCTTTATTTCTTGCTGATTTTAGGGAGCCGCGGTAGCTCAGTTGGTAGAGCGTCAGATTTGTAATCAAAGGGTCAGTACCGTCCAGGCCAGTTCTGGTCGGCTGCCTCGGTGTGTCCTTAGGAGAGGCACTTAGCTTCCATTTCCTCTGCATGATATAGCCAATAATGTGTTAAAAGTGCCGTAAAAACCAATGAAGCAACAAATCCTTGCTGATTTTAACTCTTATGGTTACTATTGTGGCGCAGAAAACAGCCTTAATAACTGACGGAGACTAAAAAAAATGCCGAATAATATTGGACATCGAAATATTTCTAAACATTTGATAATAATGTTGGATAGATGTTCCTAGAGCACATATTTGATTACGGGGGTTAATAAACACAAGAATGGAAAACATCCATTTAAGTCTGCCAGAAATAAACAGAATTGGGTGTGACTGGCTTCATTACCTGAAGTGCATAGGAAATTGAAAGACCAACCAGTCCTCCAGTACTGGAATCTGACACGACAGCAAATATGGAAGCCGCCAGGGCAATAAAGCTTCCGAGAAACTCAAGTCTAATCCCTCGCCATCTAAAGAAAGATCATTTAGAGATTGCAAACATCTGAAGAAAACAATAACTCGCACTCACAAAGATTTTAGGACAATACAATTGTCGAAATATTTGTAAACTAATACTATAATAAAAATTAATTTTATTTGTTTTGCATTTGGTAAAAATGTAAATGACAGATTATGTAAGTTCATTTTATCACCGAGGCGACTCAAACATTGAACGCCAATATGTGTCACTAATTTGCAGATTCTAAATATTGAGCACATATATAACGAGAAGTATGTGCTTTATTGATAGGGATAAAGCTGGTAAAGGATCCTACAAGAATTTAATGTCCGGTACATGACGTCATTATATCCTGACATATGTCTAGAATAGATTAAAACAGAGATAAAAAGGATTTAAAACTGCGATTAAAAAGAGGGAGGTATTGGTACAGGGCTATATATGGGGGCAATACGGTTCCTTTGTAAACAGGAGGTAGATAGAGCCCTCTATGTGACCTCTGTAAAGTTCTCTATAAAGTCGGTTTTGCCATGACCATGTGTGAGTTTTCTTTTCTATATTAGCCTTGGTATGAGTCCTGAGTTACTTGCATTGATCTTCGTCTGTTGTAAAGGCCCACGGTGTTACATCGATTCAGTAGAATTAGACTTGTACCAACAATTGACTATGAACCTATAACAAGCCCCCCCCCCCCACCAAAAAAACAAAACAAAAAAAAAACAACAAAAAAAAACAAACAACAAAACAAAACAAACAGCAACAACAAACAAACAACAAGATAGCGAGTATAACATAAGACACGTTTAATAACATATGAGTATGTATCTTTAAAGAATAAAAAATGTAACACGACAGGTTCTGTACACTAGAATTAAGACACACCTTTGTATTGTCTGTCCAGCGAAGTAGAAGACCTGGTGATGGTCCACCTTATCCCTCGATTGTTGTATGAATGTATCCGTCATTCCATATGCCTTTATGGAGCTGCGACCTGTTACGGACTCACTAAAATGTGAGCAGATGGGAGACCAAGTTGTGAACTCAATTCTCATCAGTTGGCGGGATGATGGAATGTAGAATCTCTGGAAAGTATAATTTACTTGATATCGTGATTCCAGTCGTAGAAAAACAAAACAAAACGGGAAACAAACAAGAGTCTCTCGAAGGGACAGGCGCTCTACTGTTCGACAAGAATTTCCAGGAATTCAAGATAAGATCGTTTCTTCTTTTTAACTGCTGAGTATTCAGACCATCTGTGAAATTCTTGAGAAACCCGACCATACCAAATGTAGTAACAAAATTATGTTCTTACATGCCTGAGTTAACATCATCACAAGGTACCTGTAAGTGCAGGACAAAATTCTTTGCGTTGGCCATTTATCTTAAATCTGATATCATGGAATGAAAATCACTAAACGTGTCTCAGTATCACGATAAACCCCATGTGCTAAGTTTGGTTTAAATGTATCATTAGTATTTAAAAATGAAGATAAAAGAAATTATTTAAGTGCCATTATGTAAGGTATTTATCAAATATATCCGCAGACTGAATTTGATAAAACTCCATTCATAGTTGTTTGTGTTATCATGCTCACAAGACAGTACAGCTAAAAGCCAGGGTCATGACTTTTGACCTCGGAGTGCTGACTATCAACTTGTTCATTGGAATGCAACTAAATACAAAGTCTAGACAAAGTTCACTTGTACAAGTTGTTCATAAGCTCAAAGATGTACAAAAACCTCTGATTCATCACAAGATCAGTTTGGTCATGTTTTTAAAACAAACTCTTTCACAAAAGTGTATATATTGATGCAAATTTCTGCACCATTTTCATTCAGAACCAATTAAATATTGCAAAAAGTGTTTTAGCTAATACCAATACAATCATTCATACAAGAGGTGTAATGATAACAAAATTTCTAAGATGAAGTCTATAGTGCCGTATTGGAGGTCAGTTGAACGCCGTTTTATTCGGAACCGGCTGCATGTCGCTATAATAATATTTTAGTGAAAACCCCACGTCGAGAAGACAATTTTCTGGAAAAGTAGCAGCATAAAGATCTTCACAATGGCCATCAAGGCAGCCAGTCGGATGGTTAGATCAGCATCATTTTAATACAGGAAAAACTATATATTGCAAAAACGATTTTGCTAAAACGAGATATTTAAAATTTTGGGAGGTCATATTTGGCATAATGTTTAATTTAGGACCACCTACATATAGTAAGAAGTGTTTTAGTGAAAACCCCAATTCGATACGACCATCTTTCAAGAGATATAGTGATAGCAAGATTGTCAAGATGGCCACTATTGATCAGCACCATTTTCATTTAGAATCAAAAAGACATCATAAACAGTCTTTTAATAAAAACGCAATATCGATATGAATATCCGTTCAGGAGGAGTGGCGATAACAAAAGTTTCACAATGGCCACCATAGAAGCCATATTCGATGTCCAAGGGGCACCATTTGCATTTAGGACCAACTAAACATCATTAAAAGTCTTTTAGTGCAAACCCTATTTCAATAAGACAATACATGCAGGGGAACAAGCGATAACAAGTTTTTTTAAGATGGCCACCATAGCGGAATTATTGGCTGTCAGATCGCCATTTTTATTTAGTGAATTCACCATGTCGATAATGATCGTCCATTAAGGACAAGTATCGATACCGAGATTTTAAAGATGGTTAACATGGCGGACATAGTGGATGACAGATTGGCACCATTTTCATTTGGACCAACCAGGCATTATAAGAAGTATTTTGGTGAAAATTCCATGTTGATATGATCATCCAGTCTGAATAGCGATACTAATATTTTCTAGATGTCCGCAAGTGCGGTCTTACTGGACGCCTGATTGGCATTATTTTCATGTAAAACTAACTATACATCATAAGAAGTCTTTTGTTGAAAACCTATGCTGATATGTCCAACCGTTCAAGAGGAGTAGCGATAACAAGATTTTAAAGATTTCTGAGCAGCACCATTTTCATTTGGGACCAACTAGATTTTGGGATGAATATGTGTGTAATGTTTCATGGGCATTCTCCAAATAGTTTAGAAGGAGTGGCGATAACAAATATGTGCCAACGGACGGACGGACAACATGCAATCCCATAAGCTATTCCGGTCTGTGGCCAGTAGAACAGAGCTAAATGCATCATTGGAGACATCATTTTGCACCCAAACTATAATATAAAATTAAAGGAAATTCGAAGCATCTCCTCCAGAAATAAAGAAAGTGCAGATTTGAATAACTTTCCTATAATATTATTGTCCCAGATCTTGACAGGTCGTACATTAGCTCCTGATAAATAGAATTTTTAAACTATGGAACAACACATACTTTATACATGTTAAAATCTTAAAAGGACTTTAATTTCGACGCAGAAATTCTGTACCGTAACGAGATGAATAAACACACGTATGTAGAATCTCCATCTATCTTACCTGTATCAAATAATAAAGAATTCCAAGAGGGACGACAGTAATCAGAAATAGAGGCGTACTGTAGGATATCACTCCAAGTGTGCTGATCAGCATGAAAAATGCTTTTAGCCAACTCTGCGATATCTCTGTCAAGGTATTGTCGATGAATTCCATATCCCGAGAAAAGCGATTTATTATTCTTCCACAGGGAGTTGTGTCAAAGAAAGACATAGGGCAGCGAAGGATTCTTGTCAGCATTTTCTCGTGAAGAAGGCTGGAGGCTCGCACAGATCTTGCAGCAAACATTACAAAGAAGCAAAGGATGCTCAATGCTGAATTGAGATAGGTTTTAGATTAAATCTGTTTCTCCTATTTAAACTGGGAAAGA